>OY730483.1:31530678-32831826 GCA_963422695.1 Xylophagus ater
ATGGATGATCTCTGGTAATATCAACGGAAACAATACGCCCAAAAATATTAAATGCTGTATAACATACACAGAAATTGATGAAAATTCAAGAAGATTTTGGGAAATTGAAAATCTTCCGACAGAAAAAATTTTAACAGAAGACGAAACCAAATGAGAACAATTATACAGGCAGAACGTTGAAAGATCTGAAAATGGTAAATATATTACATATGGAACGCAAATTCCAAACAAACAAGCAGTTGGAAAAAGAATGCAAGGCCTTCATGAATGAATATTTAAAACTTGGTCATATGATACAAACAAAAACTAAGCAAAGCAAGAAGTATTTTATCTACCACATCATGCAGTGAGCAAACCTGATAGCACAACTACCAAACTACGTGTGGTGTTTGATGCATCCGCAAAAACCAAAACAGGAATTAGTTTAAATGACAAGCTACTAACAGGTCCGACCCTTCAGCAGGAGCTTTTTACGTTGGAGGAAGCACAAATATGCATACAAGGCAGATATTGAGAAAATGTATCGGCACATACAAATAAACGAAAAAGATCAACTATTGCATAAAATTGTATGGCGAAATTCCGAAGAGGAAACTATAAAGGAATATCAGTTAACAACAGTGACGTATGATACACGGTCAGCACCATATCTAGCAGTAAAGACGTTACAACAACTGGCAAGGGATGAGTGCCATAGTTATCCTACAGCATCAGACATTGTGTTAAAAGATCTTTATGTTGATGATCTCATGTCAGGAAATCATACTCTTGAAGAGGCTATAGAAACTCAACAACAACTTATAAACCTTTTATCGAGAGGCGGATTCAAACTAAGAAAATGGTCAACTCATTGTAAAGACATATTAGAACAGGTGCCAAAGGAATCAACAGAAATGGGCCTATTTGAAATAAATGAAGAAAATTCAGAATCAGTCAAAGCATTAGGCGTTCATTGGCATCCTGGTAATGACCAATTCCAATATAAAGTAAATCTACCAATAGATAACACTGCACCAACTAAACGAAGTCTTCTGTCAGAGGCGTCAAAACTATTTGACCCACTGGGATGGTTAACACCAATAACAATAGTAGCAAAAATTATGTTTCAAGAGCTGTGCCTGACTGGCATAAATTGGGATCAAGCATTATCGCCTAACATGAGCAAGAATTGGCTCACATTCAAAACAGAATTACCAGCCTTAGAAAACATAAGAATACCTCGATGGATAGAATATGAAAAGGGTAACGAAGTTTGTGAGCTGCATGGGTTTTACCACGCATCAGACAAAGCATATGCAGCAGCTGTATACATACGAACATTAAACGATAGTGGCAAAATCATTACACACCTCTTAGCAGCCAAATCAAGGGTAGCGCCAATAAGTAAGAGACTTTCACTACCCCGTTTAGAATTATGCGGAGCCGTATTATTAGCCAAACTTGTGGAAAAAGGTAAAATCTGCTATGGAGTGGAATGAAGCAACTGTTTATGCATGGACAGATTCAACAGTTGTTTTAGCGTGGCTAAGAAATCACCCTAGTAAGTGGAAAACCTTCATCGCAAATAGAGTATCAGAAGTACACTCAATCCTAAATGCAAACCAGTGGCATCATCTCAAATCAAAGGAAAACCCGGTAGACATTGCATCGCCAGGAATTAATCCAAAGGAATTAATAAAGGGTGAAGAATGGTGGATAGGACCATCATTTTTGAGAGAATTATCATTATGCATACCTCAGATAGAAGATGCAGTAACAGACCTTGAAGCCCGGAAAACTTCAGTAAATGTGGCATTTACTGCAGATGATACCATAATGGCAGCATTACTAGAAAAATATTCAACTTAGCGAAAATTATCCAGAATAATTGCTAATTGTCTTCGATTTTGTAACAATGCAAGAAAATCAAGAGAAAAGCGAGAATTTGGACAATTAACGTGCAAAGATATTCAAGAAGCAACTAGTCGATTAATACAAGCAGTGCAATATAAAAAATTTCCTGAAGACATCCGTAGTCTACAATGCAACAAGAGACTGAAATCTGACAGCAAACTGTTATCATTAAATCCATTACTGGACACAGAAGGAATTGTACGTGTTGGAGGAAGATTGCAAAATGCGGACATCAGCTACAATGAAAAGCATCCTATAATATTACCCAGCAAAAACAGATTAACCCAGTTAATAATCCACGAAGCTCAGAAGACTACCATGCATGTGCTAACACTAGCACAAACAAGACAACAATAATGGATTATCAATGGACATAGCTCTGTTAAACGAATCATATACAGATGTGTTACCTGTTTCCGGCACAAAGCACAAACAGGAAACCAGTTAATGGGAGATCTTCCAAAACATCGAACAACAGTAGCAAGGCCATTTACTAACAGTGGTGCAGACTATGCAGGACCCCTAAATATGAGAATGTCAAGGGGCAGGGGAGCTAAATCATACAAAGGATATATAGCAGTATTCGTATGCCTTGCTTCTAAGGCCATTCACTTAGAAGCTGTAAGCGACTTAACAGCCGAAGCATTTCTAGCAGCGTTTAAACGCTTTACGGGAAGAAGAGGTGCAGTCAACAACTTGTATAGTGACAACGGTACGAACTTTGTACTAGCAAATAAGATACTTCAAATCAACACGGAAGGCTTCAAGAAAAAATACATGGAGAAACTGTCAATGGAAATGACAAATTTGGGAACAACTTGGCACTTCATACCACCATCAGCACCTCATTTCGGAGGGTTATGGGAGGCAGGCGTGAAATCAGTAAAACATCACCTAAAACGAACTGTCGGCGAAACTATGCTGACATTTGAGGTGATAACCACAGTCCTAGTTCAGATTGAAGCATGTCTGAACTCGCGACCATTATGCCACATTTCCACAGATCCCAAAGAATTGGATGTATTAACACCGGGACATTTCTTAATAGGATCTCCTTTACTAGCTCCACCAGCACGGGATAGAACCGCTAGTAATATGCACAGCTTAACAAAATGGCAGCTTTTGGATCACTTACAACAAGACTTTTGGAAAAAATGGTCAATGGAATTTTTAACACGACTGCAACAGCGACCAAAGTGGACGCAGAAAACTGAAAACATTAAAATCGGGGACATAGTTCTTATTAAAGATGAACTACTACCGCCGACAAAATGGGCCTTGGGACGAATTACGGAAATGCATCCAGGTCACGATGGATTGATCAGAGTGGCATCTATAAAAACGAAAAGCAATACATTGAAACGTCCAATAACTAAAATTTGTCCTCTACCTACCGTGGATAATGACATCAAAAAGCCTTCAGTATCAACCATATTAGTACACACTCTTCAAATTGGAGAGATACCAGAAAAGAATAAGCTCAATGCAGCAACTATATCCGTCAATAAAGGTCGACAAGCTAACGCTCAGCCACTCACCAATAAGGTTAATAACGAAAAATTAACAGATTATAACAGATTGATCAACGCAGACTTAAAAAGAGCGAGAATAGCAAGTATTCAAAGAAATCCCAAGAAAATTCGGATTCACCCTGTTTCAAGATACGATAATCTCATTCCACAAACAACACCAATTAAAGAAAGGTCAATACGCAGAGAAGAAGCTGAGCATACAAACCTCCCGAGACACCGAAATCAAGGCACCTTAACGACAATGAAAATAAAAACTTCAACGGTTCTACTGACATTAGCCTTGTTACTGTTACCTGTTCTAGCATTCGGATCAATCGAACCTATTGAGGTAACTCCTTTTGAGCACCATCCCGGTATATATTTTGAGGAACTTGGCCAAGTAAATGTCATAAATAACGAATGGAACATAATGGCATATTATAACCTTGAAGGGTATTGGCTAGAATTGCTCGGAATAAGGAAATATACAGGCGAACTAGATCGACTCTGCAATATAACCATACTTAGGAAGGATTACTGCACAGATATACTTGTTCAACTTCAACATCAACTTGTGCAACTGGAGGAAAATAATGACATAATATATAGACAAGGCGGAAGCACCCAACATCTATTAACAAAGAGGTCTCCACTTGACTTAATCGGCATCATAGCTAATAAATTGAAATGACTCGTCTCAACGAACAACATCTCTTAGAGTTAGTTAGAAATCAAACTTCAGTAATCGAAGCAACAGTAAACATTTTAAAGAGTGGTGACGAATCTATCAAATCCAAATTCAAGGTTATTGATAATTAACTAGAAGCATTAACTAATTATGTTGAAGCAACCAGTTCAGATGTCTATCATCAACAAACATTTACATCATTGCTGCTACAGACAACAATAATACTTCACGATTATCAGCGAACACAAGATGCCATTCTTAACGTATTAACAGATCTTCAACACGGAAAGATTCACCCCCTTTTACTTACACCAACACAATTACGGAATCAACTAGCATTAATAAAAGAAAATCTACCTCCTACACTATCAATACCAGGGCAAGGAAAGGACGGAATGCTCAGAATCTACAATCTAATGACAGCAAAGGTTAGAGTAATGAGATCACGCATTCTATTCAGCATTAGAATACCACTTCTTCATAATGAGTTCTATCAGCTATTTAAATTAATACCTGTACCAACTCCCCACGACAACGAATTTATATTTATTGAACCATCCACGGACTTTGTAATAGTAAGTTTGCATCGCGATCGGTTTTACCCTCTGTCACAACTAGAGCTGGATAAATGTAAACACTTAGAAGAGGAAGAGTATCTTTGTAAACAAGGTCATCCTATTTACAGCAGCAAGTCAAATGTCAGTCGTTGCGAAATAGAATTGCTTAACCACGGGAATCAATTATCATCAAGATGTAAGCTCCGTAAAACTAGCCCAACAAGAGTTTGGATTCAACTTCACAATCCAAATAGTTGGCTATATGTGCTCAATGAAGAATATACATTCAACATTGTTTGTGGCAAGAAGGTGATCGCAAAAACCCTAAAGGGGGATGGGTTACTTAGATTGAGATCTGATTGTGTCATCAAGCAGACTTCAATGACGATTAGTGGACACAATTTATACCAAACTCAATTTAAAGCATCATTTATACCAACAATAAATCTCAGTCAACAAATACAACCAGCGCAAGTTGCTAAACCAGAACTCTACCTCCGAGACAACACCAAGGAGTATAATGATATCACGAAGGAAATTGAACGGTTAAAGAACGAAAAATTACCCGAACAACTAGATCATCATGATATACATCAATATACCGTCAGCTACAGTATACTGATACTCGTCCTGGCATTGATTGCGTTTCTAATTTATAGAAATTCTGACACTCTGGCCAAATGTACTTGGTGGAAAAAAGAACCACAAATAGAACTGCCCCCAATACCGGCAGCACGAACGTCAAGGTTATCAGTGGAGGACTTCAGTGTTCTACAATAGATACAACAAGGTAGGGGAATATGTGCAAGCGTGCACAAATTAATAATTTAATTTTCTCACTAAAATATGAAATTAAGAAATTATGATAAGAACTTAATATAAATATAAGAATTCTACAAAAAACTGAATTCTTATAATCATATTTCGTTCATATTTTTTACAATATATTTTCCCGGACATATTTTTCCCATATGAAAATGCAATAATAGCAAAATTGTACTTTCTCATAAATATTATAAATTCAAGTAATTCAATATTAACCAAATTTACGTTGATAAATGATATTTATGAGAAGATACAATTTTGCTACTATTATACTACTACTACTGTTTATACTATTTTATAAAATGCAATATCTGCATTATTTTTGTATAAATGTGAAAATTTTATAGAATAAAGTTAGTTGTCGTTCCAAACTCATCGTTTCATTATTGAACACCTACAGTATCTCAGCCTTTTCTCCCAAACAACACACACGCTCCGAGAAACCGTTACGTTGCTTCCCGAACCGAAAATATTGAGCACCGTATAGACAAGTGGGGCATGAAATTCAGTGGTATCCAGAATGAAATGTCAGTGGATGATTTTGTATTCCGTGTCGAGACTATGAATGCCCGAAGTGGTGTATGACGGTATAACGTATGTAACAATTTCCAAATATTATTAACTGGCGCTGCCGATGAGTAGCACTGGTGATTTCTAAGGAGAAATCTAGCCACGGATTAATTCCCACTTCGTGAAGCACTGATTACGCAATTCAGAAATCTCGATACCGACTATGAAATCATCGAAAAGATACTCCAACGTAAACAGCTGACCACAGAGTCATTTGACTCTTTCTATACCATCGTGCTGGGCATGTTTTATCAGCTGAGGAATTCGATGCCCGAATATGAGTTGATAAACATTATGAAAAGAAATGTCAAAGGAAATGTTGCCGATCTCATTTTCGGAATGAATATTGTATCTCTCGATCAGCTCAAGGAAACGTGTCGTAAGGCGGAAAGACACCTTGCTGACAGGGATCATTTTAAACGTACCTGGCCTGCCCCCGTAAAAACGATTCAGGAAGTTGAGCTAGCCCAATAAATCCCCTATAATTAATATCATACTACTAACACACGAAATCAAACATTGTAGCCCACCGAGCATGCACCGGGAATGCTCGTGTGCAGCAACCCCGGAAGAGTTCTAAAAACAATTTGTAAAACATACCTTCCACCGTTTAAACAATATAATGTCGCAAAAATTTTAAAAAGAATTCTCTCGGTCTGTCAAACACCTTAAAAATTAAACTACCGGTAAAATCGCTCCATCAGAGGCAATCTAAGTATTACGAAAGACGAGAGCGAATATTGGGTACTGCTCCGGAAATTACCACCTCAAAACATATTCTGGCCTGCCGCGAAAGAGCTCGTCGTCGAAGAATTAGACGTAAGGATATAGCAGCAGCAATTCTGCTAAAGAAGGATGACATACGTCCTATGCGCAGGTAGAGATTGCTGGCGAGCAACTACTAGGGCTATTAGACAGTGGCGCTAGTGTCTAATGTCTTGGAGCTGGGGCCGTGGAATTCCTAGCACAAAAGAGCAGGACGGGGCTCTGAAGTCAGGACAGCAGATGACCCTGCTCAACCAGTCCTTGGACATATTTTGTTGCCAGTTACATACAACAATGCAACAAGAAATGTACAATTCTACGTCGTCCCAGGCCTAATTCAAGTTTTATACCTAGGTTTTGATTTCTGGAACAGTTTCGGATTAGCTCCTCAGTTGTTTCGATCGGTGGAAGCGATTGATGTTCATAGCAAAGATGACCTCAGAATGCATAACCTTGATCCGAAACAAAGACTACGTCTCGAAAAAATAAAATCGTGTTTGCGGTCCTTTAATGAAATGGGTCTCGGAAAAACCAATTTAGAAAGGCATGTAATTGATACAGGGGTAGCAGAACCTGTCAAACAGCGCCATTACCCTATATCTCCAGCAATCCAGAAAATGATTGATGTTGAGTATGGGAGTAATAGAGGAAAGCATCAGTGCTTGGAATTTGCCTATAGTCCTAGTGCACAAACACGAAAAAGTTCGTTTGTGATGGGACTCAGGAAAGGTGAGTAACGTCACTAAGAAAGATACTTACCCTCTACACCATATTGAAGGTCTATTCAGCCGGCTAGAAAACATGAAATACATCTCAAGCATCGATCTTAAAGATGCTTTCTGACAAATTCCGTTGGAGAAAGAGAATAAAGAGAAAACCGCGTTTACAGTCCAAGGCCACCCACTGTATCAATTCAAAGTCATGTCTTTCGGTCTGTGTAATGCTACCCAAAGAATGTGCAGATTGATGGACAAAGTTATACCGACCGAATTAAGAGATAGGATATTCGTATATCTGGATGACCTCCTGGTCGTGTCCGATAACTGCGACACCCATCTTGAATTACTGACTATGGCACGTGCTTTATCTACTGCTGGACTTTCGATAAATGTAGACCAAAGTAAGTTTTGCTTTAAGGAAATCCGCTACCTTGGATACATTGTTGGAAATCAGTGTTTAAAACCTGATCCCAGCAAAGTGTCCGCTATAGTTCATTTCTCCCCTCCTACGTCACCTAAACAGGTCAGGCGGTTCTTGGGCATGACAGGCTGGTATAGGCGGTTCATTGCCAATTATGATGCCCTGTCGTCTCCAATAACCGACTGCCTCAAGAAGTCTACAAAGTTCAGTTGGACCGATGAAGCGCAAAAAGCCTGCGAGATGTTGAAGTTATCGTTGACAACAGCACCGGTATTGGCAAACGCTGACTTCAGTGAACCATTCACAATTCAATGTGATGCTTGTAAAACTGGGGTTGGTGGTGTACTGCTGCGATGTGACAAACAAGGCAACAAGAGACCTATAGCCTATATGTCACAGAAGCTAAACGGGGCACAGCGTAATTATAACGTTACTGAGCTAGAATGCTATGCCGCTGTGCTCAGCGTCAAGAAGTTTCGGGCATGCGTTGAGGGTATCCCCTTTAAAATTGTCACACACCATGCCAGTTTGAGGTGGCTCATGGACCAAAAAGATTTGAGCGGCCGATTGACTTTCCCGATAAACGAATGTTTATAGGAAAGTACTATAATCGTGCGAAAACCTAACTTTTGATCTAGAAGGGCTAGGAAGATGAAAATAAGTGCTAAATCCGTTTCGTCAAAAATAATTAGCCCCATGTCCGTCCGTCCGTCCGTCCATCCGTCCGCTTTTTTAAATCGTTAATATAATCTGAATGGATGGTCCGATTTCCATGAAACTTTCACCATTTTGATGCTCCATCAAATGCCAGATGGTGTTAGATTTTGGGCGAAATTAATATATGGCAACACTATTTGGTAACGCTTTTTTTGTCTAAAAACGACAAAATTTTGTCCGCACGGTTCAGACTAAACTGTTGGTTCAATTTCGATAAAATTTACACAGTTCAAGTATTTGATCCTAGCTTAGATCTGGTTAGTTTTTGGGCCATATTCGACTATGGCAACACTGTCTAAAAATACATTTTGTCCAAATATAGTCTATTTTTGCACTTGTTGTAAAACTGAAACTGCTCGTCCAATTTTGATGAGATTTGCACAGTTTGTGTACTATATTCCAGATCAGAACATATTAACTTTTCAACGGAATTTACACCTGGCAACACTAATGCGCAAACTTTTTTAAAAAAATGTTGTGGCGAAAATATAGAAACTTCCCTAATTCGGTTAATAATAGTCGGATTTTAATGAAACTTCGAAGGTACGTTTGGGATGGACCAGCCAAAAAAATAAAATATGTCCCCCGCGGTGGGGGGTTGTGGGGGGCTAAAAAAGAAAAATTTCAATAATTCACTCAATAATAGGCAGATTTTCTTTAAACTTGGTGTGTACATTCTGGATAGGGCAAGTGAGAAGATAGAATGCGTCACCCCTCGGTAGGGGTTGCGGGAGGGTGAAATAAAAAAACCCTAATAATAATGAAATATAGAAACTTCCTTAATTCGGCCAATAATAGTCGGATTTTAATGAAACTTCGAACGTACGTTTGGAATGGATGAGCTGAAAAAATAAAATATGTCTCCCCGCGGTGGGGGGTTGTGGAGGGCTGAAAAAGAAAAACTTCAATAATTCACTCAATAATAAGCAGATTTTCTTTAAACTTGGTGTGTACATTCTGAATAGGGCAAGTGGAAAGATAGAATGCGTCTCCCCTCGGCGAGGGTTGTGGGAGGGTGATATAAAGAAACCTTAATAATTCGGTCAATAACAGGCGGATTTTAATGAAACTTGTAATGTACATTTAGGATGAGCAAACTAAAAAGATAAAATGCCTCCCCTCGATGGAGGGTTGTGGGGGTCTGAAATAGAAAAACTTCAAGAATTCACTCAAAAATGGGCGAATTTTCTTAAAACTTAGTGTATACATTTTGGATAGGCCAACTGAAAAGATAGAATGCGACTCCCCTCTATGGGAGTTACGGGAATGCAAAATAAAAAAACCCTAATAATTTGGCCAATACTAGTCACATTTTCATGAAAGTTGGAATGTACATTTATAATAGGAGAACTGAAATGCATATTTGATGACATTATCGGGAAAGTTCCTCAGTGGTCCGGCCGATATAGAGAAAATGTGAATTCACTACTATGGTTTGCTTGGCTCATTTTTTTAACTTGTAAGTATGACATTTTAAAAATATTAAACATTATTATAATTTTTATTAAATATTTTAGGAACCTTCGCCAAATATTCCTTATTGGAATATTTTTACATGGTTTGGATGACATTTTCCAACGTAAGTATGAACTTCCATCTTTATTTGTGCCAAAAAAGTGACCTAGATTCAGCTGTCATGTGTGAAGTTTTTTCCTGTTTTTTGGTTTGTTGATATGTTCGTATGTGTTGTTTGTGACAAAAATCATGTTATTGTGCTTAGTTTAGTGTGTTGTATCAAATTCTTATGAAATTTT
This sequence comes from Xylophagus ater, assembly GCA_963422695.1. NCBI lineage: Eukaryota > Metazoa > Arthropoda > Insecta > Diptera > Xylophagidae > Xylophagus > Xylophagus ater. Next base: position 31,541,099 of record OY730483.1, read on the forward strand.
CTTAATTTTTCCTAAGAATTTTTACACTTGCACTTTCTTGAGTTGTTGTTATTGTTTTTTTTTTGTTTATTTTCATAGATTAATTTGTATTTCTTCCTTTTTTGCTTTAGGCGTTCCGGATGTTGACGGAACAGACTGGCCCATGATCCACCGCAATTTGCACATGGTGGAATCGCAAAAACTATATATCAATTGCGGCAGCGGTATTTCTGACCTAAAACGGCATCGGAAGTTCGGGATTATATTTCGAAATTTTCGGTCTGCAAGGAGACCAAGACATCTAATTACATCCTGAGACCACCAATGGGAAAACAAGTGGTAGTAGACAGGCCATTTCAATTCCTCTATGTCGATCTTTTAGGACCTTATCCTAGATCAAAGTCAGGAAATACAACAGACCTGGTAGTGCTAGACAAATTTTCGAAATTTGTCTTCCTAAAGGCAATACGCAAGGCCACTGCATCAAATATCTGCAACTTCATCGAAGAATACGTATTCAACATGTTTGGCGTACCTGAAGTCATATTCTGAGATAATGGTTCGCAATTCATCTCGAAAGAGCTAAAGTCCCTGCTTTCTATGTACGGTGTTAAACATTCTTTCACAGCTATTTGCTCTCCACAATCCAACGCTTCGGAGCGCGTCAACCGCTCAATTCTAGCAGCAATAAGAGCCTATGTGCGCGAAGATCACCGGGAGTGGGATCAAAACCTTGGAAGTATTGGCAGTGTTCGCAGGAACACTGTTCATGCATGTATAGGTGTTGATCCCTATTCATTCGTGTTTGGAACGCACATGGTGACGCACGGAACCGCTTATCAGCTCCTGCGTAAACCGGATTGTGTTGCAAGCAATGATATAGCTACCCTGCATTCAGCAGAACACCGTACCTTTGTAATAGATCGAGTGAAAAAGAATTTAGACAAATCGCATATGACTCACGAAAAAACTTACAACAAAAGAGCCAGGTATACCAAATATATCATGGGTAGAGATTGTGATCGAGAAATCTTGTCTCGATAATTCTAATTTCTCGTTCTCGAGAATTTATATAATTTATGTTTTCGGGATTCTCATTTCTCGAGAAAATAAACTATTTCTCGAGAAATTATTAATTTTAAATATTAAGCACTAACAAAAATTAAATTAAAAAATTAAAGAGTGATTTGTTTTTCAAATTGGCCAGACTTTTCCAGCGGTATTCAATTTGACAGCTTATAGATAATTTATGCTCAGGTTGGTTTGCCACTTCATCATGAATAAACTCATGATTGAGAAACAATCAAGGATGCTAAATCATTCGCAAAACGACTATGAAATTAATACGGTCGATATTGAAAATAGTATGGTAGTTACAGTATCAAACCGAAATCTTGAGGAGCGGCTAGAAAATTCTATACGCGAAACTTTCAAACCAAGTTTAGCGATAGTTGACGCTGATTTTCGTTCACTTTTAAAAGAAATTTATATTTATGAAGCTACTGGAAACCTCACAAATAATTAAAAGCAGCTTGAATATGCTTAGTTTACAATAGTTTAAAATAGCTACGTTGTAACATGTGAATTTCTCGAGGGATTTGGTTTTGCCGCCACTGCATTTTGTTGCATTTTTTTGAGTTTCTAATCTTAATTTATTTTCTCTTTGTTTTTGATAATGAATTATTTTTAAAAGAAATTTATATTTATGAAGCTACCGGAAACCTCACAAATAATTAAAAGCAGCTTGAATATGCTTAGTTTACAATAGTTTAAAATAGCTACGTTGCAACATGTGAAATTCTCGAGGGATTTGGTTTTGCCGCCACTGCATTTTGTTGTATTTTTTTGAGTTTCTAATCTTAATTTATTTTCTCTTTGTTTTTGATAATGAATTATTTTTATGTTTTGTTAATATAATTTTTGTTGTATTATTTAATATTTTAATAACTGTAATTTTTGGTTAATAAAAGTTGTTTTATTTCAATTTTAGTATTTCTTGAAAATTCCCGAGAATTCTCGAGAAACATTCAAATATTTCTCGTTTCTCTAGAATTTAAAAATTGTAGAGAAGAGAAATCTCATTTCTTGAGAATGCAAAAAACACGAGAAATCACAATCTCTAGTCGTGGGGAAAGAGGTATACCGAAGGAACTTCACTGTTAGTGATGTCGGAAAAAAGATAAATGCTAAGTTCAACCGTAAGTTCATGAAGTGCCGAGTTATTCGACAAAATGGAACCGCGTTATATGAAGTTGAAGACCTACAGTGTAGGTACAGGGACCAGTAGGTGTGTATCACGCCAACGATCTACGGCAATAACGAAAAATAGCCCGGCTAACTTTGCTATTAGAGCACGAGTCTTTTCCAGGATGTGGTCGAACCCCACGTTGGGTTGGTACAATCTTTCAGTGACCATTAGAACATCTACACGTTTTTCAGCTTCTCATGGTATATATGCACATTCCCAGGGGAATCTGTGTTGTAACGCATGCAATTTATTTCGGCCTCCACTGTAAATTCGATATACCGAAATAAATTGTCCCTTTTAATTTTTTTTTAGAATTCCAAAATTAGTTTTTGGAAACAGAAAAAAAAATTGAATTACCGTTTGCGAGATGAATTGATGTCATGATTTTGGACATGGTCAAAAGGTCGACCGATAAATTCCTTTTAGGATTTTAGGTTTAGAAATAAAAAACGAAAAACAAAAAATCGTGGAGTTAGCTACGAATGGTAGCGACTAGAAGACCCTTTTTGAGTTGGGAATTTTTTTATAGTTGAAAGAAAAAGATGAATGGTGATTTGGAGTTATGACCTGTTTTCCAAACATGAAGCACTATTTGTCTTTTAAGAAAGTGTTACGAATGAACTTTATAATATAATTTTCATGTGGCTAACATAGTGAAATAAATAAAAGGGTCTAAGTTTTATTTTATTTATATAGTTGATTTTATTAGGAAAACTTTTAAATTACCTAAATTGTACACACTTTTAAGTTAAAAATCCTCTGTTGCATACCTTATGAAAGTTGTACATTGGGGAATTGTTTAATAGAAGAGTTTCATGTGTTCATCGTTTCCAATTTGCTGATCATTCGAAAACCTTTAAAATAGCTACGTTGTAACATGTGAAATTCTCGAGGGATTTAGTTTTGCCGCCACTGCATTTTGTTGTATTTTTTTGAGTTTCTAATCTTAATCTATTTTCTCTTTGTTTTTGATAATGAATTATTTTTAAAAGAAATTTATATTTATGAAGCTACCGGAAACCTCACAAATAATTAAAAGCAGCTTGAATATGCTTAGTTTACAATAGTTTTAAATAGCTACGTTGTAACATGTGAAATTTTCGAGGGATTTGGTTTTGCCGCCACTGCATTTTGTTGTATTTTTTTGAGTTTCTAATCTTAATTTATTTTCTCTTTGTTTTTGATAATGAATTATTTTTATGTTTTGTTAATATAATTTTTGTTGTATTATTTAATATTTTAATAACTGTAATTTTTGGTTAATAAAAGTTGTTTTATTTCAATTTTAATATTGCTTCAAAATTCCCGAGAATTCTCGAGAAAACATTCAAATATTTCTCGTTTCTCTAGAATTTAAAAATTGTAAAGAAGAGAAATCTCATTTCTTGAGAATGCAAAAAACACGAGAAATCACAATCTCTAGTCGTGGGGAAAGAGGTATACCGAAGGAACTTCACTGTTAGTGATGTCGGAAAAAAGATAAATGCTAAGTTCAACCGTAAGTTCATGAAGTGCCGAGTTATTCGACAAAATGGAACCGCGTTATATGAAGTTGAAGACCTACAGTGTAGGTACAGGGACCAGTAGGTGTGTATCACGCCAACGATCTACGGCAATAACGAAAAATAGCCCGGCTAACTTTGCTATTAGAGCACGAGTCTTTTCCAGGATGTGGTCGAACCCCACGTTGGGTTGGTACAATCTTTCAGTGACCATTAGAACATCTACACGTTTTTCAGCTTCTCATGGTATATATGCACATTCCCAGGGGAATCTGTGTTGTAACGCATGCAATTTATTTCGGCCTCCACTGTAAATTCGATATACCGAAATAAATTGTCCCTTTTAATTTTTTTTTAGAATTCCAAAATTAGTTTTTTGAAACAGAAAAAAAAATTGAATTACCGTTTGCGAGATGAATTGATGTCATGATTTTGGACATGGTCAAAAGGTCGACCGATAAATTCCTTTTAGGATTTTAGGTTTAGAAATAAAAAACGAAAAACAAAAAATCGTGGAGTTAGCTACGAATGGTAGCGACTAGAAGGCCCTTTTTGAGTTGGGAATTTTTTTATAGTTGAAAGAAAAAGATGAATGGTGATTTGGAGTTATGACCTGTTTTCCAAACATGAAGCACTATTTGTCTTTTAAGAAAGTGTTACGAATGAACTTTATAATATAATTTTCATGTGGCTAACATAGTGAAATAAATAAAAGGATCTAAGTTTTATTTTATTTATATAGTTGATTTTATTAGGAAAACTTTTAAATTACCGAAATTGTACACACTTTTAAGTTAAAAATCCTCTGTTGCATACCTTATGAAAGTTGTACATTGGGGAATTGTTTAATAGAAGAGTTTCATGTGTTCATCGTTTCCAATTTGCTGATCATTCGAAAACCTTTAAAATAGCTACGTTGTAACATGTGAAATTCTCGAGGGATTTAGTTTTGCCGCCACTGCATTTTGCTGTATTTTTTTGAGTTTCTAATCTTAATCTATTTTCTCTTTGTTTTTGATAATGAATTATTTTTAAAAGAAATTTATATTTATGAAGCTACCGGAAACCTCACAAATAATTAAAAGCAGCTTGAATATGCTTAGTTTACAATAGTTTAAAATAGCTACGTTGTAACATGTGAAATTCTCGAGGGATTTGGTTTTGCCGCCACTGCATTTTGTTGTATTTTATTGAGTTTCTAATCTTAATTTATTTTCTCTTTGTTTTTGATAATGAATTATTTTTATGTTTTGTTAATATAATTTTTGTTGTATTATTTAATATTTTAATAACTGTAATTTTTGGTTAATAAAAGTTGTTTTATTTCAATTTTAATATTTCTTGAAAATTCCCGAGAATTCTCGAGAAAACATTCAAATATTTCTCGTTTCTCTAGAATTTAAAAATTGTAAAGAAGAAAAATCTCATTTCTTGAGAATGCAAAAAACACGAGAAATCACAATCTCTAGTCGTGGGGAAAGAGGTATACCGAAGGAACTTCACTGTTAGTGATGTCGGAAAAAAGATAAATGCTAAGTTCAACCGTAAGTTCATGAAGTGCCGAGTTATTCGATAAAATGGAACCGCGTTATATGAAGTTGAAGACCTACAGTGTAGGTACAGGGACCAGTAGGTGTGTATCACGCCAACGATCTACGGCAATAACGAAAAATAGCCCGGCTAACTTTGCTATTAGAGCACGAGTCTTTTCCAGGATGTGGTCGAACCCCACGTTGGGTTGGTACAATCTTTCAGTGACCATTAGAACATCTACACGTTTTTCAGCTTCTCATGGTATATATGCACATTCCCAGGGGAATCTGTGTTGTAACGCATGCAATTTATTTCGGCCTCCACTGTAAATTCGATATACCGAAATAAATTGTCCCTTTTAATTTTTTTTTAGAATTCCAAAATTAGTTTTTTGAAACAGAAAAAAAAATTGAATTACCGTTTGCGAGATGAATTGATGTCATGATTTTGGACATGGTCAAAAGGTCGACCGATAAATTCCTTTTAGGATTTTAGGTTTAGAAATAAAAAACGAAAAACAAAAAATCGTGGAGTTAGCTACGAATGGTAGCGACTAGAAGACCCTTTTTGAGTTGGGAATTTTTTTATAGTTGAAAGAAAAAGATGAATGGTGATTTGGAGTTATGACCTGTTTTCCAAACATGAAGCACTATTTGTCTTTTAAGAAAGTGTTACGAATGAACTTTATAATATTATTTTCATGTGGCTAACATAGTGAAATGAATAAAAGGGTCTAAGTTTTATTTTATTTATATAGTTGATTTTATTAGGAAAACTTTTAAATTACCTAAATTGTACACACTTTTAAGTTAAAAATCCTCTGTTGCATACCTTATGAAAGTTGTACATTGGGGAATTGTTTAATAGAAGAGTTTCATGTGTTCACCGTTTCCAATTTGCTGATCATTCGAAAACCTTTAAAATAGCTACGTTGTAACATGTGAAATTCTCGAGGGATTTAGTTTTGCCGCCACTGCATTTTGCTTTTTTTTCATTTTTTTGATTTTAATAAAAATAACAGTTGGGGGCTTAATCAAACTTCCAACAGGATTTTCCTTCGAATTTTTTTTTTTTTCAAAATCTAAAAAACAAGAGCGAGAGAAGTTCTGACAAGGTCAAAGGGTCGAACTGGGTTTATTTTTTTAAATTGTGGGTGGATGGGAAAAAAACAGGAGCCGAATTTAAAAGTGACAAAAAGGAGGTCGTTTGTTTGAGAAAAGCAATGAATTTTTTCTTAGTTTTTCCAAAAAGAAAGTTTCTTTTTTTCTCCGAGTTTTCTTTGGGCGAACCGATTTTTTTTCTTTAGTTAAGTGTTATAAGAAGTGAATTTAAGTTAAAAACAGTTTTCTTCCAGCAACGTAAATTTAAAATAAGTACGAATTCAGGAGATCGCGTTTTGAATTAGTGTTTTTAGTTTTTTTTTTGAGGTTTTATGGTTAATGCATATTTCGATTGTATTGTTTCGAAAACATAAAAAGAAACCTATGAAATACAATTCAAAATCTTAAATACCACCCATAATAAATATAACGTAAAGAACATAGAAAATGTACTACATATAAATATTATCACATACAAATTAAATTATAACCGAAAACATGAAAGTTAACATAGAAGATATAAATTATAACGTAAACTAAATCATACACAATATACAATAAATAACATATATAAGATATAACACATAACACCAAAACACAGAATATAACAAAAATTCTGTCCCATCATTTGGATTTGGAAAAATTTGACAAATTTTTACATGTGACATAGAGAAGGAAAAGAACAATTTGCACAAATTAAGAAAAAAAAACAAAGGAATCTCCTCAAACAAAATACTACTATCATACAAAAGACGAAACCAACAAAGTAATAACCAGCAAAACATACTAAAAGGGAACGTCTACAACTACGCCGTAGTGAACATCCATCATCATAACGATTTTTTTTTCTTTTCTTTAAAAGTTTTCAATTTTCTTTTACTGTGGTAAATTCAATTTCAGGACAGGGTGTGACGCAGAGGCCTCGGCGTTACAACCGTAAGTTACTTTTTAATTAATTTTTGTTTTATATACAATATATTATATATAAGCGTGAGTGGATTAAGGACATTTGTTAATTATTTTTTTGTTTTTCAATTATTTTAAATTTTTCTAATTTAAATTTTCTTAAAATTCTGTTTGGATGAACATTTTTTTTTTCTTTTAGTATCTAAAGTTGGTTGAGTTTTTTTTCGGTTTAGCGTTAAATTAAAAATGTGAATTAATTTGTCAAAGGTTCGCTTTTGTTTTTTTTATTTTGGTTGGTTATGTGTATTTTCTTTTTTGGTTGTGCACCCCTGGAATGGTTGAAAAATTTAACTAAAATGAGGTGCCAAACCGATGAGTGAGAGCAGTGACGGCCGAAGATGATGGGGGCATAGGATTTTCTTCTTTTTCAGTTTCAATTTTTTTTGGTTGTGGGGAACGCACTTTTCACGTGTATTTCATGTGATCCACAAAGGGGTATTATGTTGTAGGTAGCCCTTTGGGTGGGATAAAAGACCCCGGTGTTGGCAATAACATCTGCCGACACCAATTGAACAATTTGCTTCGGATGGACCCATCTTCAGAATCTTCTGTTTATCGGTCTGTCGTTTTTAATTGAATTCCGTTTCGTGGGTTTTCAATGTAAAACTAACCTATTCAAAAATCTTGCCTTCTCTTTCTTTCTTCGTGACAATAGTCACAAATATTTCTCTTTTATTTTAATTTAAACATTTTTACCCATTCCGCTAGGCGGCATATAGTAGAAGGTAACGACCCACCACATCCGGCGAGCTAGCTAGTGCAAGCAGCTAGGCGTGCAATTTTGAGTTACGTTTTGCTATACCATAGAACGCACTTTAGGCCGCAAGGCGGAAGTGCTTGTTTGATCAAAGTGTTGCTCTGCCAACACTTTGATGCCGAATAGTCACGGTTACAAATGTGGCGCCCAACGGTATAGGCTTAACGAATTTTAGTTGTGCGCTGTGTAATTTAAACTACGGTTTAAATTACGAATGATGCTCAATTTTTACAACTTAGCCAAAAATAATGTTTTGGTCTTTTTTTTAATTTCTTTGTTTTGACTATATCGATTATCTCTGTTTTCTTTAGTCCGCCTCTTCGGCAATATTACTTTTTATAAAAATTATATATGTTTTCGTTTTGTTTGGCTATTAATGCACAGGAATTTATTTTGAGGTTATTCCTCATTAGTACATATATTTTGCATTTCTTTTATTTTTATAGATTTTTAGAATGGATCCCTTTTAAGTCGTTTGACCAGATACAATCGGTTTTGTATCGGGTTGAACGCTTAAATGTTGCGGTATGGTAGACAATCCATGTTCAACGGTAGTGGCATGTAGTCATCAGACTAATTGTCATTGATGGGAAGCTCTGCCTTGACATAGGATTTTCTAAAGATTGTCCTGAATGAAAGACCAACGATGTTGTCCATGGCATCGAAGAATAATCCTCCTCATTCCCACTCGTGCCCACGACGGTTTTTCATTTATGGCAATCTAACTCTTTTAGATTTCTTTTTCTTTTTTTTGTATTTTCGGCGGTGTGCACATTGCAAAAGTCATTCACTTAAGCAACTAGTGTTCCGCCGAATTTAGCTAAAATTGAAGAATTTTTTTTTACCATCACCGCTAAATACCATAAATCCGAACCAAATTGTTCTACTTTTAAATTTTTTTTTGACATTTCCTGCGTCGCTGTTGTTCTCGTCCGTCACACGCTCATGCACTCTATTTAGCAATATCCAATTTTGATATTTATAAATTTTTTTTGATACGTATTAATTTTGATTATTTTCGATCTATTTGATTTTTATGCCCTATGGTAGGTACTACCAGAGGGTATATTAGTTTTGTCACTAAGTGTGTAACGCATAGAAATAATCATCGTAGAAAAATTTCAAGGCTATTGTTGTGCAGGGAATCAAAAGTTATATCGATTTATGCATGTCCGTCCGTCCGTCCGTCCGTCCGTCCGTCCGTCTGTGGACATGATAACTCAAAAACGCGTTATCCGATTTTGTTAAAATTTAGAATGTAAGTTAGTTATTCCTTAACTGCGTTTGGTATTGCGTTTGAGCAAAATGGATCCGCGGGGGGCAAAGTTATAAAGGAAAAACCAGGGTGGCCAGAAAGTTTTGTCATTTTTTGGTTATGGTTTTTCGGATGTAATTGGAAAATTTGTCAATCGATTTTGTTTAAATTAATTATACAGATTAACTACATAAATAGACGATACGAGATGAAATTTCAGTCACAGCGGTCGAAGGATAGTGGAGAAAGAAATAGTTCTATCCTAAAATAAGCCTATTCATAAAGTTTTTCTAATGTATTTTAAAAATTTATATACCGATTTGAATCAAATTTACGAAACGTGTTTATGCTATTAGACTCCAGCCTACCTGTGAATTTGGGCAAATTTGAGATTGAAGAAATGAAGTTATGGAGAGAAAAACCTTAAAATATTGAGTTAAGTAGAAAGTTCGTGGCGTTTTTTTCCAATAGATGGCTTTAGAATCGTATAACTTTAGTAGTTTTAATCCTAACAAGTTATATTATAGCGCGCTTAAAAGTTGACATTTTATGAACTATTTATGAAAAAAATTGTGAAATTCAGGCAGAACTAATTGGGGTAATTGGGTTTGGAAAATGAGCCAAAATTCTGAAAAAAATTCCCTATATTAATGCTCCATGTAAGGTACTGTCGTCCGTCCGTGGACAAAATAACTCAAAAAGTGTTATCCAATTTTGATGAAATTTAGAATGTTACTTGGTTATTGCTATAGTGCATTCCGTATTGCATTTCAACAAAATTGACCGAAGGGGAGGGAAGTTATTAAGCAAAAAACGAGGATGACCAGAAAGTTTTGTCGTTTTTTTATATGGTTTTTCGGATTTAACTGGAAAATTTGTGAATCAATTTTTTTTAATTAATTATATAAATACGTAAATACACGATACCATGTTAAATTTGAGCAAAATCGGTCCAAAGATAGTGGAGAAAGAAATAATCCTAGGAGAAAATAAGTTTGTCCAAAAAGTTTTTTTGCTGTACTTTAAAAACTAACGTACTGATTTGTGAATTGGATTTTTCCTATTAGGGTCTAGGTTACCTGCGAATTAGAGGAAATTTTGGAAAGAGGAAACAAAGTTATGAAGAAAAAACCTTGAAATACTGTTAAATTTGATTGTTTTTCTGTCCTATCTCTGCCATAGGGCATCAAAAAATCGGCTGTAGGCCTATTTTAAGTCACTATATGTTTTTTTAAAATTTTGTTTTGTTGTGTGAACCAAATTTATTTTTAAATACAATATTTGAACTTTGAAATTGTTATTAAATTTATTAGGTGACCCAAAGTTAATTTGGATTAAATAAATACAAATAAATACAAATAAATACAAATAAATACAAATAAATACAAATAAATACAAATAAATACAAATAAATACAAATAAATACAAACAAATAATATTAAATACAAACAAATAATATTAAATAAAAATAAATTAATAATAAATTAAAATAAATTATTAATAAATTAAATAAATATTAATACATTGAATTTTTTTATTATAAATTCTTTAATTTTGGTTTTTGTTTCATTTTTTTTTTCTTAGTTTAGCATTTTGGTTATTTTATTTCCTATTTTTTTTTCTTTTTCTTCGCTTTGTTATTTTGTCCTCTAGTTTTTTTTTGTACGCAATTTCACGCGTAAAAGTAACGATGACTGATTCATCTAAAGGTGCAAAATCCAAAAATAAACTCTACAATACACGCTCAAAAACAGACTTATCTGGAAAAGACCCTGCGGATGTAAATGATCATAATGTGTATGGATCACCACCCAAGGGGCAGCGACTGACACATACTCCGCCTCATCTGCGGAGTCCCTCAACACAGGCCACAAATCTCATTGACCCGATCTCTAAATTACTTGATTCGTCAATAAATTACGAACTACCAAAACTACCTAATCAGACGAGTGTTACAGACTTGCCCGTGTCAGTGCCAAATCTGGATCAAATAGTAGAAATTGTCTCAGAAACTTTACGGAAAAGAGAAGCGGCCATTCGAGAATCGATTTTAAACGAACTTCGTTCGGAAATAAATTTGGTAAAATTAAATAATGACCCGGAACCTAATCGTGCCCCACCTAGAGTAGATCCGACTGGATATAACCCTCATTATAATTATGGTCATAGAACAGCAGACCTTAGGTTCGAGTCGTCAACACGGCGTCCCCAATACCCAGATTCCCGATTAGATAAATGGGGTATTAAATTTAGTAAAGTTTCAAGCGAGATGACAGTGGACGATTTCGTGTTCCGAATCGAGACCCTGCAATACCAAAGTGGAATTTCGTGGAGTACAGTGTGTGCTCAATTTCACACCTTACTTACCGGCAAAGCCGAAAAGTGGTATTGGCAGTTGTTGCGAACAGAACCCATTCCCAACCGGCACACTTTACAAATTGAGCTAAAACGACAATTCCGTGGCCTGGAGACGGATCACGAAATCATCCGTCAAATACTGGAAACTCGTCAAGGTAATAACGAATCATTTCATTCCTATTACGATACAGTGTTATCTTTATATTACCAGCTCAAATTTCCCATCGGAGAACACGAGTTGGTAGACATCATGAAGGGTAATATCACGGTCAGGGTGGCCAATTTAATTTTTAGCACCCAAATTGGCTCCTTGAATCACCTACAGGATATCTGTAGAAAGGCAGAGCGGCATGTTGCGGTGCGGGATCCGACAAAACCGACGTGGGCACGACGGGTTAACGAGCTAGACTCTTCCCATAACGTCCCAAATGCCGACGAATATTTAACGCCAGACCCTGCGGGCACTTTTAGAGGGTTTCATAGCCAAAACATGACCCAAATCAATCAAGATCTGGAAGCAGTGGATCTCAATGGCAGATCGAAACTGATGTGCTGGAATTGTTATCTGGAAGGCCATAGCTTTAGGGATTGTCCCGCAGAGATTCGACGAATCTTCTGCTATGGATGTGGCCACAAAAATGTAATTTCGCCGAAGTGTCCAAAATGCATTTCGGAAAACCACATTGGGCACCGAGCATTCTCCGGGAACTCTCGGATACCATCGAAATATCCGGATCAGCACCAACCAAGATAATCAGTTCAGATCTGTCACCGTCTCCAATGCTATCACCACCTATCACCATCTTGACCACAAAAACTGAAAGGCCCCTATCGTTGGCGCATAAACTCGAAACGCCGCGAAAATCACTTCATCAGCGTAAAATCGAATATGCTGAAGCGCGAAAGAGAATATTTGGGACCAATTCAGAAATTTCCACTACCTCGAATCATATAATACGCTGTCGGGCAAGGGCGCGACGATGTTGACAATTCCGAAAGGATATAGAAGCAGCGTCTAGACTAAATGAGGATGACATACGACCTTACGCTCGGGTAGAAATTGCCGCTGAGCAACTGCTAGGCCTCCTAGACAGTGGCGCTAGCATTTCATGCCTTGGGGCTGGGGCCGTACGATTCCTTGAACGGAAGAGCTTGAAGTTATTAGGACGAAGCTCTGAAGTCAGAACAGCCGACGGTGCTTCTCAATCTGTCCTAGGATATGTTTTGTTGCCAATTACGTACAAAAAGGTAACAAAACAAGTCAAACTTTTCGTTGTGCCAGGCCTGGTACAGGTATTGTATCTAGGTGTGGACTTTTGGAAAGACTTTGAATTCGCTCCCCAAATATTCGCTTCGGTAGACGCGATTTTTGAAACACCCATTGATGATCACAGAATACATATCCTCGAACCCGAACAACAGAGAAAACTCGAATTAATTAAAATGCGATTTCCATCTTTTAAGAAATTTGGACTTGGTAAAACTAACCTCGAAAAACATACCATTGATGTAGATGGCGCTGAACCGACTAAACAGCGACACTACCCTGTTTCTCCAGCAATACAGGAAATGATGTACGCGGAATTAGACCGTATGTTGAATATGGGGGTAATCGAAGAAAACCACAGTCCCTGGAATTCACTTATAGTTTTAGTGCGCAAGCACGGAAAAGTTCGCTTGTGCCTAGACTCCAGAAAGGTGAATCTAGTGACTAAAAAGGACGCTTACCCCTTGCCTCACATAGATTGTCTACTTAGCCGGCTAACTGAAACAAAATACATTTCCAGTATTGACTTAAAGGACGCCTGTTGGCAAATACCTTTGGAGGAACAGAGTAGAGACAAAACCGCCTTCACTGTTCCTGGTCGCCCACTGTATAAATTTAAGGTAATGCCCTTTGGTTTGTGCAACGCTCCCCAGCGGATGTGGAGGCTAATGGATAAAGGTATACCAACCCACTTGAAAGATAGGATATTCGTTTATCCCGACGATTTATTGGTTGTGTCGGAAGAATTTAACAACCACCTAGAATTATTGTCCACCGTTGCTAGTTGCTTATCGGCAGTTGGACTTACAATCAATGTTGAAAAGAGTAAATTCTGCTTCAAGGAGGTGCGATATCTCGGATATATTGTCGGAAATCAGTGTTTAAAAACTGATCCCGACATGGTATCCGCGATAAGTCAGTTTCCTTCACCCAAGACAACGAGGCAGGTCAGTAGGTTTCTAGGAATGACAGGCTGGTATAGAAGGTTTATAGCCAACTATGCTAGTTTGGCGTCCCCGGTGACCGACTGTCTCAAAAAACATGCTAAGTTCAGTTGGACCCCCGAAGCACAAGCTGCATTCGAGAAATTAAAGTCCTCTTTAACTTCGGCACCCGACTTCAGTATGCCTTTCATCATTCAATGTGATGCGTGCAAAACTGGAGTCGGTAATGTATTGTTGCAATGTGATCATGAAGGAAACGAAAAACCTATTGCATACATGTCGCAGAAACTAAACGCTGCACAGCAAAATTATAGTGTTACGGAATTAGAATGGTATGCTGCTGTTCTCAGCGTAAAGAAGTTTCGTGCGTACGTGGAAGGGCAAACCTTCAAAATTATTACGGATCACGCAAGTTTGAGGTAGCTCATGGACCATGAGCGGTCGTCTGGCGCGTTGGAGTTTGAAGCTCCAAGTCTTCGACTTTAGCATAGAACATCGCAAGGGAACGGAAAATGTGGTTCCTGACACCCTATCTCGAGCATTTGCCGAGGAAGTGTCGGAACCTGTACCTTGCGTGGATCTAGAATCCCAAGAATTCAAGTCGGAGGAGTATCTGTCTTTGATTGAGGTAGTTAAAGAAAATGGGCACAAGCTTCCCAAAACACAAGTATCTGAGGGGTTTGTGTACGTTAAAACAACTTTTAACCGAGGAAACAATTCCAATCAAGAAGATACTAACTGGAAGCTATGGATTCCACCGCGTTTGACGACCGACTTGGTCCGATTGGCCTATGATCCACCTCAACCTGCTCACGGCGGTATAGCTAAGACCTTATACCGTCTAAGACAACAATACTACTGGCCAAGAATGGCTTCCGAAGTCCCGCGATTACATTTCCAAATGCGCGGTCTGTAAAGAGACAAGAGCACCAAATGTAATTCTGAGACCACCAATGGGTTCGCTAACGGAAGTTGATAGGCCTTTTCAGTTTTTGTATATTGATCTTCTCGGACCTTATCCAAGATCAAAAAGGGGGAACACAGTTTTATTGGTAATCCTCGACAAATTTTCGAAGTTCGTCCTTTTGAAGCCTTTACGCCAGGCAACGGCCTCGAATATCTCGAACTTCGTCGAAGAAAATGTATTTCATCTTTTTGGAGTGCCAGAAACTATAATGGCACTCAGTTCGTCTCTAAAGACTTCGAATCTCTCCTGAAGACTTACAGCGTTAAGCACACACGCACGGCAGTGTATTCGCCACAGTCAAACGCATCGGAACGTGTAAATCGATCCATTTTGGCCGCTATACGAGCCTACGTGCGTGACGATTATCAGGAGTGGGATCAGAATCTGGGAAGTATCGGCAGTGCCCTCAGAAGCACTGTGCATTCATCCACTGGTTCTGATCCATACTCCCTAGTGTTCGGTACGCACATGGTGACACACGGAAGCACATACCAACTTCTCCGTAAGCTCGACTGTGTGGCGAATCACGATTTTGAAGTACTTACGCCTAGTGACCACCGTAAGTTAATTCAGGAAAGAGTGAAGAAGAATTTGGAGAAAGCGCATGAACGACACGAAAGACAATACAACAAAAGGGTGAAATGCATTACCTACGTGCCCGGACAAGAGGTTTACCGAAGGAACTTCACACTTAACGACTTTTCGAAAAATATAAACGCTAAGTTCAGCCGTAAGTTCCTGAAGTGCCGAATTGTGCGTGCCGTAGGAAGCGCGCTATACGAAGTTGAGGATCTTCGAGGCAAAAGCCTGGGGGTATTTCATGCCAAAGATTTACGGCAGTAGAAAGCCCGGCTCGCTCAATCGGTGTAACACAAAACTTCTCAGGGTGTGGTCGAGCCCCACGTTGGGCTGGTTCAAGATTTTACTGACCTCCAATGCACTCACATACTTTTCAGCTTCTTAAGGAACGTTTGCACATTCCTTGAAAACCGGCGTTGTGACATGTAAAATTCTCGAGGGATTTGGTTTTGCCGCCACTGCATTTTGCTTTTTTTTTAATTTTTTTGATTTTAATAAAAATAACAGTTGGCGGCAGAATCAAAGTTCCAACAGGATTTTCCTTCGAATTTTTTTTTTTTTCAAAATCTAAAAAACAATAGCGAGAGAAGTTTTGACAAGGTCAAAGGGTCGAACTGGGTTTATTTTTTTAAATTGTGGATGGGAAAAAAGCGGGAGTCAAATTTAAAAATGACGAAAAGGAGGTCGTTTGTTTGAGAAAAGCAATGAATTTTTTTTAGTTTTTCCAAAAAGAAAGTTTCTTTTTTTCTCCGAGTTTTCTTTGGGCGAACCGATTTTTTTTCTTTAGTTAAGTGTTATAAGAAGTGAATTTAAGTTAAAAACAGTTTTCTTCGAGCACAACGTAAATTTAAAATAAGTACGAATTCAGGAGATCGCGTATTGAATTAGTGTTTTTAGTTTTTTTTTGAGGTTTTATGGTTAATGCATATTTCGATTGTAATGTTTCGAAAACATAAAAAGAAACCTATGAAATACAATTCAAAATCTTAAATACCACCCATAATAAATATAACGTAAAGAACATAGAAAATGTACTACATATAAATATTATCACATACAAATTAAATTATAACCGAAAACACGAAAGTTAACATAGAAGGTATAAATTATAACGTAAACTAAATCATACACAATATACAATAAATAACATATATAAGATATAACACATAACACCAAAACACAGAATATAACAAAAATTCTGTCCCATCATTTGGATTTGGAAAAATTTGACAAATTTTTACATGTGACATAGAGAAGGAAAAGAACAATTTGCACAAATTAAGAAAAAAAAACAAAGGAATCTCCTCAAACAAAATACTACTATCATACAAAAGACGAAACCAACAAAGTAATAACCAGCAAAACATACTAAAAGGGAACGTCTACAACTACGCCGTAGTGAACATCCATCATCATAACGATTTTTTTTTTCTTTTCTTTACAAGTTTTCAATTTTCTTTTACTGTGGTAAATTCAATTTCAGGACAGGGTGTGACGCAGAGGCCTCGGCGTTACAACCGTAAGTTCCTTTTTAATTAATTTTTATTTTATATACAATATATTATATATAAGTGTGAGTGGATTAAGGACATTTATTACATTTTTTTTTGTTTTTCAATTATTTTAAATTTTTCTAATTTAAATTTTCTTAAAATTCTCTTTGGATGAAACGCCTTTATAAACTCACATATTTAAACATTGTTTATTGAACGCGTTTCAACTCTATTTTAAGAGCCATCATCAGCGTGAAGGTAAAAAACAATAAACGAAGATTTTATAAAATTTTTTACATTAATTAAAATAATTCTTAAAAGATATTATGAACTATTACCAATAATTTAACTTAATACGAAAAACATAATTATTTTTACAAAAAATTTTTCTTTTGGTTTTGGGAAACTATTACTTTTTTTTATTTATTAACCGATTAACAAATTTTCACAGACTAAATGTCGATATATAATATTTAAGATTTTCAATTTAAAATTAAACGGCAATACTTGAATATTGTCTGTGGTTAGGAAACAAACATTTTTGATTTTAATTTAAGTTCTTTGTTGTTAAAACCGTTTTTTGTAGCCGAAAAGAATTGATTGAACTGGGCCGTTATCAGCATTCAATAAGCTTCCACGATGTCTATGTATGTATAGGCTTTCGTATGCGTCAAGGTATATTGGTTCGTTAATACTTTTTATTAATGCTAGGTTTTCCTTGTCAAAATCGTGTTCATTTTCCAACATATGTTTTGCTACAGAAGATTTTTCTGGTTCGTTTTTTCTGCAATGATTCCTATGTTCCAAAAATCTTTTATGAATAGTGCGGCGTGTTTGTCCTACATATTTTTGGGGACAGTCATTACATTTTATAGCATAGATTCCCGATTTCTTCAAATTTGGAATCTTGTCTTTCGGATTACCTAGTATTTCTTTTATTTTCCCGCTATTGATGTATACTGGTTTCATCTTATATTTTTTGAGTATCGATCCAATTTTATAGGAGAACTTTCCCAAATATTTGAATTTTACCCATTTGTAATCTTCTTTCTTTCGTTGCTTTAGCAGTGTAGAGTTGTTCTTTAATTTCTTCGAATGTTTTGTTACTAATTCGTCTATTTTCGTCGATTTAAAACCGTTCAAAATTGCAATTCTCTTTATGTTTTTAAGTTCTTTAACATAATTGTTAATATTTAGTGGCAATTTAGTGAATTATTATTTTCACAACTCCAGTCCTCTTGCTAGCCCAAACAATTTTGTTTTCTGCACGCATAAAAAGAAGGTAACGACCCACCACATCCGGCGAGGTAGCTAGTGGAAGCAGCTAGGCGTGCAATTTTAAGTTACCTTTTGCTATACCATAGAACGCACTTTATGCCGCAAAACGGAAGTGTTTGATGCCGAATAGTCACGGTTACAACGTGCACAAATTTAAAGAAGCGAAAAAATTTGATAAAATAAGAACCCGAAGGAGGCATTAGCAATTCAACAAAAACGATAAATAACTAAATCAATATGCAATCGCTTTACAAATCATAAGTACATATATAATTACGTACCGAATACGCATATTAGAGCATCTTACTTATTGGTGGCATCATATTCATGTTTGCATATAATGCATTGTCATAATCATGGGATAAATTTATTTTTATTTTTGTTTCCTTTCAAGATTTCCTTCTGTATAAAAAGTGCATAAAAAAAATATCAATTTATTGATTTTAACACTTTTGTTTAGTTTGGCTTAAATTAGCAATTTGCAGGACCGTGTGCAACATAAAGGCCTCTATAGAACATGCGTAAGTTCCCATAATTTTTATGTTGTTTATATTTATTACATACATATTTTTTTACATATTTAATATTTACATAGTTTACTGTTTTGTGTTTTCATTAGACATAGTCTATAATTTTCATGATTTTCATTTCATTTTTTTTAAAATCACAAAATAATAAAAGAAAAACAAAAAAAGGAAAAAGGGAGAAAGGGAGAAAGGAGAAAGAAGAAAGGAGAAAGGAGGAAGGAGAAAGGAGAAAGGAGAAGGGAGAAAGGAGAAAGGAGAAAGGAGAAAGGAGAAAGGAGAAAGGAGAAAGGAGAAAGGAGAAAGGAGAAAGGAGAAAGAAGAAAGGAAAGGAAATACAATTTGTCATAGAGAAATAACAATAATAAAAAAAAGGAAAATATACTTACCTTACATTCCGTTTTTTTTGTTTTTTGTACTATATTTATCTTTTGGGCAATTTAGCAAAAGAAAAGCGTAGCATGATTCAGTGAAGTATTCGTATCGCAAATCTTATGGGGAATATGACAATGTTAGAGTAAAACAATGTGATTGAGAGATAACCAAGGTGTAAGGAGTAACAGGAATATGTGAGCAGAAAATGAATTATAAGGGATCATATTCAAATGTTGGCGAAGGTATGGTCAATGGGGGTTGTGTTTCGATCACAGAAAAAATTTTAGAAATTTTATAAAAAAATATTCAGAAAGTCGAATTGAGTCATTGGGTGAAGAAAACTTAACTTTATTTTAAATGTTTTCTTTAGTTTTGTATCAATTCACATCAATTTCACAGCACCAACTAACAGTGAATTCATTTCGATTACATTTCGAGTAAAACGAATATCAGAACACCAAAATTTCATTTTCGAAATTTACATTCACAAAATTTTCGTTTTTCATTCCGATCGAATTCCAGAACACCGATTTTCGTTTTCACCATTCCATTTCACAAAAAATGAAATCCAGAACATGGGTGAATAAATTCTTTTATCTGCCCACTGGTGACCTGAGCGCGTGAACTCGGACATTCATTTCTCAAACCCTCTCGCCAGTTGCTTTCCAGCACGCATAAAATTTTTATGTATAATTTGTGATCGATCGTAGAGGGTAATGGCCTACTCCCACCGACGAGCTAGCCAGTGCGAAGAAGCTAGGCATGCTAAATTTAACTATCCGCGGCACTGCTCCATCACATGCAACTGCAACAAGACATTCATCACAAGGTCCTTTCTGGACCTTCTCCGTCCTTACATTTTCTAGGAAAATGAAAATTTTAGCTGTGAAAAAATATCAACTGAAAATTAGGGGAAGTGTATATTTCTTTACCTCTGTATATATTATTAGATTACTCGAAGCAATAAATTCCTTCAGAAGCGAATGCCAACGTTTCAGACTTCTCTTTCGCACATCGACCACTAGTTTCGCCATACTAAACGCTATGCGACTACAGCGAAAAAGCCAGATAGTTGTAAAATTTAGAACTAACCAGGGATTGTCAAAAGGAATAAAATTAATAATTTTTTGCTTTTTATAATTTATTTTGCATTTTCATTAATAATTCATAAACAAAAAAACTTACAATAATTTTTAATTTTAATTTTTCGGTGTTTAAAAATTAATGTGAATTTTATTTGGAGTTTTTAAAATTTAGGGTAAAAAAAAGATTTCGGCCCCCTGAGGAACACTTCTAACCATGAGTGAATAAGCGAATCCTAGTCCAGTAGTATTTAAGTCATTGCCAATAACATTCAACAAACTTTAAGCTGGATGAAAAGAAAACATCTGACACAACAACTACATATAAAAAGCCACCTGATTTTATTCCTAAATCCAACATATAAAAGAAAAAAATAATAATAAAATTAAGTTTGTTTATAGGATCACTTATGCGAAGCAATTCGCAGTTTTTTTTTCTATTGTGTTCATATTTTTTACAGGGTGTTCCGTTAAGGCCATCGGTAAGCTAAATTTTGTATTATTATTAAAGATTTGTTTTCCTCTTAAGTTTCTTTAAACGTTTATTTTATAATATATCTTTTTTTGGTTACATTTTGTTTTAAATTTTTCTTTTGAATTTAAAGAACAAAAAAACTTTACATTTGGTTTTAGTTTAGCTTATATTAGCTTATATTAAATTTTTTCATTCCATTAATTTTTTTCTGTCATTAAAAAAAAAAAAATTTTTAATTTTTTTTAAAATTAGTTTTCTGTAAGACTTTTTTCTTCATAAAATTTGATGTGAATAAAATGTGAATTATTATTTTGCTTGTATGTACATTTTCTTATGCGGTTGATTGGGTTTATGGAACCCTGAAATTGTGGTTTTACTTTCGTTAAATGAGGTACTAAACTAAAAGTGGACAGTAACGGCCGAGGATGAGGGGAACGTAGGGAATTTTCTGCTTTTTCATTTTTTTTATTAATGTGGGGATCGCAATTTTCTAGTAGATTTCCAGGGGCGGATGCCCAGAGGATTAATATGTTGTCATTCGCCCTTTTGCTGGGATAAAGGCCCCGCCGTTGGCAAAAACATCTGCCGACAACAAATGAACAATTTGTTCCGAAGGTACCCCACTTTAGAATCTTGTCCTTCCGTCTATCTTTTAAATTGAATTCCTTTTCACGGGTTTTCAATGAAAAATACCCAAATTCCATTAAGGGCCGGTTTGTTCACTTTTGGTTAACTTTAACCAATGGTTATTCCAGGTGTTAACCATCGATTGCGTTTGGTCACCAAAATTTTAACCAGAGAATCCATGGTTTGGATAGTTAACCAAAGATTTCGTTAACCAGCCGATGTTGGTTGGTTAACGCCCTTTAAACAAAGATTTCCTGGAATTTCGTTTGTTCATGCTTGGTTTTCACACTGCGTTTTACTTTTGGCATTGTATTTAAACATACATATAACAACATTCAGTAAAAATATTGAGCGATAAAAAATTAATAAAAATAAAATAACGCCAAATGGAGTGATTTTTTTTCGAAACTCTTTTTTCTTGTATTTATACAAATATCCGTGTTGTTTTATTTACAAATTCAGTTCTTTTGGGAATTGCATTTGGGATTTGCGAAGTAGTCACGATAGTGACGAAGATTACAATCAATTATTTAAAAACTCAAAAATTAAAATTAACCGTAGATTAGATTAGACAGATGCATTGGAAAACGATTGGAAAAATGTTTTCTTTTTATAATCATAGATTAAGCGGAATCTCTGGTAACCTAACCACAGATTTAACCACGAGTTAACAAACCGGCCCTTAAGTTTTTAAATCACTTTGAAATAAGAAATATTCGACGAAATCTCGTTTTATGTTCGCTATAAGTTTTTTACTTTATAACGCTACGTCTCCATTTACGATTTTTCATCGCAGAGAATTTTGATTGACCAATCAGAGCTCGAGTTGACGGCGAGAAATAATTGCAGAGATAAATTTCATGAAATCTTGCAGTACTGAAATTTCAGGAAATTTTTTTGACATTTGTGAATTCAAGATGGCGGAACACAAGTTTAGTCGGCAAGACATTGTGAAATTAATTGCATTTTATGGAGAAAATGAGTGTTTGTGGAACCTAAACAGCAAATTTTATAACTATCTACTTTTCCTTTTCCTGCGTTCCTCATTTTCAGCCTTTTCAATTTCCCGTATCGCATGAATTGCAAGAGCGGCAACTAGAACTTTACTTCTCGACGTCATCTTCAGAAATGTAATTCCAGGAAATTTTTCGCCCAGCTGTCAAAGAAATCTCTTGTCTGTGAGATATTTCGTGCGATGAAAAATCGTAAATGGAAACGTAGGGTAAATTGCAAGACAAAATGACGTTTTAGAATTATCAAAACATCAACTGTCTCGTTTCCTTTTCAAAATTCTATACATTTTATTCGCAAATAAGACGCTATCAAAAATCTAGCACATCTTTTAAAGCGAAAAAAGTTACCGTCTCACAAAAACGGCTTTGTGTGTCATAAAAATATTGTTGCCAATCAGAAAATCGCGCCAAAAATTATTACAAAAAAAATGTTTTTTTAGATTGCGCGCTTCTTGAAATTATCTTTGATGTAGTATTATGAAATCTTTTGAATTTAATGTGGGATTATAACTTAAGTAATTCCATGCAAATTTCTCGTTTTTATAGTAAGTTAAGTTTGTAATACATAAATAATAATTTTCCTTTTGATTATGTATGACATGTCCTCATCAGTCCTTTATGATGATAAACTATTATCCATATTAAATGAAAGTCCCGTTGATTTCACATAATCAACTCCGCAAATGTTTGTTGGCATAATAACACTAGCAGTAACCACTGAATGACGACAAGGTTGTGGAGAAGTAGGGTTTGATAAACCAGATTCGTGTATAGGTGATAATGTTGGTGATCTTGTAAGGAGTAAATTTTTTCGACGTGGTCTGCGATAGCTAGTATTCGATAGAAGTCTTTGCGACGATGGTGGTTGTGATAAACCTAAGGTTGCAGTCAAGTCATCCAAATCAGTCGGATTTGGAATTTTACGCCTTGCTGGAGGCGGTAAAATCGGCATTGTTAATTCACCAGCAAATACTTCATCGCGTATGACTGATGTTGGTAAAATGGTTTCAATTGATTGAATAACTTGTTCTTCATTTCGTTTATTATCATTATTTTCAGTAGCAGTTCCATAGGGACGTACTTGATTTTGTTTTATTGCTTCAAAATTAGTGGCCGCTGTTGAACTATGACGACATCTTGGTCGACGGTAACTGCCGATCATTCGGAGCATATGACGAAAACGTGTAATCGGCCATGGTCGAATTAAACGAGTTCTTGGTGTTTTTAATGTGGTCGTTGTACGTTGACTACTATTACTCTTAGTTGTTTTAGTGTGGAATTGCGATGGAATTTGTGTCGGATTTGTTAAAATTATTTGTGTTGAACTATTCTGTGAAATACTATTTGAATTATATGTCGTTGGCAAAGTTGTAGATATACTTGTTATAATATCATTCGGCACATCTGGACTATCTGGCACACTAGAACAACAGTTCCATTTTCTTTTCCAACGATGATGTTTTGTTATTGTTTTCAAACAACAACGTTTATCTTGTAATGATATAGTTTCGGATTTTGATGGGGTTTTAATACGAAATGTACAAAATGTACATTCTTCCCTGAAATGTAGATATGAACGTGTACTTGATTCGATTTTACCATTTATGGGTGGTGTATGTTGTGTTGTTATTTGATGATGTTGTTGAAATTCTGAACAACAATGAAATGTTTTTGATTCACATGTTTCATCATCGCAAACATCGTTATCAATTGTTCTTCGTGTACTTCGGATATGATGCTCCGTATTCGCTGTTGTACTACGATCAATATTTCTCTCATTTGTTGCTGTTGATGCTGTGCCTTCTAATACTGAACACACATAGTAAGTTTTACATGATGACAAAGATGCTGTTTGATGGAATTGATGTGAATTTTCACAGCAATGTAGTGTCTTTGGACGTAAATTATGCTTCTTCGTATTTATACCATCTTGCGTGACATCATTACTTTTAATTATTGTTGAATTTGGATGCTTCAAATTTGAACAAAAGTATATTTGATTTGATTTTTGTTTTTTTGTTAATAATTTGGACGGATCATCGGCATTTTGTTCGTTATTACTATGTAACGCTGTTGGTTTTATGTTATGTTTATTATTATGAATGTACTCATATGTTGTTAAACCCAAAAATGATATATATATATGAAAAAAACATAAATGTAATAATAAACCAGCGGTTATAGCTGCAACAACACCTAAAAAACCGATAAATACTAAAAATATCGTATCATTTAAACCAAAACCAGATGTGGTTGATTGAACAGTGTTACTTGTTATTGTTGATACTGTTATCAAATCACTGGTATCATTGTTATCACTATTATTACTGTTATTATTAACATTACTATTATTATTATTTTTTTTATTCTCATTACTGTTATTATAATTATCCGTTGTTAAAATTGTATTATTTAAAATTTTCTCATTATATGTTTGATTAAATAATTGAGATGTTGTATCATCATCATTTATTAATTTTGTTATATCAAATTGCGTTGAATTTATAGTTGCTGAAGTTGTTGTAGGTATCGTTGTAGATTGTTGGGTCTGATACCAAAAATGTAACAAATCCGGATTAATATGATATAATATTAATTGGGTTATAGCAGCGGTCAATATGACCAATGCGGCTATAACAGCACTAACAACACACATTAGAAATGCAACATAATTTCTACCGCCAATACAATGATTTAACCATTTGCAATGATGATCGAATTTTCCAACACATTTATTACAAACCGAACAATGCTTCGTACGATTGCTTGTCGTTCGAATATTGCATAAATGACATCTACCGTTTTCAATAACATGTGAATGCTTAGAACGATCAAATTCCGGTACGATACGGTCGTTGCGATGTAATTTTCTTAACTGGTAATCAGCTGGATCAATTAATAATGCTGTTAAATGCGATATAATATGTATAATATATAAACCGGATAATAATCCAAATATTGGTTGTTGGATGGATAATTTAAACGTTGGTATTAATACCGTAAACGTTAGAAGACCAATTATTGTTAATATAATCCAACCAAATAGTTGTAATGGATGTAGTGGCAATTGTAATCCATTTATACGGCGACCACGACCACGATGTAGTAGATCATTGTCAATTAAATTATCTTGAAATGATAACCACGAAAATTTTAATATTTTCGAATTATTTATATTACTATTTTTAATATTTATTTTATTGTTAGTTAATTTTTGACGAAATACTTCTCCACAATCATTATTCCTACCATTTATTTGTTGTGTTTTATGCTCTGGGAGCATGTTATATCACTATTGTATGTCTCACATGAAAATTCTTAAAGAATGAATTTGCTATTTTTATTCATTTAAAATCTTTAATTTTTTTTGTTAGTTTATAAACTTGATTCATTAATTCTTGTATAAAAATAATTTAACATAATTTTAGTTATACAAATATATAATATATATACATGTATTGTATATATATACAGGTGTGTTTTTGAAAGAACTATTTAAAACCACTTCATTATTTAATTTTAAAAGGATGGAACATAAATTTATTACAAATTAATTCTCATCGTTTATTCAAATAAAAATTTTGTACTCAAAAGATTATATGCATTTTGTAAGCTT
Organism: Xylophagus ater; assembly: GCA_963422695.1. Lineage (NCBI taxonomy): Eukaryota > Metazoa > Arthropoda > Insecta > Diptera > Xylophagidae > Xylophagus > Xylophagus ater. The sequence continues at coordinate 31,567,037 of OY730483.1, forward strand.
ATTCTAAAGTTAGCAGAAAAAGAACAATAATCATGTTGTCATGTGCAACCTGAATTTTGTACACACAATAAAATTACAAACAATATTTTAATAGTAACAAAAATTTGGTTTTTAATTTCATATTTTTATTTAGAAAACAAAAGGCAATATTTTCCTTAATTTAAAAACCAGTTCCTCCAAATTTAATAAAATTTTTTTTATTTTATTAAACACTTTCTTATTTCTGTCTGTAATTCTTCTTCCCTATTATTGACGAAAAAACTCAATTTACTTAACACCAGCAATTTAAGCAACTAATTACTTAATATATTGTTTATAGAAAAAAATTACTACAAATATTTTGTAAGGAAATATTTTCTTTGAAAACATTTTAAGCATGAGATTTTAGTACAAGGACATTATACAAATAATAAAAAGGAAAAAAAAAACTCACACGTACATACTCTATTTGGATCATTCTATATAACACCGTTTCCCAAAGTTTTCATACGACGGCACCCTTCACAGATCCAGAAATTTGAATGAAACAATCTGGTTATTTTGTAAGGCAGGTAGATATAACAAACAATAAATAAAATAAATGAGTAAATCTAGTGCGGGAAAAAGAATGACAGACCCGCGACGAATTCATGATTTTCAGATTGTATTAAAAATAGTCCGTCGTGGATCCGTTTGGGCCTTTTAAAATCAGCCAAAATTTTAGAAAGTTCAATTCTGACATCTAGTTTAGCGTCGAGTCTGTTCCTAAAGTTTACTATAGTTGCACCAATCCGAAAATCATGGAACTCTCTTGTTAAGTTTGCCCAGAAATCAATTAATGACCACAAATTTTCTTAAATTTTATTTTAAATCCGTCATCAATGAAGTAAATTATATATTAATTATTTTTTCACGAAACACATATTTCACTTTCGCCGGAACATTATTTGGGAAACGCTGCCATATGAATGGAGAAATATGAAGGAAGAGTTTGTATTGATAATTATTTCACTTTGTAACCATTAAATTTAGAAGTTAGACAAAATTCACTTCATTTGCGTTGGAAATAAATACTTTTTTAATAAATTTATATTAACAAATAGCCCATTGATCGATATTCATAAATCGCAAAAGTTCTTTTTAACTTCTTAACTCTTCTTAACATCCATACAAACCAACCCTTATATCATATTTAACAAAAAGTTGTTCTTTGTCATACAATACTAGAAGAAACACACCGGCGCTTTACGGTCATAAATAAAATTGTAGAAATTGTCACATAAATAAAAAAAATATGGAAAAGTTTGGACGAATAATCCGAATTTAAAAAATTAAAAATATTTCCTTCGTATTTCTTTAACAGACATCAACAACATTTTAATAGCTCCTGAAAAATATTCATTTAAATTTATTTATAGCAGTAGCAAACACGAATGAAAGAATATAAAGATTACGCCTTCCTATATTTGAAATTGGTTTTTTTGCGCACCTACGTTTTATGCGCCATATTATCATCTTAACTGGGGCACAGTATTAATATCCAGTAGAAAAACTAGCGAGCAAAATGTGAAAAATGACGTGCCCTCGCCAATCTTGCGTTTATTTATAGAATTTTACGCCCGCTTTTACCACTCATTATTTTTATTTTCCATGCATGAGTGCTTTTTCTCAATAAAAAATGTATATAAATCAAACCGCCATCTTTGAATCTATCTATCATTTTTGTTTAGATTACGCTATGTTAGTCCAACAGAGGTGAATATAGATTTTGTATTAATAAACAAATACTTACCCTTACACAGGGTCTACATTGGCCAATATTTCTGGTATACCAACTGGCTTACCAGAAATAAAATACTACCAGATTTTTTTACGTGGGCCAATACTGGTATACCAATTCAGTATCTAACATGCCGTTGAACGGAGAACAAAAAGTAAGATTTAGATTTAGATTTTATTATTTGAGACTTTTTTTGAACATAAGTTTATGTAATACATATGTATATCAATACAATTATTATTAAAAATATAATTTGCTGGCTTATGATATGCCTAGCTTATAGCGTTAAGTAATTTATAGAAAACTAATAAAGTTTAGACAATTAAATTCTTTTTTATAGTATTAAAAACAATTATACTTGTAATTGGTGCTTGCTCCCGGCACTACCTTTTGTAGATAAGCTTAAAATTAATTGAACAACTTAGAACTAGACAGAGAAAACAAAACAAATAAACCAGTTCAATGGCTTATAATTTAACTATGATTTAAAGATAAAGAAAATAACAATAATAATATTAAATACAAATTAATAATTACTCTTTCTCTTTATTTAGTCAGAGATTTAAAATGCAGGTGGGATGCAAAGCGATAACTGAATCCATCACCAGGTTTATTGCTTAGTTAGTTATATTCGGATTTTCCCAGAGAACTAGAGGGGCAAATTAGGGTTAACCCCTATAGACTTCAGGTGTACTCTTGCTATAGAATTTTAAAGTGTGCATATTCTCACCAATGGGGCTCATTAAGTCCGCGCAGCTTACATTGAGAATACTAATTGGAGAGGCGTAATACTCAGACCCCAATGGACTGTCTGAATTCCTATCAGATATACCTCTGATTAGCGGGTTGGGGTGGTCTTTTAGTTTCATAAATCTGCTAAATGCGTGACGTAGCATATATAAAATGATGGGTGTTATTCTAGATTGATCATATAAAGTATTGTTGGGGAACCACTTTCCATCGATCCTTCTGTATTTAGAGATGCAGTGCCTAATTATTTTCCTTTCAAAGATTTGGAGTTCCGAAGCAACATTTGGGGTTATAAAGAGCCAAATTCCAAAAGCATATGTAACGATTGGTCTAATTAGCGACTTATATATTAAAAGCTTAGTTCTGGGTTCCAAATCAGGGGAGTACAGTAAGGATTTGAGGATAGCAAAGGCTTTTCTAGCTTTATTAAGCACGAATCTTGCGTGCGAGTTAAATTTTAGTCTGTGATGGAATTTTACCCCTAAATATTTAATTTCTGTTTTTAGAGGGATAACTTGTCCTTGAATATTTAGCCTTAGATTCTTGCTTTCTCCTACCGCTAAGTACCGCCTTTCTTACTTGCATTACGAAAGCAAATTAACTCACATTTTCCGAGATTGATTTTTATTCCCCAATCATTGTAAAATTCCAACACTTTGTTTAGAAAAGATTTAACCAGGCACAGAGCATCATGTGGGCGGGTGGTAGACGCAAAGAGAATAGTATCGTCAGCGTAAAAGATCGCTTTAGCAATACTTCCGGATAGTGGGAAGTCCGATAGGAAGATATTAAAAAGTTTTGGGCCAAGGATGGAGCCTTGAGGGACACCTGATTTGACCTCTACGAAGTCCGATCTTTCATTACTGATTTGTACGAATAGCTTTCTGTTGTCGAGAAAACTTAGAATGATTTTCAACAGTTCAGGTGGACATTTCAATGAGAGTAATTTAAACAACAGCCCCTTGGACCATACGTTATCAAAAGCTTTTTCAAGATCAATAGCACAAGCCACCGTGCATTTCTTTTGGCGAAGGTTGTGTACGATCGAGTCTTGAAAATATAATAACGCATGTTCCGTAGAGTGAGCACGCTCAAATCCAAATTGCGAATTCGGAATTATGTTATTATCTTCGCAGAAAATATCAAGTTTGTCCAATAAACACTTTTCAAGAATCTTTCCAATGTTTGAAAGCATTGAGATCGGTCTAAAATTATTGATATTGTTTGAAGTTTTGCTTTTCGCAATGGGAATTAGTTTTGCAACTTTCCATACATTAGGAAAGTAGCTATTGTTTAGGCAGTTATTGACGATGATCGTTAAAAAGGGGGAGATTTGTTGAGAAGATTTGACCAAAATAAAGTTCGGAATTCCATCCGGACCAAACGATTTTTTCCTATTTAGATTTTTAATAATAGAACTTATTGAGTTAGATGATACAAAGAATTCAGTGCTTGACGGCTTAGATGCTCTATTATTGTGATTGAAGCATGATAAAGTGCGCGTTGTATTAATTGAGAAAGAGTCTATGTCCCTGTGTACTTTCTGATTTAGTGTTAAGTTATTTTGCGGATTTTTTTCATCGAATAACCCAGAATAAAAGCATTTAAATGCACTAAGTTTATCAGAAATGGAGTAAAGTTCACGACCTTCATCAATCAAACATATATTAGATAAATCTAAGTGTGCAGAGTTTCTCCCAGTTAATTTAAATATTTCTTTAAAGGCCTGTGGAGATGGCTTAATTAACTTGAGCCTATTGCGAAAGTTTTCATTTATTTCAGTCCGAATTCTATCTCTTATGATCTTACTAAGACAGGAAATGCGGGCGGACCATTCCTTGTAAATATTATTAACTCTATTTAGGGAATTGTGGAATATGTTTTTTAGGATGCGGAGCCAGATTTTCCTTGTTTTTATCAATTTAAGAGTTAGATTTGAAATGTGTCTGTAGAATTTATTGCTGCCAACTTCAATTAGATTGGAATGATTTGCAATGCAGCCATTCAAAGTGTTCGTAAAGGTTGTGATATGGTTATCAATTTCACTATTGATTGCGATTGTCAGGAGGTAACGAAAACGATAATTTAGAGCCAATGTCTCTGAGAAAGCCATTCCATTTAGTATGCTTGTACGATCTGAAAGTACAAGGTTGGGATCTAAATAGATCGAGCCTTCTGAAGTTAATGTTTAGTACAAGTCCAAAGTGATCGGATACAAATGGGATTGTATAGCACTCAAAATTCTCAGAGCTCGGAAAATTCAGAACTGAAGAGGAAACCATGAAAAGATCAATGTGAGATGAAGATCTAGGGAAAGAAGGCCCCGCATTTAAGATCTCCATGTCCAAGAAAGGGATATTCGTAAACCACGAGTGTAGATGAAGTCCATTGGAATTGCGTTTAGAGTCTCCCCAGAGCTCGTGTCTGGCATTAAAATCACCACCGATAATGGCGCCATTGATCTGTCTAGTTAAGTTATATAATTTATCGAGGTCATTTTTAATGTTAACACCTAGGTTACAAGGTATATATATTGCTGCAAGCAACAATTTATTGCAATTGCCTAGGTGACCAACATATGGGAGACTCACTAGAGTGACCGAGATAAATTCAAAGTCCAAACCAATTGCGTCAAATTTAATGCCCTTTTTAATTAAAATTGCAGTACCCCTGCCATAATCATTTCTGAATATTTCATACCCTTCGAAGGAGGGTTTGTGACTATTTTTAAAACAAGTTTCGGTTATGAAGGCCGCTAAAGGATTAATTTCTGAAAGTTCTCGTGAGAGAGACAGTCTTTTTTCGTGTGAAACCAAAGAGTTAACGTTAATATTAAGGATTTTAATGTTGAACATTTTATTTGTTGCTGATAGAGATACAGAAATTTATACAAGACTGCGCTTTTTCTTCTAGGTTTGATAGTTTTAAGTAGCTTGGCCAAAATTCGTTGACTTTTGTTCGTAAGACTACAAAAGGTAGTCCAAAAAGAACATTGGATTCTTCCATAAAGTCTAGAAGAAAATCATTACTTGCTGTGTTATTGAAACCTGAGGACTTAGGACCTAGTACTTTGGCAAATGAAATTTTAGGGTCTACAAAATTATTAACTGCTTTATCTATAAATTTCTTTCTGTTTTCCGTGACTAATTTTGACTGGGCCCTATTGCTTTCCTTCCTTTCTATATATTTCTTAAATTCCGGACACCCTCTAAAGTTAGCTGGATGTCCTTCCTCATTGCAATTGGCGCAGACCGCTTTAGGCGGGTTTTCCCCTACGTTATTCTTTGGGCAACCGTCTTTCTCATGGTCTAAGCTACATTTCACACATCTTCTAACAAGATTACAGTTTTGGCTAACATGACCAAATCTTTGACACTTATAACACTGAGTGGGACCTGATCTGATAATTTTCTCCCACCAAACTTTTTGATGCAGGAGATATTTAACATTAGCTAGCCTTACTGCTTTTACACCCTGTTCAAGTTGTACCATGAAAATATTCAGCTTGAACCCCTGGGCTCTAGACCTAGCTGTTGAGAATGGTAGCACACTAAATATTCCTACCTCGGGAGCAACTTTTTTTAGTTCGAGTAAAATTTCTTCAGGGGTAAACTCGCACATAATCCCCTTCAGTAAAATAGTTTCCCTCTTTAGTTCTCTCGGCGTGAAAGTGAAGCTTTTGACCTTTAGCTCACCAAGTTTACAGAACAACTCTTTGTGTAAATTCACGTTAGCAACCAGGATTTTGAACTTACCCGGCCCAGCATTGACGACTCTCACCTCATCATTAGGATAAACACGCTTGACAGATTCAATTATCGCCTTAGCATCTCCCCCGTTCACATATATAGGAGGGCACCAATTAATTTTTTGTTTGATTTGATCTGAAATTATATTGCTATTAAAATTAACATTATTATTTGAGTTTAAAATATTCGAATTGTTGTCCTCTTTATTCTGATTGGCTCCCTCAAATTCATCATCATCCATATTCGATAAGCTTGAGAAGCGATTCCTATATTCTTCAGTGTTGAATTGCTGGTTATCTGCTGCTGCACCAGACAGTTTTCTTTTTTTTTCCAAATCCGAACGATTTTTTGAAGGCACAAAACTCCACTTACTTGTGATAGCACCCTCCACCGACAACTTGCTGTGCTCGTTATGTTGTATTCCGACCTCCATGGGGGATGTTAAGTCATTGTTGTTATTTTTAGAAACACTTTTAGTTTTAATTTCACCACTAAGTTCAGTGTCACTATTATTTTTACTTCTTTTTTTGGGTTGGCCCCAACCATATTAATAGTTTCCTTTATATGTGGAAAAATATTCTTTGCTACCAGGTTTGGTTCCGTTTCTGTTGAATGCATAGAATGACCCTTGGAGGCTGAAATCGGGTTTGACATTTGGCAAAGGTCAGTCATAATTGCTTCTTTTTTCTTTTGATTGAGCATTTCCGACGGGAACACGAAAGGGGCACGCACCGCAGTTGCAGCGGACCCCTTTTTCTTTTTTCTTTTTGGTGTAATTACCAATTCTTCTTTTTTAATATTTTTTGGAGGAAGACGAATTTTCTCCCTTCACAAATTAACTTTTTGTAGTTTTAGAGGAATGAATTCACCTAATTCTTAATAGGAATAGGTTTTTTGGAAAAAAAACCAAAAAAAAAAAAAAAAAAACAAAAAAATTTTCCGAATTTCCTTTTATTTGAATAATTTTCTCACGAGCTTTTTTCAAAGCGACTTGTCATCCAGCCAGAATACTAGATTCCCACAAAAAGTAAAAATAGCTAAAATATTGACCAAAGCCATAAATAATTATAAGATGTGTAAAATTGGGTTTACCCACAAATTTGGACTTAAAAAACTAAATGTAATATGAGGAAGAAATATACGAGGGAAACTCTTTCTGATTTTTACATTTCGTTCTTAAGCTTTGGTTTTTGTACTGGATAGACAACTTTTTTCAAATCATTTAAGGAAATTAACCTTTGAATTCATTCATCTTATGAATCCCGTGGATATATATTATTTTGTTCTGAGTTTTTTTTTTCTTTTTAATTTTAGAATTAAAATATTTGGTGGTAGAGAACTTTTGTTCTACTCATGTGCGCATATAAGCAATTTGTGGCTTTGAATATATCTTATGGAGAAATATGAATGGTATGGATTGATATATTTGGTGTGTTTTTTGCTAGCCTGATTTTAGAATTCAAATGTACTTTTAGAAATATTTTTTATGCTCGATTGTGTGTGTAACAAGATAATGTCGATTGTATTATATGTATTTTTTGAACAAATTTTTTTCTGAGTTCCTCGTGTACTGTTAGATAATGCTAAATAAAGAATTTAAAATCTTTCGAAATTGGGCCAAGAATTGAATTGAATTTTGTTTCAAGTGATCGACATATTCATTTTCTTTTTTAAAATTTTAGATATATTGATATTTTATGGTCAATTAAGGATTATTGGATTTCCGTAAATTTGAAATTATATATATTATATATAAAGATTATTATATATTATATTTATTTGGAAGAATTTTGCCTAACTCATTTTAAGTACTTTCGACAGTTAATATGTGATGATATTTGGCAACATACCTTTTCCTACAATTTTAACGTCGAATGTTGACATAATTTGTTTCAGGAATGCTTTGAATAACCAAATAACTGATTTCATGATGTCGTGTTAGAAGGTTGGAAAATATATATCAGGATTATCTATTCATTTAAAATTTTTAAGCGTGGGTGTTTTGTAAAACTATTGGGTAAATTATTTCCATTTTTTTTTGACCCAAGAACAATTCTTTTTTAATAGAACCAGAATTAAAAAATTTAGAACTTCCTTTCGATGTTCTAAACATTGGTTCTCAGCAAACCAACTGGGGTTAAATTCATTAGTTCTTTGAATGCATTCCTCGATAATTTTTGCTTTCAAGATAGTAAAATGCAAATAATTATCAAAAAAAGTTTCATATATTTGAAAATGCAATTTGTAAATTTCGAAAAAAAGATCGGAAGGATTTTGTAGAAAAGTCCTTTCAACAGTTTTGTCGAAATTTTTGTGTTTAATAAGTTTTTCCGACCGTAAAAGAAAATCACATTCGTCTTTATTCATTATAATGGCACAATTTGGACAGTTTATTTTTTTTCAAAATAATTTTTAAAATTCCATAGCCGACAATATATCTTTTTGCTGGGTCTGCGACGTCGGAATTACTCTTGGAGTTTAAGGTTTCATTTATTTTCGCATCTTTTTCTATATCATCCAAAACAATTTCAGAACTTTGAGCCAATAATCTGGATGTAATTTCATTAGAATTATCAATATAAGTATCTTTTAATGGGTTATCCCAATTAAGTAAGATGTCTTCATCAGTTTCACAATTCTTATTTGCATATGAGAACGTTATAATTCTCATTGACATTAGGCGCGCAACTATTCCATTGAACTCGTGGACACTAGGATTTTTATTATTACCGCCTTTTGCCCGAATTTGCGCAAACATATTCTCTAATGGATCCTGATTTAGTCGAGATGTTAATATAAAGTTAATTTTTAAATATTTGTCCGAACATATACCTGTACTTAAATTTAAAATACCATTAATTGTAAGATATAATCCGTCAAAACAAAGGTTTTTTGTTTTGCAGGGAGACCCAATTTGGTAAGATATTCTTTGAATTAATTAAATAATTAAATTGAGTACAATTTTTTGTTAATGGCTTCCGATATGGATTTTTTTCCGCCCAATTACGACTATTTAGGCAGTCAAAAACTTTGTCAAAAGTACGTGCGAATTTACTCGTCGCTGCTGCATATAATTTAATCGTTTGTGGAAAGGAGTTATTTTCTAATAATATTGCGTCTGCCATACTATTGCTCAGGACTTGCATTGCAAGTCTGACATTCATTTTATCAAAAACCCCTGGTTCAATATGATTTTTTGTTATCTTTGGACACAACCTATATTTTTTTGATTTTTCGTCTATGCTATAAACACTTTTTATAACTTCCCAACTCGCAGGTCCGTCAGGAGTCTCAATAGTGCAATCTTTGAGTGTATTTCTTATATTTTTTCATAAATGAGGGGGATCATATAATGCAATTATTTTCTTCTGATTATAATAGAAATATGGCTTCTCTTTATTAATATCTAACAGCCTATAGCATTTTTGATTATTCATACCTTGATGGCACACAATAGCTCTAACCGTAAGCCCTATTTCGAAGCATATTTTTATATTAGCCTCCCATTTTTGTTTTAAAATGGCACCATCAATGCTGTTCTCAGAAACAAAATAACTAATTATATATTTCCAGTTCGAAAACAAGCCCCTGATAATCACATATCAGATCTTTCGAATTATAATCTATATCGAGTGATATTTTATTTAAAACACTGTCGTTCAACTTTTCAATAGGTCTAAATATAGGACAAGTACCAGCCACAAGATTTTGTTTTCCTATATGTTCGGCATCAAAATGTTTTACGCAAATAAACTTATTTTTTGTATTACAATTTTCTTCCAAACGACAAATACTGATCCATTGTTGCCTTAATTTTGCATTCTTTGGAAACGCAAAAAATTTCCCTTTGCCAAAACTTTTACAGTTCTCCACACAACATTTTCTATATTTTTTTCTTTCTAGCTTGGAGTTTAAAAAAATTTTTCATTTTCTACGTGCCCCAAAAAAAGAGTAGGTATCGCGCCTCCGATTAATTTTCTTCTACCGAGAAATTGTTTCTCAAAATGACGACTACAGATTCGTACAATAGTTTTTTTGCAGTATTCTGGACTTAGTTCCCAATTATGGCACCTTTTTTCAAACAAATTTATACCTTTCGGAAAACGAAAGAAAGTAACATTTGATAAAAATGTTTACCACTGCAACCAGGTATGCAACATCTGAGGAAATTCGTTTTTTTGTTAGCCTTGAAAAAGGCTGTTGGTTGTAAATTCAAAGAATCACTCATTTTTTTTTAATTTTCTAAAGACAACTTGAGCGCAAGAAGTATACGATTAGAATGAGGAACTCGCAGAAAAAATGTAATACATTCAATATTATCAAATTATGCATACAATCGAACATAAAAAATATTTCTAAAAGTACATTTGAATTCTAAAATCAGGCTAGCAAAAAACACACCAAATATATCAATCCATACCATTCATATTTCTCCATAAGATATATTCAAAACCACAAATTGCTTATATGCGCACATGAATAGAACAAAAGTTTCTCTACCATCAAATATTTTAATTCTAAAATTAAAAAGAAAAAAAAAACTCAGAACAAAATCATATATATCCACGGGATTCATAAGATGAATGAATTCAAAGGTTAATTTCCTTAAATGATTTGAAAAAAGCTTAAGAACGAAATGTAAAAATAAGAAAGAGTTTCCCTCGTATATTTCTTCCTCATATTTCATTTAGTTTTTTAAGTCCAAATTTGTGGGCAAACCCAATTTTACACATCTTACCATTATTTATGGCTTTGTATTGACTTTAATGTGTCGAATTAAAATCAATTTTTCTATATTTTTCTTCTTTTTCTCGAAACATATTTATCAATTTTTAAGGGTTGCCAACAGCGTTGTATTTGTGACCGGTATTTTCAAAAAATTTTATTTGATGAAATTTCCAAATGACCCATCCCATTTGTTTTTTTTTTAATTGGGGTATTGCCAGTAGTCCTACTCCCCAATTTGGTTCGTAAAAATCTACGAAGAAAAGAAAGAAAATATATGCATAAAATGTTTTACATAAATCTAGAGTGACTTAACTGATAACATTTTATGTCTAAAGACAGGTTTACGAGCAGATTGATTATAAAACTTGAGGGTGAAATAAATCCGAACTCTAATGAAAAGATGAAGCAAAAATGAAATTTCTAAATGGTGGCAACATTTTATTGATTGTACTTGACATAACAACTCATATTGTAACGCGTGGGAACAAAAACTGGTAATGGATCAGAATTATGTTGACAGTCAACAGTTTGGAGTTTTTACGTGAAACCTCCTTACAGCCTACACGGCGAAATTTAAATTTCAAAAGCGTTTTCTTCTCCCCAACAGGATGGCCATCTGTCGCAATTAAATTTTAAAACCATTTCAAGTGATCTCAGTGATAGTTGGAGCCATCTATTTCCGTTGGTATACAAACGAGTGAAAAATTTCAAAGATTCTCTTTAAAGAAAGGGACAAAAAGAGCGTAACCGGTTTTTCTTAAAACGCGCGCCGGAAGTTCGATATGAAAATGCTTCCAATCTGTTAGCCAAATATGGTCCGATTTTTTGAAACTGTTGACGAACAAGTAGGAAGAAGGAGACCGATATACCTTATTTTGTTATATTAGTTTTGGATGAAAATTTTTTTTGCGTGGAAGCGAGAGTCTTGGTTGAACCATGAAAGAAGTTGGCTGAAAATATTCATGTTCGAGGCTGGGTTTTTTTTTTATTTCCAAATAATGAAAAAAGAAGAAAAAATGGAAAAATTTTGAAAAAAAAGAAAAGGAAGAGAAAACAAAAAAAAATAAGTGATCGGTTTCTTTTTATACAAAGAGGTGGAAAAAATTTTCGAAAAACTTAAACTCAAAATTAATTATTATTAATTATTAGTTTTGTTTGGTTTGTTTGTTTAAATGGGGAAAAATTTTTGACAACAAAATTTAAAGAATCGTTTCGGAATTTAAAATTGGATAGAATAAAAATTTATAAACAGGAATTAGGGAAAAGTTAAAAGGGTTTTTTTTTGTATGAACAAAAACGAAAATTGAAGAAAAATGGCGGAATGAAAAAAAAAAGTAAAAACGTGCTTCTAAAGGTTTTTTTTCTTGGACATCGAAGAAAAATTATGGTTATTAGAGAAACCAAGTCCTAGGAAAACTCACAAGCTGTTCTAATTTAATAAGGAAAAAAAAATAATATATAAAATTTTAAGTTTAATAGAAAAAGGGTGTAACATTTAAAACGAAATACTGTACAACTAATACAAAAAAAAAAAAAATATAACAAAAAAAAGGAAGAAAGGTTTTTTTGTGTTTTATTTTAAAGGAAAAGAGAAAAAAAAAGAAGAAAAATTTTGGGAATTTTTTTTGGGGCAGGGGGGAAGGGGGAGACACACAACCAAGAAAACGTCGTCCATGGCGAGTCAGAACAGGTGGCATCAAAATTTAATGTAATCAGATGTTTTATAATCGAGGCAAATAACATCTGTCAATTTTGTCATCTATATCCATGAATAGGGAAGGAACGGACGGCACTTTGCCTAAAAAGGTATCATTTTACTATTTTCCACTTAATCTGCAGGTTGGTTCGCATTCATCATGAGCATCTGTCACCATTTATAAAATATCTCAACATTATTTTGGCGAGGATTCAGAGAATATGCAGAGTAATTCTCAGGATTCACAAATAATATGAAGCGTCAATGTTCTACTAATGGTACCAGCTTAAGTTACATGATTCAGCACCTACAATTATTAAAAATTCATGACTCGGGAAATGTGCATCAACTGAAAAATATAATCTCAAATTACAAATCTTGTTATAAACAGCATATGGGCGCCTACAAGAACTAGCATTTCATCAACTCATCAATTTGCGTAAACGGAACTGAACACCTGTATTCGTGGTATAATTAGGATGGAATTCATGAAATTCATATACTTGTGTTTTTCAATTAAGTAAGTCCGTTATTTGTCATGCAACTATGATTATTTTTAAATTTTAATTCAATTACACAATTATTTAAAAAAAAAAAAAAGAAAAAAAAAAAAGTTTTTTTGTTCAATATTATTGAATTTTCTTGTTCAATGGAAAAATTGGATAACCTGAAATGTTTCATATGAATCGCTGAATAAAATTCACTGGTTTTCGTTACGAATTATTGGTTAAATCTTGTTAGTTTTAAAGAAAAAACAAAAAAAAGAAAAAAAAATTTAATTTGACTTTATTGGAAATAAATTCGGACTCAAAGTTTCTTTTTTTGGCATATGAAATTTGAAGTGAGAAATCGATTTTCCATTTTGAAATCTAAAAAACAAAAAAATATGTAAAAATACGCAAAAAGAAAAATAATTAAAACCATAATTTTTTTTTGAAGAATCCAAGGTCAATAATTCGAATTTCTGGTTTGGAAAAAGAAAACCATTTCGGTGATGATCAAATAAGAGAAAAAAACGGAACGGATCGAAGGTAGATTTAACGTGGAAACAGGAACCAAGGTACGCTACAACTTTGTCCTGGCAAAGATGGGTATTTATTCGGAATAAGATTATTGTTGAGAGAAAGAGAGAGGATGAATGAGTTGGTGATGTGAGGGGGCATAGGAAAAAGAAAAGGGACGATAACCAATTGTAGAGGCGGTTATCGTCAACGGAGACCGGCATTCTGCTGTCGGTCCATTCGGGTGGGAAGTGCCCCAAAGTCCGGTTGACAGTAACACCTCTGCCAATCGGCCCCGACATGCCTCGCAAGGCTTTCGCGATCAGTTCGGTCAAGTTTCGGTGACCAAAACTAACGAAACCTCCATTTATTCGGTTTTTCTCGCGAAACCGAATTTCCTTGCCTGATAGCCTTGCTATCACCCTAAAGTCTAAACGACATTAATATTCTCATGCACGCATAAAAAATTTATGTGTAACGCGATGATAGATGGTGGTGAGCAGCTACCCACCCCTCCGGCGAGCTAGTTTGCGCGACTCAGCAAGGCGTGCAGCCATTCATTTGCTCACATTTGCTGCACCATCTCATATCTTTTCCTCGCAAGGAAGAAGATATGCTGAAAAGGTCATCTGGGGATTTGCTTTCTTCATTAAAACCCCATTGCAGTGTGTTTTTACACATGTTACATATAAGCGCCCAACGGTCGTTGGTTCTGCCAGCGTGTTTTTTAATTTAGTTAGCTCAAACAAAATTGTTTGACACATTTTCAAATGAGTTGATGTTTGAAAATGGTGTTTTGTTGTTAATTTATAGTAAACAAATATTTTTTCAGAAAAACAATTTTTTTTAAAAAAATTTTTGAGAAATTTCGACTCAACCTTTTTTTTTTAGTTTTCTGAAACACCCTGTATCAATTTAAAAATTTTCCTCTTTGTTTTTTTTTGTCGATTTTTTTTTCTGAAGGCGTGTTCACATCATCAAAATTTATGAACGAAGTTTTGATGTAAACATAATTTCGGATGTTCTTTTTTTTTTGGTTTCGGAATTGGACTTGCTTTTCGCGATCGCGATTATATAGAGTCCGGCTGTCGTCACGTTTTAATTACGGTTGCGTTGTAACAGTAACTTCGGTTTTTTTTTATTGAATATGCCGCTTGCCGCAAAAGCGTTTGAAATGTGGATTACGTGCTACATGAATATTGTAGTCATTGCGACGCTTCACGTTTCAATGCAGTTTGGACTCCTGGAAATGCTATGGGTGTGGATGCATGAACTTTAGTGCGCCTTTTCGCACATTCTCGTGCTTAATTAAGCCTATGAATATTGCGGTGAGGACACGATGGTCATGCAACCACACCAGACATAGTGGTCCGGGATTGTGCCAGTCGTTTGGATCGGATCACATGCTTCGGCCTTTGTTGCTATTGCAGGTGTCCGATCACTTCACTTGGTACAGTTCGCGGGCCACACATCAACATCCAATTTTCGTTTCGTGAGGGTATGTCGGGTTTATGTTTTCTTCGTGTCGTCCACTTGTTTCGTCTCTCTCTCTCTCGCTGTTACGTGATATATACGTTTGATTTTCGAATATTTCCATTTGGGAAGTAATATAGTAATTTTATTTTCGCAAACATTTTGGGGAAATTAAATTAAATTTGATTTTGAGAGATTTCTTCGGATATTTTTTTTAGGAAACATTTATTTTTGGGAAAGAAAGTTTTGTTTTCTTTTTGAGATTTTTTCTTCGATTTAGTCTTTTGATTTTTAATTTTAGTTTCTTTATTAAGTTTAGTTTTAATTTCAGTTAAGTTTTACTTAGTTTAGTTTAATTCAGTTTTTTCATTTAGTTTTTCGATTATGTTTTCTTTAGTTTTAGTTTAATCCAGTTTTTTTTTCATTTGGATTTTGATTAGTTTTTTTGATTTTTTTTTATTATTTCGATTCCTTGGATTTGGGTTTAGTTTTATTAAATTTTGAGTTATATCAATTTTTTTTTTTGAATTTGTTTTTCTATTGCTTTTTTTAATTATATTTTGAACATTTTTATTATTTTCATATTTTTCATATATATAATTTTGGTGTGGGGAGTTTTTTTTATTATTATATTTCTTTCATTATTATCAACATATTTTTTTTATTATTATTATATTTCATTTATTATTATCAATTTTTTTTGTTTTGTCCCTGAAAATTTTAAAAAGATATTGAGAAGCAAAATTCCTCAAATACCAGATTTGACCTTTATTATATACTGAATTTTTGACTGTACCTACGGGGCGCTTGTATCTATCGAGGCATCAAGTGAACGTGAGCGTTTTGATTGGAGTGATTGTAATTTGGTTTTCTCTTGAAGCTTAAGGTGTGTCCACACATTCCTTAGAAAGAGTGTCAATTGGATTTGGGCGTTTGATTTTATTTCGTTCTGAGGTCCTATCAAAACTTAAACTCATACACCTAAACTAATTTGATCTGTTTTTTTGTAAATTTTTTGGTGTGTTTACGGAATGGCAGATACAAATACAGGTGCAACACCTAAAGTCAACCCCCCAATTGTACCAAATGCGTCGACAGAGTCAAATACAGATGCTCAGGGTGCTGCGGTGGGTGTATTGACCGGTCAAGATGAATCTCGAGTTACGCGAAGCCAATCACAGCTTTCGTTGGAACTTCCACAAGCTTCAAAATTCGTGGCTTCTGCTACAATGACAACTCGCAGTCGTAGTGGTAGAGGAAGAGGTGCGGCAAACCCAACTATCACACGATGGGGTTCTAGTGATGGCGCCTCTTTCCTCTCTCCTTCAGACCCAAGTGCTTCCACGGAAAATATAGGTACTATAATCGAGGCGGCTGTGAGTAGTCAAATGGCAAAGATCCAGAGTGAGTTACTTAATCAGATCAAGCGAATGACTTTGAATGCACCACCGCAAGCACCAGGTTCAGTGGCTCCACCAAAATCCGTTGACCAGTCTGCTAACTTCAATTATTTGAACGAAAAATATAGTTTGAACGTTCCTCAGAGAATTAGTCAACCAACAACAAACCATAATATTCATCAATCACCACCACCTCCATATGGTGCTAATAATCAAAACCCAAATTATAACATGAACGCTATTTCAGCGTCAAACAATAATCACCATGTCAACCCCAATCATGATCCGAATCCGAACATGCCTTTTAACCCAAATAACAACCGAAGGCGTAGCCCAAGTAGGAATTCAAATCTTAACCCAGGCACGAATCGTAATGGTCAGCAAGTTCGACACGCTGTTTTACGACATGATACCCGAATCGACAAATGGAGATTCAGGTTCAGTGGAAAGGCTCAAGATATGTCGGTGGAAGAATTTATATTCCGCATAGAAACCATGCAATCGCGTGGGGATAATTCGTGGTACGCCATCTGCACACAATTCCATACCCTGCTCTCCGATAAGGCTGAGCAGTGGTGTTAACGCAGTCGTCTGATACTACTTTGATTTGTTATTTGAAATAATTGATTTATAAAACGATAATCTAGAAGGCTTTGAACATTTTCTTTGTTTTTTCAATTTATATAATTTTTTCTTCTTTTTTTCGAGCTCTTGGAATATACATCAAATTACAAAATAAAATAAATTTAATTATTGTAAAAAGACTAATAGTTTTATTTGCTTCGAATATTAGTTCGTCGTCTTTGTTCTATTCGTCGTTTCTACGTCACGAAAAGGCTCGCGACTAAACATTGGTGACCCCGACGTGATTTTTCGTCGCTTTTGGCAATAACTAATTAGACATTATAACGAAAATAGTTATCGCAGTTTTTATAATAATTAAATTTCATAATTTGTTCGTGTTAAAGACAATCGAAGTTTTTATAGTTAAGAACGATACTTTGTATCACTACAATTATGCCGGAGATTGATTCGTTCAAAACCCAACGGGCATCAACCAAGGGATGCATTACCAGAATCAGCACGTATCTCGATAAAAATAAAGATGTTGAAGTAGAGGATTTAGAATGTCGACTGGCCCTACTTGAAGCATATTTTAAGCAAGTTTTGGGAATACAGGATTCAATCGATATTCTGGAACCAGGTGACGAAGGGCATTCAAGAATTAGAGGGGAGATTGAAGATCAATACTGCGATATTAAATCCAGAATTTTTAAAGTCAATGGGTAGTGGACGCAGGAGCTCTCTATTTTCAAACGTCAAGAAGGATTGTGCACCTTCGACTGCATCAACATCACTTAAATCGAGTCTACCGAAAATTCGATTACCAAAATTTTCTGGAAGACATACTGAATATACAAATTTTATAAATTTATTTTATAATTTAGTTGATTCTTCTCAAAATTTGAACAATGTGGAAAAGTTTCAACATTTAAGATCGTGTGTGGTTGAGGAAGCTTTCAGAACCATACAAGCTTTAGAAGTAACGGACAAGAACTATAAAGAAGCATTATAATTGTTGAAGGATCGGTATGATGATAAGCATATTATTTTTCAAGCTCATATAAAAAATCTATTTGTTTCTCCAAATGCATCAAAAGGATCTGTTGTACAGATTCGAAAGTTGATTGATAGCATTAATGTTAATTTACAATCCCTCAAGTCTTTAGGATCCGGCGATGATTTTGTGAATGCTATAATTCTTCACCTAATAAAGAATAAATTAGATGCTGATTTTTATGAAAAATGGGAAGAATCATTGGATTTTAACCATCTACCCACATGGACAGATTGTTCGATATTCTTAAATAAACGTTGCCATCAGTTAGAAAATAGAGAAGCTGGGGGTAAAGTAATTCAGACACGTACCACAAACTCATCAAGTCAACATGGTCGTCCAGCCGCAGCTCGTGGTGCTACTTCAACAAGTTTGACAATAATAAAGGCAGTTTGCAGTATTTGTCAAGCTACTGATCACAATATATACAAGTGTCCAAGTTTTCTAAATTTGTCTATTTTAAATCTATTTCAGCAAGTCAAGACATTATCGCTTTGTTTGAACTGCTTATCAAAGGACCATTCGATCAAAAATTGCTCATCGTCTCGATGTAAGGTCTGCAGCCAGCCGCACCATACTTTGCTTCATCGCTATAGTTCTTCAACCTCTTCAGATGCGAGTAGTCCGACCAACCAACAAATAAGTACAACAACATCTAATGAGGAGATTGTTACTCAAACAGCATTGCACAGCTCATGTGCCAAATTAGATCAAGTTATTCTAGCCACTGCGATTATTAACATTAAAACTAATTGTGGTGAATTTCTTCCAATTAGAGTTTTGTTAGACTCCGCATCACAACTGAATTTTATGACGGAAACTCTGACTCAATTCCTCCATTTGAAACGCAAGCGAATAGAAGTTGAAATTACTGGAATAGGTAAAATTAATTTAAAGATTCAGTATAAAACAAATACAACAATAAGATCCAGAAATACTAATTTTGAAACACATGTGGAGGCATGTATCTTACCTGCATAACAAGTGTTCAACCAGAATGTCAAATAAATATTGAAGATTGGAATATTCCTAGTAATATTCAGCTAGCCCATCCTGAATTTCACGTTCCACAAAAGGTTGATTTACTGCTGGGTGCTGAATCATTTTTCCAATTCTTATCAGTTGGTCAGATTCAACTTAGCGATGACCTTCCTACTTTACAGAAAACAGTTTTTGGTTGGATTGTTTCAGGTCGATGTAGAGTTTCGAAGTCATACAAAGGACTCTGTCACATTACTGCTAACTGTTCGTTTGGTTCTAGTGAGGAGGCGTTAGCAGCACAAGTCGAAAGATTTTGGAAAATTGAAAATGTTGAAAAGGATTTAAATTATTGGACTCCTGAGCAAAGGGAGTGCGAATGCCATTTCCTAGAAACAATAACACGCGGTAAAAATGGTAGATTCATAGCTAGATTGCCTTTTAAAGGTGATCCAAACACTTTAGGAAATTCAGTAGAAATCGCGCGGAAAAAATTCTTAAACATTGAACGAAGACTGAACAGAAATCCTGAGGTAAAGAGTCAATATATCAAGTTTATGCAGGAATATGAAAGCCTTGGTCATATGCAAGTTGTAAACCCAAAGGAAATATCGTTGATTAAATATTTTATTCCGCATCATTGTGTTCTTCGGCCAGAAAGCTCTAGTACCAAGCTTAGAGTAGTTTTCGACGCATCATGTCAAACTAGTTCAAATTTATCGTTGAATGATTTATTAATGGTAGGACCAACTGTTCAAAATGATTTATTTTCGATCATCCTTAGATTTCGATGCCACAAGCATGCAGCGACAGCCGATATTAGCAAAATGTATCGACCAATTTTGATCTCATCTGAGCATCAACAATATCAAGGTATTGTGTGGAGAAAAGATTCTTCTTCCAATATTAAGACCTACGTATTAAAGACCATCACTTGCGGGACATCATCAGCACCTTATCAGGCAACACGATGTTTACAATTGTTGGCAGATGAAAACGTTAATGAGCATTCAGTTGGATCGAAAATTATTAGTTCGGATTTCTACATGGACGATTTAATTACTGGAGCCTCATCGCTTGAAGAGTTAAAGGAATTGAAGCAGCAAGTGGAGATTATATTGTATAAAGGAAAATTTGAATTGAGGAAATGGTACTCAAACCACCCGGAATTTTTAAAAGATATAGATAAAGATCATCGGGAAAAAACATTCCAATTTCTTGATTGCAATGTTATTAAACCATTAGGTATACTTTGGGACCCAGTTTCTGATGAATTTCGTTTTCGATGTCCGTTGCAAAGTTCGAGCAATCGTATTACTAAGCGAATAGTATTATCGGAATTATCAAGTTTGTTTGACCCATTAGGACTAATAAATCCAGTAATTGTATTTGCCAAAATATTTATGCAACAACTGTGGACGCAGCTTATTGTTGAAAAATCAAGAGTTGCACCATTGAAATCGTTGTCGTTACCTAGATTGGAACTTTGTGGTGCTCTTCTTTTGGCTAATTTATTATCGAATATTCGAAAGTCATTTGCAACATCAAAAATCTATCTTTGGACGGATTCAGAAATTGTTCTTCATTGGTTAAACGAAGAATCTTCAAATTGGAAGACATTTGTTGCCAACCGAGTGTCTCAAATTCAAGAAATTACTTCGGACGCAATTTGGAGTCATGTACCGACAGAATGGAACCCCGCTGATATTATTTCAGGAGGTGTAACTGTTGCATCGTTGATAAATTCAACCTGGTTTTCGGGACCGAAATTCTTACATCAGTCGATTGAATTTTGGCCAACAACAAATTTCGAAACAAATTTTTATACAGAAGAACGAAGGAAAGCAACATCTGTGCTCGTAGCCCACCACGGCGAAATTATTCTAGATTTGATTTCCGATCATAAATATGCTAACAATTTTTTAAAGCTTTGTAGAATATTCGCTTATATCCGCAGGATCAAGCTAAAATCTTGGACTCATCATGAAATAATATCAACAGAGGAATTAGATAAAGCGCTTATGAGCATCATTTATAATATTCAAAGACAAGCGTTTTCCTCAGAAATCAGAATTTTAGAAAAAAAAGAACAGCTTTCGTCAAACTGTAATCTCAAGAGTCTATGTCCATTTTTAGATGATGTTTCGCCGCAATTGTTACGAGTGGGTGGTCGGTTACAGAACGCTGACTTACCTTATCAAGCTAAGTTTCCGGCTCTCTTACCGAAGGGGCACATATTTGTTTTAACTTACTTGAAATATTTACATGTAAAATCTTTTCATGCAGGGAGTCAAGCATTAGTCGCTTTACTACGTCAACGCTTCTGGATTATTAATGCAAAGGCAGCAGCCAACTATGTGGTTCGAAGATGTGTTCATTGCTACCATTATCGCCCAAGGCTTATGAAACAAATAATGGGAAATCTTCCGGCACAACAACTTCAACGGACACGTCCATTTTCAAATGCAAGTGTAGATTTTTGTGGACCTATTTGGACATCGTATAAACTTCGAGGAAAACGGCCACATAAAACATACATTGCAGTCTTCGTTTGTTTTTCAACAAAGGCCGTACATCTGGAAGTCATTTCAGATTTGACTTCAGATGCCTTTATAGCCGCATTGAAACGTTTCGTCAGTCGCCGAGGTATATCTAATACCTTATTTTGTGATAACGATAAGGCCGAGCAGTGGTATTGGCGACTGCTGAAAAGAGAACCCCATATATTATATAATATTATATCATCTCATTTCGGTAGTAGTTTACCATATCAACCTGCCGAAATCGATAGTAGTATTCGAGGGTATGCGAGCGAAAATATGCGGGTAAACGGAATCCAAAATCATTTGGGAGCTATGGACGCTAATGGTAGATCACGGTTCAAGTGTTGGAACTGTGACAATGTTGGTCATGGGTTTTCGAGTGCACTATACCTCAACGGTCCTTCTTTTGTTATCGTTGTGGTAGAAAAGATGTGTCGTTACCGATGTGCCCAAAATGTAATCCGGGAAACGCACAGAGGCACCGAGAGACGCACGGGAACCCCCGGTTGCCAATAATGCCCTCGAACCAATCAAAATAGAACCAACTTTGAGTTCCAATCTGTCATTGCAACCAAATTCTCCGTGTGTCATTAAAATTTTGAAACGCGATACGTCAACTAAAATCTCGTCTACTAATAATATACTGGAAAGGTCAAACAAAATATTACATCAACGTCAAATGGAGTATGACGAAGCTAGAATTAGAATAATCGGTACTGTACTAAAACCGAGTCAAATTAGCAGGTTTAGAGAGAGGTGTAAACAAAAGAAGTTATTGGGTAAAACGGTGGAATCAGCTTTTGTGAAGCTTAAACATGACGTTCGACCATATGCTAATCGACGGCGAATCCCTTTTTGGCCTTTTAGACAGTGGCGCAAGTGTGTCCTGTCTATGTGCTGGCGCTTTAGATTTCCTCGAACATCATAAAATTTTAATTACTGGTCGTCCCACCTCAGTCAAAACGGCTGATGGTAAAGCTTAACCTGTGCACGGCAATAGTGATTCCAATTACATACAATAACATTATAAAAACACTTTCCCTATACGTCGTACCAGGACTTACCAAAAATCTATATCTAGGTGTAGATTTTTGGAAAGAATTCGATATAGCTCCGACTATATTTTCTAAAAATGGAACTTTAGATTGTTCGTCAATTGACGATCCCAACACACACGCGCTAAATTCGGAACAACTCGCGCGTCTCGAAAGCATCATAACTTTATTTCCTTCCTTCAACCAAGTTGGTTTAGGAAAAACACATTTAGAAAACATATTATTGAGGTAGAAAACGCGGAGCCTGTAAAGCAACGCCACTACCCTGTTTCCCCTGCGATGCAAGCCCTCATGTATGCTGAGTTGGACCGTATGTTGGAATTGGGTGTCATCGAAGAAAGTGTCAGCGCGTTGAACTCGAATGTAGTCTTGGTGCGCAAACCTGGAAAGGTTCGCCTCTGCCTCGACTCCAGGAAAGTGAACACCCTTACGAAAAAAGACGCTTACCCACTTCCACATATAGAAGGCCTTCTCAGTAGACTTGAGAAGACGTGTTTCATGTGAAGTATTGATTTGAAAGACGCCTTTTGGCAAATACCGTTGGAAAAGCAGAGTAGGTAAAAACTGCTTTCACAGTGCCTGGTAGACCGTTATACCAGTTTACAGTGATGCCATTCGGGCTCTGTAATGCTCCTCAAAGAATGTGTAGACTGATGGACAAAACAATTCCAGTCGACTTAAGAGAAAACTGTTTCGTCTATTTGGACGATCTTTTGGTAGTTTCTGAGGATTTTAATTCTCACGTAAAACTTTTGGCAACCATTGCACGTTGCTTGTCTTCTGCTGGACTTACAATAAATTTGGGGAAAAGCAAATTTTCCATGAGAGAAGTTAGATATTTGGGTTACATCGTTGAGAACGGATGTTTAAAGACCGACTCAAATAAAGTATCTGCAATCTTTGACTTTCCTGCACCTACCACTCCAAAACAGGTTCGTCGATTTTTGGGTATGACGGGATGGTATAGGCGGTTTATTGCCAATTATGCCTCCTTGTCGTCTCCAATAACTGACTGCCTAAAGAAGAGTGCCAGGTTTGTTTGGACAGCGTAAGTTCAGGTAGCGTTTGAAGCCTTAAAATCTTCATTAACTACGGCCCCGGTATTGGCCAACCCTGATCACACTAAATCCTTTATTATACAGTGCGACGCGAGTAAGACTGGTGTCGGAGGTGTTTTGCTGCAAAGCGATGACGAAGGCAATTAGAAACCCATCGCCTATATTTCTCAAAAGCTGAACTCAGCACAACGCAACTACAGCGTGACGGAACTGGAATGTTTTGCCGCGGTGTTGAGCGTTAAAAAGTTCAGAGCTTACGTCGAAGGTTTGCCGTTCAAAATAATCACCGACCATGCGAGCTTAAAATGGCTCATGAGTCAGCGCGACTTGGGCGGACGTTTGCCTCGATGGAGCTTAAAGCTTCAAGCCTTTGATTTCGGTATCGAACACAGAAAAGGTTCAGAAAATGTGGTGCCAGATGCGCTTTCACGTGTTTACGTGGACGCGATTTCGGAAATAGTTTCGGCACCTAGCATAAACTTGAATTCTGAAGCCTTCAAATCAAAGGAATATCTCGACCTGATCGATACAGTGCAAAGCAACGCGGAAAGCCTGCCTGACACGCAAGTATCAGATGGCTACGTGTACTTCAAGACAAGCTTTAGCACTGGCAATATCTTTCAGGAAGATCGATCGTGGAAGCTTTAGGTTCCGTCAAACCTTACGAACGAGCTGCTTCGTCTGGCGCAAGATCCTCCACAAGCTGCGCACGGCGGTATTACCAAAACCTTATATGGTTTGCGGGAAAGTAACTTCCGGCCTGGTATGGCTAGCGAAGTACGTAAATATATCGCGAGTTGCATCGTTTGTAAAGAGTCTAAGGCTCCAAGTAGTGTATTGAGGCCGCCAATGGGCAAACAAATTGAAATTGACAAACCTTTCCAGTAACTATATATCGATCTGTTAGGACCCTACCCTCGGTCTAAGCATGGTAACACCACTCTCCTAGTTGTTTTGGACAAATTTTCGAAATTTGTTTTGTTCAAGACACTAAGTAAGGCATCTGCCGTGCAGATCGCCGATTTCTTGAAGGAAAACGTCTTCATTTTATTTGGCGTACCCGAGATTATATTTTCAGACAATGGACCGCAATTTATATCTAAAAAATTTCGTAAATTAGTTGAAGCGTATGGTGTGAAACACAATCGTACAGCTATCTACTCGCCACAAGCTAACGCATCGGAACGTGTAAACCGTTCATTACTGACGGCACCGATCATAGGGATTGGGATCAAAACTTGGGAAGCATCGGTTGTGCTCTTCGGAGTACAATCCATGCTTCTACGGGGATTGATCCATATTTTCTTGTGTTCGGTTCCCACATGATCACACATGACTCGACCTACGAACTGATGCGGAAGTTAAATGGTTTGAATGATGGTGAATTGGTTGTGTCCTCCAAAAAAGACCAGCCTGAACTAATTCGCGAACGCGTCAAAAATAATTTGTCGAAAACTCACCAACAGCATGAGCGGATTTATAATCGTCGAACCCGAATAAAGAGATTTATTGCCGGACAAGAAGTCTACCGAAGAAATTTCATGCTTAGCCACTTCGCAAAAAATGTCAATGCTAAGCTGAATCGCAAATTTCTGAAGTGTCGGATTGTTCGTGCGATTGGCGTTTCCCTCTATGAGGTCGAGGATTTGCAGGGTAGAACCATAGGGATTTGCCATGCCAAAGACTTGAGACAATAGTTAGGTGGGAGCAAGTACCTACTGTCGCGATCTAAATCGGATCATATTTTTCCTTCTCTCAAACTTCTGGTGCCCGGCTAGCTCAGTCAGAAGAGCACGAGACTCTTATTCTCGGATGTGGTCGAGTCACACGTTGGGCAGTACAAATTTTCACGTACCACTAAAACTACCCACACGCTTTTCAGTTACGTCAGGGTTGATAGATCAATCCCTGACGCATCTGTGTTGTAACGCGTGGGAACAAAAAACTGGTGATGGATCAGAATTATTTTGACAGTCAACAGTTTGGAGTTTCTACGTGAAACCTCCTTACAGCCTACACGGCGAAATTTAAATTTCAAAAGCGTTTTCTTCTCCCCAACAGGATGGCCATCTGTCGCAATCAAATTTTAAAACCATTTCAAGTGATCTTAGTGATAGTTGGAGCCATCTATTTCCGTTGGTATACATACGAGTGAAAAATTTCAAAGATTCTCTTTGAAGAAAGGGACAAAAAGAGCGTAACCGGTTTTTCTTAAAACACGCGCCGGAATTTTGATATGAAAATGCTTCCAATCTGTTAGCCAAATATGGTCCGATTTTTTGAAACTGTTGACGAACAAGTAGAAAGAAGGAGACGGATATACCTTATTTTGTTATGTTAGTTTTGGATGAAAATTTTTTTTGCGTGGAAGCGAGAGTCTGGGTTGAACCATGAGAGAAGTCGGCTGAAAATATTCATGTTCGAGGCTGGGTTTTTTTTTTATTCCCAAATAATGAACTAAGAAGAAAAAATGGAAAAATTTTGAAAAAAAAGAAAAGGAAGAGAAAACAAAAAAAAAATAAGTGATCGGTTTCTTTTTATACAAAGAGGTGGAAAAAATTTTCAAAAAACTTAAACTCAAAATTAATTATTATTAATTATTAGTTTTGTTTGGTTTGTTTGTTTAAATGGGGAAAAATATTTGACAACAAAATTTAAAGAATTGTTTCGGAATTTTAAATTGGATAGAATAAAAATTTATAAATAGGAATTAGGGAAAAGTTAAAAGGGTTTTTTTTTGTATGAACAAAAACGAAAATTGAAGAAAAATGGCGGAATGAAAAAAAAAAGTAAAAACGTGCTTCTAAAGGTTTTTTTTTCTTGAACATCGAAGAAAAATGATGGTTATGAGAGAAACCAAGTCCTAGGAAAACTCACAAGCTGTTCTTATTTAATAAGAAAAAAAAAACATAATATATAAAATTTTAAATTTAATAGAAAAAGGGTGTAACATTTAAAATGAAATACTGTACAACTAATACAAAAAAAAAAATATATAACAAAAAAAAGGAAGAAAGGTTTTTTTTGTGTTTTATTTTAAAGGAAAAGAGAGAAAAAAAAAGAAGAAAAATTTTGGGAATTTTGGGGGGGGGGGGAAGGGGGAGACACACAAGCAAGAAAACGTCGTCCATGGCGAGTCAGAGCAGGTGGCCTCAAAATTTAATGTAATCAGAAGTTTTATAATCGAGGCAAATAACATCTGTCAATTTTGTCATCTATATCCATGAATAGGGAAGGAATGGACGGCACTTTGCCTAAAAAGGTATCATTTTACTATTTTCTACTTAATCTGCAGGTTGGTTGCATTCATCATGAGCATCTGTCGCCATTTATAAAATAATATCTCAACATTATTTTGGCGAGGATTCAGAGAATATACAGAGTAATTCGCAGGATTCACGAATAATATGAAGCATCAATGTTCTACTAATGGTACCAGCTTAAGTTACATGATTCAGCACCTACAATTATTAAAAATTAATTGAGAAATATAATCTCAAATTACAAATCTAGCATTTCATCAACTCATCAATTTGCGTAAACGGAACTGAACACCTGTTATCGTGGTATAATTAGGATGGAATTCATGAAATTCATATACTTGTGTTTTTCAATTAAGTAAGTCCGTTATTTGTCATGCAACTATGATTATTTTTAAATTTTAATTCAATTACACAATTATTTAAAAAAAAAAAAGAAAAAAAAAACTTTTTTGTTCAATATTATTAAATTTTCTTGTTCAATGGAAAATCGGATAACCTGAAATGTTTCACATGAATCGCTGAATAAAATTGACTGGTTTTCGTTAAGAATTATTGGTTAAATCTTGTTAGTTTTAAAGAAAAAACAAAAAAAAGAAAAAAAAATTTTATTTGACTATTGCAAATAAATTCGGACCCAAAGTTTCTTTTTTTGGAATATGAAATTTGAAGTGAGAAATCGATTTTCCATTTTGAAATCTAAAAAAAAAAAATATGTCAAAATACGCCAAAAGAAAAATAATTAAAACCATAATTTTTTTTGAAGAATCCAAGGTCAATAATTCGAATTTCTGGTTTGGAAAAAGAAAACCATTTCGGTGATGTTCAAACAAGAGAAAAAAAAAGGGGAACGGATCGAAGGTAGATTTAATGTGGAAACAGGAACCAAGGTACGCTGCAACTTTGTCCTGGCAAGGATGGGTATTTATTCGGAATAAGATTATTGTTGAGAGAAAGGGAGAGGATGAATGAGTTGGTGATGTGAGGGGGCATAGGAAACAGAAAAGGGATGATAACCAATTGTAGGGGTGGTTATCGTCAACAGGGACCGGCATTCTGCTGTCGGTCCATTCGGGTGGGAGGTGCCCCAAAGTCCGGTTGGCAATAACACCTCTGCCAATCGGCCCCGAAATGCCTCGCAAGGCTTTCGCGATCAGTTCGGTCAAGTTTCGGTGACCAAAACTAACGAAACCTCCGTTTATTCGATTTTTCTCGCGAAACCGAATTTCCTTGCCTGATAGCCTTGCTATCACCCTAAAGTCTGAACGACATTAATATTCTCATGCACGCATACAAAATTTATGTGTAACGCGATGATAGTTGGTGGTGAGCAGCGACCCACCCCTCCGGCGAGCTAGTTTGCGCGACTCAGCAAGGCGTGCAGCCTTTCAGTTGCTCACATTTGCTGCACCACCTCATATCTTCTCCTCGCAAGGAAGAAGATATGCTGTAAAGGTCATCTGGGGATTTGCTTTCTTCGTTAAAACCCCATTGCAGTGTGTTTTTACACACTGCAATATATGTAAACCCCATGTTAGAATATAATTCTTTGTCAATGTGCTTTTCAACAACCAAAGACTCGAAGGAACGTTGGAAAATCTCCTCAAGTTCCCTAACGTAATTTTCGAACTCTTGAGGTGAGGTCTTTAAATGGCAATTTTCAAATTGCTTGAAATGGATAAATGTCAAGAATTCTTGATTTCTCGAATCGTTTGACTCACATTCATGAGTTTCTTGACATTTTTTCCATAAATAGCCGCAAAAATAAACGAAGGCATTATTTTCTCCAAAATCCATACTTTTGTAATCAAAGCATTTCATCCTAAAAAATTATAAATTAGTAAATATTTCTATAATAAATAAAATACTTGTCTTTTCTCTAATATTCTTATAAGAACAAATATTTCATCTGGTAATACGTTTTGCCCCGTAATTTTTTTTTTCATTTGAATTTAATAATAAGAATACCTATTCGTATAGGAACTAACCCTTAAAATATTTTTGGGACCTTTGATCGTGTTAACGCTAAGAACCAGATCTGCTATTTACGCTGTCTTCTAATTATTGGCGCTTAAAAAATTTAAAGAAACAAAAACATATAATTTTTGTATATGTTATTTGAAATTATTTTCTTTTCAATTTTTCTGGCGACAAAAATATTTTAAACAATGTCATAGAAATAGAATTTTCCAGCATAAAAAAAATTGAATATTTCTCTCAAAATGGTTAATTTATAATTGTTAAAGATAATCCACTTAGAATAAAAAAATCTGTAATGATTTTTATTTTACAACATATATGTAAAAAATTTAATTGCAATTTCACATTCTTCATTCATATAATATGTATTTAAAACATTTTAAGCTAAAGTTATTGTTTCTTTAATTCAAAACTTTAATAAAAATGTGGATTTCTGATTTCGAAAACATATATTTATATTGATACAAAATGTTCAGATATTTGAAATATTTTAAATTAATTGTGTGTTTAATTAAAAGCTTCAAAATAATGATATCATGCGCAATTTTTTTTCAAATTTTAATGTTAAAATGTAGTTTCTGAAATTAAGTAATGCTGTTTTCCAAATATTGAAATATAAAAAAGAAATTCCTCTTCTTACAAAAAACGCACGTGCTTATCAAAAATGGCGATGAAATCTTATTCATACAGGCACCAGCACTTGAAAAAAATTTGGGAATTTCAAATTGGCGCTTGAAAATATATGATTTTTGTTTCCAAAAATTGGGACTTGACCAAATAAAAAAAATTTCGACTGTTTTCTTTGTTTCATTCATTCTTTTGTCCAAAACGCTTAAGATTATTATTGGTCTCCCTTGCTACAATTAAATTATAGGGAGCACGTTGTAAAATATAATATATTTGACTTATAGGTTACTTCTTTCTTTCTAATGAATTTTCTGTCCTTATTTTGTGCGGAATTTTTTGTTTCTGTCATTCTCAAAGGAAGTATTGGGAAGATCGCCTCTAATTTCTCTTTATTTCCCAGTCAAATTACTGTCTGTTTATTATATTGAGTCGTAAGCCTATTACATCGTTTATATGGCGACTTCAGAATTGACTTGAATCTCAACCCGCGTTTTTTAGCGGTAACGGATTGAAAGATTGATTTGAAATTGACTTGTAATCGGATTCATTTTGAAAAATGCGATTAATGATCGTAAAAATTCGTAAGTGGACCAAAATTGCGCTCCAAATTGAGAATTTTTTTTATTCAAAAGAGAAAAAAAAATGCCCTGAAATTTTTTTTTTTGTTAGGTTACAATTATGTATAGGAATCAGTGACATTGATTAAGCGCCAGAAAACTAGCACAAAAGAAAAAGAAAAAAAAATTTTGAATTGAAGAAAACGGGTTGCAAATAGCAAAAAGGATGAGTGTTCGATTCGTTGGCCAGGGTTAGGGAATTTGTTTTTTCTTGATTTTTTTTTTATTTTGCGCTACCATTTTTCCTTCTCGTAATGGAATTCGAGACGGTGGAAGGAGAGAAGAGACATATACCTCACTTATGTAGCTAATTTTTATACATGTATAAATATAATTCTATTAAGTAAAATATACAGATTAAAATTCGATAGAAAAAAAAATTTAATAATAATAATATATTTTGAGATAAAACAGTTTTCTTCCTAAATTTTATAAAAGCTTTCAAAAAAAAAGAGAAAAAAACCAAATTATGTGAAATAAAAATTAAAAATTTAAAAGAAAAAAAATATATATATAATAACCGGAACATAATATAAGTGAAGTGAAATTTCTTCTGAGGGTGAAAATTGTAAGTTTCCAACTATATATGAACGACACTTCAGGTAATTAATTAAAAAAAAGAAAAAAAAACACTAAGAAAGAGTTTAAAATGAATAATACCACAGAAACCAAAAAGAATTATATAAATATACGCAACGGGCTAGACGGAGAATTTTCCTAGTCGGAACATATACTGGCCAAACTGAATTTGTTTCAATGGAAAACTTAGGAAAAATTTTGAAATACACCAACGGTAGTCACAAACTGGAACCAAGTTTTTTTTTAATTTTCGGGGAACATATGGATTGGCAATCTACAAAAATGGAAAACGGCACTAAAAAACTTGCAATAATGAATACACATCTTTATTACCGTTTTTTTGATATTGCAATGAAATATATTTTGTGGAATGACCGAAAAAAAAACATTTTTTTTATATATATTGTAACGTGAGCATTTTGGTTTTTATTAAAAGAATAATAGCGGATGGCAAAATTGAATTGCTTTACAATTATCCATTTTTTTAATTTGATTAAATTAAAAATAGCGTTAGTTGCAATTGGGGAAAATACAAAGCATTGTTTTTGTGTTTTTTTTATACAATTGCAACTAGAGAAGTTTTTTGTTTGAAGAAAAAAAGTAAATCGATAGATCCAACGGATTTTTTTTTTAAAGGTCGGAAAAACCAACGGGTACTTTCTTTTTGAAAATTTTTGGTGTTTTTTTGGGGCGATTTTGAAATTGATTCTTTTTTTGCCAGTTGAATTTTGAAATTAAAATGGGTATGAAGTGTAGGGAGAATTTTTTTTAAACAAAACAAAAACACATCTTAAGTTGTTTTTTTATTTCTTTGAGCCTCGGAAAATCGAGGAATCTTTCGTGGAATTGTAAATTAATTTGCTTCAGTGAGGACCTATCGAGTTAATATATAGGAAATATACTAAGTTAAAGTTATTTAAAAGAAAAAAAAAACTTTTCTAATTTCGTAATTTAAGCCGAAAAAAAGGAATATGTGAATATTGATAATATACCTTGTGAGGAGGTTAAAACCAATACATAATTTCAAATTTCCATTAAAATGATTTAATATATAAATTAAATAATAGTATACTAAAG
This sequence comes from Xylophagus ater, assembly GCA_963422695.1. Taxonomy (NCBI): domain Eukaryota; kingdom Metazoa; phylum Arthropoda; class Insecta; order Diptera; family Xylophagidae; genus Xylophagus; species Xylophagus ater. Next base: position 31,598,985 of record OY730483.1, read on the forward strand.
ATAAATTATTAATAAAAGCATAGTCTAATAATAATATTAATTTTAATAATTTAAAAAGTACCATGTAATACGCCATAATTAATAATAAAATTAATAGTTAAGAAATAGTTTACCAACAAGTTAAAGTTAAGGAAATAATTATACGTACATTAAAAATAGTATTAAGGAAAATAAAATTAGTTCAATTAATAAATATAAGATTTAAAATAAAACATAAAACACATTTAAAGTAAGACAAAGGCATATAAGTTAATTTAAAAACATAAAAGCATATAAAAATACAATTTAAAACTTTAACAAACTGCATATAAAAAAATTTAACATACACGGAAAGAAATAATTTGCTATAATCAAGCAAATCATTTACTAACTGTCATTTACTGCAATCAAGTAAACAATTTTCAGATTCTTCATTCGTTTTATTAAATATAGGAATCTTTTCTATATTTTAGTAAAATGTTCGAACTGATTTTCGGCAAATAAAGATTAATCCGTAAACTAATAATGCCATGCTATTTTTACTTTATTCAAGACACAATTACTAAATAACAGTAAATGTTCAAAAATCTTTCCTCGAAATCAGTAAGCTATTTTCTTGGCACCCATACAAAATTTCTAAGATAAAATAAGCATTTCCTAATAATTAGTAAATATTACTGACAACAAGCAAATATTTGTTACTGAAAAATTGCAAATGTTTACTCGTTAAAGGAAAACTTATTTTATTGGTTTAGTATAATTTACTAGAATCTTTCTTTAATTTGTTTGTTTTTAGTATATTTTTACTGTTTTTTAGTAAATATCGAATGTTATAGTTTATAGTTTATAGAAATCAGTTCTGAAAATAGTAAAATTTCTTGATTTGAAAATAGCAAATGTCTGTTCTACTTTACTTCCTAATAGCAAATTACTCTGAAAGATTAATATTGAATATTGGCTAAAATGAATTTCATTGGTATATAATTCGCTGCTTCTTAATACTACTTTTTATAAGGGTACTGATGAAATCTGGGAATTTTACCGATCGCGTAAATGTATATTTTTCCGAGGAGTGTTGCATGAACGGGTTCGTGTATAAACTGTGTAAATCTGAACAGCGATTCAGGCTACATTTGTCGACATTCGAAGTCACTTTTCCAAGACACCACATATGGTTGATAGTGTGAGTGCAAGTAAATGTGTATTTAGTCATTGAGTTCGAAACATATGTTTTTATTATTCGGAGAATACATTGTCATTTTTTGTTAATTTTTTTTTTTAACTAAAAATTTTTTTTTGGTAAAATTATTATTTTTCTAAAAGAGAAAAATAATTTTATTTAGTTTAGCGCTAAATAGTATTAAAGTAAAAATTAATTTAATTGAGAATTAATCGTTAAACAGAAAAAAAATTTTTGATTTAAAATTGACGAAATCTTTCATACAATTTACTAACGGAAAAATACTGACTAGCTCCAAGCCACATCAGAAAAATTGGTGGCAAAAAATTTACCGACAGTATAAATAATTTCCTTTTCGAAATTAGATTTAGCGAGGTGGCAAACCCTTTTTTTCATATTAGGGAAATTTTTCAAAAAAGGTGGCAATAAACGACGACAAATGTATGCCTGAATCGATGTTCTGGTCTCATAAATATAATTTTGTCAATTTAATTGTTAAATTTGATTAGTTTCGACGTAACTCCGATATTTTTAACAAAAAATTAGTAGTATTTCTTTAGTTGTCCAAGAAAATTCTTTTTTCCTCCTATAATAATAGCCAAAGTAACATATGTGTAAGTTTACCAGGCTATTTACGCACCAAAATTATCGCGGAAATTTCCGAGGTTTGTGTATTGAAGTTTCCATAGGAATTTTGACAGTTCATTTACGAAGTGGGAAAATTATGCAGTTTACACGATTTACGAGGGTTTTACGCGTTTTCATGAATACCCATTATATAAATACGAAATCAAGTATTGGTAAAAGGAAACTTTTCTGCATAATGTAAAGTGTATTTTGTATTACTATTTTTCAGCAACTACACTTATGGTGTTTTTTCACTGATGGTTTCAGAGAACAGCAAAATTTCAACATTGAAAATAACGAAAAAGTGGACTAAGTAGATCCGTTTTGTTGTTGCATTCAATATCAAAATTTTGCTCTACGGAACAATTAGTGAAAAATGCATCTTTTCTTCCATAGATTTCAATATTGGCTTAGTGAGATGAAGAAGAGATTTCCTGGATATAGCCAAACTCTTGCTACTTTCAATCCAAAGTTTCTAGAATTCACTCTTTCGAATATTGGGATTAAGAAAAGATTTCCTTGTTATAAACAAAATTTTACTGCCTTCATTCAAAATTTGCTAGAATTCAATATTAGATTTACTGGAATGTAGAACAGATTTCCTAGAGGCAACTATTTACCAATTTTAAAATCAAAGCGCAACTAAGTAAAAGGCATGTATCAATCTAGTAAAGCATTGCTTAATTACAGAAAATAAAGTATTGTTTAGCTGTTCAAGTTAAATGATCCAATTATGCTCAAATCAAGTAAACTTTGGACTGGCGCAAAATGATTCTTAAATTTACTTGATTCATAGTGTTGGAATTCAACAAAAATATTTTTTGTTGAAATATGTTTTTTTTATTTTTTTTAAAAAAAAAGTAATATTTGTAAAATTGAAAAATTCATTCACCTGATCATAAATTGAAATAGAATATTTGCATCCGGTGAATGAATTTTTCCATTAATTTTGATTAATTAACAAATTTAATTTTAATAATTTCAATACGATATTTTCCATCCGGGAAATATAAACAAAAAAAAATTCAAGTTGATTAAGGGCAATGCACGCACCTGTAAATTTTTGTACAGTTTGCAATTCGGAATAATTATAATTATTAATTTTGTAAAATGTTTTTTTCAGTTAGTTTTTCTCGCGATAACCGTGCACCAAAATTCATTAATAAATGTCGCGTTACATTTTTGTGTAAAAACCAATTTTGAAATAATTTAACATAAAAAGTTGTGATAATAAAGGAAATTAATTTTATAAAACATTTGTGTTTTTTTCCGTTGTGTGTTTTTTTTTTGTTTTTCATTAAATCCTTAACATTGGTCCTTCGAGCCGGATATTATTTTTTATTATTAACCACAACATTTGTACTTGCAAATAAAATAATAAAATTATTACATTTAAAGTGTTTTGTGAGTTTTATTATTAAATTAAATCAAGTGCTACAAGAACATCACAGCGGTAAGTGAAGTATATATTATCATTATAAATTTATTGACTATTTCCCAATATTGTCAGAGTATTCAGTTTCCTTTTTTTCTGTGCGTTTTATAACCAAATTTTTGTGTTTCCGTGTTCTATTATTTAGCAAATGGAGAATTTAGTCAATGCACAACTCATCAATAAACATGAATTTGACAAATTCATAATCAACCTAAAGAAAACATCCAAAGATAAAAGATCTGAAGGATTTTTGACGAAAAAACAAGAATGCTTAGATGAGTTGTGGACAACTATAAAAGATACAAACAGAAAAATGCTTGAGATTTTTTCCAAATCAAATGAAACATTGCCTTTTTTTAAACTAGACACATTTTCTGATCTTGAAGAAAACTATTGTACGGCTTCTAGTTTCATTTATGACCACTTAAAACTATTTAAAGTACCCTCTGGAAGTCATAATTCAGACAATAAAAAAAGTGATTGTGAAAGTTCTGAATTAAAGTTGCTACGAATTGCAATTCCTCGGTTTTCGGGAAATTACCAAACATGGACATCGTTCCACGATTTATTTGTGGCAATCGTTCATAGCAACAAACAAATTTCAAATGTGCAAAAACTACACTATCTCAAGACTGTGCAAATAACAGATGTGAACTATTTATCAGCGTGGGAAATTTTAGTGAAAAGATACCAAAATAATCGAGCACTAGTTAATGCAGAATTAACTAGTGACTTTTCAGGTGAATCCACAAGTGGTTTAAAGACAATGTTGGATGTGACCAACGAAGTTCTGGAAGCACTTAAAGGTTTAAGAATAAACATTGATAATTGGGATCCACTTTTGATTTTTATTTTGTCGCAGAAATTAAGCAGAGAAACTATTTCTCATTGCGAACTTTTATTGAGCGCGAGAGTTGATGCTTGCGCTATACCTACAATAGAAGAGTTTAAAGTGTTTTTAGAAAGCAGATTTCGTACGTTAGAAGCAATTTCAGCTTCAAATACAACAAATTCTCAAATTGATAAAAATCTGCGTGGAAATAAGAAGCCACTTGGAAAACGTTTTCATGTGGCCGTGACCACAACCAAGTGCCCGATCTGTTCAGATGATCACCGATTACGAAATTGTACAAAATTTCTTAATATGACGATAAAGGATCGACATGATTTTATAAAAAAGCATCAACGATGTTTCAATTGTTTGGCACTGTCTCACTCTTCACAAGATTGTAAAAACCCGATGAATTGTCAGAAATGCAATAAACGACATAACACGCTTTTGCATTTTGATCGTGAATTAAACAAAAATAAATCACCTCAAGGTCAAGCAAGTCCACGAGGTATTCAAGACAATTCGAATTTGGTGAATTTTTTAAATGTCACACCGAGTCAAAATTCTCAGCCATCAAATGTAAACTCAACTCACAATGATGTGATTCGTGATACGAATCATTTTGCTTCCCATTTTACCAAGGATATGTGTTCTAAAACTGTATTATTGGCTACAGCTTTGATCCACATTTTTACACCAAAGGGCGAGATAGCAGTTTTACGAGCTCTAATAGATCAAGGGTCTCAAGCCTAGTTTATTACAGAAGATGCAGTTTAACGTCTGCAATTATTTAGAAAACCCACGCATGCAGTAGTAAGTGGACCTGGAACAAAACAAGCTGATGTTATTCACAGTTCAATTTCATGCAAAATAACATCCCATTTTCGTTCTTCTTATGAAGGTCAATTAGATGCCTTTGTACTTAAATGGTTGACAGGTTTATTGCCAGCACAAAATGTAACGAGACAATCATGGCCTCATATCGAGAGATTAGAGTTAGCTGACCCAAATTATTATGTTGTACAAAAGGTCGATATTTTATTGGGTTCAGATATTTATGCTGATATTATAAAGGAAGGTGTTATTAAGGGACCTACTGGTACACCCTTAGCACAAGAAACATCATTAGGATGGATCTTAACAGGCCAACTCTTCACCACAAGACGACGTCAATCTTCATTTCACGTCAAGATTTCTTCTGTAACTGAAGACAATTTGGAATTTCTGTTACGATAGTTCTGGGAGCTTGAAAACATCTCATCAGAACGCAAGCTTAGTCCTGATGAACAAGATTGTGAGAAACAATATGCAACAACTCATAGAAGAGATGATGATGGCCGATACATCGTTAGATTGCCTTTCAAAGAGGAAGGTTCACCAAGAATTCTGAACTCTAAAACAAATGCTTTCATTCGTTTGTTACAAATGGAAAAAAGATTTCCACAAAGCTCAGACCTACTTATCAAGTACGTGAAGTTTATGGAAGAATACTTGAACCTTGACCACATGGAAGAAGTTAACGAGCCTTACATTGAATCCAAAAATACCACAAGCACACCATATTTTTTGCCACACCATGCTGTACTTAAAGAAGACAGCACAACTACAAAGCTACGAGTAGTTTTTGATGCTTCAAGTAAAAATAAAGGGCAACAATCTTTGAATGAAAATGTACATATTGGACCTACCTTACAAGATGAACTCAGTGTAATTCTACTTAGGTGGCGAAAACACCAAGTAGTATTTACAGCTGACATTTAGAAAATGTACCGTCAAATACTAGTGGCAAAAGATCATCAAGATTACCAAAGAATATTATGGCGAAATAGTACTGCTCAACCTATACACTAATTTAGATTGAAAACAGTAACATATGGAATGTCATGTGCTCCTTATTTGGCTATTCGTACACTAAGACAATTGGCGATTGATGAAAAAGACGATTTCCCCGTGGCATCAAAAATCACTCTTAAAGATTTTTACGTTGATGATGTTATCTCAGGAGCCAATAGTGTAGAAGAGGCTTTGGAGCTCCAAAACCAATTACGCGGTATGCTTTGTCGAGGAGGGTTCTATTTACGAAAATGGACTAGCAATTATGAACAAATTGTAAAAAATGTACCAAATGAAGATCGAGAATTGAAGGAGCCATTTGATATTGAATTCAATAAAACCGTAAAGACCCTTGGAGTCCACTGGAATCCTGTGAATGATGAATTTGGTTTTTGTATAAAATTGCAATCTGCGAATAAAGCAGTTACAAAGCGTTTGTTCTTAGCAGAAGTTTCTCGATTATTTGATCCCTTAGGTTAGCACCAACTGTAATAGTTGCTAAAATAATGTTCCAACCACTCTGCTTAAGTGGAATAGGTTGGGATGATGTACTTCCTGATCTATTAGCATTACAATGGGAAAAGTTTCGTAAAGAGCTTCATGATATACAAAACATTAAAATACCACGGTGGATTAATTACAAGATAGAAATAAGTGAATTCGAATTACATGGGTTTTGCGATGCTTCCATACATGCATACGCTGCTGTAGTTTATTTTCCTTGTGTAGATAAAGAAGGAACTGTTCACGTGTCATTACTGCTATCAAAAACTACAGTTGCTCCAATTAAACAGATAAGTCTACCTTGTTTGGAATTATGTGGTGCGGTTTTGCTCAGTAAATTATTAAAGAAAGTCAAAGACTCCCTGCAAATAGAGTCAATGACAATACATGCATGGACAGATTCTACTATCGTACTGGCATGGTTGCATGCTTTACCAAATAAATGGAAAACCTTTGTCGCCAATCGGGTAAGCGAGGTTCAACAAAATTCAAATATTGGTCAATGGAGACATGTTATTTCAAGTGACAACTCAGCCGATTGTGCTTCAAGAGGCTTAACATCATCTATTTTAAAACAACATACATTATGGTGGTCTGGTCCTGAGTGGCTAAAATCGCCTTCAGAAATGTGGCCCACCGGGTTATTAGACATCGGAGAAACGCAACTAGAAGAGAAGAAACCACGAATAACGTCAAATTTGGCAGCAATAGATGTTGATATTCTAGGAAGATATTCTAATCTTAGATGATGTATAAGAGTGGTCGCCTATTGCTTTCGGTTTTGTCATAATCTGTGGGTTTGTGAAAGTGAGAGAAGATACCAGCATTTGCGCATAAGTGAACTAACAAACGCCACTAAAACTATTATCAAAATTGCTCAACATATTGACTATCATTCCGAAATCACTTGTTTAAAAAAACAACAAAAATTTACCTGAAAGGAGCAGGATACAGAATCTAAACCCATTTTTGGACCAGGAGACGATATTGCGAGTCGGGGGTCGTCTTAACAATGCATATTTATCTTACGATGAAAAGCATCCAATAATTCTATCAGATAAAGGCCAATTGACTAAATTAATAATTGATGATACCCATCGCAATACTGTTCATGGAGGAACGCAATTAATGTTAAATGTTATTAGGAAAAAGTATTGGATATTACGTGCTTAAATGATAGTAAAGCTCCAAATCCATAAATGTGTAAAATGTTATAGACATTCAGCCATCCCAAAAAATCAATTAATGGGAGAGCTTCCCGAACCAAGAGTTAAAGCAACTAGACCATTTTGCAACACGGGAATTGATTACAGTGGTCCTGTTACAATAAAAGAATCAAAATGTCGAGGTAGAGTAAAGACTTCGAACGGTTACATTGCGGTCTTTATTTGCTTAACCACAAAGGCAGTTCATTTAGAAGCAGTTAGTGACATGACAACTGATGCTTTCTTGGCAGCATTCAGTCGATTTACGTCTCGAAGAGGTCTGTGTACAGATTTCTACAGTGATTGTGGTACAAATTTCGTTGGAGCAAATGCCCAGCTGATTCGAGACAAATTAAAGTACCAAAAAGAGATTGCAGAAGAAGTGAAAAATATTTTAAGTTCAAAAGGAACAGAGTGGTATTTTATTCCGCCCGCATCTCCACATTTTGGTGGGTTGTGAGAAGCTGGAGTTAAATCCATGAAATACCATTTAAAACGCGTATTGGGCAATGCATTACTTACGTTCGAAGAAATTTCTACAGCATTGGCACAAATTGAAGCGTGCTTAAATTCTCGTCCGTTATGTCCAATGACAGCAGATCCAGAGGACTGCACAGCATTAACTCCTGGTCATTTCTTAATTGGTGACATGTTGCTTTCTTCACCACATCCGAACTTAATTGATAAAAATGTACCGTTGACTAAACGCTGGTTAATCATCGAAAGAATGCAACAAGAATTTTGGAAAAGATGGTCTTCAGAGTAGCTATCTAGATTGCAACAGCGCCCAAAATGGATCTTAAAGCAACCAAATGTACAAAAGGGAAATTTGGTGTTAGTTAAAGATGAAAGATTACCTCCATGTAAATGGTTATTAGGTCGTGTCATTGAATTACAACAAGGTTCGGATTCATTAGTGAGAGTTGTCACAGTTCAATGTCAAAATAGCATTTTCAAACGCCCTATCACCAAAATTTGTATGCTCCCTATACAAGATAATGAAGTTGATAAGGTAGAGACTGTTTAAAAATATTAACCAATTCATTTAAAATTGATAGACAACATTTTAATATAAGTTAATAATTAGTTAATGTATTTATAAAAATTTTAAAATCCCACAATACAACGTCATGTCATAATCATGGACTTACGGTTACGGTTACTTACGGTTTCAATTTTTGTATTAATAATATTAATGTACAAAATAACAGTAGTAACAACTTTAATTTCCTACGATTGCGGCCATGAGAGAGTAAATTTTAGTGCTATTTCATTACTAGACGTTGGGAAGTGTCTATTCGAAGACACAAATGTAACTCATGAAAAAGAAGATATTCAACTTCTTCAAGTCAGCGAAGTGGCCAGCGTACACGTGTACCAGTGCAAGGTCAATATTATTCAATCTGTTTTTAAATGTGGAATGTTTAGTCACCTTAGTCTGGTTCGTGGCGGTCTAAGCACATATATAGTAGATATATCCAGAGAAGAATGCATGAATGTACATGAACTTGGAATATATAAATTACAAAGTAGCCGACTAATTGCTGATATTAAAGCTAACTCATCGTCATCCTATACAGAAACAGTCTCTGGAACCATTGATATTGATGGCAACTGCAACGGAGCCCCTTATACTTCTGGGGCAATATTTTGGGATAGTGTTGTAGTCACTCATGTAATGGAAATCACCATAATCGATTATATGAGTACTGTTCGATTAGAGGACAACCAAGTCATACTAAGAAAGGATATTACCTGCCCATATTTAAAAGGAAAATGTACCGATCCTGAAAATGGGATGAGCTTTTGGAACATGATTGCTGATGGCTCTTGCGAAGCATTACAATATGATGTTTTGTGGCAAGGAAGTGCAATGAAGATTAGAAACTTTAATAACTACAGTGCACCAATCGGAAATCTTGTTTACACTGTCAATTCTGGTGACACCGTCTTCGCACTAAAAATTAAGAAACCTGTGTCAGTGTGCCGCTTTAATGGATTTCAAACTGAACACCCTCGTTTGGTAATTCTACCAAAGGCTTCGGAAAATTATTGGTTTTCGAAGAGAACTGTACATACTAAAAATTTAGATTTGTTTACATACATAAATTCTAAATTTGTGTACACCGAGCGCCATATCAGACTTCAAGTGGAACGATTGTATACAAATATCTTGAAAAAGAAGTGCGAATTAGAAAGAGATATGCTACGCACACAAATTAGCATGGCACCTCATCATCCAGCAGAATTTGTTCTAATGAGCATGAAAGAGTTCGGTTATACTGCCTTACCTCGGGGAGAACTAGTATATTTGGTCAAATGTCAACCGGTAGAAGTTATGATTCGAAAGTCAGATCGATGCTTTCTGGAACTACCAATTACATATGATGAACGGAATTTTTTATGTCACCAACCACACATCTAATTCAACAACACGGAACCGAAATACGCTGTTCAACAATGATGAGTCCAGGATATTTTATAAATGGAGAATGGTATGGCTTCAATCCGTATATACATCGCCTGAAAACGCCAAATGTACTAAAGCCATCAAGTGTATCTGACTGGGTGTATGAGGATCCTGGAGCTCTCATAAAAGCAGGTATTTACACCATGGAGTCCATTGAAGAATTGCGGAGACAAATTATGTATCCCTTGGAACGTCAGGCAATATTTTAACACAAAGAGTGCTAGGAGCAAATGTCGACAACCAAAACATGAATATTTTGCATCTTTTAACTCCAGAATCTATGAACGTGTTAGTCAATTCAATTGGAGAACGTGTCTGGGCAGCATTCAGTTGGCTTGGAAATATTTGTTCAGGCTTTGTAGGAATATTCATGTGTATCCGAATAATTAAATTTTTAATCGACACTATCATTAATATAAAAATAATTCAAGGGACTTTTGGCTGGAGTTGGAGAATTTGCGCAGCTTTTTGGAATTCGGTAACTAATTGTCTTTTACATCAATACCATTATGCTAGAAATGAAGAGTCCAACGTTGAATTGACAGTTGTGACAAATCATGATCAAAGACCACAGATTGAATTGCCAAGCATCAAAGTGAACGAAGATAATCAAGTACAATCAATGGTATCAACAGAACCACAAACACCGTTCGTTTATCCGAGAATATAAATTTACAACATTCCTATTTATCCTCCTTATCCCAAAGTAAGTCAATAATTTGTACCTATTTATATACTTCACGCAGCATCTATTAGTCGAGTTGAGGCGCCTATTTGTTTTTAAAAACAAAACCTCTTGTACCAGAGTTATCACGATTTCAAACATGGAGGAAATGCCGTTTGATTCGGGTAACTAATGATTTTTTCAGGTACTACTTCACAACCATAAATGGATTTTAGCGTTGAAACCACAACGTTTCACTGCCCGGGAGAATGTTGGAATTCAACAAAAATATTTTTTGTTGAAATATGTTTTTTTATTTTTTAAAAAAAAAAAGTAATATTTGTAAAATTGAAAAATTCATTCACCTGATCATAAATTGAAATAAAATATTTGCATCCGGTGAATGAATTTTTCCATTAATTTTGATTAATTAACAAATTTAATTTTAATAATTTCAATACGATATTTTCCATCCGGGAAATATAAACAAAAAAAAAATTCAAGTTGATTAAGGGCAATGCACGCACCTGTAAATTTTTGTACAGTTTGCAATTCGGAATAATTATAATTATCAACTTTGTAAAATGTTTTTTTCAGTTAGTTTTTCTCGCGATAACCGTGCACCAAAATTCATTAACAAATGTCGCGTTACATTTTTGTGCAAAAACCAATTTTGAAATAATTTAACATAAAAAGTTGTGATAATAAAGGAAATTAATTTTATAAAACATTTGTGTTTTTTTTCCGTTGTGTGTTTTTTTTTGTTTTTCATTAAATCCTTTCAGGATTTAACACATAGCGTTATTGGATTGATTATAGTAAATTTTTGTTTCCGTGTAGAAGATAACCTGAACTATACAGTTTAACATATAACATAAAATAATATAATGTAAACTGACATAAAACATATGATTTAAACTAAAACATAAAAATTCATCTAATTTAAATTAAAACAAAACATATACTTTATCATAAAACATAAAAACACAAAAGTTAAAATAAATATTGACCCAAAATAAAAATAAAATATAGAATTTTTTTTTAAATTTAAAAACATAAAAACATAAAATATATTTTAAAGCATCCATACAACATATAATGAATATAACACAAAACATTAAAACGACCATCGACATATTCCATTAAGCAGAGGCTAGGACAACAGGAAGCAACATAAATTACACTCGATGACAGGTACATAAATACATTGGATAAATTACATAAAGTTTTTAAATTAAGAAAAAGTTTTAGGTACTTACTAAATTTTAAATTATGCGGCTTTGAACCCATGGACGACTGTTCTTGGTTAAAGTTACAGTACCGGGAGACCGAGCTTTGCTCGGTAAGGCAAAGTTAAAGTATGCCGAAAAACTGCGAAAAATTTAAAATATAGAAATGTGAAAGTTCCTGCATATCCATATGTTTCAATTTTCGGCAATTTTACAACAAATTTTCGGTAACCTTGTGGGAAAATCGAAAGCCCTTAGGCCCGTTAGTAATACTGTAGTTTCATTAAGATCGAATCACCCAATTCGAAGTCACCAGGCGAGGGGTATCGGGGGAGGATAATAGTGAGTTTCAGTAGTAGGGAAATCGAAAGCCCTTAGCCCCCTTAGTAATATTATAAAGTTTCATTAAGATCGGATCACCCAATTCGAAGCCACCAGGCAAGGGGTATCCAGGGGAGGGGAAAAGGGAGTTTTGTAGTCGGAAAATTGAAAGCCCTTACCCCCGTTAGTAATACTGGTACGCATTATGGACTGATGAGAGTGCTTACATATTCCATGGATACTCTCGTAAATCCTCTGCTTCCTCCAAAGCACCACAGCCTTGTCAATATAGCCTACGAGAAAGCTGACGCGATTTACTTTGCTTGCGACAGAAATGTATGGCATATTCCGGATAACGTAGGTCTTCAATACGGCCTTGGTGCATCTTCTAGGTGTGGTCCATTTACTTATGTTTCTTGCAGCTACGTAATTTGAATTTACTGCTCCTTTATATGGAGCAATAGACAAGTTTTCTGAATAAAACCGACAAGACGCCTGTCTTCGTGGTCACTTGTGACTCCATTACTGCAAATTCCTTTGATTTTTTTAAGTGTTTCTAACTCTTTCTTTTTCTCTAATAGTAGACAAATAGTCTACCATGAAATCTGATAATTTTCCACAGTTTTAGTAGCAGAAATTTCACACCCAAACTTCGTTAAAATGGTCGCACGGTCTTCGACATTGATTTCCCTTGTTTTCGCCATTTTGAAAGTTTTTCCAAAGAAATTTGTTTTTAAATACCAAAGATTAAATATTAAATAATAATTTCCTTCAATAATTTTATTAAGTAAACGGACCATATTGACCAAAACACAAGACTTCCGACAGTAGTACTGTGTGTAAAAATACTTATGCCCTATGCCAATAAAAGTTTATATTGCTGTGTATAAAAAACCTCCAGCCTTTTTCACCCCCTTTTTTGCTATTGAGTTTTGAACATATCACTGCTACATCTCCAAAAAAAAATGTTATAAATTCTACTTGGAATCCAATAAAATCGGCATGCAAATAACGTTTTTCAAAAAATTTCAAGTGTAAAAATAATTATGCCCACCCCTGTATAATACGAGGAATGTTTGCACAACGATCTCGAAAACCCGTCTAACGATTTTCACCAAACTTGGGAGTGAAGGGTTTTCGGGGACTAGAAATTGATCTAGATAGGTCTCACCTCTGAGAAAATTCGTTTTCCCCTCCTCTCGATACCTCTCGCTTGGTATTTTCGAATTGGGTGGTCTGAACTTAATGGGAATTTCCACTCAAGCATTGGTTTTTCCCACATCTGGGTCAGCTGGTAAAATAGAATAATGAGCAACTAATATTACGGAAAAAGTTTCTAAGAATTTGCACCATTATGGCATTAGTGACGTTAAAAATAAAAATGATACTAATGAAGTGTATAAGTAATTAAGTAAAGATTAAAAAACTTTTTTTTGTACAGCAATAATGAAAATTCGCCCACTTTAATACAAAATATGTATATCAAACTTACGTGTGAAAGGTAATTCTAGAAATTTCTTTCCCCACCGAAATTGAGAGTACGAGCTAAAAATGGTGCTTCATACACAGCCGAGCGTAGGCATTAAGTCGTTTTTACGATATCTGTGTCTGAAGCAGCGATTTGAGACCGTACTGTCAAATTTTGGAGGGGAAAAATTTGCATCTTTTTAATTTCTAATTTCTAGTGCGTTTCGGATTCGAAACCGAATTCTTTTGAATTAAATAATCAAACTTAAAAAATTAAAGTGTTTAATTTCTGGGTGTAATAACAAACAACATCGAAAAATTCTTGGAATTTGCTTTCACAACTAAGTTCGACTAATAAAAAATATTAAAATGGGCGAATTTTCGTTATGCCGTATAAAAAAAAGTTTTTATGGTGTTTATTTACTTATTATTAATCAAATGGAAATTATGTTAATTCATAATTTTAAAAAAATTGTTTTTGAATCAATTTTTAATCTAGACCGTAGCGCGAAACCCCACTTTTTTTTATTTAAATTATAACGAAAACTACCAGCGGCAGTCATTTTTTGGATAAAATGCGGGCGGGCACTTCTTAAAATCCGTCGAAGTTTTTGAAAATTCAGCATTTTCAGTTTTAAATGCCTTTTTTTTGTTTAAGGTTTCCAAAAAATGAAGCTCTATGCACGAAATGGCTTTCGGCTATTGGTTTACGCAGGAAAAAATATATATAGGCAAATAAATGTTTATAATTACTATTTAATTATTAAATTTTGTATGTTTAAGAGAAACTTGATTTTTGGAACAAATAACGCAAACATTTTGTTGCAATTCGGATGTTCCAGAATGCATGAGCTTTTAGCCCATTGACAATGTTGCCCCTCCGAATTCATATTTTTATCGCCACCACCACGCCGCACACATAGCAATAAAAATGCAAGTGTTTTCCAAAAGTGTTTCAATTTCCCCTGCGAAAGGCCCATCCATATTTTCCATAATCTAAGCACACAGTTATCGTAAAAAAAGAGTTTACACCTCCGCTTGCTTGCATTTCTATTGCTTATTTGTTGTGAAGCAGTGGCGGCATTGAAAACATAAATTCGCAGGTACACTACTCTAAATGCGCTGTATGCTCATGTATTGTGGAACATTCGAATTGAAAAAATGTTTGCGTTATTTATTTCAAAAATCAAGTTTGTTTAAAACATACAAAATTAAATTATTAAATTATAATCTAGTCTCCAATAATTGGCGTAAAATTTTGCAAACCCAAAGCCGAAAGACATTTCATATGTGAGGCTCTACACATAAAATGTTTGGAAACCCTAAAACCAAAAAAAGCTGAAAATGCTTAATTTTACAAAATCTTAGATGAAATTTGCAGCTTGGGACGATATACAATATAACAGCTCTTACTTCCTGGGGAATCGCCGGTGGATAGGCATGACATCACAGCACGTGTTTTCAGACAGAAGCTGAAATCGCTGATGGATTTCATGGTAAAACATTAAGTGTAGAGATTATACAGTACAACCCTGTACTCTATGCATTTAGATTTAGTAAATTATAGTTTAGAATTATTTTGAATTCAAAAATAATAGAAAGTGTCTAGCAACAATATTGATAAAATAATTGTGTGATAATTAATGATATTATCAAAAGAAGGAGAAAGCGATTCCATAAAATAATGACGTGTAGGCCGCCGAAAAGTGAAAAAATTTATTCAGAAACAAAAATGGATTTTGTAAAGAAAGTTGACGAATTGAAATTATCCGGAAATATAGCGGAAAATTGGCGAGTTTTTCGTCAAAATTTTGAAATTTTCGCTATGGCAATCGAGCTGGAGAAAAAAGTTGAAACAGTCAAAATTGCTGTATTTCTAAATGCAGTTGGAGCGGAAGGAATAGAGGTATACAATTCTTTCAATTTGAACAATGATAGAAAACTCAAATATGAAAGAGTGTAATGTGCGATTCTTCTTTATGAAAAAAGAAAAACAAATAACAAAGAAATTGAATGAAAACACAAAAAGAAATGCAAAAAAAAAGAAAATGTGCACCACGAGAAAATTGGACAAATGGAAAGATATTTCCATCCCATCTTCTCTCGATTTGGCGTATATTTTAATCAAGTAAAATTGTGTTTTGGCTTTGGGTGGTCAAAAAAATTTGAGTTCAGGGGAAGAAGTTTTTTGGAGAGAGAGAGAAAAAAACCACGAGGAAAAAAAAAAGGTTTCTGACTTTTCTTCTGGAAAAAATCGGAAAAGAAACCGGTGGATAATGGAAAAAAGATTTCTTGTGTAAAAAAAAAAAAAAAAAAGATTGAATTAGAAGGAAACAAAAATGAGTTGGTTGTGTTTTTTTTAAGAATCGAAAAAAGAAGGCTAACCTCAAAAAAAAAAAAAAAAAAAGGAATTTACTTCAAAAGAAGAAAAAAATGTATATAGGGAGTGAAAGTTAAAATTAATTAAATAAGAAAAAAAAAAAGAAGGAAATCTAAGTGAAAAGTCGGTTATGTACCTCGAATTAACGTAGACTGAAAAAAAAAAAAAAAAGAAAAAAAAAATAATAAAGAAAAGGAGAAAGATCTATAAAGATTTACATAATAACCACCATACGTTTCATAAAAAAAAAAAAAAAAAAAAAAAACTCATATTTTATATAATTATTTTTTTAGCAACGACTACTGTTGGGATTTCAACAAAGTCATCAAAATGGCGGTTCATACAATTATTTAATCATCAATTAAGCATCTATACTTAATTTTTTTTAAGTCATCAAAATGGCGGTTCATACAATTATTTAATCATCAATTAAGCATCTATACTTAATTTTTTTTAAGTCGTGAAAATCGCGGTTCATACAATTATTTAATCATCAGTCATCAAAATGGCGGTTCATACAATTATTTAATCATCAATTATCAAAATGGCGGTTCATACAATTATTTAATCATCAATTAAGCATCTATACTTAATCTTGTTCAACGTCATCAAAATGGCGGTTCATCCAATTATTTAATCATCAATCATTAAAATGGCGGTTCTACAAAAATCATTAATCATCATATTAAGCATCTATACTTAATTTTTTTTAAAGTCATCAAAATGGGCGGTTCAACATAATCATCATTATTTTTTTTTAGTTAAAATATAAATTATATTATAATATTCAGTAGGCTGAAATTTTTTTGTGGGAAATGAATATCCCTCATAATTAATATTAAGTTATTAGAAACTAAGCTTGAAGGATGCATTTCATTTGCTATATTTAAACTTAATGCTTTCTTGTGGGGGGAAGGAAAATTTCTCTTTGTTCTTTTTTGTTGTTTTTTTTGGAAATTGTGCCATTAATTGGAGGAAAGACGGAAGAGAAGGGAAAGAAAGATAAAGAGAAAAGAAAAAGAAAGAAAAGAATGAAATGGAATCTTCAAAAAAAAAAAAAAGATAGGAGAAGATAGTTTAAAATAATTGTCAAAAAGAATTTTTTTTATATATATAATGGTAGCCATTAAATATAAACAGAATTAGAAAAGAAAAGAAAGAAAAAGAAGCAAATTTCTTTTTTTTTATAAGGGAATAGAAATCTCCCGGGTATGATTTCTTCCGAGGAAATAGCCTGACGTAAATGTTGCATTTTATATGCGTAGGGTGAAACTTATATTTTTTTTTTCTCAACTTATCTTGTCACAGTGACTAACTGACGCAGGGAGTTTTTCGTTTTTTTTTGATCGGTCAGAATGATTGAAGGCTGATAGGGAGAAACTGAGGAGAGAGGGGAGTGGAATGAGGAGGTCTCAGTTGTGATCGTGGTGGAGTGAGATGGAAACAATGAAGATATCGAGGGATCGTACCATTAATTAGGTCGCGGTACGATCAAAGGGGATCGCCATGGCATATGGTTATCCTAAAGGGCGGGAAATGACCTTTTTAAAGCGTTGGCCACAACATCTGCCAACGCCACCTTCAAGGTTTCCATCTCAGTTTTGGCGTCATGCCTTTTTTGTGCCGACCACTAAGGAAATTCTTTGTTTGACCCTTGATAAAAAGGAAGAAAGGACTTTGGTTTCGACCATCCTCTCCCGTTTTCGTTGTGTTTGTAAACCACGAACCAGCGGGTACTTATGCTGGCTTTCGAGCCATTATCATTTGGATAATGAAAGTCTACTCTTCACGAGTAAAAGTACACTAAATAGCACGAATTATTTTTTTATGATGATTCACCGCACTAAACTTTTGATGCATGATGACCCACCCCATCGACGAGCTAGAACGAGCCAGCCAACTAGTCGTGCTAAAACCAGTCATCATCAAACAGTGCGAGCTTCGTTTTTTTTTTTTTTGGTTATCATTCCTTTCATGGCATGAGTGAGACCGTAACTACCTTTAAGGGTAGTTCAGTTCTCACTATGCCCTCTGAAGGGAACGAGTTGCTGAAGAAAGGAAGGAAGATAAGAAAACCAAAAATTTCATAATCATTATAAAACAATTGGCGCTCAACGGTTCTTGGTATTGCGCTAAGACTTGAGTTTTGGTTTTTTTTTGTCATGTAAACTGCATTTACATTATAGAAGATAGCGCCCAGCTTTTCTTTGGTTTGTGCAAGGGATTTAAGTTGGTCGATTTTATAAGGCAAACTTCATTTGCATTATAAAAATACCGCCCAACTTATAGTTTTAATGTTTCGTCCTCTGAAGACCAACGTCAAGTTCTGGAGTACAGAATGAAGGAGAGTTGTGGTGTGCAGGGTTGCGATAGAAACTTCCTTTATGTCGCAAATGACACAACGCACAAACTTTGTAAACTTGACCGAAGAATTTGGAAGTCGAAATATTTTATACGCATTTGTGATTTTTACCCCTGTTTAAATTTCAAATGGCGTTACGTCTCTGCTCTTCTAGCATTGGCGTCTGATATACTTAATTTCTTCCCTTTTGTATATCAGTAATTTAGTTTACTCGCATTTATTGTTTTGCTTTCGAAACAATGTGCGATTCTAACAACACTTCAAGGAAATTATGGAGTCTTTTTTTTTTGGTTCAAGGAGGTATGGATTATTTGGTACTTATGTTTTGAGCAACACGTTTGAAATTTGAAAGAAATTTCAAAAATTTATAGATTTAGGCTTTAATTTTTTTTTAAATTCAGAAGTAATTTTCAGAATGTATAGATTTAAGATTTGATTTCCGAAATTTAAACATTTTTTTTGATAATTTCCGAAATTTAAAGTTGAAATTTGGAATTAAGTTCCAAAGGACAATTCACCATAATTATTTTTTTTTGAAATTACAATTATAAATATATTCTCTATATTTATATGAATTAGGTCTTAGTGGACAGGGTCGGTTCCACTTAATAAAAAAAAAAAAAAAAAAAAAAGGGGATTCTTGGGAAAATAAATTTTGTTAGAAAGCCTTTCCTTTTATACCCGGCGTATATAATTAGAAATAGTATATCGTGAGCCAGTGGCGCTAAAATTAAAATTAATAGCATATAGGAAAATGAATTATTATGGTGTTCAATTGAGTCACCTTAGAAATTAAGAAAAATAACTTACCTGCGTTATTTCAAAATATTGTTTCGATTCAGTGGTATACTCTGTGTTACCCTAGGAATCAAAAGAACAATACTATAACTTACCTCTTGAGTCTCTGATCAATTCGATATAGCGGTATACTTGGTATACCCGATATTCAAAACTGATTTACCTGCTGTGTCAATAAATTCTGCATCATAAACTTAACTACTTGGACATGTCAAATACTCAAACCGGTGCCACTCGCAAAACTAGAAATCACAAAGGAAGTAATACTTTGCACAAGTCGCTATCGGAAGATCCTCTCACTGGCATTCATATAATCGATCAAGCCAATTATAAAAGTGGTAACCGAGTAATACATTCACCTCGAAATAGCATTAGTAATACTGATCTCGCTTCTGGATTTCAAACAATTGGAGCTGGGTTAGCCAATAGTGGTTCTGTGAACACAAACCCCGTGCAACCCCCTCTAGTTCCCACCAACAGTCGAGTCGACATTAATTCGGAGAATAGTGATCAATTGACTTTTCCACTATCACCTATCCGAGATTCAATGTGGGAGTTCCCAACTCTTCCACCTAATACTCCAATGAACACTGCAAATAAGTCATTTCCAAATCCAGCTGCCCAAATTTATGAGGGAAATCAGCCTCGGAACTTTCCACCACAGCACTCCATGTCATCAAACATAAATAACCTTTTTGTACCACAACAAAATGCTGCCCGGCAAGCACACTACCCGGTACAAAAACCTCCTAAACACGTACGCCACTCTATGGATAATCCTGTACGTAACCCTACCGTTGGAATTAGTAACGTTCAACCCTTTGCTTGTCCACCATTTTACGATACTAGAATCGAAAAATGGGGACTTAAATTTAGTGGTACGTCACACGAGATGACCGTGGACGAATTTTTATTTCGTATCGAAACTCTTCGATCACGCTGTAACATATCTTGGCCAACTATTTGTACACAGTTTCATTCTCTTCTTACACAGAAGGCGGAAAATTGATACTGGCAATATCTTCGGCGAGAGCCAAATCCAACATGGGATATGTTGCAAAATGCGTTAAGACAACAGTTCAAAAGTTTAGATTCCGACCATGAAATAGTCAGTCGGATACTTCAATTGAAGCAGGCCCCTCAAGAAACTTTTGACACCTATTACGACAAGGTGCTAAGTCTTTATTATCAATTACACCATCCGATGCCTGAACACGAATTAGTACAAATTATGAAAACAAACGTGAAGGATCGTGTAGCAAACCTTATCTTCGGAACTAGTATTAGTTCTCTTATTAAACTTCAAGAAATCTGCAGAAAGGCTGAACGCCATATATCTGCTCGTGAACCAGCACGTCGTGCTTTTGTTCCCTCTTATAGACCAGTGCATGAATTGGAAGAATCTTTTCAAAATCTAGATGGAATGGATAGACCGCCTTATAATGCTCAATTAAACCCTTATAAGGATCATGCTATCCCGGAGAATGTACGTAAATTTGACAACCAAATACCAGAATTCAGCAGTTACCCTTTTGGGCAACCCCCTTATTATCCTGAAGTTCATAATGAACCTCCAGAAAATCATAAAGTAGATGCTATCAACAATGGTTCACACCAGAATTGGACTTGTTGGAATTGTGGATTCTTGGGCCATGGGTATTTTGAATGTACTAATCCCAAACGGTCTATATTTTGCTATAGTTGTGGGAAAAAGGATGTATTTACTCCAAACTGTCCCACATGTCTCGCAAAAAACTCCATAAGGCACCGAGAGAACCACGGGAGCTATCGGTTGCCAATAACGCCAACAAAATATTCCCAAATCCAGCATTAAATCATCTTCATGAAAAACCATTAACAAATAATGATTTGTCACTATCTGGAACGGTCGAAAATCAGGATAACTACCAAAAATCAAAATTGCTTAAATTAATGACAAAAACACAAAAATATGAAAAAACATTACTAAACAACAAGTCGGAAGTGGGGGATACTAAACCGAAACAAATCAATCCGTATAAAAACCTTCATGATAGACGGGTCGAATATGATGAAGCTCGACAAAGAATTTTCGGGAACGTACGTACAACTACGCGTTCGCGTCATCTACAGTATTTTAGGGAGAAGTGTTGGCAACGTAAACGTTTGCAATCTTCAATTGCAGCCGCGATCGTTAACGTGAAACACGATGTTAGGCCTTACGCTAGAGTGCAGATACAAGGCGAAACTATTCTAGGTTTACTAGACAGTGGAGCCAGTGTATCTTGCTTGGGTTCAGGGGCGTTAAAGTTCATCAAACGTCAAGGTCTAACATTGGAAGGCCGTCAGTCATCCGTAAAAACGGCTGACGGTTCGAAACAAATCATTCACAGGGAAATTGATTTACCAATTACATACGGTAATCAAACCAAAACGGTTAAGCTACACGTTGTCCCAGGTCTGTCTCAAGTTTTGTATCTCGGCGTGAATTTTTGAAAAATTTTTCGGATAGCACCCACAATATTCGACGTATCTGTGAATGCTATTTCTATTGATGATCCCAACACACATACCCTTACAACGGAACAGACAACACACCTAGATCAAGTGTTGTCCTTATTTCCCTCGTTTAACAAGTCGGGATTAGGAAAAACCTCAATCGAAGAGCACGTTATTGACGTCGGTGACGCAGAACCGATAAAGCAACGTCATTACCCTGTTTCGCCGGCTGTACAAGGCCTCATGTACGCGGAGATCCATCGTATGTTGGGGATGGATGTGATCGAAGAAAGTCTTAGTGCATGGAACTCTCCGGTAGTCTTGGTACGCAAACCTGGTAAGGTGCGCCTCTGCCTCGATTCCCGGAAAGTCAACCTGGTCACGAAAAAAGACGCATATCCACTTCCACATATTGATGGATTGCTGAGTCGTTTAGAGAACACCTGTCATATCTCTAGTATAGATTTGAAGGATGCTTTCTGGCAGATACCGTTGGAGAAGGGGAGTCGTGAAAAGACTGCTTTTACTGTCGCCGGTCGTCCCTTATACCAATTCAAGGTGATGCCCTTTGGATTGTGTAATGCCCCACAACAAATGTGTCGATTGATGGACAAAGTAATTCCTTCAGAATTACGAGAGAAGGTCTTTGTTTATCTGGATGATTTACTCATCGCATCGGAAGATTTTGATTCTCATCTTCAGTTATTAAAAATAGTTGCGCGCTGCTTATCTTCAGCTGGTTTAACGATAAACCTAGAAAAAAGCAAGTTTTGTATGAAAGAAGTGAAATACTTGGGTTACATTGTTGGAAACAAATGTTTAAAGACCGACCCAAGTAAAATATCTGCAATTCTTGACTTCCCAGCACCAACGACTTCGAAACAAATTCGCCGGTTTATGGGCATGACGGGGTGGTACCGTAGATTCATTTCGAACTACGCCAGCTTGTCATCTCCCACAACAGATTGCTTGAAAAAGCAAGTGAAATTTTGTTGGACGGAGGAAGCGCAAGTGGCTTTTGAGAAGTTAAAGACTTCGTTAACAACGGCTCCAGTTCTGGCAAACCCAGACTACGCTAAGCCGTTTATAGTTCAATGCGATGCCAGTAAAACAGGTGTCGGTGGTGTTTTGTTGCAAGTCAACGACCTCGGGCACGAACAACCCATTGCATATGTCTCGCAAAAATTAAATGCTGCACAGCAGAATTACAGCGTAACCGAGTTAGAATGTTATGCTGCTGTGGTGAGCATAAAGAAATTTAGAGCATATGTGGAAGGCTTAACCTTCAAGGTCGTCACGGACCATGCCAGCCTCAAATGGCTAATGAGTCAGAAGGATTTGAGCGGACGTTTGGCTCGTTGGAGTTTGAAACTCCAAGGTTTTGATTTCGATATTGAACATCGGAAGGGTTCGGAAAACGTCGTACCGGATACTTTGTCCAGGGCTTTTGCCGAAGAAGTATCTGAGTATGGGAAAATCCCGTCCGTTGACCTCAATTCCCAAGAATTTAAATCAACCTATTATCTCGATCTGATCGACACGGTATTGAACAATGTGGACAAACTACCTGATGCACAAGTATCAGAAGGATTCGTCTACTTCCGAATAAAGTTTAGTACTGGAAACCCTGATCAGGACGATTGTACGTGGAAGTTGTGGATTCCACCGAGTCTCACGTCTAACTTGATCCGATTGGCTCATGAACCTCCTCAAGCTGCGCATGGCGGTGTCGGAAAAACTCTTTTTAGACTGCGTCAAAAATATTATTGGCCCAGAATGACGAAACAAGTCAAAGACTTTATTTCGGGTTGCGATATTTGTAAGGAGACGAAAGCTCCAAATGTCGTTTTGAGACCATCAATGGGAAAGCATATACTTACAGAACGTATTTTCCAATTTTTATATATCGATTTATTAGGACCCTATCCGCGTTCGAAAAAAGGCAATACTACCTTATTAGTTGTATTAGACAAATTTTCGAAATTTGTTCTATTTAAACCGCTAAAACAAGCGTCGGCCTCGCGTATTGTAGAGTTTCTCAAGGAAAACGTATTTAATTTATTTGGTGTACCGGAATCTATATTATCAGATAACGGTTCACAGTTCTTTTCAAAAGAATTCACTAAATTACTCGATGTGTACGGTGTAAAGCACATTCGTACGGCAATATATTCTCCGCAAGCAAATGCCTCAGAAAGAGTCAATCGCTCGGTGTTAGCTGCTATTAGGTCCTATATTGGTGAAGATCATAGAGAATGGGATAAGCATTTGGGAAGTATTGGTTGTGCCTTAAGAAGCACAGTCCATACTTCTACGGATGTTGATCCTTATTTCTTGGTGTTCGGAACCCATATGGTGACCCATGGCACTACATACGAGTTATTGCGCAAGCTTGACGGATTGAACAGTGGGAATTTCAATGTCGTTACAAAACCCGAACACCTCGAGTTAGTAAGAAATCGAGTTACAAATAAATTGATTACCGCTCATCAGAAACACGAAAGAATTTACAATCGTCGGTCGCGTCAGGTAAAATTCATTGTCGGTCAAGAAGTTTTTCGGAGAAACTTTTCGATGAGTGACTTCTCGAAAAATGTCAACGCGAAATTGAACAAAAAGTTCTTGAAATGTCGGATAGCTAAAGTAATTGGTAATTCGTTATATAAAATCGAAGATCTGAACGGAAAAACGGTCGGTATTTATCATGCGAAAGATTTGCGTCAGTAAAAGTATTGCCCGGTGCTCAGTCGGATTGCACGAGACTCATTTGCTCGGAGGTGGTCGAGTCCCACATTGGGCGCGCGAAAAAAAAAAAAAAAGAAAAGATAAATCGCTCCTTGTTTTCTTTTTCAACCTCGACCGGGATGACGGGTCAACTCTGACTAGGTTGTGGTGTAATGTGCGATTTTTTTTTATGAAAAAAGAAAAAAAAATACCAAAGAAATTGAATGAAAACACAAAAAGAAATACAAAAAAAAAAAAAGAAAATGTGCACCACGAGAAAATTGGACAAATGGAAAGATATTTCCATCCCATCTTCTCTCGATTTGGCGTATATTTTAATCAAGTAAAATTGTGTTTTGGCTTTGGGTGGTCAAAAAAATTTGAGTTCAGGGGAAGAAGTTTTTTGGAGAGAGAGAGAAAAAAACCACGAGGAAAAAAAAAAGGTTTCTGACTTTTCTTCTGGAAAAAATCGGAAAAGAAACCGGTGGATAATGGAAAAAAGATTTCTTGTGTAAAAAAAAAAAAAAAAAAGATTGAATTAGAAGGAAACAAAAATAAGTTGGTTGTGTTTTTTTTAAGAATCGAAAAAAGAAGGCTAACCTCAAAAAAAAAAAAAAAAAAAGGAATTTACTTCAAAAGAAGAAAAAAATGTATATAGGGAGTGAAAGTTAAAATTAATTAAATAAGAAAAAAAAAAAGAAGGAAATCTAAGTGAAAAGTCGGTTATGTACCTCGAATTAACGTAGACTGAAAAAAAAAAAAAAAAGAAAAAAAAAATAATAAAGAAAAGGAGAAAGATCTATAAAGATTTACATAATAACCACCATACGTTTCATAAAAAAAAAAAAAAAAAAAATCTCATATTTTATATAATTATTTTTTTAGCAACGACTACTGTTGGGATTTCAACAAAGTCATCAAAATGGCGGTTCATACAATTATTTAATCATCAATTAAGTATCTATACTTCATTTTTTTTAAGTCATCAAAATGGCGGTTCATACAATTATTTAATCATCAATTAAGCATCTAAACTTAATTTTTTTTAAGTCATCAAAATGGCGGTTCATACAATTATTTAATCATCAGTCATCAAAATGGCGGTTCATACAATTATTTAATCATCAATTATCAAAATGGCGGTTCATACAATTATTTAATCATCAATTAAGCATCTATACTTAATCTTGTTCAACGTCATCAAAATGGCGGTTCATCCAATTATTTAATCATCAATCATCAAAATGGCGGTTCTACAAAAATCATTAATCATCATATTAAGCATCTATACTTAATTTTTTTTTAAAGTCATCAAAATGGGCGGTTCAACATAATCATCATTATTTTTTTTTAGTTAAAATATAATTTATACTATAATATTCAGTAGGCTGAAATTTTTTTGTGGGAAATGAATATCCCTCATAATTAATATTAAGTTATTAGAAACTAAGCTTGAAGGATGCATTTCATTTGCTATATTTAAACTTAATGCTTTCTTGTGGGGGGAGGGAAAATTTCTCTTTGTTCTTTTTTGTTGTTTTTTTGGAAATTGTGCCATTAATTGGAGGAAAGACGGAAGAGAAGGGAAAGAAAGATAAAGAGAAAAGAAAAAGAAAGAAAAGAATGCAAGGGAATGAAATGGAATCTTCAAAAAAAAAAAAAAAAGATAGGAGAAGATAGTTTAAAATAATTGTCAAAAAGAATTTTTTTTATATATATAATGGTAGCCATTAAATATAAACAGAATTAGAAAAGAAAAGAAAGAAAAAGAAGCAAATTTCTTTTTTTTTATAAGGGAATAGAAATCTCCCGGGTATGATTTCTTCCGAGGAAATAGCCTGACGTAAATGTTGCATTTTATATGCGTAGGGTGAAACTTATATTTTTTTTTTCTCAACTTATCTTGTCACAGTGACTAACTGACGCAGGGAGTTTTTCGTTTTTTTTTTGATCGGTCAGAATGATTGAAGGCTGATAGGGAGAAACTGAGGAGAGAGGGGAGTGGAATGAGGAGGTCTCAGTTGTGATCGTGGTGGAGTGAGATGGAAACAATGAAGATATCGAGGGATCGTACCATTAATTAGGTCGCGGTACGATCAAAGGGGATCGCCATGGCATATGGTTATCCTAAAGGGCGGGAAATGACCTTTTTAAAGCGTTGCCCACAACATCTGCCAACGCCACCTTCAAGGTTTCCATCTCAGTTTTGGCGTCATGCCTTTTTTGTGCCGACCACTAAGGAAATTCTTTGTTTGACCCTTGATAAAAAGGAAGAAAGGACTTTGGTTTCGACCATCCTCTCCCGTTTTCGTTGTGTTTGTAAACCACGAACCAGCGGGTACTTATGCTGGCTTTCGAGCCATTATCATTTGGATAATGAAAGTCTACTCTTCACGAGTAAAAGTACACTAAATAGCACGAATTATTTTTTTATGATGATTCACCGCACTAAACTTTTGATGCATGATGACCCACCCCATCGACGAGCTAGAACGAGCCAGCCAACTAGTCGTGCTAAAACCAGTCATCATCAAACAGTGCGAGCTTCGTTTTTTTTTTTTTTTGGCTATCATTCCTTTCATGGCATGAGTGAGACCGTAACTACCTTTAAGGGTAGTTCAGTTCTCACTATGCCCTCTGAAGGGAACGAGTTGCTGAAGAAAGGAAGGAAGATAAGAAAACCAAAAATTTCATAATCATTATAAAACAAGAGTATTCGATACATTTGAAAACTTCTGTAAGCCGAAGACGAATGCAGTTTATTAAAGTTTCATGTTCCATGGGAGATCACAAGCAAAAAATGAGCCTTTTGATAATTTTCTTTTGGATTTAAAGAAAATGGCAAGAAAATGTGGATTCAAGAATCAGGAAAATAGAATGATGCGTGACAGAATTGTTTTTGGTGTAGCAGATAACAGATTGGAAAAAAGATTATTGGAAGTCGCGGAATTGACATTTGATAAAGCTGTAGAATTTTCCAGAGCAGCAGAATTATCAATTCTCTAAAGTAAAGAGATGCAAAATCCAGGAACATCGTTGGATGCAATAAATAAGTTTCAGAAAAATAAATTTCTAAAAGATAATAAAACTAATGAAAATAATTTAAATAAAAAACCTTTTACGTCTCATGCAGACAAAACAATTAATGTAATAAAATATGTTTTATGGCGAGGAAGAACAACCTGTTGCATCATTAACACTTATTTTATTGAGAAGAGAAAGATGACGGCGTAAAAAATTTGTTCACAATTTATTATATGAATTATGTGTTATTTTTTAAACATTTTTTGTAATTATCAGCATCTAATTTTGATTATCTTTTGGGAAAACTGAGACCCATAATAAAAAAAAAGGATATTTTCATGTGAATTTCATTACATTTTAAAAACTTTGATGTAGAATTGCGTCGTGAACAAAATTACAATACGGCATGGGAAAAGTATTTTGGAAATGAAAACCTATTGTTTGTAATGAATGCACAATGGCGCACAAAAAATAGCTGGAGGCTCTTGATCGATCTTTGCAAGATTTGCGTGGAAACATCAGACTATTTGGGAACGCATTAATATTGTTTGCAAGAGATTTCAGGCTAACATTAACTGTAATTCCTCGATCGACATCAGCGGACGAAATAAACGCTTGCCTGAAATACTCTACTTTGTGGCCATATGTAAATACGTTAAAATTAACTACAAATATGCGAGTCCAGCTACAAAACGACCGATCGTGTAACGGTAATAATTCCGTTTAGTTTTGTTTTCACTACTGGCTTGCTGATGGCCACGCTTTGCCGGGTGTCTTCAGCCTAGTTTGTTTCAGGGTTCCCATCAGCGACCAGAGTGCTTGATAAACGTGGATAGGTAATAACGATAAAAAAAAAATCAATACTGAAAAATTGCGGGATGAGCTTGCTGAACAAAAACAAAAAAAAAAAATTACTCCAAAAACGGGACCTACTGAAAGCTGTTATTGGTGTGGAAAATTCATTTTGTTTGTCCATGACGCATTGGTATGTCAACCGCAAAAAAAAAAGAAAATCATAATTTATAAAAAAAAGTTATAATTGTAACTCAACAACGATCCTCATCCATTACACATCAGTGAACCACCCCATTTCCTTATCGGTTTTATTTTTCCATATTAAATTTTAACTGTCAAACAAAAATGAAATACCGCAAAAAAAACCATTGAATATAAATAAAAAAACTTGAATTATATTATAACAAAAAAACAATATTATTTTCAATTCTTTTTCCAGAAATCAGAATATTATTTTCAATATAGTTCATCACACAGGAAAATCTTAATTATTCAAAAAAAAAAAAAAAATTCAAAATTCAAAATAATACTGCAATAATTTTACAAGTCTATTCTTAAACCACAGAAAAATTCAAAAATCTAAATAATAAAAAAAAAATGCGATCCACTAAAAAAAAAACTACAAAAAAAAACACTAGGCGAATTTGCACTAACTTCAGTTTGTTCACTTTAGTTTAATTTCATTTCAGCCTGATGAGTTCTTTAATTTTTCTTTTATTAATTAATTCATTGTATTGTCATTCCTTTTTTTTTTTTTTTAATGTAATGCGGAAAGTGTAAAAGAAATCACGTTGATATTTCTTTTGTGACGTGACAGTGAATTAAAAAAAAATTGATGAACGAAAAAAAAATAAAGAAATTTACCGTCAAAATATTAACGGAAGAATAGGTGAACTAACACCAGTGCAAAAAAAAAATGTTGTCCAAAATGAAGAAAAAAAAAATGGTACTTCTTGGTAATTCTTTATAAGGTAAGAAAGAATTTCATAAAAATCTAAAAAAAATCAAATCTAATCAAAAATTAGCACTTAGCTTTTTTTTTTCTCCTTTGTTCATTCTTCTTTTTCTTTCTTCTTTCCAATAGTCCAGGGCTGCGTTCACTCACCAACTAAAAGTAACTAAAAGCGACTAAAAGTTACACTTTTGCGTTCACTGGTCAACATTTTTCGACTACGATGACGTCATGACACCGACACTCTGTCGTTCACTCGATCACACCGGTGTAAAAAAAAGTAACTTTTTTCAACCAATGTCATAGGGTGTAGTTGTTAATTGTCATTTCTATTTCGTCAGTTTGATTTTGAATTCAAAACAAATGTTTATGAATTCAGTATTTTTTTTTTATTATTTAGCAAATTTATAGAAAATTTATAGTTTTAGTAATAAGTTTATATTCAATTCGTTGAATTATATTCGAAAAAAATTTAAAATATTAAATTTATAAAAAAAAGTGAAATCATAAAATATGTTTTTTATGTAAAAATTTGTTACTAAATTAAATATTAAACATAAACAGATTTCATGAAAGTAATTTTAATAATTACAATACATAAATTAACCTATAAATGCGCATTTTCTCCAATTGACATTTCGAAATGACACTAATTAACTACGACTACGACTACGATCGTTCACTCGCAAACATCTTACATTTCTCGACACCGGCTTTTTTGACATTAACTTACACCGACTTTTTTTTACACCGGTGTGATCGAGTGAACGGAACCCAGTTGATCAGATGTTGAAAACTATGGTGACCTTGACCTCTGTTGAACCAGTCGAATTGGTCACGGCTTAAGAATTCAATTTCTTTCCTTTTTGAATATGATGTAAGAAACCGAATGCAGTAACTGAAAACACCCACATTCACCCGGTATTTGACAAAATAAAACTTAAATACTTTCTTTTTTTAACTTTTTCACAAAAAGGAATTTAAAAATTTAAAAAAAAACGGTTAAATGAAAAATTTTATAATTTTAATTTGGCAGAGCAACACCTTACACTTTGCTTTTTGAAAAATTTTTCTGATCTCTCTCTTCGACAGCGGTTCCTTTTTATACCTTTTGGTATAACAGGACCTGTGTCTCAGTCTCTAAAATACGATTTTTAAATGTAAATACTGTTCCTTAGACACTTTCTTACATGTCAAAATAAAGATAATTATTTTCTACATCTTTTAATCATCATTTTATGTAAGAATATTCATTAATTTTTCTTTATTTAACAAATACTGGTTTTTTTCTTTGTTACGTAGCCGTTACTTCTGCCATGGAGTAAAAGTAAAAATTTTCACTTTTTTACTTCGCCGCAATTAATTTTTCAATATTGTTGAAACTATTTTTATCAAATAAATAGGTGTCTGTGGCTGTTTCCGACAGCGCCCGGTTTTCTGAATCCATTCATGTACATAATTTCAAAATCCTTGATATTTTTCATTTATAACCAATTCAAAAAGGAAATGGTACAAAGATTAGGTTAAATCCGCTACTGAATTTGAATTCCCAACCATATACGACCAACTCGTCTTTCAGTTCTCAGCAGGTCATAATGCTAATTAAATATTTGGTTCATGTTGTATGAGGAACAAGAAGGTTTCATCAAAAAGAACATCCATAAGTTTCATCATCTGTCAACGGCCCCTCCGTATATATAACGCTCGGATCCATTCCACCTAGTGCTAAACAGATTTTTTTTTCTTTTGTAGTTTCTTTTTACAGTATTGGAGTGGTAATAGCAAAAGAGTTTTAATAATAATGAAAAAAAAATCATAATGTTGTTTTCTTCCCAGATGCTACATTTTCTGGCTCACTTCTGGATGCATTTAGGGTACGCCATTTTCATCATGTAAGTGACCTATAAGTAAGAGCCATTTTTAGAAGAAATCTGTTCCATGTTTACAGAAAACACATAAGGTGGACTAGGATACATAACAACAACATTACAAACAGATAACTGGAACTAATTATCATTTACTTTCTTTTCTATAAAAAAAAAACTAAAGTGATCTCCTTTTTATTTCTTTTTATTTTTAGGACAAAAGAAAGAAATAAAAAAAAGATTTGTTAAAAGAAAACTTAAAAAGACGGTCGTTACAATCGGTTGAGATATTCTCACATCAATTGCTTGGAAATTGGGAACTAATAACAGGAATTAATAACAAGAATCTCGATTGGCTGAGTGAATGAACTATTCTTGCGGCCAAGAACAAAGACGGCTACGAACATAACAATATTATTCAGTCTAACATTCAAAGCTAGGTAGTCACATACAAGTCCGTCGACGTTGTTGTTGAAGCAGTTGAAGCGGTTAATTATGCACCAATTCACTCGATCTGCAATAGCAGATCTTTCAAAGGTGAAGATGTCTTCATTCTTCGCATTCCTATGATTCCAACGGGAATACAATCTCAATTTAAGAGATTGCAATTCCCAATTCGATTGGCGTTTGCAATCACCAGCAACAAACCTCAGGGCCAATCTTTAGAATTGTGCGGTTTAGATCTAGACACGGATTGCTTTTCACATGGACAATTATATGTTGCGTGTTCTAAGGTCGTCAAGGGAGACAATCTCAATCTATACACAGAGAATGGAACTTCAAAAAATATTGTCCACCCACAAATATTGTGAAATTAAACATATTAGAAACGCCCGCTTTCTCTTTTCCATTTAACTAGACTAAGCGACAGCAACGCGTGGCCAGGTACAGCTAGTTTACTATAAATTCTAATTGGCATGCATATTTTAGCTCATAATAATTTAAATTTCATCATTACAATATACATCTTCCATTACATAGAAAATAAATTTTTTAGTTTATGGTTCCAAACATATACAGTCATGTTCGCTAAAGAAGGTAAATTGAATGTCGTAATAAAAATGGATTTTTTTCTTCTTAGGGAAGTGGTTCCACCTGCAAGTGTTAATTATAATTATTCCATATTAAGCTTCGGCAACTTACAGGATAAGGAAAGCAGGACACTGCTTGGTAAAAATCGGGATTTTCCTAAAAATATGTGAACAATCTAAAAAACTGTGTTCGGTGAAATAAGTCAAACGTACAATAGTGATTGTTCTATTGGTATTTTATTTCGTAATATTAATTTTTTGAGATCAACAGAAACGGTTATATAAGAGATGCCGAAAGGAATATGATAAAAACATCGCGAAATACTGGAAAAACTTACCAGGAAGCAAGCCAGATCGTCAAATGTTCAATAAATATGATATCTAACGCATTACGGTACCAAAAGAAAAAGGAAAATGGGGGCAAGAGATGAAAAACTACCGAAGCATCTGATCGTGATATAATCACCCCGATTCTGTGATCCGACGTTGCGTTCGTTTATTCGATTTTCGTTCGATCGAATCAAATTCTTATTCTTGGATTCGCCGAACAGTCCCCTTGTTCGATTGCATGAAATGTGTATGTGATTCGGCGGAAAGACATTTTTGAGGTAAAATCAAATACTCGCTGTAATTTTCTCACGTTTGAAGTTTACGATGTATGAAGTTTTATGATGAATTTGTTTTATTAGATTTATAATGAATAAAAAATAAAATACTTTATTTAAAATCATAATTTATTCAAAAAAATATGATGAATATCACTTCTGTTTTACATAAAATACAGATTTCATTACCAAGGCATATTTAAAAGCAGCTTTACTAAGCCGGAAATCTTTCTTGAAGCTAAGAAAGTTACTAATAAAAATTTTAAATTTTTTGATTTCTTTTACTCTTACGTTTCTATGGTTAATTCCATTATATCGGATGAATCTATTAAATAAATTCTTCTATTGCAAAGTGAATTGATTTTTTCACGCCATTTTTACTTTGAAAATAATAAAATCACTACAAAATACGAGGAACTAAACTGTTTGACAATCCATTGGTATACGGAGCTCTTGGTACTTCTTGGTAATTCTTTATAAGGTAAGAAAGAATTTCATAAAAATCTAAAAAAAATCAAATCTAATCAAAAATTAGCACTTAGCTTTTTTTTTTCTCCTTTGTTCATTCTTCTTTTTCTTTCTTCTTTCCAATAGTCCAGGGCTGCGTTCACTCACCAACTAAAAGTAACTAAAAGCGACTAAAAGTTACACTTTTGCGTTCACTGGTCAACATTTTTCGACTACGATGACGTCATGACACCGACACTCTGTCGTTCACTCGATCACACCGGTGTAAAAAAAAGTAACTTTTTTCAACCAATGTCATAGGGTGTAGTTGTTAATTGTCATTTCTATTTCGTCAGTTTGATTTTGAATTCAAAACAAATGTTTATGAATTCAGTATTTTTTTTTTATTATTTAGCAAATTTATAGAAAATTTATAGTTTTAGTAATAAGTTTATATTCAATTCGTTGAATTATATTCGAAAAAAATTTAAAATATTAAATTTATAAAAAAAAGTGAAATCATAAAATATGTTTTTTATGTAAAAATTTGTTACTAAATTAAATATTAAACATAAACAGATTTCATGAAAGTAATTTTAATAATTACAATACATAAATTAACCTATAAATGCGCATTTTCTCCAATTGACATTTCGAAATGACACTAATTAACTACGACTACGACTACGATCGTTCACTCGCAAACATCTTACATTTCTCGACACCGGCTTTTTTGACATTAACTTACACCGACTTTTTTTTACACCGGTGTGATCGAGTGAACGGAACCCAGTTGATCAGATGTTGAAAACTATGGTGACCTTGACCTCTGTTGAACCAGTCGAATTGGTCACGGCTTAAGAATTCAATTTCTTTCCTTTTTGAATATGATGTAAGAAACCGAATGCAGTAACTGAAAACACCCACATTCACCCGGTATTTGACAAAATAAAACTTAAATACTTTCTTTTTTTAACTTTTTCACAAAAAGGAATTTAAAAATTTAAAAAAAAACGGTTAAATGAAAAATTTTATAATTTTAATTTGGCAGAGCAACACCTTACACTTTGCTTTTTGAAAAATTTTTCTGATCTCTCTCTTCGACAGCGGTTCCTTTTTATACCTTTTGGTATAACAGGACCTGTGTCTCAGTCTCTAAAATACGATTTTTAAATGTAAATACTGTTCCTTAGACACTTTCTTACATGTCAAAATAAAGATAATTATTTTCTACATCTTTTAATCATCATTTTATGTAAGAATATTCATTAATTTTTCTTTATTTAACAAATACTGGTTTTTTTCTTTGTTACGTAGCCGTTACTTCTGCCATGGAGTAAAAGTAAAAATTTTCACTTTTTTACTTCGCCGCAATTAATTTTTCAATATTGTTGAAACTATTTTTATCAAATAAATAGGTGTCTGTGGCTGTTTCCGACAGCGCCCGGTTTTCTGAATCCATTCATGTACATAATTTCAAAATCCTTGATATTTTTCATTTATAACCAATTCAAAAAGGAAATGGTACAAAGATTAGGTTAAATCCGCTACTGAATTTGAATTCCCAACCATATACGACCAACTCGTCTTTCAGTTCTCAGCAGGTCATAATGCTAATTAAATATTTGGTTCATGTTGTATGAGGAACAAGAAGGTTTCATCAAAAAGAACATCCATAAGTTTCATCATCTGTCAACGGCCCCTCCGTATATATAACGCTCGGATCCATTCCACCTAGTGCTAAACAGATTTTTTTTTCTTTTGTAGTTTCTTTTTACAGTATTGGAGTGGTAATAGCAAAAGAGTTTTAATAATAATGAAAAAAAAATCATAATGTTGTTTTCTTCCCAGATGCTACATTTTCTGGCTCACTTCTGGATGCATTTAGGGTACGCCATTTTCATCATGTAAGTGACCTATAAGTAAGAGCCATTTTTAGAAGAAATCTGTTCCATGTTTACAGAAAACACATAAGGTGGACTAGGATACATAACAACAACATTACAAACAGATAACTGGAACTAATTATCATTTACTTTCTTTTCTATAAAAAAAAAACTAAAGTGATCTCCTTTTTATTTCTTTTTATTTTTAGGACAAAAGAAAGAAATAAAAAAAAGATTTGTTAAAAGAAAACTTAAAAAGACGGTCGTTACAATCGGTTGAGATATTCTCACATCAATTGCTTGGAAATTGGGAACTAATAACAGGAATTAATAACAAGAATCTCGATTGGCTGAGTGAATGAACTATTCTTGCGGCCAAGAACAAAGACGGCTACGAACATAACAATATTATTCAGTCTAACATTCAAAGCTAGGTAGTCACATACAAGTCCGTCGACGTTGTTGTTGAAGCAGTTGAAGCGGTTAATTATGCACCAATTCACTCGATCTGCAATAGCAGATCTTTCAAAGGTGAAGATGTCTTCATTCTTCGCATTCCTATGATTCCAACGGGAATACAATCTCAATTTAAGAGATTGCAATTCCCAATTCGATTGGCGTTTGCAATCACCAGCAACAAACCTCAGGGCCAATCTTTAGAATTGTGCGGTTTAGATCTAGACACGGATTGCTTTTCACATGGACAATTATATGTTGCGTGTTCTAAGGTCGTCAAGGGAGACAATCTCAATCTATACACAGAGAATGGAACTTCAAAAAATATTGTCCACCCACAAATATTGTGAAATTAAACATATTAGAAACGCCCGCTTTCTCTTTTCCATTTAACTAGACTAAGCGACAGCAACGCGTGGCCAGGTACAGCTAGTTTACTATAAATTCTAATTGGCATGCATATTTTAGCTCATAATAATTTAAATTTCATCATTACAATATACATCTTCCATTACATAGAAAATAAATTTTTTAGTTTATGGTTCCAAACATATACAGTCATGTTCGCTAAAGAAGGTAAATTGAATGTCGTAATAAAAATGGATTTTTTTCTTCTTAGGGAAGTGGTTCCACCTGCAAGTGTTAATTATAATTATTCCATATTAAGCTTCGGCAACTTACAGGATAAGGAAAGCAGGACACTGCTTGGTAAAAATCGGGATTTTCCTAAAAATATGTGAACAATCTAAAAAACTGTGTTCGGTGAAATAAGTCAAACGTACAATAGTGATTGTTCTATTGGTATTTTATTTCGTAATATTAATTTTTTGAGATCAACAGAAACGGTTATATAAGAGATGCCGAAAGGAATATGATAAAAACATCGCGAAATACTGGAAAAACTTACCAGGAAGCAAGCCAGATCGTCAAATGTTCAATAAATATGATATCTAACGCATTACGGTACCAAAAGAAAAAGGAAAATGGGGGCAAGAGATGAAAAACTACCGAAGCATCTGATCGTGATATAATCACCCCGATTCTGTGATCCGACGTTGCGTTCGTTTATTCGATTTTCGTTCGATCGAATCAAATTCTTATTCTTGGATTCGCCGAACAGTCCCCTTGTTCGATTGCATGAAATGTGTATGTGATTCGGCGGAAAGACATTTTTGAGGTAAAATCAAATACTCGCTGTAATTTTCTCACGTTTGAAGTTTACGATGTATGAAGTTTTATGATGAATTTGTTTTATTAGATTTATAATGAATAAAAAATAAAATACTTTATTTAAAATCATAATTTATTCAAAAAAATATGATGAATATCACTTCTGTTTTACATAAAATACAGATTTCATTACCAAGGCATATTTAAAAGCAGCTTTACTAAGCCGGAAATCTTTCTTGAAGCTAAGAAAGTTACTAATAAAAATTTTAAATTTTTTGATTTCTTTTACTCTTACGTTTCTATGGTTAATTCCATTATATCGGATGAATCTATTAAATAAATTCTTCTATTGCAAAGTGAATTGATTTTTTCACGCCATTTTTACTTTGAAAATAATAAAATCACTACAAAATACGAGGAACTAAACTGTTTGACAATCCATTGGTATACGGAGCTCATCATGTATTATGCGATGCAAATGTTAGATAAACTTCGGATTTAAGAATAGCGATTGTATGGTGAATCGAATCGAACGCGTTTGGTTTTAGCTTGAAACGTCGGATCACAGAATAGGGATGTATAATGATATCAAAACAAACGTCATTTTTAGAACTACTTGTAGGTCTAAATATTATATTTCAACCAGTACAGTACGAAATCGATTAATAGAATAAATTCACATGGTAATCGGTAGGAAAAATCCATTTCATTCCAAAACACACATAGAAAAACAAGAATGAAATTCGCTTTTTAGATTATCGAGATTAGTACGGAGAACACGGTATTAAAAAATGGCGTAATATTCTATGGAAGAAAAAAAAGAATGCTGTGAAGAAAATATGCCACTAGTCTGGATATTTCAGCAGGAAAACTACCCCAAACGCAGAACAAGGAGAACAATTGCTTGGTTCCAGACTAATAAAGTTAATGTGATGGAGTGGCCCGCTCAATGGCTGGCCATAAATCTGATAGACAATATGTGGAAGATATTAAAGTTACTATAGCTAAAAAAAAATATGCAATAAAATCGTATTATGGCAGAAAATTCAGTCGGCATGCAAGTCGAAAGATGCTGCCGTCTTATTAATTCTATACTTAATCGCTGTGCTGACATCAGAAAAAACCATGGTCATGCCACAAAATATTAAGTATTAAATACAATGTATGCATTATTCTTCATATCAATTATGTTTTTATTTGTTTTTTTTTAAGCTTTTACCTATTTTACCGAACAGCTGAATTTTTAATATTTATTTCAAACCATTTTGTAATTAATTAATTAATGTGCAATATTTTTTATTATTATAAAACTGCTCATAAATGGGCAATAAAAGCATCAGACTCGATAGCACGGAAAAGAACCCGATGGAGTCTGGCAGAAAGGTGGGAATTAATCTACTTTATAGAAAAGGGAGGAAAATCAAGAAGTCATAATTTTAGTAAAATATTATAATACCGTATGACAACTTGTCGAAAGTTTCACTGACATCAGTAGCAATCTTAGATTATAGAAAATACGGATGGGTTTTTCGTAGGGGAAATTGAAGCTATTTTGGAAAACGCTTGCATTTTTATTGCTTATGTATGCGGCGTAGTGGTGGCGTTAAAAATATGAATTCGGAAGGGCAACCCTGTAAATGGGCTAAATACTCATGTATTCTGGAACAAAAAATGTTTCCGTTATTTGTTCCAAAAATCATGTTTCTCTTAAAGATACAAAATTAAATTATTAAATAATAA
Organism: Xylophagus ater; assembly: GCA_963422695.1. NCBI lineage: Eukaryota > Metazoa > Arthropoda > Insecta > Diptera > Xylophagidae > Xylophagus > Xylophagus ater. The sequence goes on from OY730483.1 coordinate 31,637,444, forward strand.
TTATGTATGTGCCTTGGTGGGGCCCTTATTTTTCAACTTTGCAAAAGTTTAGCTCCCACCCCTCAATCTTGTTCCAATTAACAAAAAAAACGATATATACAAAATTTTAGCTCAATCGGACAACTGCAAGGCGACCCTAAAAAAATTAATATTTCTTCAATTTTTCATGTTTTTTTTAAGGAGTTTTCGAATAAACTTTTAGGAAATTTATTTCAGAATGTTTTTAATAGTTCCTGGGGTCGCCCGAATGTTCCCACATACATTTCATTAAGAAGAGAAATAAAAATAATTGATATAGGGAAGCGTCTACTGCTTTTAAAGAGAAAATATCGTTGGGAATACTATATTCCAATTTCAAGGCGAATGAGGGTCGCCTTAAACTTGTCCGATTGAGCAGAAATTTTGCATAGCCTGTTTTTTTGGTCATGGAAACAGGATTAGGGGGTTGGAGCAAAACTTCCAAAAAATTTCATACAGCTAAGGGTCACCCTAATGTGCCTACACATTTTGTCTTATGTAAACCAACAGCCGAAAGCTACGTAGAGTCTTATTTTTGGAAACTTTAAACCAAAAAAAACATTTAAAACTGAAAATGCTGAATTTTCAAAAACTTCGACGAATTTTAAGAATTGCTCCCATTTTAACCAAAAAAACAGAAAAAGAGGTATTTCGCGCTACGATCTAGATTCAAACTTTAATCAAAAAAACAAATTTTTTTCTAAATTCTGAATTAACATAATTTCTATTTGATTAATAAGAAGTAAATAAACACCATAAAAACATATTGCAAATTTTTTAAGCTTGATTATTTAATTGAAAAGAATTTGGTTTGGAATCCGAAACGCACTAAAAATTAGAAATAAAAAAAAAACAAATTTCTTCCCGTCGAAAATGGAGCGTACGATCTAAAAACGCTGCTTCAGAGACAGATATCGTAAAAAAAGTTTATGCCTACGCTTGGTAGCAACCATATTCATTTTTCTGCCCTGCTCTATCGTGTCGATTGAGGTAGAGACAAACTCGATCAAATAAGTAGTTGCTGACTTGGCTTTAAGGAATTCATGTTGTTTCGGGGACAGTGAAAGTAAAAGTAGTTGTAGACAAAACTTCCAAAAGCTAAGGTGCGCAAGATAACTTAGCTATGGCCCTATAATTATTAATTACGACTTTAGAACCTATAGGGGTAAGACCTTTGGATTTGGTTTCTTATAACACCGTAGATAAAATATTGTTCACTCCCTATATGCTTATATGCCGGAATAAATAACAGCGTTTATTTAATAGGAATGATTTTATAATCTATATAAATAAAATCGTAAATGTTCGTTTGTTCCTAACCGGTAATCTCCAAAATTTCTGAATCAATTGATTTGAAATTTTCACAGAATGTCCTATGTGATTATGATCATGTTTATATGTACTTTTTATTTACCTATGTTGCACCTGAGTCTAGTAATAATTGATTTAAACAAATGAATCACTAATACAAAGCCACAGGCATCTAATAATTCGTTGACTAGCAATGAGAAAACGTGATTACTCTTTCTCACACACGCATACATCAGATATATATATTATAAAAATAAAGATGAGCGTAGTTGCGGCGTTAAAAACATTAATTCGGAGGGGCAACACTTTAAATGGGTTTAATGCTTATGTATTCTGGAACATCAGAATTGCGAAAAATTTTTGCGTTACTTATTCCAAAAAACAAATTTCTCTTAAGCGTACAAAATTAAATTATTCGCTTTAGATCCTGTTTATTGAAATGTAACGAGCAAATTATATCTCTACTAAATGGCGTAAAATTTTGTAAACCCATAACCGAAAGCCATTTCATTTCTCATTTTTTGGAAAGCTTAAAGCCAAAAAAAAGGTATTTATAATTGACAAGGCTGAATTTTCAAAATCTTCGACGAATTTTAAGAATTGCCCCCAATTTCTCAAAATAATTACTGTCACTGGTAGTTTTAATTACAAAAAAAACGAGGGGTTTTTAGATTTGGATTCACAGTTGATTCAAAGAAATGAATGTATTACTAAATTATGTATTAACATCATTTCTATTTGATTAATTATTATATATGTAAAAAGCTAATCCTTCTTTCTTTCCCTCTGTCCGTCCTATATTGTCCGGAAAGAAAATTCGTTGAGCAAAAAAAAAAAGAAACACTTTTTGATATGTTGTAGAGAATTACTTGAAACGGGGAGAAATTTTGTTTCCGGGGAGATTGAGGGTCGGAGGGGTTACAAAGGGGGACTTGAAAGCTTATTTCGGAAAACCTCATTTATAATCTGAAATATAAATCGGACATGATTCTGACCTGAGGCAATCTTGTTAAGATTTTTATGCCGGACATTCTAACGTACACGGCAAAGTTCCATTTCCCACCGCTTTGGCGCTGGAGACAATACAAAATTACTAACTTTTATATACAAGTCACACGCAATAACAATGTTCAGCAAAGTTGTGGAGGTTTTCATGGGGATTATTTCCATCGAATACCAAACTGTTCTATCTCTCACCACTTTGGCGCTGGAATCAACACAAATTTTGGAACTTCGTATGCAGACGTCACACACGATTACAATGTTCGGCAAAGTTGTCCTGGTTTTCATGGGGATTATATCTGTCGAAGAGCAAATAGTTTTACCTCTCACCAATTTGGCGCTGGAGTCAATAAAATTGTGGAACTTCGTATTTAGAGGTCACACGCGATTACCATGTTCGGCAAAGTTATGGAGGTTTTCATGGGGATTTTTTCTGTCGCAGACCATATAGTTCCAGCTCTCACCGCTTTGGCGCTGAAGGCAATACAAATTTTTGAAGTTCGTATTTAGGGTCACACACGATTGGAACATTCAGCAAAGTTATGCAGGTTTCCACGGGAATTATTTCCGTCGAAGACCAAACAGTTCTATCTCTTACCGCTTTGCCGCTGGAGACAATACAATTTTGGAACTTGGTATGTAGACGTCACACACGATTACAGTGTTCGCAAAGTTTCGGAGGTTTTCATGGGGATTTTTTCTGTCGAAGATAAAATAGTTCTATCTCTCACCACTTTGGCGCGGCGGTTGTTTAAGCCCCTACTCAATAGAGGTTTTTGCCTTTACGTAATATATGCTTGACCGGAGCTATTTTACGAACCGGAGAAATGGGATCAATTTAATATCTTCGCTCGGGGTGTTGCGGGGTAAATAATGTGCATTCTGAATAGATCGACTTAAGACATGAAATATATAACCAGTGGTGCTACGAGAACGGGGTAAAAGATTTATTATGTTCCGAATTAAGATGCTACGCTTGAATACATTTTGTTAATTTACAGTGATTTGTAAACCGAAATTTTTAGGAAGCCGTCTTAGGATGGATTACAACCTAGCAATTAAATAAAGCCTATAAAAACATTTTTTTTGTACAGCAATAATGAAAATTCGCCAATTTTAAAAATTATAAAACAGGCTAAAAAAGATATCGTAAAAATAGGGTTTATGCCAAAAATCAAGTTTTTTAAACATACAAAATTAAATTTTAAAACTATAACCTACTCTACTAATTGGCGTAACATTTTGAAAACCCAAAGCTGAAAGCCATTTAATACGTAGAGTCTCATTTGTTGGAAACCCTAAAACCAAAAAGGCATTTAAAAATGAATTTAACAAAATCTTAGATGAAATTTCCAGCTTGGGACGATTTACAATACAAAAGCTCTGACTTCCTGGCCAATCACCGGTGGATAGGCATGACATTGCAGCACTTGCTTTCAAACAGAAGCTGAAATCCCTGATGGAATTCATGGTAAAACATGAAGTGTTTGGGTCTGTGCGCTGCTGGATGTAGCCAGTGGAATAGCAAAAAAGGGGATTCCCAAGTGATGGAAGAACGGCTCATTCCGCTTTGAAATTGCCATTGAACATTCAATTCATTGAAAGCCCCACATGCAACATTTCCAAAGCATCCGGCATGGGAAAAGTATTGCAGAAATGCAAACTTATTGTTTGGGATGAATGCACAATGGCGCACAAAAAATCGCTCGAGGCCCTTGAAAGATCATTGCAAGACTTACGTGCAAATATCACACCATTTGAGAACGCATTAATATTGCTTGCAGGAGATTTCAGGCAAACATTACCTGTAATTCCTCGATCGACACCAGCGGACGAAATAGATGCTTGCCTGAAATACTCTAATTTGTGGCGACACGTAAAGGCGTTAAAATTAACTACAAATATGCGAGTCTAGCTGCAAAACTATCGGTCAGCAGAGATATTCTCACATCAATTGCTGGAAATTAGGAACGGAAAGGTGCCGGTTGATCTGACATCAGGACGAATTTCATTGCCTCATAACTTCTGGAATTTAGTGACGTCAAAAGAAGAATTGGTTGAAAAAGTATTTCCCAATATTCAAACTAATTACAAGAATCACGATTGGCTAAGTGAACGAACTATTCTTGCGACCAAGAACAAAGACGTCTACGAACTTAACAATATTATTCAATCGAACATTCAAAGCGAGGTGGTCACATACAAGTTCGTCGACATTGTTGTGGAAGCAGATGAAGCGGTTAATTATCCAACATTTTTGAATTCACGCGATCTGCCAGGGATGCCACTGCACGGACTGCAATTGAAAGTCGGTTTGCCAATTATCATGTTGCAAAATATCAACCGGCCGAACCTTTGCAACGGCACGCGGCTTGCAGAAAAAAAATTAGAGAGCAACATCGTAGAAGCAACAATCTTGACAGGACCTTTTAAAGGTGAAGATATCCTCATTCCTCGCATTCCTATGATTCCAACGGATATGCCATTTCAATTTAAGAGATTGCAATTCCCGATTCGATTGGCGTTTGCAATCACCATCAACAAGGCTCAGGGCCAATCTTTAAAATTGTGCGGTTTAGATCTAGACACGGATTGCTTCTCACACGGAAAATTATATGTTACGTGTTCTAGAGTCGGCAAACCAGAAAATCTATATATCTGCACAGAAAATAGAACAACAAAAAATGTTGTATAACCACAAGCATTGTGAAATTAAATACACGAGAAACGTGCGCTTTGTCTTTTCTTTTCCATTTAACCAGACTGAGCCACAACAACGCGTGGGCGGGTACAGCTAGTATATATATATAATAAATCATTATTGAAATTTTCTTTTATTACGCTAACCAAATTTCAAAATTTTGGCTGACGAATAAGTGATTTTCAGTTTTCTTTACAGCACAGGATGTGGCGTTAAGGCCTTAACAAAACAGCCGTAAGTTTCTTTTGAAGTGAAAACTTCTTTAGCCGCGTTGGAGGTGATTTGAAACTCGATGAAACGCTAAAAAGCGACACTTTTTTACCAAGATGAAATACCAGTCGATCAGAATTCATAGCAACAAAAATTTTGCATACAAATATTTTTCAGATAAATATGTTAGGCAAAATTTCAGAAAAAATAATTTTTTCTGAAATTATGCTTTGATTTCTGAACTCCGGATACATAGAATACAGAATACAGTGTTTCCTATTATCTTCGTCTCTTCTTTGTCCGCTGTTTCGTAGGCAAATGGATGGGGATGGATAGTATGCTATTACACACGGTATGCGAGCACAAAATATCAATCAGTTCTAACATTTATGTAAATAACAATTCATACAGGAACTAGCACTTAAAATATTTGAAAAATTACACCTAGGCCTCGGTTTACGTCGTAGATATGTTCCAAAATTTTGCGATTCATTCTGAAACAACGCAAAGTGTATTAACATTTTGTATGAGAAACCAAGTGAATATTGAAGATAGGTTCCCAACAAAATTCCAAAAACAACGCAAAGTGAATTGACATTTTGTATGAAGAAAAAAACTAATAAAATTAATAATGTGAGAAACATAAATAAAAGAAACTTTAATAATTTTTTTAAAACAAAATTAATATTATAATATTTTGTAATTGTAAAATAATTATTTATAACAAAAAAATTTGAATTAGTAGCTTAAAAAATAAAATCAAAAAAATTAACCACGCAACTTTGAAAAATCTACGACGCGGAGTGAAAATTGGTGTATTTTTAGGAACGACACAATATCGAAAAAACGCAACAGGAAACGACGCAACGCCAGGCCTAGGTGTATATAACAAAAAAAAATTCTTCATTCTTTCTATTGAAAAATTTTAATTTTCTTTTCTAATTTTGTGCGGATTTTTTTGTTTCTGTCATTTTCGAAAGAGGTATTGGGACGGTCGCGTCTAATTTCTCTTGCAGACATTCCAAATTTTGATATTGTTGTTCAATATAAAAGAAAATATATGAGGGAGGCCGAATTGCAATATACCATAATAATACAGATGACGAAGTCCGTGTTGTTACTCCACAAATAGATCTCAATGCACAACAACTAGAATCATGGTCTGTTAAGCTTTCTAAAGTGGGAGAAATATCTGCTTGTGAAAGCAGATTGGACCATAATAAATCAATAATAATTGTGGCAATTTATATTTCTCCCAACCAATCAATAAATACAATTATTGAATTCATCCACGAGAATTTGCTAAAGTACACACCAGAAATTTCGCGTATTCTTAAAAAAGATTACGATAAAATTCCGATGATTTTAAGTGGGGATTTTAATGTTAATTTTGCATTGGATACAGCGCTCCATTTGATTGAGTTCCTCAACACCAAATTCAATTAAAAAAAGTGCAGTAGTCGCACTGAATCGACAACAAGAGCGAAAACAGTAATTGACGCTGTATTTCAAAGACATATTGATCAAATCCAAACTAAAGCATTCATTTCATACTTCAGTTATCATAAGCCACTCGTGTCATTTATTGAAATTGAAAACAAAGAGTGTGAATAATAAAATATAAAATAACTTTTAAACTTGGTACCAATATTTTAATAAATAAACCCTATAACACAGGGTCTACATTAGCCAATATTTCTGGTATACCAGCAAAATTGGTTGCTAAAAAGCTAGCAAAGACCCTGCTAGCAACGTTCCCTCTAATTTTTAAAATTGATGGGCAGTATAAAGGACAATGTGGGCAACCGTTTTAAATTTAAAATAAGTCGGGCAAAATTTACCAAGAAAAAACAATCCAAAGAAGTGCCACTTGGTATTTACTTTCAATGTTACTAACTACGGCATATAAAAGGAAACAAGCCAGCAACCATGAACATGACTTCAGTGTGGAAATCTACATGTATTTATAAAATGTGGGCGCTTTCGCAATGAAAATGGTGATAAATTTTCAAACTATTTTCGCGAAAAAGAAGTTTTTGCAATATTTTTAGTGGGCAAATAAAAATAATGACTGGGCTAATGTCAATTTATACCTGGGCGGCCGCCCGCGCGCCCAGCTTAGAGGAAACTAGTATACCAATTTTTCTGGTATGACGATTCTGGTATACCATTTTCGTAGACAGCGCTGGTATACAAATTTTTGACATTTGCATTTAATAAAATGGCGGAAATTAAATTTTGGCGAAGTGAAATTATCAAATTGATAAATATGTTCGAGAAAAAGAAGAAAAATATAGAAGGATTGATTTATAAAAGGGGGCATGTGAAGATATTGCCACTGAATTGAATTCGACACTTTAAAGCCAATATTTTGGCTATTTTTATTTCCTGTTCTCGGTTCAACGGCATGTCAGATACTGAATTGGTATACCGGTATTGGCCCACGTAAAAAAAAAGCTGGTAGTATTTTATTTCTGTAAGCCAATTGGTATACCAGAAATATTGGCTAATGTAGACCCTGTATAACTATCCCACCCCTGATACAATATTCGTCTCATTCCCTGGCTGTTTAGTTTTCCGAAGGTTTCACTTCTACCGCGTGTGCACAGCACACATGATTTTTTATTTTTCATATTTTTCTTTTATTAAAATTTTAATTCCAGTTTCCAATTTTATTATATATATATATACAATATATAAACCTACAAATTAGTGTTTTTTTGATTTTTTTTGTATAATTTCTTTGGTTGGCGTTTCATTCAATAGTTTTTTGTTTATTTTCTTTTTGTATTTTCTTTTAATTTTTTTTATTAATTCAAATTTTCCATCTGCCAACTTAGCTTTATTTTATTAACCAATGTTTGTTTGATTTCCTCAATAAATAATGTGAACTTAAATTTAAAGCGTTGACTTGTGTTTTTTTTTATTTGTGTTCACTATCGCCTTTTTCTTCCTTTAGGTTGTACACCTCTGGAAACTTTATAGTAATTTGGTTTAAAATGAGGTGTTAAACCAAAAAGTGAGCGGTGACGGCCGAGGGTGATGGGGGCGTAAGATTTTCTCTTTTTCTCAGCTTCCATTTTTGTTTTGGTTGTGGGGATCGCAATCTTCAAGCGTTTTTCCAGGGCCGAAGGAATAATTTGTTGTATGTAGGCCTTTGGTTGGGATAAAAGCCCTGGTGTTGGCAATAACATCTGCCGACACCAAGTGAACAATTTGCTTCGGATGGACCCATCTTCAGAATCTTCTGTTCATCCGTCTGTCATTTTAATTGAATTCCATTTCGTGGGTTTTCAATGTAAAATTAATCTATTCATGCCATCTCTTTTCTTTCTTCGTGACAATAGTCACAAATATTTCTCTTTTATTTTAATTTAAACATTTCTACCCATTCCGCTAGTGACCTGAGAGGGTGTGAATTATTATTTTCACATCTCCAGCCCTCTTGCTAGCCAAAACAATTTTGTTTTCTGCACTCATAAAAATTATTTGTACGTGACGGCATATAGTGAAAGGTTACGACCCACCCCATCCGGCGAGCTAGCTAGTGCAAGCAGCTAGGCGTGCAATTTCTAGTTACCTTCTTGCTATACCATAAAACGCACTTTCTGCCGCAAGGCAGAAGTGTTTGTTTAATCAAAGTGTTGCTTTACAAGTAAATAAAATCATTCTTTTTATTTTGAAACAAAAACCAAGTAAATAAAGTAAAAAGGAGTAAGAGAAAATCAAAAGAAAGAAAAATATGAAAAAAAAACATAAAGAAAAACTAACTAAAAATACAAGCAACGATTTATTTTGACATTACGAATATATTTTGAAAATAATTTTTAAAAGTATTACAATCAAACCAAATTTAAATTTGTCAAGATAAAAGATATTATTATGAAATGAAGAGCTGAAATTTATTATAGTAATTTTTATATATTATATTGATTAACGTAAATGAGATAATCTTGGAAAAATGACTTAAAGAAAAAATGAGAAAAAAAAAAAAAGAATTTATGAAATAAACTTAATTTAATTCAATGACGATTTAATTTTCTTTGATTACAATTCCTAGTGCCTATGGTTTTTCAGGAAGTTCAAATAGTAATAGCGCAGAAGATGGCCAACATTAGATAGAGGTATCGTAGAGGAGGGAGGGAGAGAGAGGCGGAATGAGGTGAGGGCTTGTTCAATAATGAAACGATGAGTTTTGAACGATAACTAACTTTATTATATTGGGAAAAATATGAACGAAATATGATTATAAGAATTCAGTTTTTTTTTTTAGAATTGTTATATCTATATTAAGTTCTTATCATAATTTCTTAATTTCATATTTTGGTGAGAAAATTAAGTTTTTAATTTGTGCACGCTTGCACAGGGCTTGAAGAGAGCATGAAAAAAAATAAAAAAACAAAGAGACCATACCCATTTATAAGGGCGGGTCATGGGGACCAATATTCTGCTGTTGGTCCAATAGGGTGGGATGTGCCCCAATTAAGACCAATTGGCATAACACCTTAGGCAATTGGCCCCGACATGCCTCGCAAGGCTTTCGCGAACAGTTGGTCAAGTTTCGGTGACCATAAAACTAACGAACCCTCCATTATTCGATTGTTTTCGCCACAACCGAATTTTCTTTGCTTGATAGCTCATGCTTTAAAGTCTTAACAACATTGAAAAACTTTTGCACGCATATAATAATTATAGGTTAACGTGATGAAAGATGGTGGTGAGCAACGACCCACCCCACCCGCGAGATAGCCAGTGCAACTCAGCTAGGCCTGCAGCCTTTAGTGTGACTTTTGGGTCCTTTTACACTGGAGGTAAATGTGCGAAAGAGAAGTCCTAAAATTTGCCGTTAGCTTCTGAATGAATTTATTGCTTCTAGTGATCTAGTAATATATGTATATATCTATGATGGTCCCAAATCTTATAAAATTTACACATATACCGAAAAAAAATTAGCGCCTAATTTTTTTCTGGTATGTGTGCATGTCTATATAAATTTCTGCCTGTGTTTCTTTGTTTTCATTTTAAAATTACCCAAAAGCGAAAAATGGGATGTTTTTTAAAATAATGTTTCTATTTCACCCAAATTTTTAGTTCTATCTATGTCAGCAGTGGATAGAAAATTGTTTGAAAAAGAACAGTCAAAATTTAAAAATCGGTGGTACGGTAAATATAGGAAGTTTCCATATTTTATCATTACTTACACTTTGTCTATACTTTGGGAGTAAGCGAGCGAGAAAATAAAATAGTCACCATTTCTCCTGCATAATTTTGCATGAAAAGAACAGATGAATTCTCCAATTAATGTATCCCTATGGACCTTCCCTACTGTAAGAGTTAAAAATAGGATACAACTGAATTTGGTAAACAATTGAGAGGTTTAACACAAAAACAGTTGTAATGATTTGATAATGTTAGTAGAGGAAAAAGGCTAATGAACAGACTAGTAGATATAGTGTAGAATGGTCTAGTTGGTTAAGACCTCGACCTCGCCTCATGAGACTGATGAGACCCTGGTTCAAATCCAGGTTTCGGTTCCTCACTTTTTCTCTACTTTTCTTTGCCTTACACTACCTGGCGTTATTGACATTAATACTATATGTCTAGCCTGAAGATCATGAAAAACCCTCATTCCGAAAACGCGTTATGAAAGGCACGCAAAACTTTTTTTTTACCAAGTTTTATGTTTGCATGGAGATGTGTGCGTGTGTGTAATATAACTGGATATTTTTTTCTCTGCCTTTTTCTTGCAGAGTAATTAATTATTTTATTTTAAAAAACGCAAATTTTTCATATTTCTTAATTTTCCTTCTTGTTTTTTTTAATTAAAAGAATTTTATTACAAAACGCACACACACAAACACGTTTATTCTTACAAATAGTTATGATTAATAAACTTTACATTTGCGAGAATGTGTGTGTGCGGTCGTGTTGACACCCGTTCATTATCACTTTGCTATGCACACAAACTCATTAGTACATATACTCAGTGAAAAATTGTAATTTGTTAATGTTTGTCCATCGTGTCTAGTATACTTCGTGAAGTATTCGCAGTTTCCCAGTCAATTAAAGGTAAAGTGGTAACGAAATCTATTTCAACAAATTACTATTTGAAATTTTTCCATTGCTAAGAGGTTTTGGTTTTGTGCGATTTCATTAAAAAGAAATTGTTCGAGTTTTAATGTGAATGAGACTTAACTATTGCAACGCAAGTACAATGTTATGTATTAATCTATTATATTATAGATATAAGAATTGTATTCTTTCTCTTTTAAATAGACCACTGAATTGGACTGACGTGTTTTTCCACTTGTACCCCAGAATACTTTAACAAGTTATGGACTCAGGTTTACCGTAATCGAGAACACGTTTCGAATGAAATTGTAACATCGAAAAAGTCATGTGCTATGTTAACCGTTACTGATCCGATATTAACAAAAAATGTTTGGTGTTTGGACAGTGGTGCTACATCTCATATGTGTTGTGGGAGAAGTTTATTTATATCATTTAAAGAGCATTCCGAAACTAGAATTAGAGGCAGAAAGCAACTTTGTAATAGCAAAAGGAATTGGTGAAGTTCGTGTGCGAACAAAATTTTGCACTATTATATTAAAGAATGTTTTGTACGTTCCAGAATATAACTCTCTACAAAAAGTATGGTTCAAGGCTTAAAATTGAATACAATTCCAAAAGACTTCCAGTGCATCATATGTATGAAAAGTAAAATATGTGTCAAAAGTTTTCCCAAATATTCTTCTTCTCGTTCTAGCAAAGTACTCGAATTGATTCATACAGACATTTGTGAACCGATGAAAACAAATTCTCTTGGAGGCGCAAGATACTTTGTTACATATATTGATGACATGTCACGAAAAATATTTGCATATTTTCTCAAAACAAAAGGTGATGTCCTTGATGCGTTTAAAAATTTTAAATCATTGGTTGAACGTGAAACAAATCAAATAATTAACCTCTTCAGGGACAAATTTTTTAAAGTGAAAAAGAAAAATGATTTTAATTTTTTTTTACGATTTATTCATTTTATACTGATAATAATTCAGTAAGTACAAAAATATTGGAAAAATAATAAATTTACACACAATTTACATATGTGGCCGTTGAACGTTAGTAGTCAATTATGAATGAAAAGATTTCATACACTTAGGGCATACCAGTTCTCTACATTTTCACAAATGTAGCGAGGTATTGTTAGACAATTTTTGTCGTGACATCGTGGAAGATTTTGAAGCCCCATTTTTTTAAGAGAGTGTCCGTTAGAGTCAGAAAGTACTTTAGTTCAACGTTGCACCAGTCATTTTGATTTCAAGACGGTATCCAAAATTGGTGGATTTCAACAATTTCGTTAACCTTCTCAGCGTACCAAATCGGAGAATGTAGGTGTTGCCTGATATGGATATCCAATAGATTTTCTTGGTCACTGGACCCATTTTCAATATCTGCGCTTCCATTATTTTCTCTATCTGCAACAATTTGCACATCTTTGCATCCTTTTTTTACCTCCATCGTAACCTTGCTTAAGAAAAACTTTTTATTTTTTAAAATAGACTTTCACAAAAGTCGCAATCAAACACTCGATTCTGAAAAAAAGTACTACCTGTAGCGATAACTATGTACGTTTGTAATCTTGTATAAAATCAACCTGGTAATACAAATTATGTTTTAAAAATTTATACAAACAGTGAAACGAACTATATTTTACACATCTGATATTTTATTCAACAAATAATAATGATATTCTTCAAATAATTATAAAAACTTTACACATATGTGGTTAACGTTGCAATGTTTTCAAAGCGCTGACTATAAAGTAGAAGAAAACATTATTAGCGCTGATATTCGACGAATTTTTATTTTTTCAGTAGGAATAATTTATCATCAAATTTGTATTCCTTTTGTTAATGACAGTAATTATAATTATAAAAAACTAAACGTACACATATGTGCCACCGTCTCTGAAGAGGTTAAGGTGTTAAGAAGTGACAATGTACGAGAATATCTCAGAAATGATTTTTCGAAATATTTGGAGGTTAACGGAATAAAGGTATTGCAAAAAAATAATGAATGCAAGTTTGTATGGATTAGAAATTCATCTGTACTCATTAGAATAAAGGAAAGCGATAGGGTAATTAAAATGTAGAGTGTTGAGGATCTGTCTAAAATTTATTTTATTTTTGTATAAATTTAATTCTTTTTGTTATGTTAACTTATAATAATTTAGTTCCTCTCACTATAAATGAAAATGGTACTTCCTTGTTGAGTTTGTTGTGAAAACACGTGCACACAAAATGCTAAGTCCAAAATGATATAAAAATATCGTTTTGGTAAAAAAGATCGTTTTACACGATCGTAAAATTTGAGTGGACTACGTTTTCTAAGAAACGCAAATTTTATGTTTGAAGAAAAACGTGCAAGTCTAAAATACTTTCTCATGACCATCTAGGATATCGAAATATATTTTCAAATATGATGTCCTAGAAATAGACTCTTTTACAACGTGGCAATAAAATTTCAGAAAATAATGTTTAAAAAAGGCGCATGTTCTTTGTGATCGCTTGAATGCAAAGAAATAGGCAAATCTTTTAAAACTCTTTGCCATCATAAAAATGGTATTTATGGATGCAAAGATCCCTTTTTCCAAGGAATCAGGATTTTACGATCACGGTGAAAATTGTAAAAAATATCTGTTATGCATTTGTTCTTACCGCTCGAATAAACGAATCTTTTAAAGTATGTGATGTAAACATATATGGAAAGGATTTGTTTTTCTTACATCTTCACAAAAAATACATATCCCTACCCAAGCCTAGCCATTTAAAGGCTAGAATTTTTATATAAAAAGGCTGAGTTGACGGAAAATTAGTTAGTTGTGAATTACACCGTTAATAGTACTTTTGCCCCCCACCAGTGATAAGGTATAAGGGAAGATCAAAATAAAAAAGTGAAAAAATAAGTACCAAAATACAAGTTTCAATAAGTTCTATAAATTACATATTCATACAAAGAATTTTAAAATAAAACGAATAAAATATACAAAGAATTTTAAAATAAAACGAATAAAATATACAAAGAATTTTAAAATAAAACGAATAAAATATAGTTTTACTACTAAATCACAACACCAACGTATCCCATTGTGTATACAACAACATATCCAATATAAAATACACAACAATTTGGCGCAGCCGGTAGGATTCAAGGAGTTATAAAACTTTTAAAAACTTGGATCTTTCGAATCGAAAAAAAAAGCGTGTTGCGATTTAGTGAAACTAAAATTTCTTGACGTATTCCTAATAAAACATCAAAAACTAAAAAATTAACAATAAAAAAAAAAAAGAGAACAGTGAACAATAAAAATTGAACAGCAGCAAAACTGATGTCAAGTGAAAGCAGCATTTCAGAAGAGGACACCATCATCGTACTACAAGAGGACTACGACGCATCCGACGAGGGAGCACCAAAACTAAGAGAACTGAGAAGCGGAAAAATATACAGCACAAGCACACCGATAAAGGAGATTAAGGTAGAGGCAAATAAAATAAATAAATTTGATAAGGTAGATTTAAGTAAAACAATAAAAATGAGTGTAGATTATTCTAAAGTGAACCAGTTTGTATTTAATAGTATACCATTGTTTGATGGGGAAAATACCCCTAATTTAGTATCGTAAGCAGATTGTTTTATTCGGTGTTGTGGATATGTAATCGATGTGCTAGAAGAAGAAGAGAAAAAACTCTTCTTAAAACTATTGCCTACCCGGTTTCGAGGGCGGGCAATATCAGTGTTAAACGGGACAAAGTTCGAATCGTTGGAAGATCTTAAAAAATTGATAACCGAAAAGTTCATTAATACAAAGCCATATATGACTTTGGTTAATGAACTTAGGATATCACGTCAACTTCCTGGCGAAACTTTATCTTCTTTTGCGAATAGAGTATTTGATTTGTTAAAAAGTTGTAGGGAAAAGGCAGATGCTCGGTATAGTTCAGGCGCCGAAGCTATTAGAAATGATTTGGAGGAAACCGCGATATTTGCGTTTAAATCCGGTATAATAGATCCAAATCACCGCCTTTACTTACTCCACAATAGCGAAAAAGTATTCGAAACTCTGTTGCAGAAAGTAAATGAGTTGGATGAAGCCGAAAAACAAATGTCGTTGTATCAACACATGTCTGGGTTAACTTCACTTTCAGTTTTACCGCCCGCTTTTACACCTTTGTCTTCACCTTTAGTGCATTCAAATAGCAATGCAAACCAAAATGATAACTCAAGTCAACGAATAAACGTACAGAAAAAGCAATATAGTTCTAAATGTGGGTTTTGTAGTAAATTAGGTCACACTTACGTAGAATGCAACATGCGTAAAAAGACTCCTTATTGCACAATTTGTCGCGTATATGGACACAATTTTGATAGTTGCTCGAAAAGGCCAGTTGAACGAAATAACAATAGACAAGTTCATGCGGTTAATTCGAACAACGATTCAAAAAATTTGGAATTAAAATGTGCATTTTGTCAAAGAAAGGGTCACAAAACTGACAAATGTTTTGCCAAAAAGAAATGGGATTCCCAAAACTCTTCTTCGACCAATCAGTCGGAAAACTAAAATCGGGCTGTCACCCCCGACCAGTAAATGAGACAAGGTGTCAGCCCCCACATAAAAAAACCCTGAAATGTTCAGTAGAAATACCTCTGGATTTAGTTACACATAATCCAGCTAAATTATTAATAGACACTGGTGCCGACATTAGTATTCTGAAAAATACGGCATTAAAACCAGGTGTCCAAATAAATGCAAATAATAAAATACAGATTAAAACTGTGTTTGGCGAAGGCAAAACTTTAGGTACTTGCATAGGTAAAATCTCTGCACCAACTCCCCGCAATGTTAAATTTCATGTTATCAAATCAACAAACGAAATATCGGGAGACGGAATTTTGGGTTACGATTTCTTGTCTCAACACTGTAATATTGAAGGACCAAATCAACAGTTAGTTTTTCCAGAAACTGAATTTAATCAAAGCAGTTATAAAATACCAATTCAAAACGAAGATGATTTGACTCTAGTGGAAAAGGGTAAACACAATAAAATTCAGTCGCAGAATAAAGATTTTGCAGAGTCTGAAAAAATTGTGTTTGAAAAAGCCTCACAGAGCAAACATCAAAACCCAATTGAAGAAACTTTTTACAACTCGAAGAGTATAAAAGGGTTCAATACTGAAATAGTATTGGAAGACCTGGAATGTGAAGTGGAGACTCAGAGAGAAATTCACATTCCTGCTCGAACGAGAAATGTAATTCAACTAGAAGCGGATTTTAAGCAAGAAAAGCTTTGTTTATCAAATGAGATAAGCGAAGGAGTTTTTCTTGGCAATTGTTTGGTTAAACCAAGTGAAGGAAAAATTACGTTGAGTATTCTGAATATTAACAGTGAAGACAAAAATATCAAGCCATTTAAAAAAAAAGTACAGTCATTGAAAAACTACAGTATAATAAATTTAAATAAAAATATTGAAGAAAATTCTCCGGAAGAAAAAGTAAAGCATATGTTCAATTATTTTGAGTGTGAAACTGAAAAACGAGTAAAAATAATAGATGAAATTATTAAACTAGACAACTCTATAAATGAAGAGGAAAAAATCTCGATTTTAGAAATTTGTAAGGAATACAATGACGTATTCCATTTACCGGGAGATAAACTCACCCACACAAACTCGTGCTCACATTCAATACCAATTAAACAGGATCAAGGTCCTGTAAACCAAAAAATGTATCGTTTGCCAGAAAAGCAACGAACAATAATTCAGGACCAAGTCGAAGATATGCTCGATAATGATATTATTACTCCAAGTAAAAGCCCTTGGAATTCACCTCTTCTGGTAGTGCCTAAAAAAGATGGAACAGAAGGAGAGAAAAGATGGAGAGTAGTGGTTGATTTTAGAAAGCTTAACCAAATAACAATTGGTGATGCTTTCCCACTACCAAGAATCGAGGATATTTTAGATCAACTGGGGCATTCAAGATATTTCACTACTTTAGATCTTGCTAGTGGATATCACCAAGTTCTAGTTGACAAAAAAGATCGATCAAAAACTGCTTTTAGTACACCATTTGGGCATTATGAATTTAAACGAATGCCATTTGGACTAACTGGAGCTCCTGCTACTTTTTAACGGTTAATGAATCACGTATTAACCGGCCTTCAAGGTTTTTTATGCTTTGTTTATATTGATGACATTGTTATTTATGGGAAAAATTTAATAGACCATAACAAGAAACTCGAAGAAATTTTTGCGCGATTAAGAGAGAATAATTTGAAACTACAGCCAGATAAATGTGATTTTTTGCGTAAAGAAATAGTTTATTTAGGGCATAAGTGTTCACAAGAAGGAGCTTTACCAGAGCCTTCGAACATTGCATGTGTTCAAGCTTTTCCAGCACCAAAAACTATAAGACAATGCCAATCTTTCTTGGGACTTGCAAACTACTACCGAAAATTTATACCAAATTTTTCAAAAGTTGCGGAACCAATAAACAAGCTTTTACGAAAAGATGTCAAATTCAAATGGAGTGACAAATGCGAGAGTGCATTTCAAAATTTAAAACAAGCATTAATATCACCACCACTTCTTATATATCCGGATTTCAATATACCTTTCATATTAACAACTGATGCAAGCAGTGAAGCAGTAGGCGCGGTTTTATCGCAAGGTGAAGTAGGAAAAGATAAACCGATCGCTTTCGCAAGTCGTTCTCTCAATAAAGCTGAAAGAAATTATTCAACAATTGAGAAAGAGTTGTTAGCAATAGTATGGGCAACAAAAAATTTTCGCTGTTATCTTTATGGGAGGAAATTTATAGTATATACCGACCACCAACCCCTCAAGGGTGTGTTCAATGTCAAAGACCCAACTTCACGTTTGGTTCGATTTCACCACAAATTGTCAGAATATGATTATCATATAGAATACAAAGCGGGTAAATATAATACCAATGCCGATGCGTTAAGCAGAATACCATCTCAAAACCATCCAATACAAAAGAAAATCACCATTCAAGCTCAGGTACATCATGCTCTAGATTCAGACGTAGAAAAAGATTATCCATTAAAGTGTCTAGCAATCACACGAGCACAATCTAAATTAGAAAAAAATGAAGTTTCTAACGAAGAAAGTAATGAATTGATAGAAAGAAAAGATGAAGATAATCAAAAAGTTGGTGATAATGATTTGGAAAATGAATCAATTGACTCCGATGAATCGTTTAATATAGACGATACAAATCAAATAGAAATCTTAACAGATCGGAAAGATATTGAAACAGTGTTAAGAGCGCATCATAATTCACCGCTTGGAGAACATTGTGGGATTCAAAAAACGTACAAACGAATAAGACAAAGTTATAAATGGGAAAATATGCTACATGATATCGCAGAATATATCCGAAAATGCGTAAAATGTCAGAAAAATAAACGGGGAAAAACCACAAAAATGCCAATGGTAATAAGTGATACAGCTAAGCAACCATTTGATAAAGTGTATTTAGATATAGTAGGACCACTACCAACTACTCAACAAGGTAATAAATATATACTAACTTTTCAGGACGATCTAACTAAAATATTAGATTGCTTTCCGTTAAATGATTGTGAAGCAAAAACGGTGGCGGATTGTTTCTATAAAAATGTTATTTTAAAATATTTCGTAGTTCCTAAAAAACTAATAACCGATCAAGGCACAAATTTCTTAAGTGACTTGTTCAAAGGAATGTGCAAATTACTTAAAATTAAGAAACTACAAACAACTGCTTATCATCCACAATCAAATGGATCTTTAGAAAGAACACACGGTCCATTAGTTGAATACTTAAGAAGTATAGTGGATGACAATCCTGCCTCTTGGGATGATTGGTTAGGTGAAGCAGCTACTGTACATAATCACACTCCCCACACAGGAAGTAAGTTTACTCCCATTTACGCATTATATGGCTATCATCGTCCACTTCCAAAAAATCTTAATAAGGAACCGGAACCTGTTTATAATTTTGATGATTATTGTTCTTATATAAAAAGTAAGTTGCAAAAGGTACACAAAAAGGCACGGCAGAATTTAATAACTGCTAAAAATAAATCCAAATCACATTATGACAAAAATGCCCGTGTCGTAAAATTCCACATAGGGGATAAAGTTCTTTTACGAAACTCAGTTAAGAAACACAAACTCTCACCAATTTGGATGGGTCCTTTCGAAGTAAAAAAAATAGATAGCGAGGTTAATACAACAATCAAAATTGGACATAAATTAAGAAGAGTGCACAATAACAGGATAAGATTGTTCCTAAATAATTAAACATATGTCCAAACTAAATTTCCAAGTTTCCTTGATTTCACTTTCATTAATTTAAACACATATTGAATACAACATGTATAAAAAGGTTAAATCATTTAATTTTTGGGAATGTGAAGTGGAGACTCAGAGAGAAATTCACATTTCCAATTACACATTTAACAATTAACATACATAAGAAAAAAAAAAGAGTTTGAAACAAACAATGTTTAGCACAGGTGCCAAAGAAAACAACATTTTTTTTCTGGTTCACCTAAGAAAAACAGGTACAAAACGCCTGTTAAAAATAATCAATCAGGTATTAAGCGATAGTTAAAATCCGCCTGGTAAGTTTTAGGTATACAAAGGGTATGTGAAAAAAAAAAAGACACGAAAAACCTTTGCCTAAATAATAATAAAAACAAATTTCACAAAACATAGTGAAATCTCGATAACCATTCGGATCATAAAAATGGTAATAAAATATGTACAAACAAAAACAATTGAAAGTGAAAATATAAAAAAGAACGGAAAAAAAAAATCTTTGCATAAAGCAAGGAAAAACATATGTCCACCTACAAAACTAACGTTTTCAAAAACAAAATAGTTTCGATCTTAGGGTTAACGCACTTAAAATAAATATGCCTGTCCATATTTATTGAAAAAATAACAGAGAACGAAAATAAAAGAATAAAATAAATACAACAAGAACGAAGTTTATTCATATATTGCAATAATACTTATACCCAAAAAATTTTAAGAGGAATGGGAGTATAATTTTTAAAAGAAGCATGTTCATAAACATTGGGAAGTTTGGAATTACCTTATGAAAGCACTCAAGAGTATGACATGCCTATACATCAACCAGAAATCTTCAACATACCTATGTTAAAAATCAAAATACCATTAGGGCTCCATTTTCAAATGACCACACCAGAAACTGATTTGAGTTTCCACTCGCATGTTCACGTTAATGAGGTACTAGCAAAAACTAGTGTGTCTATTGCTGACTTAGAGAAAAGTTTGGCAGATACAGAACATAAACGACAAACCGAAAGAATTAACACACAAACCCATGCTAACAGTATCGGATTTGGTACATTATCAGTATGTTCTATCATCCTAATATTGTATTTCTACATATCAAAAAATAGTAAAGCTAAGAGTGAAGTTAAAACGGGGGAAATAATCGAAATGTCGAGAATCCCTACGGTTTTAATCAGTGAGACAATAAATCCATCTCAGACCAAAACCGAAACAAATACCATAACTCATGTTCACCCAAAAGAAAATATAAAGAAGGAGGAAATTAAAACAAAAATCGAACCACAAAATACATCGAAGAAAGCACTCGAGCCTACTAAGAAATTTGTAGTAAATATTTAAAATATATATATATATTTATATTGAAAGAAAAATTAGTAAATAAGAAGAAAAAATAAATAAATAGATGAATAAATAACATTAAATATATTCAAAATTAAAAAAAAAAAAAAAAAAAAAAAACTATTTTTAAGATATAGTTTAAAATTCAATAAATTTTAAGAATTATAAAAGTTCAACAAAATATGTAAACTAATTTTCAAAAAACACAGCCATTTTTATATAAACGAAAATTATTATGTTCTTCGAAAACAATAATTTTCTTTTCTCGAAGGGGGGAGGAATGTTGTGAAAACACGTGCACACAAAATGCTAAGTCCAAAATGATATAAAAATATCGTTTTGGTAAAAAAGATCGTTTTACACGATCGTAAAATTTGAGTGGACTACGTTTTCTAAGAAACGCAAATTTTATGTTTGAAGAAAAACGTGCAAGTCTAAAATACTTTCTCATGACCATCTAGGATATCGAAATATATTTTCAAATATGATGTCCTAGAAATAGACTCTTTTACAACGTGGCAATAAAATTTCAGAAAATAATGTTTAAAAAAGGCGCATGTTCTTTGTGATCGCTTGAATGCAAAGAAATAGGCAAATCTTTTAAAACTCTTTGCCATCATAAAAATGGTATTTATGGATGCAAAGATCCCTTTTTCCAAGGAATCAGGATTTTACGATCACGGTGAAAATTGTAAAAAATATCTGTTATGCATTTGTTCTTACCGCTCGAATAAACGAATCTTTTAAAGTATGTGATGTAAACATATATGGAAAGGATTTGTTTTTCTTACATCTTCACAAAAAATACATATCCCTACCCAAGCCTAGCCATTTAAAGGCTAGAATTTTTATATAAAAAGGCTGAGTTGACGGAAAATTAGTCAGTTGTCAATTACACCGTTAATAGTACTTTTGCCCCCCACCAGTGGTAAGGTATAAGGGAAGATCAAAATAAAAAAGTGAAAAAAGAAGTACCAAAATACAAGTTTCAATAAGTTCTATAAATTACATATTCATACAAAGAATTTTAAAATAAAACGAATAAAATATACAAAGAATTTTAAAATAAAACGAATAAAATATACAAAGAATTTTAAAATAAAACGAATAAAATATAGTTTTACTACTAAATCACAACACCAACGTATCCCATTGTGTATACAACAACATATCCAATATAAAATACACAACAAGTTATAATGGTTATGAATATTCTAATTGTATTCAACTAGACAATACTATATCTAGAAGAAAACACCATACTATCAATGAGGTTCAAAAAATCGACTTTGCTACCTTAAAAACGTACTTGACTTTTGAAAATTGGGTCCATATTTATTCTGCACATAATCCATCTATTGCTTTTGATAAATTTTTAAACATATTGCAATCTCATATTTCAAATTGAAGTCAGTGTGTCAATAAGAAAATTAACAAAATTGTATGTTTAAAACCGTGGATGTCCTTGTTAAGAAAAATCAAAAAGAAAAATAAACTTATTATTTGCGTAAAAAACACCCTAACAATTGCAGACTTAAAACTTATTATCTTAAATTGTGTCATGATCTTAACATTGGAATTCCTAAATGTAGAAATGAGTACTGTCGAAGCAGGCTTTCCGAGAATATGGGCAATCCTAAAAAAGAATGGAAGCTGGTTAACGAAATTCTAAATAGAAATATACCTGCTGTTGATATTGTTGTAAATAGTAATAATACCATTTTATCTAATCCCTTAGAAGTTGCTAACACATTTAACAATTATTTTTCTAATATTACACACGAATTACAAGATTTTACAAATTTCAACACTACATCATGTCTGTGTCAAAACTATCCGGAATCTTAAAGAGGAAAGGTTTGTATGGATGTTTGACACGAATAAACTCAAAAACTACTGGACCGATTTCAAAAATTCTTTCACCATTAGAATGCTACATTATCCCTGAGTAACATAGGCTATATTTATTGCTGGAAGAAATTAGGGATCCCTAATAAAACTTAAATAATTTGTATTTTTATATGTTTGTAACGAATAAACTCAAAAACCGGGACGGGCCGCTAGTCTTTGATAGCTTCACATCTTTTGAAATTGCTGTACCCGGCCACGCGTTGCTGTGGCTCAGTCTGGTTAAATGGAAAAGAAAGAAAAGAAAAAGCACACGTTTCTAGTATATTTAATTTCACAGTGCTTGTGGGTATACAATATTTTTTGTTGTTCCATTTTCTGTGCAAATATAGAGATTTTTTGGTTTGGCGACTCTGGAAAACGCAACATATAATTTTCCATGTGAAAAGCAATCCGTGTCTAGATCTAAACCTCACAATTCTAAAGATTGGCCGTGAGCCTTGTTGATGGTGATTGCAAACGCCAATCGAATCAGGAATTGCAATCTCTTAAATTGAAATGGCATATCCGTTGGAATCATAGGAATGCGAGGAATGAGCACATCTTCACCTTTAAAAGGTCCTGTCAAGATTGTTGCTTCTACGATCTTGTTCACTAATTTTTTTATTGCAAGCCGCGTGTCGTTGTAAAGCTTTAGCTGGTTGATATTTCGCAACATGATAATTGGCACACCGACTTTCAACTGCAGTACGTGCGGTGGCATCCCCGGCAGATGTAGTGAATTCAAAAATTCTCTTGGATAATTAATCGCTTCATCTGCTTCTACAACAGTGTCGACGAACTTGTATGTGACCACCTCGCTTTGAATGTTAGACTGAATAATATTGTTAAGTTCGTAGACGTCTTTGTTCTTGCCCGCAAGAATAGCTCGTTCACTTAGCCAATCGTGATTCTTATAATTGGTTTGAATATTGGGAAATACTTTTTCAACCAATTCTTCTTTTGACGTCACTAAATCGCAGAAGTTATGAGGCAATAAAATTCGTCCTGACGTCAGATCAACCGCCACCTTTCCGTTCCTAATTTTCAGCAATTGATGTGAGAATATCTCTGCTGACCGATCGTTTTGCAGCTGTAGTCCCATATTTGTAGTTAATTTTAACGTCTGTACGCGTCGCCACAAAGTAGAGTATTTCAGGCAAGCATTTATTTCGTCTACTGGTGTCGATCGAGGAATTACAGGTATTGTTCGCCTGAAATATCCTGCAAGCAATATTAATGCGTTCCCAAATGGTCTGATATTTGCACGTAAGTCTTGCAATGTTCTATCAAGTGCCCCGGAAGATTTTTTGTGCGCCATTGTGCATTCATACCAAACAATAAGTTTGCATTTCTGCAATACTTTTACCATGTCGGATGCTTTGGAAATGTTGCATGTGGGATTTTCAATGAATTTGAATTGAATGTTTAATGGCAATTTCAAAGCGGAATGAGCCATTCTTCCACCTGGTAGCAATGTCACAGCTATTCCGGATGACGCTGTAATGTAATAAAACATTACACATACTTCTAGTTATAAATCACAGTAAAGAACCAAACATTACTGTAGACACTTTTCGGCGAAAGTTCTACTTTGTGAATAAAAAATAATGAATTGCGAAATGCATTAAAATTACTTGATGCATTTCGAAACTCTTTATCGGCAGAAAATTACATTGATTTTGTAATACATGTTATTGGCATGAATTATGAAATCAATGAAAACATTCTAGGGAAAAAAGTAAACCAGAACTATTACGTAAATGTTCTGCGACCTAGAAAATAACGAGCACAAAGTATGAATTTTCTGCCTATAAAAATACTGGCTTTGAATAACCCAAAAGTCAGTTCTAAAAATATCGGATACGCGTGAACGACTTAAACTAAAGTCGTGACGTTTTTTTCAAAAAAAAAGTAAAGTTCAGTTCAGTTAGAAAAACATACGGTACGCGGTAATAACTTAAAGTAAAGTCGTTACGTTTCTTTTTAAAAAAATAAGGTAAAGTTCGGTTGAAAGTAGTAGTTTGTCCCACGCAAAAGTCGCAGTCGGTACGCGAGAGAAAAAGTCAAGAATAGTAACAGAAAATTTCGTGCTAAATAAGTTGAAAATTAATAATTAAAGGGATTTTGTGTAAAGTAATTTTATGTTGAACAAGTTGAAAAGAGGAAATTAATAATTAAAGGAATTTTGTGTAAAGTAATTTTATGTTGAACAAGTTGAAAAGAGGAAATTAATAATTAAAGGAATTTTGTGTAAAGTAATTATATGTTGAACAAGTTGAAAAGAGGAAATTAATAATTAAAGGAATTTTGTGTAAAGTAATTTTATGTTGAACAAGTTGAAAAGAGGAAATTAATAATTAAAGGAATTTTGTGTATAGTAATTTTATGTTGAACAAGTTGAAAAGAGGAAATTAGTAAATAAAGGAATTTTGTGTAAAGAAATTTTATGTTGAAGAAGTTGTAAAAAGAAAATTAATAATTAAAGGAATTTTTTTTGATTGACAATAAAAAAAAAGAAGTGTTTAATAAAAAATAAAAGAATTGTTTTTTTTTATTATTTAAAAATCCTAGTGCATAAATTGAAGTGAGTGCCGTGAGAACCAGGCAGCAAGGAGGAAAATATGTAAGTCTTACTTATATTCAATAAATTTTAACACCACCCAAGCGGCAACCCTTGCAACCACCAATTCGCGATTCCTCTTCCGAAAGAAAAAACTCTATCATCTTCACTAAACAATTTCCCGGAGAGAGCCACGAGGGTCACCTGTAGGGCCATATTACACAACATTTGGCGCAGCTACGGTAGTTCTCAGGCGCTAAGCGTTAAAAATCTGAGAAAATACGAACTTACAAGTGTAATAGCCTAACGGATGACTGATTCAAACTCTCCTCCGGAAGTTGAAAACGAAGAGATAGACCAAACTTTCGAAGAAAGAATCGACGAATTATCTTTTGACAACACTAGCCCGGACGATTTCTTTACTTCACCAAGAATCGTTGAACCAGGGCGCACTAGAAGCGGTCGAACATATTCAAAGTCAACACCAATATCACCTATTAAAGCCGATTTCCCTGGAACAACAAGTCCCCGCAGACAGCTACTCCAAAGACAATTAGATTTTAAGGCGGATATAATATTAAGTCAAGTAGAGATAAGATCAAATATGTTATTAGAAAAAATAAGCAGTTTTGTGTGCAATTCGATTCCTTTACTAAGCGCGGAACTCGGACCTAATTTAGCATCCGAGGTAACGGTATTTATGGGATGTTGCCGAACAACATATAACATTCTTTCGGCAGAAGAGCAAAAAATTTTTGTATCCCTTCTTCCCCTCAGATTCCGTGGGCGGGCCGCCGCTATTTTAGTAAATATTCCGACGGGAAATTTTGCTGATTTTTTAAATAATGTGCAAGAAAAGTTAATTGAACGTAAGCCATATCCGACCTTGTTACACGAATTACGACACTTAAGTCAGTTACCGGGTGAAACTTTATCTGGATTTGCAGGGCGAATGAAAACTTTGTTAAGGGAATGCATAAACCAAGCAATCCAGAGGCACCCGGAGGGATATGAATCAGTTATAGAGGATTTAGAAGAAACAGCTGTATTTACATTCCAAGCTGGACTTCTAAATCCAACTTACCGAATATTTTTTTTAAATCGTGAACTTAAAAATTTTGATCAGCTTATTAAAAAGGCTGAATACCTCGAGGGGGCTGAGAAACAATTTGCAATAGCAACCTCCTCATCTTTTAACAATTTTACACCCAACCTACAGGGAAACTTTCAACCTAGTTTAACAAATGAAAATAATTTTCTTTTAAATGAGCAATTAATATTGAACAATTGTAATTACAATTACAAGTTTGGAGAAAATATAGGAGAGAATTTACTTACATACAATCACTACAATAACTTCCCAAGTAATAGTACCGAACATTGTAATAATATTAATAATAATAATAACAATAATAAGAATAATAGAAATAATAAACGTTATAAACAGAATAATAATAGAAACAACAACTTTAAAAATAATCAAAATAATTTCAATAGAAACGGTAATTACAATAAAAATAATAGTTATAATAATAACAATTATAATAATAGCAACTTTAAAAATAATAATAACGATACGAATGGCCAAAATTTTAATAATGACCTTTACTCAAATCAACAGATCCAATGTGGTTTTTGTAGTAAATTTGGTCATCTTTACGAAGAATGCAGAATTCGCAGGCGCACCCCCTACTGCGATCTTTGTCGTGTGTACGGACACACGAATAATACGTGTAATTGTCTTTCACCTAACAATATAAGTAACCAAATACACATGGTTACACACGATGATAATAATAATAATAATAGAAATAATGATAAATGCAACTTTTGTTTACAACCGGGACATGACGAAAACACATGTTACCCCAAAAAACAGTGGGAGAAAAATTACTCATCTCCTCTCAAGCAACCCGCAATGAATCCCTCTAATTCAATTATAGGATCAGTACCCAAACCAATTAAAATAAGTCCGGCCGAAGTAGTATGTAAGAAAATAAATAAAACGACGCAAAATCAAGACGAAGAAAATAATAATATTAAAGAAAAAATTAAAGTTCAATCGGCATCCGGCACATTACAAAATATAGGTACAAGTTCTCCACTCCAAATACTCCCAAAAAGCAAAGAACATGCAGTGGAAAAAGCCAGTCTGAATTCAAAAGATGGCAATTCAGGGTTCAATTGCGTGCCTCCAAATGGTATTATTGAAAGACCAAACAAACGCGTAACGTTCAAGAAAACAAAACTTGACAAGGAAAACATTCAGATTCCATCCTTTATAGGTATGTCCGCAATGTTCACAGAGGTGGTCCATATAGATGTCGCCCAGGCACAGGTTGAAACACCAGTACCTAAGGCTAAAATTGTAAGTGGCCGCAAGAACGGACAAAAACCTTTGAACCAAAATTTAAAGGTAAGCGATTTGGAATATGAAACAAAGACTCAGAGAGAAATTCTTATTCCAATTCGTTCCATTAAATCAGTTCATACAAAGAAGGAATCGAAACAAGATAAACCCCTCTTTTCTAAAGAAGTTTATTTTGGAAGTTGCTTTGTCGAGCCAGTTGACGAGAAAATGACGGTTTGTACCTTCAATAAGCAACCAAGAGAACAGAAAACTGAACAAATTCAACAAAAAACAAACGAAATGCTTGAAAACAAAGTCCATATAGATAAGAAACGTCCTAGAAACTCATTGTTCCCTAAGCCTAGTACAACATTATTTTACAAAAACAACCCTGTTGAGCACCGCGAGCTCGAACCAAGTCTTTTAGACCACAATATAAGAAATTATAAAACGCGAAAAAGAAAAATTTCTTGTTTAAACCAATGATAACCTACATTTTGGATCGTTAAAACTTTTTTATTATAAAATTAACATTTAGTCTTTGCGCGATCCATGTTTTTCTTTGAATATTTTTAAATTTCTATAAAATATAATAACATAACATAACATGTTTTTTTTTGTTTTTGCCAGTAACTCGAAACACTATAAATTTTAGAATTTCATCCAAAAATTGGTCAAAGAAATATGTCATTCTCTTTTAAAACAATTTTTAACAAAATGTAAACAAAACCAATTATTCCAGCTCATACCAAACAGATATCAAAACAAAAATCAATTATGAATCACTGAAAAGGTGATCTACTTTTTTTTTATGCAAACTTTACCTATACGTATTCATAAATTTTTATTAAATAACATATAATGCAGTGTTCGCAAAATATGTTTTTTTTAACCGAAAAAGAAAAACACACGGTAGAAAATTTGAATTGAACACAAATTTAAACAATAAGTCTTTTAAATTTTAGTATTAAGTAATAAAACTTACTGTTACAAAAAATGTAAACCTAACAAAAATTTACATTTTTGAAAATTTAATTTTTTTTATAGTAATAAGTTAACATTTTTTGAGAAAAAAAAAACAACTTTATTTCTTTTTATGCAACATTCGGGCGATCGTTCATTTTTATATATTGTATGTAAACATAAAGAAAATTATATCTCCTTTTTAACAAAGTATCGCGATTCTTTGTTTAAAAGTAAATATAATTTTCTTGCGGCAATATGAAGGAGTGTAATGTAATAAAACATTACACATACTTCTAGTTATAAATCACAGTAAAGAACCAAACATTACTGTAGACACTTTTCGGCGAAAGTTCTACTTTGTGAATAAAAAATAATGAATTGCGAAATGCATTAAAATTACTTGATGCATTTCGAAACTCATTATCGGCAGAAAATTACATTGATTTTGTAATACATGTTATTGGCATGAATTATGAAATCAATGAAAACATTCTAGGGAAAAAAGTAAACCAGAACTATTACGTAAATGTTCTGCGACCTAGAAAATAACGAGCACAAAGTATGAATTTTCTGCCTATAAAAATACTGGCTTTGAATAACCCAAAAGTCAGTTCTAAAAATATCGGATACGCGTGAACGACTTAAACTAAAGTCGTGACGTTTTTTTCAAAAAAAAAAAGTAAAGTTCAGTTCAGTTAGAAAAACATACGGTACGCGGTAATAACTTAAAGTAAAGTCGTTACGTTTCTTTTTAAAAAAAAAAGGTAAAGTTCGGTTGAAAGTAGTAGTTTGTCCCACGCAAAAGTCGCAGTCGGTACGCGAGAGAAAAAGTCAAGAATAGTAACAGAAAATTTCGTGCTAAATAAGTTGAAAATTAATAATTAAAGGAATTTTGTGTAAAGTAATTTTATGTTGAACAAGTTGAAAAGAGGAAATTAATAATTAAAGGAATTTTGTGTAAAGTAATTTTATGTTGAACAAGTTGAAAAGAGGAAATTAATAATTAAAGGAATTTTGTGTAAAGTAATTTTATGTTGAACAAGTTGAAAAGAGGAAATTAATAATTAAAGGAATTTTGTGTAAAGTAATTTTATGTTGAACAAGTTGAAAAGAGGAAATTAATAATTAAAGGAATTTTGTGTATAGTAATTTTATGTTGAACAAGTTGAAAAGAGGAAATTAGTAAATAAAGGAATTTTGTGTAAAGAAATTTTATGTTGAAGAAGTTGTAAAAAGAAAATTAATAATTAAAGGAATTTTTTTTGATTGACAATAAAAAAAAAAGAAGTGTTTAATAAAAAATAAAAGAATTGTTTTTTTTTATTATTTAAAAATCCTAGTGCATAAATTGAAGTGAGTGCCGTGAGAACCAGGCAGCAAGGAGGAAAATATGTAAGTCTTACTTATATTCAATAAATTTTAACACCACCCAAGCGGCAACCCTTGCAACCACCAATTCGCCATTCCTCTTCCGAAAGAAAAAACTCTATCATCTTCACTAAACAATTTCCCGGAGAGAGCCACGAGGGTCACCTGTAGGGCCAGATTACACAACAACGCAAGAGCTAAGGCTATGTCATTCTGGGATCGAATTGTGGCCGGAATCAATCTAATTAAGAACGTTTTACCAGTTCCTCCTGGCGCATCTAAAAAGAATATTCCTCCTACTCGGTTATTGACAGTTTGCATTATTTGATCGTTAATGCCCTTTTGCTCAAACGTTAACTTACGAATATTTGATTGCACATAGGACAAAAGATCACCCGTGTTGCAATTTAGTTCACGGCCCAATTCTACATCAAACAAAGCAGCAGCAGATCGATTCGGTGATGGCATTCCCAATTGATTGAGAACTTTGTTCGCGATTTCTAAGCACAAATGTTCAATCATTATCAACACTTCCTTGCAGATTTCTGCTGAGAAATCCGTTCATATTTGAATTTTCCTTACATATTCGACGGAAAATATCTTCAGCCATGTGGGTTTTAAATTTCTCCTATAACTCTGTTGCAGATGAAGGAGAGCAGGCGATCAATATAATTGCAAACAATGCGCAAATTTGATATGGATGTGACGTGTTGCACTCGTTATTAATGCATACATCCCAGTCTGTTGTTCTGCAATAAATTCAGAGCTTGACATGCGCTCCGGAAAGTGGCATGTGTAACACCGTTCACAATTCTCAATTGGTGGAAAGACGTTGGACCGGCCACATTTATCAACACCGTGCGAAGAAAGAAGCATTCATCTTGATTGGGATGCACGGTGTAGAGTTTGCCTATCGTAGTTTCATCGAATATGCTAGGGGTTGCTAATTTACCGCCATCTTCTGCTGATCTTCTTCTGTATAAAGGATAGCCATCTTCCCCTGTAACTGTGTTGGATATAATCATGCATGGTGAATTTGGATTCAGCGTACCGCAAGGTCCATGTATCATATTTTTCGTCACAACTTCATACAAATCCTTATCGACATCGGTGTTTTAGCGCGTATTACATCGTCGATTTCGTTTGAAGTGACTTTGTTATAGAGCCAGATTAGTATATGTACGTTTGGGAATCCTCTCTTTTGCCAATACACTGAGTACATCCAGCAGCCCACAGACCCAAATACTAATGCCCGGTTTTGCAGTGAACGTTTAAATTTAAGTTTACTTAACCCAAGTACCCCGATTAAATTCGTAGGTTAACCCGAATGAGTTTTACAGTCCATTTTTATTTTTCGTTTACCTAATCTGAAAATGGCAAGTTATTGTGAATAATTTCCCTTTATTTTCTACTTTGATTGGAAATTTTGACATTTAAAAAAAAAACAAACAAAAAAAAAACGAGACACCAAATCAAAAATTGAATATTTGACGGAATTATGAATCAAAATTCAAGTTAAAAAGGAAAATAATTTATAATTTGAAAAAATGTAATAAGCCTGTTTTCTTCTAATTTAAATATTATCGAAAAATTTATTATCAGAATATTTCGTATTGATGTGTTTTCTTCAACAGGTTGCCATAATTGTTCCATGTTCATTAAAAAATGTTAAATTTTTTCCCTAATTTGTTGATTGTTGAATTTTAGAAAAAGTACGTTCTAAAAAAGAAATAAATATTAAAAATTCTTCTTTTTAAAATCTAAATTTAAATCCATTTACATTCGAATTATTTTTGACATTTATTTTATTTTATTAATCAAGATACAGGAATTTTGATTGGTTAACAGAAAAAAAATTCGTTCAAACTGTGTAAATCGGCCGATTAAGTTAAACTGAATTTTAACCGGGCTACACGGGTTAAACTCGAACTGTAAAACCCAAAATATATTACTCCCAGAGTTAAACGTCCGTTATAGTTTCAACATGCACTGTAAAACCGGGCATTAATGTTTTATCATGAAATCCATCAGCGATTTCAGCTTCTGTCTGAAAACAGATGATGTGATGTCATACCAATCCACCGGCGATTGCCCAGGAAGTAAGAGCTTTTGTATTGTAAATCGTCCTAAGTTGGAAATTTCATCTAAGATTTTGTTAAATTCAGCATTTTCATTTTTAAATGCTTTTTTTGCTTTTAGGGTTTCCAAAAAATGAGACTACGTATTAAATGTCTTTCGGCTTTGGGTTTTCAAAATTTTACGCCAATTAGTATAATATAATTTTAAAATTTAATTTCGAATGTTTTAAACAAACTTAATTTTTGGCATAAACCCTTTTTTACGATATCTTTTTTAGCTCGTTTTATTATTTTCGGGGGGGAAAAAATTTTCCGTTCACACGTAAGTTTGATATATTTTGTATTAAAATGGGCGAATTTTCATTATTGCTGTACAAAAAAATGTTTTTATAGGCTTTATTTAATTATAATTAATCAAACAGAAATGATGTTAATTCATAATTTAGTAAAAAATTTGTTTTTTTGAATCAACTTTGAATCTAGATCGTAGCCCAATACCCCTTGTTTTTTTTGTATAACGAAAACTACCAGTGAGAGTAATTTTTTTTGGTGAAAATAGGGGCAATTCTTAAAATTCGTCGAAGTTTTGAAAATTTAGCATTTCCAGTTTTCAATTTTGTTTTGTTTTAAGGTTTCCAGAAAATACGTATGAAATGGATTTCGGATACGGGTTTACAAAATTTTACACCAATTAGTAGAGATATAATTTGCTCGTTACATTTCAATAAACAGGATCTAAAGCGAATAATTTAATTTTGTACGCTTAAGAGAAATTTGTTTTTTGGAATAAATAACGCAAACATTTTTCGCAATTCTGATGTTCCAGAATACATAAGCATTAAGCCCATTTAAAGTGTTGCCCCTCCGAATTAATATTTTTAACGCCGCCACTACGCCCATCTGCATTTTTTATAATGTAAGCTTATGTTTTCGTATTATACTATATTGATGTATGCGCGTGTGAGTAGGAGTAATCACGATTTCTCGCTTGAAGTTTTTGACTTTAGAGATGCTTGTGTATTTGAATTAGTGATTAATTTTATTAAATCAATTATTACCTGGCTCAGGTATAACATAAATAAATAAAAAGTAGATATAAACATAGTCATAATCACATAGGACATTCTGTAACAGTTTCAAAGCAATTGGTCACGAAGTTTCGGAGATTACCGATTAGGAACAAACGAACATTTACAATTTTATTTATATAGATGGCATCTTTACTTCAACAAACTTTCTCACCTTTAATATCAAAAGCACTATTTGTTAAGCTAGTATTAGACTACATGACAAAGTGCCATGTGTATGGCACCTATTGCATGGCACAAATTCATGCCATATAATTATTTGGCACATAGCCTATCACACTACATGGCAAATTTGCCATTTTTGTATGACACAGTACATGGGACCATAGTGCGTCATGCGAATGTGTGCCATATACATGGCACACTATATTAGACTGTATGCGAAATTACTGCCATGAATAAACATGGCATGGCTTAAAAAGTTTCAATAAACAAATGTAGTAATATTTTCTTTCTTTTTGTGCATTTGCGATAATTAACTTGAAGTTGTATAATATAAAATAATACAATAATTTACCTAGTGCTATATTTAATTATAATGAGTAAAAGAAAATGTTTGGCCATTATTTTGGCAGTATGTGCAATTGAAGAAGATAAGGAAAACTGTGAGACCAGTAATTCCATTGTTGAAAGAAACCAGAAATTGCCCCGGAAAAAACGTAGCGTGTGGGTTAAAGATTGGATAGAGAAACGCGAAAAAGAAGGATTTTGTGCTAAATTAATGCGCGAATTATGTGACGAAGAGCCTGATTTGTACAAGAATTGTATTAGAATGACTCATGAACAGTTTCAAAATTTATTAATTCTTGACAAGCCTCATATTGAAAAAAGGGACATGCCCTTTAGGAAAAGTATTTCAGCTTTGGAGAGGTTGACTTTAACATTACGTTATTTGGCTACTGGCGAAAATTTTAATTCATTGCGGTACCTATTTCGCATACCGCAATCAACTATTTCAACATTTTATTTTAACAACTGCAGTTTTGCACGTGCACTAGATAGTGGAAACTTAAATTTGCCTGCACCAACACCTCTGGCAGGGCGAACACAGCCAGTGCCGTATTTTTTAATCGCTGATGATGCATTTGCTTTACGAATGAATGTATTGAAACCATATAGCCAACGTGGATTACACATGACGGAACGCATATACAACTATCGCCTTAGTCGCGCACGTCGTGTTATAGAGAATGCTTTCGGTATAATGTCATCACGTTTTCGCCTCTTGTGGAAGCCTATAGCGTTGGACGCCGAAAAAACAAAAAAAATTACTCTTGTGTGTTGCACACTGCACAACTACCTGCTTGTCACTAACAAACAAAAGTACGCACCACCAGAAACTTTAGATACAATGCTCAAAACGAATTGATTCCCGGTAAATGGCGCCTGCAGAATACGATGACAGGAATGATGGCTTTAGAACAGGCTGTCCAACCCGCTGCCCGCGGGCCGCATGCGGCCCAAGACAAGTATCAATGCCGCCCGAAAATATTCAAAGTTACTGAGGCATGTCCAATTTTTTGAGGAATGATTTGTGTGTTTGCGCTCTCGTGCTTAAGCTGCCAAGTGACAAACAACAAACACAGGTGCAGAACAGAAAGGTCTTTCGTCATGTATTAAATTCTCTTTCTGTTTGCGTTGCTCGCTTAGCTACACTGTTCTGTTGTTTATCACTTGGTGGTTTAAGTGAAAAATGAAACATACTAAGTGTAAAATTAGAACCAACATGTTGGATGAGCACTCTGAGAACTGCCTGAGAATTGCATCCACGTCAATCGAACCAGATATTGACGGTTTAGTTTCTCAACTTCAATGCGAGGTATCACATTTTATTTTATGATATGGATTTATACATAGTAATATACTTGTTGCCCAAAACACCATGTCTTCTTCCAATGCGGCCCAGGGAAACAAAAAGTTTGGACAAACAGTACAAACATATTTGAAGTGTATTTAAAATATTCTGCCCAACGGAAAGAATTAATTTAAAAAATCGATATTTATGATAAATATTAATATTATTGTTTTAATGCAATAATTACCTGCGCCACAATGAAATGCAAATATATTCACATCAACACAAACTTAAATTCGAATTATGTGTGAAAATAAGTAAAAAAATATTGTGTCATATGTATTTATATGGCAGTCTAGTTTTTGCCGACCTGCCATGCGGAAATCTCCGGCCATGTAGTGCCATATGCCGTTTCTTCACATGGTAGCACAATTTTTAATCATATCACACTACATGGCAATACGACCATTTTTATATGGTAGAACATGGCACGAGCCATTCGCATGGCGTGAAAAATGTGTCAATCAGACTACATGGTAGAAAAATGTCAGAAAATATGCCATAAACATGGCACTTTGCCATGTAGTCTGATACTAGCTTTATACGCTGTACTATATAATTATTCTACTCCTATAAATGAAATATTGTATTTCGACTACATAAAGCTTATAAAAAAACGTCGACTAAAAGGGTTAAAGGTCCTGAAGATTATTATGCTATTCTAAATTTATTCACATTAATAAAGAAACAAATTCATACTCAAATCAATTTTGAAAAATAATTTTGAAAATATCAAATCTGATTGCGTATTCCATTACGATTCGTGCAGCTTCGACACCATGCCTTAATGTGATATTTGGAATCCTTTTTCGGTTTAAGAATTGTTATTTGTAATTCATTTATAATTTCTGTTGAAATAACATTTATTAAAAGCCGAAGATTTCCGTGAAAATTGTATTCGTTTAAATGATAAGAAAGTATAGATTGTGACATGATTTTAATTAAATATTCTTTATCGTAATCTAAAAAAAAAAGAATACCTTAAATGGGTAAAATATAATTAAATATATGTTTACCTAAAATTTCAGGTCTTATTTCTAGTCGTAATTTCTTTTTAAGATGTTCGATTGCACCGAAAACACGTTTTCCAACACCAATGAGTGCTAATCTTGAAAATTTTATAAAGTAATGTTCCATGAAAATTCTTTCATGAATATCTTTGATGTAGGAAATTTGATTTAGTGATTGGTTAATATCTTGTTTATGAATTTCTTTTACGATAGCTTCAATCGATGATAATGAACTCTGTTTATCGAAAATAAAAAAATCTAGATTAATCATTAAAACATAAATAACAAATAAATTACTGCTGGCGTTGGTGTTCGATAACGAACTGTTTTCATTGGACTATACATTTTCTGCGAAGATGCCTCAATTACATGAATTTGTGCAAAAGATACTCCACTTTTTGTTAATGAATTAATTACACTTTTTGATAGCGAATTCACAGTACTTTTCGATGATTCTGACGATGAATGTTGAATTGAATTTAAATTCGAAAACATTTTTGTAAATTTCTAAAAGGTATTATATATATAAAAAAAAAGAAATTTAATAGAGAAATGTTTATTACTGTGATTACTCGGTGCTTGATTTTTTCAATCATCATTTTAACTCGATTTTGCAGATTTTCTAAAGCAATTTCATCTTGACTAAGATCTCTTTGTATCTAAATTAAAATTAAACAGATAAATACAAGAAATTTTACCGAATTGAATAAAACCGACAAGATTTGAAAAATATGTGAAGCTATTCTGGACAGAGATTATGCAAACACCTTGTCGATGCTGTTTCTTTAAAACATATGTTTGGAACTCAATGACTAAACACACGTTTAATAGCTGTGTTTTATTCATCGGCGTCAGCGTCAAGGTCTGCTTCATAACATGTAAAAGCAACAACAACATAACCCAAATATTTATCGGGTTCAGCGCCTGAGACCCCGATAGATTTTAGTTACCTAAGTTACCTAAATTTGCACGAGATGGTGCAGCCAGTGTTTCCCATATAATGTGGATTTAAATGTCATAATCACTTTCATAAATTGGAGAAAAAAATGATTTTTTAATATCATTCAATAAAGATTTTTGAGAATTTGGTAGTATTTATTTGATTTAGGCATAATTTATTTAAAAAATGATCGAAAAAGTTGAATTTTTTTCAAAGAAAAATTTTTTCTTCTTTTCGAGACCCACATCGTTTTTTTCAAAATAGGCGCTGACTTCGATGAATAAAGCACAGCTAATTACAGACATACTAAATCCTTTTATCAGTTTTATAGATGCCAGGTAATGTAATAGCCCAGTCAATAGTCTAAAAAGCTTGCAAAAGGTATAGGAAACTTTATATTTGGTACGATTGTTCAATTAGGTGAGCTCTTGAAAATTCCCAATTTTCGACCTTGGGGTTGCCACTCGCACCCCTATACTGGTTTAAAGGGATGGAAAATCGCTTTTTTGCGATTATCTCGTTACTGGTGCGAGATACGTTGATTGAGGTCAGAAATGTAGAGCATACGATTTCTTATATTTTTTGGTTAACACATTTTTTTCTAAAGTTTATAGTTTTGAAGCTACAGTGCGTAGAAAGTGAGCGTTTTCATCAATTCCTTAGAAAATTTTATTTCTAAACGAAATTTCCCGTTGTTTATTAATTTTTTACCCTTATATTTCACCCCTTTGCACACCACCGTAGAGGTAGAGTAATAGGGCACATTTTTTACCGAGGTATACCCAGTAGGCATAATCCACGAAGCATTCATCATGTTGTTGAAGATAATTAATGATTTGACTTCTTCAAGCTTCTTGTATTCATTGATGTTCTGGATCAGCTAATGTTGAAGAATATTGTTCGTCAGAGATTGTGGACTCTCCCTGAGAATTTTCCTCTTGCTCTTCAGGATCATAACCATAATCATCTGGCATTTGTAAAGTGAAAAATTGATTGATTTCAGGTGGTTCACCCCCGCAATCGGGTATTATTTCCGGAATATTATTACACTAAATTCCTGTGCAAGTGGCGCATATATGTTAATTGAACATTTTAAGCCTGCCTTTCTAAAACAATATGTTGTCCCACATCCTTATTTACTTTTACATGAAATACCCTTTAATTGGAGTAAGGCCAAATTTACTACTTTTCCATCTCCAATCAGCTGTATTCTTATATTTGTTGTACCATAATTGAACTTGATGGCAGGTCCGTAAAGAATGATATCGTGCAGCATCGCTTTCAGGAGGGAAAGAGACCTATGTGAATTTATTTATTGTTATGGACTTAATGAAAGGTCGAATATTTGGAATTTTCAAGAGCTTACCTAATTGAACAATCGTACCAAATATAAAGTTTCCTATACCTTTTGCAAGGTAAAACTACCCATTGACTGGGCTATAAAGTCGAATTTATGAAACAGATATAAAACTGGTCACTTAAATTCGAAGGATCAAAATAAAAACAAAAACATATAGTAACTTAAAATCGGCCTATAGCCGATTTTTTGATGCCCTATGGTAGAAATGGGGCAGAAAAACAGTCAAATCTAACGATATTTCAAGGTTTTTTCTTCATAACTTTGTTTCTTTAATTCGCAGGTAACCTAGACCCTCATAGGATAAATCCAATCCGGAAGTTTTATCTGATTTAAATAAAACTTCCGGATTGGATTTATCCTATGTTAGTTTTTAAAGTACATCAAAAAAACTTTGTGGACAAACTTATTTTCTCCTAGGATTATTTCTTTCTTCACTATCCACAAACCAATTTTGCTGAAATTTAACATGGTATCGTCTATTTACACATTTAACCAATATAATTAATTTGAACAAAATTGATTCACAAATTTTCCAGTTAAATCCGAAAAACTATATAAAAAAAACGACAAAACTTTCTGGTCACCCTGGTTTTTGCTTAATAACTTCCCTCCCCTTCGGTCAATTTTGCTGAAATGCAATACCAAATGCAGTTAAAGAATAAGCAACTTAAATTCTAAATTTCAACAAAATCGGATTACGCGTTTTTTAGTTATCTTGTCCACAGACGGACGGACATGCATAAATCGATATAACTTTTGATTCCCTGCACAACCATTCCCTTGAAATTTTTCTGCGATGATTATTTCTATGCGTTACACACTTAGTGACAAAACTAATATACCCTCTGGTAGTACCTACCATAGGGCATAAAAAGTTTAACAAATTGAAAAGACCAAATGACAAAGAAGCCTACAAAACAAATTAAAATTTTTTTACGTCAATTTGTTTTTATTCCTCCAAAATCATAATCCGATATTTACTGCGTATATATGGCAGATTCAAGGCCCAAATTTAAGAAACAGATCTAAAACCAGTTAGTGTAAGTAAATACGTGAGAGGAAAGAAGTGTATTAAATCTCAGAGTAGATTCGGAAAATCGAAATAACATTTGATCATGCCTCATTACAAAATTTTTATTTATTTATTTTTTTGATAATTTGGATAAAAAACCGTTTCAAAATATGTTAAATTCTAAACAAACCAAAACCATATCTTTAAAACAATACTACAATAAAATATCAAATTTGCTAAAATACGAATTTGCAGATAGTTCGATATTTTTCATACCGCTATATACGTAGTAAATGTATATACGCGGCCTAAAGTCCCGAGGAGTGTTGGCATTTTACGCCGGCAATAACTAGATAGCGACCTATATTCGATATAGTACAATATGGGCATTTATTACAAACATGCGTACATACGTTGTAAGTGTTACTTACGTACTATGATACTGAAAACTACTGGATAGGTATTTCGTTATATTTTTTGTGTAGGAACAAAAATAAAATTGCCTGTTTGTACGAGATACGATTTTGAAGTCCGTCCCACCTAGCTAATAAACTCAATTCAACATCGTAGCATCTGAGTTTATAGAGTAATTTTTACTTTCTATTCGATAGTAGGTGATACTTTGATTTAACTTGAACTTTATAAAATGATATTGACATATTTCCTGGATAGCTAAATGTTTTTATTTTCATTCTTATATTTTTATACCTTTTTAAGGATTTCTTCAAAAATATATTTTGCACTTTTTATAATTCTTAACGAGAACTGTTCCCCATCATATAAAGATATATTTTCAAACGCCAAGGCTGTTTCCAATACATCGTTTAATTCATTGGGTAAGATTTCTTCCGTCTTCTTAAATTTCTATTCGCAAATAATTAAATTACTTACATTAGGTGAATAATTTAAAGAAAAGTATTCCTTAACTTCATCGTTTCTAATAGCTCTTTTTAATTTTTTTGCAAGTTTTTTTCGATTAAATTTCCGATTTTTAGATCTTGATTTCTGAAAAATACCAGCTTCAATTTTTTTCCATTGCCTCTGAAGAATTGTTTTACGTTTCTTAGAAAGAAATTAAAATGAATCATTTCTTAAAAGTCATTAATATTTATCCTTACTTCAATATTTTTAAGCTTTTGCTTCTCATACTGTCGTTTCAGTTTTATAATTTGTGTATGTCGTTTTTGTCTCCATTCGAGACGTTTTTTCCAACTATTTATTGCCTAAAATAAATATTTTTCATTTGTTTTTACAAATTTATTTTTAAGTACCAATGATTGTGCATTTTCAAATTCTAGTTGTAAACGATATTTGCGATGTTTTTTTGAACGAGTATCACGGATTTTTAAACGTTTTTTCAAATTAATAATTCTTTTCTTTTCCATATCAAAAGCAAGCTTACGACGTTTTCGAATTATTAGATTATGAACTTGAGTTTTCTGGGCAAGTTGGATCATTTTCAATTTTTTCATTTTTTCAAAACTTTTAACAGTTTTTTCAAATTTTTGTAAGTTTTTCACAAACCCTAAGTGTTTTTCACGCTCTCTTTTACTTTTCACATGTAAAATTCTATCTAGCGTTAAATTGGCACTATTTTGATATTTAAGTTGGTCTGCTTGCGTAATATTTTCAGCATGTCGAACCATAATTTTATCAACTTGATAATTTTCCTTAAAAATAGGGATAGATTAAAAACTATGTAATATAATGTATGTTGGGTTTTGATATAATAACTTTACCTTTTGTAGTCGTTCTTGATTAATCAAATCAATGTGTAACCTTCTTAAATATTGACGATAAGAATTAAAGTCTTTCAAATCACAAATAACATCATTATTTTCTGTTAACTTGCCAATTTCTCGTAATCTCTAAAAAAACCAGTATTATCGTAAATTATCACCAATTAAATTATAATTTTTTACCTTAAGATTTGACTCTTTGCTAAAATAATGTTTCAAATGAGGGTCATGTAAAGAATTGTAATCGATTTGTTTGGTATAACAATTTGGATCATAAAGTACGTATTCAGCTGCTTTCCATAACTACAGACGTGTAATAAAATAAAATGTTTTTTAAAACCATTTTGACAAACCTTTCGACCAATTTTATTTCTTGAAAAAATTATTTGATTATTTGGGCACTTCAACATTGGTAATTTATCACAAAGTGGGACATCTTCCCAACCAGGTAAGGCATTTATCGGTATTCCTGATTTAGCTAAATCATCCACCTTGCTTTTCTGACTAATTGCAAAAAAATCCATCAATATAAGTTGCTTTATATAAGAAAAAAAAGGAAAAATTGTTTAAAATAATATTTCAAAGATTTGATTGATTTTATTGGTATTTAAATTTAGTTTTACGTAGATACAAATTTTTCTTAAATATACTTCTAAAAAATTTTCAGAATTTGCTACTGAGATAAAATTTTTTTAATTTGGACGTTTCAAATTCCATTAATTTCTTTTTTAAAGCAAAGCACATACGCATATGCATATTCGATTCCATAATTTTCTTTTCATACCTGGAAACCGCACGTCGGTATTACGTGTATGCAAAACTTGCTTTTTAGGGGTGGGAGTGCAATAAAATCAAGCATAGGCATTTACTCGTTTTTACGATATCTGTGTCTGAAGCAGCGATTTAATTGCATTTTTTTAATTTCTAATTTTTAGTGCATTTCGGATTCCAAACCAAATTGTTTTGAATTAAATAATCAAACTTAAAAAATTTCCTATAAAACGTGTTTAATTTCTGCGTGTAATAACAAACGACATCCAAAAATTCGTGGAATTTTCTTTCACAACTAAATTTGACACATTTTTTATTAAAATGGGCGAATTTTCGTTCTTGCCGTATGAAAAAAGTTTTTATGGTGTTTATTTACTTATTATTAATCAAATGGAAATTATTTTAATTCTTAATTTAGAAAAAAAAATTGTTTTTTTTGAATCAAGTTCGAATCTAGACCGTAGCGCCAAACCCCACTTTTTTTATTTAAATTATAATGAAAACTATCAGTGACAGTCATTTTTTTCGATAAAATGGGGGAAATTATTAAAATCCGTCGAAGTTTTTGAAAATTCAGCGTTTTCAGTTTTAAATGCCTTTCTTTTTAGGTTAAGGTTTCCAAAAAATGAGGCTCTACGTACGAAATGGCTTTCGGCTATTGGTTTACGCAGGAGAAAAATATATAGGCAAATTCATGTATATAATTATTATTTAATAATTAAATTTGTATGTTTAAGAGAAACTTGATTTTTGGAACAAATAACGCAAACATTTTTTTGCAATTCGGATGTTCCAGAATGCATGAGCTTTTAGCCCATTTACAATGTTGCCTCTCCGAATTCATATTTTTAACGCCACCACTACGCCGCACAAACAAGCAATAAAAATGCAAGTGGATTCCAAAAGTGCTTCAATTTCCCCTGTGAAAGGCCCATCCATATTTTCCATAATCTGACCCTGGAGGCAATCTCGACGGACGCGGCGGACGCAATGAACGCGTGAATTGTCAAAAACGTTAGTGACAGTATAAATATTTTTGTGTAGGCAAACTCGACGCCGTCGATGAAATTAGTAATTTTTATTATTATTTGATATAATCTTTGTGTTATAAATTAAAATAGTTTTATAAGTAGTGTAAATTAATAAAAAAACTAAAATACCGTTTTTAAATGGAATTTTCACAAAATAATTCCCACACAAAAATTTTAAAATGACATTTGAACGCGTCCGTCACGTAAAAGTTGAACACGAATCAACTTTACAACGTCTTAACCGTCGCGTCCGTCACGTCTACGTCGAGATTGCCACCTCCCATACATTTCATATGAAATTAACTTTTATTTGACACTTCACACGTCCGTCGCGTTCATTGCGTCGTTCGCGTCCGTCGAGATTGCCTCCAGGGCAAGCGTAGGCATTAACTCGTTTTTACGATATTTGTGTCTGAAGCAACGATTTTCAAGCCGCACTGTCAAATTTTGGAGTGGAAAAAATTGCTTTTTTTTAATTTATAATTTTTAGTGCGTTTCGGATTCCAAACCAAATTCTTTTGAATTAAATAATGAAAGTTAATAAATTTCCTATATAAAGTGTTTAATTTCTGGGTGTAATAACAAACAACATACAAAAATTCGTGGAATTTTCTTTCACAACTAACCCCCTTATTCTGAACGCTGTCATAACAAGTTCTGACTGGCATAAAATGACGTCATTGTCATAACTTTTTTTTAAATACTATTTGGTATTCTGGCGCGCTTATAACTAACAACTGTCATAAAAAAATATCATAAGTTCTGAACGACAATATTTTACATCACAACGGAATTTTATATGGGTTCTCTGAGTGATTCAATTGATAAATACGGAATAATTTCCACCATTCTTTTCAACACACAAATAATTTTACACCGATAGAAAAATTTCAAACCCATACAAGCATTTTCGAGAGTATTTCTCAAATAACCACAAAAGCTCGCTCAAATTATACCAGTTTTAAAGTAGTATAAATTCATATTTTGGACCCGTTCGCCAGAATACAAATTTTCGTAGCAGTCATAATTTCAGTCAGAATATTATTGTCATAAATATTTCTGACCGCAAAACTGTCACAATGCCAGAATAAGCATGTAAGTTTGACATATTTTTTATTAAAATGTGCGAATTTTCGTTATTGCCGTATAAAAAAAAGTTTTTATGGTATTTATTTACTTATTGGTAATCAAATAGAAATTATGTTAATTCATAAATTAGTAAAAAATTCGTTTTTTTTAATCCACGCCGAAACGTCAAATCCCACTTTTTTTTATTTTGATTTTAACGAAATCTACCAGTGACAGTCATTTTTTGGTTAAAATGGGGGCAATTCTTAAAATCCGTCGAAATTTTTGAAAATTCAGCGTTTTCAGTTTTAAATAATTTTTTGTTTTGTTTTAAAGTTTCCAAAAATGGGGCATTACGTATGAAATGGCTTTCGGCTATTGGTTTACGCAGGAAAG
Source organism: Xylophagus ater (assembly GCA_963422695.1). Classification (NCBI taxonomy): domain Eukaryota; kingdom Metazoa; phylum Arthropoda; class Insecta; order Diptera; family Xylophagidae; genus Xylophagus; species Xylophagus ater. The sequence continues at coordinate 31,681,894 of OY730483.1, forward strand.
GAAATATATAAGCACATACATGTTTATAATTATTATTTAATAATTTAATTTTGTATGTTTAAGAAAAACTTGATTTTTTAGCAATCAAACGCAAACATTTTTTTGCAATTCGGATTTTCCAGAATGCATGAGATTTTAGCCCATTTACAATGTTGCCCCTCCGAATTCATATTTTTAACGCCACCACTACGCCGCACACACAAGCAATAAAAATGCAAGTGGATTCCAAAAGTGTTTCAATTTCCCCTGCGAAAGGCCCATAATCTAAGATATTTTCCCTAATCTAAGCTCCAGGGAAAGAATAAAATACTACACATTTCAGGCTTAACGCCATTGATAAAAGAGTACAGGATTGGATACGTGCAGGGGAAACTGAAGTAATTTTGAAACACTTGTATTTCTATTGTTGATTGTGGCGCAGTCGCGGCTTTAAAAATATGAATTCGGAGCACTGTACACGGGCTGAATACTCATGTTTTGTGGAACATTCGAATTGCAAAATAATGTTTGCGTTATTTATTTCAATAATCAAATTTCCTTTAAATTGATGCAAAATTAAATTATCAAATAATAATTATAAATATGTTTGACCCTACATATTTTTTCATGTGTAAACCAGTAGCCGAGAGCCATTTCATGCATAGAGCTTCATTTTACAAACCTTAAAAAAAAAAAACGGGCATTTAAAAATGAGAGGATATCGGAAACATGTTGTTATAGAAACGCTGGCTTAAAACCTTCAATTATACGCGCCACTTGTACAGGAAAAAAAATGAGCAAAGCAAACCATAGTAGTGAATTTACATTTTCTCTATATCGGCCGGACCACTATGGAACTTTCCCGATAATGTCATAAAATATTCATTTCAGTTCTCCTATTCTAAATGTACATTCCAAGTTTCATGAAAATTTGACTACTATTGGCCGAATTATTAAGGTTTATTTATTTTGCATTCCCGTAACCCCTACAGAGAGGAGTCGCATTCTATCTTTGCAGTTGACCTATCCAAAGTGTATACACCAAGTTTTAGGAAATTCGCCGATTATTGAATGAATACTTGAAGTTTTTCTATTTCAGCCCCCCACAATCCCCCATCGAGGGGAGGCATTTTATCTTTTCAGTTTGCTCATCCCAAATGTACATTCCAAGTTTCATTAAAATCGGTTATTAACGGAATTATTAAGGCTTTTTTATATCACCCTCTCGCTACCCCCACCGAGGGGAGACGCATTCTATCTTTTCACTTGGCCTATCAAGAATGTACACATCAAGTTTCAAGAAAATCCGCCTTTTATTGAGTGAATTATTGACGTTTTTCTATTTTAGCCCTCCACAACCCCCCACCGGGGGAGACATATTTAATCTTTTCAGTTGGTCCATCCCAAACGTACGTTCGAAGTTTTATTAAAATCCGACTATTATTGGCCGAATTAAGGAAGTTTCTATATTTCCCTATTACTAAGCTTTTTATATTTGACTCTCCCGCAACCCCCACCGAGGGAGTCGCATTCTATCTTTACACTTGGCGTATCCAGAATCTATAAACCAAGTTTAAAGAAAATCCGCCCATTATTGAGTGAATTATAGAAGTTTTTCATTTTTAGCCCTCCACAATCCCCCACCGCGGGGAGACGTATTTTATTTTTTCACTTGGTCCCAAACGTACGTTCGAAGTTTCATTAAAATCGGACTATTATTAACGGAATTTGGGATGTTTCTATATTTCCACCACAACATTTTTAAAAAAAAGTTTTGCGCATTAGTGTTGCCAGATGTAAATTGCGTTGAAAAGTTAATATGTTCTGACTTCGATCTTGGTACGCAAACTGTGCAAATCTCATCAAAATTGGACGAGCAGTTTCCCTTTTACAACAAGTGCAAAAATAGACTATATTTGGACAAAATGTATTTTTAGACAGTGTTGCCATAGTCGAATATGGCCCAAAAACTAATCAGATCTAAGTTAGGATCAAATACATGCACTGTGTAAATTTTATCGAAATTGGCCGAACAGTTTAGTCTGAACCGTGCGGACAAAATTTTGTCGTTTTTAGACAGAAAAAGCGTTACCAAATAGTGTTGCCATATATTAATTTCGCCCAAAATCTAACACCATCTGGCATTTGATGCAACACCAAAATGGTGAAAGTTTCATGGAAATCGGACCATCCATTCAGATTTTATTAAAGATTTAAAAAAGCGGACGGACGGACGGACGGACATGGGGCTAATTATTTTTGACGAAACGGATTTTGCACTTATTTTCATCTTCCTAGCCCTTCTAGATCAAATGTTAGGTTTTCGCAGGATTATAGTACTTTCCTATAAACATTCGTTTATCGGGAAAATAAAAATGTAGAGAATCGCACGCTTTAAATTTTTTATACTTAATCAACGTATCTCGCACGAGCGGTGCGAGCACCCAAGGTCGAAAATTTGGAATTTTCACGGTTCATTGACTGGGCTAGAATGAACGAATATTCTTTCATTTATGGTCATGTATTGTGCAACATTCGAATTACAAAAAAATGTTTCGGTTATTTATTTTAAAAGTCAAATTTCTTTTAAATGTTGTATACAATTGTGAATTGTCAATTGATTCATGGACTTTTAATTATTTGCTATAATTAATAAAAGACAGTAAAAACCACAACATGGCGCAGCCGAATTGAGGCGGATTAACATCAAGTACGTGGGGGGCAAGGTGAAAGTAGGTTATCACCAGGGAAGTGTTCCAAGACCGACTAGATTAAGGATGTATGGAAACATCTTGTGCGTAGTGAAGAGCTGCGTCCTGCACGTGGTACCCCTGCTTATACTAAATCTTGCGGATCTAGAGGAGACAACCTCGATAAACAACCCCAATCCCAAAGTGTTAACCGATCCGTGCTGATGGGATGAATGGCAGTAGGGATATACTGTCATGAACGGAGGCTTCAGATAACAGGCAACCTCTGAGTGTACAAGTGCCTTGCATCGGTAAGGGAGCTCTGCCGATGTGGACTATAATTTCTCGCCATATTCGTGGGACCAAAATATGGACAACAAAAATTTAAAAAAAACAGACGTTGAGAAGAGTGAGTCTTCCGTTGGAGATGGCAGCCGGAACAGCGAGGTCGAATCGACTCGCTCGATGGAGGTCATTTTCAGCAGAACGCTCACTCTTGAAGAGGAGGACGAGCTCTTAGAAGCGAAAGAGGAAGTGGTTAAGGCAGTAGCTCAGGCTGGAAATATGCCGTTTGAAACCAACCCTTCAAGCGTGGTTGGAAATATGCCATCCGCTCTCGAAGGTAGCAAGGAAGCTGCCAGGTTATTCGAACCTGAGCAAAATAAAAAGGACACTGGTAAGAGGACTGCTTATCAGCAGGCTAGGATTCGTCTCCGGTCTGCCATTAGGAAGGTCCAGAAGTACGGTGCAATGGATCCCAGTGTGCTCAGCCTCTGGGAGAAAGAGCAGTACGAAAGGGCCAAAGTGGTAGCTGGAGATGCTAGCTTGAAGAGTTTTCTTGCCAGTCATCAGGCTAAGGTGGTGGAGGAATAAGAGACTGCTCCTCGGGATCCCATTGCGGGATCATCAAACGAGGATGGCTTCGTAACGGTTACAACAAAACGTAACCGTTTCTTGGGAAAACGTGATAGGTCGGGGGACGACGTCACGCAAGGCGAGGCTAAGAAGCCTAAACAGAAGGTTTCTACAGCGACACGCAACAGGCCTGTGAATGCAGAGCTGGACAAGTTGCGTGTGGCTGTAGTTAACGAGCAGCAGTCGGATGGCCGATTAACCCTCGACCAGTGGCAGAAAATCGAGGAGAGGTTCCAGGTGGCTATGCTGACTTTTTACGAGTCAGCTGCCGAAGACCAGGAATTGCTCTTCGATGGCGCTGGCTGGGAGGGTGGACATAAGATTGTCGCTTGTGGGAATGATGCCTCGGCAAAATTCTTTAAAGAATTCGTTGACGGTCTTGGCGGTATTTGGGAAGGTGCCAAAATCACAGCAGTTGCTGTGAAGGACCTTCACAAATACGTAATACCGAAGGCCTGGGTGTGGGTTTCCAAGCCCTACACCACCCCGGATAGGTTCTTAGCCTTACTAAGAAATCAGAATAGGGAGATGAAGGCTGAGGGATGGAAGGTGCTGAAGGTGGGACCCCAGAGGGAACACGGACAGAATTACCTTCTATCACTCAGCCGTGAATCACTTCCCTATCTGGAGAAGTGTAAAGGGATGGTAAGATACAGTTTGGGCAGGGTGATGATAAAACCCCCTGCCCACACTGAAGGAATCGAAGAGGAGGAGCCGGTAACCTGTGATGGAGGTGGTACAAATCAACCTCCATCACAGTAGAACGGCTACTGTCTGCCTAGCAGAACTACTCTCTAGGCAGAATTTCACAGCGGCTTTAATCCAGGAACCCTGGATCAACAACAGGAAACAATTATCAGGACTAAAGGTAAGAGACTTTACTCTTTTCTAAAAAAAATCGGAAGGGAAAGTCAGAACTTGTATCCTATTGAAGAATACAGTTAAAGATTTTCTTTTGGAAAATTACAGCTCTGAGGATGTTACAGTAGTGGTATGCGATTGGAATCAGCAGAAAGGGAAACCTTTGTGTCTGGTTTCGGCATATCTACCCTACGATGGACAGATAGCGGATCTACCACCAGGAAGTTTAAGGCAGCTAGTTGCACGGAACACGTGGCAGTTAGTTATCAGGTGTGATGCCAACGCTCACCACACACAATGGGGAAGTAAGGACACCAATGAAAGAGGTATGTTACTACTTGATTTTATTATATCATCCAATCTAGTAATCTGTAACGTAGGGAATGACCCAACCTTTGTAATTAAAAATAGGCAGGAAGTTTTAGATATTACATTAACTAACACTTCCCAATTTGAAATAGGAAGATGGAGGGTCTCGCATGAGCCCTCCCTCTCTGATCACAAATGGATCTTGTTCGAGGTTAAGGCTCGAATAGACAAGAGAGCACCCTTTAGGAACCCTAGAAAAACTGACTGGGAAGGCTTTGGGCACTCACTGAGTAATAGGCTCAAGGAGCCTCCTAGATCATTGAAGTGCAGAAATAGTGTGGACAGCGCAGTTAATTACCTCAGCAATGAAGTAATTAAAGCTTTCGAATAATCGTGCCCAATATCTAGACCACCCAGAAGGCAGAAACCTATCTGGTGGAAAAAAGATATTACGGTCATGAGAAAGAATGTCGGGAAACTCTACAACAAAGCAAGGTGGAGTAATCTTGAAGAAGACTGGGAACTGTACAAGGCAAATAAAAGGGAATTCAAATACGTCATCAGAAAGGCTAAAAGACTTTCGTGGAGAACGTATTGCGAGGACATCACGGAAACTAGCGAAGCTTCAAGACTAAGGAAGATACTCTCAAAGGAGGACAACGTCCCCAGCTTTATCAAAAGGGGGGACGGATCATGGGTGGAAGACAGTCGAGAGGCTTTAGAATCGCTTATAGCCGCTCACTTTCCAGGAAGCGTGGAACGGGAAGAAGAAGAGGAACTTCCGACAGTGCGGAAACTCAGCTGGCGGAAGATCGACTCCATCACAAGTGGGAATAAGCTCACTTGGGCAGTCGAATCTTTCATGCCATACAAATCCCCAGGACCTGATGGCATCAGACCGATAATGGTACAAAAAGCACCAGAAGCTCCAAAAAGATGGCTTCAGACAATTTTCAGAAGTTGTCTACGAATGGCATATGTGCCTAGGATGTGGAGAGAAAATAAGGTAATCTTCATACCAAAGGCAGGAAAAATCAGTCATACACTGGTTAAGGACTTCAGACCTATCAGCCTATCTTCCTTTCTCCTGAAGATATTGGAAAGATTGGTCAATACTCATATTAGAGAGGTATGTGGAGGGCCTCTTTCGCACTCCCAACATGCATACCTCAAACATAAGAGTACGGAAACGGCTTTGCACGAAGTCATTAGTAAGATAGAGGATAGCATCAGCAATAAGGAATGTGCTCTTGTAGCTTTCCTGGACATTGAAGGGGCTTTCAACAACGTCAAAAGGGAAGCCATCATATGCGCACTAGAAGACGCAAATGTGGAAGGGGAAATTACTGATTGGATCAACATGCTGCTGCACTGTAGATATATAAATGCGGCCTACGGGGACAGTGAAGCAAGGATGAGAGTATCCAGAGGAACACCTCAGGGAGGAGTACTATCTCCATTCCTCTGGATTTTAGTAGTTGACGATATTCTTAAGAAACTCGGCAATGGTGGGATCTCAGTGGTAGCATACGCTGATGATCTTGCACTAATTGCTAAAGGTAAATTTCTGGACACTGTGGCGGCTTTTAATTACTTTCAATTTGGTGGAAAACTACTTGTTTACATTTTCAGAAAAAATACTTGTTGCGATTCCTTTTTTTCTTTTAATACTCAGTAGCCATAATTGAAATGATTTTCCTTACTAATTAGGTAGGCTGTTTGAATTTTCTTCAAATGAAAAATCAGTTAGGAAAATCAGTTTTTGAGATTTACCTAAACGAGTCGGATCTAATTTTTGCAAATAATTTTAATAATTTAAACAAATTAAAATAACTTTTGTGAAGTTAAATTAATTTAATTTTTTAATAAATTGTGTTTTTATTTTTAAAGAATAACCCTTTTTTGGGAATTTAATAAATTGTGTTTTTTTAAAATTTTCAAATAAATAAGTTTCTTTTTTAATACAAAATAACAATGAATTGAAAAATAAATTTTTAACCAATCCAACGCCAATAGGGAGCGATTGGATTGAATAAATTCTGCTGGAATCTTATTAGTACTTCACCATAAATGGTGACCCCGACAACACTTTTGCACCCGTCGAAAGTTCGACCAGAAAAATAATTTTTCGTTCCAGAAATTTCTTCTCAAAACTCGAACAATAGTTCTCCAAAGAAATATACAAATTCAAACAGAAATTTCTGCAAAAAAGCGAATCCTGTTAAACTGAAAATTTTGAAAAAATTTTCCCATTCAGAATGAAAATGTTTCGTTAAATTTAAAATGTGAATGCAGCCGAACAAATTTAGCAAATTAATGAATCTCAATTAAATTAATCGAAGATTTTGAATTCCAACACCTAATAAATTGCAAATAGTGGGACCAAGCCTTTAATTCTGGCGTGAGGCTGCGTCAGACACTATTTTGCGATTTAGCACCCAGAAAGAAAAGTTTAAATTAATAACCATCAAATACTCGTGAAGAGAGCCCAAAGAAAAGGCTTCACATCATTCAATACACAAGAGCCCAAAGAAAAGGCTTCACATCATTCAATGCACAAGAGCCCAAAGAAAAGGCTACACATCATTCAATACACAAGAGCCCAAGAAAAGGCTACCAAGGTTCACTGGAAACTCATCAACGGACGGCAAGTCAAACTCTATTCAACCATCAAAATTTTTTTTTTACGTCAAGAACATATTAAGGTTGTACCTAATTTTTCATTAATTCAAATTTATATATAATAACTATTTATTATTTTTGGTATTTTGTACAAAACAAATTTATTCACTTAATTTAATTTAAAAAACAATATAATTTTTCTTTTTATTGTTGTCTTTACTGCTAATACTTTAAGAAACTTGTGTACAATCATTTCAATTTACGTTACTGAGTGTGTTTGCCTCAACGCAAGTGAGAATTTTCTGTCTTTGACAAAATTTGCGTTTTCTTCAGTTTTTTTTTTTGTGTTTGTTTATATTTCATTCTTCCGTGTTAGTTTTCTTACCATGTCAGTAGCCGATTTGAATACAGCCGATGTTTCTCCTCCAGCCCAATCAGAAGACGTTACTCTTATGTACCGAGTCGCAACTAAACCCCCAACTTTCAATCGGGAAGACCCTGAGGTCTGGTTTACCCAATTGGAAGCACAGTTCCGCATCGGGAGAATATCTCAAGACGGTACCAAGTACGGGTATCTTCTTGCAGCACTCGATGCGGAAACCATAAAATGCGTCCGCGAGAAAGTTATCAACCCTCCGGCCTCAAATTCTTACGAGGATTTGAAAATAGCTATTATTGAAAGACTTGGTGAGTCAGCACGTACCAAGATTGATAGGCTTTTAAGGGGTTTGCAATTAGGTGATAAGAAACCATCTCAACTTTTGCGCGAGATGCAAACTTTAGGCGGCGGTAAAGTGCAAGACGCCTTATTACAGAACTTGTGGATGCAACGTTTACCCGCACATGCCCAAGAAATATTATCAGGTATTGACGACACCTCATTAGACAAATTAGCCAATACTGCGGATAAAATAGCTGAAATAAATCAAACAGCTAATTTATACGCAATTTCAAATAATCCATCTTCATCCTCGTCAACACCATCTGATCAAATTTCCGCGGAAATAAAATCATTACGCGATCAAGTTGTCTCTTTAACCCGACGAATCGATCTTTTAAGCAAGCCCATTACGCAACGAAACCGTTCACGTTCGCGGTCAAGTTCCGTTCCAAAGAAGTATGATTTATGTTGGTATCATTATAAATTTAAAACTGACGCTCGTAAATGCATTCAACCATGCAATTTCGAACAGTCCCAAACATCAAACGTTTCGAAAAACTAAGTTCAGCTACGCTGCCGATGGCCAGCGATTCTGGCTTTAATAGTCATCGCCTTATTTTAATTGATCCAACTACCAAATTACAATTTTTAGTAGACTCTGGCGCAGATGTATCTGTCGTACCTCCTACCTACAAAGACACCTCCAATAGAAGCGACTTTAACCTGTTCGCAGCTAATTCAACAATCATAGAGACTTTCGGCCATAGAGTATTAACTTTGGATTTAGGTTTACGCAGAAATTTTCAATGGCGCTTTACTATCGCAAATGTCGGCAAGCCAATCATTGGGGCGGATTTTATTAATCATTTCGGACTTTTGATAGACCTTAAAAAGAAAAAACTTATAGATCCTCTTACCAAGTTGGAAGTCATTACCAAATTGATAAAAGGACCTTCCTACTCACTCACCACAATTTCCGCTGATTCTTGTCCCCCCGAAGTTTATAAATTGTTACACAAATTTAAATCCATCACCGTCGAAGCGCCTACGTTAAATCAATTGAAACACCACGTAACTCATTCCATAGTCACCTTAGGCCCTCCATGTGTCGCTCGTTGTAGACGTTTGAACCCTGAAAGGGCCAACATTGCGAAGCAAGAATTTGCAATAATGTTGGAACAAGGCATTTGTCGACCATCTAGTAGCGATTGGTCGAGCCCATTACATCTTGTTATGAAAAAAAATGGCGACTGGAGACCTTGCGGCGACTATCGTGCTCTTAATTTCATCACCAAGCCCGATCGTTATCCAATTCCGTATATAACGGACTTTTCGCAACAACTCGATGGTTGTACTATATTTTCATCACTGGATTTGGTTAAAGCATACCACCAGATTCCGATTAGTGATGAGGATATCCCAAAGACGGCAATAAGCACACCGTTCGGATTATTTGAATTCACGCGCATGACTTTCGGTTTGCGTAACGCTGCTCAAACTTTCCAGCGGTTCATGCATTCTGTTTTACGCGGTTTAAATTTTTGTTTTCCCTATATCGACGATATACTCATTGCCTCCAGTGATATGGCAGAGCACGTTAAACATTTGGAAACCGTTTTTCAACAGCTTAAGGATGCAGGCCTCGTCATTAACTCAAGTAAGTGCATTTTCGCTGTCCCAGTCATCACTTTCCTCGGACACGATATTTCGGCTTTCGGAATTAAACCCGCTAAAGGCAAAATTGAAGCTATCGCTAATTTCAAGCTACCAGAAACCGTTAAGGAATTGCGTCGATATTTGGGGATGATAAATTTCTATAGAATTTACATTCCCCAAGTTGCAACCGAGCAAGCATTGCTTAACGATTTCCTCAAGGGTAGTAAAAAAAATGACCAACGAAAAATCACCTGGACAGATTCATCCAGACAACAATTCGAATTAACCAAAACACGGTTGTGCGAGGTAACACATCTTGCACATCCATCATCAAGTGCAACGCTAGCGATTATGGTCGACGCTTCTGATACTGCGATTGGTGCTGTTTTACAGCAACAGGTGTCAAAAGCGTGGCAACCCCTTAACTTTTTCTCAAGAAAATTAACTAACACACAAAAACGCTATAGCACTTACGACCGTGAACTATTGGCAGCTTATGCAGCCATAAAGCATTTCAAACATTGGATAGAGGGACGTGCTTTCACTCTTTTCACTGACCACAAACCCCTCATTTACGCCTTACAACAAAATCTAGACAAGGCATCTCCGCGACAATGTAGGCATCTCGATCTGATTGCGCAATATACCACAGATATCAAACATATATCTGGACGTGACAACATTGTGGCCGACACACTCTCTAGAGTTTCCGAGTTTTCCGTGTGCGAAAGCATTAACTATGCACTGATGGCGGAAGCCCAAATTGGGGACTCTGAACTGCAAACACTAATGGAAAACGAACATAATCTCAAGTTCAAACCATTTCCTGTTTTCGGTTCCGATATCAAAATCCTTTGTGATACTTCCACAGGAAACGTTAGACCATACGTCCCACCCAAATTTCGTCGAATTGTGTTCAATAGTATCCATAATCTGGCCCACCCAAGCATCCGATCAACCGTAAAAGCAGTTGTTAAAAACTTTATCTGGACTTCAATCAAAAAGGAAGTCAGTTCCTGGGCCAAATCCTGTTTAGCTTGCCAAAAAGTAAAGATATCTAGGCACGTCAAAAGTCCAATTGGCAATTTTCCTCTGGTTGAAAATCGATTCGACAAAATTCATCTGGACATTATAGGTCCACTGCCTCCATCAGAAAATAACAAATACTGTGTGACTTTAATCGACCGTTTCACTCGCTGGTCTGAGGCCATACCAACCCCAGATATCAAAACCGAAACAGTGGCCAATGCCATCTATAACCATTGGATATGTCGTTATGGTGTACCATCAACCATCACCACAGATCGCGGCTCACAGTTCGAATCCGAACTTTTCTCTGAACTGTCGAACCTTCTGGGATTCACACGCAGTCGTACTACGGCTTACAATCCAGCGTGTAACGGCATGATTGAGAGGTGGCACCGAACACTAAAAGCAGCCATTATGTGTGTGGGGGATCGACAATGGACCAAGTCTCTACCTTCGGTATTACTTGGTTTGAGGACAGTTTATCGAGAGGATTTCAACGCTACGTCAGCTGAATTAGTTTACGGTCAAAATATACGTTTACCTGGAGATTTTCTACAAACTACACAAAGACACATATCCCAGTCCGAATTCGTTCGACAAATTAGAAATCATTTCGACACTATTCGACCAACACCACCGTCACGACACGGACACAGCCAAATTTTTGTTTTTAAAGATTTAACTAACTGTTCTCATGTTTTTGTAAGAGCAGACGCGGTGCGAGCCTCGCTACAACCACCCTACGAAGGACCTTTTAAGGTTGTTAATCGAAATGACAAATATTTTACACTTCAAATCAAGAATGTCCAAAAAACTGTTTCGATTAATAGATTAAAACCTTTCTTTAGCGAAAGTTTTGAAGCAGTTATTAAGCCTACCTTCGAGAGCCCTACGGAACCAACTGAAAGGGTTAACAAAAAAGTTACGTTCCTAGATGAAAAAACTGACCCGACCCAAACACGATTCGGACGCATTTCCAAGCCTCCAACTCGGTGCAATGGTTAACGTTCATTAGCGATTCACTGGAGGGGGAGTACTGTGGCGGCTTTTAATTACTTTCAATTTGGTGGAAAACTACTTGTTTATATTTTCAGAAAAAATACTTGTTGCGATTCCTTTTTTTCTTTTAATACTCAGTAGCCATAATTGAAATGATTTTCCTTACTAATTAGGTAGGCTGTTTGAATTTTCTTCAAATGAAAAATCAGTTAGGAAAATCAGTTTTTGAGATTTACCTAAACGAGTCGGATCTAATTTTTGCAAATAATTTTAATAATTTAAACAAATTAAAATAACTTTTATGAAGTTAAATTAATTTAATTTTTTAATAAATTGTGTTTTTATTTTTAAAGAATAACCCTTTTTTTGGAAATTTAATAAATTGTGTTTTTTTAAAATTTTCAAATAAATAAGTTTCTTTTTTAATACAAAATAACAATGAATTGAAAAATAAATTTTTAACCAATCCAACGCCAATAGGGAGCGATTGGATTGAATAAATTCTGCTGGAATCTTATTAGTACTTCCCTATAACACCATTAGCGAACTATTGGAAACAGCTCTCAACAGGCTCAGCAAATGGGCCGGTTGCAACGGTCTTAACATCAATCCGGGCAAGACGGAATTGGTACTCTTCACCAGAATGTACAAGGTACCCCAGTTCAGACTGCCAAAGCTTGATGGAGTCACCTTGAATATATCTGAGGAGGTCAAATTCCTAGGACTTTGGCTGGACAAAAAGCTAGCATGGGGAATCAATACAGAAAACAGAGTAACGAAAGCTTACAATGCTCTGTATGTATGCAGGAGGGCTGTAGGTAGAAATTGGGGGCTAAATCCTAGTATAATGCTCTGGCTTTATACCGCGGTGGCGAGGCCAATTCTAACCTATAGGGCACTGGTTTGGTGGGAGGCCACCAACAAAAAACATATACAAGGGAAACTCACTTGGGTTCAACGGTCTGCTTGTATTGGTGCGACAGGTGCGCTTCGAACAACACCAACGGCAGCTCTGGAAACGATTTTGCATTTGTTGCCGATCGACTTGTACATTAAACAAGCGGCGGGTAACAGTGCTCTGAGCCTAAGAAACCATGGGTTTCTCAAGAGACAGGATAAAGGTCATGGTAAGATCCTAAACTGGACCTTAGGTGGCAGTGCCAAGGCGGCAACAGACACCATATTGGAAATATTGGACTTTGATACCCCTTACAGGATGTTATACCCGGAAAAAACAGACTGATATGACAATAAGGTTCCTATCAAAGGCGAAATCGCCATTTATACAGACGGATCTAAAACAGAGTACGGCGTAGGCTCGGGGATATTCTCGGAAGACCTCAGCATAGCGAAATCTTTCCGACTTCCACTGGAATGCAACGTCTTCCAGGCGGAGATATTGGCAATTCAAAAGGCTGCAGAAACATCTAATCTGGAGAAGATATCCTCCAGGGTTATCTCGATCTACTCAGACAGCAAGGCAGCCATGAACGCGTTTAGTTCGGTAGCTGTTAACTCGGGAATAGTCAGTAGCTGTCGCAAGGTGTTGAAGACACTATGCGTTCAGAATAATGTTAGATTATGCTGGGTTCCAGCCCATTGCGAAATCGAGGGAAACGAATCGGCAGACATGCTGGCAAAGAAAGGTGCAGACGATTCAGAACACGAAATCACTGACGTACTGCCTTCCCTCTCGGCGTTTAAAGCACGTATCAAGGACGGGGAAGCCAACACACGATGGCACAATCTTAGTGGGCACGAAGTGTCAAAAAGTTCGTGGCCGAAAATGAATCAGAAAAAGTCGAGGCTCTTAATAGACTGGAATCGGAATCGTCTACGAACGATTATTGGAATACTGACGGGACACTGTCTGTTGAGGAAGCACGCTAAAAGGCTGGGCTTGGTGCAGACCGACCTCTGCCGTTATTGTGGAGACATAGGGGTGGCTGAAGACATCAAGCACATTTTATGCGAGTGCGCAGCTCTCTCTCGAGCTCGTAACAACTATTTGGGCAACCATTTCTTCGGGAATTTAGGAATGCTTCAGGCGACCGACATGGGAAGTCTAATGAAGTTCTGTAGGAAAGTTAAAGTCACAATGGGACCATTAAGGTTCCTGGTGCTGTACGTAGTACCCCTACTCTACCTACCTACCTAACATCAAATACGTCTGATTATAAAGGATTTATAAAAATTTTGAAAAAAAAATTGTGAAAAAACGAAAACATGGAAATGTATAAAAAACCGGATATTGTGAAAATAGACGGCGACGTGGCTGAAAATTGGAAAAAATTCAAAAGGCAATTTGAAAATTATGGAACATTGGTTGGATTTGAGAAGAAAACTTCATCGGAAAAATGTGCTTTGATGCTGAATTTAATGATTTATGATTTAATGATTAATGATTTAATGATTTATGATTTATTCGGATCACTTAATTTTGACAAAAATGAAGAGAAAAACGACTATGGAAAAGTCGTCGCCGCATACGATTTGTGCTTCATGCCGCAGAAGAATGTTATATTTGAACGATATTTGTTTTATACAAGAAATCAAAAACAAGGTGAACAATTTGACCAATTTTATGCTGATTTAAGGAAATTGGTGAAAAATTGTGAATTCCGTGGAGGAATCGAAGCTGAATTGGAGATGATGAGAGATCGTTTAATTTTGGGAACGTGTCATCAAAATTTACAGGAAATGTTACTCAGAATCAAAGATCCAACATTAGACAGCATTGTAATAAAATGTAAAGTTTTTGAAGCGAACACAGAACAGGCAAGTACGATTCAAGGGGGATTGTTGGAAACGAAGACAACAGTGGATAGGATGAAATTCGGTAACCTGAGGTCAAATAAAAAACAAGGTAATGAAAATTTTAAATATAATAAAAAAGAACAATAAAAAAATGAATGTTAGCAAAAATGCAAATTTTGCAACTACACGCATAGAAAAGGAAGCTGCCCAGCGTACGGTAAAAAATGTAATAATTGTTCTCGACCATAGATATATATATTACTAGATTACTCGAAGCAATAAATTCCTTCAGAAGTGAATGGCAAATTTTCGGACTTCCCTTTCTCGCGCCGAGCATACCATTCGCCATACTAAACGCTATACAACAATGGCGAAAAAGACAGATAGTTGCAGAATTTGGAACTAACCAGGGATTGGCAAAAGGAAACAATTAATAATTTTTTGGTTTTTAAAGTTTATTTTGTATTTTTGTAAATAATTCATGTACAGAAAAACTTAAAATAATTTTCTATTTTAATTTTTCGGTGTTTATAAATTAATGTGAATTTTATTTGGTGTTTTTAAAATTTAGGGTAAAAAAAAGAATCCGAGTCCAGCAGTATTTAAGTCATTGTTCTCGACTCAATCATTTTGCAATCGTCTGCACGAACAGAAGACAAATAAATGAGGTCCAAGTGGATGAGTCATCGGAAGATTTTCTAATAGATTCAATTATTGCAGTCAATAACTTTGAGGTTAATTATATTAAATGTTGGTATCAAATAATAGAAATAGAAAATTCAAATGTCAAATTAAAATTAGATACTGGTGCAAACGTAAATATTTTGCCATTAAAAATTTATAATAATTTAATCCATAACGAAAATATAGAATTGATTAGCACACATTTATTTACCGGTTTGGGTACATTAAAATTAAAACAAAAGTTGGAGGTGATGTCGACAGCAACACCAATTGCGAGTCCGCTGAAAATAAACGAAAAAGTGAAAAATAAACTACAAGAATTGTGCAAAATGAAGATCATCGAACAAGTCACCGAGCCAGCTGAATGGATTAGACATATGGTGGTTGTGGAAAAGCCGAATGGAGATTTAGGGATATGCATTAACCCACAGGAATTAAATAATGTGTTAACATTATTTGGCAACGCTAACCAATATTACAAAAGTATAATAAATTGAGAGAGATCTTTTAGCAAAAAAATAAAATAAGAAGAAGAACAAACGGAAAGATATTAATATAGAGGAGACATTTTGTTGAGACACACGAGAAAATTCGTGACGAGAAACATAGATTCAACAGATGGAGAAATATTAATTAAACATTCATTTTTCATTTACATTTTTATAACTATTAATAATTTAATAAAGAAAACTTAAAACTATAAAAAAAAAACAGAGGTAACATCTCAGAAGTTGGATATACTACATCCATAATAACATATTACGCCAATATATATTTTAATTTTGTCTTGTTTGAGTGCGAAAAATAAAAATGAGCATAACAAATGAAAGTAATGAAAAAAAGAATGTCCAAGATCCCAATGGAAATATAGAAACACATGTGATGGAAAGTGAGGTTATATGTGCACTCTTTAAGCAAAATGCGGAATTAATCGAAGCACTACAATCAAATAAACATGTGGGTGAAACAAAGTACCAAATTATGCCCGATTTAAATAATTCCATCCGTGCTTTTAACGGTAGAGAGACAGAACATGAGGCAAAGGATTGGGTAATGTCTATTAAGGGCATTGCCGAATTAAATCATTGGCCGGATTCCTTTCGTTTAGAGACAGTTCGAATGACACTACAAGGTGCAGCAAAGAATTGGTTTAATTCAATGCAACTAAGGAATTGGAGTCAATTTGAAGATGAGTTTCGGAAAGCGTTTGTTGGTACAATAAGTATTTCAGAGAAATGGAAATTGTTACTTGCGAGAAAACAAAAGAAAGGAGAAGATATTATCGATTACTACTTCGAGAAATTAAGACTTTGTAATGATTTAAATTTAGATTTCTTCGAAATAAAGAAACAAATAATTGATGGAGTTTTTTCGAGAGAATTGAAATTGTTTTTAGTAACGCGAACACATGAAGAAACAAACCAAATGATTAAAGACATTCGTTATTTCGAAAATTCATTGCATTCTAGCATAGAGTAAATATAACTTTTATAGAGTGTAGAAGTAGAAGCAATTTTTTTTCAGATTTTTCTGATTTCTAGGTGGATAAAACTACGCCATCTCTTATTAAAAATATAATTTAAAGTTTTTGGTGTTTGTATTCGGATAAATTCTTTAAAATTTTAAATTCTTTTGAATCTTCTTATTTTACTGGCATTTGTTAATTCAATATTTTTCTCCTTTTCTGGCGAAAATGTATTTAATATTTTTTTCATTCATATTGCTATAGGAAACGTAAATTGTGGTATTTTCAACTTAGAATCGCATTTTTTTTTGTGTACACAACTTCTTATAGAAGAATTGAACTGAATTTTTTTTTGTTTTTATGAAATTCCAAATAATGTGTATGTGTGTCATATTTTTCAATATTTATTATTACGATTCTCGGCTGTGTGTAATTGGGTTTAATAGCTATGATTTTAACAAATTCAATTTCAATAATAACTTCTTGGCCGAATATGAAATGTTAACATCATGGAATGTTGCCAAATTTTGAAAAAACAAATAATTGATTTCAGTATGGAAATGTAAATGCGTTGTGTACTTTTAATTTAGAATTTCGATTTCTTATTTGAATGAATGAAAATTTTTACGATATGATTCGCTATCGGCGATAAACTTCCATTCTTCTTATTGCAGTTTTGGATACGTTGTTTTGATCATTTATCCAATTACAATTTTTTCTAATTAATACTAAAAGTAGAAAATCAAGAATTTTAATATTATGTTCTTTAACCAATCCGGGAAATGTTTGGACCTATATAATAGGGCATATATTATCGGCAGGTCCAATCCATGGATCGGATTTGAAAAAATTGATTCTGGAAATTTTAAAAGAATGCAAAAATTCCAATATTGAAATATCAATTCTTGTATGTGATCAAGGATCTAACAACAAAAAATGCTATACATTGCTAGGAATTTCTTCAGAAAACCTGTTTTTTTATTTTCCAAGTATAACGTATTTTTGCATTATTTGATATCGTTCATCTAATAAAATCATTTAGAATCATTCTTTATAATAAACATATAGTAACTTAAAATCGGCCTATAGCCGATTTTTTGATGCCCTATGGTAGAAATAGGACAGAAAAACAGTCAAATCTAACAGTATTTCAAGGTTTTTTCTTCATAACTTTGTTTCCTCTTTCCAAAATTTCCTTTAATTCGCAGGTAACCTAGGCCTTAATAGGACAAATCCAATCCGCAAATCAGTATGTTAGTTTTTAAAGTACATCAAAAAAACTTTGTGGACAAACTGATTTTCTCCTAGGATTATTTCTTTCTCCACTATCCCTGGACCGATTTTGCTCAAATTTAACATGATATCGTCTATTTGAGTATTTAACCAATATAATTAATTTAAACAAAATTGATTCACAAGTTTTCCAGTTAAATCCGAAAAACCATATAAAAAAACGACAAAACTTTCCGGTCACCCTCGTTTTTGCTTAATAACTTCCCTCCCCCTAAGTCGATTTTGCTGAAATGCAATACGAAATCCGCTATAGCAATAACCAAGTAGCATTCTAAATTTCATCAAAATTGGTTGGCACGTTTTTGAGTTATTTTGTCCACGGACAGACGGCAGTACATTTAGCATTAATATAGGGAATTGTTTTCAGAATTTTGGCTCATTTTCCAAAACCAATTACTCCAATTAGTTCTGCCTGAATTCACCAATTTTTTTCATAAATATTTTATAAAATATCACCTTTTAAGCGCGCTATAATATAACTTGATAGGGTTAGAACTAGTAAAGGTATACGATTCTAAAGTCATCTATTGGAAAAAAAAACGCCACGAACTTTCTATTTAACTCAATATTTTAAGGTTTTTCTCTCCATAACTTCATTTCTTCATTCTCAAATTTGCCCAAATTCACAGGTAGGCTAGAGTCCAATAGCATAAACACGTTTCGTAAATTTGATTCAAATCGGTATATACATTTTTAAAATACATTAGAAAAACTTTATGAACAAGCTTATTTTAGGCTAGAACTATTTCTTTCTCCACTATCCTTGGACCGATGTGACTGAAATTTAACACAGTATCGTTTATTTATGTAGTTAATCTGCACAATAATTTAAACAAAATCGATTGACAAATTTTCCAATTACATCCGAAAAGCCATAACCAAAAAAACGACAAAACTTTCTGGTCACCCTGGTTTTTCCTTTATAACTTTGCCCCCCGCCGATTGATTTTGCTCAAATGCAATACCAAATGCAGTTAAGGACCAACCAACTTACATTCTAAATTTCAACAAAATCGGATAACGCGTTTTTGAGTTATCTTGTCCACAGACGGATGGACGGACGGACGGACGGACGGACATGCATAAATCGATATAACTTTTGATTCCCTGCACAACCATACCCTTGAAATTTTTCTGCGATGATTATTTTTATGCGTTACACACTTAGTGACAAAACTAATATACCCTCTGGTAGTACCTACCATAGGGCATAAAAACTTATCAACTCAAGATGGTGAAGTTTC
This sequence comes from Xylophagus ater, assembly GCA_963422695.1. Classification (NCBI taxonomy): domain Eukaryota; kingdom Metazoa; phylum Arthropoda; class Insecta; order Diptera; family Xylophagidae; genus Xylophagus; species Xylophagus ater. The sequence continues at coordinate 31,701,058 of OY730483.1, forward strand.
ATGGGACGTTATCAAAGAATTGTACGAATTTGATAAAAATAAAACCACGAAATTGTGTTGTAAACTTAAGGAAGAGCATACACAGCCAAATAATTTCCAAAAAATTATTGTTAAACTGGCTGTACAAGTCTTAAGTTGGTCTGTGGCTGCAGGAATTCGAGCAATAAATTCATTAAAAACGTTTAGCGAAAAGAGTTCTTTGATAGCGGAATCAACAGCTGCTTGTTGCGAAAAAGAAATAATTTTTTTGATGTCCCTAATGTAAATTTTTTTGGCTCGAATAATCCATTTAAAAAACCATTGAGCAAAGGTAATGTCGGGTTTATTAATATACAGAAAAAATATTTTCAAGATATTTCAGTAAAATCAAAAACCGCAGCGAAAGTTTATGCTCTTGATGATTTGGTGCAGTATGCAAATGGAGTTTTGTTGTTGATTGACACAATTTCCGAGCTTGAAGGATTCAAATTTCTATTAACAGCTAAGCTACAACAAGACGTTTTAGAAAATCTGTTTTCTGTAATAAGATCCATGGGTGGATTTAATAGATACCCTTCAGCTAAATAGTTCTCAATACATGTAAAGTATCTCATTTCATAAAAGTATATTCGAGCAGAAATGGTTGCAGAATATTCTAATTGTGAACCAGCTTGTGACTTCATTTATGATGAGTGCCACGCTGAAACGTTTAACAATTCCATAGATATAAAATAAAAGTCCACAAGCAATACATTGGAAGAGGATGACGATCGGAGACAAGAGGTGTCATATGTTGAAAACTTTTTAAAAACTGACGTTGTACAGCAAAATACAATTTCATACTTTGTAGAATATATTGCTTATAAAATGACATCGAAAGTTTCTTGTCAGGATTGTCATGATTTGATAATGCATAAAGAAAAAGTCCTGGACATGCTAAGGCAGTACTTAATTTCGCATAAAAATTGTTATCATGGTACTTATTTGAAATGCCCTACAGAGACTTTCTTTCTCGTATGTGAAGTGCAAATAAAGTGCTTCGAGAGTTATTTTAAAAACAATCTTCATAATAAAATGTTAAAAAAGAATTTATGTATAAAATGTATCGAGCACACTAATCAGCATTTCCCGGATTAGTTTGCACTAAATGATTGTAGAGAACATAATATTAAAATTCTTGATTTTCTACTTTTAGTATTAATTAGAAAAAATTGTAATTGGATAAATGATCAAAACAACGTATCCAAAACTGCAATAAGAAGAATGGAAGTTTATCGCCGATAGCGAATCATATCGTAAAAATTTTCATTCATTCAAATAAGAAATCGAAATTCTAAATTAAAAGTACACAACGCATTTACATTTCCATACTGAAATCAATTATTTGTTTTTTCAAAATTTGGCAACATTCCATGATGTTAACATTTCATATTCGGCCAAGAAGTTATTATTGAAATTGAATTTGTTAAAATCATAGCTATTAAACCCAATTACACACAGCCGAGAATCGTAATAATAAATATTGAAAAATATGACACACATACACATTATTTGGAATTTCATAAAAACAAAAAAAAATTTCAGTTCAATTCTTCTATAAGAAGTTGTGTACACAAAAAAAAATGCGATTCTAAGTTGAAAATACCACAATTTACGTTTCCTATAGCAATATGAATGAAAAAAATATTAAATACATTTTCGCCAGAAAAGGAGAAAAATATTGAATTAACAAATGCCAGTAAAATAAGAAGATTCAAAAGAATTTAAAATTTTAAAGAATTTATCCGAATACAAACACCAAAAACTTTTGAATTATATTTTTAAGAAGAGATGGCGTAGTTTTATCCACCTGGAAATCAGAAAAATCTGAAAAAAAATTGCTTCTACTTCTACACTCTATAAAAGTTATATTTACTCTATGATTCTAGTGAGTCAAGCTTGACAGATAAAGAACAACCAACTATTGTGAAGAAAGAAAAAATATCTGCAACAAATAACAGAAATAGTAATAAAGATAAGAAAGATATTACATGTTACAAGTGTGGTCAGACTGGTCACTATAAAACTGAATGCAAATCTGCTGTTGTGTGCCTTCGCTGTTCAAAGCCAGGACATATCATGCGTGAATGCCCTGATGTTTTCAAATCAAATCAAACGTAATAACCAAATAATACAGTCAGAAGAGTTAATCAAGAAGTACGAGTGACATCAGTATCTAATTCTACTGTTAATGAGCATGATGAAAAGTACTATCCAATGACTTAAATACTACTGGACTAGGATTCGCTTACTCGCTCATGGCTAAAATTTACCTCAGGACGCAGAAACCTTTTTTTTTCCCCTAAATTTTAAAAACACCAAATAAAATTCACATTAAATTTTAAACACCGAAAAATTCAAAATAAAAATTATTTTAAATTTTTTTGTATATGAATTATTAATAAAAATGCAAAATAAATTATGAAAACCAAAAGATTATTAATTTTTTGCCCGTTCACAATCCCTGGTTAGTTCCAAATTCTGCAACTATCTGCCTTTTTCGATAGTGTCGAATTGTTCAGGTCTGCCAACTTAATATGATCAAAATCACAGATGTGTTGTCGCCAAATTTAAAAATTTCGTTTGCAAGGTGAAGTCAATATTTTTACCAAAGTTTGTTTTTAAATTAAACGTGTATCGAAATTTTATTTTATATTAAATATTTTAAAAAAATGTCTGTGCGGTGTGCTGTAAAAGGTTGTTTTTGGAATAATAAAACTTCGTCATACGGGTTTTATTTCAGAAGCTATTAACACTTTAAAAATTAAAGCTAAAGTGATGGCCAATAAAAATAAAAAGTGTATCCGCTCTTTGGTTGTGGACGAAATGTCTATAATGAAAAAAATTGAATTAGTGGGAAACAAATTCAGGGGTATCGTTGACTTGGGATTAGGAGATACTTCTGACGATCTTCCAGAAGCTACAGAGGCATACGTTTTTATTGCGGTTTCCATGAATGATCATTGGAAAATTCCCTTCGCCTATTTTCTTATTCATAGCTTAGATGCGAATGAAAGGGCCAATCTTATAAATGAAGCTATTCAAAGGCTTCATGATGTAGACGTTCAAGTGGCTTGCGTCACATGTGATGGTCCTAACTATAATAAACGCATGATGAAAATTTTAGGGAGTTCAATAGACCTACCGGATCCCACACCTTTCTTTTGTCATTCTTCAGACCCTGTCAAACGTATTTATACTATGTTAGATGCATGCCATATGCTAAAATTAATTAGGAATTATTTAGCCAGTGAAAGGCAATTAAAATCTCCTTTAGGTCTTGTTGACTGGAAGTATATAGAAAAATTATACGAAGTTCAGGAACAAGAAAATATACGATTATGAAATAGGCTTTCCAGGGTACATATTGAATGGTATAGGAACAAGATGGAAGTTATATATGCTGCTCAGGTAATTAGTAATAGTGTTGCGGACGCGATAGAATTTTGGGATAAAAAATTAAGATTAGCTAGTTTTAAAGGTAGTGATGCCACCGTAGAGTTTTTAAGAATTGTTGACAAAGCTTCCGATTTATTAAATAGTAGAAACCCATTCGGGAAGGGTTCAAAAGCTCCTATGTCTGACACGAACAAAAATGAGTGGTTAGAAACCATACTTAGAACCCAGAAGTATATTTTACAATTAGAAAACTTGTCCGGGCAGCCTATTTACTTGTGTAAGAAAAATACTGGATTTCAGCGAATTTGCATAGGATTAGAAATAGTAAAATTGTTTTTTGACGATTTAGTTGTTCATACTAAATCATTAAATTATGTTTTAACTTATAAATTAAGTCAGGACCATATTGAGCTCTTTTTCGGTGCCATTAGAAGTAGGAATGGATGGAACAACAATCCAACATGTAGGCAGTTTGTTTCAGCCATGAAGTCTTTGCTGACTCATGCCCAAATTAGGAGTTCTAGGGGAAATGTTGAAGAACTGGATGAAACAACCATTCTGCAGTTATCAGCAAGTACTATTACTGCGAACAAAAATGGTGAGGAAATACATACTTAACGTTATTAAGACAATTATTGTTCATACCTTTTTAAATTAATTTTCCTTAGGACTAGAGATGATCATCGATTCCGGCGATTTAATGGGCGACCAAATAATGGACGATTCAGATGAAGATGACATGGAAGAAATTGCTAATGAATGCAATTACGAATTGAGGGAAAATGCCATCACTTACATAAGCGGATATGTCGTGAGAATGGTACGTAGGGCAACAAAATGTGTTCAGTGTTCTTTGGCGTTAACTTCGCTAGAAAATGCTCAAGATGCTGAATACAGATTATTATTAATTAAATCTAGGGGCGGTCTTATTATTCCTTCCAAAGATGTGATAAAAATTTGTGCAACCACGGACAAAATACTAAGACAATTTGAAACTAGTCTTCATTTCAATTTATTAGACCCGAATTTAAAGCAAAAAATTTGTATGCGTGTGTTTAGATTTTTAAATTTACAAACGCTTTTCCCATATTTATCGGAGCACTTTGCAGATCATGAATTAGAAAACAATCATGTTTCTAAACTTGCAAAATGTATTGTATTTTCATATCTAAAAATTAAATTAAGTCATATTATTAAACAGCAAAATTTAAAAAATAATTCTTTGTTACGCCATAAACTTACTCGGTTAGTTATTTTCAAAAACCAGTAAATGCTATTTTGTCCGGTTTAGACATCTTATTATCACGTATTTATTTATTTATTTTTTATTTTAGGAATTTTTTAATATAGTGAATTGTTTTCTTTTTTGTTATTTAATTTTTATTTATTTGGTTTCTTTTCAAATACATGTATGTGGAATAGGCCTAAAACTATATTATTTAAATAAGTTTATTATTTTTTTTCATTAGTGTTGTTTTGTTTAATATGGCATGCTTTTCTTTTTCAATTTTTCTTTTTTAAAATTCTATTAATACTAAATGGTTGGTATTTTAAAATAAGCTTAATTTTTGTAGTAGTATTTATTATTTTAAGTTAATAGATATTACTTCATTATCGTAATATACTTTGGGGAACCGAACACAAAAAACTCGGTAATGCTTCGAATGTGATACCTCTTGGGCGAATTATGAGTAATTATAAAGAATCCCAACTTCCTATCTCTGCCGTGACGACGTTTACCAGATGTCAGCCGTAAATTTTCAATTTAAAATTTTATTTTTTTGTACTTTGTTTTAATTTGTGTTATGGTTGCTTCGCGAACTTTGGGTAGTTTATATTTATCCATACTTCGCTCTTGGGTGAAGTGGAAACTCACATAATCTCTAAAATACTTTAATTCATTAAAATGTTTTCCAATATTATACTTTTAGTTACAAATTGGGCGATCAACTGCAGAGAAAAATAAAGAAACACAGGAATGAAATCGACAGGAAAGGGTCAAACACTGAATTTTTAAATAAAATAAATTTTAAAAAAATTAGGTTTTCAAAAATATTTATTTATATTGGAATAATATATATTCAAATAATATATATTCAAAATAATTATCACAATTTTACAATCCGAAAATGTAAAAAAAATGTTATTGCAAATAAAATAAATTGAACAAAATTATATTGTTTTTTTTTATTTACCTTGTTTTAAAATACAAAATTTATATTTGCAAGAAATTCAAAAAATTGAATAATTCCCGCTATATTGTTTTTCGCTTCGTGACAAAAAAGTCAACCATTTCTGATGTTGGCAGTATTGTCTACTCGGCGCGAGAAAGAGAAGTCCGAAAATGTGCCATTCGCTTCTGAAGGAATTTATTGCTTCGAGTAATCTAGTAATATATATATCTATGGTACTATCATACTGCCTTAATAAAAGGGAAAGATGTTGAAGCGTATATAGATAACGGGAGTAAATGTGTTCTTATAAAGAAATCTGTAGCTGATTATCTTAATCAAAAATATGAACCTAGTAACGATGTAATTCGAGGTTTTGGGAATGGAGTATTAAAATCACTAGGTGTTTTCGAAGCCAAAGTAAAAGTTGATCAGGGTGAGGTTTTTGTAAAAATTCATGTTGTTCCTGACGAGTATCTACAAATACCTCTCCTTATCGGACATCCTTTCACTGAAGCAGAATATATTACCATAGTTAAACGGGGAAACATTGTTCGAATTTTTGAGGAAAGAAATTTCTTGTTTGATTGAAAATGTGAATATCGGATCGGACATTTCTCAGGAAAATAGAGAAAAGTTATTGGAAATTTTATATAAATATCGCGATTGTTTTGCGACATCAATGGAAGAGTTAGGTTGTAGTAATGACGTAAAATTTAAAATCGAATTGGACGACACTATTCCCGTCGAATATAGACCATACAGGTTGAGTCACTCTGAAAGAGAATACGTTCGAGAAAAAATTGACGAAATGAAAAAAGTTGGTATTATAATCGATTCAACATCGAATTACTCAAGTCCGATATTAATTGTTAAAAAAAAGAACGGCGAGAGAAGAATCTGTATTGATTATCGAGCACTAAATAAAAAGACTAAGAAAATGAAGTACCCATTGCCAGTAATGACTGATCAGATAGTCCGGCTTAGTACACAAAATTATTTTTCAGTATTGGATATGAGATGTGGCTACTACCAGATACCAGATGTGACGCCGGATGGCCATTATGAGTTTCTGAGAATATCGTTTGGAGTTTGTAATGGTTCATTTACATTCCAACAATTGGTAAACAAAGTTTTGGGTCCGTTAAGATTTAGTATTGCTATGGCATATTTTGATGATATCTTGTGCCCATCGGAGACAGTGGAAGAAGGTAAATTTTCGAGGTTTTACGCAAAGCAAATCTAAAACTAAATATAACAAAATGCAAGTTTTTATTTACCAATATACAATACTTGGACTATGAAATAGGAGGTAGTAATGTAAGACCAAGCTCTGTCAAAATAGACTGCGTCAAAAAATTCCCGCGATCGCAGAATGTGCATCAAGTCAGACAGTTTTTGGGCCTGACGAGTTTTTTTCGGCAATTCATTCAAAATTTTGCGACTATTGCGAAACCGTTAACTACTTTAACATGAAAAGAAATGAGTTTTATTTGGAGCGATGTCGAGGAAAATGCATTTATCAGCTTAAAACAGAAACTAACCGAAGTTCCAGTATTATTTTTGTACTCGCCCTGTGCAAGGACAGAAGTGCACACGGATGCCAGTATGAGTGGCTTAGGAGGTGTCCTATTGCAACTACATGAAGATAATAAAATGCATCCAGTTGCATATGCTAGTCGACAAACAACAAAAGAAGAATCAAAATATCATTCTGTCGTCGTATGGGTATTAGAGAAATTCAGAGTCTACCTTGTGGGAGTAAAGTTTACTGTTATAACTTATTGCAACGCTGTGAGAAGTTCTTTGTCAAAAAAAGATTTAATACCCAGAATAGGAAGGTGGTGGTTAAGGGTACAAGAATTTAAATTCGACATAGAACACCGTCCCGGAGAAAGTCTTAAACATGCAGATGCCTTAAGTCGTAATCCTTTTGGGCAGCCTGAGGAGACTGACACTGTTGCTGAATTAATCGCAATGTATACAGCACTAGATAAAAATGATTGGTTGGTATTTATGCAGAAAAACGATACAAAAATTGCTGGTATAGCGGAAGTTTTTTCGAAAGTTCCAGTTACCAAGGAAGATAAACGTATACATGATGAATTTGTATGTAGAGATGGGAGAGTTTTTAAATCAGTTAACGACAAAATTAGCTGGTGTGTTCCAGATAAAGCAAGATGGCAAATTGTCAACAATTGTCACTCAAATTTGGGTCATGTTGCTGTAGACAAAACATTAAGTAAACTTCGCGAAAATATTGGTTCCCGAGAATGAGAAATTATGTGAAGAATTTTATCGGATCGTGCTTTGAATATCTATATCATAAAGAACCAGGAGGAAAAAGACAAGGTTTTCTACACTCAATAGATAAGATTTCTATTCCATTTCATACTATTCATGCTGACCATTTAGGGCCGTTCATTAAAGGAAGTAGGGGAAATCAGCATGTTTTAGCAATCATTGATGGTTTTAAAAAATTTTGTGTGTTAAAACCAGTACGAAACGTCAAAGCTGAAACAACAATCAGATGTTTAGAAGATGTGATTACAATTTTTGGAGTTCCAGAGCGTATAATCACAGATCAGGGTACAGCTTTTACATGCAGCGCGTTTACAAAGTTTTGCGAAAAGAATCAAATAATCCATATAAAGAATGCTACGGCCAAACCTTGAGCAAATGGGCAAGTTGAACGTCTTAGTCGAAGTATCACTCCTATGCTTGCTACATTGTGCAAGAAAGAAAACGGTAGTGACTGGGACAAACAATTAAGATTCGTACAATGGAGTTTGAATAATACTATGCATGCAGTTCTGAGAAAAACACCGTTCCAGGTATTATACAATTATGAGCCACGAGACTTAAAATGCAGTCCTTTAGATGATGGATTGCGGAGTCAACAAATTAATTCGGAGATAACTCGAGATCGTCAAGTGATTTCAGACAGAATTCGGGCTAATCAAGAAGACCACAAAGGCGATTCAACAAACATCGGTGTAAAGCTGACAATTATCTACCAAGTGATTTTGTAATGGTTCGCCGAGGTCCTGTCTGTGCTGGGGAATCCACTAAATTGCAGCCTAAATACAAAGGACCTTATATTATTACCGAAGTTCTACCAGGAGACCGTTACGGTCTGAGTGATATACCGGACATGCAACGAACACAAAGATTTTACGAAGACCTAGCTGCAGTCGATGACTTGAAGCGAGTATCGTTACCTGAAGATGGTTTACATGACAACACCGAAGACGATGCAGGATCTGGAAATGACAATGGCAATATAATTGAGCCAGAATAGCCAATAGGAATAGGTGCAAACCGGGGGCTGCGAACCAAAAGGACCCCACGATATTTGGAGGAATATCACTTTTAATCGAGGACGATCAAAATAAAGGATGGCCGAATGTTAACATTATTTGGCAACGCTAACCAATATTACAAAAGGATAATAAATTGACAGAGATCTTTTAAGAAAAAAATAAAATAAGAAGAAGAACAAACGAAAAGATATTAATATAGAGGAGACATTTTGTTGAGACACGAGAAAATTCGAGACGAGAAACATAGATTCAACAGATGGAGAAATATTAATTAAACATTCATTTTTCATTTGCATTTTTATAACTATTAATAATTTAATAAAGAAAACTTAAAACTATAAAAAAAACACAGAGTTAACACATGTATTATTATTACGTTAGAGGAAATTACAGAGAAGGTAAATGGAGCTGAATACTACACGGTTTTGGATTTGAAAGGTGGTTTTTACCAAATTGTTTTGGGCAAAGATGCAAGTTAGTTGTGTACATTCAGCACAACGTTTGGGTGTTATAAGTATTTGCGATTTCCATTTGGATTAAAATCTTGTCCTGAATTATGCCAAAAATACAATAATGAACGTTTTGGTAATATCCCCAGGGCAATTATATATCTTGACAATATATTAATAGTTGGCAAAAATAAAGCTGAACATGATCAAACGTTAAAAGAAGTAATGGAAATAGCAAGACAAGAAAATATTAAGTTTAACGAGAGGAAACTTCAATACTGCTTAGTTAAAATAAAATATATTGGGCATATTTTCTCTAAAGATGGGATACGAGGCGATCCGGAGAGAATAAAAGCGATTGAGGAAATGCAAGTTCTTCGAAATGTCAAAGAATTACAAAGATTTTTGGGAATGGTTAACTATATACGAAATTTTATTCCAAATATGTCGGAGCGGACTGCTCCTTTAAGAGAATTGCTAAAAAAACATGTAGAATGGCAATGGTTGAAACAACATGAAGATTGCATAAGGGATTTAAAAAATATTTTAACCAAATCACCAGTTTTAAAAGCTTTTGACCGAACACGAGATATAATTCTTCAATGTGATGCATCAAAAAACGGAATAGGCTTTTGTTTATTACAAGACTCACAATCTGTGGCCTTCTAAGAGCCTTACAGAAGCACAACGAAATTATGGTCAAATCGAGAAGGAGTTCGTCGCAATACTTGCAGCTTGCAAACGATTTCATCATTACATATATGGATGTAACGTCGAAGTTCAAACGGATCACAAACCATTAGTGTTGATAATGCAAAAAACGTTTACATGATGTTCATTCCATCCGTTTACAACGCATCAAATTAAAGTTAATGAAATATCAATTAAATTTTAAATATATTCCAGGAAAATTTATGTACATGGCAGATACATTATCACGAGCGCATCTACCTTATGAAATTGATTCAAAAATTTCAACCGAATAGTTCACGAAGTAGCAGTCTCAGAAGAAAAACAACAAACAATCAAAATGGAAACTAACCGAGACCCACTGCTAAAAGTAATTAAAAAATACTACATGCAGGGTTGGCACAACGACTAATCTAAACTGCTACAAGAAGTTCAATATTATTGGAAACACCGAAATGAAATTTTTATCGAAAACGATATGGTGTTTTTCGGCCCTAGAATATTTATACCAAAAAATTTACGACAGGATATCTTTGAAAAGGCACATAGAGCTCACTTTGGAATAAAACGTACATTAGCTAGAGCGAAATCCGTAATGTACTGGCCTAATATGAGTAATGAAATAATTGAATTGGTTTCAAAATGTTCGATTTGCGAAAAGTTTCAGCCGTCAAGTACAGAAGAACCTATGCTCACATACGAAATACCAAAAACAGCGTTTGAACGTTTAGGGTGTGACTTTGGCGATTACGGAGCAAAAAATTATCATATCATCAAAGATTATTTCTCAAAATGGCTTGAAATCATCGAAACAAAAACAAAGACAGCAGAAAAAGTCGCTGAACAACAGCGTAAATTGTTTGCTACTTTTGGTTATCCAAAACGAATTATAGCCGATAACCAACCATTTAACTCACGAAAGTGCATGAAGTATGCAAAAAACCATGACATTGACATAAATACAAGTAGCCCATTTATCCAAAATCAAACGGAATGAGCGAACGAGCAGTACAAACAGCCAAAAATATTCGTCGAAAAGCATCCGAGAGCCCAAGGCATTACCAACTTTTATTAATGGAATATAGAAATTCACCGCCGCCAGGAGTTAATTTATCACCCGTTCAAATACTGATGGGAAGAGAAGTTCGCACAATTTTACCAACTATTGAGAAGAATTTATCAAATCAATATACGAAAATAAGTTAAAAGAAGCGCAAGTAAAAATGAAATCATACTACAATCAACAGTCAAACAAAAGACCAGATTTCAAAAGGGGAGATCAAGTAAAAATTCAGCAGAATAGATCAAACATCGTTCAAGACCAATTGGGTAAGTATAAAAAGAGAAACAAAGCTCACATAAGATTATCACAGGTTAAAAGTTTTCATACAAAATATTTTGATTCTGATGATGAACTGGACCCACAATAAAGCAGTTATCTGTTATTTTGACTAATTCGATTCTAACTGAGCCTCAGTATAATACTGAAACACTAAATACAGATGAACTTGACAACCAGAATCAGTTGGAGGAATCTGATGCGATTGAGAGCAGTGAGGTTGATGAAACGGATGCTGAAGATGATCCAAACGATCCTGACTATAACCCATCGGGTTGATATTAGATTTAATATTCAAAATTGTAATGTTTAATTATAAAAATTTAAAAGATTTTAAAATGCATTTAAAAGAAGATGTTGTGATAGATTTAATGATAGCAGGCTTTTGAGATGTCTGAATAATAAACAACGTGTGTGAATTGTCAATTGATTCATGGACTTTTAATTATTTGCTATAATTAATAAAAGACAATAAAAACCACAACATTAAACAGATATAAAATTAAATTATTAAACAATTGTAAATACGTATTTGGCAATATGTTTTTTCTTTAATAAGACTAAACCAAATGCAGTATACCATATACTACTGTGTTCAACAAATAAGGTGAATTTTAATGTAAACTTCCCGCGTTAACCGAATCGGACAAATGAATTTTTTTTCAAGTTGGTAGGACTGTTAGTGACATTTGTGACAAATTACATGTCAATATCATCCTTAGTTTTTAGTTTACGCTTGTGCCTCATCAGAGAAGACGATTTTCTTTGAAAAATCAGAATTGTTATTTCTGTAGACTAATTGAAATGTGTTATTGCAAACTGATATTTGACACTTTGAAAACAAGTGCTTATCGACAGCTGCCGACATAGGAAACTGAAATTGGATCACCCTATATAATTGCATATATAAATGAATTGCAACAAAAACCTTTTAATTCATAATAAGCAAACAAACGTATTAAATAAGTTTTATTTTTGAAGTGAAATACTTCTATGGGGGGGGGGGAAGGGGGGGCTTGATTAGCAAAAATTATGTGACGATTTTCTGTGACGAAACGTTACATTACAAACAATGGACGTCCCAGGCGATTGCAATGTTCGGCAATATTGTGGAGGTTATAATGAGGATTATTTCCGTCGAAGACCAAATAGTTCTATCTGCAACCGTATTGGCCCTGTAGTCGATACAAATTTTTGAACTTTTTATATAGAGGTCATACCATACATGATTGAAATGTTTGGCAAAATTGTGGAGGTTTTTTTTGGGGATTACGCCCGCCCCACACTTGAGCTAAGCGAGCTAAACCCCGTAAGCTAAGTTTCTCGCTGAAAGTAAAAAATTCAGCATATGTGTTGGTCGTCGCACACTTCAGCGAAGCTTTGCAATTACGTCGGCTGGTCATGAGCGACACGAACTAAGCTCTTTCACGTAGTTTAAACCTCAAATTCGCGAACGAGCTTCGCTGGCATCACTGACAATAATTTATACGTACTCTCGGTATTATACAGTGTAGAATCGAGGCTTGCAAAAGTGTTGGAAGCCTTCTTTATTTTGTGGTAGTATCTTGTCGGCATAAATGTGTAAGGTTCAAGTGGAAAAGGTCTATTAATAAATAATTCATCGATAATGTACTCGCACATTATATCTCTCTGACGGCTCAAATAGATCTGATGACATGAATTTACCAAAAATATCAAAGTGTGCACCGGGGTTAGCGAGCCCAGCTAAGCTATATAACTACAGCAAGGCTCGTCCGCATAGCTTAGCTCAAGTGTGCGACGGGCCTTATTCTTATATATATATTACACATGTAATTAGTAAAAAAACCTTAAAAAAATGTATCACTGACACATAGCCACAAGCAGGTTAAAACCATGAATTTAGAGTGAGAATATGCCAACATATACCAATAAATACATCATCTATACACAAGATAATGATTATTCATGCATATCAATATTAATGATGTCATCCCCACACAGAATAATAACGTTCAGTTTACATTCTGCTTTCAATAGGTAAGCATCGCAGGCAGTGAAATGTAGTAGGAAAAACATTTTTTTTCTTCCGATGTTTCGTTTTTTTAGTGCAAATAAAAAAAAAACTTAATATTTGTGAAAAGCTTACGTTTTAATTTTTTCAGTGCAAATAAAAAAAAGCTTAATATTTGTGACAAAGTTTTTGTTTTTTCAGTGGAAATAAAAAAAAACTCTGATTTTTGTGAACGTGATTTTGTGTTTTCATTTCATTACCATTGTTGGAAAAAGACATTTTTTGTTCGTTTAACGGTTTTTCTTAAAGTTTGTTGGCATTGTTGATTTGAAAATTCCTTTCATTGTCATCGTTAGAAACTTGGCGCTCCAAAAACTTTCTTTGACAGCGACAACGCTGGTAAGCTCTTATGACCTGAGAAATCATAAGACTCAGTGGCCCCAACACTTTTCATTTCCTTTCTTTGCCTTTGATAGCGTCGTTGGAAAATAACGTTTTTTCTTCGTTTTTCCTAGCATCGTTGGAAAACATTTTTTCTTTGTTTTTCGTAGCATCGTTGGGAAATTACGTTTTCTCTTCTTTTTTTCGTAGCATCGTTGGAAAATACCATTTTTCTTCGTTTTTCGTAGCATCGTTGGGAAATTGTGTTTTCTCTTCTTCTCTGTAGCATCGTCGGAAAAAGAAATTTTTCGTTCGTTTAACGCTTTTTCTTAAATTTTGTTGGCATTGTTGATTTGAAAATCCCTTTCATTATCATTGTTGGACACTTGGCGCTCAAAGAATTTTCTTTGACAGCTACACCACTGGTAAGCTCTTATGATCTGAGAAATCATAAGACTCAGTGGCCCTAACGCTTTATTTCCTTTCTTTGCCTTTGATAGCGTCGTTGAAAAACAACGATTTTTCTTCGTTTTTCATAGCATCATTGGAATCAGTGTTATCGATTTGCTTTAGTTCATTTAAATAATGCCTTGCAGAAAAACAAACCTAAGTTGTCGTACTCGCGGAGCGGAAGCAGTGCGACGAGTAATTGTAAATCAAACTGAGGAAGAACAGGCATCAGTGAACGACCGATACAGACAAAGATTGGCTCAAATACGTGCCGAGGAAGCAGAAGAGAGACGTGCAGCCAGAAATGAGGATGCACGATTGTGTTTGGCAGCTTCAGATCTGCTTCGCTCTCAACAGAATGAGCGAAATAGGCTTAGAGTGGCTGAAATACGTCAACGAGAAACTGCAGATCAACGTCAAACAAGACTCCGTGCACAGCAATCACGCGATTACAATCGCCTTCCATTCCGGTACTACCCAGGTGTTGATTATAGTTTGAGCCCGCATGTTTTAATCGGCACTATGACTGAAGTGTGTTCGTATTGCAAAGCTCTGAAATTTGATGGAGAAACGAAAGGAATCTGTTGAACCGCCGGAAAAATTAAACTCGCTCAACTTGGAGAACCGCCAGAGCCATTAAAAACTTTGCTGGCCGGATATACCGCCGAATCAAAGCATTTCCTATCTAACATCAGGAAATACAATTCATGCTTCCAACTTTCTTGCCAACTTTCAAAGTGAAAGGACAAATTTATCATGGGCTGGCTCCCTGCTTCCGTTCCCAGATGGTCAACATAAATTCTTACAAATGTATTTCATCAGTGATGACAATGATGAATTGAATGCACGCTTCGGAATTTCCACCGGTATAAAAAGATCCATCGTTTCCCAACTGCAAGAGCTTCTTCAAGAAAAAGCAATTTAGTGCGTTTGTTCAAAACAGCAATTTATATGATGCCATCTGATTCACACAAGATTGTTGTTCATGCTGACAAAACGCCTGCTGGAGAACATGTACGAAGATTCAATGCTCCAACTATAAATGAAGGGGCAATTGTTATAGTCGGAGATCAATTCCAACGTAGAGCTATTGTTCTTCATCGGAGAAACGATCAATTGACCAGCTTCAAAAACTCATCGATGCTACGATGCCCTGTAAAATCCAAATTTTTTTTGGGATGGTGCCGACGGATATCACTTCAATGTTAAGATGATAAATCCAGTCAGTGGCGAAGAAACAAATAAGAAATGCAGCGCAATGAACTATTATTCATACCGATTAATGATTCGAGAGAATGAGGAGAATCACATTTTAAAATGCCATTAATTGTTTCACCAATACATCGTAGATATGTATGCGAAAATTGAAACAGAACGTTTGATATTCATCCGTTTGAATCAGACCAAGCTACGCTCAGAAGAATACATTCATTTGGGAGATGCAATTGTAAAAGACGGTAATACAACTAACGTTGAAAGACTAACGATTTTGCCATCTTCATATATAGGCAGTCCACGTCATATGCATGAGTACGCTTAAAATGCCATTGCGTATATCCGTCACTACGGGCGTCCAGACCTATTCATTACATTCACATGCAATCCAGCTTGGGACAATATACAACAGCTTTTACTTCCCGGCAATCGCCGGTGGATAAGCATGACATTACAGCACGTGTTTTCAAACAGAAGCTGAAATCGCTGATGGAATTCATGGTAAAACATGAAGTGTTTGTGCGCCGCTGGATGTACTCAGTGCAATGGCAAAAGAGAGGACTGCCACACGCACATATACTAATCTGGCTCTATAACAAAATTACGTCAACTGAAATCGACGATATAATAAGCGCTGAAATACCCGATGCCGACGTCGATAAAGATTTGCATGAAGTTGTGACGAAAAATATGATACATCGAGCTTGCGGTACACTGAATCCAAATTCACCGTGCATGATAGATGGAAAATGCTCTAAGTGTTATCCTCGAGCATTAATATCCAACACAGTTACAGGAAAGGATGGATATCCTTTATACAGAAAAAGATCAGCTGAAAATGGCGGTAAACTAGCAACCATACAAATGCGAAAAAAATTATGAAGATATATTTCCCTGAAGTAGAATTAAATTTCGGATCAGCTGATTATCAATTTGTTTCATTTCATTACCAATCGCTCCCTGGCAGAATTTCTTTCACAGAAAAATTTTCGGGCATACTTAACCTAAAAAAAGAGAAATATACAAATTTTAATAATAATAATAATACAGAATTAAAAATTATATTCTAAACTCCTACAGAATTTCGAAATTCATTCCGTCGGAATTTTGTTATTCCAAACTCTGTAGGAATCAAAAAATTGAGGTTTTTTTCTTCGAAAGAAATATTTGGTAGGAATTTCTGAATTGTGGACATAAAATTAAAAAGTTTGCTATTAACTTAGTTTAAGTAAATTTTAATTTTTTAAATGTTATTAAAATGTAGGTAGTTCAACAAATAAAAAGCAATACAAACGGCTGATTGAATTGCTTAGCGAACATCCAAGGATTGCACCAGGACTTACAAAAAGGCAGAAGTAGTTAATTTGTGATAGTTCCTAACGAGCCAAATGCAATGAGTCGTCTTAAAAAAGTCTGAACTGGTTGGAAAAAGGACCAATAATTGATGATTAAATATATATATACATATATATATATATATATATATATACACGGCCAGCCTACAGCTCGGTCTCCGATGAGTCCTCAACTACCCAGGGCAGATAAAGTAGTTCAAATGGTTCAACGTATTTTTTACTCATTTTCCAATCAGACCCTAACTGGATTCGTCGAATAACAACCAGATCACCAGCAGCATACTGATCAGTAGTTGTACACCTCTTGTGAACTGATTCTGCTGTTCCTCTCGCGTCTTTAAAATATTCACTCGAGCTTCGTGTCGAACTTCATTTCTGCTGTCTTCAAAATCCTGTACCGTTTCTTTTGCTAGGACTCGTGCTAAATCAAAACTTTTCCGAAATGTAGAATTAAGACAAATCTGAACAGAACTAAGAAAACGATATCACTTCGATGACTCGTCAATCGCAAGTTTAGACAGCACTTTAATAATAGTATCACTTATTCTAGGATAGGCTGACCATCCGTACTGATTTTGTCAGCACAGTACTGATTTTTTAGCTTCTGTGCTGAATAAAAAGTTGTACTGAAATTGTACTGATTTTTTTTTTTCCAAGTACTGAATGCACTGATTATTTGATAATACTGTGAAATTTCGTTCATTTCGTTCAACGGAGATTACAATTAAATATTAATTTTTAATTATTTATAAATTCGAGTTGAAATCCAAAAATGACTGAAACGATCTTTCGATCTTTCTAAAGAAAATGTGATTTTTTAAAAATAAATAAACTGTTTTTGTTACTAGTTTATCAAAGTTTTTTTGTTTCACTAATGTCTATAAAAGTTTAAGCCTTTACAGTTTACATGAAAAGTTACAAAATTCTTTGTACTGAGTACACCGCGGAAATAAATGGCCACCCTATTCTAGAATCACCCGTCGTGATATGTTGAATATCTATATTTGCTTCAGTACAATATGTAGTAAATTCATCAATTTCGTCTTTATCGCTGGATAATGTTTCTTCACAATCATTACCTTCATTATAAATTTGTTTTACTTTGATAATGCCTTCTCCGATAAATTCGTCGTCATCATCATCTTCATCATCATCGTTGTCATCAGCATCGTCTGCTTTGACATCTTCGAAAGCTTACTTCAAGCGTTAGAATTATATAAGAGTTTCTTTAAATTGATTTTACTAAGACAGAAATCGAAACTACAAGCATTTATATTAACTGCACGTAGCATTCAAGAAATTGGTTCGTTTTTCCCGTAATCCGTTCTGTGGCACAAAACTTTAAATAAGTTAACTGACCTTAAGGAACGTACATTAATATTTAGCGGCATCCTTTCTAATAGTACAGGAGCATTAATAGCGCCATCGAAAATTTGATGGACAAAAACAATATCAGCCACCTTGTTGTGTAAATTAGCCCTACAGGCGACCCTCGTGGCTCTCTCCGGGAAATTGTTTTGATAAGATGATAGAGTTTTCTTTAGTGAAGAAAGGAAATCGGGAATCCAGATTGGAGCGTTTGCGGGTTGAAGGTGGTTGTTGTAAAAAGAGTAATGAAAAACAAATGACTTACATAACTTTCTGCTTGCTGTCTGGTTCTCCTGGCACTTACTTCACTTTATTCACCAGATCCTTCAACAGTTACAAATAAAAAACCAATATAGTTCCTTTCCTTTTACTCAAGTTCTCTTTATTAATTTAATTCTTTCTTACTTCAATAGTTACAATAGGTCTGTCTTTATTTCACAATAGATCTTTGAAACTTCTCTTAAACTTTATTTTATTTCGCAATAGATCTTTAAAATTTCTCTTACACTTAATTTTACTTCGCAATAGATCTTTAAAATTTCTGTTTAACTTTATTTTACTTCGCAATAGATCTTTAAAATTTCTCTTACACTTTATTTTACTTCGCAATAGATCTTTAAAATTTCTCTTACACTTTATTTTACTTCGCAATAGATCTTTAAAATTTCTGTTTAACTTTATTTTCGCGTACTGGTCGCGGTATGAACAATTATTTTCTACTACTGACTTTTTACCGAACTTTACTTTTTTTTTAAAGGAAACGTAACGACTTTACTTTAAGTTATTACCGCGTACCGGATATTTTTTTACTGAACTCAACTTTTTGTTAAAAAAAACGTAACGACTTTAGTTTAAGTCGTTAATGGCTATCCGATATTTTTAAACTGCCCTTTTGGTTATTCAACGCCAGTATTTTTATAGGCAGAAAATTCATACTTTGCACTCATTATTTTCTAGGTCGCAGAACATTTATGCAATAGTTCTGGTTTACTTTCTTTCTAGAATGTTTTCATTGATTTCATAATTCATGCCAATAACATGTATTACAAAATCAATGTAATTTTTTGCCGATAATGAGTTTCGAAATGCATCAAGTAATTTTAATGCATTTCGCAATTTATTATTTTTCATTCACAAAGTAGAACTTTCGCCGAAAAATGTCTACAGTAATTTTTGGTTTTAAAATATGATTTATAACTAGAAGTATGTGTAATGTTTTATTACATTACAACCTGACGACACTTTTCTAAGGATTGCATGTCAATAAGCTTTAACCTATCACAGTACGGGGGTAGTAGGAAGGGGTCATTCCAAGGAAGATCTCATAATGCAAAACGTATGAATCTACGTTGTACAGACTCCAATCTATTAATTAGAGTTTTACGGTAGGGAGATCATACTTGACTGGCATATTCCAAAATAGGTCTAACCAAGGAAATGAAGAGTGCTTTAGTTATATGAGGGTCCGAGAACTCCCTAGACCATCTTTTAAGAAAGCCGAATGTAGAGTTAGCTCTATGAACGAGTGAGTTAATATGTAGCTTGAAGTTAAGTTCACTGTCACAAATCACTCCCAAATTTGTAATGCTAGTCACTCTACGTAGAGGCGCATCGCTCATATTATATACACATAGACAATTTTTGTTGAGCGCCAAATTATTTTTACAACACCAGATTGCAAAATTATCTAAATTGCTCTGGAGATACAGAGGGTCACTTAAGTTACTTATTTCTTTATAGATCGTCATATCATCCGCAAAGTTAGAAACTTTAGAGTACTTAATTCCGGAGGACACATCATTAGTTGTAAGAACGAACAAAATTGGTCCCAAATAGCTGCCTTGAGGGACGCCAGATGTTGCAGTATAAAGCTCAGATTTGGAAGAACGAAAAAGTACTTGATAACTCCTTCCCTGGAGATAGGATTGAATCCAATCTATAAAAAACCGGGGAAGCCAAGGGCACTAAGCTTAAACAAAATCACTTGATGAGATAATTCAAACGCTTTGCTGAAGTCTGTAGTTATCCGTAGTCATCCACATCATTAATTGTAGCATGCACCTTTTGCCAAAACTAAAATACCTAAGATCTGGTCAAAATAGAAAGGTTTCCAAAGAAGAAGAAAGAATTAAAATCAAAATAATATTCAAAATATAGGGAATTAGTTCATTCACCTAAGACCCGAATCCACTATTATATCGAAACTATGCCCACAATAAATTCTACTTATTTGTGGAAAACAACATCCATAGTACCAAAAACTGGGCAAACCTAATTTTTATCGCTTATATATCTTTCTGTGTCAAAACGTGAGGGAAACAAGTAATCTCCTGTGGAGAACTTTATAATCGAGGAGTCTCGGGATTTTTTCTTCTTAAAGGCCAAATTAGCGGGTAAAGATCAATTATATATTGTGTAAAGTATGCAATAGAAATTTTATTTAGCTTGAAGAATCGCTTTGAAAACTCAGTATAGATAAGAAAAATCTTGTCCTCGGCTAAATTCCAGTCCCACGGAATTAATTGAATTTTAATATCTGATTTACGACTCATTTATAAAATTAGAATCAATAAACGAATTAAGGTAACGCATTTAGCTTTCCGCATGTATAATATAAATGTAGTATACTAATTAGGGAATACAAATTTTTGTAGGAAATACTCTCTAAAAATTAAGAGGTCACCTAAGCGTGATTTTAGGGTTGGAAATGATAGGGAATTAAAAGAGGAGCATTCTCTCATAATCCTCCACTTTAACACTGATTTTGTCGCATAACATAACGGAAACAGGAATGAATTGTGTCGCGTGCAGATATCTGTATATGTATATATTTAATTATTGTCCTCAGCATCCATGCAGGAGGCCTTCTTCATCGGTATTGAGGGTAAGTACCTTTTTATATTGAACATATGATATATATATATATGTGAAATAAAGGAACAAAAAAAAAAATTAAGCGCGATTGTGTGTAAAAATCGCCCGGTTGTAATTTTAATAAGGCACTCATGAAAAGAAACAAAAGGAAAACGCAAGGTACGAACGATTAAGTTTTCAAAAAGGGAATGTCTTTCGTGAATCTCGGCTCTGGTTTTGATACAGTCGCGCCTATAATAATTTGGTTGCGCCTATAAAGGAACAAAAAAAAATTAAGCGCGATTGTGTCTAAAAATCTAAGACGCCGGGTTGTAATTTTAATAAGGCACTCGTGAAAAGAAACAGAAAAGGAAAAAGCAAGATACAAACGACTAAGTTTTCAAAAAGGGAATTTCTTTCGTGAACCTCGGCTCTGGTTTTGATACAGTCGCGCCTATAAAAATTTGCTCGCGCATTAATAATTTATTCGCGTCTATTAAAAATTTGCTTGGGCATTAAAATTTGTTTCATGGTATTACGCCGTTAGGCACCTATTAAATGGTTTGGTTTTCACGTATAATTTTTATGAAACTACTTCGTTTTATGAATTGAGTAAGGTGGGATACGAAAGTGAGTGACTCAAATTATAACCTATATCGCCAGCCAAACTGAAATTTTACTAGAGAGAGAAGAGAACAAAACGTCATCATCTAGTTGCAATTTTTTTTTGAATTAGTATCCAGTAATTGTTATCGCGATTCTAATAGATATTTCATTCTAAATGAAAGCTGCCTGCTATATGAATTTGGGATGTAGACATCACAACACCACAGCCGCGTTCTTATGCTCTTCGGAGAAGTTCGGCGATTTACTTTGTCTGTGGCAGAAATGTATGGCATATTCCGGATAACGTAGGTCTTTAATACGGCTTTGGTGCATCTTCTAGGTATGGTCCATTTACTTGTGTTTCTTCCTACTACCTAATTTAAATTTACTGCTACCTTATATGGAGCAATAGACGAGTTTTTTGAATAAAACCGACAAGACGCCTGTCTTCGTGGTCAGTTGTAACTCTATTTCTGCAAATTCTTTTAATCTTTTGAAGTGTTTCTAACTCTTTCTTTTGCTCTAATAGTAGACAAATAGTCTGCCAAGAAATCTGATAAGTTTCCGCAGGTTTAGTAGCAGACATTTCACACCCAACCTTCGTTACAATGGTCGCACGGTCTTCCACATTGATTTCCCTTCCTCTCGCAATTTTGAAAGTTTTTCCAACAATTTTTTCATTAAATACTAAAGATTAAATATTAAAATATAATTTTCTTCAATAATTTTAGCATTACCCGCAAGAAAACGGACTATAATAACCAAAACTGAAAACTTCCGACACTTGGACTGTGTGTAAAAATACTTATGCCCTACGCCAATAAAAGTTTATACTGCTGCGTATAAAAACCTCCACCCGTTTTCGCCCCTTTTTTTTGCTATTGCATTTTGAACATATCATTGCTATATCTCCAGGAAAAATTTTTTATAAATTCTAATTACAACTCAATAAAACCGACATGCAAAGAAACGGTTTCGACAAAAATTTCAAGTGTAAAAATAATTATGCCCACCCCTGTACAACATCTGTGAATAAATCTATATAAAAAAAAACGTTTCTGTACATTTGTACAAAATCGATAATCTCCGCAAATCCTTGACGGATTGGCTTGAAATTTTGACTGAATATCCTATGTAATTATGACTAGGTTTATATATAATTTGTATGTACATATGTCACACCTGAGAGTTTTAAAAAATCATTTAAAAAAATGCATCGCTAATACAAAGACACAAGCAGAGTGAAATCCACGCATTTTCAACGCATTTTCATGTATACACAAGATTGTGATTATTCATGCATTAGTGATGTTATCCCCACACAAAATAATATTGAATAGTTTCAGTTTATATTTTGCTTTGAACAGGTAACCATGCAGGCAGCAATATGTAGTACGAAAAAGATTTTTTTTTCTACCGATCTTTCGTTTTTTTAGTGCCAATAAAAAAAAAAGACTGAATACTTGTGAATTAGTTTGTGAAAAAAACTTTTGTTTTGTTTTTTCATTTCTACGGCTGTTTTTTCAGTGCAAAAAACAGGTGAATTTTGTGCCGTTTTCGTTTTTTCGTCACCGTTTTTGGAAAAAGACATTTTTTCTTCGTTTAACGCAATTTCTTCAATTTTGTTGGCATCGTTGATTTGAAAATTCTTCTCATATCTTCATTTACATCATCAGTGTTAGAAATTTGGCGCTCAAAGAATTTTCTCTGACAGCGACAGCTGGTAAGCTCTTATGAACTGAAAAATCATGAGACTCAGTGGCCCTAACACTTTTCGTTTCCTCTTCGCTTTTTCGTAGCATTGTTCGGAAATACCATTTTTCTTCGATTTTCATAGCATCGTTGGGAAATGAAATCTTTTCTTCGTTTACTGCTTTCTCTTCAATTTTGTTGGCATTGTTGATTTGAAAATTCTTTTCATCTTTTCGTTTTCATTATTATCGCTGGAAATTTGGCGCTCAAAGAATTTTCTTTAACAGCGCCAACGCTAAGCTCTTATGACTTGAAAAAGTATGAGACTGAGTGGCCCTAACACTTCTCATTTCCTTTGTTTGTCGTTGATAGCGTCGTTGAAAAACATCGTTTTTCGTCCTTTTTTGTAGCATTGTTTAAAACAGACATTTTTCTTTGTTTTTCACAACATTGTTGGGAAATTACGATTTCTCTTTGCTTTTTCGTAGAATCGTTGGAATCAGTGCTAACTGCTGTAGTTCATTAGCTTCACAGAAGATGAAACTTACGTCGTCGTCCTCGGATAAAGGAAGCAATGAGGCGAATAAAACTGAGGAAGAGCGGGGATTAGCGAACTAACAAAACAGACAAAGAGTCACTCAAATATGTGCTGAGCAAGCAGCAGGGCGTTCACGTTCTGCAGCTTCAGATCTGCTTCGTTCTCAACAGAATAAACGCGACAGGCTGCGAGTGGCTGAAAGACGTCAACAAGAAACAGCAAATCAGCAAAAACAACAATGAAGTTGTATGGCGAATTCTTTCATTTTCCATACATGAACGAAGTTCAGCTATGTTGCACTTACTAGTACATTTAGAAAATGGACAACGAATTTATATTACAGCTCCAAATGCGCAAAAAATAGCCCTGAATCCACCGGCTACAACGTTAACTACTTTCTTCACGTTGAAATGGCCATTGAACATGCAATTCATTGAAACTCCCACGTGCAACATTTCCAAAGCGTTCGGCATGGGAAAAGTATTTTAGAAATGAAAACCTATTATTTGGGATGAATGTGTAGCGTATATCTACTGTTTACGATTTATTTTAGACAAACTACTTGTTTGTAATTTCATAAAATACTTCTTGTCTTTTCAAAATAAAAAGTTTGTCCTGAGTAGCATACGAATTTTTTTTTTTTTGAATCTAGTAAACTAAAACGATTCTAAAGTTTTCTTGAAGGGATCAAGTTCAATTTTTGGAAAAAGTATCGCCTGAGCAACACATGAAAAATTAAATAAAAATAATAATCAACCAAAAATTGCAAATTAGGTTTTAAGGCTTTTATGTTATTTTAAAATAAAGTTAGTGTTCATGTTTGTATGGGAATCATTTTATTTATGCAAGAAGCAACACAGATCGCCAAAATGGTGACCCCGATGTGATGAACTAAAGTTTAAAATTTTTTTTCGATTTCGTAAACAAAATATTGACACGACCAACGATTAAGAGCCCAATGAAAAGACTATATTCGAATCCGAACGAGAATTCAAAAAATTTCTGAAAAGGAGCCCACAGAAGAGGCTGCACATAAATAAAGGCGAAAGAAATTATTTTGTACTCTTTGAACTCCTGGACCGGGCCTTAACTTTCCCCGGCAAAAGTGACCGAAAAGGTTTCGCTCATATTTTTCATCACAAAACCTACATATTTTTAAAACCGTTTACCACAACTTGTACATCATTGGTTATAGATAGCCGAATCCTCAAAACATCAAGCATATCAACGGCCACCTACAATTCAATGTTTTTATAGATTAATGTGTATCTAGTAATAAAATTTTTATTTATATAACATTATTATAATATTTACTATATAATATATTTAAATTGAAAACAAATTCATTTCAAATGTTATTGTGCGTGTTCATGTGTTAAATTTTCCAAAAATCTCGGTAAGTGAACCAATTTTAAATGAGAGTTCGATACTTTACGTTATTTAAGTTTATTATATTTCGTGTATCGGGTCTGCCAACACTCAGGGGAACTGAATTCACCAATCATCCGAAAATTTATTCAAAAAATACTACTGTAGTAATGGCCTTAATTACATAAAAATACACTTTAATATTTCTTAAAAATCTTTAATATCTTTTAAAAATCCTTAATATGCCTTCTCTCATAAGCGTACATACAACAAGTATGTTCTTTTAACAAACATTGAACCATCATTCTATCTTGAATTTAAATTTAGTTTTTCCCTTATAAATGTTTCCATAACATTACAAGTGTTACTATAGTTCGGCCTTCCTGACTCGACGACGTCTTCGTCGTTTCAAACATAATAATAATAATGAGTTTATTGACTGTGTGTTGATGTAATATCAAACAGAAAAAAAATGTAGGGATTAACAGTCCTGTAAGAAAGTAAAAAAAAAATTAAAAGAATAAAGTCATATGTTATTTTATGTATCATTTGTGCGTGTTATTTAAATGTTTTGTTATAATTATTTTAATTGTGACAAGAACTACATTCGAGGGTAATATCATTGTAAGATTTTATAATTGTAAGATTTTATAATTCACTCATCGTTTAATATATGTACATGTAAATCTCCAATTCCGGAATAAAGCCCTGAAGAAGGACGGAAATACGTCCGAAACGTCGGCATAATTAGCAATTAAAGTGTAGTTTACTTTCTTAATGCCTACAATTTTTTTTTTACAATACATAATCATAATACATATCAATCATAATAATAATACATAATAGTCATAATACGTAATGATCATAGTACATAAACGGCATAATATATAAGATATAGTAAAATAATAGTACATAATATTCGTAACACATAATTCACATCTACATAACATTCCCAGTATCGTCAGTATTTATCGAAGTGTCAACTTCTTCATAAAAATTTGTGTTCGTCAAATTAACTTAATATTTGATGAATCGAATACTCCTTCAATCGGAATCCTACTTATTTGATATCCATCGATATCACCTATTAAATACCGTTTGTGTGGAAGAACTTCCCTAATGACATAAGGACCTTTAAACTTTGGGGCAATCTTCTGACCGATCTAATCACAACCAGTTCATTCATTTCAAAACTTTTCGAAACAGATTTACATTTTCGATTATAATATTCTCTATTGTACTCTTGCACGTCCTTTGTCCGCTTTATAGCCCGTTTCCTAATTTCGCTAATACAAATTCGAGAATGAAGGTCGTTTCTTAAGAACTTAAAAACATCGCTTTACTGTACTTCTCTTTGCCGAGTACCGAAGAGAAGTTCAGAAGGCGTTGAATCAATTGATTTGCAATACGTATTATTAAATACATATTCGACATTTGATACGACTTTATCCCAAGAAGTTTCATCTTCCGCCATTTTAGCAAGAACAGGGATGAGAAATCTATTCATTCTCTCAATTGTACCATTTGCTCTAGGACAAGTAGTTGCTACTAATACTAATTTTACTCCAGACCTTTTAATAAAATCAGAAAAGTCATGGGAAGTAAAAGCACTACCTCTGTCTGAAATGATCCTAGCCGGTAAACTGTAATTCGAAAAGTAATCTTCTAAATGCTTAATAACCTCTTTGGTATTGGTAGTTTTGGTCGCATAGATCTTTACAAATCTTGTAAAAGCATTTACAACCATAAAGACGAATTCATTTTTTGATTTTGTGTCCTTAAGCGGTCCGTAATGTTCAATATGGATGGTTTCAAAAGGCGCAATACACTTGTCAATACTTTGTAAATGATCGGGGTGTTTTGAATCAATAGGGGTGAATGTAATACATTTTAAACAATTCATAATGTATTCTTTCACATGACCTCTCATTTTTGGGAACCAGAAAGTTTGCTTGATGAAATCTATAGCTTGTCTATGCCAATATGACCAACATCATCGTGACAAGATCTAATAACATTTTGTCTCATTGCGTTTGGGACACAAAATAAAAAATGATTATTACAATACTTTAAGAAAGAAAGTGTTGATTTTTCAGAGGGTACTAAGATTAGAACATATATAAATTTCCTCTTGCTATTTAACAAAATAAAAGATTATCCTTCTCTTTCCGATATAAAATATCATTTCGGCATTCATAAAAAGGATTTTCTTTTTATAATAATTTCTTGTTAATATCAATAACGTCTTTATCTCTGGTCTGTACTATGGCTAAAGTATTTTCTAAAGTATCACCTTCTATTTGCAAGATGTGACTACGCGACAGTGCATCAACATGCTGCATTCTTTTACTCTCACTATGAACGACATCATAATTGTAATTTTGCAAAATTAGTGTCCACCTGCTAATTCTTGGATTTATGTCCTTTTTATTTAGGGTTAGTTTCAAAGATTTGCAGTCTGTTACTATGCGAAATTTGATACCTTGTAAATAACAATGAAAACGTTTCAAAGAATATATAATTGCAAGCGTTTCTAGCTCAAAGCTATGATATCTTGACTCATTTTCAGTGGTCCTTTTACTAAAAAACATAACTGGATGTAAAAACCCATCAGTTTGCTTTTGTAATAGAATGGATGCAAATCCAGAACTAGATGCATCACAATGCAATTCTGTCTCGGCAAGAGGAAAATAAATACTTAAAACGGGAGCACTGATTAGTTTCTGTTTTAAACATTCGAAAGACCTAAGTTCTTCATTTCCAAAAATGAAACTTTTATTTTTTCTTAAAAAATTATACAATGATTGAGCTATCAACGCGAAATTTTCAATAAATTTTCGAAAGTAACTTACTAATCCTAAAAATCGTTGTAAATCACGTAAATTTTTGGGGTTTGTGAAATTTTGAACAGATTTAAGGTGTTCTCACTAATAAAATATCCTAGATACGTTATTTCTGACAAAAGAAAATGACATTTATTGATTTGTAGTTCTAAACAATTTTCAGATAGTATTTTAAATACTTTTTCGAGAATTATGAGGTGTTTCGAAATATCATCTGTGGCAATTATAATGTCGTCTAAATAAATCAAAACATCTCCTTGTTTTAAAAGATCACGAAATACTTCATTTAAGAATCTTTGGAATACCGCGGGGGCATTGCATAATCCGAAATGTACCTTAAGATATTCGTATTGTTCAGAATGTGATACGAAAGCTGTATATTTACGCGATGATTCCTCTAATGGGATTTGATGAAACCCATGTTTTAAATCAATTGTACTAAAATACCTTTTCTTTTTTAACTTATCTAACTCAGCTTCTGTCCAAGGAATAGGATATTTATCTTTAACGGTTATTTTGTGATAATGAACACATAAACGTAATGATCCATCTTCCTTTGGTACTAATACAATTCTTGAAGCGTGAGGGGAATTACTTTTCTGGATAATTCCATCTTCATTCAAATAAGAATTATGATAGATATTAATTAATTTATTTCCGCTTTTAGCATCAACTTTACCGATATCAAGTTCAATATTTTCTTCATCATTTGAATAATTAATGTTATATAACGCAGGAATAAAGTCCGTTTCATCAGTCTCTGTAAGTTTTGTGATATGAATATCTTTATCAAATGAAATTTTAATACCTGGATAGGATACGAAATCTCTACCTAATAAACAATCTTGTGGCATCGTATAATCCGGCGCTACATAAAAGTTTATTGTAAATTCGATTTCGTTAATTGTAATTTTTGCAACCTATAATATTTAAAATAGTATTGTTAATGCCGCAAAAGACTTCTTCTTTATTATTTTTTAAAATATTGTTTATGCCCTATGGTAGGTACTACTAGAGGGTATATTAGTTTTGTCACTAAGTGTGTAACACATAGAAATAATCATCGTACAAAAATTTCAAGGGTATGGTTGTGTAGGGAATCAAGAGTTATATCGATTTATGCATGTCCGTCCGCCCGTAGACAAGATAACTCAAAAACACGTTATCCGATTTTGATGAAATTTATAATATGAGTTGCTTATTCCTTAGCTTGGTTTGGTATTGCATTTGAGTGAAATCGATCCACGGGGGGAAAGTTATAAAGTAAAAACCAGGGTGACCAGAAAGTTTTGTCGTTTTTTTGGTTATGGTTTTTCGGATGTAATTAGCAAATTTGTGAATCGATTTTGTTTAAATTAATTATGTAGGTTAACTACATAAGTAGACGACACCGATTTAATTTTCAGTCAAATCAGTCTAAGGCTAGTGGAGAAAGAAATAGTTGTAGCCTAAAATGAGCCTGTTAATAAAGTTTTTCCGATGTATTTTAAAAAGCTATATACCGATTTGAATCAAATTTACGAAACGTGTTTATGCTATTAGACTCCAGCGTATCTGTGAATTTCAGCCAAGTTGAGAATGAAGAAATGAATTTATGGAGAAAAAAACCTTGAAATATTGCGTTAAGCAGAAAGTTCGTGGGGTTTTTTTCCAATAGATGGCTTTACAGTCGTATAACTTTAGTAGTTCTAATCCTATTAACTTATATTATAGCGCGCTTAAAAGGTGACATCTTATAGAATATTTATTAAAAAAATGGTGAAATTCAAGCAGAACAAATTGGGGTAATTGGTTTTTGAAAATGAGCCAAAATTCTGAAAAAAAACCATATATTAATGCTCCATGTTTTGTACTACCGTCCGTCCGTCGACAAAATAACTCAAAAATGCGTAATCCAATTTTGATGAAATTTAGAATGCTACTTGGTTATTGCTATAGTGGTTTTGGTATTGCATTTCAACAAAATCGACCGAAGGGGGGAAGTTATTAAGCAAAAACACCATAAAGACCAAAAAGACCATAAAGTTTTGTCGTTTTTTAATATAGTTTTTCGGCTTTAATTGGAAAATTGGTAAAGCAATTTTGTTGAAATTAATTATATTGGTTGACTACATAAATAGACGATATCATTGTAAATTTCAGTGATCTCGGTCTAAGGATAGTGGAGAAAGAAATAGTCGTAGGAGGAAATAAGCCTGTTCCGAAAGTTTTTTGATGTACATTCAGAATTAATACATCGATTTGTATAAAATTTGCAAATTAGACTTATGCTACCAGGGTCTGGGTTACTTACAAACTAGAGAAAATTTTGAAAAGGCCAAACGAAGTTATGTAGAAAAAACCTTGAAGTATTGTTAGTTTTCACAATTTTTCCCTCCCATTTCTACCATAGGGCATAAAAAAATCGGCTATAGGCCGATTTTAAATTACGTTATGTTTTTATTTGAAATTAAACTTTCCTTAATAAGTGAAATTGGACTACCTGTATCTACTAAACTTTTGAATTCCTTACAATTACCAGTGTGAAGAAGAGTATTTACCATAAAAGCTTCTTGAACAAGGTGTACATTTTGTTTACTAGTTGCAGCACCAGCTGTTGTTCTATTTACCATACGATTGGGACAACTGTTCGTCATATGATCAAAAGAGCCGCACTCATAACAGGAACCTTTAGATCGTTTTGGCTTTGAATACTTTACAGCGGTATGTCCTAGCTGATTGGAATTGTAGCATTATATAGGTGATTCCTTGTTGGTAATTGTAGAAACTCTCGTAGAAGATTTATCTAAAATATCTAACTGATTTCCCAAAATTATATTCTCATGATAATAATCAATAAAGTTTTCTTCCTGTTACCAAGTACAAAGTTCAAATTTTCGTCTTAATTCTAATTTGCTCTCGTGACTTAAATGTGAATTCAATGGAGTTTAATATTTCTCTGGAACTTAATGCGAAATTTTCTGACATAGAATGAAACCATTTAAGTACTTTGCCTTTTTAATCTGGATATTAATGCTAATTTAAATGTTAATTCGTCCACATCATAACTTGCACGAATTAATTCCCCTTGTTTCAACCAAGAATCGAGAGAAGCAGAATTGCCTTCAAATTCTGGAATAATACTTGAAACATCTCTAACTGTAAAACTGACTAGTTTTCGGCACTTCCTTTTTCGGATGTGATTGCATTTTCAATAATTTGTTTTCTAACTCTAAAAGCACCATTTTCTTAGTTAGATGCTGAAGTTCTATATCTTGAATAATTTCATCTCATATAGTGGATTCATCAGTGGAAAGATTAGATTCATTCCTGTTATCGTTTACGCCCAATGCTTGGCTTAAGTGTTTATACAAAGCATTTTTCTTTCCCTTTTCTTTTTTCTTAATTCGTCCTTCAAATACTTAACTGAGACGCAGTTTATTCTTGGTAGTTTCTCGATCCATTCCAACATCTTGTTTTTTGGAATTTCATACCACCACGAAAATTTGTTTTCACAGTTTCACTTATGTCACAGGATGCCGTGGATCAGTAACGAGGCGAAAAGGAAAAGCAAATAACACACGTTTTTAATAACAATTTTAATTTATTAAACTTGATGGAAATAACAATTAACTTGGAAAAAGAAATTAGAAAGATTTAAATTTTCAGTCACCCGGCGCGTACGACTACTCTTCACAGACTGCCTATCTCCTTCGGACGGTCCCTTATTTATACTCCTCGTAATACCGCATCATTGGTAACTAGATAATTCTTGGGGTGTGTTACCATGGTAACTATCCGCAATATGGTTTACTCGATGAAAAAAATGGAAAGTATGAGAGTTCTACTGTGCAGGGGTGACAACTCGGTCTTTCCTGATTTATAGCCGTTCCGGCGGTTCATCATCGGATTCGTTGTCAGCGTCTTCGTCGAAATCGTCATTGTCGATTTCGGGCATCAGCTGGCACCATATTTTGATCTTTCCAGCTTCAAATATAGAAGAAAAGCTTCGTTGACTTCTTTTCATGCCTCCTAAGTCTTCGACCAGATAACGATCGTTGCCAATGATTTTCTTTACCTCGTATGGTCCCTTAAATCCGGGCTCGAGCTTGCGAGTTTCTCCAGGGGCTGGAGGCATATTTTCAATTACTACGAGATTGCCTGGCTAGTAGAGATAGGGCTGCTTATGGCTTTGGTTCAACCTTTTTCTCCATTTGTCTCGTTCCTTTTGAATTTTTCGACAGCCTCGTCTCTGCGTTTCGTCATGTCCGCTACAAATTCATCAGGTACTTCGTCTTGAACAGCTAGAGTCAATCGGTTATGTATTATATCTCGGAGATTGAAATCAAAGATGAGTTCTTGTGGGCTGAATTTTGTTGTATTATTCTTTTGTGTATTCAGTGACCATGTGAGAGCAGGTAACTGTAACTCCCAGTTCCTTTGATCTTCAGTTGATGTTCGTAGGAAATCAGTAATTGTTCGGTTAATTCTTTCAATTTGTCCGTTAGCACGTGGAGTTCGTACAGCGACCTTTACGTGGTTGATGTTGTTATCTAACAGAAACGTTTTGAAAACCTTGGATGTAAAAGCCGTCCCTCGGTCGCTTATGGTCCTTCTCGGGAGTCCAAAATACATGGTGAGTTCAGTTAATACGGAAATAACAGGTTGCGTCTTTGTTGTTTTAACATCTTTCACAATTACATACTTTGTAAACGGATCGGTGATACCTAAGACATACATGTTCCCGTTGCGAGATCTAGGGTATGGCCCTAAATGATCAATATGAAAGGAAAGGTGTGATATCGGCAGCATAAAGTTGACATTCTTGTTTTCCATATACGGGTTTGTTATAGGAGCATTCGATGCAGGATGCAATATAAGATTTAACGTATTTCGTTATTCTTGCAAACCAGAAATGGCGAGAGATTCGTTCAGTAGTTTTATCGAGGCCGAAATGTCCAACATCGTCATGACGCGTTTTCAGTATTCGCCAACGAATTGCTTAGGAACAGCAAATAAAAACCGGTTGTCCTTTTTTCGGTATAGTCGGTTTTTGTTGAAATGAAATGCTTTCATCCGTTGATTATTGATTTGGTGATACCATGTGGTAAAGTCCAACGTGGTGAAGTATTGGCTTCCTCCCAATGACGAGATTAGTTCTTCTACTACAGGTATCATGAAAGGTTTTTTGACGGTAACGAAATTTAATTGACGGTAGTCTACACAGAATCAATCTTCTCCATTCGCCTTCTTTACTAGAACGATTAGTGCTGAATATAAAGATTCGCTTTTCCGGATTATCTCGTTTTCCAATAACTCTTGTACAATCTTGCTAACGATGACCCTTTTGGTGAATGAAATACGGTACGGTTTCGTATTGATTGTTTTTTTGACGTAAGGCTAATGTGCATTGAAGCTTTGGTACAGCATCCAATTTCGGAAAGCTTGCTCGCAAAACAATCGTCAAAGGATGTTAATAGTTGAATTAGTTCTGGCCTTTCGGATCGTGTTAACGTGTTTCCAGTTTTAACAAATTTCTTTGCATCTTCTATAAGGCAAACGCCTGATTCAATAATGATTCTCGTATCATCTTGACAAAGAATATCTTGTCCGATCAATAAGTCGGTTGGTATCATTTCGTCATTTACTATTAGTAACTCGGCACATTTTCCTGATCGTCAAAAGAAATAGGTACGCTTGTCTTCATGTTATAGACAGAATATCCGCCCGTAAATCCCTTTAAGATAACGTTTGAACAAGGAACATTGTCGTATAGTTCGGCTACGGGCCTCTTCATTAACGAGCGTTGACTACCTGAATCGATTAAAGCGTTATATTTATTATTATTAATCGAAACTGTCTTCGTAATATCTCGTGGTTCAGTAACGGTTGTAATCTTCCGAACGCTAGCAAAATCATTCTCGGTACATTCTTCCTCGTTATGTCCAGTACGTGAGCATTTACGGCAACAGCTCAGGACATTTAATTGAAATGTGGCCCGTTTTGTAACAATTAAAACATTTCACCTCTTTCTTTGAATTATTTGGTCCCGTTGTAGACGGATTGTCTCGTTGACTCGTTGTTGGTTGTAGTTGCGTTTGCGATTGCGGTTGTGACGTTGGCTTACGGAGTTCAACAATATTTAAGAAATATCTTTTGATTGCTGCTAAAAGTTCGTTGATAGTCGGAAAATTCATACCTGCAATAGCATTCTGCAATGCCGAATGTTTCATACCGTTGCGAATGTATTGAATTGCGTTCTGTCGTTAATATTATTGCGTCTGGCAAATGCCCACATTCGATAAAGATAATCTTTAGCGTTTTCATTAATTTTTCTCGTTGTCGTCATTAACTTCATGTGAATCTGGGCTTCGGTTTCGAAACACGGAAAATCTTCCATAAATTTTTGGGCAAATTCAGCCCATGAGAGACCTACGTATGGTTGACTGTCGCACCAGTTCTTAGCTGGACCCTGAGTTTTGCCTGGATTGCAAAAACCACCATTTTTCCGTTTCACTTAAAAATTTCACACAATCGGTTTACTTTAGAAACAAATTGTTGCGCGTTCAGAGAACTTTCGTTTATCGGATTGAATTCGGGTAGAATATCGATATTATCACGCACATTATGGAATGACATGTCTTCCGTTCTCGCGTTCGCACGTATAGGCGACGAATTAGTTGGTAACGGCGGATTTTCACGACTCGGTGTTATGCCAGTTATTAGATTTGCCATCATCGTTTTTAGTTCACTGATTTCACTTTTCATTTCATCAATCTCACTGTCCTCTTTAGATAACGTATCATCGTTTAAAACCGATTTATCTAGATGAACTTGCAATCGCGACACTAATTTTTCTCTTTTACCTTTCGTTGTCAGGCCATATTTCAGGCAACACGACCTCAATTGTGGTAAATGTAATTATTTTATACGAACAGACATTTCTTTTCCCCGGTTTATTTGTTCCGATCCCACTTCTGAAGTTGTCACAGGGTGGATCAGTAATGAGGCGAAAAGAAAAAGAAAATAACACACGTTTTTAATAACAATTTTTATTTATTAAACTTGATGGAAATAACAATTAACTTGGAAAAAGAAATTAGAAAGATTTAAATTTTCAGTCACCCGGCGCGTACGACTACTCTTCACAGACTGCCTATCTCCTTCGGACGGTCCCTTATTTATACTCCTCGTAATACCGCATCATTGGTAACTAGATGATTCTCGGGGTATGTTACCATGGTAACTATCCGCAATATGGTTTACTCGATGAAAAAAAAGAAAAGTATGAGAGTGCTACTGTGCAGGGGTGACACTTAATTATATATATATTATGCATAAAGTAATAATTCGGATTTATTTTGAATATATCCCACTTCTGACCTGTAGGAATGGTCTTAATTACATAAAAATACACTTTAATATTTCTTAAAAATCTTTAATATCTTTCATAAATCTGTAATATGTCTTCTCTCATAAGCGTACATACAACAAACATTGAACCATCATTCTATCTTGAACTTCACCCAGCTGGAAGCCCAGTTTAGAATTAGTGCAATAACCCAAGACGGCACTATGTATAGTTACTTATAGGCCCATTACACTACACATGCATGCATGCGCAACCACTTGATTGCGCATGCAGAATGATAGTGTGTGGCGATGATTGTGTGGTTGCACATGCTGACTGTGTAAATCAAAACTATTTTGATTCGATTTCTGCTGCGCATGCATGCATGTGTAGTGTGTGGTGAAATTTACACAGTTTGAAGATAGTTGTCGGTAGATAAAGTTGTCAAAATGTCAAAAACGGTAGTTAATAAAAAATTTTGGACCGAATTTTTAGAAATATACACGAGTTTGCCAGCTTTATGGAAAATAAAAAGCGACGAATATAGCAATAGGGTATTAAAAAATGCGGCATATGAAGAGATGATAGCAAAATTGAAAGAAATTGATGAAAATGCTGATCGGGGGACGGTCATAAGAAAAATAAACACGTTCCGAAGTAATTTTCGACGCGATTTTAAAAAATTAACAAATAGCAAAAAATCCGGGGCCGGGGCAGAGGACATTTTTGAATCGTCCTTATGGTATTTCGATATTCTACAGTTTTTACAAGACCAAGAGGAGTGTGAAGAGGCCAGATCAAGTATGGACGATACTATAAGTTCGGTAAGTGCTTATATTTTTATTAAAACGCCTTTTTTTTACATGGTAAATTTATTTTTAGTAATTTTTTGATACACATTATCTTGCCATAGTACTGAGCCTACTGTATTAAAATACTCACAAAATTTAGCCCTGATATTTGTCGCTGCTGTGCCGAAATTTCGCGCATGAGTGTAGTGCACATCTTCAAGATGAATTTCTTCGTTACGCCAGTCAGCATGTTGAATTTCATTTTTCTCCGTATCTTCTACATCGACAGCGTTTGTTAAATAAGTTTGTCCTTGGTTTTTTCGTAGATAATTGTGTAAGTGACAACATGCCAAAACTATTGTCGTAACTTTTTTGGGATGCAAATTTATTGGTTTTAATAAAACTCGGAAACGTGACGCTAGAATTCCAAAAACGTTCTCTACTATACGTCTAGCTCGTGATAATCTATAGTTAAAAAATTATTTCGTCTTTTTCCATAGTATGATGACTGTAAGGTTTCATAATGTTTTCTGTTAAAGGGAATGCATCATCAGCCACGAAAATAAATGGCATTTTTTCGGTGGAATTTGGCAAGGGCTCTGCATCCGGAATATTTAAAGCTCCACTGTTTAGTTTTTGGTTGAATTTCGTTTCTTTGAAGACACCACCGTCTGAAGCTCTTCCATTAGCCCCTACGTTAACCATTAGGAATTCATACCTTGCATTTACAATTGCCATAAGTACAATAGAAAAATTTCCTTTTTAATTGAAGTAATACGATCCTGAATTCGGTGGTTTTGTTATGTTGACGTGTTTCCCGTCAATGGCCCCGCAACAGTGGGGGAAATTCCATATTTTTTCAAATAAGCTAGCTTCTGCCTTCCATCCGTCTTCACTGTCCGGCAACTGAAAATAAAGTTTTATAAACAATTTTTATTACCACCTTTATAATTTTAATCATACAAAAATTTTTTTCAGAATTATGCAACCACAAGCAGTCAACCACCCGAAAAAAGAGCAAAAAAACTTAGCGAGGAGGATAACTTAATAAAACTAGCTTGCGAACAGCTTAAGGAAAGCAATAATAGTTCAGTTGTACTTTCAAAAGCATGGGCAACTCAGTATAGTGAATTGACAAATAAACAAAAACTTTTGGCACGTAAAATAATTTCCGATGTACTGTTTCATGGTTGCTTAGGACACCTCGATGAAACTACTGTACAGAATATACAATCAGTATTACAATCCACGCCGAGAACTTCAAATCCTATATGGAGTAATTCAAACAGTTCAAATTCTTTTTCCGCACCACCACAACAAATAGTATTTGTTGATGCATCCCAAGAATCTAATAACGAACTTGAAAATGAAAGTACCAGTGAAGTACGATATAGAAATGCCCGGGAAATCTTTGACGTGTTCCAATATGATAATATATGATAAAATTTTGCTAATTTTTTGAATAAATATAAAATAAAGGTTAATATTAAAATTAAAAGTGTTAATTTAATAATAATTTTACTTACCTTAATGTTATCCTTCAAAACTGAAATTATAGCCTCACACGTTTCCAATACAATCATTCCAATAGTTTGTGGAGCAATAGCGGTTAAAAATTTTAGATCTTCAAAACTCTGACCCCTTGCCAGGAAACGTAACGTCAACGATAAACGTTCCTCGGGATATATTGGTTCCCTCATTTTGCTCCTTTTTTTGGTAATTATTGGGGCCACTTTATTTAATAACTCTATAAAACACTCCTTATTCATTCTCAAAAAATTTTTATAATCCAACACAGAGGTATTTTCTAATTCCTTTAATAGTATCGAATGACCCAATTCATTTCGTTTCCTGTACCACTGTTTACACCAAATTTTAGTTTTTTTCTTATCCTTCTTTTTTTTTTATAGCCAACGGGCTCGGTGACTCATCTCGAACAAAGATTGATAGACTTTTGCGAGGATTACAACTGGGTGACAAAAAACCGTCACAACTACTTCGCGAAATGCAAACGATAGGGAGTGATCAAATACAAGACACCCTCCTTCAGAATCTTTGGATGCAACGTTTGCCGGTACACGTTCAAGAGATTCTGTCGAGCATCGAAGATACTAGTTTGGACAAACTAGCGACTACTGCCGACGAAATTGCCGATGTAAACCAA
This sequence comes from Xylophagus ater, assembly GCA_963422695.1. Lineage (NCBI taxonomy): Eukaryota > Metazoa > Arthropoda > Insecta > Diptera > Xylophagidae > Xylophagus > Xylophagus ater. The sequence continues at coordinate 31,739,394 of OY730483.1, forward strand.
GCGTCCAACATATATACCGTTTCGTCTAACTCCCACAATAGCACAGCGTCAACGTCTGACCAACTGTCCATTGAATTGAAATAATTACGAGAACAAATAAATACGCTTATACAAAGGTTTGATACACAGAAAAAACCAAAAGGCGGCGACATCGTTCACGGTCTCGTTCCAAATCCTCCCCAAAACAATACGATAGATGTTGGTACCATTAAAAATTTGGAGAGAACGCACGAAAATGCATCAACCCATGCAATTTCCACCAATCAAAACCAACAGACAACCAAAAAAACTAGGCACGGCTACGCTGTTGGCGACCAGCGACTGTAGCCTAACTAGTCGCAGTCTATCTTTAGTTGGCTCTACCTCGAAATTATTGTTTTTAATAGATGTATCCGTCATACCCCCCACTTCCCGAGAGAAAGGGTATAAGAGCGAATTCAAACTCTTTGCGGCAAATTCAACCATCATCGACACCTATAGCCAAAAAGCCTTAGATTTAGACTTAGGATTGCGTAGACGATTCCCGTGGCGTTTTACAATCGCAAATGTGGAAAAGCCAATCGTTGGAGCCGATTTTTTAAACTATTTCGGTCTACTGGTCGATTTGAAGAGAAAAAAGCTAATAGAACCCCTTACCAGTTTGGAAACCATAACCAAAATTGCAAAAGGGCGTCCACAATCCCTGAAAATGATTTCTGTCGATTCCTGCCCTTCAAAAATATTCGCTTTATTAAAGCAATATAAAGAAATCACCGTCGAAGGTCCCGCGTTGAATGAAATTAAACATAACGTTACACATTCCATATTGACCACGGCGCCCCCGTGTTTCGCTCGAGTCGGGCGATTAAGCGCGAAAAAATCGGCTATCACGAAACAGGAATTCGCAAGCATGCTCGAGCAAGGGATTTGCCGCCCGTCATGTAGTGACTGGTCGAGTCCATTCCACCTAGCAACGAAGAAGAATGGAGATTGGCGCCCGTGCCGAGATTATAGGGGACTTAACTTCATTACGAAACCGGACCGTTACCTAATCCCCTTCTTGACCGACTTTACACAGCAGCTCAATGGTTGTGTCATTTTTACGTCCCTTGATATGGTCAAGGCTTATCACCAAATCCCAATAAGCGAAGAGGATATCCCGAAAACGGCAATTTGCACTCCATTCGGGTTGTTCGAACTCACTCGAATGACGTTATCTGGGAATGATAAATTTTTATAGAATCTATATTCCTCATGCGGCTGCCGAACAAGCCCTGCTCAATGATTTTTTAAAGGGGAGTAAGAAAAACGATAAACGTAAAATCGTATGGACCGATGAATCCGAAAAACAATTCGAACTGAGTAAAAAACGGTTATGTAAAGCGACATTCCTCGCACACTCTTGGCCTAACGCAACTCTCGCAGTAATGGTCGACACTACGAACACTGCCATTGGGGCAGTTTTCCAACAGCTCGTATGGGACGCATGGCAACCGCTTATTTTTTTTTCAAAAAAACTGACAGAAACGCAACAGCACCACAGCGCGTACGACCGTGAATTACTAGCGGCTTATTCGGCCATTAAATACTTCAAACATTGGTTAGACGGACGAATTTTCACCCTGTACACCGACCATAAACCCCTAGCATATGCCTTACGGCAAAAGCTGGATAAAGCTTCCCCCGCCAATGCAGGCATGTGGACCTTATCGCGCAGTTTACGACGGATATTCAGCATGTTAATGGCAGAGATAATGTCGTGGCAGATACGCTTTCAAGGGTATCTGGAATATCGATAGGAGGAAGTCTAAGCTACTCACAGATGGCCGAAGTCCAAACTGACGATGGAGAGTTGAAAACGATCAGAGAAACGAACAAGGCATTCAAATTTCAACTACTGCCCCTGTTCGGATCTGTTAGCAAAAACTCCTGCGACATGTCTACGGGATCAGCTAAACCCTATGTCCCGAAAAGTTTTCGTCGAGCAGTTTTTCATAGTATACATAATTTGTCTCATCCAAGCGTACGTTCAACGGTGAAAATGGCAGCAAAACATTTCATTTGGACATCTATTAAGGAAGAGATTAGTCGCTGGGCAAAGGCGTGTCCAGACTGTCAGAAGGCGAAAGTCTCTAAGCACGTTAAAAGCTCGGTGGCTTCTTATCCATTAGTCGAAAATCGTTTCAAAAATATCCACCTAGACATTATAGGACCACTATCCCCATCAGAAAATATGAGGTATTGCGTCACTGTAATTGACCGTTTCACACGCTGGCCTGAGGCCATCCCAGTCGCGGACATCAAAAGGGAAACGTTGGCAAATGCCATTTATAAAGAATGGATTTGCCACTACGGCGTACCATCGTCCATCATGACGGATCGCGGTTGGCAATTCGAATCGGAGCTCTTTTCCGAGTTAGCGAACCTATTAGGATTCTCACGAACCGTACTACGGCTTACAACCCAGCGTGTAACGGCATGGTCGAAAGATGGCACCGAACTCTAGAAGCTGCCATTATGTGTATGGGAAATAGACAATGGACCAAATCTTTGCCAACAGTATTACTTGGTTTAAGAAGATTTTCAAGCCACGTCCACCCAGCTAGTGTACGGTGCTAACATTCGTCTGCCTGGAGAGTTCCTGCAAATACCTAGAAAAACCATACCCCTTGCCGAGTTCGTGCAACATTGAAGAAAATTTCTCGATATGATTCGACCATCACCACCATCCCGGCACAACAAGGACAAAGTTTTCGTGTTCAGGGATTTAGCAGATTGTTCTCATGTTTTCATAAGAACTGAGGCCGTACGAGCATCACTGCAACCACCGTACGAACGACCCTTTCTAGTACTAAGTCGTGATGACAAATATTTCACTGTTAGTATTAAAAACAAAGCAAAAACAGTTTCGATCAACTGATTAAAACCCTGTTTTAGCGAAGATAACGAAATTTATGACAAAACAAGCATTCCGAATACCATTGTAATACCACAAGAAAAGAAACTCAAAAAAGTCACGTTTGAGGACGAAATACTTAAACTGGTACAAACCCGATCCGGGCGCATTTCAAGGCTGCCAATTTGGTTAAACTTGTAGCGTTCTCTCAGCGTTCACTGGCAGGGGAGTATTGTAGCGTATATCTACTGTTTAAGATTTATTTTAGAAAAACTACTTGTTTGTAATTTCATAAAATACTTGTTGTCTTTTCAAAATAAAAAGTTTGTCCTGAGTAGCATACGAAATTTTTTTTTTTTTTGAATCTAGTAAACTAAAACGATTCTAAAGTTTTCTTGAAGGGATCAAGTTCAATTTTTGGAAAAAGTATCGCCTGAGCAACACACGAAAAATTAAATAAAAATAATAATCAACCAAAAATTGCAAATTAGGTTTTAAGGCTTTTATGTTATTTTAAAATAAAGTTAGTGTTCATGTTTGTACGGGAATCATTTTATTTATGCAAGAAGCACCACAGATCGCCAAAAATGCACAAAGGTTCGCTCGAGGCTCTTGATCGGTTATTGCAAGTTTTGCATGGAAATATCACCATTTGCGAACGCATTAATATTGTTTGCAGGAGATTTCAGGCAAACATTAACAGTAATTGCTCGATCGATATTTCAATTTTATTATTATTAGTTATGTAGGCTAGATATGATGTAAGGACGATTGACAATGAAGTGAGCGGTGCGATGATTCATTGAATGAGGAATGTTAAAGGGGTCATGCCTAGATTTAGTGGTCCGGCATGATCACGAGTTTTAAGGTGTGATTCCTTAAAGGAGAGGGAGGAAGCAAGACCATAAGGCTGGTAATAACATCCGCCAACTTCAGGCTGTAATTCTAGAACAGCCACATCACCTTCATCATATGATAAATTGTCGGTCCGTCAGTACCTTGTACTATCCAGTTTCCGCAATTTTTTCTTGCTTCTTTGGACGCTCGGGGCAAATTTTATCTCATTATCAAGTTGTCACCCCTTCGCCCGCTGACTACTCTCTCGTCAGCCCAATTCTTTAGGCACGTTATAATTTATGTGTAATCCAGTGATTGATGATGGAAAGTAGTCACCCATGCCCAACGAGCTAGCCAGAGCAAAAAGGCTAGACGTGCCCCTTTTCTATGCTACTTTCAGCTCTGGCATCATCGCATATATTTGGCGCAAGACATTTATGTGCCTTTAATAAGGATCATATGTGAGTGCATTTCATTTTATATAATGTCACCTACGGTGTTATATCACATTTTGAAATGTATCTCACTATCGTTCACTTTAACTAAGCAATGGTGAACTCGTTAATCGTTACACAATATCCAACACACCCTCGATTTTGTCGTCATCATTAACTTTATCATCATCAACGCTATTATCATCATCAACGCTATTATCATCAACGTCTTCATCGTCATTGTTGACGTCATCAGCATCGACTTGATCACCAACTTTTGCAGAATCATCTTCATTCAACAGCTTCAAGTGTCGATTAAACCACTTGTGTTTGTTTCCCGGACTTGAACAGCAATCAATGACAACTCGCTTGGAAAATTTACTGAACTTGAACCTTTTGTTGGACAAACTTTTAACCCTTATGTTCACGACAAGGTACCCGGGTACCTTTCTTGTTTTATTTTCAAAATCTTTTCCTGTTGCAGTTAACTGAGTGGGATGAAACTCCGTTAATAGCCTAAAGCAATTTATTAGACGCTAATTTTAATATAAAAGAATTCTAAAATATATTTGGAAATGTAAATTATTTAGTCCGAAAAAAATACTGACGTTGTTGCACCCGGGTACCTTCATATATTTTCTATTGGAAATGAAGTAAATATGTTTCTATACTATATAAATTCTTCATAAAAAAGTGTAAATGAAATAAAAATGTTAATTTTAATTTAAATTAATTTTATTTTGACCAAAAAAAATTTTCATTTCAATAATTCACTACATTACACATCCAGGACATTTCGTAATTGTCTCACAGTGCTCATTACATATAGGACGATTACAACTTAGATTTCCTAGTTTCCCGCTGCCGTTGAGTTAGGAAACGACATATGTAGCAACTTCCTGTAATAGTTTTTCGTCCAGATGCATCCCCTGCACCTCCTTCTACTACAATTGGAATTTGTATTATAATTGGACCAAGCATTGATTGAGTGCCCAATTTTGTGTTGAAATGTTTGGTGATCAGCGGATTTGTGGATCTGGTCTCAATCAATGGCATAGCCAAGTGCCTTCCTAAGTCCTCCAGAAAATTTTACGCTGAGTGGGTTATTTTCTGAATAAATAACAGAGCTTGCTAAACATGCTATATCTAACATGTTATAGAACATGGCTAGTGGACATCTCCATGTTTTCCTTTTTCTTGAGTAATGAGTTACCATTTTAACCATATTTCCTACGCCTCCTTTGGTTTTCTTATAATAGTGAATAATGTCGGGTGAATTGAAACTTCCGCTGACATTATTATCGAGATGCATTGTCGATAACAAAATTACATTTCTATTTTTTTTTGGTATGTATGAGCAAATCGTTACTTTACCATCCTCACTAAATCTAAATACTGAAGATAACCGTTCTCGATTTTTGTTAGTCATCATATTTGGTGGAATGTAGCCTTTATTTTTTTCAATGTGTCAAACAGTAATAAGCCCCATGAAATCAACAAAGGAGCAAGTGGTAATGTTGTGAAAAATTTGTCTGCTGTAATATTTTTTCCGGAGCCTTTATATCGGTGACACAAATCGGCAACAACGCGTTCCCCTTGCTTGATTTCTCGTCCGGTCGCTCCTTTTCCCATGTATAACTGGCCAGTAAGTGGATAGGAATTTGCTGCATCACAAACCCACTAAATTTTTAAACCATATTTGGCTGGTTTCGAAGAAATGTATTGAGTAAATATTGTTCTCCGCCTATAGGGGAAAAATTGTTCATCTATAGTAAGACATCCCAAGGGTGTATATTGAGATACTAAATTTGCGTTCAACATCAGCCATGTCAGTAATAGGTGCTGCTTTGTCCGTTCATACGTTCAGTTCGCGTGTTTGCATTATCAAAACAAATGAATCTGCATATATCATGAAATCGGTTGAGTGCCATAGTAGCACGAAAGAGTGGATATGATTTAGGTTTCCATAGTTCTCTGCTATGTCCCGAACTGGAATGACGAACGCTGGCTGTTAACAAAATTCCTAGAAAGCCATTAAATTCTTTAGAATTTAATTCACGCCACCTTTTTTGTTTTTCACTGTTGCTCTCATTCCATTTGATTTAAATACAATTAGCCTTCCTGTTTGTTTCACGGATGATATATAGATTCTGTGAAGATTGTCTTGAATGTATCACGCATAGAGAGGGTCATGGTTGATTTTGCAGGTCCTGACTTCTGACGCAAAATATTACATTTCTGTATACGATCTTAATTTTATTTCTTACTTTACTTGTCCAATATAAACAAAAAAATGTCCGTCATTATTTGAAACCATTTCAAAAAATTATATCCTTTTACTTTAACCGAAATTTTTAAATTAGAATTGTAATAAACTTTTATGATATATACACCCCCGCATGTGCCCGCAAATTTAATTAGAAGTTTTAAGAAACCTTATTTACAACTTTAATAAACAATATAAATACAAATTGATCATAATTCGAAGAATTTTCCATAAAACTTGTTCAATTTTCATACAAAATATATGAAGGTACCCGGGTACCTTGTCGTGAAGTTAAGGGTGAAAAATTCTTCGTGAACACAAGGGTTAAAATGTGTCCAAATTGACCACATGAAAAACACTTGGTTCCTTTCCGTTTGCTTGGACAAAGATTTGACGTGTGGCCACTCTCATTACAAATATAGCACTTTTTCTTCGGATTGACCTCTGTAACCTCTTTTTGCGATTTCGATTTGTTCTCAAAACTTTTGTTCACTGGCACTTTAAATTTTTTCTCATAAATGGTCTTTCAGCTGAGAAATTGATATAGCTTCATATAGAAAAACTTTCTGCCCTATATTATCGACTATACCGTCTATTATACATTAGATTAATGACATTTCGTCGACATTTCCCTTACTGGCTAATTTTTGCATTCGTACATTCCCCGTAATTTTCTGAAATCTTCTTTTTCCCATTCATTAATAATCGGTTTAAATCTACTACCGAAACACTTCTTCCACACTCGTTTATCAAAACTGCTTTCAATTAAGAGTAACTTTTCGATCTTACCAAATCCATGAAATTTTGTTATTGAATCCTCCACGTCTGTAAACCATAGCAACACTTGTCGTCCGTCTCCGACATTTCCATTTACCACAGTTCGTTGTTCCACTCCCACCAGCTGTGCATTAAGGTTCTTTAATTCGCTTTTGAAATTGTTTTCAACTTCCTTTTTCTGTCTCACTTTCTGCTAATTTTTTGTCTTTCAGTTTTAAGTCGGACTAGACTTTTATCTGTTTCTATTTGTGTTTCCCATTTTTCCTCCCATTTTCTTTTTGTTTCATCGAGCAGGCTTTAAATTTCTTAATGCCGCCATCTTTCTCGTCAGTAGCAAAAGAAAAATAAACACACACTTTCTTTTTGCAAAATGGCGGCGTTACGAAATTATTTCGATTAAACGGCACTCTTTATTGGCAACAAAACAAAAAAACAGCGTCTTTTTATTCGAAACAAAAAAAACAACACGTCGTCTTTGTCTAATATCGGGGCTGAGCCCCTGAAAATCGTGGTTTAATTACTTAATAATTTTTTAACGATTGTTATAATATGAGATTTATTTAAATATTCAAAATTAATTTAACAAAGTGACTATTATTTGGATAAGACAAATTTAACTTATTGACCTACATATTTTTTCGTGTTCCAGAAATTTCTTGGATTTTTTCGTGGTGTTGATCAAATTCCATAGAAATAGTTTCTTGAAACACTTTTTGGTGTCTTAATTGAAGGTTACTTAAGTCAGCAACTTCATATTTTTTGATTTTGGCAGGTGTAGAACACTAGACAGGTGGAATCTATTTATAAGTGTACGGCCATATAGGTTCTGCGCTTTCTGCGCGGAGTGAGAAAAATATTAACGCGGTGAGAGGAACGAAAACGGTGAGCGCAAAGTGTCCATATCGGATATCACTCTTGTCGTTGAACACATTTACATTTTCTCTAGTTTGTCAGTTAATTCACAAATACAAATACAAATCTTCTTCACAATTGCAAAAATGAGCAAAGCAAACCATAGTAGTGAATTTACATTTTCTCTATATCGGCCGAACCACTATGGAACTTTCTTGATAATGTCATCAAATATTCATTTCAGTTCTCCTATTCTAAATGTACATTCCAAGTTTCATGAAAATGTGGCTAGTATTGGCCGACTTTTAAAGCTTTTTTTATTTCGCATTCCCGTAACATCCACAGAGGGGAGTCGCATTCTATCTTTTCAGTTGGCCTATCCAAAATGTCTACACTAAGTTTTAAGAAAATTCGCCCATTATTGAGTGAATTCTTGAAGTTTTTCTATTTCAGCCCCCACAACCCCCATCGAGGGGAGACATTTCATATTTTCAGTTTGCTCATCCCAAATGTACATTCCAAGTTTCATTAAAATCGGTTATTAACGGAATTATTAAGGCTTTTTTATATCACCCTCCCACAACCCCCGCCGAGGGGGGACGCATTCTGTCTTTTCACTTGCCCTATCCAGAATGTACACACCAAGTTTAAAGAAAATCTGCATATTATTGAGTGAATTATTGAAGTTTTTCTTTTTTAGCCTTCCAAAACCCCCCATCGCGGGGAGACATATTTTATTTTTTCACTTGGTCCATCCCAAAAGTACGTTCGAAGTTTCATTAAAATCCGACTATTATTAACCGACTTAGGGAAGTTTCTATATTTCCACCACAACATTTTTTTAAAAAAGTTGTGCGCATTAGTGTTGCCAGACGTAAATTCCGTTGAAAAGTCAATATGTTCTGACTTCGATCTTGGTACACAAACTGTGCTAATCTCATAAAAATTGGACGAGCAGTTTCGGTTTCACAACAAGTGCAAAAATAGACTATATTTGGACAAAATGTATTTTTAGACAGTGTTGCGATAGTCGAATATGGCCCAAAGACTAGTCAAATCTAAGTTGGGATCAAATACATGAAGTGTGTAAATTTTATCGAAATTGGCCCAACAGTTTAGTCTGAACCGTGCGGACAAAATTTTGTCGTTTTTAAACAAAAAAAGCGTTACCAAATAGTGTTGCCATATGTTAATTTCGCCCAAAATCTAACACCATCTGGCATTTGATGCAACACCAAAATGGTGAAAGTTTCATGGAAATCGAACCATCCGTTCAGATTTTATTAACGATTTAAAAAAGCGGATGGACGGACGGACGGACGGACGGACATGGGGCTGATTATTTTTGACGAAACGGATTACGCACTTATTTTCATCTTCCTAGCCCTTCTAGATCAAAAGTTAGGTTTTCGCACGATTATAGTACTTTCCTATAAACTTTCGTTTATCGGGATCATTGCCTTCTTTTTCGAAAGAGGCGAAGAATTGAATTTCAATTCGTCCCTTTTTACTTTGCCGATAAACGAAAGTTTATAGGAAAGTACTATAATCGTGCGAAAACCTAACTTTTGATCTAGAAGGGCTAGGAAGATGAAAATAGGAGCAAAATCCGTTTCGCCAAAAATAATTAGCACCATGTCCGTCCGTCCGCTTTTTTAAATCGTTAATAAAATCTGAATGGATAGTCCGATTTCCATGAAACTTTCACTATTTTGGCGTTGCATCAAATGCCAGATGGTGTTAGATTCTGGGCGAAATTAACATATGGCAACACTATTTGGTAACGCTTTTTTTGTTTAAAAACGACAAAATTTTGTCCGCACGGTTCAGACTAAACTGTTGGGCCAATTTCGATAAAATTTGCACAGTTCATGTATTTGATCCTAACTTAGATCTGATTAGTTTTTGGGCCATATTCGATTATAGCAACACTATCTAAAAATACATTTTGTCCAAATATAGTCTATTTTTCCACTTGTTGTAAAACTGAAACTGCTCGTCCAATTTTGATGAGATTAGCACAGTTTGTGTACTAAGATCGAAGTCAGAACATATGGACTTTTCAACGGAATTTACGTCTGGCAACACTAATGCGCAGAACTTTTTTAAAAAAATGTTGTGGTGGAAATATAGAAACTTCCCTAATTCGGTTAATAATAGTCGGATTTTAATGAAACTTCGAACGTACGTTTGGAATGGATCAGCTGAAAAAATAAAATATGTCTCCCCGCGGTGGCGGGTTGTGGAGGGCTGAAAAAGAAAAACTTCAATAATTCACTCAATAATAAGGAGATTTTCTTTAAACTTGGTGTGTACATTCTGGATAGGGCAAGTGAGAAGATAGAATGCGTCTCCTCTCGGTGGGAATTGTGGGAGGGTGATATAAAAATGCTTAATAATTCGGTCAATAACCGGCGGATTTTAATTAAACTTGGAATGTACATTTGGGATGAGCAAACAGCAAAGACAAAATGCCTCCCAGCGATGGGGGGTTGTGGGGGGCTGAAATAGAAAAACTTCAAGAATTCACTCAATAATGGGCGAATTTTCTTGAAACTTAGGTTATACATTTTAGATAGGCCAACGGAAAAGATAGAATGCGACTCCCCTCTGTGGGGTAACGGGAATGCAAAATAAAAAAACTTTAATAATTTGGCCAATACTAGTCACATTTTCATGAAACTTGGAATGTACATTTAGAATAGGAGAACTGAAATGAATATTTGATGACATTATCGGGAAAGTTCCATAGTGGTCCGGCCGATATAGAGAAAATGTAAATTCACTACTATGGTTTGCTTTGCTCATTCTTTTCTATCGTATCCTGCTTCCAGCGAACTCTGCTATATGGCCATTTCCATTTAATTACACGCGTATATTTATCGTTGCTCTCAGCTTCTAAAGCGCGCGTACTATCAATTGATAGCATTGAAGTTTATATCTAAATGTGATCTTTCTACGTAACCATTGCTAGTTCCAGGTTGAGCAGTTCATTCCCTTCAATATCACTGGACATTTTGTCTAATGCTAAAACATTGTGTTTGTGAAGTACCAGAAACGCGTTGTTCTATGGCCGTTAAACGTATTCCAGTTTCTACCAAATTTGAAAATTGCATTTTATTTTCCCGACCTGTTGCGTCATTTGTTCTTTTGTTATGGCTTAGTTTTTTTTTTACATAAACGTTGTCATTAAACCAAACAAAAAAAAATTATTTTTATAGTATATTTTTTTTATTCATCAGTTATTGTTCCTTCTTCCAACCAGTTCAGACTTTTTTGAGACACTTACAAATGCATCAGGTCGTAAACAGGAGCCCGAAGTCGAAGTTCCAGATGAAGCAAATAATAACGCAATTTTCAAAGGTCCGGAATTTTGGCCTGATCGGCCACACATTTGGTTTATTCAAATGGAAGCTCATTTCCATAATCGTTTAATCAAGTCCGATCTGAAGAAATTTAATTGTGTAATTACGTCATTAGACAGCAAATATTTAGCAGAGGTAGAAGATGCAATCACATCTCCACTCGAGTCAAATAAATACGATAACATCAAAACGAAAATTATCGAACGTTATGCTGATTCGAAACTCTCTAAAATCGAAAAATTACTACAGTCAGTTCAATTTGGCGACAAAAAACCATCTCAATTACTAAACGATATGAAACGTTTGGCTGGGAATACGGTCAGCGATGACTTTTTAAAATAAATTTGGTTACAACGTTTACCTGCTGATGCACGTGCTATTATTACTGCCGCCGATACAGATCTTGCATAATCTTCAAATATAACAGACAGAATTTTAGAGGTATCCGATATCCAAATATCATGAGTTAATTCAGTTAGTCAAACCCAAAATTCTATAGCTACATTAAAAGCAAAAATCAATACTTTACCTAACAAAATAAACGAAATGTAAAGCCGTTCGCTTAATCAAAACTTTAATGGTTCTTCAAAAAAACGTTCATTATCTAAATCTAAATCACGTGACCGCCAGCAACAACAAAATAATCCAGTACTTTGTTGGTACCATCAAATAAAGCAAAAAATTGCAAACTACCGTGTTCAAAAAACGTATCAGACAATCAAACCCGCTAGATGACGACGTTATTGGTTGTAAAGCAAAAAAACTCGTCAACCGTCTATTTGTTCTAGTGTTGGAAGGCTTTCTGTTGTTTCAATAAAACGACCGTTTAATTATTATAAACTTTTATTTTCTATTTGGTTATTTGGTTATTAAAATATTAGAATATTTCGAAACACAAGAATTTTGACTACAATTTCGTTTTTAGAAAAAGAGGTGATTTCAACTTCGATAGTAAAATGTGACTGGTCTTAAGAAATAATTATTATTTATTTCTTATCTAAAAATGCATAATTGTATTTTTATAAAGATGCGCGAGAAATACAAAAAATAACTTTTATTGAAATATGAATATTTCAATAATAGAAATATGAATATTTTTTGTCTGGGCGGATGTCGCGTAATGCAATATTATTTTATATTTAAAATAATTGAAAATACGAAATAAGCGATTTCATGAGAACTAGAAAAAATAACGGAAAATATATGGATTACTTTACAATAATTTCGTGGGAACTGGTAAAAGGTAAGAATCGCTTTACAACATTCCCGCCGTTATATTTGAAAATTGTACCTAGGATTGGTGCAATTTTCAACATTAGAAGTGGATGCATTCATTTCAGCTTCTACTTTTTTGTTTAAATTTTGCTCGAGGTCAATTTCTGTGTTCCTTCTTCTTTGTTTACAAAATTTACAATTTTTATATGTTTTATATATAGCATATATCAAAATTAACAAACTTATTATAAAACTTATAGAATATAATGAATAAAAATTAATATAGTGATTTTTTAAAATTTTTAAATGAATTGTTTTTTGTTTTAATTTTTCTATGTTATCACTAATTTTGTTTAAATTTTCGATTTGGTTAGAAATTGTGAATGATTTAGAACTTACATTTAAATTTTTTAATTCTTCTAGATTTAATTCCAAATCGATAGTTTCATAGGTATTAATACTGTTTGTGAAATGATCCAATGTGCTGTTGCTAGAATATTCGGTTTTAGAATTTAGTATAAGAAATTTTGTATGCACCTTACAGCCTGGTTTGATTTTTAAAATTCCAATATCAGTTAATTCTAATGCTGTATTGAAATCTTTACAATTTATTATTAGATGTTCTTTAGTTGGTATTATAAATAGCCATGAATTTTCTTTTGCCATTTGTAGATAAATTGAATTGTCCAAATGAGTTAAACGCGTTACACAAGTTTTAGGAAAACTCGATACTGGAGAAAATAAGGTCATTTCACAAGCACAATTAAGATGAGAAATTGAAATTGGGAATAATTGTTCGCATACATAATTATTTTTATACAATTTTTGGCATTTATTTAATTCTTCTTCAGTATATAGAAAGTAATACTGTTTAACAGAATCAATTACAATAAAAGGCTTTTCTGGAACTATTAATGCATAGTTCTTATTTTTAATTAATTTCGGTATGCTAGTTATTTTAAAAATATTGTATAAATGAGAACTTATAAGTGGTATTATTATTAAAAATTTTAATTGATTATTACTATAATAGACATGTGTCTCAATTAATTTATAATATCCTTCGATATTTTCTATTTTTGCTGCAAGTGGTAATCTTAGATCATTTGACAAGTGTGTTTGAATTTTAATAATTTCAGTTAACATCGTATTTGTATCTAATACATATGGATGTAAGATTCCACGAGAAGCTGAAGTTATAATATCTACAATACGTGATTGAGAAATTGCAAAATTGTCAGCTAACATTATAAAAGTAGAAAAAATTTCTGTTAATGTAGCTATTGAGCTAGTTACAAATTGGGTATAAATAGTATAATTTTGTAGTTGATTTATTTTATACACGATTTTATCTATTTTCCCTTCTAGCTCGTACACATGGTTCGCTGTAATATTAAATTGATTTAGAGTGGATTCATAAACGCTAATTTGTTCTTTTAATAAATTTTGAAAGTTATTTTCATTTTCTTCTAATGATTTAATTCGCTCGTCATAATATACGGCGTCATTATTATCTAAAGTTCCAAAAAGTTGTTTTGCTACTGTGCCTACTATATTTAAAAGACCTCGTTTTTGTATAAGATTTCGTTCTGATCCTAAGAGATTACTTATTAATTTGTTTTGTATTTGTATATTATGAATACTTTGATTCATTTGCGTGACGTAGTGTGAACATTCCTTCAGGCTAATATTTTTCTTATGTAAGTCGTTGCAAATTATTTCTATTCTTATCATATAAGAATTTATTTGCTTATATTGTAGTTTTATTTCGTCAAAATTAGTATAAATTAATAGTTTCCATTTGTCGTTATATAAATTTAGTTGTCCGATATGTTCATAAAATAGCCCTGTTTCGTTGTGTAAATTTTGTATAAAATAAGGCTTGTCTGCATCTTGAGCAAGGTTTATGTCACAGAATAAAAAGATTATAAATAGTTTATTAAGAATAAACATTTTCAGAACCTGAAATTGAAATTAAACAGAAAATAATTTTAGTCGATTGTTATGAACAATGGTAGGTTTATTTTTAATTAGAATGGTAGAATTAACACCAGAAGTAGAAATGATTTCAAATGGGCCTAACCATGAAGGTAATAATTTTTTACTTTTTCCCTTATATGTTTTCTCGTCTTTTAATAGAACGGAATCGTTAACTTTAAAATTATTAGGATTAACCTTTCTATCATACCAAATTTTAGATATTTCCTTATTTTTTATAAGGTTTTCTCGAGCTATTTCATGACAATGTTGTAGTCGAGCTTTTAATTCGTTAGAAAAAATATCATAATTATAACAAATATCTGGAGGCTTTTTTACAGAAGTTGGAATATCTGCCTTACGACCAAACATTAGTTCGAAAGGAGTGAAATTAGTAGAAGAATTTGGTGTTGTATTGTGAACAAAGACTGCATACTTTATCCACGTATCCCAATCAGTTTGTGATCGGTTTATATAGCATTTTAGATAGTCATTAAAACTTCGATGACTTCGTTCACAGGATCCATTAGATTGAGGACGATATGCTGTAGTTTGTAATTTGGAAATTTTTAAGAGTTTGCATGTCTCTTTGAGAACTTGGCTTAGAAAATTTTGACCTTGGTCTGTAAGTACGAATTTAGGAGTACCATATTTAAATATGATTTCTGTTACAAACACTTCTGCTATTGTTTTAGCTTCTTGGTTTGGTATAGGTATAGCATCTGCGTATTTAGTAAGGTCGTCTATCACACTAAGTAAATATTTATTGTCATTGTTTGTCGTTGGATATGGTCCTACAATGTCTAGTGCAATTTTTTCAAATGGAAATTTAGCAGTTGAAGTAATAACCATAGGTTCTCTTGTATATTTAGTAGTTTTATTTTTCTTGCAAGTTTCACAAGATTTAATAAATTTCTTTACGTCACGATACATGCTTCGCCATTTATGATATAATTTAATTCGTTTGAATGTTCTATTGACACCGTTGTGTCCACCTGTGGGATTCACATGAAATTCTGTAAGAATATTTGCTATTTCTTCTTTTGTTAAATTTGCATTATAATTATTATGATAGATAGAAATAGAAATATCAGTGTCTTGAAAAATATAGCGTAACATTGTACGTAGTTGTTCATATTTTAGATGCTGATAGAAGGAAATTTTAAAAGGATTGTGCAAATAAATCTCTGTAATGTTTTTGTTCAAAAGGTATAATTTCAGATTTTTGAATGTTTCGAAGAAATTTTCGTAAGTTGCTTGATTTTGTCTAGAAGAAACAATTAAATAGATTGTATGTTTGTCATCTTCTACAAAAGGAATTATAGTATGAGTTTCTGGATTTTGATTTTTCAATGGCTCTAAGTGATTTCTTTCTTGAATAAAATTGATAATTTGATCGTCTGCTTCTAATTCTTCATTTAAGAATATACAAATATTAGATTTTGAAGTTTCGGTGAATAAATTTCCATCAAGATCTCGAATGTTAGGATTTAAAATTACATTGTTATTGATATCTTCGATGAATTTGGAATAAGTTAGTTCAGAGTTTTCTTTGTTTGAATTTATTTCTGAAGAATTATGTTGAGGAATTGTGCACGAATTTGTACAAACTGGTATCGATGATCGAAGAGTCATGTGGCATATTCTACTAAGAGAATCGGCATTAGTATTTATAGAACCTTTTTTATAAATAATTTCGAAATCAAACTCTTCTAATTTTATTTTCCATCTCATTAATCTTGAACTTGGATCTTTACAGTTATGAATATAAATCAAAGGTTTATGATCAGTATAAATTTTGAACTTTTTACCAAACAAATAAGGTCGAAAGTGTTGAACTGACCAAATAATAGCAAGTAACTCTTTATCCGTCGTTGAATAATTTTTCTCACTTTTTCCGAGTGTTCTAGAAGCAAATGCAATGGGAAGATCATGTCCTGCTTCTCCTTGCGAAAGCATAGCGCCAATCGCTACTCCGCTCGCGTCAGTAGTTAACACGAATTCTTTAGTAAAGTCTGGATACTGAAGTAAAGGAGGATTTGTTAATTTTTCTTTCAGAACATTAAAGGATTGAGTTTGTAAAGGAGTCCATTCGAAATTGACGTCTTTTTTCAAGAGTTGCGTTAAAGGCTGAGATAATTTCGCAAAATCTTTAATAAATCTTCTATAGTATCCGGCCAAGCCTAAAAACATTTTTATTTCTTTAGGATTCTTAGGGGCTGGATAATTTTTGACACTGTCAATCTTTTTAGGATCTGGGCTTATACCGTTTTCATTTATAACATGACCTAAGTAGGTTAGTTCAGATTTTAAAAATTCACACTTAGTTGGTTGAAGCTTTAACTTGTTAGACTTTAATCGTTCAAAGATTTCAACTAGTTTTTCATTATGATCATTAAGAGTTTTTCCATAGATAACAATACCATCCATGTAAACAAAAACTTTAACACCTTGTAACCCTGTGAGCACATTATTCATAAGGCGTTGAAATGTTGCTGGTGCTCCCTTAAGTCCATAAGGCATACGAACATACTCATAATGTCCTAATGGCGTTGAAAATGCAGTTTTTTGCATATCTTCTGGATTAAGCTTAATTTGATGAAACCCATTCGCCAAATCCAGAGTAGAAAAGAATTTTGAACTACCTAATTGATCTAGAATTTCGGTAATATTAGGTAATGGGTACGCGTCTCCGATTGAATTTTCATTCAATTTTCTAAAATCAACCACGATTCTCCATTTCTTGTTTCCCTCCTTGTCTGGTTTCTTGGGTACCACGACTAGGGGAAAATTCCAGGGGCTTTTAGACTCAACGACTATTTTATCGTGTAGCATTTGTTGAACTTGCCTGTCAACTTCAGATTTCTGGAATTCTGGTAATCTATACGGTTTTATATGAATTGGTTGTACACCAGGAGTCGGTATATGGTAAACAGAGTCGGTACAAGTTAGTTTGTCACCATCGAGATAAAAAAGATCTATATATTTTGTACAAATATTTAGAATAGCTTCACGTTGTTCTGAGGTCATATGCTCAGTTTTAATTTCAGTATGAAGACGTTGTATACGATCATACTCTTGATCGAATTTAATTTTTTCAGAATATATGCCAAGAATTTGAAATTGAGAAAGGTTTTGTACTTTTAATAAATCAGTATTTAGAATTGTATCTTCTTCGTTAGGATTTATAACAGAAATTGGGAAAAGATTATTGTTTGGTTTAGAAATACTGTTAGCAATGATTAATCCATTTTCTAATTGTTGTGCTTGACATAAACAATTTTCCAATGTAGTACTTTTTACGCGGACAATAACTTCGGATCTTGCAGGAATTAGGATTTCAGAAATTGAAGGTTGAAGATTTAGTGAAAACGTTTCGTTTTCATATGACATTGAAAATAATTTTGTACCGAAGTCGAGTTTTACTTTATATTTGTCCAAAAATTCGCTTCCTAGAATACCATCGTTGATTAAAGGAAAGTCACTTTTCACGACGTGGAAAGGATGAGTTATTTCACTATTATTTATTTTGATTTTTACATGGCAAATGCCTAACGTACTTTGAGGAATATCACTTATACCTTTAAGTTGTGATTTATGATCCGTATATATAAGTTCGTCGTCTTTTATATGATTTACTTTTAATAAACTCACTTCACTTCCACTGTCTACTAATAATTTTGCACTATTATTTATTGTAGTTTGTGTTTTGATTATAACTGAGTCGCATTTATCGAGATTTTTAAGAGTAATATTGTAAATTTTAGACGTTTTTTCAGAACTATTAGAAATTTGTACATTTGAGTTTGATTTTTTATTCTTATTCCTTTTAGATTTAGAAAATAATTTAGTAATATCAATTTTAGCAGAATTTTGTAATAATGTTGAAGAATTTTGTAGAATTTTGTGATCCATAATATTATAAGATTCTTGAGAAATTTGTTGATCAGAATTTTGAGAAGTTTGAATATTAGAATCTTGTGAGAATTTTGTAGCAGAATTTGGTAATAATTTAGCATCAGAATTTAGTAGAATATTTTCACAAGAATTTTTTATGCTTTTTGAATCAACAATTTCATTATAATTTGGTGAGAATTTCGAGGTAGAATTTAGTAAGATATTTTCGTTAAGGTGGATTACTTTGCTTCCGCCGCTCTGGTTACACCACCGCTTGTCCTAGGGCTTGAAGCGTTTCCCGAATCAAAAGATTTTTTTCTATTTTCATTATATTTTCGTTTCCTACACTCTTTAATATGATGACTTTTCTTTTTGCAGTAGCTGCAGACTATTACATTAACATTAAAAGACGAATTAAGATTTTCCTTTTTCACTGTAATTTTTTGAAAAGAAGGTAAATCATTTGATTTAGTATTGGTCCTTAAGTAGCAAGAAGAATATTCATGACCCATTTTGTGACAGTAAGAACATTTTAATTGAGATTTTGGTTTTTGGCTGGGTTTGTGTTTCCACGATTTCTCTTCTTCTACCGCAGCTTCCACCGCATCCGAGAGTTTTGAAAATCTACTTGCTTTTATTATTAACCGAATGGAATTATGTAATCCATCAACGAAAGCTTTGAGTGCGGTTTTGCCGTTTAGACTAACTATTATCGTACTTGCAACTTGACCTTCCGAAGCAATGCAAGCATATTATATTTAGAAATAACGCGGTTTCTATAGCCGTCAAGTTTGTCGACACTATATCGCAACACGTTATAAATTTATGGAATGAATCTCGGTCTCCGTTAAACTCGGGTATGATTTTTAGTGCAAAATCCCTGTCGAAAACCATCGCGGGTGCTAATTCGAAACCCAAAAAAATATCTTCGGAAGAAGAAGAAGAATCACTCATAAAGTAAAATAAAATGAGATATACAACAGTCGTTTTCACAAGGAACACAGTAGCAAAAAAAAACCGAAACAAATTTGAATCCACTTTAAATAACTTTATATAAACTCTATTTCTATATATGTAATTTAATTTTATTTTTGTTTTCACTTTTACTTTATTTATTAAATTTAATAAAAAAAAAATATATAAATATTTATTAAAACGATCTTACTTGATTTGAAGTTCCTGGAGTTTGAAGATTATCAGAATGTTGCTACAATTTGCTGGAAGTTCAAAATGTTGGAATTTGCTGAAAGTTCTTGAAGTTTTGAAGATCAAAATGTTGTTGTTGGAAGTTCTTGAAGTTTTGATTATCAAAATGTTGTTGTTGGAAATTCTTGAAGTTTTGATGATCAAAATGTTGTTGTTGGAAGTTCTTGAAGTTTTGACCCTTTTCTTTTTTTTTTTTTTATTTCGTAAGCACTTGTTTAAAAAAAATGTTTTTTCTTTCACTTCACTTTTTTCTCGCGAAACTACCGATTAACCAATAAAGAAGAAAAACCAATTCGACATATTTATCAATCAATAAATATCAATCAATCAATTTATAACGGCGCTTTATTTTATCTGAAACAACCCCACATCTGACACCATTTGTTGGAAGGCTTTCTGTTGTTTCAATAAAACGACCGTTTAATTATTATAAACTTTTATTTTCTATTTGGTTATTTGGTTATTAAAATATTAGAATATTTCGAAACACAAGAATTTTGACTACAATTTCGTTTTTAGAAAAAGAGGTGATTTCAACTTCGATAGTAAAATGTGACTGGTCTTAAGAAATAATTATTATTTATTTCTTATCTAAAAATGCATAATTGCATTTTTATAAAGATGCGCGAGAAATACAAAAAATAACTTTTATTGAAATATGAATATTTCAATAATAGAAATATGAATATTTTTTGTCTGGGCGGATGTCGCGTAATGCAATATTATTTTATATTTAAAATAATTGAAAATACGAAATAAGCGATTTCATGAGAACTAGAAAAAATAACGGAAAATATATGGATCGCTTTACAATAATTTCGTGGGAACTGGTAAAAGGTAAGAATCGCTTTACAACACTAGATACGTTTTTTAATAGATACTGGAGCGGATGTTTTTCTTATTCCACCAGTTGTTAAACCAACCAAATGTAATTTCGAACAATATATTTTTGCTGCCAAAGGGGCTCCAATCAAAACATACGGAACTAAGGGTTCAACCTTAAATTTGGGGTTGCGTCGATCATTTACCTGTAATTTTATAATTGCGGACGTTCAAATGCCAATTTTAGGTGCAGATTTTTGAAAAACTATAATTTATTAATTGACATGAAAAAACTAGATTGATAGACAGTACAACTCAAATTTCAGTAGCTACAACAACTAACAGCCTTCCAGTTCGTGAAATAAAATCTTTTGACGTCAAAAATCCGTTTGCACATTTACTTAATGAATTTGCTGAAATAACAATATTAAATATTTCGAATACTCAAACTAAAAGTTCTACGTTGCATCATATCGAAACAAAAGATTCTCCAAGTTTTGCTCGTGCACGAAAATTATCAGCAGACAAACTTAAAATAGCTAACCAAGAGTTTCAATATTTAATTGAACAGGGAATCTGCCGACCGTCAAAAAGTAATTGGTCTAATCCTCTTCACATGTTCAAGAAGGGCAATGGAGAACGGAGAATTTGTGGCGATTACAGAAGTTTAAATTCAAAAACAATAGTTGACCGATATCCAACCGCTTTTATTCATGATTTAACTAATTTTTTACAAAACAAACAAATGTTTTCCAAAGTCGATTTGAAGAGAGCATATCATCAAATACCTATCCATTCTGACGACATAGCAAAAACTGCAATAACACCATTCGGACTATTCGAATACAGGTGTATGAGTTTCGGCCTAAGTAACGCAGCACAAAAGTTTGAAAGATATATGCACGAAGTGTTACGTGGATTAGAATTTGTTTTTGCATATTTAGATGATATTTTCATCACGTCGAAAGATAGAGAAGAGCATGAACAACACTTATAGGCCCATTACACTACACATGCGTGCATGCGCAATCACTTGCTTGCGCATGCAAAATGATAGTGTGTGGCGATGATTGTGTGGTTGCACATTCTGACTGCGTAAATCAAAACTATTTTGATTCGATTTCTGCTGCGCATGCATGCATGTGTAATGTGTGGTGAAATTTACGCAGTTTAACGATAGTTGTCGGCACGTAAAGTGGCCAGATTTTTTGAAGACAAATTCAGTACATTTTTTATTTTGGGCTATTAATGAAATAAAACAGCAAAATTAAATTATTTAATGTATTTATATTAATTATTCCTTATGAACTGAAAAAAAATTGAGAATATTCTACGATATAAGAAATACAGATCAGATTTCCTAGCGCATATTGTCTTTATTTAGATTAGTGTTGAAACACCGCGCCACCAATCAAGTAGCGTGTCAACGTTAGAATTTTTTACATATATACATAACTCAACTCCAAGCATTTTAGCGTTAAATTGAGCGAATTTCAATATAATATTTGAAATATTTTCAAAATCAGTACAATATTCGGTACAAATTTTAAATCAGTACATAACCATGAAAATCAGTACCTGTACTGAATAAATCAGTACGTCTGGTCACTTTATCGATACGTAAAGCAAACGCTACTAGAATTAATTGGCGAGCATCCGACATGATGAATCAAACTGCGAAAATAATCTGATTTATAAAATAAAGACTGCGTAAACTTGACGTAAAGAATGCGTTGTGTGTGGGCAGAACAAAACTGCACAATCAAGTAATTGCGCATGCGTGCATGTGTAGTGTAATGGGCCTATTATTCGTGGTTTTCCAAAAGTTGCGACAGCATAATCTTTGCATTAACACTGCTAAATGTGTATTTGGTCAAACAAAAATTTAAATTTTAGGTCACTTAATTTCACCGGATGGAATTAATCCACTACCGAGCAAAATCCAAGAAATTAAAGATTTTGGAATTCCTAAAAGTGCTAATGAATTAAAACGATTCCTGGCAATGATAAATTTTTATCGACGTTTCATTTCATCAGCTGTCAAGAACCAAATGTTGTTACAAAAGCTAATCCATGGAAACAAAAAGAATGATACTACTCCAGCTAATTGGGAGAACGTTTCAATTTCTTATTGCGAACAATGTAAGAATTATCTTGCTAAGAGCACATTATTAGCACATCTAGTTCTAGAAGCTGAACTATCAATTCATATCGATGCGTCAAACACAACAATCGGTGCAGTAGTTCATCAACGCATTAATAACGTGTTACAACCATTGGGTTTCTTCTCCAAAAAATTAACAGAGACTCAAAAGAAGTATACTACATACGATCGTGAATTACTTTCGCTTTACGAAGGAATTCGTCATTTCCGCTATCTCTTAGAAAGTAGAGAGTTTGTGGCGTTCACCGATCACAAACCTCTAACATTTGCTTTCGGACAAAAGATGGAAAAAAGTTCACCTAGACAAATCCGGCATTTGGATTTTATAGGGCAATTCACGACTGATATTCGTCATGTAACCGGTCAACAGAATATAATCGCAGATTTATTATCCAGAATTAATTCAGTTGTAACGTTAGATTTTGAAGCGATCGCGATGAAGCGATCGACAACGAACTTGCGAAATTATTAGAAGCGAATCCAAGTTCAGTTGTGATCAAACCTTTTGCATTAACGTCTGATGACATATCAAATAATCAAGTTCGGCCATTTATTCCTAAACAATACAGGAAAATGGTATTGTCAAAAATGCACGGTTTATTATACCCTGGTGTAAGTGGTACAATAGAACTTGTCCATCAACGTTATTTTTGGCATCGAATGAACGTCGACGTAGCACAATTTGTTAAACATTGTATTGCTTGCCAAAAAACAAAAGTCGGCCACCAACACAATAAAACTCCAATTCCAAAAATTACTTTACCGGCACCACGTTTTCAACATATCAACATCGATTTAATAGGACCATTACCAGAATCCAAAGGAAATATATATTGTCTCACCCTCATCGACCGATTCACAAGATGGCCAACAGCAATTCTGACTCCGGATATGGCAGCTGAAACCGTAGATAAAGTATTAGTTTCTGATTGGATTTCTATGTGTAGGCAAAGAAAAGTAAATACATGAAGCGAGACCCGGATTCGAACCGGGGTCTCGTCAGTTTCTAGAAACGAGGTCTCAACCGACTAGACCATTCTACACTGTAGTTATTAATCTATTCAGTTTGTCTTTTCTAAACATTATTCAAACCATACAACTGTTATTCGAAATATTACAATTATTCTATAACCTTTCAAATGTCAATGCCAATTACTTGTATTAACTAATATTTACTAATATACTCCTACAGTTCGGCCATCCTGAAAATACAGCCGACCTCGGCTGACCTCACGGAAATACACAGGGCCATCATGAATCTGTAAGCAGACAACAACATTAACACACACTGGTTAACCACACAAATAAAGCCAACTACAAATAATTGCACATGTTTAACTTTTTAGGAAGAATTTGTGAATAATATCCCACTTCTGATATTGTAGGCAAAGAAAAGTAAATACATGAAGGAACCGAGACGCGGATTCGAACCGGGGTCTCGTCAGTTTCTAGAAACGAGGTCTTAACCGACTAGACCATTCTACACTGTAGTTACTAATCTATTCAGTTTGCCTTTTCTAAACATTATTCAAACCATACAACTGTTATTCGAAATATGACAATTATTCTATAACCTTTCAAATGTCAATGCCAATTACTTGTATTAACTAATATTTACTAATATACTCCTACATATGTTTGGTATACCATTACGGATTACAACAGACCAAGGTAGACAGTTTGAATCGACCTTGTTTCAAGAATTATCCAAAATACTTGGGATCAATCATTTACGTACTTCACCTTACCATCCACAGTCCAACGCGATAATTGAACATTGGCATGGTACATTAAAAACTTCAATTATGGCTCAAGAAAATAGAAATTGGTCCGATACATTACCACTAATTTTGTTCGGTTTAAGATCAACAATTAAACTCGGCTTGAAAGCTACTCCAGCAGAGTTAACTTTTGGGTCAACATTAAGACTTCCTGGCGAATGTCTAGTCTCTTCAAATAAAAACTTTGACACAGATTTTATTCAACAGTTTAAAACTAAAATGGCAAAATTACGAACTCCAAATACATCCAATCATTCGAAATAGAATGTATTCATTCATAAAGACATGAATTATTACCATTATTACCACTGACGACGTCGAAAATTCATCAACTCCCAGTTTTAATAAGCGCTCATCAGATCACTTTAATCAGCAACAAACAAGCATCACTGACTTAGCAAGAGAAAGTCTTGAGCACACTACAGTAACTAGATCTGGAAGCCATGTATACTTTCCGAAGCGTTTGGAATACCAACACTTCCATTAACAGGGGAGTACTGTGGCAATCAACATTTAATTGCGCACAAACCCTAAGGTTTTCAACAGCGAATTACTTGTTGTGAAGAAATCGAAATCAATACATCTTAGATTTCAGAAATCGAAGATAGCTTTAATTTGTCAGAATTTTTATATTCTATTGTTTGTTAATGAAATATAACTTGAGTCTTGTTAAATAATATTACTCGTTTTATTGAATTATTTCGGAACACATTAGACGTCCTCCACATATTCTTATTGAAAAACCCTTTATATGTTTTTATAAATAAATTAAAAGTTGCAGCAGGAGAAACTCAGTTAAAAAACAACTAGTTTGAAACAACTAGGGTATATTAAGCCAACTTAAATCAAGATTCGTTGACAGACCAGAACAGCGATTCAGGCTACATTTGTCGACATTCGAAGTCACTTTTCCAAGACACCACATATGGTTGATAAAATGCGTCAGAATGGGTGCAAGTAAATGTGTATTTAGTCATTGAGTTCGAAACATATGTTTTTATTATTCGGAGAATACATTGTCATTTTTGTTAATTTTTTTTTAACTAAAAATTTTTTTTTTGGTAAAATTATTATTTTTCTAAAAGAGAAAAATAATTTTATTTAGTTTAGTGCTAAATAGTACTAAAGTAAAAATTAATTTAATTGAGAATTAATCGTTAAACAGAAAAAAAAATTTTTATTTAAAATTAACGAAATCTTTTATACAATTTACTAACGGAAAAATAATGACTAGCTCCAGAGCACGTCAGAAAAATTGGTGGGAAAAAATTTCCCGACGGTAGAAATAATTTCTTTTTCGAAATTAGATTTAGCGAAGTGGCAAACCCTTTTTTTCATATTAGGGAAATTTTTCAAAAAAGGTGGCAATAAACGTCGACAAATGTATGCCTGAATCGATGTTCAGATTCTTTAAACCAGTTATGTAAAGTAAACGTCAAATTTGAAATATTTTTGTACTTTTATTACTTAATATTTTCATTAATCAATATTTCATATCTTACCGATATTTATTCGACAAATTCTTATTTTTGCCTTTTCTTCATTTTATACATTTTATTTAAATTTTTCTAATATATCTGTAACCACTTTTAAACAAAATCACAAAGAAATAAGACTAAACGTAAACGTAAATAAAAAATCATCACATGGGGTAATTTTTTGTCTATCTTGTGTGAACTAAATAACTAAATGCTTTTACTATCTTTAAAGTTGTCTTTTGTTAATATTAGTAATATTAATTAACTTTGTGACATATTTAATACTGTTTGGGGTAGAACAATATAATTTTTCTATGAACAATGATAACGCAAAGGAATTTTCCAGAAAGATTTATTATAATGCTGTACACCCAAAATATGTTCTGAATTGAATATGCCAAAAAAGATCTTAATCCAACGACTGTTTTATTTCCAGTGTTTCTGAAGCTGTTGTTAACTATGTTCAGGACTACTGAAAGTAGTTCTAAACATTCTGCCCCCCGCTGAAATTGCGCAGAATTTCTGAACTCTCTGGATGTGTGGTAAGAATTGCCAGTTTGTGAACCAGCCTGTGAAGTAACGTGTCCGCTAGCTCTATTGATACTGCTCGCACCAAGCCATCTGCACCAGGATGTACTTTGATAATTCTGCCCAACAGACATCTTGTTGGTGAATAATTTTCATCCGCTACCAATGCAAAATTTCCAACTTGAACGTTGTCGGATCTTTGGGCCATTAGTTTCATTTTGCAGTGTCTGTATCCTTTCTGATAATTGTTTTAATGTTTGATTAAGCCTTGAATTTTCGAGTCCCAAATAGTTCTGATGAACACCAAATGTGTTATCATTCCGATGAACATTAAATGTTTTATCGTTCCGGTGAGCCCATTGTGTCGTGTTCTGATGAAGGCCAAATGTGCTATTGCTCTGATAAGCGCCTATGTGTGTGTTGTTGTCGTGATGACCACCAAATATTCTATTGTTGTGATAAATGCCAAATGTGTTATCATATTGATAAACGCCAAATATGTTCCCATTTGGGTGAACATCAAATGTGTTGTTGTCCATAAATGCCAAATGTGCTATTGCTGTGATAAACCCCAAATGTGTTATTGTTGTGATAAACGCCAAATGTGTTACCAATTTTGATGAACGTCAAATGTGTTGTTTTCGGTAAACACCAAATGTGCTATTGTTGTGATAAACGAAAAAAATGTGATGTTATTCTAATAAACGCCAAATGTGATGCTGTCTTGATAAACGCCAATTGTGATATAGTTCTAATAAACGCCAAATGTCGTGTTGTTCTAATAAACGCCAAATGCGTTGCTGTCTTGATAAACGCCAAATGTGATGTTGTTCTAATAAACACCAAATGTGATGTTTTTCTAATAAGCGCCGAATATGATGCTGCCTTGATAAATGCCAAATGTAATGTTATTCTAATAAACGCGAAATGTTATGTTGTTCTAATAAACGCCAAATGTGATGCTGTCTTGATAAACACCAAATGTGATGTTGTCCTGATACACGCCAAATGAGATTCTGTACTGACAAATGACAAACGTGATGTTGTCCTGGCAAACACCAAATGTGATGCTGTCTTGATTGACGCCAACTGTGATGTTGTTCTAATAAACGCAAAATGTGATGTGGTTCTAATAAAACCCAAATGTGATGTTACTTTGGATGAACACCAAATTGTTTTGTCCTTTTGATGAATCCCGAATGTTTGTCATTTTGGATGAACGCCAAAATGTTTATCGTGGATGAACGCCAAAATGTTTCCTCTTGATAAATGCCAAAGTGCTACTTTTTTTGATGAATCACAAATGTTTGTCATTTTGGATGAACGCCAAAATGTTTTTATTCTTACAAACGCCAATGTGTGTTGCAAAGATGACTACGCAATGTATTGTTGTTCTGCTGAGCATCAAATGCGTTTTCATTTGATGCGTGCCAAAAGGTTCGCAGACTAGTTGTTTGACCACCCCCTTGCTCTCTAAATTGCAGCATGAATTTTCCATTGAAGGGAAAAATCTGAAAATAAACGCAAAACGCGTGGAATTTAGCTGAAATGTGTTCTTAACTAATCTGTGTTATCGTTCTGATGAGTGCCAGATGTGTTATTGTTCGGATGAACGCCAAATATGCTCATTTTTATAACGCCAAAATGTGCCATTGTTCTGATAATCACCAATGCGTGTTGCCACGATGATTATCCACTGTGTTATTGTTCTGATGAGCATCAAATGTGTTTTCATTTGATGCCTGCCAAAATGCTCGCAAACCACTTGTTTGACCTACACATTGCTCTGTAAAATGTAACATGAATGCCCAATTCTTTGCATACCATATTGCTCCTTGAAATGTTCCATGAATGCCCCATTGAAGGGAAAAATCTGAAAATAAACGCTAAGCTTGTGTAATTTAGCTGAAATGTGTTTTTAAGTAATCTGCGTTATCGTTCTGATGAGTGCCAGATGTGTTATTGCTCCGATGAACGCCAAATATGATCATTTTGACAACGCCAAAATGTGCCATTGTTCTGATAACCGCCAATGCGTGTTACCATGATGATTATCCACCGTGTTATTGTTCTAATGAACACCAATATGTGATCGTTCTGATGAACACCAATATGTGATCGTTCTGATGAACGCCAAATGTATAATGGTTCCGATGAACGTCAATGTGTACTCGTTCTCATGAACGCCAAATGAATAATCGTTCAGATGAACGCCAAATGAATAATCGTTCTGATGAACGCCAATGTGCCATGGTATTTTCCAACGATGCTGGGAAGAACGCAGAAAAAATGTTATTTTCCAAAGATGCTACGAAAAAACGAAGAGAAAACGTAATTTCCCAACGATGCTACGAAAATCGAAGAAATAATGTTATTTTCCGACGATGCTATGAAAAACCAAGAAAAATAGTTGTTGTTGGAAGGGAAAGAAAGGAAATGAAATATTAGGGCCACTGAGTCTTATGATTTCTAAGATCATAAGAGCTTACCAGCATTGTCGCTGTCAAAGAAAATTCTTTGAGCGCCAAGTTTCCAACGATGATAATGAAAGTAATTTTCAAACCAACAATGCCAACAAAATTGAAGAAAAAGCGTTAAATCAACAAAAAATTTCTTTTTCCGATAATGCTACGAAAAAACGAAGAAAAACGCAATTTCCCAACGATACTACGAAAAACGAAGAAAATAATGGTATTTTCCAACGATGCTAGGAAAAAGGCAGAAGAAATGTTATTTTCCAAAGATGCTACGAAAAAACGAAGAGAAAACGTAATTTTCCAACGATGCTACGAAAAGCGAAGAAAAAATGTTATTTTCAACGATGCTACGAAAAATGAAGAAAAATTGTTGTTTTTCAACGACGCTATCAAAGGCAAAGAAAGGAATGAAAAGTTTTATGGCCACTGAGTCTCATGATTTTTCAAGTCATAAGAGCTTACCAGCGTTGTCTCAGTCAAAGAAAATTCTTTGAGTGCCAAATTTCCAACGATGCTGCGAACAACGAAGAAGAAATGTTATTTTCCAACGATGCTACGAAAAAACGAGGAGAAAATGTAATTTTCCAACGATGCTACGAAAAACGAAGAAAATAATGGTATTTTCCAACGATGCTAGGAAAAAGGCAGAAGAAATGTTATTTTCCAAAGATGCTACGAAAAAACGAAGAGAAAATGTAATTTTCCAACGATGCTACGAAAAACGAAGAAAAAATGTTTTCAAACGATGCTAGGAAAAACGAAGAAAAAATGTTATTTACCAACGACGCTATCAAAGGCAAAGAAATTAAATGAAAATTGTTGGGGCCACTGAGTCTTATGATTTCTCAGGTCATAAGAGCTTACCAGCGTTGTCGCTGTCAAAGAAAATTCTTTGAGCGCCAAGTTTCCAACGATGACAATGAAAGGAATTTTCAAATCAACAATGCCAACAAAATTTAAGAAAAAGCGTTAAACGAACAAAAAATTTCTTTTTCCAACAATAGTAATGACATGAAAACACAAAATCGCGTTCACAAAAATCAGAGTTTATTCTTATTTCCACTGAAAAAACAAAAACTTTGTCACAAATATTAAGTTTTTGTTTTATTTGCACTGAAAAAATCAAAACGTAAGCTTTTTTACGAATATTAAGTTTTTTTTTATTTGCACTGAAAAAAGGCCTCGAAGAAAAGCAGCTGTTTACTCGCTGAAATCACAATATGAACTGGTTGATTCAATATTATTTTGTGTGGGGATGACATCATTAATATTGATATGCATGAATAATCATTATCTTGTGTTTATGTGATGTAAATATTGGTATATTCTCACTCGAAATTCATGGTTTCAACCTGCTTGTGGCTATGTGTTAGTGACTGATTTTTTTTAACGTTTTTTTTACTAATTACAGGTGTAACTTAGGGAAATAAAAAGTATGTAAGGACCTGCTCATGTACCTAAGGATTGTTCTATAAAAATTTCAAGTCAATTGGTCAAGAATTTTCGGAGACTATCGATTTTGTACAAACGTACAGAAAAGATTTTATTTATATAGATAAAGGATGAGCCCATAGTCAGTTTGAGACTCGATGTGAAAAAGGATTCTTATCCAGAACACCGATTATAACGAACATTTGTCACCATTGGAACTGACATTCGAAGTCGCCATACATTGCACCCATACAGCTACCAAAATGCGTCAGTATGGGCACAAGTATACATGAATTTAGTCATTGAGTTCGAAACACATGTTTTCTTATTCGGCGATTACGCTGTTATTTTTTGTTTATTTAGTTTTTTTTTTAAACTTAAACATTTTAGTTTTTCTGAGAATTGTTACTTTTTTAAAGAGACAAATAATTTTATTTAGCTTAGTGCTAAATAGTACTAAAGTAAAAAATAATTTAATTAAGAATTAGTTTTTTTAATTAAACCATAGATCAAGAGACCCAGTCGGGTCTCGAAGGCTAATTCGAAAAGAAATAGAAGATAGTGAATTTGTTTACTAACTGATCATTTTCTATACAAAATGTGAAAAAAGTGTAAAATATTAGTCAGACTTTCAGAGTCCGCCGTTTTTACAGGCATGCTAAATTAAAAATTGTATCACATATTAGGCATCGTACTATTATCGCATGCTATATAAAATGTATGCGATAGTAGTAAAATTTAATTCATTGCATGGTATATAAAATGCATCTTGATATAAAACAGTTTTTCTGCACGGGATTTTTACGTCTAGACGTATTGACACCATATTTGGACCATATGTTGGTTCCGGGCTGAGCTAGGTTAATATTAAGTTTATCCCTGTAGATGGCGCTGCGGTCAAACTCAGGAACGGCTGGACGTATTGAAACCATATTTGGACCATGTGTTGGTTCCGGGCGGAGCTAGGTTTATATTAAATTTTATCCCGGTAGGTGGCCCTGCGGTCTAACTCAAGAACGGCTAGACGTATTGACACCATATTTGGACCAAATGTTGGTTCCGGGCGGAGCTAGGTTTATATTAGATTTTATCCCGGTAGGTGGCGCTGCGGTCAAACTCAAGAACGGCTAGACGTATTGCCACCATATTTGGACCATATGTTGGTTATGGGCGGAGATAGGTTTATATTAAGTTTAATTCCGCAGATGGCGCTGCGGTCAAACTCAAGGACGACTGGACGTATTGAAACCATATTTGGATCATATGTTGGTCCGGGCGGGGCTGGGTTTATATTAAATTTTATCCCGGTAGGTGGCGCTGCGGTCAAACTCACGAACGGCTGGACGTATTGAAACCATATCTGGACCAGATGTTGGTTTCGGGCGGAGCTAGGTTTATATTAAATTTTATCCCGGTAGGTGGCGGTGCGGTCAAACTCAAGAACGGCTAGACGTATTGACATCATATTTGGACCATGTGCTGGTTCCGGACGGAGCTAGGTTTATATTAAATTTTATCCCGGAAGGTGGCGCTGCGGTCAAACTCAAGAACAGCTAGACGTATTGACACCATATTTGGACCATGTGTTGTTTCCGGGTCGAGCTAGAAATACTCCAAATGTACGAATTGTCGGGGAGGCTTATCCAAATTAAAAGACATTTAAAGAAAATGTTGACTCGAGATACCAAAAATTTCTTAGAAAAATGCATTACGATAGATCAATGCAACAAAAATTTTGTTCTAAAAACTATCGGAGTGAAATATCATTAAAAATATTTCTAATCGATATGGATTTTAAACAACATCTTTTTAAAATGAAATAAACTAAATTTTATTCAATTTATTGTTGTCGTTATAAAGGTGCCAAATTATTCTTTTATTCTTTTCCAAAAAAATATCCCGGAAATAAAAATATTTGAAATAATAATATTATTGGGAGAAACCTCTAGGAATTACATCCATTCGTCGGTCAAAGAGAACAGGATAGGTAGGTCACATGCAGGGAAAACTTAAGTTTTTTTGAAATCCACTTGCATTTCTATTGCCTATGTATTGTGGCGTAACGGCGACAACGTAAATAGGGTGAGTGCCCATGTATTGTCTAACATTCGAATTGCAAAAATGTTTCCTTTATTTATTTCAAAAATCAAATTTCTTTTAAACAAATATAAAATTAAATTATTAAATAATGATTATAGATATGGACGTGCCTACATATCTTTCTTATGTAAACACTCTAAACATTTTTTTATACAGCATTTTAATAACAAATATATCACACTTATGTACATGTGAAAGGAAGTTCGAGGAAGTTTTCGATGTTGTTTGTTGTTACACCCAGAAACTTGACAGTTCATTTTGTAAATTTTTAAAGTTTAATTATTTGAAAAGAATTTTCCTTTTCCAAACACACAATGAATCTATATAAATAAAATCGTTTCTGTACGTTTGTACAAAATCGATAATCTCCGAAAATTCTTGACCGATTGGCGTAAGATTTTTACTGAATATGGTATGTAATTGTGACCAGGTTTATATACCTATGTCACACCTGAGGCTGGTAAAAAATCGTATTAAAAATGCATCACTAATACAAAGACACAAGCATAGTGAAATCCACGCATTTCCAGCAAGAATATATACTTCGTGTATACACAAGATAGTGATTATTCATGCATATCGATATTAATGATGTTATCCCCACACAAAATAATATTGAATATTTTCAGTATATATTTGGCTTTCAACGAGTATGCATGCAGGCAACAATATGTAGTCCGAAAAAAATTTTTTCCGATGTTTTCGTTTTTTTAGTGCAAATATAAAAATTAATATTTGTGAAAAAGTTTGTTTTTGTTTTTTCATTTCTACGACTGTTTTTCAGTGCAACAAAAGGTGAATTTTGTGACGTTTTTGTTTTCTCGTCACCATTGTTGGGAAAAGACATTTTTTCTTCGTTTAACGCATTATCTTCAATTTCGTTGACAACGTTGATTTGAAAAATCCTTTGATTTCTCCGCTTTGGAAATTTGTGCTCAAAGAATTTTCTTTGACAGCGACAACGCTCGTAAGTTCTTATGACCTGAAAAATCGTGAGACTCAGTGGCCATAACACTTTTCATTCCTTCCTTTGCCTTTGATAGAGTCGTTGAAAAACAGCGATTTTTATTCATTTTCGTAGCATCGTTGGAAAATAACATTTTTTTTTCGTCTTTCGTAGCATCGTTGGAAAATTACATTTTCTCTTCGTTTTTTCGTAGCATCGTTGGAAAATAACATTTCTTCCTCGTTTTTCGTATCATCGTCGGGAAATTTACGTTTTCTCTCCGCTTTTTCCTAGTATTGTTCGGAAATAACATTTTCCTTCGTTTTTCATAGCACCATTGAAAAACAACGACTTTTCTTTGTTTTTCGTAGCATCATTGAAAAATAAAATCTTCTCTTCGTTTACCGCTTCTTCTTTAATTTTGTTGGCTTTGTTGATTTGAAAATTCCTTTCATGTCTTCGTGTTCACTATGATTGTTGGAAATTTGGCGCCTAAAGAATTTTCTTTGACAGCGACAACACTGGTAAGCTCTTATGACTTGAAAAATCATGAGACTCAGTGGCCCTAACACTTCTCATTTCCTTTGTTTGTCTTTGATAGCGTCGTTGAAAATAATATTTTTTCTTCGTTTTTCGTAGCATCGTTGGAAAATTGCATTTTCTCTTCGTTCTTTCGTAGCATCGTTGGAAAATAACATTTCTTCTTCGTTGTTTGTAGCATCGTTGGAAATTTAGAGTTCAATGAACTTTCTTTGACAGCGACAACGCTGGTAAGCTTTTATGACCTGAAAAATAATGAGACTCACTGGCCCTAAAACTTTTCATTTATTTCTTTGCCTTTGATAGCGTCGTTGAAAAACAACGATTTTACTTTATTTTTCGTAGCATCGTTGGAAAATAACATTTTTTCTTGGTTTTTCTTAGCATGGTTGCAAAATTACATTTTCTCTTCGTTTTTTTGTAGCATCATCGGAAAATAACACTTTTTCTTCGTTGTTCGCAGCATCGTTGGAAATTTGGCGCTCAAAGAATTTTCTTTGACTGAGACAACGCTGGTAAGCTCTTATGACTTGAAAAATAATGAGACTCAGTGGCCCTAACACTTTCATTCCTTTCCTTGCCTTTGATAGCGTCGTTGAAAAACAACGATTTTTCTTCGTTTTTCGTAGCATTGTTGGGAAAAGACATTTTTTCTTCGTTTTGCATAGCATTCTTCGGAAATTACGTTTTCTCTTCGCTTTTTCGGACCATCGTAAGAATCAGTGCCATCTGGTTTAGTTCATCTACTTCGCAGAAGATGAAACTTAGGTCGTCGTTATTGGATAAAGAAAGCAATGCAGCAAATAAAACTGAAGAAGAACGGGGATTAGCGAACTAACAAAACAGCCAAACAATGACTCAAATACGTTAGGAGGAAGCAGCAGGGCGACGTGCAGCCACAGTTGAAAATACACCGTTTCGAGCCCGGCAATCGGGTTCTGCAGCTTCAGATCTGATCAAATTTGTGCATTGTTTGCAATCATATTAACCGCCTGCTCTTCTTTACCTCCAACATAGTTATGGGAGAAATTTTAAACACACATGGCTGAAGATATGTTCTATCGAATACGCAAGGAAAATTCAAACATGAGCATAGATTTCACAGCAGAAATCTACAACGAAATGGTGATAATGAATGTAGATTTGTGCTTAGAAATCGCGAACCAAGTTCTCAATCAACTGGGTATGCCATCACCTAATCGATCTGCTGCGGCTTCGTTCCATATAGAATTGCGTCGTGAACAAAATTACAATACGGGCGATCTTTTGCCGTAAGTGCAATCAAATATTCCTAAGCTAACGTTTAAGTAAAAGGTATTTACGATCAAATAATGCAAACTGTCAAAAACGTGGTTGGAAAAATCTTCTTCTTATGCGCCAGGAGGAACTGGTAAACCGTTCCTAATTAGATTGATTCTGGCAGAAATGCGATCCCAAAATGACATAGCCTTAGCTCTTGCGTCTTCCAGAATAGCTGTGACATTGCTACCAGGTGGAAGAACTGCTCATTTCTCTTTGAAATTGCTATTGAACATGCAATTTATTGATACTCCCACGTGCAACATTTCCAAAGCGTTAGGCATGGGAAAAGTATTTTAAAAATGAAAAACTATTATGTGGGATGAACTCACAAAGACGCACAAAAAATCGCTCCAGGCTCTTGATCGGTCATTGTAAGATTTGCATGGAAACATCAGAACGCAGTAATATTGTTTGCAGGAGATTTCAAGCAAACATTAACTGTAATTCCTCGATCGACATTTCAATTTAGGAGATTACAATTCCCAATTCGATTGGAGTTTCCAATCAGCATCAACAAAGCTCAAGGCCAATCTTTAGAATTCTGCGGTTTAGATCTAGACACGGATTGTTTCTCACATGGGCAATTATATGTTGGGTATTCTAGAGTGGGCAAACCAGCCAATCTCTATATCTGCACAGAGAATGGAACAACAAAAAATATTATATACCCACAAACTTTGTGAAATTAAACATATTAGGAATGTGCGCTTTCTCTTTTCCATTTAGCCAGACTGAGCCACAGTAACCCATGACAGCTAGTTTGAAAATAAAAAAAGAAATTTCTTCCCCGTCCAACTTCGTTATCAAAAATGCTTATTATATTAAAGGCACACATAGGGTATTCATACCATAGTTTAAGGATACTATGTGGTATACCATATGTGTGTCGTCGAATACTAGCTGAATACCAGTTTAACTACGTAGCATAAATCTGGAATTTAAATTCGAAAAAGTACGTGGTATTCCCTTTTTTACTTAATTTTTTCGGACACTGTAATCTATTCTTTAGTGATTGTCGCACCTTTTTATTGAAGCGGAAAATAGCGAATGGAATTTTGTAGGTGAGCTGAGCAATTAACATCTGTTTTCACTTTTTTTTGTAAATATCATTTTAAAAAAGTGGAAAAAGTAATTAAATATGCAAAATCTTATGAGTTAATGAAACCTCAAAATTTATAGATGTTTGTAGGAATCATATAGAGGATTTAAGAGGAGCGAACAGAAATTCCCATATTCTCGCTGAAATGGCAGAATTCCAAATGTCAGACAGATACTATGTTTTATGTGTGCCAACCGCTTTTTATACCATTGTACGAGGCTATACTGTAGTATCGATACTAAGGTATGAATACCCTATATGTGCCTTTAGTTTTACCATAGACTAAATAATACTATATACAGACTTGAGAAGTTGGAGAAATTTTTTCAGATTTTTCTGATTTCTATGTGGATAAAACTACTCTTATTAAAAATATTATTCAAAAGTTTTTGGTGTTTGTATTTGGTAAATTCTTTAAAATTTAAAATTCTTTTGAATCTTCTTATTCAAACTGGCATTTAAAAATTCCATATTTTTCTCTTTTTCTTGCGAAAACGTATTTATTATTTTTTTCATTCATGTTGCTATAGGAAACGTATATTGTTGCTGTATTTTATTGAGAATTCTATCGGGCGCTAATTCACTTTTTCAAAAGAACGATTTTTTTTAATCAATGTTCTTATAACATTTAATTTCGGATATTGGTACTACTGATATTATTTGACAGCAGTTGAATTTAAATAAATAAAAAAATTTTTTTTTGTAAACGACAAATAATACGTTCTTCTATACTCCGGTTTCATTTCAAACTCACATTCAATTTAATAAAATTTTTAAAAAAATCTATTATATTTTTTGTGTAAATAAATTTGACATTTATTTTGTTTTTGTTAAAAAACATGCAAGGCCGCCAATTTATAAAAAACAAAGTTTTGATTTGCATCATCTACCGTCTGGAAGATGTCGCTTAGTACATATTTTCTATCCATCGCTAATTTAGCGCCCAATTTTATCCGGCGCTAATTAAGAACATATAAATGTATGGTAAGCACCGATAGAATTCCCAATAAAATACAGCATGTGTGTATTTTCAACTTAGAAGAATTGAACTGAACTTTTTTTTGTTTTTATGAAATTCCAAATAGTGTGTATGTGTGTCATATTTTTCAATATTTTTTATCTGCTGTGCGGAATTGGGTTTAATAGCTATGCTTTTAACAAAGTCAATTTCAATAATAACTTCTTGGCCGCATATGAAATTGCAACATCATCGAATGTTGCCAAATTTTGAAAAAACAAATAATTGATTTCAGTATGGAAATGTAAATGCGTGTGTGAATTTTTAGTTTAGAATTTCGATTTCTTATTTGAATGAATGAAAATTTTTACGATATGATTCGCTATCGGCGATAAACTTCCATTCTTCTTATTGCAGTTGTGAATACATTGTTTTGATCATTTATCCAAATACAATTTTTTCTAATTAATACTAAAAGTAGAAAATCAAGAATTTTAATTGAAGTGAAATACTTCTATTGGGGCGTTTTAGCAAAAATTATGTAACGATTTTGTGTAACGAAACGTCACATTACTAAATACCTCATTATATGGACGTCGTAGACGATTAAAATGTTCGGCATTATTATGGTGGTTATAATGAGTAATATTTCTGTCACAGACCAAATAGTTCTATCTGCCACCATATTGGCGCTGTAGTCGATATAAATTTTTGAAAATTTTTCTGAACTCTTTATATAGAGGTCGTACACGATTGAAATGTTCGACAAAGTTGTGGAGGTTTTTATGGCAATTAATTCCGTCGAAGACACAATAGTTCTATCTCCCACCACTTCGGCGCTGTATTCAATAACAATTTTTGAACTTTGACGAAACGTTACATTACAAAATAACTTCTTATATGGACGTCCTAGACGATTACAATGTTCGGCAATATTGTGTAAGTTATAATGAGGAATATTTCCGTCGAAGACCAAATAGTTCTATCTGCCACCGTATTGGCGCTGTGGTGATACAAATTTTTTAACTTTTTATTTGGAAAAAATCATGGAACGCTAACTTTGTAACGCAGCGTCACATGTCACATCAGTGTAAGCTGACTAACAATCGCGTCGTTTCTGTGCATATGGCTGGCGCGGAAAGCGGTCAGCGCATCTTACGTACATTAACGGGCACTGCTTCTCGCTACGCCTACAATGACTCCGGGTAAGAAACGTTTACGAGTCGACAATTCTGCTCAATCACAACACGCTGACAATTTTTCACGCGAACGCCTATGACTAATGCAGAACGGATGCGGGCACGTAGGGCCAGGCAACAACAAGCGGAACAAAAGCAACTCACTGACAAGGCTTCAACGAGCACGTATATGACTGGTGAAGAACGGATACGGGCATGCAGGGCTACTCAACTTGCTCAACAAGCGGAACAACACCAACTCGCTGACAAGGCTTCGACGGGCACGGCTATGACTGGTGCAGAACGGATGCGGGCATGTAGGGCTAGGTAACTTGCTCAACAAGTGGAACACAAGCAACTCACTGACAAGGCTTCGACGACTACGGATATGACTGGTGCAGAACAATTGCGAGCATGTAGGGCGAGACAACTTGCTCAACAAATCGAATAAAACCAACTCGCTGACAAGGCTTCGACGGGTATGGCTATGACGGGTGCAGAACGGATGCGGGCATGTAGGGCTAGGCAACTTGCTCAACTAGTGGAATACAAGCAACTCACTGACAAGGCTTCAACGACTTTGTCTATGACTGGTGAAGAACGGATGCGGGCATGTAGGGCTAGGCAACTTGCTCAACTAATGGAACACATGCAACACACTGACAAGGCTTCAACGAGTACATCTATGACTGGTGCAAAACGAATACGCGCATGTAGGGCTAGGCAAC
This sequence comes from Xylophagus ater, assembly GCA_963422695.1. NCBI lineage: Eukaryota > Metazoa > Arthropoda > Insecta > Diptera > Xylophagidae > Xylophagus > Xylophagus ater. Next base: position 31,778,627 of record OY730483.1, read on the forward strand.
TTGCAACACAACCGGAACAAAACCAACTCGCTGACAAGGCTTCGACGGGTACGACTATGACTGGTGCAGAACGGATGCGGGCATGTAGGGCTAGGTAACTTGCTCAACAAGTGGAACACAAGCAACTCACTGACAAGGCTTCGACGACTACGGATATGACTGGTGCAGAACAATTGCGAGCATGTAGGGCGAGACAACTTGCTCAACAAGTCGAATAAAACCAACTCGCTGACAAGGCTTCGACGGGTATGGCTATGACGGGTGCAGAACGGATGCGGGCATGTAGGGCTAGGCAACTTGCTCAACTAGTGGAATACAAGCAACTCACTGACAAGGCTTCAACGACTTTGTCTATGACTGGTGAAGAACGGATGCGGGCATGTAGGGCTAGGCAACTTGCTCAACTAATGGAACACATGCAACACACTGACAAGGCTTCAACGAGTACATCTATGACTGGTGCAGAACGGATGCGGGCATGTAGGGCTAGGTAACTTGCTCAACAAGTGGAACATAAGCAACTCACTGACAAGGCTTCGACGACTACGGATATGACTGGTGCAGAACAATTGCGAGCATGTAGGGCGAGACAACTTGCTCAACAAGTCGAATAAAACCAACTCGCTGACAAGGCTTCGACGGGTATGGCTATGACGGGTGCAGAACAATTGCGAGCATGTAGGGCGAGACAACTTGCTCAACAAGTCGAATAAAACCAACTCGCTGACAAGGCTTCGACGGGTATGGCTATGACGGGTGCAGAACGGATGCGGGCATGTAGGGCTAGGCAACTTGCTCAACTAGTGGAATACAAGCAACTCACTGACAAGGCTTCAACGACTTTGTCTATGACTGGTGAAGAACGGATGCGGGCATGTAGGGCTAGGCAACTTGCTCAACTAATGAAACACATGCAACTCACTGACAAGGCTTCAACGAGTACATCTATGACTGGTGAAGAACGGATACGGGCATGTAAGGCGCGGCAACTTGCAGCACAAGCGGAACAAAACCAACTCGCTAACAAGGCTTCGACAAGTACGGCTATGACTGGTGTAGAACGGACGCGGGCATCTAGGGCTAGGCAACTTGCTCAACTATTGGAACGCAAGCAACTTACTGACAAGGCTTCAACGACTACGGATATGACTGCTGCAAAACGAATGCGCGCATGTAGGGCTAGGCAACTTGCACCACAAGCGGAACAAAACCAACTCGCTGACAAGGCTTTGACAATTACGGCTATGACTGGTGCAGAACGGATGCGGGCATGTAGGGCTAGGCAACTTGCTCAACTAATGGAACACAAGCAACTCACTGGCAAGGCTTCAACGAGTACATCTATGACTGGTGAAGAACGGATACGGGCATGTATGGCGCGGCAACTTGCACCACAAGCGGAACCAAACCAACTCGCTGACAAGGCTTCGCCAAGTACATCTATGACTGGTGCAGTACGCATGCGGGCATGTAGGGCTAGGCAACTTGCTCAACTAATGGAACACAAGCAACTCACTGGCAAGGCTTCAACGAGTACATCTATGACTGGTGAAGAACGGATACGGGCATGTATGGTGCGGCAACTTGCACCACAAGCGGAACCAAACCAACTCGCTGACAAGGCTTCGCCAAGTACATCTATGACTGGTGCAGTACGCATGCGGGCATGTAGGGCTAGGCAACTTGCTCAACTAATGGAACACAAGCAACTCACTGGCAAGGCTTCAACGAGTACATCTATGACTGGTGTAGAACGGATGCGGGCACGTAGCGCTTTGCAACTTGCTCAACTAGTGGAACACAAGCAACTCACTGACAAGGCATCAACGACTACGAAATTGACTGGTGCAAAACGAATACGCGCATGTAGGGCTAGGCAACTTGCACCACAAGCGGAACAAAACCAACTCGCTGACAAGGCTTCGATGATTACGGCTATGACTGGTGTAGAACGGACGCGGGCATGTAGGGCTAGGCAACTTGCACCAAAAGCGGAACAAAACCAACTCGCTGACAAGGCTTTGACAAGTACGGCTATGACTGGTGCAGAACGGATGCGGGCATGTAGGGCTAGGCAACGTGCTCAACTAGTGGAACACAAGCAACTCACTGACAAGGCTTCAACGAGTAAATCTGTGACTGGTGAAGAACGGACGCGGGCATGTATGGCTAGCCAACTTGCTCAACTAGTGGAACACAAGCAACTCACTGACAAGGCTTCAACGACTACGGATATGACTGGTGCAAAACGAATACGCGCATGTAGGGCTAGGCAACTTGCACCACAAGCGGAACAAAACCAACTCGCTGACAAGGCTTCGATGATTACGGCTATGACTGGTGTAGGACGAACGCGAGCATGTAGGACTAGGCAACTTGCTCAACAAGTGGAACACAAGCAACTCGCTGACAAGGCTTCGATGATTACGGCTATGACTGGTGCAGCACGGATGCGAGCATGTAGGGCTAGGCAACTTGCTCAACAAGTGGAACACAAGCATCTCAATGACAAGGCTTCGACGACTACGGATATGACTGGTGCAAACGAATGCGCGCATGTAGGGCTAGGCAACTTGCGCCACAAGCGGAACAAAACCAACTCGCTGACAAGGCTTTGACAAGTACGGTTATGACTGGTGCAGAACGGATGCGGGCATGTAGGGTTAGCAAGCTTGCTCAACTAGTAGAACACAAGCAACTCACTGACAAAACTTCAACGACTACGGATATGACTGGTGCAAAACGAATTCGCGCATGTAGGGCTAGGCAACTTGCTCAACTAGTGGAATACAAGCAACTCACTGACAAGGCTTCAACGACTATGTCTATGACTGGTGAAGAACGGATGCGTGCATGTAGGGCTAGGCAACTTGCTCAACTAATGGAACACAAGCAACTCACTGACAAGGCTTCAACGAGTACATCTGTGACTGGTGAAGAACGGATACGGGCATGTATGACGCGGCAACTTGCACCACAAGCGGAACCAAACCAACTCGCTGACAAGGCTTCGACAATTACGGCTATGACTGGTGTAGAACGTACGCGGGCATGTAGGGCTAGGCAACTTGCTCAACTAGTGGAACACAAGCAACTCACTGACAAGGCTTCGACGACTTCGGATATGACTGGTGCAAAACGAATACGCGCATGTAGGGCTAGGCAACTTGCAACACAACCGGAACAAAACCAACTCGCTGACAAGGCTTCGACGGGTACGACTATGACTGGTGCAGAACGGATGCGAGCATGTAGGGTTAGGCAACTTGCTCAACAAGTGGAACACAAGCATCTCACTGACAAGGCTTTGACAAGTACGGCTATGACTGGTGCAGAACGGATGCGGGCATGTAGGGCTAGGTAACTTGCTCAACAAGTGGAACACAAGCAACTCACTGACAAGGCTTCGACGACTACGGATATGACTGGTGCAGAACAATTGCGAGCATGTAGGGCGAGACAACTTGCTCAACAAGTCGAACAAAACCAACTCGCTGACAAGGCTTCGACGGGTATGGCTATGACGGGTGCAGAACGGATGCGGGCATGTAGGGCTAGGCAACTTGCTCAACTAGTGGAATACAAGCAACTCACTGACAAGGCTTCAACGACTATGTCTATGACTGGTGAAGAACGGATGCGTGCATGTAGGGCTAGGCAACTTGCTCAACTAATGGAACACAAGCAACTCACTGACAAGGCTTCAACGAGTACATCTGTGACTGGTGAAGAACGGATACGGGCATGTATGACGCGGCAACTTGCACCACAAGCGGAACCAAACCAACTCGCTGACAAGGCTTCGACAATTACGGCTATGACTGGTGTAGAACGTACGCGGGCATGTAGGGCTAGGCAACTTGCTCAACTAGTGGAACACAAGCAACTCACTGACAAGGCTTCGACGACTTCGGATATGACTGGTGCAAAACGAATACGCGCATGTAGGGCTAGGCAACTTGCAACACAACCGGAACAAAACCAACTCGCTGACAAGGCTTCGACGGGTACGACTATGACTGGTGCAGAACGGATGCGAGCATGTAGGGTTAGGCAACTTGCTCAACAAGTGGAACACAAGCATCTCACTGACAAGGCTTTGACAAGTACGGCTATGACTGGTGCAGAACGGATGCGGGCATGTAGGGCTAGGTAACTTGCTCAACAAGTGGAACACAAGCAACTCACTGACAAGGCTTCGACGACTACGGATATGACTGGTGCAGAACAATTGCGACCATGTACGGCGAGACAACTTGCTCAACAAGTCGAACAAAACCAACTCGCTGACAAGGCTTCGACGGGTATGGCTATGACGGGTGCAGAACGGATGCGGGCATGTAGGGCTAGGCAACTTGCTCAACTAGTGGAATACAAGCAACTCACTGACAAGGCTTCAACGACTTTGTCTATGACTGGTGAAGAACGGATGCGGGCATGTAGGGCTAGGCAACTTGCTCAACTAATGGAACACATGCAACTCACTGACAAGGCTTCAACGAGTACATCTATGACTGGTGAAGAACGGATACGGGCATGTATGGCGCGGCAACTTGCACCACAAGCGGAACAAAACCAACTCGCTAACAAGACTTCGACGGGTACGACTATGACTGGTACAGAACGGATGCGAGCATGTAGGATTAGGCAACTTGCAACGCAACCGGAACAAAACCAACTCGCTGACAAGGCTTCGACGGGTACGACTATGACTGGTGCAGAACGGATGCGGGCATGTAGGGCTAGGCAACTTGCTCAACTAGTGGAACACAAGCAACTCACTGACAAGGCTTCGACGACTTCGGATATGACTGGTGCAAAACGAATACGCGCATGTAGGGCTAGGCAACTTGCAACACAACCGGAACAAAACCAACTCGCTGACAAGGCTTCGACGGGTACGACTATGACTGGTGCAGAACGGATGCGAGCATGTAGGGTTAGGCAACTTGCTCAACAAGTGGAACACAAGCAACTCACTGACAAGGCTTCGACGACTACGGATATGACTGGTGCAGAACAATTGCGAGCATGTAGGGCGAGACAACTTGCTCAACAAGTCGAACAAAACCAACTCGCTGACAAGGCTTCGACGGGTATGGCTATGACGGGTGCAGAACGGATGCGGGCATGTAGGGCTAGGCAACTTGCTCAACTAGTGGAATACAAGCAACTCACTGACAACGCTTCAACGACTATGTCTATGACTGGTGAAGAACGTACGCGGGCATGTAGGGCTAGGCAACTTGCTCAACTAGTGGAACACAAGCAACTCACTGACAAGGCTTCAACGACTACGGATATGACTGGTGCAAAACGAATACGCGCATGTAGGGCTAGGCAACTTGCAACACAACCGGAACAAAACCAACTCGCTGACAAGGCTTCGACGGGTACGACTATGACTGGTGCAGAACGGATGCGAGCATGTAGGGTTAGGCAACTTGCTCAACAAGTGGAACACAAGCAACTCACTGACAAGGCTTCAACGAGTACATCTGTGACTGGTGAAGACGGGATATGGGCATGTAGGGCGCGGCAACTTGCACCACAAGCGGATCAAAACCAACTCGCTGACAAGGCTTCGACGGGTACGGCTATGACTGGTGTAGAACGTACGCGGGCATGTAGGGCTAGGCAACTTGCTCAACTAGTGGAACACAAGCAACTCACTGACAAGGCTTCAACGACTACGGATATGACTGGTGCAAAACGAATACGCGCATGTAGGGCTAGGCAACTTGCAACACAACCGGAACAAAACCAACTCGCTGACAAGGCTTCGACTCGTACGACTATGACTGGTGCAGAACGGATGCGAGCATGTAGGGTTAGGCAACTTGCTCAACAAGTGGAACACAAGCATCTCACTGACAAGGCTTTGACAAGTACGGCTATGACTGGTGTAGAACGTACGCGGGCATGTAGGGCTAGGCAACTTGCTCAACTAGTCGAACACAAGCAACTCACTGACAAGGCTTCAACGACTACGGATATGACTGCTGCAAAACGAATGCGCGCATGTAGGGCTAGGCAACTTGCACCACAAGCGGAACAAAACCAACTCGCTGACAAGGCTTTGACAATTACGGCTATGACTGGTGCAGAACGGATGCGGGCATGTAGGGCTAGGCAACTTGCTCAACTAATGGAACACAAGCAACTCACTGGCAAGGCTTCAACGAGTACATCTATGACTGGTGAAGAACGGATACGGGCATGTATGGCGCGGCAACTTGCACCACAAGCGGAACCAAACCAACTCGCTGACAAGGCTTCGCCAAGTACATCTATGACTGGTGCAGGACGCATGCGGGCATGTAGGGCTAGGCAACTTGCTCAACTAATGGAACACAAGCAACTCACTGGCAAGGCTTCAACGAGTACATCTATGACTGGTGAAGAACGGATACGGGCATGTATGGCGCGGCAACTTGCACCACAAGCGGAACCAAACCAACTCGCTGACAAGGCTTCGCCAAGTACATCTATGACTGGTGCAGTACGCATGCGGGCATGTAGGGCTAGGCAACTTGCTCAACTAATGGAACACAAGCAACTCACTGGCAAGGCTTCAACGAGTACATCTATGACTGGTGTAGAACGGATGCGGGCACGTAGCGCTAGACAACTTGCTCAACTAGTGGAACACAAGCAACTCACTGACAAGGCATCAACGACTACGGATTTGACTGGTGCAAAACGAATACGCGCATGTAGGGCTAGGCAACTTGCTCAATTAGTGGAGCACAAGCAACACACTGACAAGGCTTTAACGACTATGTCCATGATTGGTGAAGAACGGATACGGCATGTAGGGCTAGGCAACTTGCACCAAAAGCGGAACAAAACCAACTCGCTGACAAGGATTTGACAAGTACGGCTATGACTGGTGCAGAACGGATGCGGGCATGTAGGGCTAGGCAACTTGCTCAACTAGTGGAACACAAGCAACTCACTGACAAGGCTTCAACGAGTAAATCTGTGACTGGTGAAGAACGGACGCGGGCATGTATGGCTAGCCAACTTGCTCAACTAGTGGAACACAAGCAACTCACTGACAAGGCTTCAACGACTACGGATATGACTGGTGCAAAACGAATACGCGCATGTAGGGCTAGGCAACTTGCACCACAAGCGGAACAAAACCATCTCGCTGACAAGGCTTCGATGATTACGGCTATGACTGGTGTAGGACGAACGCCAGCATGTAGGGCTAGGCAACTTGCTCAACAAGTGGAACACAAGCAACTCGCTGACAAGGCTTCGATGATTACGGCTATGACTGGTGCAGCACGGATGCGAGCATGTAGGGCTAGGCAACTTGCTCAACAAGTGGAACACAAGCATCTCAGTGACAAGGCTTCGACGACTACGGCTATGACAGGTGCAGCACGGATCCGAGCATGTAGGGCTAGGCAACTTGCTCAACTAGTGGAACACAAGCAACTCACTGACAAGGCTTCAACGAGTACATCTGTGACTGGTGAAGAACGGATACGGGCATGTAGGTCTAGGCAACTTGCTCAACAAGTGGCACACAAGCATCTCACTGACAAGGCTTTGACAAGTACGGCTATGACTGGTGCAGAACGGATGCTGGCATGTAGGGCTAGGCAACTTGCTCAACTAGTGGAACGCAAGCAACTCACTGGCAAGGCTTCAACGAGTACATCTATGACTGGTGAAGAATGGATACGGGCATATATGACGCGGCAACTTGGACCCCAGGCGGAACAAAACCAACTCGCTGACAAGCCTTCGGCGGGTACGGCTATGACTGGAGCAGCACGGATGCGAGCTTGTAGGGCTAGGCAACTTGCTCAACAAGTGGAACACAAGCAACTCGCTGACAAGGCTTCGATGATTACGGCTATGACAGGTGCAGCACGGATCCGAGCATGTAGGGCTAGGCAACTTGCTCAACTAGTGGAACACAAGCAACTCACTGACAAGGCTTCAACGAGTACATCTGTCACTGGTGAAGAACGGATACGGGCATGTAGGGCTAGGCAACTTGCTCAACAAGTGGAACACAAGCATCTCACTGACAAGGCTTTAACAACTATGTCTATGATTGGTGAAGAACGGATACGGACATGTAGGGCTAGGAAACTTGCACCACAAGCGGAACAGAACCAACTCGCTGACAAGCCTTCGACGGGTACGGCTATGACTGGAGCAGCACGGATGCGAGCTTGTAGGGCTAGGCAATTTGCTCAACAAGTGGAACACAAGCAACTCGCTGACAAGGCTTTGATGATTACGGCTATGACAGGTGCAGCACGGATCCGAGCATGTAGGGCTAGGCAACTTGCACCACAAGCGGAACAGAACCAACTCGCTGACAAGGCTTTGACAAGTACATCTATGACTGGTGCATTACGGATGCGGGAATATAGGGCTAGGCAATTTGCTCAACAAGCGGGAACAAAAGCAACTCGTTGACAAGGCTTCGACGGGGAGGTCTTCGACAGCTACGGCTATGACTGATACAGAGCGGACGCGGGCATTTAGGGTTAGGCAACTTACTCAACGAGCGGAACAAATGCAACTCGCTAGCAAGGCTTCCACGCGAACGCCTATGACTATTACAGAACGGACACTGGCACGTAGGGGTGGGCAACAACAAGCGGAACACAAACAACCCACTGACAAGGCTTGAACGAGTACGTCTATGATTGGTGAAGAACGGATACGGCATGTAGGGCTAGGCAACTTGCACCACAAGCGGAACAAAACCAACTCGCTGACAAGGCTTCGACGGGTACGGCAATGATGGGTGCAGAACGGATACGGGCTTGTAGGGCTAGGCAACTTGCACCACAAGCGGAATAAAACCAACTCGCTGACAAGGCTTCGATGATTACGGCTATGACTGGTGTAGAACGGACGCGGGCATCTAGGGCTAGGAAACTTGCTCAACTAATGGAACACATGCAACTCACTGACAAGGCTTCAACGAGTACATCTATGACTGGTGAAGAACGGATACGGGCATGTAAGGCGCGGCAACTTGCACCACAAGCGGAACAAAACCAACTCGCTAACAGGGCTTCGACAAGTACGGCTATGACTGGTGTAGAACGGACGCGGGCATCTAGGGCTAGGCAACTTGCTCAACTATTGGAACGCAAGCAACTTACTGACAAGGCTTAAACCACTACGGATATGACTGCTGCAAAACGAATGCGCGCATGTTGGGCTAGGCAACTTGCACCACAAGCGGAATAAAACCAACTCGCTGACAAGGCTTCGATGATTACGGCTATGACTGGTGTAGAACGGACGCGGGCATGTAGGGCTAGGCAACTTGCTAAACAAACGGAACAAATGCAACTCGCTGACAAACCATAAAGAAAAGCTTCTATTTCACTTCTATAGTGTGGTCAAAAGCACACTTCCTTTTTTTATGTTCTCTACAATCATTTAGTGCAAACCAATCCGGGAAATGCTGATTAGTGTGCTCGATACATTTTATACATAAATTCTTTTTAAACATTTCATTATGAAGATTTGTAACGACCGTCTTTTAGTAGATGAAACCGTGGAAGGAAAATTGAAAACATATGATTAATTATAGAAAGGAAAATAAATGCAAAATACTTATCTGTACCAAGTGTGAAAGTCCTGTATTGTCACAATACTATTGTATGTTCCCAAACAAATGAATTACCTAGTAGATTTTTTTTTTTTTTGTGTCCACAGGTTTTGTTCCAGATGAATCCACTTCCTGAGCAGAAAGAGGACGCAGTAAACAAAGGACCTAAAATTGAAATTAGTGGAAAAATGTTGATATTATTAAAATTATTTTTATATTGTAAACCACATTAGATCAGTGGCAACCTTAGTGTTGGTTTATAGAAGCGCGACGGATTGAAATCGACTTCTGGAGTGTCAAAGTTGAAAACAGCTGTGTTGCTGCGATCTTCATGTTTTTCCCCACATATGTGATATCACCATGACCGCAATAATGTAGGGAAGCGACCTGAAACAAAATTAACATAAAATAATTAGAAAATAGAAAATTTTTATGATCATTGGGTCAAACTAACCTTGCTTTCTTTTTTTTGGTTTTCACACTGGAAATAGTAGAAACTTCTGTAAGCACTAATTTTTATGGAATTAGAGACTGATAAACTATCATTACAGCCCGGAACTTATAATTAATTTTAAAAAAAATATAAAAATATTTTTTCGAAAATCATTTTGGCGGGATTAAAAGGTCGAAGCCCAAAATTTTAACCTTTTTGCGAGCGCGGCGACCTCACAAAGAGAAAATTCCATATTTGTTAAAAAAAATAGGTAAAATTATCATTAAATAGGATTCACTAGTGGGTAAATAGTTGCATTGTTAAATAAAGATTATGCAAAAATTAAATAAAAATCATAATTAATAGCATAATATCTATAAAACTAATTAATGCCTATTTTAACCACGAATCCAGTTATCCGAAAGTCTATAAAAAGGCTGTCACGACGAAGAAAAAGGGTTGGTCTTATTCGAAATTTGTAGAGGTCGTTTCGCTACCGAAAATTTTCTCTGGGTTTTAGTTTTTTTTTTTTTTTCATAAATTTGTCTACTTTAATTTTTTTTTTTTGAAAGTGGTGAAAATTTAGTTTTTTTTATTAGTTTTTTTTTGTCATATTTTAAAATTCTTTTGAGGAATTCCGGGCTGTGAAGCATATAAAAGAAGAAAAGAAGAAAAAAGAAAAAAAAAGAAAACCGGGAAAAGGAAAACAACGGTTTACCTTCAAGAAAAAGTTTATCATACCGAGGTCAACGTATTTGGAATTTCCGAAGATTTATATGGGTCACAAGGTCGCACCAACACTAGCTTAACGGACACACAGCTAAGTCACTCAAACATATTTTTTTATTAATTTTCTTTAACTTTTGTTTTTTTTTTCTTAATTTTTTTTTCTTACATTTTTTTTCTTGTTTTATTTTTATGGTAATATAATTCCCGAATAACTCAAAATAAATCAAAGCAAAGTACTAATAAACAAATTAATGAATTCGTCTATAAATTTGACGTTTGTTTTGTTTATTTTGAGTTCACATTTTTAGTTCATTTATTTTTTTTTTATAAAAGTGTTATAACTTATATCACATCACTTAAATCATATCACTACACTACACTTAAAGATCCCGGTTGGATCTATACAATAAATTTAACGAACAAGTGAAAGATTGTTATAAAAAAACAAGAAAAAAAAAAAAAGTAAACAATATTTAAATAATTCGCGCACGTTATTTGGAAACGTCAAATACCATCAGTTGCTAGTGTGGTGAATTTAATTCAAGTTTTTTTTTTATTTTTTTTGGTAGTTTATACTAAAACGTTTGATTATTTTAAAGGGATCAAAGATCCTGGTCGAGTTTTTTGAATTATTATAAAGGGATCGAAGATCCTGGTTGAGTTTTTTTATGAAAAGTAAATATATACTATAATAAAAAGTAAATTAAAGAATTTGTTAAATATATCCTTATTTGAGTTTTTTTCTATTATTTTTGATTATGTTTATTTTGTGATGTGTTTGGCTAAATTTTTCTTTTACACAATGAAGTGCTAGGAAAATTAAATGGGGTGATTGAGGCCTGGCATGTGGATGGTGCAAGTGATTTATTGAAGTTTACGTCGGTTGTTTAGGAGCACAGAAACGGTTTTAATGTTGTCCTCTCCTTTCTTTGAGTTTTTTTTTATTTTTAATCCACGCTTTACAAGCATTTTGATCGCTGATGGGAACCCTGAAATTTAACTTAACTGAGAAACCCGGAAATGCGTGGCCATCAGCAAGTCAAAGTGAAAAAAATTTTGAGTGACGAAAATTACCGTTACAATATGGCGCCCGAGCAGGGACCTGACAGATGACAGGTCATAAACATAAAAAAAAAAAATAAAAATTTTTTTATTTTAATTTTTATTTTTTTTATTTTTCTTCTTTTTCAATTTAAATTTTTCTTACGGTTATTAGTTATACTTCGCAACTGTACTTACTTGTTGAATATAGAGATTCTACGTATCCTTGGAAAGACATAGTTGTTTGAGGACTTAATATAATGAAGCAAAGTAAATAAGTAAACGATATTTAATGGTTTTTTTTTGATTTTATAGTTTTTTTGATTACTTTAAATTTTGATTTTCGTTCTTAAATTCTTGCGAGAGTGATTCTACGCAACCAGAAATGCGTCAAAGGTAATAATTTTATTTATCCGCATGGAAGCGGTTGTTTGAAGATACCATTCAGCGTTAGCTTAATTAAGTAGTTTTTTTTATGGGATTACTTGCCGGCATTAGAGATCCTCTATCGTTATGAAATCGATCGGTGTAGAGTTTTGAGTAATTACCCATCGAAGCGAGGCAATAATTCGAAGGGGTACAACTAAATGTGCGCAACGATTGGACCCTTTTTAAGAAATAAATAAATAAATAAATAAATAAATAATAATAAATACATAAATAAATAAATTGTCTACATTATAGTTTGACTTTGAAGTAATAACTTTTAATTATCATATTTTCTTTTATATACATTCATACATTTTTTTTTATTATTTTTTTTTTGATCTTACCTATTAATTAATTTATACAAACAATTTAGGTAATATACGAGAAATATAAATTTGTTTTTTTTTTTCTTCTTTTATTATTAATGCAATTATTAGGATTAATTATTGGGACCATTCTTCAAACTATTCTGTGTTCTTACGATCGACAAGGCTTATCTGTTTGCATTACTTTATGCGGCAAGGCAGCAATCACCCCTTGTTTCTTTTAAAATATATAATATATACCTGGGGTCGTCAATTAAATTGATGATCAACTGAAAAGTAAAATTTTTTTTTTGTTAATTAAATAAACTGTGTTTATCAATAAATAGGTTGCATTGTGGTTTTCTTAATTCCTTCCTATATTTTTTTTTCCGATTTTCTTTTTGGGTTTTTCCTTCCTGGATTCTCGAAGGATCCGTTTTATAGTTCTGAGATATTTTTTTTTGCTAATTACTTTTTTTATTTATCTATTCCAACGTACTAGTTTTAAAGTTTTCTAATTTTTTTTGAAGTATTAGTTTTAGTTTCTTTTGCTCGGTGTTTAAATCATAGTTAAGATGTTTTTGATACCTAGTGAAGTGGACAATTTAAGTAGCGATGAACTAGTTGTCGAGTTGCAGCTCCGGAAGCTCTCAGTCAATGAGTCGGACTCCAAACAAAAGCTGGTAAAGTTTCTTGAGAGAGAGCAGGATGATCCTTCTTTGCGACCAACTAAATCACACAATCTTATAAATCCTACCGGTGAATTAGAAGCGTGCAATCAAGCGATTCGAGCCCTAGATGTGCTTGCATCGAGAGGGGAATTGGAGGTTGATGAGAAAAGGGGTCTGGTAACAAGAATTAAACATTGGTATGGTCGGGCAGAACGGTTGTCGGATGGCAAATCATCAATGGTTGTACAAATCAACAGAATCACCCAACAATTGCAAGCAATGCGTTTAAGACTAGAGGAACTACCAGGTCACAAGTGTACAAAGGCGGACGGTGGCGTCGGGAACGAAAGAACTGAGAGTAACGGATCATTAGCAAATGATCAAAATGAAACATTTGTAAGCCCTCAACGCGACAGCACACCAACAAGGCCAAGTCAACTTCAGGCAAGTTTTCTAGAGGGTGCCCAAGTAGAATTTTTTGGAATGCCACCTACGAATGTCTGGCCTTCAACCTTGCCTACAGATGATCGTGCGGGAGCAAGCACAAGTAATCACCTTCGTTATCCCATAAACCAGTCTTTTCAACAGCAGTTGCATAGGTCACCAGTACAACAACAAGAATACCAAAGACCACCGAAGTGGAATATTTCATTTGACAGTGGAAGCCATGGTCTGGATGCGAATGAGTTCTTGTACCGGTTGGAAACTTTAGCAAGGAGAGACGGCATTAGAACCGAAAATTTGACGGCAGTAGTTTCTGACTTCCTGAAGGGGACACCCAATGATTGGTTCTGGGTCTTTTCCAGGAAATTCCCCAACGCAACCTGGACTCAAATGAGAACAGCGTTCTTAAGTCGGTTCTGCAGTTATGAATCTGACAGGGAAACGAGACGAATGGTGGAGACTCGTAGGCAGAAAGTTAAGGAAAATTTTAACGACTTTCTTCTCGATGTCGAAGGAATGAATGGTCGCCTGCTTCGCCCGTTTTCCGAAGACGAGTTATTAGAGATAATTCGCGAGAATATGAATCCGGCGCTACAAAGCGCAACAATATCTCAATATTTTGTCAAGACTGAGGACTTGAGAGTCATATGTAGCAGGTTGGAAAGATTGTGGTCTAAGTCTGGATATGATCCCCGACAATTGTGTGATACCCAAACAAGACGATTTTCACACGGTGTTCATGCACTTCAGACTTTCAGTGTAGACGAACATGGAGATAGTCAAGAGAATCACGAAAGGAATTACTCAAGCAACAATCACCTAAATGCTCTAAGTTATGCTACACCAAACAACTATAAGCATGTCCAGGAGAAAGAACTTGGAACAGAGTCAAACATGCGAATTTGCTGGAACTGCAAGGATATTGGACACATTTACCAAGAATGCACGGGTTCGGTGAGAAATATCTTTTGATATGGTTGCGGCAGGACAGGTATAGTTAAGCCGAATTGTTCCTATTGTTATAATGCGAAACACCAGGGAAACCGGAGGCCGAATGCGACAGGAGTTGGGACATCGCGTTCGCATCAAATTCTGAGAAAGCCCAGCAATACGACAGAGGCAGCAACGAACACGGAACCATCAACCCACCGGTAACAAATTCACGAAATCAAAAGACCATTAGCATTCAAACTGAATTCCCAATTCCAAAAAAAAACAAACTACGTACACAACAATATTGGCAGTTACGAAAAATAATTAAGAATGCTGTCGTATCCGCCATCTATACCCCAAAAGATCGTCGTCCATTTATCAGTGTTAAACTTGGTGGCATGCAGCTTACAGGACTCCTAGATAGTGGAGCCACAGTAAGTATCCTGGGTGCAAACTCTCAAGCATTCCTGAAAGAAGCAGATTTAAATGAGCGTAAATTGCAAGCCACGGTAAAAACAGCAGATGGAAGAGCTAACAGGATTATGGGATATGTGGACGTACATACGGAGTATTGCGGAAAGACCGAAAACATCCGGTATTATATAGTGCCTACCCTGCAGGAGAGGTTGTATTTGGGAGTAGACTTCTGGGAAGCATTTGGAATAGAGCCAAAGATAGTGGAAGAAATGGAAATAAATAACATCGAAGAGACTCCACAACATAGACTTACTGAAGAGCAACAGCAACAATTAGCCGAAACAATTGCGCTGTTTCCATCATTTAACAAGAAAGGACTTGGACGGACGCAGCTTGAAGAACACGAGATTGAAGTAGGTAATGCCAACCCAATCAAACAGCGTCATTATCCGATCTCTCCGGCAGTCCAAAAGCACCTTTATGCAGAACTAGACCGAATGTTGGAAATGGACGTAATAGAAGTAAGTCAAAGTTCCTGCAGTTCTCCGGTGGTGTTAGTAAACAAACCAGGTGGAAAGGTTCGAATGTGCCTGGATTCCAGGAAAGTCAACGCAGTCACAAAAAAGGATGCGTATCCTCTTCCACACATCGAGGGTCCAGTTTGGACCTGAAGGATGCTTTTGGCAGATTCCTCTTGCGACTTCTTCGAGGGAACTGACCGCGTTCACTGTGCCAGGTAGGCCGCTATACCATTTTAAAGTAATGCCTTTCGGGTTATGTAACGGGGCACAACGCATGTGTCGCTTAATGGATAAAGTGATTCCTCACGAATTTCGCGACTGCATATTTGTTCATCTCGATGATTTGTTGATAGTTTCGGCGACTTTTGAAGAACACAACGCCCTGCTTAAACAGGTTGCGACCTTTTTAAGTCAAGCAGGTTTAACAATCAATATCGAGAAAAGCAAATTTGTGCTGAGGGAAATTCGCTATTTAGGGCACATAGTGGGAGAAGATGGTGTGCGGCCAGATCCTGGTAAAGTGGAAGCGATAGTCAGCTTTCCAGCTCCGACAACGGTGAAGCAGACTGGACGACTACTAGGAATGACTGGATGGTACAGACGCTTCATTCCTAACTATGCAGCAGTCACATCACCCATAACTGATTTGTTGCGAAAAGGCATAAAGTTTTCGTGGACGATTGAAGCACAAGATGCATTCGACAAATTAAAAAACGCTCTAATCACCAAACCAGTTTTAATAAATCCAGATTTCACAAAGCACTTTTTCATTCGCTGTGATGCCAATACTTCTGGAATAGGAGGTGTGCTGTTTCAGAAAACCTGTGATGGAGATGAACAGCCAATTGCGTTCGTTTCTCAAAAATTAAACGCAGCACAGAAGAACTACAGCGTTACAGAGTTGGAGTGTTTGGCAGTGGTTCTAAGTGTAAAAAAATTTAGAGCATACATCGAGGGTTTTCCGTTCACGATAATTACAGATCATGCCAGTTTGAAATGGTTGATGAACCAGAAGGAATTGACGCTATTAAAATCACGCAATATCTACTAAACGAAGTATTCTATGTATACGGGGTGCCTGAATTTATACATACGGACAATGGTGTACAATTCATCTCGAAGGAGTTCAACGGATTGTTGGCAACTCATGGCGTCAAACATATTTATACTGCTGTATATTCCCCTCAATCCAACGCGTCAGAACGCGTGAATCGTTCAATTCTGGCTGCAATAAGGTCGTACCTGAAAAAAGATCATCGGTGTTGGGATGAAAACCTATCTGCTGTTGGTTGTTCGTTGCGCAATTCTTTCCACGAAACTACACAGAATTCACCTCATTTTTTAATGTTTGGGCAACATATGCTATTACACGGTGATGGATATAATTTATTAAGAAATCTAGATTGTGTGAGCGAGAACGACATAGAAGTACTACCAAGAGATTATATGATGCCAGTAATTTACAAACAGGTCCAGAAACATATAACCGAAGCCTATCGTCGAAACGAGCGACAATATAATTTAAGATCGAGACTAGTTACATTTCTACCGGGACAATCTGTTTTTGTAAGAAGCTTTGCTCAGAGCGATGCGTCAAAGAAATTCTCGGCTAAACTTGCACCTAAATTTAATAAAGCGACCGTCACTCGGAAAATAGGTCACGTAAATTATGAGTTAGCAAACCAGGAAGGTAAAATCATTATATCATGCAAAGGATATACGTAACTAATTACCTGTTTATTTTTTTTGTTAGGCTAATATTCCTTTTTTTCTTTTTTTTTAAATTTTTTTTTTTTATGATATTTTTTTTTAAATCCGGCCAATCAAACCACAGGTTTGTCTCCGCAGCTTTGTATGGACTTGTGGGAATGTCCAACAAACCTGCCCTGTAACGACCGTCTTTTAGTAGATGAAACCCTGGAAGGAAAATTGAAAACATATGATTAATTATAGGAAGGAAAATCAATGCAAAATACTTATCTGTACCAAGTGTGAAAGTCCTGTATTGTCACAATACTATTGTATGTTCCCAAACAAATGAATTACCTAGTAGATTTTTTTTTTTTTTGTGTCCACAGGTTTTGTTCCAGATGAATCCACTTCCTGAGCAGAAAGAGGACACAGTAAACAAAGCACCTAAAATTGAAATTAGTGGAAAAATGTTGATATTATTAAAATTATTTTTATATTGTAAACCACATTAGATCAGTGGCAACCTTAGTGTTGGTTTATAGAAGCGCGACGGATTGAAATCGACTTCTGGAGTGTCAAAGTTGAAAACAGCTGTGTTGCTGCGATCTTCATGTTTTTCCCCACATATGTGATATCACCATGACCGCAATAATGTAGGGAAGCGACCTGAAACAAAATTAACATAAAATAATTAGAAAATAGAAAATTTTTATGATCATTGGGTCAAACTAACCTTGCTTTCTTTTTTTTGGTTTTCACACTGGAAATAGTAGAAACTTCTGTAAGCACTAATTTTTATGGAATTAGAGACTGATAAACTATCATTACAGCCCGGAACTTATAATTAATTTTAAAAAAAATATAAAAATATTTTTTCGAAAATCATTTTGGCGGGATTAAAAGGACGAAGCCCAAAATTTTAACCTTTTTGCGAGCGCGGCGACCTCACAAAGAGAAAATTCCATATTTGTTAAAAAAATAGGTAAAATTATCATTAAATAGGATTCACTAGTGGGTAAATAGTTGCATTGTTAAATAAAGATTATGCAAAAATTAAATAAAAATCATAATTAATAGCATAATATCTATAAAACTAATTAATGCCTATTTTAACCACGAATCCAGTTATCCGAAAGCCTATAAAAAGGCTGTCACGACGAAGAAAAAGGGTTGGTCTTATTCGAAATTTGTAGAGGTCGTTTCGCTACCGAAAATTTTCTCTGGGTTTTAGTTTTTTTTTTTTTTCATAAATTTGTCTACTTTAATTCTTTTTTTTTGAAAGTGGGGAAAATTTAGTTTTTTTTATTAGTTTTTTTTTGTCATATTTTAAAATTCTTTTGAGGAATTCCGGGCTGTGAAGCATATAAAAGAAGAAAAGAAGAAAAAAGAAAAAAAAAGAAAACCGGGAAGAGGAAAACAACGGTTTACCTTCAAGAAAAAGTTTATCATACCGGGGTCAACGTATTTGGAATTTCCGAAGATTTATATGGGTCACAAGGTCGCACCAACACTAGCTTAACGGATACACAGCTAAGTCACTCAAACATATTTTTTTATTAATTTTCTTTAACTTTTGTTTTTTTTTTCTTAATTTTTTTTTCTTACATTTTTTTTTCTTGTTTTATTTTTATGGTAATATAATTCCCGAATAACTCAAAATAAATCAAAGCAAAGTACTAATAAACAAATTAATGAATTCGTCTATAAATTTGACGTTTGTTTTGTTTATTTTGAGTTCACATTTTTAGTTCATTTATTTTTTTTTTATAAAAGTGTTATAACTTATATCACATCACTTAAATCATATCACTACACTACACTTAAAGATCCCGGTTGGATCTATACAATAAATTTAACGAACAAGTGAAAGATTGTTATAAAAAAACAAGAAAAAAAAAAAAAAGTAAACAATATTTAAATAATTCGCGCACGTTATTTGGAAACGTCAAATACCATCAGTTGCTAGTGTGGTGAATTTAATTCAAGTTTTTTTTTTATTTTTTTTGGTAGTTTATACTAAAACGTTTGATTATTTTAAAGGGATCAAAGGTCCTGGTCGAGTTTTTTGAATTATTATAAAGGGATCGAAGATCCTGGTTGAGTTTTTTATGAAAAGTAAATATATACTATAATAAAAAGTGAATTAAAGAATTTGTTAAATATATCCTTATTCGAGTTTTTTTTTATTATTTTTGATTATGTTTATTTTGTGATGTGTTTGGCTAAATTTTTCTTTTACACAATGAAGTGCTAGGAAAATTAAATGGGGTGATTGAGGCCTGGCATGTGGATGGTGCAAGTGATTTATTGAAGTTTACGTCGGTTGTTTAGGAGCACAGAAACGGTTTTAATGTTGTCCTCTCCTTTCTTTGAGTTTTTTTCTATTTTTAATCCACGCTTTACAAGCATTTTGATCGCTGATGGGAACCCTGAAATTTAACTTAACTGAGAAACCCGGAAATGCGTGGCCATCAGCAAGTCAAAGTGAAAAAAATTTTGAGTGACGAAAATTACCGTTACAGATTGTTTTTAAAATAACTATCGAAGCACTTTATTTGCACTTCACATACGAGAAAGAAAGTCTCTGTAGGACATTTCAAATAAGTTCCATGATTATAATTTTTATGCGAAATTAGGTACTCCCTTGGCAAGTCCATGACTTTTTTTTATGCATTATTAAATCATGACAAGCCTGGCAAGAAAGTTTCGATGTCATTTTAAAAGCAATATATCCTACAAAGTATGAAATGGAATTTTGCTGTACAACGTCAGTTATTAAAAAGTTTTCAACATATGACACTTCTTGTACCCAATCATCATCCTCTTCCGATGTATTCCTCGTGGACATTGATTGTATATCTATGGAATTGTTAAACGTTTCAGCGTTGACCTCATCATAAATGAAGTCACAAGTTGGTTCACAATTAGAAGATTCTATTAAATCCACCCATGGATCTTATTACAGAAAACATATTTTCTAAAACGTCCTGTTGTAGCTAAGCTGTTAATAGAAATTTGAATGATTCAAGCTCGGAAATAGTGTCAATCAACAACAAAACCCCGTTTGCATACTGCACCAAATCATCAAGGGCATAAACTTTCGCTCCGGTGTTTGATTTTACTGAAATAGCTTGAAAATATTTTAACATTTCTTTCAGCATGTTAATAGACCGGACATTACCTTTGCTCAATGGTTTTTTAAATGGATTATTCGAGCCAAAAAAATTTACATTAGGGACATCAAAAAAATTATTTCTTTTTCGCAACAAGCAGCTGTTGATTCCGCTATCAAAGAACTCTTTTCGCTAAACGTTTTTAATGAATTTATTGCTCGAATTCCTGCAGCCACAGACCAACTTAAGACTTGTACAGCCAGTTTAACAATAATTTTTTGGAAATTATTTGGCTGTGTATGCTCTTCCTTAAGTTTACAACACAATTTCGTGGTTTTATTTTTATCAAATTCGTACAATTCTTTGATAACGTCCCATGAAACTTCACCATCTTGAGTTGATAAGTTTTTATCATAAAGAATGGTTCTAAATGATTTTATTAGATGAACGATATCAAATAATGCAAAAATACGTTTTCCTATGAAAATAAAAAACGGGTTTTCCTAGCAATTTATAGCATTTTCGGTTGTTAGATCCTTAATCACAAACAAGAACTGATATTTCAACATTGGAACTTTTGCATTCTTTTAAAATTACCAGAATCAATGTTTTCAAATCCGATCCATGGATTGGACCTGCCGATAATACATGCCCTATTATATAGGTCCAATTAGACAATAAGCCTCTGATTAGAAACGTACACGCCTCAGTTGCCAGAATATTTTTCCTTTCAGATCCATTGTCTACAACACCTTCAGTTAGGTCTTGTTTGGAATTATATTCCACTCCTCGACGAATGCGGACTTCGTCAAAACCAAGTACTGCTTGCCTTACTTTCGAATCACTATCTTTGAAAACTTCTTTCAGCTGATGCAAAACATCGTAATATATAACTGGTGTTATTGCTTTTGCCATTAAATATTTATTTAATGTATAAGGACATGGTAAAGTAAAGCCCTTATTACGCATAAAGAAATAGGCCGTTGCAGATTTATAGTATATACTATGTGCCAGCAAACGTTGCTTCTCGGGGAAACGATTAGTTTTACCTTTCGGGATTGAAGCATTTTACAAAATGTTTTCGGAGCATCTGGCAAATTAAGATTTTCAATATGTTCATCAATTTTCACTTGTTTCATTTTCTGCAAATGTTTACCCTTCAATTTCTTTTCCACCAAATTTTTCCGACGAAGATCAAAAAATTTTTTTTACCAATAGGCAACACATTTTTGGGTTTTTATGCATGAAGTACAAATAACTTCAGAAACGCGATTATCATACATTTTGTCGTTCAAATAGTTTAGTGCAGTTTCAGGAGTTCTTGGCATATCTTGTAAATTAAGATCATTCTCATTTCCAAAACATTCGCTATTTTCTTAGTTGATATTTTTTACAGATTCATTATGTATTTTAGAGTAAGTCTTTTGACCAGTATACTTATCCAAATTTACTTCACTTTCAAATGAATAAGAAAAACCGTCATTAAGATTTAGTGATGGAACTACAAATCTTGACAATCGTTTGTTAGGAATATCAGTAGTTTTAAAATGTTTATGGCATATACTAAATTTTCCAGGTTCCAACTTTATATCAATTGCTTGACACCAAGTTTCAAATTTTTGGGTACCATATGACGGAAAAGAAAAAAATTTAATTAACAGGTTTTCAGAGGATGACTCACAATAACTTACAATGCACTTCATGATGAAGTGCAAAATATAGCCAGAGTTTTAACCTTAAGATAATATCAAAAAAAAAAAAGAATAGCCAAACTCTAATCGAAAATTGCAATATTAAAATTCGTATACAAAAAAAAAAATAGCCAGTCGTTACTGAAAATTTCAATATGAAATATCTTCTTATCAGACGCACAATTCAATCAAGAATGAAACAATTACTCAAAAAGAATGCAGAAAATAGGAATTTTACATGCCTCTAATTTTAACACTTTTGGTTTTTAGAGCGATTTCATCCGTTTGTTTTTGAAGTGAAAACTTCTTTAGCCGCGTTGGAGGGGATTTGTTGAGCTTGCACTGAAGTTTATTTAAAATAGTTACACTATTTATACAAATTTTAACACTTAAAGCTAAAGGTAAAATGTTTAGTTAGTAAAAATATAATTATAAAAAAGTAGGTAATTGAATGACCTATAAGAGTTATAAAACAATAACTAGTTCACAATTCTATAAAATAGCATATTTGACAATATTTACTAAAATATTGTTATGAAATTACAAATTAATATAAATCATTGATTATGAAATATATAATAAAATATTTGTTAATTATACTTAATTAAAACTAGAACACTGAACCAATTCGATTGTTGATTCTTTTTAAATTATGTTACACGTGCGTGGAACATTCTCCGGCGGCCCAATTGACATCGTTAATTACTTCGAATTTATTTCTTTTAGCTGCTACCGGTTCTTTCTTATGCATGCGTAATTTTCTTATACTGAGATAGCTTATTACCATTATTATTATAAAAATGCTAACATATGCCAATATATATTGATGAACATCATGACCTGAAATATTCTCTGGAAGTTTTAGTGATTTTTCATGAGATTTGATGAGTTCTTGTAGATCTTGTAAATCTTTCTTAGTTGTTAAGTTCTTAAGCAGTATGTCCGGTATCCTAGGCAATTGCGGCACCTCCATTGTTAAATTGAATGCTGGGAAAAACGTAGTAGTAATATTATCCGTGTGTGTGTGAAATGCTGTAATGATGGTTGATTCATGAGTTATACTACAGCCTGGACTTAGCTGAAGCAATCCTTCATCTTGAATTAATTGACTGAATACTTTGGTACCGCAAACTACATTTAAGGTTTCTTGTTTGTCAAATGAATATATCCACGAATTCACAGCATTTAACTGTATCCAATATCTGCCAGGAACCACAGTGTGTATGTTACAATGCGACGATATCTCTTTTTGACGTAGAAGTAATTTGATTTCGCAAGTACTTACATTCGATTTTATATTATATATAGGATGATATTGTTTACATAAGAAGTATTCGCCGTTTTGGTTGTCACACGAGTTTAATTCGATTCTTTGTATTGGATAATATCGATCTCTGTGTAGGTTGATGATTATAAACTCTGATGATGGTTGAATATAGATAAATATATTCTCATGTTTAGTTGGTAGTGGATGCAGTTTGAATAGTTGAAATAGTTCCGTCATTACTAATGGAATTTTAATATTAAATATTACTGCTGAATCTACGGTTCTTGTGCGTATCTTCATGATTTTGTACAAATTTAGTAGGGCCTCTGGATTATCTTCTTCTGAAAGTCCTAGATTGGGAGGAAGCCGTTCTCTGATTTTCCTTAATTGCGCCTTTAGTTGCTCTGGAGTTATTATTAATGGATTTGATCTGGCATGATGAACATCTAAAATTGATTCTATCACAGAATCTTGCGTTCTTTGAATGTCTGAAACTATGAGCATTGCTTGTAAGGCCATTGATGTAAACGTATGAGAGAACGATTCTGTGGCGCTTAAGTTTTGACTTGCGTGAGTTAAGAGATCAAGATGATATTTAATTGTATTAAACTGATCACTTATTTCTTTTTGTGACCTCCTTAAGACATTTACTGTAGAATCTGTGATCGAAGTTTGATTTTTCATGAGTTGTAACATATACTTTTCATTTGTTTTTATGGATTTAATGTCTTTCTCGTATTTACGTGCAAATTGTTCATCTAATATTCCAAAAAGCGAATGGCTTAAGGTTCCAACAAAATCTAATGGTGATCTTTTTAATCGTACTCCATTCCCGTGTAACAGTAAATGATTGTTTTGAGTAATTTTCATTAATCTACTGTGAAATTGCATTCCGATCGTAACACAAGTAGGTCCAACAATATTCTTTTTAACTGCATCTTCACAGACTTTATTCATGTTTAAAACTAAATTCTTGATATTTTCATATTGATTCCAATAATTTTCTAATGAGTAGTATGATATGATATTCCATTCACTATTCGTCATTTTGACTGGTTTAAGTTCTTCAAAATATAGTCCTGGATGATCCTTAAATGGTATGATCGTAATCAATTCTTGGCACATAGCAAGAGGAAGCAAGAATATTATCAATAATAATATTGCTACACAGTGTGCTGATATTGGTTTTGGTGTAGATTTACAGTTCATTTTCTCCTTTTTGTTTCGTGTCCATTCTGGATTGATTGGTGGAATCTTTCTTTTTCGCATATTATAATGTTGATTAGGTTTCTGTTGAATTATTTCTGATGGCGAATTTTGTTTGACTTCCACAATAGACGTGGGTATATTTCTTGGATTATTAATTGGTAATGGACATATCTTGCTGATGGGTCGTTTTGATGTTTTATTGCCTTTAATTTTTAATGTGACGACTCTTATTAACCCATCTTTCCCAGAATGGCATTCTATTATTTTTCCTAACGCCCACATCGAGGGTGGAGTTTGTTCATCTCTTATTAGAACAATGTCGTTAATTTTTACATTTTCTGAACGTTCATTCCATTTTGGACGTTGTTGAAGTCGAAACAGATAATCTTGACTCCATTTTTGCCAAAAATTTTGATGAAGTTTTTGAATATATTGCCATCTGTTCATATGACTTATATTTTCATCTAGTACTGATGGACCAGGAGGTGTTAGAATTGTTTCTCCAATCAGAAAATGACCAGGTGTTAATACGCCCATGCTGTCTTCATTCTCTTTTAGTGGACACAGTGGACGTGAATTTAAACATGCTTAAATTTGTGTGAGTAACGTCGTAAATTCTTCAAATGTAAGGAGAGCATTACTGGTGACTTGTTTTAAGTGATATTTTACTGATTTTACTCCTGCTTCCCATAAACCTCCGAAATGTGGAGAGGCTGGGGGAATAAAATGCCATTGAGTACCTTGTTTGACCAGTTCTTCAGCTACTTCTTCCTTCCATTGGGTGTGAATTATTCTTAACTCTTGTTTAATAATTTTGCTGGCAGCTGCAAAGTTTGTTCCGTAGTCGCTATACATGTGGTTGCAAATTTCTCTCCGTGACGTAAATCTTTTATATGCAGCCAAAAATGCATTTGCTGTTAGTTCCGTTACAAGTTCTAAATGTATTGCCTTTGTTGCCATGCATAGAAAAACGGCAATATACCCTTTTAAATATAAAAAAGTAGGTAATTGAATGACCTATAAGAGTTATAAAACAATAACTAGTTCACAATTCTATAAAATTGCATATTTGACAATATTTACTAAAATATTGTTATGAAATTACAAATTAATATAAATCATTGATTATGAAATATATAATAAAATATTTGTTAATTATACTTAATTAAAACTAGAACACTGAACCAATTCGATTGTTGATTCTTTTTAAATTATGTTACACGTGCGTGGAACAGGATTTGAAAATCGATGAAACGCTAAAAAAGCGACACTTTTTTACCGAGATGATATACCAGTCGATCAGAATTCATAAGAGCAACATTTTGCACAAAAAAATTTTTTTTTTAAATTTTGCCTTGCTATAACTGATTTCTGAGCGCCGGAGACATAGAATACAGAATACAGTGTTTCCTATTATCTTCGTCTCTTCTTTGTGCGCTGTTTCGTAGGCAAATGGATGGGGACGGATAAACATTCATGTAAATAACAATTCATACAGGAACTAGCACTAAAAATATTTAAAAAAAATAAACCTAGGCCTCGGTTTGCGTCGTAGATACGTTCCAAAATTTTGCGACGCATTCTGAAACAACACAAAGTGTATTAACATTTTGTATGAAGAAAAAACTAATAAAATTAATAATTTGAGAAACATAAATAAAAGAAACTTTAATAATTTTTTTAAAACAAAATTAATATTATTTTATTTTTTAATTGTAAAATAATTATTTATAACAAAAAAATTTAAATTAGTAGCTTAAAAAATAAAATCAAAAAAATTAACGACGCACCTTCGAAAAATCTACGACCCGGAATGAAAATTGCTGTATTTTTAGGAACGACATAATATCGAAAAAACGCAAAATGAAACGACGCAAAGGCAGGCCTAGGTGTATATAACAAAAAAATTTTCGTCAATCTTTCTAATCAAAAATTTTAATTTTCTTTCCTTATTTTGTGCGGATTTTTTTGTTTCTGTCATTTTCAAAAGAGGTATTGGGACGGTCGTGTCTAATTTCTCTTGCAGACATTCCAAATTTTGATATTGTTGTTCAATAGAAAAGAAAATATGCGAGGGCAGTCGGAGTTGCAATATACCATAATAATATAAATGACAACCCGTGTTACTCCACAAATAGTTCTCAATGTACAATACCTAGAATCATTGTCTGTTCAGTTTTCGAAAGTGCGAGAAATATCTGCTTGTGAAAGCAGATTGGACCATAATAAATCAATTATGATTGTGGCAATTTATATTTCTCCCAACCAATCAATAAATACAATTATTGAATTCATCCACGAGAATTTGCTAAAGTACACACCAGAAATTTCGCGTATTCTTAAAAAAGATTACGATAAAATTCCGATGATTTTAAGTGGGGATTTTAATGTTAATTTTGCATTGGATACAGCGCTCCATTTGATTGAGTTCCTCAACACCAAATTCAATTAAAAAAAGTGCAGTAGTCGCACTGAATCGACAAGAAGATCGAAAACAGTAATTGAAGCTGTATTTCAAAGACATATTGATCAAATCCAAACCAAAGCATTCATTTCATACTTCAGTTATCATAAGCCACTCGTGTCATTTATTGAAATTGAAAACAAAGAGTGTGAATAATAAAATATAAAATAACTTTTAAACTTGGTACCAACATTTTAATAAATGAACCCTATAACACAGGGTCTACATTAGCAAATATTTCTGGTATACCAGCAAAATCGGTTGCTAAAAAGCTAGTGTAGACCCTGCTACTTGTAGTATACCAATTTTTGACATTTGCATTTAATAAATTGACGGAAACTAAATTTTTGCGAAGTGAAATTATCAAATTGATAAATATGTTCGAGAAAAAAAAAAAATATAGAAGGATTGATTTAAAAAAAGGGGGCATGGGAAAATATTGCTACTGAATTGAATTCGACACTTTAAAGCCAATATTTTGGCTATTTTTGTTTCCTGTTCTCGGTTCAACAGCGTGTCAGATACTGAATTGGTATACCAGTATTGGCCCACGTAAAAAAAAGGTGTGAGCGACGCTGCTCTCACGGTAGTTGATGTGTAAACATTTAGGCTCATTAGCGTTGCATGTGGGAATATCGCAGAGGCTGTGGTTTTAATAAGCTAGAGATTTGGGTCTTTTATTGAAATAAAGCCATTATATATATTTAATGTAAAAGACAAAATTTATTTTTAATGTTTAAGTGAACAAGTAATTGGTTTGTGGTAACTGAAATAGGAGACGTATACCGTCGTCTCAAGTGTATCGATGTACCGTGAAAATATCGCATCGATTGTCGTTTTTGTGTTCGTCGTTGGAATGTGTCTGTTCGAATTCATTTCCAAGTTTAATTTTTCCCGCAAGAATGTAATGAGCGGCTCTGCCTCATCTAAGGCGAAGTTAATGTTGAAGTCGCCTCCCAATATCATGGGTAATTTGTCGAGGTCTGCCCCAAGCTCAGCGGATCCGACCGGAGTGTATGGTAAAAGAACAAAATGAATGAATTTTATAATTGCGTCGACGGGTTGATTTGGCGAGATGTACACAACTACTGAAAGTATCTTCTGTCCGTTTTGCATTACAAATTCAGCTGCACAAACGTCTCCGATTGCTCTTGACGTCATTGTGGCACTCGAAATTTGGCGATCTGTAATAGTCACATTTGGTATATTTATACGCGCTGTATCACGCTTCTGATATATCGCTACACCACCAGCTCGTTGTCCTTCTCTTTTAAACTGCACGCAACAATCAGAGTTTGGAACGGAAATATGCTCATCGTTACGTAGCCAAGTTTCGCTGAGCATCAAGAAAGTACACTGTTGAGTGACCGCATTTGTGAGGTCGTTGTTGTGTGCCCTAAGACTTTGACAATTAAACACGAAGAACGATGTACATAGATTGTGATCCAAAATTTCTAAAATCGAGTCCTGATAGGTGTGTAACGAATTATTTGCAAGTCTAGCAAATTCATTTTGGAGTGGAATCAAGGTGCGTGCAATTCTCCGCCCATGATGAAATTGTCGATTGTTGTGTGGTGCAACAATGAAAAGTCCACCAAGATTAGTTACTCTCGAGAGAGCCACGTAGACGAGCTGTTGGTCATGCGACTTGTCGTAAGCGTAGACAACTTGGTCGAAAGTTCCACCTTGTGATTGGTGAATCGTCATACCACAGGCAGGAATGAGAGGAAAATGATTCCGCTTGGCAGTTATTGTTCGATTCGTGTTTAAGTAAGTAGTAGAATTTCTGTGTGCGATGGGAACCAAGTCTTTTGCTATATCATTTCGTAGTACGTATCTTGTCGCGAGTCTCATCAGTTTTCGACCAATT
This sequence comes from Xylophagus ater, assembly GCA_963422695.1. Lineage (NCBI taxonomy): Eukaryota > Metazoa > Arthropoda > Insecta > Diptera > Xylophagidae > Xylophagus > Xylophagus ater. Next base: position 31,807,457 of record OY730483.1, read on the forward strand.
TTGCAATTTTCAGGAAATCGTAACCACACGCGCTTCACCGTGCCGTTGCCTTGCCGAATGCTATTGTTTTCAAAGTTCTCTTCATCGATATTATTGTCATCAGCTTGGGTCTCGTTCTCATATTCAATGAGTTCCAAAAACCCTACGGCTCCGTTTGCTAAACCATCCGACACGTCAATATTAGTCGATATCATGTAAGGCCGCCCTTTAACGAGCGTAAGTTCATATGGCAATCATCCAGTATCCAAAATGGCCTTTTTGTGTAGCTGTTGTCGAAGGTGTGCTAGTTGTTCAGCGCTAATGTAGCCGGCGCAAATGTCTTTCGTTACAGATAACACTTTCTCTGAGGCAGTGTTAAGAATCTCTCTGTTGTAATTATCGACGTCGTGATTTTTGAAGAACACCCGTACTCCGTTGGGACATTGTTCATCAGCTTCGTCTTTAGTGAAGAAGCGAGATTCAATCAAATTCTGCTCGCACTCGTCCAATATTTGGCCGTTTCCGACTTTTGTAAGCAAACCCGAGAAGCTGACGTTGGCTTGATGCATGACTTCGTTGAGTTTGTAGAATCTCAGGCTCCGCCACAATGTTGGACCTACCATGGTATTTTTCGATTGTTTATAAATAGCAGTTGCGCGGACAGCTGGTAATTGTCGTAGATCCCCGATGAGAAAAATGTCTTTTCCACCGTAAAAAGAGTCAACAGCTGTGATCTGTTTCAATCGCGAGTCAATTTGTTCGTTCAATTCTGCTGATATCATGTTGATTTCGTCAATTAAAATGCATTGGATGTACTTGAAGAGACTGCGATATTGTTGGGCCACTTCAAATGATAGAGGTAGCGTCCGCCCTATAGAGATTTTGAAAGCGGTATGGACGGTTGTTCCATCAATAGCAACAGCAGCTTTCCCTGTCGACGCGCAGGTGAGATATGCATTGCAATACCCATCGGTATGGCCGAAGCGATTGTAAATTTCACGGAGCAAGTTGATGACGAATGTTTTTCCGCAGCCAGCAGGGCCAGTGAAGAAAATTTGCAATTTTTCCTGAGTCTCGTTGTTTAAGAGATGTGAGATGACATGAAGTAAGAGACCTTTCTGGCGGTGATTCGCTGAACGCGTCAGACGATTAAAGTCCGACTTGTCCATGGCGTTGTCACGTTTTTTAACTATAGAGCCAAGGCGATTTAGAGTAGCCAGTCTCAAGTCCGCGCTGGCATCCGTATTAGCGTTTGCAAGGAAGTCAACATAAGGGTCTGTATCTCGTACGTGTGCTGCCAGTCGATTAATATCGCTCGAAAGTTCTTCGCCCTCGTTGGCTTCATCAATTTACAATTCTCGACAGATTTCGATAGTCGTCTCGAATTCTCGCCTTCGCTCCATTATGAGGAGAACGTTGTCGTCATAAAGTTGAACGTATTTTTTTTCAGCGAGAATTTCATTTTCCCCGTCACGGAAAGGCAAATGCAAGGTGACCATTTCACTTTTGTATTCATTTGGATCAGCCGTCATGTCATAGTTCCGATACCTAATGACTCGCTGAACCTTACGTCGTTTCCACTCATTGACTTTCGATACTGTATAATATGCAACAGCCTGAGCCAAAGTAATATCATTTAAATCTTGAGGCCTGCTTTGATATTTGCCAAAACAGTTTTCTAGCCAAACGTCACATGAGTCCTGATCAACATTTTCTTCTTCCAATAACTTGTTTGATTTTCGAACGCGATCACGCTCCACTGGCCATGAAGTTGGAATATAAACCACCTTGACAGAGCTCCTTGACATCTCTTGTCGAAGAAGATACCAAGCAGCTTCTTGGCTGGTGAGTTCTACAGATTTTAACATATCGACACTGAGTTTTCTCGCTATCTCTACTATATCGAATTCAGGGTGCTCGTCCATGGTTTCAATAATTTTCCGCCCCTATCCGTTTTGTTCACATATTCGACCACATATGCAACGCAAGAGTATTCCTCAATGATGAACTGCAAGTCCATATTTGAACCTAGCACACTGAGTATAAACGGATTAAATGGGTTCATCCACTTGTCTGTAGGTTGACGTTTGAGGAATACTCGTGGCCTGGTTATGCCGGCTCTCAAGATATCCAAGTACGTATTGTACGACTTGATGTGGTTTACTCTTAAGAACTCGTCCAAATCGGGATAATCATTATCTTCGAGTGCTTTCCAGATACGCTTATAAATCGTTGAATACGGCATGCGACGTGGATCTGTTTTTGCCATAGGTTGAAGTATAATTGTTGAGCGACTTGGCATGAACGGCGCCTCAAAACGACAAGCGGTGGAATTTCTTTTCTTGTAACACGTGAACGTACATATGTTTATGTCGCTGAAGCTTTTGATGACCAGAAGCATCAGCTGGCGATACGGAGGCAAGTCTGTCAATTAGACTCTCAGCTGCAGCCTTATCTTCTCCTATGGCATCGATTGGAGGTTCATTCAACCAAAGCAGTATATGCGCGTGTGGACTACCGCGGTGCTGGAATTCGATCCGTTTGAAGTAATGCTGGACGTAGTGATTTCCAAAGGGGCTGAAGAGTTTTGATTGTAGTATACCCATAATGACTTGCACGAGTTTATTGAAATGGATAGCACAAGTGACGGGATCCTCGTTGATGAGAGTAGCTTTCGAATTGCAGTGCATATTCGCGAGATCGTCTGAGTCGATGTCCGCTCCCTTATTTCGCAGTTTATACAGGAGTTTCATTAATTTTGGCCAACCAATTTCATTCGCACTCATCGTTAAGAAAAATGTAGGTCTTCCTAACTGGCGAATCATTGCAAAAAGGTCTGTCTTTCTTTGCGACCAGTAGTAGACGGAATTAGGAATCGACCGCAAGAACGCCAAATTTTTTTCGAGACATCCATCGATTAAATCAGTTGATTCTATTTGTTCTCTGGTGAGTTTCGTATCCTTCCCAACGAACTTGAAAGCAACTGTCAATGCATCTCGTGTACGTATTCGTAAGATTTTGATTGCCACGTACAGCAAGTGCTGTGGAGTAACTCCACGTCTGTCTGCTCTTCGCAATTCACTGGTTGCTATCATGTACGGTGTTAAAACGAGTCCTTCCTTGAAAGTACATAATTGTCCGAGATAAATAGAGCGAAATGACAACTCCTGGCAGTGTTCGTCGAACAGTACACTCCGCAAAACCTCATTTTCTGCTGGAGCTATTCGTAGATATTTATCTTCGTTCCAGTAAAGAGTTTGTTGCTGAGCATGTAGACTTTCTTCTATGTTGATTTCTTCATTCAGATCTTCGATGGAATCAACCGCTTGCACATTCGTGGAGAAAAAGGACTCGTTAATAGTAATGTCATAGAATTTGTTGATTGGTGTGTCGACGAGATACCGTAGCCAAGTCTTGATAACGCGTTTCTTAACCATGCCTATAAGGTAACTTGATTTGTGTATCTTTTTACGCTTTATATGAACGTTGATGCAGTAATCGTCGTCGAGCTCTCGAGGCAGACGGTGAACCATAGTATGAACGGAAACTGGAACACTTATAACTTGTCCAAGAATTCCATATTGACCTTGACCATGTCTAAGTCTTCTTATTTGCATAAATGGGAGGCGAGGTGATATTAAACGTTCAGATACTAAATCAAGCTGTGGCAAATTATCTGGCAGTGGAGGATACTTGAAACCGTTTGTCGTAGATAAAGTAGGTATTCTTCCTTTCTGTAATGAACTATAACAAGTGCTGCACGCTCGTGTCGATTGCACATTTATATCAGCAAATTCTGCTGAGAGAAGAGTTGTGGAATCAGACGGAACTGGCTTTAAATCGTTCTTGTACCATAATCTGTCGTATATGGCACATGCTAATCCAAAATTATTCTCTAAAAACTTCTCTCTGAACTGAGCATGAGCTTTATCGTGTGTAAAGAAAGCTGCATAAGTGGTGGTTGGCACTGACGGCGTCAATTGTTCTTCGATCTCCTCGTTTGGCTGTACTTGAATTGTTGCAGTCGAAGCGGTATCCACTGGCATCGGTGTGGGCTCATTGGAGGCCAACGGCATTGTTCTCGTCTCATTCGTTGCCAGTTGAACTGTTGGCTTTATAGTTATTGCAATCCCTTGTCGGAGACGATAAGCCCTCGTGTTTTCAGCAATTTTGGCTCTTCGATGTTGAATACTTTCAAGTGACTTCGTAGATGCCATTTTATTTGTCTCCTCAGCCTATTTTCGAGCTCCATAAGCACAGGAATACGCAGCTGCTTTTGCTTTTTTCGCAGTTGGTTCATCTTCATCGGACGTTTGTTGAGTGTAATTTTCCCTCGTTGGATCTGATATTTTACTAGCAGACCAAAGGAAGCTGAATCCTGAAATAGATATAAATATATTAAAATATGAACTTTCCGAGGTAATATGACAAGAAATTGTATTTATAGATCGATCCGCTGTATGAATTGATTTCGTTGAGTCCTGATTCTCTTCGTGGGGATGTTTTAATAGGTAAATGTGGCAGAAGCTGATATAAATCAAAATCATAAAAGATTAAATATTGTAATGATAACATAAAATGAAAATGTTTGAAAATCTGGGGACAATTGTAATGCGCAGAGACAAAAATGTAAAAAGGAGACATTTCTCTATTAAAACGTGTCCCCTCGAAGAAAATATAACCTCCGCTAAGTCAATTCACATAGCCGTTGGCAGTTATCTCTTAAATCATGTCCCCTTGAAGTAAATGAGACCTCCGCTAAGTCAATTGACACAGCTGTTGACATTTTTCTATTAAAACCTGTGCCCTTGAAGTATATGAGACCTCTGCTAATTTAATTCACACAGCTGTTTGTTATGAATTATGTGCAGACTGTTAAAATTGAATTCACAATTACATAGAAAACAGAGGTTCAAATGAATTTTCATGGGCGGAGCCTATGATGATCACAGTCGATTTTTCAACTAGCCTACCGAGACAAAGATGTTTACATATCAATAATCCCCATGAAAACCTCCACAACTTTGCTGAACATTGTAATCCCGTGTGACTTCTATACAAAAAGTTCAAAAGTTTATATTGACTACAGCGCCAAAGTGGTGAGAGATAGAACTATATGGTCTTCGACAGAAATAGTCCCCATGGAAACCTCCACAACTTTGATGAACATTGTAATCGGGTTTGACTTCTATAGAAAAAGTTCAAAAGTTTATATTGACTACAGCGCCAAAGTGGTGAGATATAGAACTATATGGTCTTCGACAGAAATAGTCCCCATGAAAACCTCCACAACTTGGCTGAACATTCTATTCGCGTGTGACTTCTATATAAAAAGTTCTTAAATTTGTATTGCCTCCAGCGCCACAGCGGTGGCTAATTGAACTTTGTCGTGGGTGTCAGAATATGCGCCATAAAAATCTCAATAACATTGTCTCGGGTCAGAATCATGTCCGATGTATATTTCAGATTATAAATGAGGTTTTCCAAAATGAGCTGTCAAACCCCCCTTTTGTAACCACCCGACCCCCAATCTCCCCGGGAACAAAATTTCTCCACGTTTCAACTAATTCTCTACAACTTAAAAATCGTTTTTTTTTTTTTTTGCTCAACGATATAGTTATTTCGAAGTTTAATTTTTGATGGCTCCGCCCATCTGATGATCACAGTCGATTTTTCAACTAGCCCCTACCGAGAGCAAAGATGTTTACACATCAAAAACTGGTAGTATTTTATTTCTGGTAAGCCAATTGGTATACCAGAAATATTGGCTAATGTAGACCCTGTGTAACTATCCCACCCCTGATACTGTCTTCGTCTCATTCTCTGGCTGTTTAGTTTTCCGAAGGTTTCACTTCTACCGCGTGTGCACAGCACACATGATTTTTTGAAGTGAAAACTTCTTTAGCCGCGTTGGAAGTGATTTGAAACTCGATGAAACGCTAAAAAAGCGACACTTTTTGACCAAACTAAAATACCAGGCGATCAGAATGAATAGCAACAAAAAATTTTGTATACAAAAATTTGTGCAGATAACTATGCGTACTTATATCAGAAAAAATATTTTTTTCTGAAATTTTGCCTTGCTATTATTCTGATTCCTGAGCGGATACATAGAATACAGAATACAGTCTTTCCTATTATCTTCGTCTCCTCTTTGTGCGATGGTTCGTAGGCAAATGGATGGGGACGGATGGTATGATATTATACACGGTATGCGAGCACAAAATATCAATCAGTTCTAACATTTATGTAAATAACAATTCATACAGGAACTAGCACTCAAAATATTTGAAAAATATATAACAAAAAATTGTTCTTCATTCTTTCTAGTGAAAAATTTTAATTTTTATGCCCTATCGATTTTCAAATTAACGTTGGAATGTTTCAGGTATATGAAATTTTATCCATTTCAATGTTTGTTTTGTATTTGAAAATTATTATTGTCTTTATTTCGGTCTTTAAGAAGAGTCGAAATTTTAGGGAAAATTTAATGAAATCCATTTAGTGAATTTTAAGTCAGTTTAACCTGAGGCAAATTACAAGTACGGATTGATATGCAAAGTAATAGAAATCTGTGAACACATATCTTTATGCCCTATGGTAGGTACTACGAGAGGGTATATTAGTTTTGTCACTAAGTGTGTAACGAAATAATCATCGTAGAAAAATTCCAAGGGTATGGTTGTGTAGGGAATGAAAAGTTATACCGATTTATGCATGTCCGTCCGTCCGTAGACAAGATAATTCAAAAACGCGTTATGCGATTTGGATGAAATTTAGAATATAAGTTGCTTATTCCTTAACTGGATTTGGTATTGCATTTCAGCAAAATCGATCTGGGGGAGGGAAGGTATTAAGCAAAAACCAGGGTGACCAGAAAGATTTGTTGGTTTTTTTATATGGTTTTTCGGATATAATTCGATAATTTGTAAATCAATTTTGTTTAAATTATTTATGTTGGCTCAATACGTAAATAGACGATGGCATGTTAAATTTGAGCAAAATCGGTCAAAGGATAGTGAAGAAAGAAATAATCCTTGGAGAAAATAATTCTGTCCATAAAGTTTTTTTGATGTACTTTAAAAACTAATACACCGATTTAGATAAAATTTAGAGATTAGTTTTATGCTAGAAGGGTCTCAGTTACCTGACAATTACAGAAAATTTTGAAAAGGAGAACAAAGGTTTGAAGTACAAACCTTGACATATTCTTAGTTTTGGCTGTTTTCCTGCTCCATTTCTACCATAGGGCATCAAAAAATCGGGTATAGGTCGATTTTAAGTTACTATATGTTCTTTTCTTTTCTTTTGTGCGGATTTTTTTGTTTCTGTCATTTTCAAAAGAGGTATTGGGACGGTCGCGTCTAATTTCTCTTGTAGACATTCCAAATTTTAATATTATTTTCAATAGAAAGGAAAATATACGAGGGCAGGCGGAGTTACAATATGCCATAATAATATAAATGACGGAGCCCGTGTTGTTACTCCACAAATAGATCTCAATGCACAACAATTAGAATCATTGTCTGTTCAGCTTTCTAAAGTGCCAGAAATATCTGCTTGTGAAAGCAGATTGGACTATAATAAATCAGTTAGAATTGTGGCAATTTACATTTCTCCCAATCAATCAATAAATTTAATTATTGAATTCATCCACGAGAATTGATTGAGTTCCTCAACCCGAAATTAAATTCAAAAATGTGCAGTAGTCGGACTGAATCGTCAACAAGATCGAAAATAGTAATTGACGCTGCATTTCAAAGATATATTGATCAAATCTAAACCAAAGCATTCATTTCATACTTTAGTTATCATAAGCCACTCGTGTCATTTATTGAAATTGCAAACAAAGAGTGTGAATAATGGAATGTAAAATAACTTTTAAACTTGGTACCAATATTTTAATAAATAAACCCTATAACTATCCCACCCCTGCATTCATCTCATTCTCTCGATGTTTAGTTTTCCGAAGGTTTCACTTCTACCGCGTGTGTACAGCACACATGATTTTTTTTTTAGTATAGAAGTCTGCTATTAAAATCAAAACCGCATTAATTCATACAGCGAAAATATTTTTCAGAGTAATTCCACACAGCAGAGAATCATGATAATAAATATTGAAAAATATTACACACATACACACTATTTGGAATTTCATAAAAATAAGAAAAATTCAGTTCAATTCTTCTATCAGAAGTCGTTGTGTACACAAAAAAAAGAAATTCTAAGTTGAGAATACACACAATATACGTTTCCTATAGCAACATGAATGAAAAAAAGAATAAATATAGTACATTTCTCAAGAAAAAGAGAAAAATATGGAATTAATAAACGCCAGTTTGAATAAGAAGATTCAAAAAAATTTTAAATTTTAAAGAATTTATCCGAATTCAAACACCAAAAACTTTTGAATAATATTTTTAATAAGAGATGGCGTAGTTTTATCCACATAGAAATCAGAAAAATCTGAAAAAAAATTTCTCCTACTTCTCAAGTCTATATATAGTATTATTTAGTCTATGGTATTACACAGCTATCGTAGAAATGAGTTTTAGCCTATCCAGTTATTTGTATTCAAAGGATACTAGTCAGATTTAATTCACGGAATGCTATATAGAATGTATGCATCAGTCTCTCCTGGAACAGTCAAAATAATGAAAATATGTCTGCTAAAAATAATAATGAAAAAAATAACAACTTTGAATATGATCTTTCGAAAAAATACATAACACAACTATTTGATAAGAGTGAAAGAGTTAGTGAAAATAATTCTGGCAAACGGCCATTAATTAAACAAAAAAAATTTCCCTCAAAAAAATCAAAAATATATTGTCAAAATATGCTACCTGATGATTATAAAAGGATTATTGAAAAAGGCGAGTGGTTGACAGATAGTCACATGGATCATTTTAATTGCATTCTAAAGGAACGGGGTTGGAAACCTCGCACGATTCTTCAGTTACAAATTCCAAACTTAATTGTTCCAGTAAGTGAGAATGAAGAACATATACAAATTCTATATAGTCAATTGACAATACTGATGGTCACTGGGTTTGTTGCTTTTATGATAAAAATTAAAATTTACATTTACGATTCTTTAAATAAAAAAGTTCTTCACAGACATCATAAAATTTCCCTCAAGAAACAGTTTCCATTCTATTCATTTGAAACGAGCAATGTTATTTTTCCTACTGTTCAATGGCAACCTAGTAGTAACGATTGTGGAGTATTTGTAACGTGAGCAGTTTGGCTTTGCCACCACTGCATTTTGTTCTTTTTATTTAAAAAAATAATAGCGGATGGCAAAATTGAATTGCTATACAATTATTAACTTTTTTCAACTTTTTTATGGCGTTAGTTGCAATTGGGAAAAAATACAAAGCATTTTTTTGTTTTTTTTCATTTTTACAATTGCACTAGAGAAGTTTTTGTTTGAAGAAAAATGAAATAATCGAAAGATCGAACGGGGTTTTTTTTGAAAAGTCGAAAAAAAACCAACGGGTCCTTTTTCTGAAAACTTTGTGTGGGCGATTTTGAAGGCTGATTTTTGAGAGGGAGTTGGAGAATAATTTTGTTACAGTGCGGTTGATTTAAAAAAAAAAAAAGGGCATTAAGGAGATTTTTTTTAGGGCCTCGGAAAACCGAGAAAAAATTCTGTGCAACAAAATATCGGAAAAAATATTTTGATTTTTGACATTTAATCGGCAAATTTGAAGTCGAAATTTTATAAAACAAGGAACATTCCTGAAACACCTTTAAATGAATTGTTTCTATAAGAAAAATAATAATGAAAAATATATAATTAAAGGAAATAAAAAAAAAAAATTTACGAATAAAATGTTAATAAAAGTATTATATAATAAAAATTTAATTAATCTAAATCTATTAAGTGGAATTAATTTAGGAAAACTCAATTCAACAATTTATCGTTTAAATAATATTATTATGAATAAAATTCAATTTCATAAATCACCAATAATTTGTAATTTACGAATTTCTTGGTAACAAATGGACCTAAAAATTGGGTCAGATTTTAGTTGGGCTTGAAGATTTTTTTTTAGTGGGATAGATTTTCTTGCTAGTTTCTTTTTTGTGTTTGTTCTATTTTCCTGATTCGAAAAGCTTGCATTTGAAGATCTTTTTTTTTTTTAGTGGAAGTGAAATTTCATGTAAACCTTATTCAAAGATATCCTGCAAATCTCAGCAGAAAAATGCGGATACGTATTTCGTTGTTATATATAAATATATAAATAAAATAAATAAACGTAAGACATATAAGCCAGAAAGTTTAAAAATAATAAAAAATTTTACAAATACAAAGAAGCCAAGAATACATCACGAGTTTCGATAAAAGCAACAACATAAAATACACTCCAATCATACATAATAAATAACTCATAACAGAAAAACGCAAAATATGTAAGGTTTTAATATAAAATATATAACATCCAATAACATGGCATAAAATGAAAGCATAACCCAAAAGTAATTTACACATGAAATCTTAAAAACTAAAGTTTGAAGTATATAGAAAATTCATATCATACATACAACACATAACATCATACAACAAGCAACAAATTTGAAAATAAAGGAGCGCCAACAATTATACCACGATCCATTATTCAGCCTAAAATTTTGTGTTTTTTATTTTTTTTAATTTTATATATTCTTTTGGTGTGTTCGAATGTTCTTTTAGGACCGGGTGATTCGCAGAGTCCTCAGGAGATCAACCGTAAGTTTCTTTTTTATTGATTTTATTTTTTTTGTTAAATTGTGTTTATTTTAATTTGATTTCCTTACATGCAAAAATTATATTAATTTTATTTGATTTTGGTTTTTGATTTAAATATTTAAAGATTTGCTTTTTCATTTTGTTGATTTTTTTTATGAATTTTCGCGTTTATTTAATGTATTCTCTTTCTGTATTTTGGATCTATATTTTGGTTTCGTTATTCCTATTAATATATATTATTCATATTATATTTTTTTTATTATTTGCTATTCTTAAATTTCATATAAATATATATTAGTTTTGTGAATTTCCATTTTTTTTTTTTGCAATAAAAACAAAAATGTTAAGCAACCGATGAAACGTTTGTTACTTTTTATTTAGGTAAACATTTTCTTCATTTTTATTTCTTTTCTTCTTTTTCGATCCTTTTCTTTTGGTTTGCACCCCTGAAGAGTTTTGTTTTGTGATGATCGGCAAGAGAAATACAGTGCGAGGGGGAGTAACACGAGAGTGGTGAGATAGGGTAAATCCACCAATGTGAGAGTCAAGGGACTATGTTATTTTTATGGGCGAAACATAGTCATGGGGAGTCCTGTTCGTTGGACTCCATGGGTGGGATAATTTAGCCCAGGGCTGAACAATAACATCGGTTCACCCCCTCCGATGACAGCACGGGCGTCACGCGCAATTTTGACGCCATAAATCAGTCCGTCTGTTGTCCGTTGAGGGTTTGTAATCATATAAATGATTCCCCTCTTTCCTTTATCTGGTAACCCTTGCTTGAACTTATAGTTCACCTAATTCCACAAGCTTTTTATAAAATCAGTTTTGTCTTTTTATTTTATATACCGGCTGATGACATCAAAAGGTGTGGACGTAATAAATCCACTTTTCCAGCCTTTTCGTCAGCCCAAATCATGGTACACATGAAACTTTGTGTAACACCGTGATTAGTGGTAGAAGGTAACCGCCCACTTCCCTCCGGCGAGCTAGTTAGAGCAATGAAGCTAGGTGTACCTTTTCTTGGATACTTTCGGCTCTAATACCACTACATATAACTGATACCAGTCAGTTATATGCCTTTTAGCAAAGGATCACAATGCTAGGACATTTGTTTAATGAAGCAAACAAATTCCTAACATACAACCAACACCGGTTGTTACATATTTGCAATTGCGTTTGCTGTTTCGCTTGCATTAGGAAAATTGCCTGATAGAGTATGATGTAGTCATTCACAAATGCGGAAAGATTTGATCTAGATGTTAACGATTTAAAACATTTTTCCGTATTAAATAATCAAAATGTGAACGGGACGAATCAAAAAAATGAAATTACAATTTCTGAAAACAATAATATCCAGAAGCAAAATAATGCTCAAATAAAGAAACGAGATAAATTTGTGAAGGAAAGAATTAATGTGGGAAATGATAATATACAAAATCATAATAATGTACACACAAACCAGTGTGTCAAAGAGCACTTAACGAACAGAGATGTTGAACGGAAAGTATGATTAAACCAAGGAAACGACTAGATGTCAATCTTTTGCCCAAAGCTGTAGTTGTAAACAAATTTAATTGAATCAAAAACAATGCAGAGAAAAAACGTGATCATGATTACTGGATTCGAAATAAATGTATAATTCAACAAAAAAGGAAAGAAGGTAGGCGTGACCCCACTGTAAAACAACGTACAATGCAAATCAATAAGAATTATTATTTGCAAAATAAATTTCGAATTCGTAACAACAGAAAACCCTTCTAAGAACAATTGGGCTTGTCACGTGACTTGATTATTTTTGCGAAGATTTTTCGCGAATTCGACAGATAATTCTGATTGGTCAGCGAAATGTTAAAATAATCTGAACCCGTGACAACGTTTCGCAAATATAATTTTTCATTTTCGCAGAAATGACATTAGGTAGTCAGTTATTTTGAAAATAAAATGCATTTAGAATTAAAACTTCTACTAAATCCCTTTCTTCTGACATTTTATACAATTTGAAATTTTTTTGTACTCACTTCCAAAAGAAAAACCCGTTAAAATAAATTCAAAATGCATTTGTCAAAAATGAACAATTTTTCTTCGCAAGAGGCATGTTTATTTTTGACATAAGCTTCGCAAATCTGCGAAGTCTTTTAAGCATTTTGATTGGTTCAACGAATTGTCATAAATAATCAAATACCTAGTCAAATTATGTCTATCTTCAGAATTGTATGTGAGGAATATGTCAAAAGCTATTGTCAAATCCGAAAAAAAGTATATTATAGGCAGTAGATTGAAGGCCATGAAGATGTTTACATGGTGTATGGAAAAAAGAAAAAGTGACTTGTTTCATGTAAAAAAAATATTAAAATTATAAAGGAAAAAGCAAAAATGGTTTCTAACTGTCGAAGCTGTAATGTTCCTGAAAAACTAAGGCGTTATGTGGGTTATCAAAACATTTACCTTCATCTGAACCCTACTTCTATGAAGCTGCTTATAAATATAAATTTTTAATAATGAACTCGAAATATAATGATGATGAAATACAAAATGCCAACCTTAGTAGGAATTAAAGAAACCTCAGGATTATATGCAACCCAAATGCAGTTCGATGAATCCATTATTGATATGAATAATTTAGAATCAAATGATGGAAATTATTCTCAAAACATGATAATTTCGCAAAGAAATAAATTTAAAATTGATACAAAAAATGAAAGGAGTAACGATAAAACTATTCCAAACAATGACAAGTTTTACATACTGAAAAAAGTCTTTGGGTTCCGAATGAGAGAGGCCAGGTTACAAATGTATTACCCTTAATTAGTGACATCAATAGGAAAAGAGAAAGCTCAATATCGCAGTGCGATAATACATGTAAAATTGATAATGTGTCAATTATAGAATGATATCAAACATTATTAAAAAATATGGAAACTTTTAAAATAAGAAATGTTCATAAATTTGCATCTGATTTACAATTTTGCAGTCGAAGTTATATGTCAAGTAAATTATCATCTTCATCTTAACCTTTGCTTTACTGAACCGGATACGTGTTTATCCACATTTTTACCAATATTACTTCTAGCTCCTCATTTTCCAAATGCGCGGTTAATGAAAAGAATTATCAATAGAATTCTGAAATATTACAAAAAAATTTATGATTGCGATGAAGCTTTGCGAAAAAATGATTTTGAATACTTGGAAAAAGTTTTTGAAGAAAATCTAAAATATAGCAAGTCGACAAAAAAAAACTTCTGAGATAAACCTTGGATGAACAAAGAATAATGTCCGAGAACAAAAATGCTTTCAAAATAATGACTAAAAGATCAATGGATACCCTAATACACTCTTGTATTTCTTGTGAAAAACTCTGCTATTGAAAAGATATTGCAATTTTTTCAAAGATGAGGAAGCCTGTGGATTCGAAAGGGTGGTTTGCATTTAAATCTTTTGCTGATAAAAATAGTATAAAAAGCAATTGTATTTGCAAATATTGTCTAGCAAAATTCCGTAATAATGAAATGCCTCCAACTTGCATCCAAAATAATTTAATGGTTCATAGAATTCCAAAAGAAGTAGGTTCCTTAACAAATTTTGAAAAGATGTTCATCCAAAGAGCAAAGGCCAACGGATGGAAACAGTATCAAAATCCAAAGGAAATAACCCGTATAAACAGTTACAACAAAAAGTTAAAGGAAGAACGTTCCATTTACCCCTGCCAATTGAGGAAACGGTTAAAAAAATGTGTAAACCCGAGAAGCCTATTAATTTGAATCAAGAACTATATATGTATATTAATGCGGAGCATTCCAAATAAAGAAAAGAAGGCGTGGAAGAATCTTGTTAATGTAAGAAATGTATACAATGCTCTTGTACGTTTGAATGTGACCAATCCCTTGTATGAACGAATAGTGCTTCCATTTTGTCTTAGCGAATTAATAGATAATAATTTGACCTATATCGAAAATGCGTTAAAAGATAATGATGAGCAAAATAAAAACCAAAAATTGAATATCACGGCTGAACATTATTTAGAATTCATGGCAAAGGAATTATTGGAACGTGATTTGACAACAATATTTCCACGAATTCGAAATACAGAGCCGTATTAGCGAGTCTCGAGGAGTAATTTAAGGTGTATGGTGGAAAACCAGGGACCAGCAACCTGATTCCTTACTTTAAGACCATCTGAATGGTTATGGTCTGACATGATTGAATATATTCGGGGAATTAATAAATTAATGAGGTAATTTCTACAGATCCAGTATCTGTATCAAGATTTTTTGATAATAAATTTCATGCAATGTTAGATTTTGTTCACTCAATAGATCCCCCTATCGGGGAAGTAACACATCACTTTCGTAGAAGAGAATATCAAGGTCGAGGTATACAACATTTTCATTGTCTGCTATGGATTAAAGGTGTTCCTGCCCTCGGAGTGGATTCTGATGAAAGAGTTGCAAATTTCATAACAAAATAGTGTAGATTTCCCGATCCTAAACTTTCGCCAACATTGCATGGACGCGTAAATACCCATCAAAGGCATCATCACAATTCTTATTGCTTGAGAACAAAATCTAAAAGCAACTCACGTTTAATGCACATATGTCTATTTGGATTTTCTAGGCCTGTAACTAAAATTATAAAACTTAGAGATGTCGCAACATCTATTGCTGGCAGAAAACAATTAATGATTCGAAGCAGATTGTATGATTTGCTACGTAAAAAAAAACGAAGTTGACAGTAATGATTATAATCCAGTGATTTGATGGCATGAGAAGATAACATGAATATCCAATATGTAGTTGAAAAATCGACCACTCTGTGTTGGTATTGTACAAAGTATTTAACCAAAAATGAAAAAAGTTATTCTACTGAATTCTTCATTGATATTGAGTCAACAAAACCATTATGCAGCCGTTTATGGAATATCGGAATGCAAGGATTAAATAATAGAGAATGCGGTGCTTTGGAAGCTTCTGATATTTTGTTAGGTCATCCTTTTTACGCTACAGATTCGCATACAAGTATATTGTGGATTGATGTCAATTTGATTAGAAATCGAAAAGTCAAAACCAAAGAACAAATAGAAAATCTTGAACCTTATGCAACTGATCTTTTTTGCCCAAACATTATTGATGATTATTACCCTGAACGACCAAAAAACCACGAGGCTCTGAATTTATACGACTTTGCTAAGTGGTATGACAAAGTAAATTGTACATCAGCGAATTGTGATACAGAATATTTTATAATAGGAAACAAGTGCTTCAAAAAACGAAAAAGACCGTATCTAGCTAATCATTACAGAAACAATTCCAAAACACAACCTGATAAATACTTTTATGCCTTATTACTATTTTTTCAGCCATGGCGAAATTTAGATGAATTAAAAAATGGATGTGATTCTTATACGGATTCATTTTTAATGGTGTAATCAAAATTTGACGATGCGATAAAGTATCATGAAAAAGTAAGTAAAATAGAAAATTCCATGGAAAGTATTAAAGTACAAGACAACGAGAAAATGAATGATCAAGCAGAAGTTTCTCAAAATTCATATGACAATGTTCTAGAGTGTGATCCGTTAGAAGTTGGCGATGCAATGAAAGACTTTCATAACGTTGGTAATGATGTGATTATATTTTCTCAAATGATCTCAGAATTAAATTCCGATCAAAAATGCATTTTTGAGAAAGTATGCTCGGCGATCAATTCGGAAGAAGAGATATTGAGATTGTTCGTAAGTGGAGAAGGCGGAACTGGCAAAAGTCGTTTGATTCAAACTCTTCGAAGCCATATTAAGCAAAACTTAACAAAAGATACTGCCGTTACTGCGGCTACTGGAATCGGAGCATACCACATCAGTATAGTTTGACTGTACGCAGACTGCTCCAACTCCCCGTAGAACCTGGCAGTACTCCTAAATATAAGCAGTTGTCTGATGCGATCCTAAAAATTTTACGAGATGAATTGAAGAATGTAATTCTCATCATAATTGATGAGGTATCCATGATATCAAACGTAACTATCATGTATATTAACCTCCGTTTAATGGAAATATTTAATACATCTGACTGTCAAGATGGTTTGGCAAAAAACATTTAGCATTAGTTGACGATTTACTGCAACTTCCTTCCTTACTTACTTTAAAAGTAAGGTCATTAAAACGTTAAAGAAATATGAAGAGGATAATTCACGAACTGCTGGTTTAGTTCAATGTATAACCATCAAACTAGGAGCAGAAATCATGCTAAGAAGGAATATTGTCGTAACTTTGGGTCTCGTTAATGGTACAATTGGAACAGTTACTTGGGTAACTCGTTCCTTAGATAAAATAGAACAAATTGATAAAATAACTATAATGCTGGCTTCAGGACAAGAATGTACTATTCTTGCTGTAAGTGTCAAATTTGAAGTTATAGACACAGTATATGTTATACGAACACAATTTCCAATTTGCTTGAGTTACGGTATTACTATACATAAGAGTCAGGGTTTAAGTTTGAAAAATGTCATCGTCGATGCTGGTAATAGCATCTTTTGTAATGGTCAGATATATGTCGCTCTTTTCAGGGTACCTACTCTGGAAGGGTTTCATCTAATTAATTTAGACCCGCGATCAATCAAAGCAAGTAAAGCAGCTATATTTAAATATAATAGACGTACAGTTAGTTATGATCCTCTTCTTCCAACTATTAAAGTCCAGAAAAATAAACTTTCTACTATCAAGGACAATATTTGGGTAATCCCCAAAGGCTTTTCCGAAATACAACTTCATTCTGGCAATGAGGATAAAAATTTATTTACAATTCGTGGATTGCAAAACACAGACGGTGTATCCAGTTACGCTAATGCTACTATGCAATGTATTATCGAATGCGCTCCTTTTAGAGCCAAACTTATGAAATCCAAAGACTGGGACGAAATGCAAGATTTCATTCGTAACTATTTTGATTTGAAGAAGGAAATAACTTCTGTGCAAATAAGAAGTTTGATAGGAGATAGATTCGTACAAAAGGTGCAATAGGACGCATTTGAATTCCTACTTGCCGTGAGTGAAACATTCTGTGAAATAAAAGGGATCATTCAATATGAATCGATGACGAAGCCTTGTCAGCGAATTTCATTTGTTCCGCTTGTTGAGCAAGTTGCCTAGCCCTAAACGCCCGCGTCCGCTCTATACCAGTCCAAGCTATACTCGTGGAAGACCTACTCGTCGAAGCCCTGTCACCGAGTTGCTTTTGTTCCGCTTGTTGAGCAAGTAGCCTAGCCCTACATGCTCGCATCCGTTCTGCACCAGTCATATCCGTATTCATCGAAGCCTTGTCAGCGAATTGCATTTGTTCCGCTTGTTGAGAAACTTGCCTAGCCCGAAATGCCCGCGTCCGCTCTGTACCAGTCCTAACCGTACGTGTCGAAGACCTACTCGTCGAAGCCTTGTCAACGAGTTGTTTTTGTTCCGCTTGTTGAGCAAGTAGCCTAGCCCTACATGCCCGCGTCCGCTCTATACCAATCCTAGCCGTACATGTCGAAGACATACTCGGCGAAGCCTTGTCAACGCGTTGCTTTTCTTCCGCTTGTTGAGCAAGTGAATAACCCTACATGCCCGCAACCGTTCTGCACCAGTCATAGCCGTACTCGTCGGAGCCTTGTCAGCGAATTGCATTTGTTCCGCTTGTTGAGCAAGTTGCGTAGCCCTAAATGCCCGCGTCCGCTCTGTACCAGTCCTAGCCGTACCTGTCGAAGACCTACTCGTCGAAGCCTTGTCAACGAGTTGTTTTAGTTCCGCTTGTTGAGCAAGTAGCCTAGCCCTACATGCCCGCGTCCGCTCTATACCAATCCTAGCCGTACCTGTCGAAGACATACTCGACGAAGCCTTGTCAACGAGTTGCTTTTGTTCCGCTTGTTGAGCAAGTGAATAACCCTACATGCCCGCATCCGTTCTGCACCAGTCAAATCCGTACTCGTCGAAGCCTTGCCAGCGAATTGCATTTGTTCCGCTTGTTGAGCAAGTTGCCTAGCCCTAAATGCCCGCGCCCGCTCTGTACCAGTTCTAGCCGTACCTGTCGAAGACCTACTCGTCGAAGCCTTGTCAACGAGTTGCTTTTGTTCCGCTTGTTGAGCAAGTGCCTAACCCTACATACCCGCATCCGCTCTGCACCAGTGATAGCCCTACTCGTCGAAGCCTTGTCAGCGAACTGCATTTGTTCGCTTCTTGAGCAAGTTGCCTAGCCCTACATGCCCGCGTCCGCTCTGTACCAGTCCTAGCCGTACCTGTCGAGGACCTACTCGTCGAAGCCTTGTCAACGAGTTGTTTTTGTTCCGCTTGTTGAGGAAGTTGTCTAGCCCTACATGCCCGCATCCGTACTGCACCAGTCATATCCGTACTCATCGAAGCCTTGCCAGTGAATTGCATTTGTTCCGCTTGTTGAACAAGTTGCCTAGCCCTAAATGCCCGCGTCCGCTCTGTACCAGTCCTAGCCGTACCTGCCGAAGACCTTCTCGTCGAAGCCCTGTCACCGAGTTCCTTTTGTTCCGATGAAACGTTTGTTGCTTTTTATTTAGGTAAACATTTTCTTCATTTTTATTTCTTTTCTTATTTTTCGATCCTTTTCTTTTGGTTTGCTCTCCTGAAAAGTTTTGTTTTGTGATGATCGGCAAGAGAAATACAGTGCGAGGGGGAGTAACGTGAGAGTGGTGAGATAGGGTAAATCCACCAATGTGAGAGTCAAGGGACTATGTTATTTTTATGGGCAAAACATAGTCATGGGGAGTCCTGTTTGTTGGGTGGGATAATTTAGCCCAGGGGTGAACAATAACATCGGTTCACCCCCTCCGATGACAGCACCGGCTTCACGCGCAATTTTGACGCCATAAATCAGTCCGTCTGTTGTCCGTTGAGGGTTTGTAATCATATAAATGATTCCCCTCTTTCCTTTATCTGGTAACCCTTGCTTGAACTTATAGTTCAAATAATTCCACAAGCTTTTTATAAAATCAGTTTTGTCTTTTTATTTTATATACCGGCTGATGACATGAAAAGGTGTGGACGTAATAAATCCACTTCTCCAGCCTTTTCGTCAGCCCAAATCAAGGTACACATGAAACTTTGTGTAACACCGTGATTAGTGGTAGAAGGTAACCGCCCACTTCCCTCCGGCGAGCTAGTTAGGGCAATGAAGCTAGGTGTACCTTTTCTTGGTTACTTTCGGTTCTAATACCACTACATAAAACTGATACCAGTCAGTTATATACCTTTTAGCAAAGGATCACAATGCTAGGACATTTGTTTAATGAAGCAATCAAATTCCTAACATACAACCAACACCGGTTGTTACATATTTGCAATTGCGTTTGCTGTTTCGCTTGCATTAGGAAAATTGCCTGATAGAGTATGATGTAGTCATTCACAAATGCGGAAAGATTTGATCTAGATGTTAACTAACAACGATTTAAAACAGTTTTCCATATTAAATAATCAAAATATGAACGGGACGAATCAAAAAAATTAAATTACAATTTCTGAAAACAATAATATCCAGAAGCAAAATAATGCTCAAATAAAGAAACGAGATAAATTTGTGAAGGAAAGAATTAATGTGGAAAATGATAATATACAAAATCATAATAATGTACACACAAACTGTAGTAGAGTTTAGTAATAATATAGAGCTTGACAGAACAACATCTGATTTTTACTTAAACAAGAACACTACATGGCGCTGCGGAAAAAGAAAAAAAAAAATAAAAAATGATAGATAAATGTAATTGATGAGATATATTTTTATATATTTTTGTTTAAAAAAGAAAAATTAAAGTTACGCACAATTTGAAAAAAAAAAAAAAAAAATTATTTTGAAATTTTTGGATTAAAACTTATACACATTTTTGAGGTTATGCCAGAAAGAGGTTAAGATTTTTTTTTTATGTGAAAAAAAAAAAAAATTGAAATTAAAAATTGTGAAAAAGAAAACTTGACAATTAATTAAGAAGTGGATTGAAACTAAAAAAAAAAAGAATAGTAATAATAATAATTAAAATTACATGGACAGAGCTAAACACGCCATACCCGAAAAATTATTAAAAGCACGCGGTCGTGCTCCAAAAATAGTAATATATATACCGTAATAAAAATACGGATTTTATTAGAAAAGTGGACGAACTGGATTTATCCAATGGAAATCTGGCAGAAAATTGGAAAAGTTTTTGGCGTAATTTCCACATATTTGCAACAGCCTTAGAGTTAGACAAAAAAGAAGATGCTATTCAAATAGCGGTATTTCTAAATGCAGCGGGTAAAGAGGCTGCTGACATATTCGAAAATGTAATACAATTGGACGGCACCAAAAGAAAAAAGTATAAATCTGTAATTGAAGCGTTTGAAGAGTTCTGTAAAGGAAAGTCAAATCAAGTGTTCGAAAGTTTTGTGTTTCATAAACGAGACCAAAAACCGAATGAGCCTTTTGATACCTTTCTAATGGAAATTAGGAAGTCAGTTAAAAGATGCGAATTTACTGATGAGAGCAGAATGGTCCGAGATAGGATTGTATTAGGAACTAATGACATGAAATTACAAAAAAACTATTGGAAATGGAAGCACTTACTCTACAAAAGACAATAAATATGGCGAGGGCAGCAGAGGCTACCAATATACACATAACCAAGATGAAAGTACCTGAAACTTCTCTAGACGTGATTAATCAACAAAAGAGTCAAAATAACAGTAACAATAAATTTACTAACACAAATCAAATAAATAATAATTCCAATAAGTTACAAAACAATTTTAAAACAAAAAATTTTAATTCTAGGTTTGAAAAAGATGAAAATGTAAAGGTAAATTTTGAGTGCAAATTTTGTGCAAATACGCATCAGAAACGGCAATGTCCAGCATACGGGAAGAAATGCAATAATTGCAACGGTATAAATCATTTTGCTACTGTATGCAAAAAGAAAACGGTAAATGAATTAAACATGAGAGAATCAGATAATAATTCTGATAAAGAATTCTCAATTGATCTAATTAATCAAAAAATCGAAAAGTCGAATACATGGTTTGAAACTATTAAAGTGCAAACAAAATTGATAAAATTCAAATTGGATACAGGGGCGGATGCAAATGTGTTACCACTGAACTATCTTTCGGACAGTGATATTGCTAAAATTAGTAAAAGCACTAGTAAATTGATAGCATATAATGGAACAGAAATTGAAATGATAGGAACAATAAATTTGGATTGTATAGTTAGAAATACAACCTCAATTCAAAAATTTTTTGTGACCAGCGGTCAATCAACACCAATATTAGGATTAAAAGCCTGTACTAAATTTAATTTGATTAGGCGTATTAACGAAATACAATGGAATTCAAAAGAACAGTTTATTTTGAAAAATAGAGAGCCGTTCACAGGCATAGGATGTTTTTACAAAAAATTTCATGTAGAATTAAAAGATAACGTCTTATCTGTTGCTAAAGCAGCACGGCGTGTTCCAATCTCACTAAGAGAACCACTTGCAAAAGAACCGTAACGCTTGTGTGACAATGATATAATTGAGCCAGTCAATGAACCATGTGATTGGGTGTCTAATATTGTCATAATAGAAAAACGGAACAAAACCCTTAGAATTTGCATGGATCCAAAATAGTTGAATGCATCTATTAAAGAGCATTACCATGAAATCCCATCAATGGAACAATTAAAAACTAATTTTTCAAATAAAAAACTTTTTTCAGTTTTAGATATTAAGGAGGGTTTTTTCCAAATAGCTTTAGATGACTACTCGAAAAAATTGTGCACATTTAGTACACCTATGGGCTGCTATCGATACAAACGTCTTCCATTTGACTTAAAAATCGCCCCAGAGGTCTTTCAAAAAATTAACGAAGAAAATTTTCTGGGTATACCAAATATAATAATTTATATTGATGATATAGCTATAGCTACGGAAAATGAAACAGATCATGACGCCACTATTGATTTAATAATGAAACGAGCTAAAGAAAAAAATGTAAAGTTCAACGAAGAAAAAATACAATACAAACAAAAAAAGATATTGTTTTTAGGACACGTGATTTCTGAAGAAGGTATTGCATTAGATCCAAATAGAACAAGTGCTATTAATGCACTAAGGCGACCTGAAAATAGAAAAGATTTGCAAATTATGTTGGGATTTGTAAACTATGTAAGAAATTATTTACCAGATCTCTCAGAAATTTCGGCTCCCTTAAGGGAATTGTTAAAAAAATCGGTGTCCTTTCAATGGTTAGATGTGCATGATCAGTGCTTGGAAAAGATAAAATTATGATTACAAATGCACCAATTTTAAAAGCATTTGACTGTAAACAGAAAATTACAATACAAACAGACGCATCTAAGAATGGCATAGGATGCTGCTTAATGCAAAATAAAAAACCAGTTAGTTTTGCATCCTCCAGTTTGTCGGACTGCGAAAAAAAACTATTCGCAGATAGAAAAGGAAATGCTGGCAATAGTTTTTGCATGTTCCAAATTTCACGAGCTAATTTATGGACGTGAAATTGAAATAGTGACAGATCACAAACCATTATTAGGCATAATGTTAAAAGAATATCAAAAGATTCCATCACCCAAACTACAAAGAATGAAATTACGTTTGGAAAAATATAATTTGAAATTAACATACTTGCCGGGAAGTATATGTATGTCGTAGATTTCCTATCTAGGAACTTTGACGCGAAGAATACCAACAAGGATGGTATAACAGACCTCAGTGAATTAATTCATACAATAAATGTGACCGATGAAAAGAAAAGGGTATTTCAAAAAGAAACAGACAATGATTTAATTTTAAAAGCCTTAAAAGGATTCATTCAGAAGGGATGGCCTAAGGAAAAGAAAAAATTACCAGACACTTTAAAATATTATTATAAATTTAAAAATGAACTATTCCTTGAAGATGGATTAGTATTTTTGAACGTAAGAATATTTATACCACAAAACCTACGAACGTTTGTATTAAATTCACTTCACAAATCCCATTTGGGAATAGATAAAACTACGCAAAGAGCCCGAAGTTTAATATATTGGCCTGGGTTAGATAGTCAAATTGAGGAAATTGTGACAAAATGTCAAATTTGTCAAAAGTATCGATCGGCGAATATTAAAGAACCGCTGTTAAATCATTCAATCCAAGAAACCCCATTCCAAAAGATTGGAATGGATATCATGGAAATTAAAGGAAAAAACTATTTAGTAATAGGAGACTATTTTTCGAAATATTTGGACATCGTCCCCTTGGGAAGAAAAACCACTGCTGCAATAGCATGTAAATTAGAACAAATATTTTCAGTATATGGTTTACCTAAAATAATTATCGCAGATAATGTACCATTTGGGTCATATGAATTTAAAAACTTTACAAATGAATTAGATATACAAATTATAACAACAAGTCCGAACTACCCACAATCAAACGGGTTTGCCGAACGGGTTTGTACAAATCGCGAAAAAATTAGTGCTTAAAGCAGAAGAAAGCAAAACGAGCTTATGGCTAGCATTATTGGAATACAGAAACACTCCAATAAAAAATGCAAAATTGTCGCCTGCACAATTAATGATGGGACGGCAAACGCGAAGTTTGATTCCGGGAAAGTGTGAACTTTTTAGACATAAAGATTTATGCAATGAAATTGCACCAACTTTGAAATCTAACAACATGGCAAATAAGGCACACCATGATTTAAAAGTTAGATTTAAAAACAAATTCGAAAAAGGGGAGAAAATTTGGCACAAAGATGGTAAGCACTGGACACCGGGAGTGATAAAAGATCTACATTCATCACCAAGATCTTATTTGATTGAATTGCCGAATAAACAAATATTAAGACGAAATTCTTATTTTCTCAGAAAACGCATCTAAAGTTGCACCTAAAATTTATCTACTGTATTTAAAAAAAAAAATTTAAAACATGGAATGTAAACAATAATGTAAAATTTTAAATTGAATTTGAAATGTACTTAAAAATTATATTATTAAAAAAAAAAAAAAAGAAAAAAAAGATAAAGGGAGATGTAGTAGAGTTTAGTAATAATATAGAGCTTGACAGAACAACATATGAATTTTACTTAAACAAGAACACTACACAAACCAGTGTGTCAAAGAGCACTTAACGAACAGAGATGTTGAAAGTATGATTAAACCAAGGAAACGACTAGATGTCAATCTTTTGCCCAAAGCTCTAGTTGTAAACAAATTTAATTGAATCAAAAACAATGCAGAGAAAAAACGTGATCATGATTACTGGATTCGAAATAAATGTATAATTCAACAAAAAAGGAAAGAAGGTAGGCGTGACCCCACTGTAAAACAACGTACAATGCAAATCAATAAGAATTATTATTTGCAAAATAAATTTCGAATTTGTGACAACAGAAAACCCTTCTAAGAACAATTGGGCTTGTCACGTGACTTGATTATTTTTGCGAAGATTTTTCGCGAATTCGACAGATAATTCTGATTGGTCAGCGAAATGTTAAAATAATCTGAACCCGTGACAACGTTTTGCAAATATAATTTTTCATTTTCGCAGAAATGACATTAGGCAGTCAGTTATTTTGAAAATAAAATGCATTTAGAATTAAAACTTCTAGTAAATCCCTTTCTTCTGACATTTTATACAGTTTGAAATTTTTTTGTACTCACTTCCAAAAGAAAAACCCGTTAAAATAAATTCAAAATGCATTTGTCAAAAATGAAAAATTTTTCTTCGCAAGAGGCATGTTTATTTGTGACATAAGCTTCGCAAATCTGCGAAGTCTTTTAAGCATTTTGATTGGTTCAACGAATTGTCAAAAATAATCAAATAATTTCAAAAGTTTGCGAACTAACGCGTGACGAGCCCTAATATACCTGGAAAAGAAACAATAGAAAAAAAAATTGGGAATAGAAAATACTGGATTAAAAATAAATCTCGTAACTTAATTACAAGACAAAAACGCAAGCTCCAAAGATATGAATTCCGGAATCTGAACAATAAAAATAAAAATATTGCATGTAAACCTAATGATAACGTACATTACCTAGTCAAATTATGTCTATCTTCAGAATTGTATGTGAGGAATATGTCAAAAGCTATTGTCAAATCCGAAAAAAAGTATGTTATAGGCAGTAGATTGAAGGCCATGAAGATGTTTACATGGTGTATGGAAAAAAGAAAAAGTGACTTGTTTCATGTAAAAAAAATATTAAAATTATAAAGGAAAAAGCAAAAATGGTTTCTAACTGTCGAAGCTGTAATGTTCCTGAAAAACTAAGGCGTTATGTGGGTTATCAAAACATTTACCTTCATCTGAACCCTACTTCTATGAAGCTGCTTATAAATATAAATTTTTAATAATGAACTCGAAATATAATGATGATGAAATACAAAATGCCAACTTTAGTAGGAATTAAAGAAACCTCAGGATTATATGCAACCCAAATGCAGTTCGATGAATCCATTATTGATATGAATAATTTAGAATCAAATGATGGAAATTATTCTCAAAACATGATAATTTCACAAAGAAATAAATTTAAAATTGATACAAAAAATGAAAGGAGTAACGATAAAACTATTCCAAACAATGACAAGTTTTACATACTGAAAAAAGTCTTTGGGTTCCGAATGAGAGAGGCCAGGTTACAAATGTATTACCCTTAATTAGTGACATCAATAGGAAAAGAGAAAGCTCAATATGGCATAGCGATAATACATGTAAAATTGATAATGTGTCAATTATAGAACGATATCAAACATTATTAAAAAATATGGAAACTTTTAAAATAAGAAATGTTCATAAATTTGCATCTGATTTACAATTTTGCAGTCGAAGTTATATGTCAAGTAAATTATTATCTTCATCTTAACCTTTGCTTTACTGAACCGGATACGTGTTTATCCACATTTTTACCAATATTACTTCTAGCTCCTCATTTTCCAAATGAGCGGTTAATGAAAAGAATTATCAATAGAATTCTGAAATATTACAAAAAAATTTATGATTGCGATGAAGCTTTGCGAAAAAATGATTTTGAATACTTGGAAAAAGTTTTTGAAGAAAATCTAAAATATAGCAAGTCGACAAAAAAAAACTTCTGAGATAAACCTTGATGAACAAAGAATAATGTCCGAGAACAAAAATGCTTTCAAAATAATGACTAAAAGATCAATGGATACCCTAATACACTCTTGTATTTCTTGTGAAAAACTCTGCTATCGAAAAGATATTGCAATTTTTTCAAAGATGAGGAAGCCTGTGGATTCGAAAGGGTGGTTTGCATTTAAATCTTTTGCTGATAAAAATAGTATGAAAAGCAATTGTATTTGCAAATATTGTCTAGCAAAATTCCGTAATAATGAAATGCCTCCAACCTGCATCCAAAATAATTTAAGGTTCATAGAATTCCAAAAGAAGCAGCTTCTTTAACAAATTTTGGAAAGATGTTCATCCAAAGAGCAAAGGCCAACGGATGGAAACAGTATCAAAATCCAAAGGAAATATCCCGTATAAACAGTTACAACAAAAAGTTAAAGGAAGAACGTTCCATTTACCCCTGCCAATTGAGGAAACGGTTAAAAAAATGTGTAAACCCGAGAAGCCTATTAATTTGAATCAAGAACTATATATGTATATTAATGCGGAGCATTCCAAATAAAGAAAAGAAAGCGTGGAAGAATCTTGTTAATGTAAGAAATGTATACAATGCTCTTGTACGTTTGAATGTGACCAATCCCTTGTATAAACGAATAGTGCTTCCATTTTGTCTTAGCGAATTAATAGATAATAATTTGACCTATATCGAATATGCGTTAAAAGATAATGATGAGCAAAATAAAAACCAAAAATTGAATATCACGGCTGAACATTATTTAGAATTCATGGCAAAGGAATTATTGGAACGTGATTTGACAACAATATTTCCACGAATTCGAAATACAGAGTCGTATTAGCGAGTCTCGAGGAGTAATTTAAGGTGTATGGTGGAAAACCAGGGACCAGCAACCTGATTCCTTACTTTAAGACCATCTGAATGGTTATGGTCTGACATGATTGAATATATTCGGGGAATTAGTAAATTAATGAGGTAATTTCTACAGATCTAGTATCTGTATCAAGATTTCTTGATAATAAATTTCATGCAATGTTAGATTTTGTTCACTCAATAGATCCCCCTATCGGGGAAGTAACACATCACTTTCGTAGAAGAGAATATCAAGGTCGAGGTATACAACATTTTCATTGTCTGCTATGGATTAAAGGTGTTCCTGCCCTCGGAGTGGATTCTGATGAAAGAGTTGCAAATTTCATAACAAAATAGTGTAGATTTCCCGATCCTAAACTTTCGCCAACATTGCATGGACGCGTAAATACCCATCAAAGGCATCATCACAATTCTTATTGCTTGAGAACAAAATCTAGAAGCAACTCACGTTTAATGCACATATGTCTATTTGGATTTTCTAGGCCTGTAACTAAAATTATAAAACTTAGAGATGTCGCAACATCTATTGCTGGCAGAAAACAATTAATGATTCGAAGCAGATTGTATGATTTGCTACGTAAAAAAAAACGAAGTTGACAGTAATGATTATAATCCAGTGATTTTGATGGCATGGGAAGATAACATGAATATCCAATATGTAGTTGAAAAATCGACCACTCTGTGTTGGTATTGTACAAAGTATTTAACCAAAAATGAAAAAAGTTATTCTACTGAATTCTTCATTGATATTGAGTCAACAAAACCATTATGCAGCCGTTTATGGAATATCGGAATGCAAGGATTAAATAATAGAGAATGCGGTGCTTTGGAAGCTTCTGATATTTTGTTAGGTCATCCTTTTTACGCTACAGATTCGCATACAAGTATATTGTGGATTGATGTCAATTTGATTAGAAATCGAAAAGTCAAAACCAAAGAACAAATAGAAAATCTTGAACCTTATGCAACTGATCTTTTTGCCCAAACATTATTGATGATTATTACCGTGAACGACCAAAAAACCACGAGGCTCTGAATTTATACGACTTTGCTAAGTGGTATGACAAAGTAAATTGTACATCAGCGAATTCTGATACAGAATATTTTATAATAGGAAACAAGTGCTTCAAAAAACCAAAAAGGCCGCATCTAGCTAATCATTACAGAAACAATTCCAAAACACAACCCGATAAATACTTTTATGCCTTATTAGTATTTTTTCAGCCATGGCGAAATTTAGATGAATTAAAAAATGGATGTGATTCTTATACGGATTCATTTTTAATGGTGTAATCAAAATTTGACGATGCGATAAAGTATCATGAAAAAGTAAGTAAAATAGAAAATTCCATGGAAAGTATTAAAGTACAAGACAACGAGAAAATGAATGATCAAGCAGAAGTTTCTCAAAATTCATATGACAATGTTCTAGAGTGTGATCCGTTAGAAGTTGGCGATGCAATGAAAGACTTTCATAACGTTGGTAATGATGTGATTATATTTTCTCAAATGATCTCAGAATTAAATTCCGATCAAAAATGCATTTTTGAGAAAGTATGCTCGGCGATCAATTCGGAAGAAGAGATATTGAGATTGTTTGTAAGTGGAGAAGGCGGAACTGGCAAAAGTCGTTTGATTCAAACTCTTCGAAGCCATATTAAGCAAAACTTAACAAAAGATACTGCCGTTACTGCGCCTACTGGAATCAGAGCATACCACATCAGTATAGTTTGACTGTACGCAGACTGCTCCAACTCCCCGTAGAACCTGGCAGTACTCCTAAATATAAGCAGTTGTCTGATGCGATCCTAAAAATTTTACGAGATGAATTGAAGAATGTCATTCTCATCATAATTGATGAGGTATCCATGATATCAAACGTAACTATCATGTATATTAACCTCCGTTTAATGGAAATATTTAATACATCTGACTGTCAAGATGGTTTGGCAAGAAACATATAGCATTATTTGACGATTTACTGCAACTTCCCCCCCTACTTACTTTAAAAGTGAGGTCATAAAAACGTTAAAGAAATATGAAGAGGATAATTCACGAACTGCTGGTTTAGTTCAATGTATAACCATTAAACTAGGAGCAAAACTCATGCTAAGAAGGAATATTGACGTAACTTTGGGTCTCGTTAATGGTACAATTGGAACAGTTACTTGGGTAACTCGTTCCTTAGATAAAATAGAACAAATTGATAAAATAACTATAATGCTGGCTTCAGGACAAGAATGTACTATTGTTGCTGTAAGTGTCAAATTTGAAGTTATAGACACAGTATATGTTATACGATCACAATTTCGAATTTGCTTGAGTTACGGTATTACTATACATAAGAGTCAGGGTTTAAGTTTGAAAAATGTCATCGTCGATGCTGGTAATAGCATCTTTTCTAATGGTCAGATATATGTCGCTCTTTCCAGGGTACCTACTCTGGAAGGGTTTCATCTAATTAATTTAGACCCGTGATCAATCAAAGCAAGTAAAGCAGCTATATTTAAATATAATAGACTTACAGTTAGTTATGATCCTCTTCTTCCAACTATTAAAGTCCAGAAAAATAAACTTTCTACTATCAAGAACAATATTTGGGTAATCCCCAAAGGCTTTTCCGAAATACAACTTCATTCTGGCAATGAGGATAAAAATTTATTTACAATTCGTGGATTGCAAAACACAGACGGTGTATCCAGTTACGCTAATGCTACTATGCAATGTATTATCGAATGCGCTCCTTTTAGAGCCAAACTTATGAAATCCAAAGACTGGGACGAAATGCAAGATTTCATTCGTAACTATTTTGATTTGAAGAAGGAAATAACTTCTGTGCAAATAAGAAGTTTGATAGGAGATAGATTCGTACAAAAAGTGCAATAGGACGCATTTGAATTCCTACTTGCCGTGAGTGAAACATTCTGTGAAATAAAAGGGATCATTCAATATGAATCGATGACGAAGCCTTGTCAGCGAATTTCATTTGTTCCGCTTGTTGAGCAAGTTGCCTAGCCCTAAACGCCCGCGTCCGCTCTATACCAGTCCAAGCTATACTCGTGGAAGACCTACTCGTCGAAGCCCTGTCACCGAGTTGCTTTTGTTCCGCTTGTTGAGCAAGTAGCCTAGCCCTACATGCTCGCATCCGTTCTGCACCAGTCATATCCGTATTCATCGAAGCCTTGTCAGCGAATTGCATTTGTTCCGCTTGTTGAGAAACTTGCCTAGCCCGAAATGCCCGCGTCCGCTCTGTACCAGTCCTAACCGTACGTGTCGAAGACCTACTCGTCGAAGCCTTGTCAACGAGTTGTTTTTGTTCCGCTTGTTGAGCAAGTAGCCTAGCCCTACATGCCCGCGTCCGCTCTATACCAATCCTAGCCGTACATGTCGAAGACATACTCGGCGAAGCCTTGTCAACGCGTTGCTTTTCTTCCGCTTGTTGAGCAAGTGAATAACCCTACATGCCCGCAACCGTTCTGCACCAGTCATAGCCGTACTCGTCGGAGCCTTGTCAGCGAATTGCATTTGTTCCGCTTGTTGAGCAAGTTGCGTAGCCCTAAATGCCCGCGTCCGCTCTGTACCAGTCCTAGCCGTACCTGTCGAAGACCTACTCGTCGAAGCCTTGTCAACGAGTTGTTTTTGTTCCGCTTGTTGAGCAAGTAGCCTAGCCCTACATGCCCGCGTCCGCTCTATACCAATCCTAGCCGTACCTGTCGAAGACATACTCGACGAAGCCTTGTCAACGAGTTGCTTTTGTTCCGCTTGTTGAGCAAGTGAATAACCCTACATGCCCGCATCCGTTCTGCACCAGTCAAATCCGTACTCGTCGAAGCCTTGCCAGCGAATTGCATTTGTTCCGCTTGTTGAGCAAGTTGCCTAGCCCTAAATGCCCGCGTCCGCTCTGTACCAGTCCTAGCCGTACCTGTCGAAGACCTACTCGTCGAAGCCCTGTCACCGAGTTGCTTTTGTTCCGCTTGTTGAGCAAGTGCCTAACCCTACATACCCGCATCCGTTCTGCACCAGTCATATCCGTACTCATCGAAGCCTTGTCAGCGAATAGCATTTGTACCACTTGTTGAGTAAGTTGCCTAGCCCTAAATACCAGCGTCCGCTCTGTACCAGTTCTAGCCGTACCTGTCGAAGACCTACTCGTCGAAGCCTTGTCAACGAGTTGCTTTTGTTCCGCTTGTTGAGCAAGTGCCTAACCCTACATACCCGCATCCGCTCTGCACCAGTGATAGCCCTACTCGTCGAAGCCTTGTCAGCGAACTGCATTTGTTCGCTTCTTGAGCAAGTTGCCTAGCCCTACATGCCCGCGTCCGCTCTGTACCAGTCCTAGCCATACCTGTCGAAGACCTACTCGTCGAAGCCTTGTCAACGAGTTGTTTTTGTTCCGCTTGTTGAGGAAGTTGTCTAGCCCTACATGCCCGCATCCGTACTGCACCAGTCATATCCGTACTCATCGAAGCCTTGCCAGTGAATTGCATTTGTTCCGCTTGTTGAACAAGTTGCCTAGCCCTAAATGCCCGCGTCCGCTCTGTACCAGTCCTAGCCGTACCTGCCGAAGACCTACTCGTCGAAGCCCTGTCACCGAGTTCCTTTTGTTCCGATGAAACGTTTGTTACTTTTTATTTAGGTAAACATTTTCTTCATTTTTATTTCTTTTCTTATTTTTCGATCCTTTTCTTTTGGTTTGCACCCCTGAAAAGTTTTGTTTTGTGATGATCGGCAAGAGAAATACAGTGCGAGGGGGAGTAACGTGAGAGTGGTGAGATAGGGTAAATCCACCAATGTGAGAGTCAAGGGACTATGTTATTTTTATGGGCAAAACATAGTCATGGGGAGTCCTGTTTGTTGGGTGGGATAATTTAGCCCAGGGGTGAACAATAACATCGGTTCACCCCCTCCGATGACAGCACGGGCGTCACGCGCAATTTTGACGCCATAAATCAGTCCGTCTGTTGTTCGTTGAGGGTTTGTAATCATATAAATGATTCCCCTCTTTCCTTTATCTGGTAACCCTTGCTTGAACTTATAGTTCAAATAATTCCACAAGCTTTTTATAAAATCAGTTTTGTCTTTTTATTTTATATACCGGCTGATGACATGAAAAGGTGTGGACGTAATAAATCCACTTCTCCAGCCTTTTCGTCAGCCCAAATCAAGGTACACATGAAACTTTATGTAACACCGTGATTAGTGGTAGAAGGTAACCGCCCACTTCCCTCCGGCGAGCTAGTTAGGGCAATGAAGCTAGGTGTACCTTTTCTTGGTTACTTTCGGTTCTAATACCACTACATAAAACTGATACCAGTCAGTTATATACCTTTTAGCAAAGGATCACAATGCTAGGACATTTGTTTAATGAAGCAATCAAATTCCTAACATACAACCAACACCGGTTGTTACATATTTGCAATTGCGTTTGCTGTTTCGCTTGCATTAGGAAAATTGCCTGATAGAGTATGATGTAGTCATTCACAAATGCGGAAAGATTTGATCTAGATGTTAACTAACAACGATTTAAAACAGTTTTCCATATTAAATAATCAAAATATGAACGGGACGAATCAAAAAAATGAAATTACAATTTCTGAAAACAATAATATCCAGAAGCAAAATAATGCTCAAATAAAGAAACGAGATAAATTTGTGAAGGAAAGAATTAATGTGGAAAATGATAATATACAAAATCATAATAATGTACACACAAACTGTAGTAGAGTTTAGTAATAATATAGAGCTTGACAGAACAACATCTGATTTTTACTTAAACAAGAACACTACATGGCGCTGCGGAAAAAGAAAAAAAAAAATAAAAAATGATAGATAAATGTAATTGATGAGATATATTTTTATATATTTTTGTTTAAAAAAGAAAAATTAAAGTTACGCACAATTTGAAAAAAAAAAATAAAAAATTATTTTGAAATTTTTGGATTAAAACTTATACACATTTTTGAGGTTATGCCAGAAAGAGGTTAAGATTTTGTTTTTATGTGAAAAAAAAAAAAAATTGAAATTAAAAATTGTGAAAAAGAAAACTTGACAATTAATTAAGAAGTGGATTGAAACTAAAAAAAAAAAGAATAGTAATAATAATAATTAAAATTACATGGACAGAGCTAAACACGCCATACCCGAAAAATTATTAAAAGCACGCGGTCGTGCTCCAAAAATAGTAATATATATACCGTAATAAAAATACGGATTTTATTAGAAAAGTGGACGAACTGGATTTATCCAATGGAAATCTGGCAGAAAATTGGAAAAGTTTTTGGCGTAATTTCCACATATTTGCAACAGCCTTAGAGTTAGACAAAAAAGAAGATGCTATTCAAATAGCGGTATTTCTAAATGCAGCGGGTAAAGAGGCTGCTGACATATTCGAAAATGTAATACAATTGGACGGCACCAAAAGAAAAAAGTATAAATCTGTAATTGAAGCGTTTGAAGAGTTCTGTAAAGGAAAGTCAAATCAAGTGTTCGAAAGTTTTGTGTTTCATAAACGAGACCAAAAACCGAATGAGCCTTTTGATACCTTTCTAATGGAAATTAGGAAGTCAGTTAAAAGATGCGAATTTACTGATGAGAGCAGAATGGTCCGAGATAGGATTGTATTAGGAACTAATGACATGAAATTACAAAAAAACTATTGGAAATGGAAGCACTTACTCTACAAAAGACAATAAATATGGCGAGGGCAGCAGAGGCTACCAATATACACATAACCAAGATGAAAGTACCTGAAACTTCTCTAGACGTGATTAATCAACAAAAGAGTCAAAATAACAGTAACAATAAATTTACTAACACAAATCAAATAAATAATAATTCCAATAAGTTACAAAACAATTTTAAAACAAAAAATTTTAATTCTAGGTTTGAAAAAGAT
This sequence comes from Xylophagus ater, assembly GCA_963422695.1. Classification (NCBI taxonomy): domain Eukaryota; kingdom Metazoa; phylum Arthropoda; class Insecta; order Diptera; family Xylophagidae; genus Xylophagus; species Xylophagus ater. The sequence continues at coordinate 31,842,061 of OY730483.1, forward strand.
GAAAATGTAAAGGTAAATTTTGAGTGCAAATTTTGTGCAAATACGCATCAGAAACGGCAATGTCCAGCATACGGGAAGAAATGCAATAATTGCAACGGTATAAATCATTTTGCTATTGTATGCAAAAAGAAAACGGTAAATGAATTAAACATGAGAGAATCAGATAATAATTCTGATAAAGAATTCTCAATTGATCTAATTAATCAAAAAATCGAAAAGTTGAATACATGGTTTGAAACTATTAAAGTGCAAACAAAATTGATAAAATTCAAATTGGATACAGGGGCGGATGCAAATGTGTTACCACTGAACTATCTTTCGGACAGTGATATTGCTAAAATTAATAGAAGCACTAGTAAATTGATAGCATATAATGGAACAGAAATTGAAATGATAGGAACAATAAATTTGGATTGTATAGTTAGAAATACAACCTCAATTCAAAAATTTTTTGTGACCAGCGGTCAATCAACACCAATATTAGGATTAAAAGCCTGTACTAAATTTAATTTGATTAGGCGTATTAACGAAATACAATGGAATTCAAAAGAACAGTTTATTTTGAAAAATAGAGAGCCGTTCACAGGCATAGGATGTTTTTACAAAAAACTTCATGTAGAATTAAAAGATAACGTCTTATCTATTGCTAAAGCAGCACGGCGTGTTCCAATCTCACTAAGAGAACCACTTGCAAAAGAACCGCAACGCTTGTGTGACAATGATATAATTGAGCCAGTCAATGAACCATGTGATTGGGTGTCTAATATTGTCATAATAGAAAAACGGAACAAAACCCTTAGAATTTGCATGGATCCAAAATAGTTGAATGCATCTATTAAAGAGCATTACCATGAAATCCCATCAATGGAACAATTAAAAACTAATTTTTCAAATAAAAAACTTTTTTCAGTTTTAGATATTAAGGAGGGTTTTTTCCAAATAGCTTTAGATGACTACTCGAAAAAATTGTGCACATTTAGTACACCTATGGGCTGCTATCGATACAAACGTCTTCCATTTGACTTAAAAAACGCCCCAGAAGTCTTTCAAAAAATTAACGAAGAAAATTTTCTGGGTATACCAAATATAATAATTTATATTGATGATATAGCTATAGCTACGGAAAATGAAACAGATCATGACGCCACTATTGATTTAATAATGAAACGAGCTAAAGAAAAAAATGTAAAGTTCAACGAAGAAAAAATACAATACAAACAAAAAAAGATATTGTTTTTAGGACACGTGATTTCTGAAGAAGGTATTGCATTAGATCCAAATAGAACAAGTGCTATTAATGCACTAAGGCGACCTGAAAATAGAAAAGATTTGCAAATTATGTTGGGATTTGTAAACTATGTAAGAAATTAGTTACCAGATCTCTCAGAAATTTCGGCTCCCTTAAGGGAATTGTTAAAAAAATCTGTGTCCTTTCAATGGTTAGATGTGCATGATCAGTGCTTGGAAAAGATAAAATTATGATTACAAATGCACCAATTTTAAAAGCATTTGACTGTAAACAGAAAATTACAATACAAACAGACGCATCTAAGAATGGCATAGGATGCTGCTTAATGCAAAATAAAAAACCAGTTAGTTTTGCATCCTCCAGTTTGTCGGACTGCGAAAAAAAACTATTCGCAGATAGAAAAGGAAATGCTGGCAATAGTTTTTGCATGTTCCAAATTTCACGAGCTAATTTATGGACGTGAAATTGAAATAGTGACAGATCACAAACCATTATTAGGCATAATGTTAAAAGAATATCAAAAGATTCCATCACCCAAACTACAAAGAATGAAATTACGTTTGGAAAAATATAATTTGAAATTAACATACTTGCCGGGAAGTATATGCATGTCGTAGATTTCCTATCTAGGAACTTTGACGCGAAGAATACCAACAAGGATGGTATAACAGACCTCAGTGAATTAATTCATACAATAAATGTGACCGATGAAAAGAAAAGGGTATTTCAAAAAGAAACAGACAATGATTTAATTTTAAAAGCCTTAAAAGGATTCATTCAGAAGGGATGGCCTAAGGAAAAGAAAAAATTACCAGACACTTTAAAATATTATTATAAATTTAAAAATGAACTATTCCTTGAAGATGGATTAGTATTTTTGAACGTAAGAATATTTATACCACAAAACCTACGAACGTTTGTATTAAATTCACTTCACAAATCCCATTTGGGAATAGATAAAACTACGCAAAGAGCCCGAAGTTTAATATATTGGATTGGGTTAGATAGTCAAATTGAGGAAATTGTGACAAAATGTCAAATTTGTCAAAAGTATCGATCGGCGAATATTAAAGAACCGCTGTTAAATCATTCAATCCAAGAAACCCCATTCCAAAAGATTGGAATGGATATCATGGAAATTAAAGGAAAAAACTATTTAGTAATAGGAGACTATTTTTCGAAATATTTGGACATCGTCCCCTTGGGAAGAAAAACCACTGCTGCAATAGCATGTAAATTAGAACAAATATTTTCAGTATATGGTTTACCTAAAATAATTATCGCAGATAATGTACCATTTGGGTCATATGAATTTAAAAACTTTACAAATGAATTAGATATACAAATTATAACAACAAGTCCGAACTACCCACAATCAAACGGGTTTGCCGAACGTTGTGTACAAATCGCGAAAAAATTAGTGCTTAAAGCAGAAGAAAGCAAAACGAGCTTATGGCTAGCATTATTGGAATACAGAAACACTCCAATAAAAAATGCAAAATTGTCGCCTGCACAATTAATGATGGGACGGCAAACGCGAAGTTTGATTCCGGGAAAGTGTGAACTTTTTAGACATAAAGATTTATGCAATGAAATTGCACAAACTTTGAAATCTAACAACATGGCAAATAAGGCACACCATGATTTAAAAGTTAGATTTAAAAACAAATTCGAAAAAGGGGAGAATATTTGGCACAAAGATGGTAAGCACTGGACACCGGGAGTGATAAAAGATCTACATTCATCACCAAGATCTTATTTGATTGAATTGCCGAATAAACAAATATTAAGACGAAATTCTTATTTTCTCAGAAAACGCATCTAAAGTTGCACCTAAAATTTATCTACTGTATTTAAAAAAAAAAATTTAAAACATGGAATGTAAACAATAATGTAAAATTTTAAATTGAATTTGAAATGTACTTAAAAATTATATTATTAAAAAAAAAAAAAAAAGAAAAAAAAGATAAAGGGAGATGTAGTAGAGTTTAGTAATAATATAGAGCTTGACAGAACAACATATGAATTTTACTTAAACAAGAACACTACACAAACCAGTGTGTCAAAGAGCACTTAACGAACAGAGATGTTGAAAGTATGATTAAACCAAGGAAACGACTAGATGTCAATCTTTTGCCCAAAGCTCTAGTTGTAAACAAATTTAATTGAATCAAAAACAATGCAGAGAAAAAACGTGATCATGATTACTGGATTCGAAATAAATGTATAATTCAACAAAAAAGGAAAGAAGGTAGGCGTGACCCCACTGTAAAACAACGTACAATGCAAATCAATAAGAATTATTATTTGCAAAATAAATTTCGAATTTGTGACAACAGAAAACCCTTCTAAGAACAATTGGGCTTGTCACGTGACTTGATTATTTTTGCGAAGATTTTTCGCGAATTCGACAGATAATTCTGATTGGTCAGCGAAATGTTAAAATAATCTGAACCCGTGACAACGTTTCGCAAATATAATTTTTCATTTTCGCAGAAATGACATTAGGCAGTCAGTTATTTTGAAAATAAAATGCATTTAGAATTAAAACTTCTAGTAAATCCCTTTCTTCTGACATTTTATACAGTTTGAAATTTTTTTGTACTCACTTCCAAAAGAAAAACCCGTTAAAATAAATTCAAAATGCATTTGTCAAAAATGAAAAATTTTTCTTCGCAAGAGGCATGTTTATTTGTGACATAAGCTTCGCAAATCTGCGAAGTCTTTTAAGCATTTTGATTGGTTCAACGAATTGTCAAAAATAATCAAATAATTTCAAAAGTTTGCGAACTAACGCGTGACGAGCCCTAATATACCTGGAAAAGAAACAATAGAAAAAAAAATTGGGAATAGAAAATACTGGATTAAAAATAAATCTCGTAACTTAATTACAAGACAAAAACGCAAGCTCCAAAGATATGAATTCCGGAATCTGAACAATAAAAATAAAAATATTGCATGTAAACCTAATGATAACGTACATTACCTAGTCAAATTATGTCTATCTTCAGAATTGTATGTGAGGAATATGTCAAAAGCTATTGTCAAATCCGAAAAAAAGTATGTTATAGGCAGTAGATTGAAGGCCATGAAGATGTTTACATGGTGTATGGAAAAAAGAAAAAGTGACTTGTTTCATGTAAAAAAAATATTAAAATTATAAAGGAAAAAGCAAAAATGGTTTCTAACTGTCGAAGCTGTAATGTTCCTGAAAAACTAAGGCGTTATGTGGGTTATCAAAACATTTACCTTCATCTGAACCCTACTTCTATGAAGCTGCTTATAAATATAAATTTTTAATAATGAACTCGAAATATAATGATGATGAAATACAAAATGCCAACTTTAGTAGGAATTAAAGAAACCTCAGGATTATATGCAACCCAAATGCAGTTCGATGAATCCATTATTGATATGAATAATTTAGAATCAAATGATGGAAATTATTCTCAAAACATGATAATTTCACAAAGAAATAAATTTAAAATTGATACAAAAAATGAAAGGAGTAACGATAAAACTATTCCAAACAATGACAAGTTTTACATACTGAAAAAAGTCTTTGGGTTCCGAATGAGAGAGGCCAGGTTACAAATGTATTACCCTTAATTAGTGACATCAATAGGAAAAGAGAAAGCTCAATATGGCAGTGCGATAATACATGTAAAATTGATAATGTGTCAATTATAGAACGATATCAAACATTATTAAAAAATATGGAAACTTTTAAAATAAGAAATGTTCATAAATTTGCATCTGATTTACAATTTTGCAGTCGAAGTTATATGTCAAGTAAATTATCATCTTCATCTTAACCTTTGCTTTACTGAACCGGATACGTGTTTATCCACATTTTTACCAATATTACTTCTAGCTCCTCATTTTCCAAATGCGCGGTTAATGAAAAGAATTATCAATAGAATTCTGAAATATTACAAAAAAATTTATGATTGCGATGAAGCTTTGCGAAAAAATGATTTTGAATACTTGGAAAAAGTTTTTGAAGAAAATCTAAAATATAGCAAGTCGACAAAAAAAAACTTCTGAGATAAACCTTGATGAACAAAGAATAATGTCCGAGAACAAAAATGCTTTCAAAATAATGACTAAAAGATCAATGGATACCCTAATACACTCTTGTATTTCTTGTGAAAAACTCTGCTATCGAAAAGATATTGCAATTTTTTCAAAGATGAGGAAGCCTGTGGATTCGAAAGGGTGGTTTGCATTTAAATCTTTTGCTGATAAAAATAGTATAAAAAGCAATTGTATTTGCAAATATTGTCTAGCAAAATTCCGTAATAATGAAATGCCTCCAACTTGCATCCAAAATAATTTAATGGTTCATAGAATTCCAAAAGAAGTAGGTTCCTTAACAAATTTTGAAAAGATGTTCATCCAAAGAGCAAAGGCCAACGGATGGAAACAGTATCAAAATCCAAAGGAAATAACCCGTATAAACAGTTACAACAAAAAGTTAAAGGAAGAACGTTCCATTTACCCCTGCCAATTGAGGAAACGGTTAAAAAAATGTGTAAACCCGAGAAGCCTATTAATTTGAATCAAGAACTATATATGTATATTAATGCGGAGCATTCCAAATAAAGAAAAGAAAGCGTGGAAGAATCTTGTTAATGTAAGAAATGTATACAATGCTCTTGTACGTTTGAATGTGACCAATCCCTTGTATGAACGAATAGTGCTTCCATTTTGTCTTAGCGAATTAATAGATAATAATTTGACCTATATCGAATATGCGTTAAAAGATAATGATGAGCAAAATAAAAACCAAAAATTGAATATCACGGCTGAACATTATTTAGAATTCATGGCAAAGGAATTATTGGAACGTGATTTGACAACAATATTTCCACGAATTCGAAATACAGAGCCGTATTAGCGAGTCTCGAGGAGTAATTTAAGGTGTATGGTGGAAAACCAGGGACCAGCAACCTGATTCCTTACTTTAAGACCATCTGAATGGTTATGGTCTGACATGATTGAATATATTCGGGGAATTAATAAATTAATGAGGTAATTTCTACAGATCCAGTATCTGTATCAAGATTTCTTGATAATAAATTTCATGCAATGTTAGATTTTGTTCACTCAATAGATCCCCCTATCGGGGAAGTAACACATCACTTTCGTAGAAGAGAATATCAAGGTCGAGGTATACAACATTTTCATTGTCTGCTATCTATTAAAGGTGTTCCTGCCCTCGGAGTGGATTCTGATGAAAGAGTTGCAAATTTCATAACAAAATAGTGTAGATTTCCCGATCCTAAACTTTCGCCAACATTGCATGGACGCGTAAATACCCATCAAAGGCATCATCACAATTCTTATTGCTTGAGAACAAAATCTAAAAGCAACTCACGTTTAATGCACATATGTCTATTTGGATTTTCTAGGCCTGTAACTAAAATTATAAAACTTAGAGATGTCGCAACATCTATTGCTGGCAGAAAACAATTAATGATTCGAAGCAGATTGTATGATTTGCTACGTAAAAAAAACGAAGTTGACAGTAATGATTATAATCCAGTGATTTTGATGGCATGGGAAGATAACATGAATATCCAATATGTAGTTGAAAAATCGACCACTCTGTGTTGGTATTGTACAAAGTATTTAACCAAAAATGAAAAAAGTTATTCTACTGAATTCTTCATTGATATTGAGTCAACAAAACCATTATGCAGCCGTTTATGGAATATCGGAATGCAAGGATTAAATAATAGAGAATGCGGTGCTTTGGAAGCTTCTGATATTTTGTTAGGTCATCCTTTTTACGCTACAGATTCGCATACAAGTATATTGTGGATTGATGTCAATTTGATTAGAAATCGAAAAGTCAAAACCAAAGAACAAATAGAAAATCTTGAACCTTATGCAACTGATCTTTTTGCCCAAACATTATTGATGATTATTACCGTGAACGACCAAAAAACCACGAGGCTCTGAATTTATACGACTTTGCTAAGTGGTATGACAAAGTAAATTGTACATCAGCGAATTCTGATACAGAATATTTTATAATAGGAAACAAGTGCTTCAAAAAACGAAAAAGGCCGCATCTAGCTAATCATTACAGAAACAATTCCAAAACACAACCCGATAAATACTTTTATGCCTTATTAGTATTTTTTCAGCCATGGCGAAATTTAGATGAATTAACAAATGGATGTGATTCTTATACGGATTCATTTTTAATGGTGTAATCAAAATTTGACGATGCGATAAAGTATCATGAAAAAGTAAGTAAAATAGAAAATTCCATGGAAAGTATTAAAGTACAAGACAACGAGAAAATGAATGATCAAGCAGAAGTTTCTCAAAATTCATATGACAATGTTCTAGAGTGTGATCCGTTAGAAGTTGGCGATGCAATGAAAGACTTTCATAACGTTGGTAATGATGTGATTATATTTTCTCAAATGATCTCAGAATTAAATTCCGATCAAAAATGCATTTTTGAGAAAGTATGCTCGGCGATCAATTCGGAAGAAGAGATATTGAGATTGTTTGTAAGTGGAGAAGGCGGAACTGGCAAAAGTCGTTTGATTCAAACTCTTCGAAGCCATATTAAGCAAAACTTAACAAAAGATACTGCCGTTACTGCGCCTACTGGAATCAGAGCATACCACATCAGTATAGTTTGACTGTACGCAGACTGCTCCAACTCCCCGTAGAACCTGGCAGTACTCCTAAATATAAGCAGTTGTCTGATGCGATCCTAAAAATTTTACGAGATGAATTGAAGAATGTCATTCTCATCATAATTGATGAGGTATCCATGATATCAAACGTAACTATCATGTATATTAACCTCCGTTTAATGGAAATATTTAATACATCTGACTGTCAAGATGGTTTGGCAAGAAACATATAGCATTATTTGACGATTTACTGCAACTTCCCCCCCTACTTACTTTAAAAGTGAGGTCATAAAAACGTTAAAGAAATATGAAGAGGATAATTCACGAACTGCTGGTTTAGTTCAATGTATAACCATCAAACTAGGAGCAAAACTCATGCTAAGAAGGAATATTGACGTAACTTTGGGTCTCGTTAATGGTACAATTGGAACAGTTACTTGGGTAACTCGTTCCTTAGATAAAATAGAACAAATTGATAAAATAACTATAATGCTGGCTTCAGGACAAGAATGTACTATTGTTGCTGTAAGTGTCAAATTTGAAGTTATAGACACAGTATATGTTATACGATCACAATTTCGAATTTGCTTGAGTTACGGTATTACTATACATAAGAGTCAGGGTTTAAGTTTGAAAAATGTCATCGTCGATGCTGGTAATAGCATCTTTTCTAATGGTCAGATATATGTCGCTCTTTCCAGGGTACCTACTCTGGAAGGGTTTCATCTAATTAATTTAGACCCGCGATCAATCAAAGCAAGTAAAGCAGCTATATTTAAATATAATAGACTTACAGTTAGTTATGATCCTCTTCTTCCAACTATTAAAGTCCAGAAAAATAAACTTTCTACTATCAAGAACAATATTTGGGTAATCCCCAAAGGCTTTTCCGAAATACAACTTCATTCTGGCAATGAGGATAAAAATTTATTTACAATTCGTGGATTGCAAAACACAGACGGTGTATCCAGTTACGCTAATGCTACTATGCAATGTATTATCGAATGCGCTCCTTTTAGAGCCAAACATATGAAATCCAAAGACTGGGACGAAATGCAAGATTTCATTCGTAACTATTTTGATTTGAAGAAGGAAATAACTTCTGTGCAAATAAGAAGTTTAATAGGAGATAGATTCGTACAAAAAGTGCAATAGGACGCATTTGAATTCCTACTTGCCGTGAGTGAAACATTCTGTGAAATAAAAGAGATCATTCAATATGAATCGATGACGAAGCCTTGTCAGCGAATTTCAATTGTTCCGCTTGTTGAGCAAGTTGCCTAGCCCTAAACGCCCGCGTCCGCTCTGTACCAGTCCCAGCCGTACTCGTCGAAGACCTACTCGTCGAAGCCCTGTCACCGAGTTGCTTTCGTTCCGCTTGTTGAGCAAGTAGCCTAGCCCTACATGCTCGCATCCGTTCGGCACCAGTCATATCCGTACTCATCGAAGCCTTGTCAGCGAATTGCATTTGTTCCGCTTGTTGAGCAAGTTGCCTAGCCCGAAATGCCCGCGTCCGCTCTGTACCAGTCCTAACCGTACCTGTCGAAGACCTACTCGTCGAAGCCTTGTCAACGAGTTGCTTTTGTTCCGCTTGTTGAGCAAGTGAATAACCCTACATGCCCGCATCCGTTCTGCACCAGTCATAGCCGTACTCGTCGGAGCTTTGTCAGCGAATTGCATTTGTTCCGCTTGTTGAGCAAGTTGCCTAGCCCTAAATGCCCGCGTCCGCTCTGTACCAGTCCTAGCCGTACCTGTCGAAGACCTACTCGTCGAAGCCTTGTCAACGAGTTGTTTTTGTTCCGCTTGTTGAGCAAGTAGCCTAGCCCTACATGCCCGCGTCCGCTCTGTACCAGCCCTAGCCGTACCTGTCGAAGACCTACTCGTCGAAGCCCAGTCACCGAGTTGCTTTTGTTCCGCTTGTTGAGCAAGTGCCTAACCCTACATACCCGCATCCGTTCTGCACCAGTCATATCCGTACTCGTCGAAGCCTTGTCAGCGAATAGCATTTGTTCCGCTTGTTGAGCAAGTTGCCTAGCCCTAAATGCCCGCGTCCGCTCTATGCCAATCCTAGCCGTACCTGCCGAAGACCTACTCGTCGCAGCCCTGTCACCGAGTTGCTTTTGTTCCGCTTATTGAGCAAGTGCCTAACCCTACATGCCCGCATCCGTTCTGCACCAGTCATATCCGTACTCGTCGAAGCCTTGTCAGCGAATAGCATTTGTTCCGCTTGTTGAGCAAGTTTTCCTAGCCCTAAATGCCCGCGTCCGCTCTATACCAATCCTAGCCGTACCTGTCGAAGACATACTCGTCGAAGCCTTGTCAACGAGTTGCTTTTGTTCCGCTTGTTGAGCAAGTGAATAACCCTACATGCCCGCATCCGTTCTGCACCAGTCATATCCGTACTCATCGAAACCTTGTCAGGGAATTGCATTTGTTCCGCTTGTTGAGCAAGTTGCCTAGCCCTAAATGCCCGCGTCCGCTCTATGCCAATCCTAGCCGTACCTGCCGAAGACCTACTCGTCGCAGCCTGTCACCGAGTTGCTTTTGTTCCGCTTGTTGAGCAACTAGCCTAACCCTACATGCCCGCATCCGATCTGCACCAGTCATAGCCGTACTCGTCGAAGCCTTGTCAGCGAATTGCATTTGTTCCGCTTGTTGAGCAAGTTGCCTAGCCCTAAATGCCCGCGTCCGCTCTATGCCAATCCTAGCCGTACCTGCCGAAGACCTACTCGTCGCAGCCCTGTCACCGAGTTGCTTTTGTTCCGCTTGTTGAGCAACTAGCGTAACCCTACATGCCCGCATCCGATCTGCACCGGTCATAGCCGTACTCGTCGAAGCCTTGTCAGCGAATTGCATTTGTTCCGCTTGTTGAGCAAGTTGCCTAGCCCTAAATGCCCGCGTCCGCTCTGTACCAGTCCTGGCCGTACCTGTCGAAGACCTACTCGTCGAAGCCTTGTCAGCGAATTGCATTTGTTCCGCTTGTTGAGCAAGTTGCCTAGCCCTAAATGCCCGCGTCCGCTCTGTACCACTCCTAGCCGTACCTGTCGAAGATATACTCGTCGAAGCGTTGTCAACGAATTGCTTTTGTTCCGCTTGTTGAGCAAGTTTTCCTAGCCCTAAATGGCCGCGTCCGCTCTATACCAATCCTAGCGGTACCTGTCGAAGACATACTCGTCGATGCCTTGTCAACGAGTTGCTTTTGTTTCGCTTGTTGAGCAATTGAATAAACCTACATGCCCGCATCCGTTGTGCACTAGTCATATCCGTACTCATCGAAACCTTGTCAGGGAATTGCATTTGTTCCGCTTGTTGAGCAAGTTGCCTAGCCCTAAATGCCCGCGTCCGCTCTATGCCAATCCTAGCCGTACCTGTCGAAGACATACTCGTCGAAGCCTTGTCAACGAGTTGCTTTTGTTCCGCTTGTTGAGCAAGTGAATAAGCCTACATGCCCGCATCCGTTCTGCACCAGTCATAGCCGTACTCGTCGAAGCCTTGTCAGCGAATTGCATTTGTTCCGCTTGTTGAGCAAGTTGCCTAGCCCTAAATGCCCGCGTCCGCTCTATGCCAATCCTAGCCGTACCTGCCGAAGTCCTACTCGTCGCAGCCCTGTCACCGAGTTGCTTTTGTTCCGCTTGTTGAGCAAGTAGCCTAACCCTACATGCCCGTATCCGATCTGCACCAGTCATAGCCGTACTCGTCGAAGCCTTGTTAGCGAATTGCATTTGTTCCGCTTGTTGAGCAAGTTGCGTAGCCCTAAATGCCCACGTCCGCTCTGTACCAGTCCTAGCCGTACCTGTCGAAGACCTACTCGTCGAAGCCTTGTCAGCGAATTGCATTTGTTCCGCTTGTTGAGCAAGTTGCCTAGCCCTAAATGCCCGCGTCCGCTCTGTACCACTCCTAGCCGTACCTGTCGAAGATATACTCGTCGAAGCGTTGTCAACGAGTTGCTTTTGTTCCGCTTGTTGAGCCAGTAGCCTAGCCCTAAATGCCCGCGTCCGCTCTATGCCAATCCTAGCCGTACCTGCCGAAGACCTACTCGTCGCAGCCCTGTCACCGAGTTGCTTTTGTTCCGCTTGTTGAGCAAGTAGCCTAACCCTACATGCCCGCATCCGATCTGCACCAGTCATAGCCGTACTCGTCGAAGCCTTGTCAGCGAATTGCATTTGTTCGGCTTGTTGAGCAAGTTGCGTAGCCCTAAATGCCCACGTCCGCTCTGTACCAGTCCGAGCAGTACCTGTCGAAGACCTACTCGTCGAAGCCTTGTCAGCGAATTGCATTTGTTCCGCTTGTTGAGCAAGTTGCCTAGCCCTAAATGCCCGCGTCCGCTCTGTACCACTCCTAGCCGTACCTGTCGAAGATATACTCGTCGAAGCGTTGTCAACGAGTTGCTTTTGTTCCGCTTGTTGAGCAAGTAGCCTAGCCCTAAATGCCCGCGTCCGCTCTATACCAATCCTAGCGGTACCTGTCGAAGACATACTCGTCGATGCCTTGTCAACGAGTTGCTTTTGTTTCGCTTGTTGAGCAAGTGAATAACCCTACATGCCCGCGTCCGCTCTGTACCAGCCCTAGCCGTACCTGTCGAAGACCTACTCGTCGAAGCCCAGTCACCGAGTTGCTTTTGTTCCGCTTGTTGAGCAAGTGCCTAACCCGACATACCCGCATCCGTTCTGCACCAGTCATATCCGTACTCGTCGAAGCCTTGTCAGCGAATAGCATTTGTTCCGCTTGTTGAGCAAGTTTTCCTAGCCCTAAATGCCCGCGTCCGCTCTATACCAATCCTAGCCGTACCTGTCGAAGACATACTCGTCGAAGCCTTGTCAACGAGTTGCTTTTGTTCCGCTTGTTGAGCAAGTGAATAACCCTACATGCCCGCATCCGTTCTGCACCAGTCATATCCGTACTCATCGAAACCTTGTCAGGGAATTGCATTTGTTCCGCTTCTTGAGCAAGTTGCCTAGCCCTAATTGCCCGCGTCCGCTCTATGCCAATCCTAGCCGTACCTGCCGAAGACCTACTCGTCGCAGCCCTGTCACCGAGTTGCTTTTGTTCCGCTTATTGAGCAAGTGCCTAACCCTACATGCCCGCATCCGTTCTGCACCAGTCATATCCGTACTCGTCGAAGCCTTGTCAGCGAATAGCTTTCGTTCCGCTTGTTGAGCAAGTTTTCCTAGCCCTAAATGCCCGCGTCCGCTCTATACCAATCCTAGCCGTACCTGTCGAAGACATACTCGTCGAAGCCTTGTCAACGAGTTGCTTTTGTTCCGCTTGTTGAGCAAGTGAATAAGCCTACATGCCCGCATCCGTTCTGCACCAGTCATAGCCGTACTCGTCGAAGCCTTGTCAGCGAATTGCATTTGTTCCGCTTGTTGAGCAAGTTGCCTAGCCCTAAATGCCCGCGTCCGCTCTATGCCAATCCTAGCCGTACCTGCCGAAGACCTACTCGTCGCAGCCTGTCACCGAGTTGCTTTTGTTCCGCTTGTTGAGCAACTAGCCTAACCCTACATGCCCGCATCCGATCTGCACCAGTCATAGCCGTACTCGTCGAAGCCTTGTCAGCGAATTGCATTTGTTCCGCTTGTTGAGCAAGTTGCCTAGCCCTAAATGCCCGCGTCCGCTCTATGCCAATCCTAGCCGTACCTGCCGAAGACCTACTCGTCGCAGCCCTGTCACCGAGTTGCTTTTGTTCCGCTTGTTGAGCAACTAGCGTAACCCTACATGCCCGCATCCGATCTGCACCGGTCATAGCCGTACTCGTCGAAGCCTTGTCAGCGAATTGCATTTGTTCCGCTTGTTGAGCAAGTTGCCTAGCCCTAAATGCCCGCGTCCGCTCTGTACCAGTCCTGGCCGTACCTGTCGAAGACCTACTCGTCGAAGCCTTGTCAGCGAATTGCATTTGTTCCGCTTGTTGAGCAAGTTGCCTAGCCCTAAATGCCCGCGTCCGCTCTGTACCACTCCTAGCCGTACCTGTCGAAGATATACTCGTCGAAGCGTTGTCAACGAATTGCTTTTGTTCCGCTTGTTGAGCAAGTGAATAAGCCTAAATGCCCGCATCCGTTCTGCACCAGTCATAGCCGTACTCGTCGAAGCCTTGTCAGCGAATTGCATTTGTTCCGCTTGTTGAGCAAGTTTTCCTAGCCCTAAATGCCCGCGTCCGCTCTATACCAATCCTAGCCGTACCTGTCGAAGACATACTCGTCGAAGCCTTGTCAACGAGTTGCTTTTGTTCCGCTTGTTGAGCAAGTGAATAAGCCTACATGCCCGCATCCGTTCTGCACCAGTCATAGCCGTACTCGTCGAAGCCTTGTCAGCGAATTGCATTTGTTCCGCTTGTTGAGCAAGTTGCCTAGCCCTAAATGCCCGCGTCCGCTCTATGCCAATCCTAGCCGTACCTGCCGAAGACCTACTCGTCGCAGCCTGTCACCGAGTTGCTTTTGTTCCGCTTGTTGAGCAACTAGCCTAACCCTACATGCCCGCATCCGATCTGCACCAGTCATAGCCGTACTCGTCGAAGCCTTGTCAGCGAATTGCATTTGTTCCGCTTGTTGAGCAAGTTGCCTAGCCCTAAATGCCCGCGTCCGCTCTATGCCAATCCTAGCCGTACCTGCCGAAGACCTACTCGTCGCAGCCCTGTCACCGAGTTGCTTTTGTTCCGCTTGTTGAGCAAGTAGCCTAACCCTACATGCCCGCATCCGATCTGCACCAGTCATAGCCGTACTCGTCGAAGCCTTGTCAGCGAATTGCATTTGTTCCGCTTGTTGAGCAAGTTGCGTAGCCCTAAATGCCCACGTCCGCTCTGTACCAGTCCTAGCCGTACCTGTCGAAGACCTACTCGTCGAAGCCTTGTCAGCGAATTGCATTTGTTCCGCTTGTTGAGCAAGTTGCCTAGCCCTAAATGCCCGCGTCCGCTCTGTACCACTCCTAGCCGTACCTGTCGAAGATATACTCGTCGAAGCGTTGTCAACGAGTTGCTTTTGTTCCGCTTGTTGAGCCAGTAGCCTAGCCCTAAATGCCCGCGTCCGCTCTATGCCAATCCTAGCCGTACCTGCCGAAGACCTACTCGTCGCAGCCCTGTCACCGAGTTGCTTTTGTTCCGCTTGTTGAGCAAGTAGCCTAACCCTACATGCCCGCATCCGATCTGCACCAGTCATAGCCGTACTCGTCGAAGCCTTGTCAGCGAATTGCATTTGTTCCGCTTGTTGAGCAAGTTGCGTAGCCCTAAATGCCCACGTCCGCTCTGTACCAGTCCTAGCCGTATCTGTCGAAGACCTACTCGTCGAAGCCTTGTCAGCGAATTGCATTTGTTCCGCTTGTTGAGCAAGTTGCCTAGCCCTAAATGCCCGCGTCCGCTCTGTACCACTCCTAGCCGTACCTGTCGAAGATATACTCGTCGAAGCGTTGTCAACGAGTTGCTTTTGTTCCGCTTGTTGAGCAAGTTGCCTAGCCCTAAATGCCCGCGTCCGCTCTGTACCAGTCCTAGCCGTACCTGTCGAAGACCTACTCGTCGAAGCCTTGTCAACGAGTTGTTTTTGTTCCGCTTGTTGAGCAAGTTGCCTAGCCCTAAATGCCCGCGTCCGCTCTGTACCAGTCCTAGCCGTACCTGTCGAAGACCTACTCGTCGAAGCCCAGTCACCGAGTTGCTTTTGTTCCGCTTGTTGAGCAAGTGCCTAACCCTACATACCCGCATCCGTTCTGCACCAGTCATATCCGTACTCGTCGAAGCCTTGTCAGCGAAGAGCATTTGTTCCGCTTGTTGAGCAAGTTTTCCTAGCCCTAAATGCCCGCGTCCGCTCTATACCAATCCTAGCCGTACCTGTCGAAGACATACTCGTCGAAGCCTTGTCAACGAGTTGCTTTTGTTCCGCTTGTTGAGCAAGTGAATAACCCTACATGCCCGCATCCGTTCTGCACCAGTCATATCCGTACTCATCGAAACCTTGTCAGGGAATTGCATTTGTTCCGCTTGTTGAGCAAGTTGCCTAGCCCTAAATGCCCGCGTCCGCTCTATGCCAATCCTAGCCGTACCTGCCGAAGACCTACTCGTCGCAGCCCTGTCACCGAGTTGCTTTTGTTCCGCTTATTGAGCAAGTGCCTAACCCTACATGCCCGCATCCGTTCTGCACCAGTCATATCCGTACTCGTCGAAGCCTTGTCAGCGAATAGCATTTGTTCCGCTTGTTGAGCAAGTTTTCCTAGCCCTAAATGCCCGCGTCCGCTCTATACCAATCCTAGCCGTACCTGTCGAAGACATACTCGTCGAAGCCTTGTCAACGAGTTGCTTTTGTTCCGCTTGTTGAGCAAGTGAATAAGCCTACATGCCCGCATCCGTTCTGCACCAGTCATAGCCGTACTCGTCGAAGCCTTGTCAGCGAATTGCATTTGTTCCGCTTGTTGAGCAAGTAGCCTAGCCCTAAATGCCCGCGTCCGCTCTATACCAATCCTAGCGGTACCTGTCGAAGACATACTCGTCGATGCCTTGTCAACGAGTTGCTTTTGTTTCGCTTGTTGAGCAAGTGAATAACCCTACATGCCCGCGTCCGCTCTGTACCAGCCCTAGCCGTACCTGTCGAAGACCTACTCGTCGAAGCCCAGTCACCGAGTTGCTTTTGTTCCGCTTGTTGAGCAAGTGCCTAACCCGACATACCCGCATCCGTTCTGCACCAGTCATATCCGTACTCGTCGAAGCCTTGTCAGCGAATAGCATTTGTTCCGCTTGTTGAGCAAGTTTTCCTAGCCCTAAATGCCCGCGTCCGCTCTATACCAATCCTAGCCGTACCTGTCGAAGACATACTCGTCGAAGCCTTGTCAACGAGTTGCTTTTGTTCCGCTTGTTGAGCAAGTGAATAACCCTACATGCCCGCATCCGTTCTGCACCAGTCATATCCGTACTCATCGAAACCTTGTCAGGGAATTGCATTTGTTCCGCTTCTTGAGCAAGTTGCCTAGCCCTAATTGCCCGCGTCCGCTCTATGCCAATCCTAGCCGTACCTGCCGAAGACCTACTCGTCGCAGCCCTGTCACCGAGTTGCTTTTGTTCCGCTTATTGAGCAAGTGCCTAACCCTACATGCCCGCATCCGTTCTGCACCAGTCATATCCGTACTCGTCGAAGCCTTGTCAGCGAATAGCTTTCGTTCCGCTTGTTGAGCAAGTTTTCCTAGCCCTAAATGCCCGCGTCCGCTCTATACCAATCCTAGCCGTACCTGTCGAAGACATACTCGTCGAAGCCTTGTCAACGAGTTGCTTTTGTTCCGCTTGTTGAGCAAGTGAATAAGCCTACATGCCCGCATCCGTTCTGCACCAGTCATAGCCGTACTCGTCGAAGCCTTGTCAGCGAATTGCATTTGTTCCGCTTGTTGAGCAAGTTGCCTAGCCCTAAATGCCCGCGTCCGCTCTATGCCAATCCTAGCCGTACCTGCCGAAGACCTACTCGTCGCAGCCTGTCACCGAGTTGCTTTTGTTCCGCTTCTTGAGCAACTAGCCTAACCCTACATGCCCGCATCCGATCTGCACCAGTCATAGCCGTACTCGTCGAAGCCTTGTCAGCGAATTGCATTTGTTCCGCTTGTTGAGCAAGTTGCCTAGCCCTAAATGCCCGCGTCCGCTCTATGCCAATCCTAGCCGTACCTGCCGAAGACCTACTCGTCGCAGCCCTGTCACCGAGTTGCTTTTGTTCCGCTTGTTGAGCAAGTAGCCTAACCCTACATGCCCGCATCCGATCTGCACCAGTCATAGCCGTACTCGTCGAAGCCTTGTCAGCGAATTGCATTTGTTCCGCTTGTTGAGCAAGTTGCGTAGCCCTAAATGCCCACGTCCGCTCTGTACCAGTCCTAGCCGTACCTGTCGAAGACCTACTCGTCGAAGCCTTGTCAGCGAATTGCATTTGTTCCGCTTGTTGAGCAAGTTGCCTAGCCCTAAATGCCCGCGTCCGCTCTGTACCACTCCTAGCCGTACCTGTCGAAGATATACTCGTCGAAGCGTTGTCAACGAGTTGCTTTTGTTCCGCTTGTTGAGCCAGTAGCCTAGCCCTAAATGCCCGCGTCCGCTCTATGCCAATCCTAGCCGTACCTGCCGAAGACCTACTCGTCGCAGCCCTGTCACCGAGTTGCTTTTGTTCCGCTTGTTGAGCAAGTAGCCTAACCCTACATGCCCGCATCCGATCTGCACCAGTCATAGCCGTACTCGTCGAAGCCTTGTCAGCGAATTGCATTTGTTCCGCTTGTTGAGCAAGTTGCGTAGCCCTAAATGCCCACGTCCGCTCTGTACCAGTCCTAGCCGTATCTGTCGAAGACCTACTCGTCGAAGCCTTGTCAGCGAATTGCATTTGTTCCGCTTGTTGAGCAAGTTGCCTAGCCCTAAATGCCCGCGTCCGCTCTGTACCACTCCTAGCCGTACCTGTCGAAGATATACTCGTCGAAGCGTTGTCAACGAGTTGCTTTTGTTCCGCTTGTTGAGCAAGTTGCCTAGCCCTAAATGCCCGCGTCCGCTCTGTACCAGTCCTAGCCGTACCTGTCGAAGACCTACTCGTCGAAGC
This sequence comes from Xylophagus ater, assembly GCA_963422695.1. Lineage (NCBI taxonomy): Eukaryota > Metazoa > Arthropoda > Insecta > Diptera > Xylophagidae > Xylophagus > Xylophagus ater. The sequence continues at coordinate 31,860,501 of OY730483.1, forward strand.
CTTGTCAACGAGTTGTTTTTGTTCCGCTTGTTGAGCAAGTTGCCTAGCCCTAAATGCCCGCGTCCGCTCTGTACCAGTCCTAGCCGTACCTGTCGAAGACCTACTCGTCGAAGCCCAGTCACCGAGTTGCTTTTGTTCCGCTTGTTGAGCAAGTGCCTAACCCTACATACCCGCATCCGTTCTGCACCAGTCATATCCGTACTCGTCGAAGCCTTGTCAGCGAAGAGCATTTGTTCCGCTTGTTGAGCAAGTTTTCCTAGCCCTAAATGCCCGCGTCCGCTCTATACCAATCCTAGCCGTACCTGTCGAAGACATACTCGTCGAAGCCTTGTCAACGAGTTGCTTTTGTTCCGCTTGTTGAGCAAGTGAATAACCCTACATGCCCGCATCCGTTCTGCACCAGTCATATCCGTACTCATCGAAACCTTGTCAGGGAATTGCATTTGTTCCGCTTGTTGAGCAAGTTGCCTAGCCCTAAATGCCCGCGTCCGCTCTATGCCAATCCTAGCCGTACCTGCCGAAGACCTACTCGTCGCAGCCCTGTCACCGAGTTGCTTTTGTTCCGCTTATTGAGCAAGTGCCTAACCCTACATGCCCGCATCCGTTCTGCACCAGTCATATCCGTACTCGTCGAAGCCTTGTCAGCGAATAGCATTTGTTCCGCTTGTTGAGCAAGTTTTCCTAGCCCTAAATGCCCGCGTCCGCTCTATACCAATCCTAGCCGTACCTGTCGAAGACATACTCGTCGAAGCCTTGTCAACGAGTTGCTTTTGTTCCGCTTGTTGAGCAAGTGAATAAGCCTACATGCCCGCATCCGTTCTGCACCAGTCATAGCCGTACTCGTCGAAGCCTTGTCAGCGAATTGCATTTGTTCCGCTTGTTGAGCAAGTTGCCTAGCCCTAAATGCCCGCGTCCGCTCTATGCCAATCCTAGCCGTACCTGCCGAAGACCTACTCGTCGCAGCCTGTCACCGAGTTGCTTTTGTTCCGCTTGTTGAGCAACTAGCCTAACCCTACATGCCCGCATCCGATCTGCACCAGTCATAGCCGTACTCGTCGAAGCCTTGTCAGCGAATTGCATTTGTTCCGCTTGTTGAGCAAGTTGCCTAGCCCTAAATGCCCGCGTCCGCTCTATGCCAATCCTAGCCGTACCTGCCGAAGACCTACTCGTCGCAGCCCTGTCACCGAGTTGCTTTTGTTCCGCTTGTTGAGCAACTAGCCTAACCCTACATGCCCGCATCCGATCTGCACCAGTCATAGCCGTACTCGTCGAAGCCTTGTCAGCGAATTGCATTTGTTCCGCTTGTTGAGCAAGTTGCCTAGCCCTAAATGCCCGCGTCCGCTCTGTACCACTCCTAGCCGTACCTGTCGAAGATATACTCGTCGAAGCGTTGTCAACGAATTGCTTTTGTTCCGCTTGTTGAGCAAGTAGCCTAGCCCTAAATGGCCGCGTCCGCTCTATACCAATCCTAGCGGTACCTGTCGAAGACATACTCATCGATGCCTTGTCAACGAGTTGCTTTTGTTTCGCTTGTTGAGCAAGTGAATAAACCTACATGCCCGCATCCGTTCTGCACTAGTCATATCCGTACTCATCGAAACCTTGTCAGGGAATTGCATTTGTTCCGCTTGTTGAGCAAGTTGCCTAGCCCTAAATGCCCGCGTCCGCTCTATGCCAATCCTAGCCGTACCTGTCGAAGACATACTCGTCGAAGCCTTGTCAACGAGTTGCTTTTGTTCCGCTTGTTGAGCAAGTGAATAAGCCTACATGCCCGCATCCGTTCTGCACCAGTCATAGCCGTACTCGTCGAAGCCTTGTCAGCGAATTGCATTTGTTCCGCTTGTTGAGCAAGTTGCCTAGCCCTAAATGCCCGCGTCCGCTCTATGCCAATCCTAGCCGTACCTGCCGAAGTCCTACTCGTCGCAGCCCTGTCACCGAGTTGCTTTTGTTCCGCTTGTTGAGCAAGTAGCCTAACCCTACATGCCCGCATCCGATCTGCACCAGTCATAGCCGTACTCGTCGAAGCCTTGTCAGCGAATTGCATTTGTTCCGCTTGTTGAGCAAGTTGCGTAGCCCTAAATGCCCACGTCCGCTCTGTACCAGTCCTAGCCGTACCTGTCGAAGACCTACTCGTCGAAGCCTTGTCAGCGAATTGCATTTGTTCCGCTTGTTGAGCAAGTTGCCTAGCCCTAAATGCCCGCGTCCGCTCTATGCCAATCCTAGCCGTACCTGCCGAAGACCTACTCGTCGCAGCCCTGTCACCGAGTTGCTTTTGTTCCTCTTATTGAGCAAGTGCCTAACCCTACATGCCCGCATCCGTTCTGCACCAGTCATATCCGTACTCGTCGAAGCCTTGTCAGCGAATAGCATTTGTTCCGCTTGTTGAGCAAGTTTTCCTAGCCCTAAATGCCCGCGTCCGCTCTATACCAATCCTAGCCGTACCTGTCGAAGACATACTCGTCGAAGCCTTGTCAACGAGTTGCTTTTGTTCCGCTTGTTGAGCAAGTGAATAAGCCTACATGCCCGCATCCGTTCTGCACCAGTCATAGCCGTACTCGTCGAAGCCTTGTCAGCGAATTGCATTTGTTCCGCTTGTTGAGCAAGTTGCCTAGCCCTAAATGCCCGCGTCCGCTCTATGCCAATCCTAGCCGTACCTGCCGAAGACCTACTCGTCGCAGCCTGTCACCGAGTTGCTTTTGTTCCGCTTGTTGAGCAACTAGCCTAACCCTACATGCCCGCAACCGATCTGCACCAGTCATAGCCGTACTCGTCGAAGCCTTGTCAGCGAATTGCATTTGTTCCGCTTGTTGAGCAAGTTGCCTAGCCCTAAATGCCCGCGTCCGCTCTATGCCAATCCTAGCCGTACCTGCCGAAGACCTACTCGTCGCAGCCCTGTCACCGAGTTGCTTTTGTTCCGCTTGTTGAGCAACTAGCCTAACCCTACATGCCCGCATCCGATCTGCACCGGTCATAGCCGTACTCGTCGAAGCCTTGTCAGCGAATTGCATTTGTTCCGCTTGTTGAGCAAGTTGCCTAGCCCTAAATGCCCGCGTCCGCTCTGTACCAGTCCTGGCCGTACCTGTCGAAGACCTACTCGTCGAAGCCTTGTCAGCGAATTGCATTTGTTCCGCTTGTTGAGCAAGTTGCCTAGCCCTAAATGCCCGCGTCCGCTCTGTACCACTCCTAGCCGTACCTGTCGAAGATATACTCGTCGAAGCGTTGTCAACGAATTGCTTTTGTTCCGCTTGTTGAGCAAGTTTTCCTAGCCCTAAATGGCCGCGTCCGCTCTATACCAATCCTAGCGGTACCTGTCGAAGACATACTCGTCGATGCCTTGTCAACGAGTTGCTTTTGTTTCGCTTGTTGAGCAATTGAATAAACGTACATGCCCGCATCCGTTCTGCACTAGTCATATCCGTACTCATCGAAACCTTGTCAGGGAATTGCATTTGTTCCGCTTGTTGAGCAAGTTGCCTAGCCCTAAATGCCCGCGTCCGCTCTATGCCAATCCTAGCCGTACCTGTCGAAGACATACTCGTCGAAGCCTTGTCAACGAGTTGCTTTTGTTCCGCTTGTTGAGCAAGTGAATAAGCCTACATGCCCGCATCCGTTCTGCACCAGTCATAGCCGTACTCGTCGAAGCCTTGTCAGCGAATTGCATTTGTTCCGCTTGTTGAGCAAGTTGCCTAGCCCTAAATGCCCGCGTCCGCTCTATGCCAATCCTAGCCGTACCTGCCGAAGTCCTACTCGTCGCAGCCCTGTCACCGAGTTGCTTTTGTTCCGCTTGTTGAGCAAGTAGCCTAACCCTACATGCCCGCATCCGATCTGCACCAGTCATAGCCGTACTCGTCGAAGCCTTGTTAGCGAATTGCATTTGTTCCGCTTGTTGAGCAAGTTGCGTAGCCCTAAATGCCCACGTCCGCTCTGTACCAGTCCTAGCCGTACCTGTCGAAGACCTACTCGTCGAAGCCTTGTCAGCGAATTGCATTTGTTCCGCTTGTTGAGCAAGTTGCCTAGCCCTAAATGCCCGCGTCCGCTCTGTACCACTCCTAGCCGTACCTGTCGAAGATATACTCGTCGAAGCGTTGTCAACGAGTTGCTTTTGTTCCGCTTGTTGAGCCAGTAGCCTAGCCCTAAATGCCCGCGTCCGCTCTATGCCAATCCTAGCCGTACCTGCCGAAGACCTACTCGTCGCAGCCCTGTCACCGAGTTGCTTTTGTTCCGCTTGTTGAGCAAGTAGCCTAACCCTACATGCCCGCATCCGATCTGCACCAGTCATAGCCGTACTCGTCGAAGCCTTGTCAGCGAATTGCATTTGTTCGGCTTGTTGAGCAAGTTGCGTAGCCCTAAATGCCCACGTCCGCTCTGTACCAGTCCGAGCAGTACCTGTCGAAGACCTACTCGTCGAAGCCTTGTCAGCGAATTGCATTTGTTCCGCTTGTTGAGCAAGTTGCCTAGCCCTAAATGCCCGCGTCCGCTCTGTACCACTCCTAGCCGTACCTGTCGAAGATATACTCGTCGAAGCGTTGTCAACGAGTTGCTTTTGTTCCGCTTGTTGAGCAAGTAGCCTAGCCCTAAATGCCCGCGTCCGCTCTATACCAATCCTAGCGGTACCTGTCGAAGACATACTCGTCGATGCCTTGTCAACGAGTTGCTTTTGTTTCGCTTGTTGAGCAAGTGAATAACCCTACATGCCCGCGTCCGCTCTGTACCAGCCCTAGCCGTACCTGTCGAAGACCTACTCGTCGAAGCCCAGTCACCGAGTTGCTTTTGTTCCGCTTGTTGAGCAAGTGCCTAACCCTACATACCCGCATCCGTTCTGCACCAGTCATATCCGTACTCGTCGAAGCCTTGTCAGCGAATAGCATTTGTTCCGCTTGTTGAGCAAGTTTTCCTAGCCCTAAATGCCCGCGTCCGCTCTATACCAATCCTAGCCGTACCTGTCGAAGACATACTCGTCGAAGCCTTGTCAACGAGTTGCTTTTGTTCCGCTTGTTGAGCAAGTGAATAACCCTACATGCCCGCATCCGTTCTGCACCAGTCATATCCGTACTCATCGAAACCTTGTCAGGGAATTGCATTTGTTCCGCTTGTTGAGCAAGTTGCCTAGCCCTAAATGCCCGCGTCCGCTCTATGCCAATCCTAGCCGTACCTGCCGAAGACCTACTCGTCGCAGCCCTGTCACCGAGTTGCTTTTGTTCCGCTTATTGAGCAAGTGCCTAACCCTACATGCACGCATCCGTTCTGCACCAGTCATATCCGTACTCGTCGAAGCCTTGTCAGCGAATAGCTTTCGTTCCGCTTGTTGAGCAAGTTTTCCTAGCCCTAAATGCCCGCGTCCGCTCTATACCAATCCTAGCCGTACCTGTCGAAGACATACTCGTCGAAGCCTTGTCAACGAGTTGCTTTTGTTCCGCTTGTTGAGCAAGTGAATAAGCCTACATGCCCGCATCCGTTCTGCACCAGTCATAGCCGTACTCGTCGAAGCCTTGTCAGCGAATTGCATTTGTTCCGCTTGTTGAGCAAGTTGCCTAGCCTTAAATGCCCGCGTCCGCTCTATGCCAATCCTAGCCGTACCTGCCGAAGACCTACTCGTCGCAGCCTGTCACCGAGTTGCTTTTGTTCCGCTTGTTGAGCAACTAGCCTAACCCTACATGCCCGCATCCGATCTGCACCAGTCATAGCCGTACTCGTCGAAGCCTTGTCAGCGAATTGCATTTGTTCCGCTTGTTGAGCAAGTTGCCTAGCCCTAAATGCCCGCGTCCGCTCTATGCCAATCCTAGCCGTACCTGCCGAAGACCTACTCGTCGCAGCCCTGTCACCGAGTTGCTTTTGTTCCGCTTGTTGAGCAAGTAGCCTAACCCTACATGCCCGCATCCGATCTGCACCAGTCATAGCCGTACTCGTCGAAGCCTTGTCAGCGAATTGCATTTGTTCCGCTTGTTGAGCAAGTTGCGTAGCCCTAAATGCCCACGTCCGCTCTGTACCAGTCCTAGCCGTACCTGTCGAAGACCTACTCGTCGAAGCCTTGTCAGCGAATTGCATTTGTTCCGCTTGTTGAGCAAGTTGCCTAGCCCTAAATGCCCGCGTCCGCTCTGTACCACTCCTAGCCGTACCTGTCGAAGATATATTCGTCGAAGCGTTGTCAACGAGTTGCTTTTGTTCCGCTTGTTGAGCCAGTAGCCTAGCCCTAAATGCCCGCGTCCGCTCTATGCCAATCCTAGCCGTACCTGCCGAAGACCTACTCGTCGCAGCCCTGTCACCGAGTTGCTTTTGTTCCGCTTGTTGAGCAAGTAGCCTAACCCTACATGCCCGCATCCGATCTGCACCAGTCATAGCCGTACTCGTCGAAGCCTTGTCAGCGAATTGCATTTGTTCCGCTTGTTGAGCAAGTTGCGTAGCCCTAAATGCCCACGTCCACTCTGTACCAGTCCTAGTCGTACCTGTCGAAGACCTACTCGTCGAAGCCTTGTCAGCGAATTGCATTTGTTCCGCTTGTTGAGCAAGTTGCCTAGCCCTAAATGCCCGCGTCCGCTCTGTACCACTCCTAGCCGTACCTGTCGAAGATATACTCGTCGAAGCGTTGTCAACGAGTTGCTTTTGTTCCGCTTGTTGAGCAAGTTGCCTAGCCCTAAATGCCCGCGTCCGCTCTGTACCAGTCCTAGCCGTACCTGTCGAAGACCTACTCGTCGAAGCCTTGTCAACGAGTTGTTTTTGTTCCGCTTGTTGAGCAAGTAGCCTAGCCCTACATGCCCGCGTCCGCTCTGTACCAGCCCTAGCCGTACCTGTCGAAGACCTACTCGTCGAAGCCCAGTCACCGAGTTGCTTTTGTTCCGCTTGTTGAGCAAGTGCCTAACCCTACATACCCGCATCCGTTCTGCACCAGTCATATCCGTACTCGTCGAAGCCTTGTCAGCGAAGAGCATTTGTTCCGCTTGTTGAGCAAGTTTTCCTAGCCCTAAATGCCCGCGTCCGCTCTATACCAATCCTAGCCGTACCTGTCGAAGACATACTCGTCGAAGCCTTGTCAACGAGTTGCTTTTGTTCCGCTTATTGAGCAAGTGCCTAACCCTACATGCCCGCATCCGTTCTGCACCAGTCATATCCGTACTCGTCGAAGCCTTGTCAGCGAATAGCATTTGTTCCGCTTGTTGAGCAAGTTTTCCTAGCCCTAAATGCCCGCGTCCGCTCTATACCAATCCTAGCCGTACCTGTCGAAGACATACTCGTCGAAGCCTTGTCAACGAGTTGCTTTTGTTCCGCTTGTTGAGCAAGTGAATAAGCCTACATGCCCGCATCCGTTCTGCACCAGTCATAGCCGTACTCGTCGAAGCCTTGTCAGCGAATTGCATTTGTTCCGCTTGTTGAGCAAGTTGCCTAGCCCTAAATGCCCGCGTCCGCTCTATGCCAATCCTAGCCGTACCTGCCGAAGACCTACTCGTCGCAGCCTGTCACCGAGTTGCTTTTGTTCCGCTTGTTGAGCAACTAGCCTAACCCTACATGCCCGCATCCGATCTGCACCAGTCATAGCCGTACTCGTCGAAGCCTTGTCAGCGAATTGCATTTGTTCCGCTTGTTGAGCAAGTTGCCTAGCCCTAAATGCCCGCGTCCGCTCTATGCCAATCCTAGCCGTACCTGCCGAAGACCTACTCGTCGCAGCCCTGTCACCGAGTTGCTTTTGTTCCGCTTGTTGAGCAACTAGCCTAACCCTACATGCCCGCATCCGATCTGCACCAGTCATAGCCGTACTCGTCGAAGCCTTGTCAGCGAATTGCATTTGTTCCGCTTGTTGAGCAAGTTGCCTAGCCCTAAATGCCCGCGTCCGCTCTGTACCAGTCCTAGCCGTACCTGTCGAAGACCTACTCGTCGAAGCCTTGTCAGCGAATTGCATTTGTTCCGCTTGTTGAGCAAGTTGCCTAGCCCTAAATGCCCGCGTCCGCTCTGTACCACTCCTAGCCGTACCTGTCGAAGATATACTCGTCGAAGCGTTGTCAACGAATTGCTTTTGTTCCGCTTGTTGAGCAAGTAGCCTAGCCCTAAATGGCCGCGTCCGCTCTATACCAATCCTAGCGGTACCTGTCGAAGACATACTCGTCGATGCCTTGTCAACGAGTTGCTTTTGTTTCGCTTGTTGAGCAAGTGAATAACCCTACATGCCCGCATCCGTTCTGCACCAGTCATATCCGTACTCATCGAAACCTTGTCAGGGAATTGCATTTGTTCCGCTTGTTGAGCAAGTTGCCTAGCCCTAAATGCCCGCGTCCGCTCTATGCCAATCCTAGCTGTACCTGTCGAAGACATACTCGTCGAAGCCTTGTCAACGAGTTGCTTTTGTTCCGCTTGTTGAGCAAGTGAATAAGCCTACATGCCCGCATCCGTTCTGCACCAGTCATAGCCGTACTCGTCGAAGCCTTGTCAGCGAATTGCATTTGTTCCGCTTGTTGAGCAAGTTGCCTAGCCCTAAATGCCCGCGTCCGCTCTGTACCACTCCTAGCCGTACCTGTCGAAGATATACTCGTCGAAGCGTTGTCAACGAGTTGCTTTTGTTCCGCTTGTTGAGCCAGTAGCCTAGCCCTAAATGCCCGCGTCCGCTCTATGCCAATCCTAGCCGTACCTGCCGAAGACCTACTCGTCGCAGCCCTGTCACCGAGTTGCTTTTGTTCCGCTTGTTGAGCAAGTAGCCTAACCCTACATGCCCGCATCCGATCTGCACCAGTCATAGCCGTACTCGTCGAAGCCTTGTCAGCGAATTGCATTTGTTCGGCTTGTTGAGCAAGTTGCGTAGCCCTAAATGCCCACGTCCGCTCTGTACCAGTCCGAGCAGTACCTGTCGAAGACCTACTCGTCGAAGCCTTGTCAGCGAATTGCATTTGTTCCGCTTGTTGAGCAAGTTCCCTAGCCCTAAATGCCCGCGTCCGCTCTGTACCACTCCTAGCCGTACCTGTCGAAGATATACTCGTCGAAGCGTTGTCAACGAGTTGCTTTTGTTCCGCTTGTTGAGCAAGTAGCCTAGCCCTAAATGCCCGCGTCCGCTCTATACCAATCCTAGCGGTACCTGTCGAAGACATACTCGTCGATGCCTTGTCAACGAGTTGCTTTTGTTTCGCTTGTTGAGCAAGTGAATAACCCTACATGCCCGCATCCGTTCTGCACCAGTCATATCCGTACTCATCGAAACCTTGTCAGGGAATTGCATTTGTTCCGCTTGTTGAGCAAGTTGCCTAGCCCTAAATGCCCGCGTCCGCTCTGTACCACTCCTAGCCGTACCTGTCGAAGATATACTCGTCGAAGCGTTGTCAATGAGTTGCTTTTGTTCCGCTTGTTGAGCAAGTACCCTAGCCTTAAATGCCCGCGTCCGCTCTATACCAATCCTAGCGGTACCTGTCGAAGACATACTCGTCGATGCCTTGTCAACGAGTTGCTTTTGTTTCGCTTGTTGAGCAAGTGAATAACCCTACATGCCCGCATCCGTTCTGCAACAGTCATATCCGTACTCGTCGAAGCCTTGTCAGCGAATTGCATTTGTTCCGCTTGTTGAGCAAGTTGCCTAGCCCTGCATGCCCGTATCCGTTCTTCACCCGTCATATACGTGCTCGTTGAAGCCTTGTCAACGAGTTGCTTTTCTTCCGCTTCTTGATCAAGTGAATAACCCTACATCCTCGCATCCGTTCTGCACCAGTCATATCCGTACTCATCCAAACCTTGTCAGGGAATTGCATTTGTTCCGCTTGTTGAGCAAGTTACCTAGCCCTAAATACCGGCGTCTGCTCTGTACCAGTCCTAGCCGTACCTTCCGAAGACCTAGTCGTCGAAGCCCTGTCACCGAGTTGCTCTTGTTCCGCTTGTTGAGTAATTAGCCTAGCCCTACATGCCCGCATCCGGTCTGCACCAGTCATATCCGTACTCATCGAAACATTGTCCGCGAATTGCATATGTTCCGCTTGTTGAACAAGTTGCCTAGCCCTAAATGCCCGCGTCCGCTCTATACCAGTCCTAGCCGTAGCTTTCGAAGACCTACTCGTCGAAGCCTTGTCAACGAATCGCATTTGTTCCGCTTGTTGAGCAAGTTGCCTAGCCCTAAATACCCGCGTCCGCTCTGTACCAGTCCTAGCCGTACCTGCCGCAGACCTACTCGTCGAAGCCCTGTTACCGAGTCGTTTCTGTTCCGCTTGTTGCGCAAGTTGCCTAGCCCTACATGCCCGCATCCGTACTGCACCAGTCATATCCGTACTCATCGAAGCCTTGCCAGCAAATTGCATTTGTTCCGCTTGTTGAGCAAGTTGCCTAGCCCTAAATACCCGCGTCCGCTCTGTACCAGTCCTAGCCGTACCTGCCGAAGACCTGCTCGTCGAAGCCCTGTCACCGAGTCGTTTTTGTTCCGCTTGTTGCCAAGTTGCCTAGCCCTACATGCCCGCATCCATACTGCACCAGTCATATCCGTACTCATCGAAGCCTTGTCAGCGAATTGCATTTGTTCCTCTTGTTGAGCAAGTTTCCTAGCCCTAAATGCCCGCGTCCGCTCTGTACCAGTCCTAGCCGTACCTGTCGAAGACCTACTCGTCGAAGCCCTATCACCGATTTGCTTTTGTTCCTCTTGTTTAGCAAGTTGCCTAGCCCTACATACCCGCATCCGTTCTGCACCAGTCATATCTGTACTCGTCGAAGCCTTGTCAGCGAGTTGTTTTGTTCCCTTTGTAGTTGCCTAGCCTTACCTGCCCGCGTACGTTCTGCAATAGGCATAGGCGTTCTCGTGGAGGCATTGTCAGCGAGTTGCATTTGTTCCGCTCGTTGAGTAAGTTACCTAGCCCTAAATGCCTGCGTCCGCTCTGTACCAGTCCTAGCCGTACCTGTCGAAGGCCTACTCGTCGAAGCCTTGTCAACGAGTTGATTTTGTTCCGCTTGTTGAGCAAGTAGCCTAGCCCTACATGCCCGCATCCGTTCTGCACCAGTCATATCCGTACTCGTCGAAGCCTTGTCAGCGAGTTGCATTTGTTCCGCTTGTTGAGCAAGTTGCCTAGCCCTACGTGCCCGCGTCCGTTCTGCACCAGTCATAGCCGTACTCGTCGAAGCCTTGTCAGCGAGTTGTTTTGTTCCCCTTGTAGTTGCCTAGCCCTACCTGCCCGCATCCGTTCTGCAATAGTCATAGGCGTTCTCGTGGAAGCATTGTCAGCGTGTTGTGATTGATCGGAATTGTCGACACGCAAACGTTTCTTACCCGGAGTCATTGTAGCCGTAGTAAGAAGCAATGCCCGTTGTTCAGAACCGCTGTGTTTAAATTGTTCATTTTTCACTGTAACTTAAACTTTTATTGTTTTTAATTATTTATAAAAAAGGAACCCGGGTGAAAAATTATACAATTTCGAAGACTTGAATTTTGATTTTGTAATAGGCAGACATCTTTTGTTCACAATAATTTTGATTAATAAACTTTGTTAATTTCATAATTGCATTGTTTTAGTCAATCGAATTCCAGATTCCATTTTCAATCTGTTTATTTTAAAAGGGCATTCTGGGTAAGATTTTAGTCCCTTACATTTTATGGCGACCGTGACAGGACAGATTTGAAAATGGAAAAAGTGAACAAATTGCGTGGAGTTTTAAGGACCTCATTTACAAAACTCGTAAATAAATTGAAGCTGTTATGTCAAGCTGAACAGCAGGAAACATTGGAAATTGAGGTAACCTTTCAATTACTTGAGAATAAATTTGAAGAAATCAAGAAACTCAACAATGAAATCAGCAATTTAATGTTAGAAAATGATTGCGAAACCAACGATTTGCAAGTAGAACTTGATATTTGTGAAGCGTATGAAAAAAGTTATACCGAAATGGGAATGATTGTGAAAAAGAAGTCTATCGAAATCAAACGGGATGAAGAGTTTTTGCGCGTTGGAAACTCGGTATCAGAAAATAAAAGGAAATTCAGACTTCCTGTTATTGATCTAATGAAATTCAGTGGTGATATTAAAGAATGGCTTCCGTTTTGGAGTCAATTTAAAAAGATTCACGATGATGATGACATTGTTGCAGAGGACAAATTTCAATATTTAATACAGTGTAGAATGCCCAATACCAAAGCTAGAGAGTTAGTCGATAGTTTTCCTGCAACTCGTGAAAATTATGAAAAAGTTATTCAAAGTTTGAAGTCACGTTTTGGTAGAGACGAATTGTTAGTCGAAGTTTATGTGCGAGAATTATTGAAATTGGTATTGAACAATGTAGTACAATGATCAGTAAAGATTCAAATGTGCACATTATATGCCAAAATTGAATCTTTTTTACGTGCTTTGGAGACACTCGGAGTAACGTCGGAAAAATGTGCGGCTATGTTGTTTCCATTGGTCGAATCTTGTATGCCAGAAAATTTATTACGCGTTTGGCAAAGGCAATCCGGTACTGTTGTAACGAATCAAGAAGGCGATGTTTCTAAAAGCAAACTTGATTTACTTATGGCGTTTTTGAAAGGTGAAGTCGAGAACGAAGAACGGATTATGATGGCTGTGTCTGGTTTCGGTTTGAGAGATGATGAAAATAAAAATCGGAGATCTAGGAAGCATTCTCTAGTGTCAGAATTTGATAACAACGACAAAATAGCATCCGCAGCCAGTTTGGTTAATATTAGATCTAATAATTGTGTTTTTTGTGAAGGACAACATAATAGTACTAAATGTTTTAAGGCGAAAAAAATGAGTTTTAGGGAAAAACAGAAAATTTTATCAGACAAGCATTGTTGTTTTGTATGTATAAAACTTGGACATGTTGCTAGACAATGCAAATTACAAGTGAAGTGTTATTTTTGTGATAAGAAACATTTTTCTATAATGTGTTTCGATTCTAATAAAAATAATAAAGTTTCTCAAATGAAGTGGCCAAAAATAAGGTAGTAGAAGCCTCTTTTAATCCGTCAATTGAAAATACTCTTGCGAATCATACTACTTTTCAAGTTTTCTTGCAGACAATTGTTGTTATTTTAAGAAGCCATGGAAATAAAGAACGAAAGGTACGAGCGCTGATAGACACTGGTTCTCAACGATCTTATATACTGAAGAAATCGGCTCTTGAAATGAAGTCAATAACATCATTGACAATGTAAATGTTGTACATTCGTTGTTCGGAGGAGTACAATCAGAGGCTTATGAACATGCAGTTTATAAGATTAGGTTAATGAGTTTAGATGGGCGGTATGCGTGTAATTTGCAAGCCTTGGATCAAGAAGAAATTTGCGGAAATGTAATGTCAATGTATGAAGGTCCATGGATGTTGGGCGCAGTAATTGAACATCATTTGCAAAGCAGCATAGAAAAGTGTGGTGTGCAATTTTCTAGGCATACTATTGAGAAATTACAGAACAGTTTTTATGTTGATAATTGTGTAACGAGTGTGGATAATGAGAACGGACTTTATAAATTTATTCGGGAAGCGCGTATTATTATGAACAATGCGAAATTTGATCTTAGAGGGTGGGAGCATACAGTTTTAAATTCAAGTGAATTAATTAACGATATCAAATCTCCCGTCTTAGGTTTGAGTGGAATCGTGTAAATGACACTTTGGAAATCAGTTCAGAGATTTTTAAAAATATTGATGGAACAGTTGTTACAAAAAGAACAATTCTCTCAATTGTTCACCGTGTGTTCGACCCTATTGGGTTTTCCTGTCCAGTTGCAGTGTGTCCGAAAATTTTATTGCAACAATTATGGGAAGAAAAAATTGGATGGGATACCGAGGTTAATAGTGATGTTAAAACTAAATTTTTAAGCTGGTTGAAGGAGTTACCATATTTAGTTGACATCAAAATTCCGAGATGGTTTGGTACCAAAATTACCGAAGACAACAATTTGAGTGTGCACGTTTTTTGTGATGCTAGTCAGGTTGCTTATGCTGCAGTAATATTTTTGCGAATCGAGAATAATTCAGGTGTGGAAGTTCAATTAATTCAAGCCAAGTCAAGAGTGGCACCTGTCCGAAAACTAACTATTCCTCGTCTTGAATTATTATCTGCTACGATTGCTGTGAGGTTGTATTTATCTATAATAAAGAGTTTAACTAATCATGAAGTTCCAGTTTATTTTTGGAGTGATTCGTCAACGGTTTTGTCTTGGATACATAGAGAAGATCAGTGGGCAGTTTTCATTTGGAATCATGTACAAGAAATTCGTAAGTTTTCAAATCCTAAGGAATGGCGACATACTCCTGGTTCTATGAATCCTGGAGATCTCCCATCTAGAGGTTGTTCAGGAAAGCAGTTGCTGAAGTCAAGATGGTGGGAGGGTCCAGATTGGATGAAGTTGCCAATTATTGATTGGCCTAAGTCGAAAGTTTCCTGTGATGAAAATACTATCAATAGTGAAAAAAGGAAGACGAGTGCCTCAATGTTTTGCAGTGAGAATCAAGTTCTTGAAAGCGGCTGGTATTATAAACGTTTCTCCAAATTTCGTAGTATTGTTTGTTTAGTCGGATGGGTACGTCGTTTCGTCAGTAATTGCAGGCAGACCAAACGAGTTCTTGGACCACTGAAACTTCAAGAAATGATTGAAGCTGAACTAGAGATCGTGAAATACATCCAGGATGAAAGTTTTGACGGAATAGAAGACAAGAGAATTAAGTCTTTATACCCATGTCAAGACGATTTTGGTATTATTCGACTAAAAACGAGAATTGTTCGTCGTCAAGACTGTAGAGATTCTCGTTACCCAATTGTTCTCCCAGCGCATCATGTCGTAGTGAAACTTATGATAAAAGAAATACATGAAAATAATTGTCATGTTAGTGGACAAACTTTGTTAAGTATTGTTAGGGAAAGATTCTGGATACTAGGTGGACGAAGAACTATTCGTTCAGTGGTATCGAAATGTACTATATGTAGAAAGCAAGAATCAAAACATTTTCAGACATTGCCAATAGCGTTACCAGAAAATCGTGTTCGAGATGCTGCAATTTTTGAAATAATAGGAGTTGATTTTGGAGGGCCTGTTCACCTTCGAACTGGTGGAAAGGCGTGGATACGTCTATTTACTTGTGCCGTGTTTCGAGCGATTCATCTTGAGTTGGTGTCAACATTATCCACTAGTGGTTTTCTACAAGCTTTTAGACGTTTTGTTGCAAGGCGTGGTCGTCCGAGAATTGTGTATAGTGACAATGGTACCAATTTTGTAGGTGCTGAAAATTCCTTCTCTAGACTTGATTGGAACCAAATTGCAGAATATGGAACCACTTGTCGCATTGATTGGAAATTTAATCCGCCAACAGCACCCTGGTGGGGTGGTTGGTGGGAACGTATGGTGCGAATGGTAAAGCAGATTTTGCGTAAAGTGCTTGGAAGAGCTTCTCTATCCTTTGAAGAATTCGCAACTATTTTCTGCGATTGTGAATCGGTTATCAATGATCGGCCTTTAACTTATGTTACAGATAATTCATCAGATTTGACGCCATTGACACCAGCTATGTTTTTAAAAGAAGTAAGAGAAACAGGAGTTCCTGATTGTCACAAGATTGATACCATAGACATTAATAAGAGGTTGCGGTACCAACAGAAATTGCGAGATAATTTGCGTCTAAGATTTCGAAATGAGTTTTTGGGACAACTTGTCCAGAAATCTAGCATCAAAGAATCCAGATCGATAAAGATTGGAGAAGTAGTTCTTATTGGAAGTGACAATTGTAAAAGAATTGACTGGAAGTTAGCTATAGTAAAAGAGTTAATTCCTGGTTCTGATGGTGTAGTACGTTTAGTTCGACTAAAGACCGCAATTGCAGAGATTCTAAGGCCAGTTCAACGTGTATATCCCTTAGAAGTTTCAAATGAAGAAAAGAATATTTTAGAAAAGCTGAGTAATGCCAACAAATGTATAAGAAATATTGACGATAATAATCCAGACTGCAAGCTTGAAAACTTGGAAAAGGTGGACCCAGATCATCATTCAGATTTGCGACATGTTGAATATAGTAACGAAGAAATTCCAGTTACTTATACCCGTAGTGGTAGAAAGATCAGAAAACCGATTAGATTAATTTTGTAATAATGTTCAAGGTTTGAGTTGCTTTGCGTCTCAAGGTGGGAGGATGTTCAGAACCGCTGTGTTTAAATTGTTCATTTTTCACTGTAACTTAAACTTTTATTGTTTTTAATTATTTATAAAAAAGGAACCCGGGTGAAAAATTATACAATTTCGAAGACTTGAATTTTGATTTTGTAATAGGCAGACATCTTTTGTTCACAATAATTTTGATTAATAAACTTTGTTAATTTAATAATTGCATTGTTTTAATCAATCGAATTCCAGATTCCATTTTCAATCTGTTTATTTTAAAAGGGCATTCTGGGTAAGATTTTAGTCCCTTACACCCGTTAATGTATGTAAGATGCGCTGATAATAAGATATTTTGTAATGTAACGTTCCGTCAAATTGTTATTGAATACAGCGCCGAAGTGGTGGGAGATAGAACTATTGTGTCTTCGACGGAAATAATTCTCATAAAAACCTCCACAACTTTATCGAGCATTTCAATCGTGTACGACCTCTATATAAAAAGTTCAGAAAAAATTTTAAAAATTTATATCGACTACAGCGCCAATATGGTGGCAGATAGAACTATTTGGTCTGTGACGGAAATATTACCCATTATAACCTCCACAATAATGCCGAACATTGTAATCATCTAGGACGTCTATATAATGAGATATTTTGTAATGTAACGTTTCGTTACACAAAATTGTGACATAATTTTTGCTAAACACCCCCATAGAAGTATTTCACTTCAAAACAGCTGTCAAACAAAATATTTTATGTTTGGCAGCGGAAGACAAGTGTGGGCAAACTAAAAAAGGCTTGTCTTTCCAAGATCTTATAAATGATGTTTTGCCTAAAAATTGGATTGCAAATTCACCAAAAAAATGTAAAGAATATTCTGAACAAAAATTAAAATTTGTAACACTCCCCAAGTGATTATCGTACAATTATTATTATTTTCCAAAGACAGTGCTGATTTCTGTGCATGCACGAAATATAATTGTTGCTATAAATTATTATGTTTTTCTCTTTAGTGACAATTCTACAAGTATTACGTTGGTACTGTTCGTGTAATTAATTTATCCACCGAAAATATGAAATATCTGAAATTTGAATTCGAATAATTTATGATTTCATTAATTTTTTATTTTCATACGTTTTTCATGCAGTTGCAGGTAAGGACTACAAAAAAGCTATGAAAAAGATAGATTGAGGGAAATATTTTTGGTGGAAAATAAAGAATTAGCCATCTTCTTACATTTTCTTTAGAAAAGTTTTTTGCTGCGATAAAAGAACACAGAACATATAGCAAATATATATTGATTTATTGGTCAATGTGGTTTCCTATCCGTGTGTAAAAGAAACCGTCAGTATCATCACAGTTAAATCCGTGATTTTTGTTGGAGGAAATGATTAAAAGGAACGCCATTTTCATTCTGATATATTCCCTCAAAAAAAGTATAAATTATTAAAATTCACCAATCAACACAAATCTTAAATGGAAAAATATCCTACAATAAGTGTAAAAGAGCCGGCCAGTTGTTTTCAAAGCAAAATGTATCAGGAAGAGAGAGAATGAAATGTTTTAAAAACCTTCCATCCGACAAATTCCTGGATAATAAATATTTATGCCCTATGGTAGGTACTACCAGAGGGTATATGAGTTTTATCACTAAATTTTTAACACATCATACAAAGGTTTCAAGGATACGGTAGTGTAGAGAATCAAAAGTTATATCGATTTCTGCATGTCCGTCTGTCCATCAGTTTACAAGATAACTTCAAAACGCGTTCTCTGATTTGAATGTGAGTTGGTTCTTCCTTAACTAGATTTGGTTTTGCATTTCAGTAACATCGACCCAGGGAGCAAAGTTATACAGTGTAACGGTAATTTCGTCACTCAAAAAATTTTTTTCACTTTGATTTGCTGATGGCCACGCATTTCCGGGTTTCTCAGTTAAGTTATATTTCAGGGTTCCCATCAGCGATCAAAATGATTGTAAAGCGTGAATTAAAAAAAAAAAAAATGTATTCACTAAAAAAAAACTCAAAGAAAAGAGAGGACAACATTAAAATCGTTTCTGTGCTCCTAAACAACCAATGTAATCTTCACTAAATCATTTGCACCATCCACACGCCAGGCCCCCAAAACCCTATTTGAATTTCTTAGCACTTCATTGTGTAAAAGAAAAATTTAGCCAAAACACATCACAAAATAAACATAAACAAAAATAATAAAACAACTCAAATAAGGATATATTTAAGAAATTCCTTTTTTATTTTATTCGCTTTTATTATATATTTACTTTTCATTTAAAAAAACATCAACCAGGATCTTTGATCCCTTTATAATAATTCAAAACATCAACCAGGATCTTTGACCCCTTTATAATAATCAAACGTTTTAGTATAAACTACCCAAAAATAATAATACTTGTAAAATTTAAAAAAAAAAACTTGAATTAAATTCACCACACTAACAACTGTTGGTTTTTTATTTGACGCTTCAAATAAACGTGCGCGAATTATTTAAATATTGCTTTCTTTTTTTTTCTCCTTTTTTTCTTTTCAGTTTTTAATTTCAATTTCTCACTTGTTCGTTAAATTTATTATATTGATCCAACCGGGATCTTTAAGTGTAGTGTAGTGATATCAATTAAGTGATGTGATATTAGTTATAACACTTTTATAAAAAAAAATAAACTAAAAAATGTCAACTGAAAAGTAAACAAAACAAACTTCAGAATTATGGACTAATTCATTATTATGTTTATTAATACTTTGTTTTGTTTTATTTTGAGTTACTCGGGAAATATATTACCATAAAAATAAAACAAGAGAAAAGTAAAAAAAAAAAATTAAGAAAAAAAAACCAAAATTTAAAGAAAAAAAAATAGAAAAAATATGATTGAGTGACTTAGCTGTGTGTCCGTTAAGCTAGTGTTGGTGCACCTTGTGACCCATATAAATCTTCGGAAATTCCTTAATTTCGTTGACCTCCGGTATGATGAAATTTTTCTTGAAAGCGAACCGTTGCTTTCCTTTTCCCGTTTTCCTTTTTTTCTTTCTTATATATGCTTTACAGCCTGGAATTTCACAATAGAATTTTAAATTATGACAAAAAAATAATTAATAAAACTCTAAATTTTCACCTCTTTCAAAAAAAAAAAAAGTTAGAATAGACAAATTTAAATATAAAAAAAACTAAAACCTAAAGAAAATTTTCGGTAGCGAAACGACCTCCACAAATTTCGAAAAAGACCAACCCTTTTTCTTCGTCGTGACAGCCTTTTAATAGGCTTTCGGATAACTGGATTCGTGGTTAAAATAGGCATTAATTAGTTTTATAGATATTATGCTATTAATTATGATTTTTATTTAATTTTTGCATAATCTTTATTTAACAATGCAACTATTTACCTACTATTGAATCCTATTTAATGATAATTTTGCCTGCTTTTTTAACAAATATGGAATTTTCTCTTTGTGAGGTCGCCGCGCTCGTAAAAAGGTTAAAATTTTGGGCTTCGCCCTTTAATCCTGCCAAAATGATTTTCGAAATAATATATATATATATATATTTTTTTAAAAATAATTATAAGTTCCGGGCTGTAATGATAGTTTATCAATCTCTAATTCCATAAAAATTAGTGCTTACAGAAGTTCCTATTATTCCCAGGGTGAAAACCAAAAAAAAGAAAGCAAGGTTAGTTTGACCCAATGATCATACAAATTTTCTCTTTTCTAATTATTTTACATTAATTTTCTTTCAGGTCGCTTCCCTACATTATTGCGGTCATGGTAATAACACATATGTGGGGAAAAACATGAAGATCGCAACAACACAGCTGTTTTCAACTTTTGACACTCCAGAAGTCGATTTCAATCAGTCGCGCTTCTATAATACCAACACTAAGGTTGCCACTGATCTAATGTGGTTTACATTTTAAAAATAATTTTAATAGTATCAACAATTTTTCATTAATTTCAATTTTTAGGTGCTTTGTTTACTGCGTCCTCTTTCTCCTCAGGAAGTGAATTCATCTTGAACAAAACCTGAGGACACAAAAAAAAATTTACTAGGTAATTCATTTGTTTGGGAACATACAATAGTATTGTGACAATACAAGACTTTCACACTTGGTACAGATAAGTATTTTGCATTGATTTTCTTTCCTATAATTATCCATATGTTTTTCAATTTTCCTGCCAGGGTTTCATCTACCAAAAGACGGTCGTTACAGGGCAGGTTTGTTGGACATTTCCACAGGTCCATACAAAGCTGAGGAGACAAACCTTTGGTTTGATTGGCCGGATTTAAAAAAAAAATATCATAGAAAAAATAAAAAAAAGGAATATTAACCTAACAAAAAATAATAAACAGGCAATTAGTTACGTATATCCTTTGCATGATAGATACCAATGATTTTACCTTCCTGGTTTGCTAACTCATAATTTACGTGACCTATTTTCCGAGTGACGGTCGCTTTATTAAATTTAGGTGCAAGTTTAGCCGACAATTTCTTTGACGCATCGCTCTGAGCAAAGCTTCTTACAAAAACAGATTGTCCCGGTAGAAATGTAACTAGTCTCGATCTTAAATTATATTGTCGCTCGTTTCGACGATAGGCTTCGGTTATATGTTTCTATACCTGTTTGTAAATTACTGGCATCATATAATCTCTTGGTAGTACTTCTACGTCGTTCTAGCTCACACAATCTAGATTTCTTAATAAATTATATCCATCACCGTGTAATAGCATATGTTGCCTAAACATAAAAAAATGAGGTGAATTCTGTGTAGTTTCGTGGAAAGAATTGCGCAACGAACAACCAACAGCAGATAGGTTTTCATCCCAACACCTATGATCCTTTTTCAGGCACGATCTTATTGCAGCCAGAATTGAACGATTCACGCGTTCTGACGCGTTGGACTGAGGAGAATATACAGCAGTATAAATATGTTTGACGCCATGAGTTGCCAACAATCCGTTGAACTCCTTCGAGATGAATTGTACACCATTGTCCGTATGTATAAATTCAGGCACCCCGTATGCATTGAATACTTCGTGTATTGCGTGATTTTAATAGCGTCCCGCTTTGGTAAAGCCTTCAATAACACAAATTTCGTTAGTTTGTCTAGAATTACCAGGATTGTAGTATTACCTTTCTTGGAGCGTGGGTACGGACCTAATAAGTCTATATACAGCCGTTGCCAAGGACGTTCTGCAAAAGATTGTTGCTCCATTGGTGGTCTTAAAGTTTTATTTGGAGCTTTTGTTGTTTTGCAAACCTCGCAATTTTGGACGTATTGATGTACGCGTTGACGCATTTTGGGCCAATAGTAGTAGCGTCGAAGGCGTTCCAACGTTTTGGTGATCCCTCCATGAGAAGCTGCCGGTACATCGTGTTCTTGACGTAGAAGCTCGCCTACTAGAGGTTCTGGTACCCATAGTTTCCATAGCGTGATATCTGATAGCTTATCTTTTTTTGACAGCTCAAGACGAATATAAATATGTTCGTCATGTATCTTCAAGTTAGTGTATAACTCTGGCTTCTTCATAATTGATTCCCTCAAAGTTACGTACTCCGCATCTTGAAAATTAGCAGATTGTAGATCAATCGTCTCTATGTTAAACTTTTTCATGTCTTGCACCAGTTCTTCAGGTGTTTCGGTATATATTCGGAATAGTGCATCCGGTACTACATTTTGACTACCCCTCTGGTGTTCAATGTTGAAGTCAAACGGTTGTAACTTTAGGCTCCAGCGCGCTAGACGACCACTCAATTCCTTCTGGTTCATCAACCATTTCAGACTGGCATGATCTGTAATTATCGTGAACGGAAAACCCTCGATGTATGCTCTAAATTTTTTTACACTTAGAACCACTGCCAAACACTCCAACTCTGTAACGCTATAGTTCTTCTGTGCTGCGTTTAATTTTTGGGAAAAGAACGCAATTGGCTGTTCATCTCCATCACAGGTTTTCTGAAAAAGCACACCTCCTATTTCAGAAGTACTGGCATCACAGCGAATGAAAAAGTGCTTTGTGAAATCAGGATTTGTTAAAACTGGTTTGGTGATTAGAGCGTTTTTTAATTTGTCGAATGCATCTTGTGCTTCAACCGTCCACGAAAACTTTATGCCTTTTCGCAACAAATCAGTTATGGGTGATGTGACTGCTGCATAGTTAGGAATGAAGCGTCTGTACCATCCAGTCATTCCTAGTAGTCGTCTAGTCTGCTTCACCGTTGTCGGAGCTGGAAAGCTGACTATCGCTTCCACTTTACCAGGATCTGGCCGCGCACCATCTTCTCCCACTATGTGCCCGAAATAGCGAATTTTCCTCAGCACAAATTTGCTTTTCTCGATATTGATTGTTAAACCTGCTTGACTTAAAAAGGTCGCAACCTGTTTAAGCAGGGCGTTGTGTTCTTCAAAAGTCGCCAAAACAATCAACAAATCATCGAGATAAACAAATATGCATTACATAACCCGAAAGGCATTACTTTAAAATGGTATAGCGGCCTACCTGGCACAGTGAACGCGGTCAGTTCCCTCGAAGAAGTCGCAAGAGGAATCTGCCAAAAGCATCCTACAGGTCCAAACTGGACCCTCGATGTGTGGAAGAGGATACGCATCCTTTTTTGTGACTGCGTTGACTTTCCTGGAATCCAGGCACATTCGAACCTTTCCACCTGGTTTGTTTACTAACACCACCGGAGAACTGCAGGAACTTTGACTTACTTCTATTACGTCCATTTCCAACATTCGGTCTAGTTCTGCATAAAGGTGCTTTTGGACTGCCGGAGAGATCGGATAATGTCGCTGTTTGATTGGGTTGACATTACCTACTTCAATCTCGTGTTCTTCAAGCTGCGTCCGTCCAAGTCCTTTCTTGTTAAATGATGGAAACAGCGCAATAGTTTCGGCTAATTGTTGCTGTTGCTCTTCGGTAAGTCTATGTTGTGGAGTCTCTTCGATGTTATTTATTTCCATTTCTTCCACTATCTTTGGCTCTATTCCAAATGCTTCCAAGAAGTCTACCCCCAAATACAACTGCTCCTTCAGGGTAGGCACTATATAATACCGGATGTTCCTGGTCTTTCCGCTAACTGCGTAGGTAAGTCTACATATCCCACAATCCTGTCAGCTCTTCCGTCTGCTGTTTTCACCGTGGCTTGCAATTTACGCTCATTTAAATCCGCTTCTTTCAGGAAAGCTTGAGAGTTTGCACCCAGGATACTTACTGTGGCTCCACTATCTAGGAGTCCTGTAAGCTGCATGCCACCAAGTTTAACACTGATAAATGGACGACGATCTTTTGGGGTATAGATGGCGGATACGACTGCATTCTTAATTATTTGTCGTAACTGCCAATATTGTTGAGTACGTAATTTGTTTTTTTCTGGAATCGGGAATTCAGTTTGAGTGCTAATGGTCTTTTGATTTCGTGAATTTATTACCGGTGGGTTGATGGCTCGGTGTTCGTAGCTGAGTCTGTTGTATTGCTGCGCTTTCTCTGAATTGTATGCGAACGCGACGTCCCAACTCCTGTCGCATTCGGCCTCCGATTTCCCTGGTGTTTCGCATTATAACAATAGGAACAATTCGGCTTAACTATTCCTATCCTGCCGCAACCGTAGTAAAAGATATTTCTCACCGAACTTGTGCATTCTTGGTAAATGTGTCCAATATCCTTGCAGTTCCAACAAATTCGCATATCTGACTCTGTTCCAAGTTCTTTCTCCTGGACATGCTTATAGTTGTTTGGTATAGCATAACTTAGAGCATTTAGGTGATTGTTGCTTGAGTAATTCCCTTCGTGATTCTCTTGACTATCTCCATGTTTGTCGAAACTGAAAGTCTGAAGTGCATGAACACCGTGTGAAAATCGTCTTGTTTGGGTATCACACAATTGTCGGGGATCATATCCGGACTTAGACCACAATATTTCTAACCTGCTACATATGACTCTCAAGTCTTGACACAATATTGAGATATTGTTGCGCTTTGCAGCGCCGGATTCCTATTCTCGCGAATTATCTCTAATAACTCGTCTTTGGAAAACGGGCGAAGCAGGCGACAATTCATCCCTTCGACATCGAGAAGAAAGTCGTTAAAATTTTCCTTAACTTTCTGCCTACGAGTCTCCACCATTCGTCTCGTTTCCCTGTCAGATTCATAACTGCAGAACCGACTTAAGAACGCTGTTCTCATTTGAGTCCAGGTTGCGTTGGGGAATTTCCTGGAAAAGACCTAGAACCAATCATTGGCTGTCCCCTTCACGAAGTCAGAAACTACTGCCGTCAAATTTTCGGTTCTAATGCCGTCTCTCCTTGCTAAAGTTTCCAACCGGTACAAGAACTCATTCGCATCCAGACAATGGCTTCCACTGTCAAATGAAATATTCCACTTCGGTGGTCTTTGGTATTCTTGTTGTTGTACTGGTGGCCTATGCACCTGCTGTTGAAAAGACTGGTTTATGGGATAACGAAGGTGATTACTTGCGCTTGCTCCCGCACGATCACCTGTAGGCAAGGTGGAAGGCCAGACATCCGTAGGTGGCATTCCAAAAAATTCTACTTGGGCACCCTCTAGGAAATTTGCCCGAAGTTGACTTGGTCTTGTTGGTGTGCTGTCGCGTTGAGGGCTAACAAACGTTTCATTTTGATCATTTGCTAATGATCTGTTACTCTTAGTCCTTTCGTTCCCGACACCACCGTCCGTCTGTGTACACTTTACACGTTTAAGACTAGAGGACCTGGTAGTTCCTCTAGTCTTAAACGCATTGCTTGCAATTGTTGCGTGATTCTGTTGATTTGTACAACCATTGATGATTTGCCATCCGACAACCCTTCAGCCCGACCATACTAATGTTTAACTCTTGTTATCAGACCCCTTTTCTCATCAACCTCCAATTCCCCTCTCGATGCAAGCACATCTAGGGCTCGAATCGCTTGATTGCACGCCTCTAATTCACCGGTAGGATTTTTAAGATTGTGTGATTTAGTTGGTCGCAAAGAAGGATCATCCTGCTCTCTCTCAAGAAACTTTACCAGCTTTTGTTTGGAGTCCGACTCATTGACTGAGAGCTTCCGGAGCTGCAACTCGACATCTAGTTCATCGCTAGTTAAATTGTCTACTTCACTAGGTATCAAAAACATCTTAACTTTTATTTAAACACCGAGCAAAAGAAACTAAAACTAATACTTCAAAAAAAATTAGAAAACTTTAAAACTAGTACGTTGGAATAGATAAATAAAAAAAGTAATTAGCAAAAAAATATCAAAGAACTATAAAACGGATCCTTCGAGAATCCAGGAAGGAAAAACCCAAAAAGAAAATCAGAAAAAAAATATAGGAAGGAATTAAGAAAACCACAATGCAACCTATTTATTGATAAACACAATATATTTAATTAACAAAAAAAAAAATTTTTACTTTTCAGCTGATCATCAATTTAATTGACGACCCCAGGTATATATTATATATTTTAAAAGAAACAAGGGGTGATTGCTGCCTTGCCGCATAAAGTAATGCAAACAGATAAGCCTTGTCGATCGTAAGAACACAGAATAGTTTGAAGAATGGTCCCAATAATTAATCCTAATAATTGCATTAATAATAAAAGAAAAAAAAAAAAACAAATTTATATTTCTCGTATATTACCTAAATTGTTTGTATAAATTAATTAATAGGTAAGATCAAAAAAAAAATAATAAAAAAAAATGTATGAATGTATATAAAAAAAAATATGATAATTAAAAGTTATTACTTCAAAGTCAAACTATAATGTAGACAATTTATTTATTTATGTATTTATTATTATTTATTTATTTATTTATTTATTTATTTTTTAAAAAGGGTCCAATCGTTGCGCACATTTAGTTGTACCCCTTCGAATTATTGCCTCGCTTCGATGGGTAATTACTCAAAACTCTACATCGATCGATTTCATAACGATAGAAGATCTCTAATGCCGACAAGTAATCCCATAAAAAAACTACTTAATTAAGCTAACACTGAATGGTATCTTCAAACAACCGCTTCCATGCGGATAAATAAAATTATTACCTTCGACGCATTTCTGGTTGCGTAGAATCACTCTCGCAAGAATTTAAGAACAAAAATCAAAATTTAAAGTAATCAAAAAAAAACTATAAAATAAAAAATAAACCATTAAATATCGTTTACTTATTTACTTTGTTTAATTATATTAAGTCCTCCAACAACTATGCCTTTCCAAGGATACGTAGAATCTCTATATTCCACAAGTAAGTGCAGTTGCGAAGTATAACTAATAATGGCCTGTCATCTGTCAGGTTCCTGCTCGGGCGCCATTTTGTAACGGTAATTTCGTCACTCAAAAATTTTTTTTCACTTTGATTTGCTGATGGCCACGCATTTCCGGGTTTCTCAGTTAAGTTATATTTCAGGGTTCCCATCAGCGATCAAAATGCTTGTAAAGCGTGAATTAAAATAAAAAAAAAATGTATTCACAAAAAAAAACTCAAAGAAAAGAGGGGACAACATTAAAACCGTTTCTGTGCTCCTAAACAACCAACGCAATCTTCGCTGAATCATTTGCACCATCCACACGCCAGGCCCCAATCACCCCATTTGAATTTCCTAGCACAAACACATCACAAAATACACATAAACAAAAATAATAAAAAAACTCAAATAAGGACATATTTAAGAAATTCCTTTTTTATTTTATTCGCTTTTATTATATATTTACTTTTCATTTAAAAAAACATCAGCCAGGATCTTTGACCTCTTTATAATAATCGAACGTTTTAGTATAAACTACCCAAAAATAATAATAAAATTTAAAAAAAAAACTTGAATTAAATTCACCACACTAACAACTGTTGGTTTTTTATTTGACGTTTCAAATAAACGTGCGCGAATTATTTAAATATTGTTTTCTTTTTTTTTCTCCTTTTTTTCTTTTCAGTTTTTAATTTCAATTTCTCACTTGTTCATTAAATTTATTGTATTGATCCAACCGGGATCTTTAAGTGTAGTGTAGTGATATGACTTAAATGATGTGATATATATTACTTGTATAACACTTTTATAAAAAAATATAAACTAAAAAATGTCAACTCAAAAGTAAACAAAAAAAACGTCAGAATTATGGACTAATTCATTGTTATGTTTATTAATACTTTGTTTTGTTTTATTTTGAGTTACTCGGGAAATATATTACCATAAAAAAAAGAAGAGAAAAGTAAAAAAAAAAAATTAAGAAAAAAAAACCGAAATTTAAAGAAAAAAAAATAAAAAAAACATGATTGAGTGACTTAGCTGTGTCCGTTAAGCTAGTATTGGTGCACCTTGTGGCCCATATAAATCTTCGGAAATTTCTTAAGTTCGTTGACCTCCGGTATGATGAAATTTTTCTTGAAAGCGAACCGTTGCTTTCCTTTTCCCGGTTTCCTTTTTTTTCTTTCTTGTATATGCTTTACAGCCCGGAATTTCACAATAGAATTTTAAATTATGACAAAAAAAATAATTAATAAAACTCTAAATTTTCACCACTTTCAAAAAAAAAAGTTAAAATAGGCAAATTTAAATATAAAAAGACTAAAACCCAAAGAAAATTTTCGGTAGCGAAACGACCTCCACAAATTTCGAAAAAGACCAACCCTTTTTCTTCGTCGTGACAGCCTTTTTATGGGCTTTCGGATAACTGGATTCGTGGTTAAAATAGTCATTAATTAGTTTTATAGATATTATGCTATTAATTATGATTTTTATTTAATTTTTGCATAACCTTTTTTTTAAACATGAAGATCGCAACAACACAGCTGTTTTCAACTTTTGACACTCCAGAAGTCGATTTCAATCAGTCGCGCTTCTATATTACCAACACTAAGGTTGCCACTGATCTAATGTGGTTTACATTTTAAAAATAATTTTAATAGTATCAACAATTTTTCAATAATTTCAATTTTTAGGAGCTTTGTTTACTGCGTCCTCTTTCTCCTCAGGAAGTGAATTCATCTTGAACAAAACCTGAGGACACAAAAAAAAATTTACTAGGTAATTCATTTGTTTGGGAACATACCATAGTATTGTGACAATACAAGACTTTCACACTTGGTACAGATAAGTATTTTGCATTGATTCTCTTTCCTATAATTAAGCATATGTTTTTCAATTTTCCTTCCAGGGTTTCATCTACCAAAAGACGGTCGTTACAACAGACCAGAAAGTTTGCCGCTTTTTTATAGTTTTTCAGATTTCATTTCATATTTTGTGGAGCAATTTTGTTTAAATTATTTACATGGATTGACTACATACTATGGTAAGCTTCAGTAAATCGGTCCAAGGATATTGGAGAAAGAAATAGTTGTAGGAAAAATAAGCTTGTTTATAAAGTTTTTCCAATGATATTTAAAAATTTAATATACCGATTTGAATAAAATTTGTAAAAGATGTTTATGCTATTAATCCCCCTTCCTATGAATTAGAGCGAATTTGAAGAAGACAAAACAAAGTTATGGACAAAAGTTTTGAAATATTATTAGTTTGGCCGTTTTTCCTCAGAGTTAGTTTATTGAACTATAGATTTGTTGACTACGAATCTCTGGTTTAACATGTAAAAAATCGGCTATAGACAGATTTTCATTTAATATGCACGCCGTTAGTTTCGTGATTCATTTACGTAAATGCGTGTAGCCATCTATCATAAAGAATATTTTAATAAATTGGTATACAAGAGATTCATAATTTTAATTCTGGCTTTCAAAAATATTTTCTTCCATTTCGAAAGCTATTTTAACTTCTATACGAAGTGCATAATTATAAAATGGAAAAATGTTTTCCTTTTTTCTTGCAAATTTCCACGAAGTGTATAATTATGAAATAGAAAAATGTTTTTTTTTCCAAATTTCCATATTTTAAAGGGTTGTAATTTGGTAAGAGGAGTTCTTCACCACAAGAACAGTTTTTTGAGAAGATGGGTTCGATCGGCCCAAAACTTCAGATAGCTGCCGAACAAAACTTTTAAGTTTTTAGTGGACTGAGATGATTTCTATACATTATACCAGTATATGATTCGAGTGCTCTACGAACTAGACGAAATATTGGGACAATATTTTGTCATGTTTATGAAATCCAGTTGTTTAGATAAAAAATTCGCTTCATATGTATAGAAGTTTATAGTGGTTTTGTCTAGCTTGCAAATATTTCTAAATCTTCTTGCTTTGAAAATAATTTCCTAAACACGAACGAATATTATTCAAATCCCAATATTGGCAACAAAATGTATTTTCCTGAACCCTCTACCGAAAAATATTCATATCAAACTCCTGTATTTTTCCAGGAACAACACGAATAAGCCAAAAAATATTAACCGCATCTCGATAGTTATTGAATTTGAAAGAAACATACAGGGTGGCGCAAAACGTTGTGGTTTGAGATATTGATACTGAAGATTTTTTTTAAAATTTTATTTCAGGATTTTATAAAGCAGGCTTGGGGAATTAAAATGGAACAATACACAATCGAACAACGAACCAACATCATTGAACTCTATTTCCGGAAAAAATCAGAAGAAAATGCAGATTTTATTCACAATTTGATAATAAGCGTTGAAGCCCATTTATAATTAAATGGGTTCGTAAACAAGCAGAACTGCGGGATATGGACTACGGAGCATCCAAGAGCAGTTCATAAACGACAATTACACCCACTTAAGTGTACTGTTTGGTGCGGTGTATCGTCTGTCTCGTATTTCTTCGAAAATGAAGACGGTATTGCAGTTTCCATCAATAGTGCTCAATATCGGACAGTGTTGGAATATTTCCTAGGGCCAGCTGTGGAAAACCAGCCAACCCCTTGGTTCAACAAGATACTGCAAGGGACTCAATGGTTCTTTTATGCAATAACACAACGTTCATTTTGCGCCACCCTGTGTAAAATTTTTCTTTAAAAAAAAGTTTCATTCTCCCTCTTTCTGATACAATTCGCCCTTGAAAACTAGCCGCGATCCTATGCACTTATTCTAAGAAATTTTTTTTTGTATCTATGTTTTGATTCGTGCTTCATAATTATTTAGAAACTCTTTGGGGAATATTAGAATAAAAATGCTGTCCTATTTAATCATTTTATTCAAATTATTTTTAAGAGGTGGAAATGCGATAAATTACACACACAATTAGACCGATGAATACTAATGCAACATAAGCGGCGAATTGGTCCCATACTAATATTGGATATGACAATTCTATGACTTCCTTATTTTATGATTAAACAAAAAAAAATTCATTTCAAGTTAAAGAAATTTTTCATACAATTTACTAAAGGAAAAATACTGAGTAGCTCGAGATGGGTTTTTTATAAATTCAATTACCTGTAAATTTTAGTTTTGTTTTCTGATTACAAATTAAATTAGTTCAAAAATGTTAGTATAATCTGGAAAAATATTTGAGAAAGGAAGTTAAGTAGTTGAAAGAAACTTTAAAAAAACGTGTTAAAATCTATAATACCAAGTTGTAATTTGCTAAGTAATTTATTAGGAATCGTTTTCAATGGCATTGACATAACGCGTAATTCATCGTAAGGTACATTTTTCAATCTGTATTTTTTTCAGACATCACGCGTGAATAGTATGAAGCTGTCATAGCTTTTTGATGGAATGACTTAGGCTGAGAACACACTGAATCAGATAAAACAGCCAGAAACAAATATGTCAAATTTATCGAAACGATCTGTTGAGCCAGATCGCACTTTAACGCTTATTAATGGCATAAAACTAAATGTTTTGCCTAATCAGTGTGGGAATTTACAAAACAGAATTAATTAGATTGAAAATTTCAAATTTAGATCGATATATCATTCCCATTATATGAGATGTTTCAATACATTTAAAAATTCACACAAGATTTTCAAAAATCGAGCACCGATTTCATTTTAGCATTTCTGATATAAAACACGAGAAATTTAGAATAATTTTTCCACATTACACTCTATTGCAAAGTTTAGATTTCGAAAACTTACATTTTGTAAATAAATATATATTAAAGAAAAAATTTCAAATAATTTCAATTTTTTTTCCATTTCTAAACGTGAAATTTTACATCGGACTAAAAAAACATGATACCATCCAACAGTATCAGGCATGATTTTTGGCGTTTCGAAACACTGAACCCGTGAATTAGCCACCTAGATAGCGGATATTACACCTATGGATTACTTTCGATTGATGCCTTGGAAGCAAACATTACTCGGGCCATTGGTCAGATTCCAGTGGTAATGCTCCAACAAGTCGTTCAAAATTGGACCTATAGAATTGATCACCTAAACAAGTGATTCCCAAAGTGGTCTATATCCACCCCGAAGGGTGGACGACGACCTGCAATGGGTCCATGTCAGCGGAAAAAAATTTGGCGGTCCATGAAACGAAAATGGGTTATTTTATGTAACAGATACTAAATTTTAATTTCGTTCGTTTTAATTTGAATTTAATTATTAAGTGTATAAAACTTACTATTTGTTTTTTTAAGTTTTTCACACTACACTGCACTAGTGTTAGAAATTTAAATATTTTAAAGGGCTAAAAGTGAGTATACCACCCTTGGGGTAGTCTTGGGGTAGTATACTCACTCTGAGCTTTTTCAAAGTGAGTAGCACTATACCACCTTTCAAAAATACATTTGAAGTTGATGAATTTGCAAAAAATCAATATCAGGTAAGCAGGGGGTCTACCCAAAACCGAAAAACATGGTAAGTTGTCCACGAAACAAGCGTAGCTCCGGATAAGATTTGAATGGCATAATCTTCAAAAAATAATGGTATCGATTGCTCTTTCAGTTCTTAATAAAGTTTTGACCGTAACATTCAGTTTTTATCTTTTATTTTGCTGCGCTTCACAATGAATCGCCTTATATATAAGGAGCTGATTATCTTCGCAAACTTGCGAAGATGAATTTTTCATTTTTGACACATGCAATTTCGATTTTATTTTAACGGATTTTTCTTTTGGAATTGCATATCAAAAATTATTAAATTATATAAAATGTCGGGAAAAAGGAAATTAGTACAATTTTTAATTGAAAATGCATTTTATATTCAAAATAACTGACTGCCTAATGTCATTTCTGCGAAAATGAAAATTTATATTTCTGAAACGCTGTCACGGATGCAGATTATTTTAAGTTTTCCCTGGCCAATCAGAATGACCTGTCAAATTTTCGAAAAATCTTCGCAAAAATAATCGAGTCTCGTGACAAGCTCAATTATATTTTCAATGAGAATACCATTAGATGCTAACGAATTAGTCCACTTCGCTGGATACTATATACAATTTCAAGAAAAGAACGTCTTGGGTATAAATTGATTAAACAATTAAATTTAAAAATTATTTGATTGAGAAAAAGTGCAAACTATATAAATAAAATCATAAATATTCGTTTGTTCCTAACCGGTAATCTCCGAAACTTCTCGACCAATTGCTTTGAAACTTTTACAGAATGTCCTATGCTATTATGACCATGTTTCTATGTACTTTTTATTTACCTATGTTACACCTGAGCCAGGTAATCATTGATTTAATAGAATAATCACCAAACAAAGCCACAAGCACGTTGAAAATCGTTGCCCTCCATCGAGAAAACGTGATTACTCTTACTCACACGCGCATACATCAATAATGTACATATAATACATAATGTAAGCAGAGTTTATAGAAAACACAAATGGGCGTAGTGGCGGCGTTAAAAATATTAATTCGGAGGGGCAAAACTTTAAATGGGCTTAATGCTTGTGTATTCTGGAACATCAGAATTGCGAAAAATGTTTGCGTTATTTATTCCAAAAAACAAGTTACTCTTAAGGGTACAAAATTAAATTATTCGCTTTAGTTTAGATCCTCTTTATTGAAATGTAGCGAGCAAATTATATCTCTACTAATTGGCGTAAAATTTTGTAAACCCGTAGCCGAAAGCCATTTCATACGTATTTTCTGGAAACATTAAAACAAAAAAAAATTTAAAACTGAAAATGCTAAATTTTCAAAAACATCGACGAATTTTAAGAGTTGTCCCCATTTTGAGCAAAAAATGACTGTCACTGCTTTCGCTTTTCTTTAAAATAAAAAGAAAGTGGAATTTGGCTCTAAGATTTATGATTCGAACTTGATTCAAAAAAACTAATTTTTTACTAATTTATGAATTAACATCATTTCTGTTTGATTAATTATAATTAAATAAAACCTATAAAATCATTTCTTTTGTATAGCAATAATGAAAATTCGCCCATTTTAGTACAAAATATATCAAACTTACATGTGAAAGGAAAAATGTTTCCACCCCGAAAATTAAAATACGAGCTAAAAAAGATATCGTAAAAAAGGGTTTATGCCAAAAATTAAGTTTTTTTTAAAACATTCAAAATTAAATTTTAAAATTATACTACTAATTGGCGTAAAATTTTGAAAACCCAAAGCCGAAAGACATTTAATACGTAGTCTCATTTTTTGGAAACCCTAAAAGCAAAAAAGGCAATTAAAAATGAAAATGCTGAATTTAACAAAATCTTAGATGAAATTTCCAGCTTGAGACGATTTATAACACAAAAGCGCTTACATCCTGGCCAATCGCCGGTGGATAGGCATGATATTACAGTACGTGTTTTTAAACAGAAGCTGAAATCGCTGATGGAATTCATGGTAAAACATGAATTGTTTGGGTCTGCGCGCTGCTGGGTCTACTCAGTGGATTGGCAAAATAGGGGATTCCCAAACGTACATATACTAATCTCGCTCTATAACAAAACCACTTGAAATGCAATCGACGATCTAATATGCGCTGAAATACCGATGTCGATAAGGATTTGTATGAATTTGTGACGAAAAATATGACACATGGACCTTGCAGTACGCTGAATCCAAATTCACCATGCATGATAGAATCCAACACAGTTACAGGAAACGATGGATATCCTTTATACAGAAGAAGATCAGCAGAAGATGGCGGTAAATTAGAAACCCCTAGCATATTCGATGAAACTACGATAGGCAAACTCTACACCGTGCATTTCAATCAAGATGAATGCTTCTTTCTTCGCACGGTGTTGATAAATGTGGCCGGTCCAACGTCTTTCCACCAATTGAGAATTGTGAACGGTGTTACACATGCCACTTTCCGGAGCGCATGTCAAGCTCTGAATTTATTGCAGAACGACAGACACTGGGATGTATGCATTAATAACGAGTGCAACACGTCACATCCATATCAAATTTGCGCATTGTTTGCAATTATATTGATCGCCTGCTCTCCTTCATCTGCAACAGAGTTATAGGAGAAATTTAAAACCCACATGGCTGAAGATATTTTCCGTCGAATATGTAAGGAAAATTCAAATATGAACGGATTTCTCAGCAGAAATCTGCAAGGAAGTGTTGATAATGATTGAACATTTGTGCTTGGAAATCGCGAACAAAGTTCTCAATCAATTGGGAATGCCATCACCGAATCGATCTGCTGCTGCTTTGTTTGATGTAGAATTGGGCCGTGAACAAAATTGCAACACGGGTGATCTTTTGTCCTATGTGCAATCAAATATTCCTAAGCTAACGTTTGAGCAAAAGGGCATTAACGATCAAATAATGCAAACTGTCAATAACCGAGTAGGAGGAATATTCTTTTTAGATGGGCCAGGAGGAACTGGTAAAACGTTCTTAATTAGATTGATTCCGGCCACAATTCGATCCCAAAATGACATAGCCTTAGCTCTTGCGTCATATGGAATAGCAGTGACATTGCTACCAGGTGGAAGAATGGCTCATTCCGCTTTGAAATTGCCATTAAACATTCAATTCAAATTCATTGAAAATCCCACATGCAACATTTCCAAAGCATCCGACATGGTAAAAGTATTGCAGAAATGCAAACTTATTGTTTGGTATGAATGCACAATGGCGCACAAAAAATCGCTCGGGGCACTTGATAGAACATTGCAGGACTTACGTGCAAATATCAGATCATTTGGGAACGCATTAATATTGGTTGCAGGAGATTTCAGGCGAACAATACCTGTAATTCCTCGATCGGCACCAATCCAGCGGACCAAAAAATGTTTGCCTGAAATACTCTACTTTGTGGCGACGCGTAAAGACGTTAAAATTGCCTACAAATATGCGACTA
This sequence comes from Xylophagus ater, assembly GCA_963422695.1. Lineage (NCBI taxonomy): Eukaryota > Metazoa > Arthropoda > Insecta > Diptera > Xylophagidae > Xylophagus > Xylophagus ater. Next base: position 31,895,672 of record OY730483.1, read on the forward strand.
CAGCTGCAAAACGATCGGTCAGCAGAGATGTTCTCACATCAATTGTTGAAAATTAGGAACGGAAAGGTGGCGGTTGATCTGACGTCAGGACGAATTTTATTGCCTCATAACTTCTGCGATTTAGTGACGTCAAAAGAAGAATTGGTTGAAAAAGTATTTCCCAATATTCAAACCAATTATAAGAATCACGATTGGCTAAGTGAACGAGCTATTCTTGCGGGCAAGAACAAAGACGTCTACGAACTTAACAATATTATTCAGTCTAACATTCAAAGCGAGGTGGTCACATACAAGTCCGTCGACACTGTTGTAGAAGCAGATGAAGCGATTAATTATCCAACAGAATTTTTGAATTCACTCGATCTGCCGGGGATGCCACCGCACGTTCTGCAATTGAAAGTCGGTGTGCCAATTATCATGTTGTGAAATATCAACCAGCCAAAGCTTTACAACGACACGCGGCTTGCAATAAAAAAATTAATGAGCAACATCGTAGAAGCAACAATCTTAACAGGACCTTTTAAATGTGAAGATGTGCTCATTCCTCGCATTCCTATGATTCCAACGGATATGCCATTTGAATTTAAGAGATTGCAATTCCCGATTCGATTGGCGTTTGCAATCTCCATCAACAAGGCTCAGGGTCAATCTTTAAAATTGTGCGGTTTGGATCTAGACACGGATTGCTTCTCACACGGAAAATTATATGTTGCGTGTTCTAGAGCCGCCAAACCAGAAAATCTGTATATCTGCACAGAAAATAGAACAACAAAAAATGTTGTATAACCACAAGCAGTGTGAAATTAAATATACGAAAAACGTGCGCTTTTGCTTTTCTTTTCCATTTAACCAGACTGAGCCACAGCAACGCGTGGTCGGGTACAGCTAGTTAAAATTTCAAATCGCTCTCTAAATGGTAGTAATTTCAAATCTTTCAAGATGGGTCTGCTCAAAATACTTAGGATAGTTATTCTTAAAAATGTTTGAAGTCTAAGTGAAGGCCGCTAAAGACCTTCAGATAAATCTGTGCGATTTCTCTGAACAGATTTTTGTGTCAGATAAATCGTTCCACGGTTCAGCCTACACACCTTCAGATAAATCTGTGCGATTTGTCTGTCAGATAAATCGATCTACGGTTCAGCCTATACGCCTCTAGACAAATCTGTGTGATTTGTCTTTCAGATAAATCGTTCTGCGGTTCAGCCAAATCAGACAAATCTGTGCGGAGGCAAAAACTACGCAATTTTTGGTCTGTTCAGACGGTCGGAAATAAAATGAAAATATCTATTGACAAAACTGTACAGATTTATACATATTTTTGTTTTGGTCTCCAAGTTGTGTCTTTATTTATACAAATTTAATAACTTTATATTATAAAATATAAAAATATATAATAATTATCTTTTCAATCTTGCAACTTATTTAACCATCCAAACATACATTCCTTTTATAGTTTTGACCTATATTTATTAATTAAATATTGAAAAACCTAATAATGACGAATTAATTAATTATAAACTATTTTGACTATACCAGAAGATGAGAATTTAATGTTCTCGAAACGCGTAGTGAATTAATAAAATACACTAAATAAGTTGCAAGATTGAAAAGATAATTATTATATATTTTTATATTTTATAATAAAATAAATATTTAAAGTTATTAAATTTGTATAAACTATAGAGATTTGTCTGAACAGGAAAATCTTGGTATGTGTAGGCAAAAAGTGTATGCAGCTTTTATTTTAGTTTTGCTACAGCGTCACTTGTGTCAACTTCTTTCCAATTCGTGTCACCGTTTATCGTAAATCCATGGCAAACAAACAACGTGAGTCGACGGAAGAATTTATTGAAATTGATCGTTCCGAACCTTGTCTTTCGAAAATGAAAGAAAAAGGTTATCATGATCATGACAACAAGTTACGTTTTTTATTTTTTAGTAAACATATTAGACCGATAATTCCCAGAGCGTCATCTGTCGAAGCCATGTTGCTCGCGAAACTGAAATAAAAACATAAAGTAATTTAAAATCGGCCTATAGCCGATTTTTTGATGCCCTATGGTAGAAATGGGAGAGAAAAATTGTGAAAACTAACAATATATCAAGGTTTTTCTTCATAACTTTGTTTGCCCTTGTCTAAATTTTCTCTAATTTGTAAGTAACTCAGACCCTGGTAGCATAAGTCTAATTTGCAAATTTCATTCAAATCGGTGCATTAGTTCTGGAAATACATCAAAAAAACTTTCTGAACAGGGTTATTTCTTCCTACGACTACTTCTTTCTCCACTATCCTTAGACCGATATCACTGAAATTTACAATGGTATGGTCTATTAATGTAGTCAACCAATATAATTAATTTAAACAAAATTGCTATACCAATTTTCCAATTAAACCCGAAAAACTATATAAAAAGAAACGACAAAACTTTATGGTCGCCCCTGTTTTTCCTTAATAACTTCGCTGCCCCTCAGTCGATTTTGCTGAAATACAATACCAAAACCACTATAGCAATAACCAAGTCGCATTCTAAATTTCATCAAAATTGGATAACGCGTTTTTAAGTTATTTTGTCAACGGACGGAGGGAGCATTAATGCAGGGAATTTTTTTCAGAATTTTGGCTCATTTTCAAATCCAATTACCCCAATTTGTTCTGCCAGAATTTCACAATTTTTTTTCTAAGTATTCTATAAGATGTCACCTTTTTAGCGCGCTATAAAATAACTTGATAGGATTAGAACTACTAAAGTTATACGATTCTAAAGGGAACTATTGGAAAAAAAACGCCACGAACTTTCTGCTTAACTGAATATTTTAAGGTTTTTCTCTCCATAACTTCGTTTCTTCATTCTCAAATTGGCCCAAATTCACAGGTAGGCTGGCGTCTAATAGTATAAATACGTTTCGTAAATCTGATTAAAATCCGTATATAACTTTTTAAAATACATTGGAAAAACTTTATGAACAGGCTTATTTTAGGCTACAACTATTTCTTTCTCCACTATCCTTGGACCGATTTGACTGAAAATTAATTCGGTATCGTCCGTCCGTCCGTAGACAAGATAACTCAAAAACGCGTTATCCGATTTTGATGAAATTTATAATATGAGTTGCTTGTTCCTTAACTTGGTTTGGTATTGCATTTGAGCCAAATCGATCGATGGGGGGCAAAGTTATAAAGGAAAAACCAGGGTGACCAGAAAGTTTTGTCGTTTTTTTGGTTATGGTTTTTCGGATGTAATTGGAAAATTTGTGACCCGATTTTGTTCAAATTAATTATATAGGTTAACTGCATAAATAGACGATACCGAATTAATTTTCAGTCAAATCGGTCCAAGGATAGTGGAGAAAGAAATAGTTGTAGCCTAAAATAAGCCTGTTCATAAAGTTTTTCCAAGTAGTTTAAAAAGTTATATACGGATTTTAATCAGATTTACGAAACGTATTTATACTATTAGACGCCAGCCTACCTGTGAATTTGGGCCAATTTGAGAATGAAGAAACGAAGTTATGGAGAGAAAAACCTTAAAATATTCAGTTAAGCAGAAAGTTCGTGGCGTTTTTTTTCCAATAGTTGGCTTTAGAATCGTATAACTTTAGTAGTTCTAATCCTATCAAGTTATTTTATAGCGCGCTGAAAAGGTGACATCTTATAGAATACTTAGAAAAAAAATTGTGAAATTCTGGCAGAACAAATTGGGGTAATTGGATTTGAAAATGAGCCAAAATTCTGAAAAAAATTCCCTGCATTAATGCTCCCTCCGTCCGTTGACAAAATAACTTAAAAACGCGTTATCCAATTTTGATGAAATTTAGAATGCGACTTGGTTATTGCTATAGTGGTTTTGGTATTGCATTTCAGCAAAATCGACTGAGGGGCAGCGAAGTTATTAAGGAAAAACAGGGGCGACTATAAAGTTTTGTCGTTTCTTTTTACATAGTTTTTCGGGTTTAATTGGAAAATTGGTATAGCAATTTTGTTTAAATTAATTATATTGGTTGACTACATTAATAGACCATACCATTGTAAATTTCAGTGATATCGGTCTAAGGATAGTGGAGAAAGAAGTAGTCGTAGGAAGAAATAACCCTGTTCAGAAAATTTTTTTGATGTATTTCCAGAACTAATGCACCGATTTGAATGAAATTTGCAAATTAAACTTATGCTACCAGGGTCTGAGTTACTTACAAATTAGAGAAAATTTAGACAAGGGCAAACAAAGTTATGAAGAAAAACCTTGATATATTGGTAGTTTTCACAATTTTTCTCTCCCATTTCTACCATAGGGCATCAAAAAATCGGCTATAGGCCGATTTTAAATTACTTTATGTTTTTTTTATTATAAATCACTTTTATTATGTATAATTACAACTTTCTTTGTTGTTTCTATACATTTGATAATTCACTCTAAATTCTAATTGTACAATTCAAAAAAAATATGTATATATCAAAAATTACGAAATTGAAATAATCCAATTTGGATAGATTCTACTTTTAATTATGTTACAATTGCAATTGAATTGATTCTACGTTAAAAACACACCAAAAAAACTTATTTTTTTTACTTTTGATAATATCTGAGATAAATACGAACGAATTTTGATATAGTTGTCGGTTTAGAGATTTTCTTTCAACTCGCTGAAAAAATCCTTTTTCTCTTCTTAATTATAAAATACCAACGTAAAAAAAAAGAAAACAGGAAAATTAACGTTATATTTAAGTTCGTCGACCCATTATATACTAATTTTTTGCAAGGTTGAAAGAATGTTGGAGTCGAGCTTCAAACCATACTTTCGTTTTTTAGTTTTCCTGTTGATCATTGTGAATTTCAATTGATGATGAGTTTTCATATCGATATCGGGTGATAGTTCAAAGGTAAACAAACATTCTGATAAGAAAACAAAAATAATATTAAATAATTGATGATTAATGTTTTATTTTTTCTAGGTATTCTCTGGTGATGTTCATAGATGAGTATTGTTCCATTGAATATTATTATTAACTCCTTTCGGATGCAATCTTATAATTTCAGGTCAGCATACTGATGAGTCTTCAACATTCTCCCCGGCCTTGAGCCAGTACAAAGTTGGTCAAAATATATACATATACGATTCTATAAAGATAGTAATTATTGCGGCATTTCCTCCGGCGTTCCGACTCGTCGTGAATTAAGGAATTAAAGGAATATTGGAAAGAAATTTCAAATATTTACTGTGTGAAATTCCTTAGCCTTTAAAGGTGATTTTGTATTTTTGTTTTTTTATTGAAGTTTATGGGTAATGTATGAATATAATGCATTTCCTTTTTAATATGATTTTGATATTTCTTTCTTTTTAGTGCACATATGTATATTCCATGGATGCATCATATTATCTACGGTCCTCCATTTTTTTTTTGTCGTTGGGATGATCGATTTGATCTTAAATTTTGTTTAAGTTTTTAGTGTACTTTAATCGTGTGTTACAATTAATGAATCACGTTTTGTTTCGTTATCAGTTATTGGCAAAAGACATAGTTTCGTAATAGGTCTTTTCATTGTAGAGTTGTAACGAAGTTACAAATAAGAATTCAACGGAAAATGTTTTGATCGAAAATATTTTCAGTTGCGAATATAATTCGCAGTTGAAAGGAGCTATTTGGAATATAAGACTCAAAATAAACTCCAGCATAATTAGTCTATCACCAGAGTCAGAGAAAGCCGGTTAGTAGGAAAGCTTTACTTACAAGACTGTGTTGGGACTCACCCGTACCCCCGTAAGAATCCTTCATAGTATAGTAGGATCTCTTCATAAGGGACACCTGTTCGAGTCACCCGAACTTTTATAGGAAGATTTGATTGATGTTGAACCGCTCTTACTAAATACGGAATCTCTCTTTACGAAATACCCGACCACAATACTGTTTGCGTCACCCGAACCGGCAGTACAGTGGAACGCCGATAAATGGTACACCTCAGCAGTGATACCATAACCGATTTCACCTTGTAAAGAGGTACCTGTGCCCGATCCGAAATACTGTGTGCGTCACCCGAACCGGCAGTATTGACCGCTTGTTGTTTTGAGTCACCCGTACCACTCAACAAGATCTTCTAGACCAGATTTCCGAGGTAGTAGGTAAAACTACTGACCTGCTCGTACATACGAGATACCTGTGCTTGATATTGTTTGCGTCACCCGAACCAAGCAATATCAAACAAATACCGACCGATACGAGCCATACACATCCCATGTATTGCTCCCCGTCTCGGAACATCTAACTTAACCTCCTACCCCAATACTAACAACCGTATCTCCAAATAGGCAGGCAGGCATAAATAGTGAATAAAGATAAAATTATATTATTTTTAACATAAAAACTGACTTGTTATTATTTCAACCGCTCTTATTCGACCCCTGGAGCCGGCGAGCTCACCCCGTGTAGAAAACAACGTTACAGAGTATTGTGTTTTTACTGTCGCAACTCGTATCAAACTGTCTTTCCCAGCTCTACCCAATAACCAATTGGATGGTGGTAATCGTTCATCTTTGATGAGCACTAGTTGTCCAATTTTTATGTTCGGATGTTGTGACAATATTTAGGCCGCTGTTGTAAGCGGGTTAAATATTCATGACTACATCTCGTCCAAAAGTTTTGAAACAATTGTTGTTGATATTTCCATCGAGATAAACTATTAATCTTGTCATCAGTAAGAGATGAATCTGGTATAGATAATAATTCTCCTCCTATTAGAAACTGTCCTGGAGTAAGAGCGTTCACATCTTTTGGATCACTACTTAATTCTGTTAGAGGCCGTGCGTTAAAACCGTGTAGAACTCTTCGAAATTTAAAGTCGTGTTTCTTAGTGTACGGCACAAATAGAATTTAACGAACTTCACTACAGCTTCCCATAGACCTCCAAAATGTGGAGAAGCTGGTGGTATGAAATGCCAAGTGATTTGTTGTTTCGTGAGTATATTAGCTGATTCCTTCGTGACTTCTTTCAGAGTACGTTGTAATTCTTTTGTCAGTGTACTATTTATTCCGACGAAGTTTGTATCAGAGCATAGTCCTCTTCGGCTTGTGAATCTCCTGAATGCAGCAAGAAATGCTTCGGATGATAAATCCGAAACTGCCTCTAGAGGAATGACCTTCCCTGCTAAACAAATGAAAATTGCTATATATCCTTTATGTGATCGAGAACCTCTCCCCTTTGACATACGTATTTGAAACCCACAGTAGTCAATTCCAGTGTGAGTAAATGGACGAGTTATGTTTACTCTGGGAGTCGGAAGATTGCCAAACAGTTGCTTCATCGTTTGAGCTTTGGATCTATAACACACTGCACATTTGTGAAGTTCTAGTTTGATTGTATTTCGTGCATTAAGAAGCCAGTATTTTCATCTTACTAATGATAATACCAATTGTGTTCCACAATATAGGCTTTCTTTATGAGTGTTTCTGATTAGTAATGTGACGAAATGATTTTTATCGGGCAAAATAATCGGATGTATTTCATTATATGGAAGAGCAGAATTTTGTAAACGCCCTCCAACTCGAAGTAATCCGTTATGATCAAGCATTGGATTCAAATTGATTATTTTGCTTTTTGGTTTTATATTTTGTTTTAACTTCACTTGATTTATTTCATTTGAAAACTCTCTTTCTTGGATCATTTTTATGATGGTGTCGTATGCCTAACGTAACTCAGATGGCTGAAGGTTACCCTTGGACTTATTCTTTGATTGACAATTGAAAATAAATCGTTGACAATATGCTATGAACGAAATTAGTTGTGTCATTGAGGAAAATTTGTTCATAATTTCAATGCCATAGTCTTCATTTAGTGCACAGTGTTCGTTGTAGTATTGATGTTGACTGAATTTAGTAGATAAGATAAAATAAAACGTCTGTTTTCTATTGAATCCAACAGTATTATATTTTCTTTAATTGATTTTACAATAATGTCAACTTTCTGAGGTTACTTGATATAATATTTATTTTATATATAATAAAACTGAGTGTTTTAATTGTCTATGACTACATGATATAATATTTATATTTTCTATATCCTAAGTGTATTTCTTGATAACAATTGGTAACACTTCCCCCCCCCCCCTGAACCGATAGGTTCTGAAGAACTTGTGCCTAGCATTTGCTCATAGAGCCAAGGGAAAACCCTACTAAAGGGAGAAAACCTTGGTCAGGCATGACAAGCGGAGGTTGTCAAGGGAGGAGGGTTGATATTATCTGGAAGCAGGAATAGGACGTACTAGTTCGGTCGATCACATTTGTAACTTGTTGTCTTTTCCCTTTGAATGGACAGGAATTTTGATCACAGCAGAACGTATTAATCCGTCACCAGATTTGATAACACTAACAATCCTTCCTAGAGGCCATTTGGATGGTGGAGTATTTTCGTTTTGAATGAGAACCATATCATTCGGATTTAAATTGTGATGAATGTTATACCATTCATTCCTTTTTTGTAAGCCTGAGATGTAATCATCTTTCCAAGAGATCCAAAACTGCTGAAACATCTTTTGCTGAAGACCCCATAAGGTGAGCCTGTTATCGACAATTTGTTGAACGTCTTCTGTGAGTGGTCGCTGCAGAGTTGACCGTCCGATCACGAGGTGAGCGGGTGTAATAGGATGGAGATCGCTGGGATCATCGCTTTGAGCAAAAAGAGGCCTGGCGTTCATGCAGGCTTCGATCTGTACCATTAATGCGTACATTTGGTCAGCAGTGAGCACTCGAGAACCAAGCACTCGTCTGAAATGATGCTTGAATGTCTTTACTGCAGCTTCCCAAATACCACCTTTAAAGAAGGCACCAGGAGTGATGAATTTCCAGCTAGTTCCGAATTCTGAAAGTTCCTGTTGTGGAAATTGACCGTTCCAATCTTTAAGAACACGAGCCATCTCATTATTAGATCCAACGAACGTTGTACCATTGTCTGACCAAATTTCGGAACAAAGGCCTCTACGGGCCGTCATTTTAGCGAAACATTCGAGGAATGCTTCAACATTGAGACCCCTTATGACATCAAGATGAACTGCTCTGGTTACGAGGCAGATGAAGATAACCACCCATCCTTTGATGGTAGTAGGTTCTTTAGGATGTTGATTAACAGCCGCAGGTTTTGCTGCTATTTTGCGCAACTTAAATGGTCCCGCAAAGTCCACACCTACGCGTGAAAAAGGAGGTGCAGGAGTTGTTCGGACTGAAGGAAGTGGACCCATTAGCTGCTGAGCCATAGCCTTACTGTGCCTAATGCACTGAATACATTTCTTATTGATAAAGTGCTTTATGAGGAGCCTCACCTTGAGAATCCGAAATTGTTGTCGAAGGACGCCAATACAGAGCTGTGGCCCGCCATGATTAGTGCGCATGTGTACATCTTGCACTAGAAATCGTACAAACTTGTGATCATCAGGCAGAATTAGCGGATGCTTTTCATCAAATGAGAATTCTGACCTATCCAGTCTACCGGAGAGTCGTAAAGTAGAATCTGTAGCGCACTATGCAGGTGTTAATTTCAAAAGCCGAGATGCCTTTGGTAAAGGTAAATTGTTTTCGAGTGCATGAATTTCCTTTCGGAAAGACACGCGTTGAATCAAACGAATCCATGTCAGTAAAGCCTGTTTCTTTTCATTACAAACAACTGTTGCGACTGCAGGTAACGGTGATGGAATAGAGCTTTTCTTGGGGAGCCGTTTGCAGAGTGAATGCTTAAGAGCACTAATAAATCTTAATACATAAGCTGTCACTAGTAGTATACCAGAAAGAGAAGATCTTCCTTCTAGAGAAGAAACGAATTGTCCTTTTTCATCGATGACAGAGAATTCATCAAGTTCAGGATTTCCGGTTGATAAGCCTCCCTCTTTAATAATCTGTTGAGAAATGACCAGTACAGCACGCGCCTTGCTCAGAGTTTTTTTAGTTTCTTTAACATCATTTTCTCTTCCTCAACACTGAGTTTGAATGACCCAGTATTAGGCCATTGTGAATTAGGTATAGACAGCCAAAAGGGGCCGTGCCACCAAATAGCGGTTTTTTGTAAAACAGTTGGGGGCATTCCACGAGATAAAATGTCAGCAGGATTGTCAGTGGTGGTGACATGTGACCAATTGTCTATCTGCGAATTTTCAAGAATATGAGTAATTCTTGTACCGACAAATGAGGACATTCTAGATGGATCCTTGTTTATCCAGTGAATGACGATGGTGGAATCAGTTCAACAGTATGTCCTGATATGGTATAATCTAGTGGCATCAGTGGTCATTAAGTTGATCTGCGAGCCAGAATCACAAAGTGTTCGCACAGGCCTTGCGAGTAGTAGCAGATGTTGAGGTTGAAGCTGAAACTCTTGTTGATCTGAACCGTTTGTTTCCGTTTCCATTTTCTACTGCGCGTCTCTTCTGAGACGAGAGAAATGGATTAGAATTCCCTTTTGCAAACAGGTGGTCATTTTCACCATGCTTCCTATTCGATTTATTGTCCAGATAATTTTTATGGGAACTGTGTGCAGTGGTTGTCAAAATTATGATTCTGTTTTCAAGAAATTCCATAAATTCATTGAGGCTAGGTATGGTTGTACCTTGACGTCCAGTATGCCATTCTTGAAGACCTCGTACATCGAGCTTGCGAAGCAAAATCTCGAGGACGATGGGATCCCAATTCTGTGATTGAATTTCCAAATGAGTGAGTGCGTAGAGGGATTGCTTCACAGTATCAATAAACCTTCTGTAATCTGTAGGTGCAGAAGAGGTTAGCTCAGTCAGATCGAGGATTTGACCGATGTGAGCACGCATAAGAATATATGGTTTGTAATATGTGGTCTCAAGAGCATCCCAAATACGTTTCAATTCAGACTCATTTTGTTCCTGAACCACACCAATGAGTCGACGTGCATCTCCTTTCAGAGCGCCAACTATTAAATCAATTTTAGCATACGCAGGGTAGTGTGCATCGAGCACTCTTGCCTTAACAGTAGCCCTGGATAACGTATACTCGTTGTACTTGCCATTCATATGACTCAACTTTATTTGTTGTGGTTTCGGTTGATTAGCCTCGGAAACTGAATTGAAGTTGTTGAGTTTCCGTTTTAATTCGGATCTGGCAGCATCGTATGCAAGAGAGACCCCTTCCAGTTCAAAGTCCATCTGATCATCAACGAAGCTTCCATCATTATAGTCAATCATGCTTACATGCTCCAGAATTTTATTATAATTTCTGGTGTAACCAGCCCAATTAAGATGAAGCCTCTCAAGGAGAGATTCAACATACGCCATGTTAGCTTCAGGAAAGCGGTCATTAGCCAGATGTTTTTCCTGGAAGCTCATTAAAACACGGTTGAAGCTTTCTTTGCTCGCCTGATATGGAGCCCACTTATTATTTAGTGCCATTTTGTCCACAGCGTGTGCCAGTCAGAAATATTATGAGTATGCCGCCAAGCAGTATGAATGAAACAAAATAAAGAGCTGGTCAGTGATACAATTGACTGCAGTAATTAAAGCTAGAAAGAAAATTCAAAAGGAAGAAGATCATGCCATAGCTGCTAAATTTCAAATACTTATAGTTATTAATTTTTCTGCCTCGTAGTTAAGTCTTGAGGTGACATCTGCTCTCTTTCTAGCATATTATCGATTGGCAATATGGACGAAGGATATATGAACGTATTTGGCATTATAAATAATGATGTAGAAGGAAAAGCCATATGGACCAGACGGATAATGAATAGCTGTGAATTAATTGCAAATAGACCTATGTATGATAAAACGCAAATATTCCTCTAATCTATTTACAAGACTTTGACAAAAACTGAGAATAGCTTCATTATGGTAACACACAACACACTGAACGCACTTGACATTGTAAAATATTATTAGGAGTAATAATATGAATAAACGTCAGAATTTTCGAGATCCATTGATCGGTATCTCATTCTCATTCCATTTTAGCGAGGCTAGCGAATGAAGCGAGAGCGACATTCGTCTTTGGACCTTCAACACAACCCTGGCCATGATTGTGCTAAAGGCTGTGCGTAGAGAACGCACATTAATGCCAAATGGAGAAATATGTACGAATTGGATTTTTTAGGCAGAGTTACTAGAACTTGTCTGCCCGAGGTTTGCATGCGTAACACGCGAATATTATTAACACGTGGTGAGCACGAGGTGCTCCTTGTGCGAGGCACGACCTTGATAAGGCAGGATTACAATTGTGTCAATGTTTCAGTGAGAGGTGCACATTTGAATAACAACAACACGGCTGGGATTTATCGCTTAATTTGACAAGAATTTTATATCACTCAAGAGACAGTATACATGCTAGCTCCTGGTCGAGCTCATATATCCATATCCGAAAATCAATACTACCTCAAATACCGTAGCCATTGAGTGAACATCAACAAAGCGGATGCCCAAGCAATGACCACATTATGAAATCAATGAAGAAGGCAATTTAAGAATAAAATGGAATGTCGTCCAATTTCCCTCTTAATCATTCCGTCAAGAAGAGAATTTATTGAAACACAAACTGATAAAATGCCAAACGAAATGCCTTTCCTTACACGAAAATTTCAAAGGATTACTCACACCCCAGATAAGCATGAATAGAAAATATCAGCCTCGAACCACACAATTCCTGCCAAATGGAAATACATTGACATATTCCCTTTTAAAAATAAAGATAAAACAATGAGGAGGACACGATTTAGGAAAAACTTCACAGATTTAACAAAATACGCGATTTTCTACTGCTTGATTCCACGAGGCAGAATAAGACAAAAATATGCTGCAAGGCAGCGGTTTTCCACTGCTTGATTCTACGAGGCAGAATAGAGACAAAAAATATGCTACAAGGCAGCGGTTATCCACTGCTTGATTCTGCGAGGCAAAATCAAGACAAAAAACATGCTGCAAGGCAGCGGTTATCCACTGCTTAACCCTACGAGGCAGAATCAAGACAAACAACATGCTGCAAGGCAGCGGTTATACACTGCTTGATTCTACAAGGCAGAATCAAGACAAAAAACATGCTGCAAGGCAGCGGTTATCCACTACTTGATTCTGCGAGGCAAAATCAAGACAAAAAACATGCTGCAAGGCAGCGGTTATCCACTGCTTGACCCTACGAGGCAGAATCAAGACAAAAAACAGGCTGCAAGGCAGCGGTTATCCACTGCTTGACCCTACGAGGCAGAATCAAGACAAAAAACATGTAAGCTACGAGGTAGCAATTACCTGAATTTTCTTGTTTTGGCTGAGTGCCAATAAGAAAAAAAAAACAATAACCCACCAAGAAATGGTAGATTGTATGTTTCCAAAGGATCTTTCCCGGGTTTCGGCACCAAAATGTTCGTTGTAGTATTGATGTTGACTGAATTTAGTAGAAGAGATAAAATAAAATGTCTGTTTTCTATTGAATCCAACAGTATTATATTTTCTTTAATTGATTTTACAATAATGTCAACTTTCTGAGGTTACTTGATATAATATTTATTTTATATATAATAAAACTGAGTGTTTTAATTGTCTATGACTACATGAATTAATATTTATTAATATTTATATTTTCTATATACTAAGTGTATTTCTTGATAACAATTGGTAACACACAGCTAACAACTAACTTTTTCAATTCCACTGTCGTGTCAATAATTTGCTTCTGAATTGGCCAATTTTCTATAGATTTTTTCAACCAAGTTGGTCCGTTCCACCACATATCAAATGATATCAATTCTTGTGCTAATAGTCCTCTAGAGGCGCAAGCAGCGGGATTATCTTTCGAAGGAACGTGTCTCCATCGAAAATTGCCCACCAATTCATGTATGTGCGTTACTCTATTTGCTACAAAGGTTTTCCATTTGGTTGGATGACCTTGTAGCCATGAAATTACTATTTAGGAATCAGTTCAAACAAATAGGTCTTCTATGTTTATTTGTAATGACTGCTTGACTCGTTTTATCAACTTGGCTAAGAGAGTGGCACTACACAATTCTAATATTGGTATGGAAATGGTCTTAATGGGAGAAACTTTAGTTTTCGCAGTCAGTAAATTAGTATGTGTTCTATTTTGATGATCTATGGTTATCAAATACAATACTGCTGCGTATGCCTTATTTGATGCATCACAAAATCCGTGTATATAATTTCGAGATTGCGCATCAGTGTGTAGCCATCTTTGTATTTGTATACTTTCGATCACATGTAACTCTTTACGAAATTCTTCCCAGAAATATTTTAAGTTCGATGGTACATTTTCATCCCAAGTTAAACCTGCAAGCCACAGTGATTGAAGAAACATATTTGCCGAAACTATTACAGCTGCAAGCCATCTCAGTGGATCATATAATCGTGCTATGTCGCCAAGTATTTTACGTTTGCTGTAATTGCTTAAATCCGCTTCGATATTCACCTGGTATGTAAAATAATCTGCGTTTGGATACCAGTGAATACCAAGAGTCTTGACAGAACTAGTTTCGAATTCATGGTGCGAATCAATTTCTCCAAATTCTTCTGGTAATGTATTCAGAAGTCTGTTGTCATTTGCTGACCATTTTCTAAGTTGGAATCCTCCTGAATCCAATAGTTTTATCAAATTGTTTTGAAGTTTGAGGCCTTCTTCTAAAGTATCGCTGCCTGATAAGAGATCATCTACGTAAAAGTCGTTCAATATGATGTTTGATGCTGAAGGAAAATTATCGGCTCCATCTCTAGCTAATTGTTGAAGCGTTCGAATAGCTAAATATGGGGCACGTGTTTCTTCAAATGTTACCGTTGTAAGGTAGTATTCGCGAATTGATTCGTGGTATGAATTTCGCCATACAATTCTTTGATATTCAGCATCTTGTTGTTTGACTTTGATTTGACGGTACATTTTTTCGATATCTGCAGTGACGTCTCCATCTTAATAGAATTGATGCAAGGTCATCTTGTATGGTGGGTCCCGTATAAAGAGTGTCATTTAAACAGACAACGCTTGTAGTTTTTCTGGAAGCATCGAAAACAACTCGAAATTTAGCAGTAGTACTGGTTTCTTTTTTCACTGCATGATGAGGTAAATAGTTGCATGTAAGGAATGAGACTTCAGTTGTTTTCCTTATGTTGTCATTTTCTATGGTCTTCGCCTCTAGCATATGTCCTAGGTTAATATATTCTGATATGCATTTATGATCTTCTTCAGCGAATGTTGGATCCTTTTGAAAACGACGTTCCATTTGAAGGAGACTAGAAATTGCAATATCTCGTGATTTTCCGAATCTGCAATTTTTAGGTTCATGTGTGAATGGTAAATCAACTTGATATCGTCCGTTGGAGTCTCTCATACAACTTTGCTGGAAAATTTGCCCACATACTTCATGTTCAGGTCGTTTTGGAAACGGAATTGACATTTCTTCTAAGTTAGATGCTGCATGAAAACTTACGATACCTCTTTTCGGATTTGCGGTTGTAATGTTCGGAATTTCACTACATATTATCCAGCCAAAAATAGTCTCTTGAGCTATTGGTTCTCCTTCGTTTCCTCTTCGAAGGCCTCCGCAAAGTATTTTGGCATAAACATCTGTGCCTAAGATTAGGTCGGTTTTTCCTGGTCGTTTGTAGCATGGATCTGCTAATATCAAACCATCAAGATGACTGAAATCATAATGTTCAACTGAGTTATTGAGTAACCAATTTGTGAGAGTTTTCAGTATAAACGCTTCCATCTTAATGTTAGGTGTGTTCGATTGTCTCGTTGTTAAGAAGAAATTTACACAACTATTTATTTTACCTACATTGCATCCACCTACTCCAGTAACATTAGCATACATTGATTGTCTCTTCAGTTTAAGTTTTTGCACGACATTTTCTGATAAAAATGATGCCTGTGATCCTTGATCTATCAAAGCTCTAAGATATGTTTGATTTCCATCGTCCGAAATAGCTTTGATAACAGCTGTGGCCAAAAGAACTTCTTTGTTTCTACTGATTTGACTGCTTAAAGAATTCATTTGCTTCAGCATGGAGATGATGATTTGATGTCGAACCTTCATAATGTGTTCCAGATGTTGTATTTTGTAGCGAAAGATTGCTATTATTGTTTTGTTTATCCGATTGTTCAGCGTTTTGAATGTGTAGAAGCGTGTGGTGTCGTTTCTTGCAGTGGAAACAATTCATTTTACTGGGACAGCTCGCTAAAATGTGTTCTCTTCCTAAACGGTTTATACACAGACCATGTGTTTTAACTTTATTCAATTTATTGGCATAATCCATTTTAAGAAATATGGGACATTTACGCAGATGATGTGGTTCTGAGCAAATAAAACAAATTAATGTAATTTCAGAGTGAAATGACTGCACAAACTTATTTTCGAATTTGTTTCTTGGTGGCATTCTAGATTCTTTAGATGTCGTTTTAGCTTTATCAAGCAATGCCTCTAATACCCTTAACCGAGTTTCAAGAAACTCTTTGAATTAAGAGAGTTTTGGTAATTCAATACTCGCACCTAATGCTGCTTTCCACTGTTCGTGAGTTTCACTTGGCAATTTTTGAACTACCAAGTAGATAATAATTGAGTCCCAAGTACTTGTGTCTATTCCTAGATTTGTCAGCGCATGTAGACTTTCACATGTAGTATCCGCAAGTTATTTTATTCCCTCACATGATTCTATATTAAGAATTGGCTGATTCAATAGGTTTTTTAATTGCGTATTTACTAGTACTCTTTTAATTTCGTATCTCTGCACCAAAAGATTCCAAGCATTTATATAATTCATTTCGGAAATTGGATAGTGTCCCAAAAGATGCTCTGCTTGTCCCGTTACACTTGTTTTCAGGTAATGTAATTTTCGTACCGATGGAATGCGTTTATTATCATGGATTTATGATTTGAATAAATCATGAAATGATGTCCAAGATGAATAATCTCCAGAAAATTTTGGTATTGAAATTCGTGGAAGTTGTATTTCTTCACGTGACTCTGGAGTAGGCATTGCTTTCGTTTCTAATTTAGATGTTTGATCGTCTTTAATACGACGCAAAGCATCGATAAAGGCTGCTTAAAAGACAGAGAAGAAATCATTTCTGAAATATGGAAGGACGGCTGAAGTTACATCTTTACATAAAAGAATTTCATCATGCACTCTTTTGAACTCTTTCCAATACTCATTGAATTAGTTTATGCGAAACTGGTAATACGTTGGACTCTCCTTTCGAGTCTTTCCGTCCTTTTTGTAATTTTCGAATGACTTACACATAGTTTGATATGCATTCTGTTGTTGTTCAATATACGGTTCCATTTTGTTCAACAATATGTATATTTCTCAATAAAAAAAACTTTTTTTTAAATTTGATAAAATCTTTAACTCACACAATAAATAATAAGAAAAAAGGGAAATATGAAAGGACTTATCAATCGGCTTCGTCTAAAAACACTCCCGACATGTAACCGTAACCGTAAAATTTCACTATATCACTGATAATAAAACCTTGAAATTTTCACTTTTTATTTTTACTTAAGAAAACTCGTTTTCTTTGCTGTTTTCTATTGAGATTTAGATAAATCCGGCTCGACGGACCAATGTTTGGTTGTGAAGGATTTCGAATTTTCTTTAAGAAAAATTTGTTGATTTTTTAAACAAAAAATAAATTGCTATAGAAAATAATTACACTTATGTTGTATATATCAAAAATTATGAAATTGAAATAATCCAATTTTGATAAATTCTACTTTTAATTATGTTACAATTGCAATTGAATTCATTCTACGTTAAAAACACACAAAAAAACTTATTTTTTTTAGTTTTGATAAGATCTAAGATAAATACGGAACGAATTTTGATATAGTTGTCGGTTTATAGATTTTCTTTCAACTCGCTTTCTTTCTTTTAAATTATAAAATACCAATGTAAAAAAAAAAACAGGAAAATTACGTTCTATTTAAGTTCGTCGACCCATTATATACTAATTTCTTTACAAGGTTGAAAGAATGTTGGAGTCGAGCTTCAAACCATACTTTCGTTTTTTAGTTTTCCTGTTGATCATTGTGAATTTCAATTGACCATGAGTTTTCATATCGATATCGGGTGACAGTTCAAAGGTAAACAAACATTCTGATAAGAAAAAAAAAATAATATTAAATAATTGATGATTAATGTTTTATTTCTTCTAGGTATTATCTGGTGATGTTCATAGGTGAGTATTGTTCCATTGAATATTATTATTAACTCCTTTCTGATGCAATTTTATAATTTCAGGTCAGCATACTGATGAGTCTTCAATAGTATATTTAAAGATATATAGTATATTGAGAGATATTATAAACGCTAATAAGTCCAAAATCCATTTCATGAAAATGAATCAGTTCCATGTCCCTCTATCTGTCCGCTTCTTTAAATCGGAAATAAAATCTAAAGGACCGGTCCGATTGTCATGAAATTTTCACGGTTTTTGTGTTGCACAGAATGCTAGATGATATTCACCCTTGTTCTGTTTTACGGCGTTGGGTAAGTAAACGTAACGTGTTCGATGCGATTGGCCACGCGATCAGTGTTCTGAAAAACTACGTTTTCCGTTTAAAAAAACGGCAATCATCGCATATCAAAAATCACCTGGTTGTCTTTTTTGTAAATTATTTCATCAATAAATGTTTTACCGAAGAAAGTTCTTGTCATTATTAAAATAAATTTCATATATTTTTCAGCAATGTTTATTTCAAAATATAAATTACATTCTTGTGACATTTGTTTCATTCAGTAATCATTAAAAAATTTAAAAATGGAAAAAAAAACATTTTTTATGAATGAATTTTATTTACTGAACATATATATCCTTCATAACAGCCATTTCGGGCCCAAAATGGGATTAAAAGTTCATATTATGGTGCATAGTGTGGGTGGGTTTAGAAATAAAGGAAATTGATAAAAAAATATTCATTCAAACGCGCGAAAATTGAAGTGAGCAATTTACCTTCAAAATCGACTTCCCGGCGAATATCAGAACATCAAAAATCGAATCCGTTGCTACGCGTTGAACTAAAATGAAACGTTGCGTATTTCAGAACACCAAAAATGAAATATCGAGTAGCCAGTGAGTAATATCTAATAAAACTAACGTAACGTCGGATTTCAGAACAGGCACCATTAGCTTTTGGGTACACTTTTAACCACCCATTTAAAATACACGCTTCTCTCTCTCTCTACGAGCACCACTCTAGCCAATCATACTGCCAATTAGGTAGTGCTGCTTGACACACCACAAAGAAACAAAACAAGAAATTAAACAAAATTAAACAAAACTTGGTTCGATATTACTATTTGTCCTTTAATTAGCCAGCCATAGCGAATAAAAACAATGATGCATAATGTCAATGCTGAGTTTCTTAATATTTGTTGTAATCGCAGTTACATTGATTTTCGTTTCGCGAATTATGTACTTAATTCAAAAAAGCCCTATATTTCTTAACAAATCAAGATTTTATATTTTTTTTTCAAGATTTGAACGTGTTATTTTTAATAAAAAAACCAATTAATCCAACATGATTTTCAGAATTTAAATTCTCAGGAGTCGTCTCATCAAGATGCTTTGGTAATAAATGTTATAGGATGCCGATGTTTGTAGTATACAGAATTCGGTCAATAGCCTGGAGATCAGGTATGAGATGTTGACGTCGCCATAAAATTTTAGGTTATATATTTTTTTTCTTTTCAATATTGATAATTAATTATTTCGGTCCATGTATTCGCACACGAGTTAATCCATCACTTGTCTGTTCCTTACGTATGTAGGATTCTAACTCCTTAATCCTCCTTTTCTTTTATTTTTCTTTCTAGTTTCTGATTAAGGCGCGCGCACGAATTTAAACACAACAAGAAAAACAATTTTGACTCAAGAAAAAAACACATGGTAAAACAAAACCAAAATATAATGAAATAAAATTCTTTCTACTCACCCGCCAATTCCAACTGAGGCCCCTGCTTTGTTGGGGGGGGGGGGTTGATATTGTCCGCCAGTGGGCAATTCACACAAATCTAAATTTTAACAAAAAAAGGTAGGTTATGTTTGTTCCTCTTTTTCTTTTCTTGGCTGATTTTTTTTTTCGTTGTGCAAAACCAAAGAAGTATTCGATGCAGCTAAATAACGCGACCTCTTGTTATATTATCAGGTTGGTGTTTTATGCTGGTATGGAAAAGGAAATTCATTTTTTTTCCTTTTACAATGATCTTTATTTGGGTTCTACATACTTCCTTGGTCGATGCCAATTTTATCTTGATAATCTGTTTGAGAAAATACTTCACCACTTTCTTTTATTTTTACTTTTATGAATTGTGATGTTAGATTTTCCTTGTTTTTTTTTTTTTTTTTTATTGCCGCGCTGTGACAATGGTGGTTCTTTTACTCCAAGTGAATCAAACAACATGGCTGGCTCCAATCGGAAACAGATTGCCATGTTCGCACTTAGTGTTATGATCAATGTTCGACACCAAAGGCGGGTAATTCTTTGTGTGAGCAATTTTTAGTGTGGTGTATTTAAATTCAAATTTTTGTAGGGATTACAATTGAAAAATAGAAAAAGGATTTTACATAGCACCCGTAAGAACACAGGCTCGTTGGGGCGCCTGCCAAACTCAACGAGGCTGAAGAAAAACAGAGAGTGCGTGGTTGGATTCACGTGTGGCTCGTCCACCCCCGAGATGTCTCGTGGTCGCCGAGTAGTTAGTCGGGCTTATATATAAAAAAAAATTTTTCTTTAATTGACAATAAAAGAAATTTAATGCTTAGCCGTTACTAATTCTATCATAATTCAGTGTACACTTACGAGAGTTATACTAATTTTTAAATCTAATTATTCAAGAGCTGCTTGTTCTTAAAACCAGACTAAGAGAAGGTAATTTAAAAAAAAACTAAATTTAACCGTCTACGAAGTTTACTTTGTGAACGAGGATAATTCTTCCTCTCATCGTCCTGCAAGTGCTTGATGGTGCCGATGTATGATTCTAATCCTAAATGAGCACATATTCTACGATAGTCTCTATACTTATTCTAAATGAGCACGTATCCTACGATAGTCTCCATACTTATTCTAAATGAGCACGTATCTTACGATAATCTCTATATTTATTTCTACACGCGTGGGCATCAGAAGGGACAACTTCATCTGTGGTCAATCACACGGCACAGACAGACAACCAGAAAATCTAAATTTAAATATACACGCGAGGGCATCAGAAGGGACAACCTTATCTGTCCTCAATCACACGGTACTAGCAAAACAACATAATCTAACCTAAACTAAACCTAACCAACAAAAAGGCCGATGATCGGAGGAAATGTCCTCGGGCACACCGCGAACTTCATATTTCCAAAAAAAACTTAATCTAATTGAATGCTTCATTGCTTTAAATTCTAACCTAATCCAATATCGTAATACATTAATCTGGTTTGTGAAGTCGCAAATAAAACAATAGTATAAGTTGTTTCGTTTATTATTTGATGTGAACAGCTTGATAGATTTTCTAGAACAAAACAATCTAGCTCCTTTTATACATTTTTTTATATTGATGCCCTGCCTACTACTTTTATACATTTTAATAATTATGCCCTGCCTACTACTTAATATTATACTTCCAGTGTTTTGATTCTTCTTCTTCCTAAGTTATAGACTGGTGTTCCCACATTCGGCCCTCCTGACATATCATTCGGCCCGAATGATTGACTCCAATTTTTCATGTTATCTGCTGAAGAAATGGTAAAACCTGGTCCCTCATGATTTCCAATTTTCTCTAGGCGGTATCTATTACACTTCCGTAGTTTAATGACTTTGTATGGTCCTAGATATTTGGGTTTGAATTTAATTCCAAGACCCAATTGGTTTCTTTTTATTTCCACTAAATCATTTAAAACGTATTTTTTTGCTTTCTTGTGCTTTAGGTTGAAATTCTTATAGTTTTCTTTCTTAGTCTTTTCTTGTGATGTGGCATTATTACTTGTGTTTTCTGTTAAAATCCTCTTCGTTTTCTTGTTGCTCTTCATTTGCTTCTGCTTTTTCTGCAATAACTACATCAAGAAATTTCTTAAAATTGTTTTCGTTTTTTTCTTTTTTCATTTAATTTTTTTCTATTCCATCTTCTAATTCATCATCTTTTTGTTTAACTTCATCATCATTATCATTTTGTTTAACTTCATCATCATTATCATTTTGTTTAACTTCATCATCATTATCATTTTGTTTAACTTCATCATCATTATCATTTTGTTTAACTTCATCATCATTATCATTTTGTTTAACTTCATCATCATTATCATTTTGTTTAACTTCATCAATATTATCATTTTGTTTACCTTCATTATCATTATCATTTTGTTCCGATTCGGAATCCTCCTCTTTGTCCTTTTCTTTTTTTGATTCATCAGCTTGTTCATCTGTAAATTCTACTTTTTCCTTTTCTCCTTTTTCTATCTTAGTTATATTTTCGGAATTTGTTATCGATTTTATATTATCAGCTTCTTCTTTACAGTTTTCTTTATCATTCTCTTCAGTTCCTTGAGGTTCTTTTTCTTTTATGCCACTATTCTCCCTAATCTGCTCTTTGTCATCTGGTTTGAACGTTTTATTTTCATCTTTATCAATCTTTTTGTCATTTTCAGATTTTATTTTCATTTCCACTGAAGACTTAATACTTTCTGCTGGTTTGTAGTTGTTAATTAGCTTATCTAGTTCGTATTTTAGTTTTATTGGAATGTGATTCATATCTATGAGTTCTGAATTTTCGGTCCTATTCTCAACGAGCATGCAATGTGTAAAGTCGTTAAAATCTTCTGGAAGTGGCTTCAGTTGGCTTTCACTGTGGACATGGATACCATCTTTATTAATTATTACTGTTGCTTGACCTAATAAATCAATGCTGATTATCATTTGGAATGGCACTGCTCCTGATGGTACAACATAGCAATTCACTATAAAATAATTACCATCAATGACAACTTCGGCTTTGAAGAATCCTACTGTGACGATTTTTGAATTTCCAATACCATTCAATATCATGTTCTCCACTATAAAATTACGATGTTTTAATTTCCTAAAAAATTCCATTCCACAAATCGTAATGTCACACCCCGTATCAATTAAAGCGCTTACTGATGTGTTACAAACCAATACTTCTTTAGTTCTTCTATTCGGCTTGACTACCAAATTGACTTCAGGTCTTGGTTTAAATAAACTTTTTTCGGGTTTGTTCACTCATTCGAAAGATCGGTGTCCAAACAAGTTACACTTGAAGCATTTGAAACCTTTGGTTTTATTTGGACATTCTTGGGTTTGATGTTTATTTTCTCCACAGACTCCACAGTTTCGTATTTTATCTTTTCTTTCTTTAATTTGATTTTTGCACGTCTCACTTTTAATTTTTTCGTAGATTTTTATACGATTTTTCAATTCGTTAATTGTTGTGGCTTCGAACAGAACTATCTTGTTAACTTTCTCATCTTTAATACCATCGATTACATATGATATCAGTGACTCTTCGTCCAAATCGATTTGGTTACCGATTTCTATCATTTTGTAAAGATATTCCCTTAAGCTTTCATTTGATTGTTTTTTCCGATTCCGTAACATTTTATGAACATCCGCACTGCAAATTTGAACCTCAAATTCTCGTATTAATTCTTTTTTAAAAGTGGACCAATTCGATATATTCCTTGCTCCATTTACAAATAGTTTTGCCGAACCATTTATTAATCTTTTTCCATATATAAATTTCTGCAAATCACCCCAACCAATTAAAGAACTTGTATCTTCTAATTCCTGTATCCATTGACTAACAGATATTCCTTTGTCACCAGAAAATAACTGCAAACTATCTTGCATATCTTGAAATAAAATTACGAACCTTCTTTCTGGAGCCGCTTGACGTTGTTCTAATATGTCACTAACACTTGGTATATCAACTATTGGCGTAGTTGGTAAAACTAGTGTACTACTGTCCTGTCTTTTAACCGTTGGCTCTGCTGATCGAGCATTTAAGTTCCGCAGGAATCGTTGTTGCAATTCCTGTTTCTTGCCACTAATGAAACAGCCACGATTCTTCAATTCTTTTTTCAAATCTTTGACGGTCATTTTCATTATCTTTTCTTCGTTCATCTTTGCCAAATTTTCTTCACAAAATTATAGTTCTTTCTGAAAATTAACTTCAAAATTTCTTTTGCTTCTGTTAAATTAATTTTTTTTTTGTTTTCTTCTATCTAGAACAAATAAGAAATTTTATTCATCATTTCTTCAAAATCAATAAAATATCAAATTTTATCCTATTAAATTTTCCTGTTGTTTGACGACAACTGACAAATTTTTCGCTGCATTCCACAAAATTATGGCATTCCTTTAATATGATTTTTCTTGAAATTTTCGGATTTCTATTTTCTTGAAATTTTCGGATTTCTTTTTTCTTGAAAAGTTCTAGCTTCTTATTGTTTTAATGCGATCCCGGTTGAGTCCCCAAATGTGGTTTGTGAACTCGCAAATAAAAAAATAGTGTAAGTTTTATGCGTGATTATGAGTGCGTGTATTATAAGTTTTTGCACTACGTTCGTGCGCTTTGCGCAGGTTTTCTTTGACCCTATTGTGCACGTTTTTTTGTCTGTCGTGGGGTGCAGTGCTTCGATGTCTCCGATCGGTAGACCTCCTAGGTTCCTAAGAAGTTCGTACGTTGAACCGTAATTAATCATATTATATCCGAATACCAGGTAGTATGGGGTGAAACCGGTGGCGTCGTGAAGCGTGTTTCTAATGGCACAACCTATCGAGGTAAGATGTATATCCCATTCACAATGATCATCTATGATATATGACCTAATCGCGGTGATGATTGTTCGATTTATCCTTTCGGACGCGTTCGATTGGGGTGCGTATACTGCGGTGAAGGAGTGTCGAACTCCATAACATTTAAGCAGTAATTCGAAATCACGAGATATAAACTGTTTTCCGTTCTCCGAATGAATGTATTCTGGAACTCCAAACGTCAAAAATACTTCGTTTTCTAAGTATTTCAAAATTAGACAGGTTGTTGAGTTTCTTAAAGGTTTCAACAGCACGAATTTGGTAAATTGGTCCAGTATTACTAAGATAAAATAGTTGCCACGTTTTAATGTAGGGTATGGACCAAGAAGAACAATATATAATCGTTGCTAGATACGTTTGACTTCGAATTGTTTTCCCATAGGTGGGCGTAAGACATGGTTAGGAGATTTGCACTCTTTGCAAGTCTCACACGAGCGTATGTAAATTTGAACTTCTCGTGTTGGCCAATAGAATAACCTGCGAAGTTTCCCTAGGGTTTTCGCCATTCCCAAATGGGCTGACAATGGAGGATCATGGGCCTTTACTATCAGTTCGTAAGTCAATTCCTTGGGTACCCACAGTTTCCAAGCATCTACATATTGAGATGTCTCTAAGTCGAAATGACGAACACGTTTATGAATTTGTTCGCCGAGAATTTCTAAATCCGGTAGTCTAGCTTGGTTGTCCGCTATGTACTTCTTTAATTTTTCATATTCTAGCGAATGAAATTGGGTCGAAGAAAGATCTATGACAATTCCCTCCACTTCCATAACTACTAATTCTTCTCCAAATACTCGAGATAGTGTGTCGAGTACGACATTTAGGGAAACTTTACGGTGTATTATTTTGAAGTCGAAACCCTGTAATTTGAGACTCCAACGAGCTAGTCTTCCAGAGAGGTCTTTCTGGCTCATGAGCCACTTTAAACTGGAGTGGTCGGTGATAATCGTGAATGGGAGTCCTTCTATATACGCTCGGAACTTTTTAACACTTAGTACCGCCGCAAAACATTCGAGCTCGGTGATACTATAATTGCGTTGTGCCGAGTTAAGTTTTTGGGACATATACGCGATGGGACCTTCCTCACCTTCTTTCGACAATTGAAATAATACGCTGCCAACTCCAGTGATGGAGGCATCACATTGGATGAAGAATGGTTTGCTAAAGTCAGGGTTTCTTAGAACAGGAGCGGATATCATGCCTTCCTTAAGCATGACGAAAGCAGCATTTGCCTCGTCAGTCCACCTAAACTTTTCGTTTTTCCTGAGAAGATTTGTGATTGGTCGGGCTATGGTGGCGTAATTGGAGAGGAATCGCCGGTACCATCCCGTCATGCCGAGGAATCACCTTACTTGTTTCATCGAAATTGGGTTGGGGTAGTTGGTAATTGCCTCTACCTTCTTGGGGTCGGTCTTAAGGCAGCCGTTCCCAAGTAATGAATTTCGGACATACAGAACTTACTTTTTTCTACGTTAATAGTTAGATTGGCCGCACGTAGCCAGTGAACGACTTCAGCCAGTAATTCCACGTGTGATTGGAAATCTGGTGAGGTAACCAGAAGATCATCTGAATAGACGAACACCATATCCTGGAGGTTAGAAGGTATTACTTTATCCATAAGCTTACACATGGTCTGTGGGGCATTACACAAGCCAAAACGCATTACACGAAACTGGTAGAGTGGTCTGCCTGGGACAGTGAAAGCGGTTTTGTCACGTGAATCCTTATCTAACTCGATTTGCCAAAAGGCGTCTTTCAAATCGATCCCGGAAATGAATTTGGTCTCATGTAACCGACTGAGAATACCGTCTATATAAGGTAATGGATAAGCGTCTATAATTGTGACGCCATTTACTTTCCTTGAGTCGAGACATAACCCGTTTTTACCGTTTGCTTTCCTAACTAATACAACAGGGGAGCTCCACGAACTACAACTTTCCTCTATCACCCCGAGTCCTATTATGCGTTCAACTTCTGCGTTGATAAGTTTTTGTATGGCCGCTGAAACCGGGTAGTGACGTTGCTTAATCGGTGGATTCGTATCGACATCTATATGATGTTTTAGGACATTCGTACAACCTAAACCTTCTTTAGCGAACGATGGAAATAGTAATTTAACGCTTTTGAGTTTGAGCTGCTCGTCTTTTGATAAATCGTCTAGTTTTTCATGGCTTTGAGGAGTTACTTCGGTAATTTCGTTGATAAATATAGGAGATATGCCGAATTTTTGCCAAAAATCTATCCCTGAATATAGCTTTTGTTGTAAAGAAGGGACTATTAAAAATTTGACTTCATGAGTTATGCTACCGTGTGTTACCGGTAGAATTATGTAACTTTCTGTGCTGCACCGTCAGCTGTTCTAATTTCGGTGTTTACTTTGGACCATTTCAGTCTGTTTCTAGTTAGCCAAATATCAGATTCAGACCCTAAACAACTAACACTCGCACCGCTATCTATTAAACTGTCGAAGTTTTGACCGGAGATCGTGCCTTTCAAATGGAGTCGCCCATCAGAGTTTGGTGTGAAGATAGCTGAAATGGACTTAATTCTTACTTGGTCGAAATTATTCCAATAACTACGTATGCGCTTTTCGTTCTTTATTTGCCTGCGCTTACGTTTGGGTAGGTCATGAAGTAAAGGTTTTGATGTCTGGATGAAGGTGTTTGGTGGCGCAACAGGGTATTTCCAGACGGTGTCCTGTTGCGTCTGTAGTTTTCCTTCGCACATTTAAGACAGCTGGGTTTTATTATGTCTTTGGCACCACATTCGTAGCAAAAGATATGTTGAGGCGGAACCGGACAATCATAGAACACATGGCCTATAACTAGACAGTTCCAGCAAATGATGTTTTCATTGGGACCTTGAATAGCCCGCAATGGTTTGTTCGTCAGTTCTACTTGTTCTACTATCTCGTGATGGTCAAGAGTTCTAGCCGTTACTGGGGTATCTGCGGTGTAAGGGACAGCTGGTTCCGATAATTCGTTAACCGGGTGATAACGAGCAGGTCTTGTCTCGTTCCACATCTTTTCCAGCTAAGAGCATAGGTCTTCTAAAAGGTCGCGATCTGATACATTTTGGAATATAAGCGCTCCTTTAAATTCCGGACGCATATTACGTCGAAGGACACTAACCCGTTCCGGTTCAGTCAAAGGCATGGACATACGAGCTGCCAGGCTATCGATTGACAGTCGGAAATCGCCGAATGGTTCTTTCAAAGCTTGTTTACGACGTTCGATCATTCCTCGAATCTCGTCGTCAGATATTAAGCCTCGATATTTTCTTTGTAGAGCCCCGTGCAACTCTGTCCAAGATGGATTAGGGTGCTCCCGAAGGAAGAGCGAGTATCAGTTGGAGGCTATCCCTTCAAAAGGTTAGGTACAATGTCTACTATATCGTTAAAAGTTACGCCATCAGCTCGGAATATAAATTCCTCGATGTGAAGGGTTCTGGTAGTACCATCAAATATACTTCTCCACTTATCTGTGGAATATTTACGATGGTAGGTATTCTTTGGGTCCGTTTTTACTAACTGTTTGTTTGTAGGTTCGATACGCAAATTGTTGGGGCGTTCGTTTCGTATAGGATCTGCCAAATAATGGGTACGTTGATACGCGCCTAACATGGCCGGATCGCCAAGATTTGAGACGGTATTGTTAAGGTTATTGGTATTATTCCAGATCTGACTAATTGGGTCGTTATCCGCTCTTTCTCCCACCTGATCGACTGAGAACAGACTATGAAAATTCGTATTGTGTTTTGTGATAGATATTTGAGGCACGGAGGTAGTAGTCCGTTGGCGTTGGTTTAGTGCCGCCAAAGAGGAAGACCGAGGTTAGGCACTGTTTTTTAAATTACCTGCAGAACCGTGTACATCCCTATTTGAGTTGCTTATTGCATTTATGAGAGGAGGGCGACTAATAGTAGAGATTGGCGATAAATACCCTTCTATTCTTCTAACATAAGGGTCTAACTTATTCCGGATTTCCACACCTTCTTTAATAAAGCGTTCCGCCGGGACTCGAATAGCAGAAACAGCTTCGCGCAGTCTATCCATTCTACATATCAGATGATTTAATCTTGAGCGAGCCTGCTTGACAGTGGAGTTACCACTGAGGTTTACGTCGAAGTTGAGCAATCTTTCGACTTCCTCAAGCTTTTCACTACATAAGTTCAGTTCGTGTGTAGCTGAGGTGAACGAATGTGGACGTGTAGGTTTGGGTTGTGATCCCTCTGATTCACGATTCATGGTTTCGATCAGTAAGGTTTCAAGGGCTGCTCGTGGTAAGAAATCAGTGGCTATTCCACGTATTACACACTCTATTTGTAATTCGTCATCCGCTAGATGAGCTGGATCCATGTTAAAATTGGCTGCCGCCATCTCGTTCAACCTAATTGATAGTTACGTTCTCAAAACCGAAATAAATGATTCTAGTCTTCAGATTAGTAGATTACCAGATGATTTCCAAAATTGATAAAAATAGTAAAAAAATAAAAAAAAATTATAATGTAAGAAAAAAATATATTTATATATATATACCCTAAGGGTAATAAACTAAACTAACTAACTCCTAATATATCTATTGATTATAAACAAGAATAGGAGAGAAGCGAGACAGTACAATCAATATAATTACAGCCAGAAAAAAATTGTTCAAATGCGTGTAAACAGTGCTGTCCAGGTTCAGTGTGCTCTGTAATAGCAGTATTGTGGATTGACTACATTTTGTTACGTACTGAGAGGGCATCGGTTGGGACAACCACATCCGTGATCAATTTCGTCAGCGGCGCTACTATGCAAAAGGAAGCATCAGTCAGGAAACATCCTATCTGTGATCATTTCCCATTACAAAAAGGATAGGAAAAAAAATGTAAAAGAAAGAAAATCCACCGCACTACGAAACCAAACGCTCCGACCGGAGAAAACCGTTGACATTGCATAACCAAATTTTTGCTTCCGTTTGAGAGCCCACGCTGTCCCTAACAGAAATGGTGAAATAAAACGAATCCAGTTAGGCGAGTCCAGACCAATGCAAGATCGTGGGGTTAGATTTATTCTCCTAAATTAATCCCGAAACAAAATTAAAATTCAGAAGAGAAAAAAACTCCGAAAATATTTCCCACGGTGCCAAACTACCCTAAATTCGCGAACCAGATAACGTTCATTTACTAATTGAGAAATTGAAAAAAAACTAAAGTAGTCTGATAAAAAAATTTAATCATAAACGAAGACACGAAGACTCTTCATCACTACAGACTCAGAGTTCATCCCGTTCCGTACCACGTTGGGTGCCATAATTATGTTACGTTGTCGTTGGGCGCCATATGTGTTACATATGTTTATGGGTCTGAGACTTGACACGGGCCTTGTTCACTACCGAACATGTTTTATCGCACATTTTATTCGTTACCGGATCGCAGGTAACGGGCGCCAGTGCGTGTAGTTTGGAAAGTGTCCACTACGTTTTGTCAAGAACAACGTCACACCTTTCATCCCCCATCGCTTAAGGGGTTTAATTCCAGCCAACTCAGGGAAAGGGGTCGTGGCCCTATGGAGGACAAAAGGTTACGCAGCGCTGGCTGCACGAAAACAAAAAAAAAAATCAGTGAAGAGCAACAATACAAAAATTTGTAATTGCGGTCGCAATAATATACCAGCTGGGCCTCAGATGTTGAGTGAGACCTTACACCACTCACGATGACGCAGGATCATTCGCGAAATCACGAATGCCCGCACACATCTACCACCCATTTAAAATACACGCTTCCCTCTCTCTACGTGCACCACTCTAGCCAACCATACTGCCAATTAGGTAGTGCTGCTGGACAGACCACAAACAAAAAAAAAGAAATTAAACAAAATTAAACAAAACTTGGTTCGATATTACTATTTGTCCTTTAATTAGCCAGCCATAGCGAATAAAAACAATGATGCATAATGTCAATGCTGAGTTTCTTAATATTTGTTGTAATCGCAGTTACATTGATTTTCGTTTCGCGAATTATGTACTTAATTCAAAAAAGCCCTACCTTCACGATGTTTGTATATTTCTTAACAAATCAAGATTTTATATTTTTTTTTCAAGATTTGAACGTGTTATTTTTAATAAAAAAGCCAATTAATCCAACATGATTATCAGAATTTAAATTCTCAGGAGTCGTCTCATCAAGATGCTTTGGTAATAAATGTTATAGGATGCCGATGTTTGTAGTATACAGAATTCGGACAATAGCCTGGAGATCAGGTATGAGATGTTGACGTCGCCATAAAATTTTAGGTTATATATTTTTTTTCTTTTCAATATTGATAATTAATTATTTCGGTCCATGTATTCGCACACGAGTTAATCCATCACTTGTCTGTTCCTTACGTATGTAGGATTCTAACTCCTTAATCTTCCTTTTCTTTTATTTTTCTTTCTAGTTTCTGATTAAGGCGCGCGCACGAATTTAAACACAACAAGAAAAACAATTTTGACTCAAGAAAAAAACACATGGTAAAAAAAAAACCAAAATATAATGAAATACAATTCTTTCTACTCACCCACCAATTCCAGCTGAGGCCTCTGCTTTGTTGGGGGGGGGGGGGGAAATGATATTGTCCGCCAGTGGGCAATTCAAACAAATCTAAATTTTAACAAAAAAAGGTAGGTTATGTGTGTTCCTCTTTTTCTTTCCTTGGTTGATTTTTTTTCTCTTTTTCGTTGTGGTTTCCGCCTGCCGTGCAAAACCAAAGAAGTATTCGATGCAGCATAATAACGCGACCTCGTGTTATATTATCAGGTTGTTTTTTTATGCTGGTATGGAAAAGGAAATTCATTTTTTTTTTCATTTTACAATGATCTTTATTTGGGTTCTACACACTTACTTGGTCGATGCCAATTTTATCTTGATAATCTGTTTGAGAAAATACTTCACCACTTTCTTTTATTTTTACTTTTATGAATTGTGATGTTAGATTTTCCTTGTTTTTTTTTTTTTTTTTTTTTTATTGCCGCGCTGTGACGATGGTGGTTCTTTTACTCCAAGTGAATCAAACAACATGGCTGGCTCCAATCGGAAACAGATTGCCATGTTCGCACTTAGTCTTATTATCAATGTTCGACACCAGAGGCGGATAATTCTTTGTGTGGGCAATTTTTAGTGTGGTGTATTTAAATTCAAATTTTTGTAGGGAATACAATTGAAAAATAAAAAAAAATATTTTACATAGCACTCGTAAAATCTTGTACTACATGGAAGCAAAAATACTCGACTGAATCCGGTGAAATTCACACACATAGAATAACCGGACCTGAGGTCGCTCTGGCAGAATTTCCGCTGAATTCTGATGTAGACGGGATGTAGACGGATGCGAGGCATTCAATGGCATTGCAGGTAAAGTACCATAGTAATCAGGGCGGAATAGCGAAAAACGTAAATTCAGTGCTATGGTTTTCTTTGATTATTATGCCCTATAGTAGTGTGTAATGAATAAAAATAATCATCGTAGAAAAATTTCAAGGGTATGGTTGTGTAGGGAATCAAAAGTTATATCGATTTATGCATGTCCGTCCGTCTGTCCGCCCGTAGACAAGATACCTGAAAAACGCGCTATCAGATTTTAATAAAACTTAGAAAATAAGTTACTTATTCCTTAACTGGATTTTGTAATGCATTTCAACAAAACCGTCCGTGGGGAGAAGTTATTAAGCAAAAACCAGGGTGACCAGAAAGTTTTGTCGGTTTGTTTTTATGGTTTTTCGGATTTAATTCGAAAATTTGTCAATCAATTTTATTTAAATTAATTATGTCGGTTAAATACGTAAATAGACGATGTTAAATTTGAGCAAAATCGGTCAAAAGACAATGAGGAAAGAAATAATCCTAAGAGAAAATAATTCTGTCCATAAAATTTTTATGATGTACTTTAAAAACCGATTCACCGATTTGGATATTTGCAGATGAGATTTATGCTAGTAGGGTCTCAGTTACCTGCAAATTAGAGGAAATTTTGAAAAGAAGAAACAAAGTTATGTAGAAAAAAACTTGAAATATTGTTAGTTTTGACTGTTTTTCTGTTCCGTTTCTACTATAGGGCATCAAAAAGTCGGCTATAGGGCGATTTTAAGTTACTATATGTTTTTTTCTATTACTTATTACTTATTCTTTTATTATCAAATGTATGCAAGACGTTTATTTGGTTAAAGCAATGATTTAAATGCCCATATTGCAAAATATAAAAAGAATTTCTAATTTTTCGAAATGTTAAAAAACATTAATCAATCTAGCTGCATGTTCCAGTAAATTTTAGTAGTGCTATAATTCTGAGTAAAAATTTATAAGTAGAGGAAGTTAAAAAACAGTCGATTAAATTCCCAAAAAACACACCGTATATTGCTTTAAAAAAGCAAATATAAATAAAATATTTAAGTATTTTGAAAAATAAAATAAAATATATGAAAAGAATAAACAAAATACAAAAATTTTAATTCGTATAAATTTTATTTACTACTACAGAGTTAAAAGAAAAAAAACATTCTTAACGGTTTCATTTTAAGGTTTGTGTCTATGATAAATGTAAATATACCAACAAAAAATGTATACCATATATCACCGAATATTATTTAGTTTCTAAGCAATCTTTGAAACTTCTGTGGTTCCAGAAGCTTCATCGAATGAAGGACATTGTGAACAACATTCTCCGGGATATTTTTTTAGTTTGATATTTGTTGGACAAATTAATTCGGCACAACGTTCTGTAATGCATGTAACTTGAGGATGTTTACATTGGCATTTTGTGCATTCATCTTCATTCCAAATTTCATTGTTTAAACGACGGTTACCATTTGAATCCAAACAATGATAATGTTGATATTTCTTATTTACAATGTGATTGCAATTTTGCTCCAATTTTTTCAATTTCCGTTTAATGTTTTTCAATTCTTTATGGAAACTACTAATTACATCTTCTAAACCGCTGACACGTTCTTCATTTATATCAATTAAATCATCATGCATGATTTCATTTGGGTTATTAATTGTTTCGTTATTATTATAAATTACATCCAAATCAACCGAACGTTTATTGCGATATGTATTTGGAAGATAACTATTTAAAATTGGTGGTAATGAATTACATATGCCACAATCTTGCCAAAAATATAGATTAATGCCAGGAATTTCGGAACATTTCATATAGCCAGCTTGTCTTTCTGGTAATATAAATATGTTCTCAGTTGCTTCTGTTATGTTATCGCCATTGTCACACATAACACGACCTAAATTACTTTGTTGGATTTGTTGTAATTGTTCGGGTATAAATACTGATGGATTTTCATAATAGAAACGATCACCATCTCGTAAACGACGAAATTGTTCAATAAGTAAACAACGGAATAATGGTCCAACTTTACCGTCATCAATTTGATCTTCCAAAATACCACCAACCCAAATATCAATATTCGATGGATGTCCATAAAGTTCTTTTAATTTATTACGAATTTCAATACTTGAGATTTCAGTGCTTAAATCTTCGAAATTTTGGGCAACAGTCATATTACAAAACTTTCGATACTCATTATAACCAGGTATACCATGTTCTCGTGATCTTTGTATGTTAATAGCGGCTAAATCAAGCGAAACAGCATGGGCTGTATGGAACAGTTTCTCTGTTAATTCGGTATTTAAATTTTGATTTGGTAATTTTAGTTTGGCTGCAACTGAAAATAGTCCACGCATTAAAGGATCAACACCGCCTTCATAGACTAAACGCCATGGCGAAAAGAATGCTTTATGTAATTGAAGGTTTCCCTGGGGAATTGGTTGATAAGTTTCATTTAAACGATGCAAAATTGGATTGATTAATGAATGGCCAAAACGTAATGCAGCCGTTGCGAATTCATTCGCTATTGATGGATGAACGGATGGATTATAACCCTTGTATTCGCCTAACATGTTCATACCTTCAGAACCTAAGATAATTGGTAACCAATGTTTATATGTAAAATGTTGCATTTGTGCACCAACAATTTTTCTAGACTCTTCGTATAACGTATCACCATCCCAATGTGGATTTAATTCTTTTAATTTTCTTGCGATACGATTATGTTCACGCATCCATATTACATGCATCGCTAGTAGACCAACTTGTTCATTTACACGAATATCACCAGCTACAAAACAATTAATACTGCTTTCTTCAACATTACGCCGACAATCGATACCATCTTGTGGTGCTGCAAATGGTAACATTTCTTTTTGATTTGGGAAACTTACACCGGTTCTTAATAGGCCGTCATCCGTTGTTAAGTTTCTTAGTTCTTGTGCAAATTCTTTTGAATAACCATAAACTTGTGATGCATCAATAAAGGATGTTAGCTGATTAATTTGTTCTCTTGGTTGTATTGAATCGAAAAATACCGATGTCATTCCAGAGCCGCAAATAGCACTTGATCGAACCAAATCAATACAACGACGATTTCGTACTCGTGGATCATTTGGTGGTACTTCAATTGGATAACATGGTGGAGCATACTCACATGTTTTCTTACAATCAATACCATCCCAAGTCTCTGAACTAACCGACGGTATGGCATGATCCAAATCATGATCTAAAAATTGACCCCATTGCATCACCATATGGGTTATATGGCTATCTTGTGTTATATCTTTTGTTGAGATTATACTTGTCGATACCAATCTGGCACTTGGTTTTGGAAAACCATTGTATAGCTTACCCTTAGTCCAACCAATTGGCATACTGAAACCATTCTCATAGTATGGTTTCTTAATACGACGAAATGCTGTCAAAGATGCACCCCAATATGGATTATTTAAATTATTACACGTTCCATCGATATTACGATACTTTGAATGAAAACACATATCTGTACAGTTTGGTGTTCGACGATGTTCCATACAACCGGAAAGTTCAGCAACTAAATGTAAATGTTCCGGTGATAAAAGTTCTTTGTATTTGAAATCATCACTTTTCGCGGTAAGATTTGAACCAGCATCAATATATTTCCGAATATTTACTAAAGTTCTTTCATAAATTTCTGCAGCACGGGCGAGTTGTCTCGCCGGAGCGTTCGGGAATCGGAATAAACGAAATAGCTCACCATGATTTGGAGGTGCCTCTGCTGAGCGATTTGTAAACAATGATTTAATTGTATGATTAATTGCTTGATCGATTTCTTTCGCAGCTTCTGTAAATGCCACACGAACGAACCGATCTCCTGGGGTCAGAACTTCATTGCTCCTATTTTGAAAAATTAAAATATTTATTATTAATAATTAATATTATATATATTTTTTCCTGGATAAGTTTTTTTTTTAAACGAAATAATAAATCTTTATTGAAATTCTATCCTTTTAATAATAATAATTGTTGGAAACAGAAATATCCTTTTACCTTCACGAAAACATTTTTATAATGACCAAAACATGAAACATGAAAACTGTATATTCTTAAAATATGCCACCTAAAGCAAAAAAAAATTTCTTTGAATTTCCTTCCACGAAAAGGTGAATCATGGAAAATTAAATTCCTTCCTTATCCCTTCTGAAATGAACAAAATCTAAACAGGCACAGAAACCACATTTTAACAGAAGCGTTTATGTTTAACAATATTTTTGAGGATAAGGAATGTCTTTTTCACTTCAGGGTTAAATATTTTCGTTTTTTTTTTTGTATTTTTGTGAATAAAAAAAATATTCATTTATCAAAGAAGGTTGCATTAAAAATATGAAAATTTTTGGCATAATTCAATAATAAATCTTATGGAGTAAATATCACAAGGACTTTCCACCTTTTGCAAAATTTGGCTTATGCTTGAGGTTTTATTACATCGATGCCATAGTTTTACATAACTTTGGTAACCACACGTATATACATTCCAATAGCACCTTTCAAGAAACTATAAGAAAACCCCCTTCAACAAGATTGAGGACGAGATGATTGTCAAGACCAAGAGATATTTAAAGCAAGTATATAAGTATATATAAAACGAGTTGTTTTCCCTTAATCCTTTTCTTTAACCTTTTCTGAGTGTAATCGAGCGACATGAAAAAATTTAGTTTTAAGAAATTAAACGATTAAAAAGTAAGACAATCTATATAAATAAAATCGTTTCTGTACGTTTGTACAAAATCGATAATCTCCGAAAATTCTAGATCAATTGACTTGAAATTTTTATAGAAGATTCCTTAGGAACATGAGCAGGTACTTACATACTTTTTATTTACCCATGTTACACCTGAGCCAGGTAATAATTGATTTAATAAATTAAATCACTAACAAAAAGCCACAAGCACCTAGAAAATCATCGCCTTCCAACGAGAAAACGTAATTACTCTTACTCACACGCGCATACACCAAAAAAGTATAATACCAAATAATAAGCTTATATTATAAAAAATACAGATGGGCGTAGTGGCGGCGTTAAAAATATTAATTCGGACAGGCAACACTGTAAATGGGGTTAATGCTCATGTATTCTGGAACATCACAATTGCGAAAAATGTTTGCGTTATTTATTCCAAAAAACTAGTTTCTCTTAAAGATGCAAAATTAAATTATGGGCTTTAGATCCTCTTTATTGAAATGTAATGAGCACATTATATCTCTACTATACTATATTATATTATACTATATATCTATTATACAGTTTAAATATTGGGAGAAACCTCTTGCATTTACAAATATTCATATATATTCGTATATATAGAGACTATCGAAAGAGATAGTAATTACTTATATACGAAATTGATGAAAAATATTCTTTTACGTCAAATTTAACATAACATAACATAAAATGTGCGCACAGAATAAGGCTAACTATCTTGGAGTAGAAGCTTTTCCTATTATAAGTGCTTCACACCAAGTTTGTCTATTTCTGTACCTAACGCTCTGGCCCAAAGTCATCTTCACGTTTCGTATTATTATTATAATATTTTCGGTTTGTGTTTTCTTTAATTTTGTAATTTAAGCTTAAGTTTGGTGACTTTCTATCTTGCATTTTAAAGTTTTAAGTGGTAGTATTGAGCCTGTATTTTTTCAAGTTTTTCATTGCTTACATTTAATGAATGTACGGCATCATTTGAATTTTAACTGGTTTTGTTGTTACCATTCTTGTTATAGTACCTTGAGAGAAGATCTGCAATGTATATCATTTTTCCTGGCAAGTATTCTAATGCGATATCATACTTCAACAAATTCAACTTCATTCTTTGTAGCTTTGGTGTCGTAATCTTTGCCACATCTTTGTTCATTACCCCTAATATGGGTTCGTGATCTGTTTGTATTAATATTTCCTTTCCTGAGAGCCAGTTATGAAATTGTTTGCAGGCAAAACAAATTGCGACCATTTCCTTTTCAATTTTGACGTGTGTTTTCTCAGTATCCGGCAAGCTTTTTGATGCAAAAGGAATTGGTTATTTATCATACGTATTGCGACATCCTACACCATCTTTACTACTATCCGGTTGTATTACAATTCTTAATTTCGGACTAAAATATAGTAGAATTGGTGCATTAATAATCATTGCTTTTGTATTTTTCAAGCATAACTTACGCCGTAATTTTCATTGCAAAATTATATTTTTCTTTAATAACTATGTTAAAGTACAAGTACAACTAAATTTGGAATGAAATTTTGCATATAATTCACATCCCCAGCACAACTCTTTTGGATGTAGGTATACCTATGTCTTCTATGGGCTTCAGTCCCAACTCATCGAACGACACACGTGCATAATTTGCTAGAGTCCTTACCCAATTTAATTTGAAAAAAATTATCATTCATATCTAATACTCTAAAATATTTTGTATTCGCAAAATTTGCACACTTCTAAAAAAGCTAGTATTGGAAACTTTCTTTCTTTCATAGTTTTATTTAGTTCTTGCGGATCACGACTGTTGTGATTGGAAGAACTGCAATTCCGAAGGAGAAGATTTTGATGAAAGAAAATACTTCTACTTATTCCAGTTCTATTATATCATCTGACATATATTTTATTTTTTAATATTACATTTACAATTTTCATGGTTTACTTGTTTAAATATTATAATTTTGTTAGTGTTTACAACATCTCCCTTTTTATGGATGGTAATAATCCGGAGAATGTCGATTTCTAATTGGGTATCTTCTTTCTTGTATGTGTTGAGATAGTACAGGCGCTATTTGTGTGCTTGCTTGACTTATATCTGAAGGTATAGATTGCTTTTCTTTAATTGTCTCAAGTGCATTTTGACTCAACTGTTCAGGTGGATCTTGGTTCTCTAACGACTTGAATTCGTCTAATAATATGCTGGACGGTAATTTTATATTGTCTTCAGTGTCAACATATGGCTTACGCAATTGGTCAGCATGAGATCTAATAAGACGATCTTTGATAAGAACGTTGTACATTACGTTCCCAATTCTTTCGATGATTTCACCATCTTTCCAACATGTTTTGCCATTGCGATAAATCTTTGCATAGACTTTGTCATCAACTTGGAAATTTTTCTGTTTAGCACCATGCTTTTTATTGTATTGTTTCTCTTGTTGAATATTTCGATCATCATCATGTACTTGATTTGGAATTTCTCTCATCATACTAAGTGCAGTACGCATTGGACGTCCCAACATTAGCTCTGCTGGTGATTTTTGATTTGGCGCTGCAAGGTTTGGTGTAGATCTGTAAGTTTTCAAAAATACTTGAATGTTTTCCTTTACCGATCCCTCTCCTTGTAGTTTTTTTAACGCTCTTTTGAATGTATCGACAAACCTTTCTGCCTGCCCATTTGATTTTGGTTGATATGGAGCAGTTTGCTTGTGTTGAATACCATTGAGTTCACAAAAATTTTGAAAGTGATTTGATGTAAACTGGGTACCATTGTCTGATACAAGTAGGTTTGGCGATCCGAAACGTGAAAATATGTCCTCTAAAATGTTGACTGTTGATTGTGTTGTAATTGATTTTGTTTGAATTACTTCAATCCATTTTGAATAAGAATCAACTAGTATTAGATAGTAATATTCATTTAATGAACCGGCATTATCCAAATGAACTCTTTCCCAAGGTTTTGATGATGTTGGCCATGAGCGAAGTGTAGTTCTAATTGGATCTTTTGCTGCCAATGCACAT
Organism: Xylophagus ater; assembly: GCA_963422695.1. Classification (NCBI taxonomy): domain Eukaryota; kingdom Metazoa; phylum Arthropoda; class Insecta; order Diptera; family Xylophagidae; genus Xylophagus; species Xylophagus ater. The sequence continues at coordinate 31,935,580 of OY730483.1, forward strand.
TTTGAACATTCTTTTACATAAATTTGAATTTGGTTATCAATGTTCGGCCAATAGACGTGGCTTCTAGCTAATTGTTTCATTTTTTCTATACCTGGATGACCTTTATGGAGTTGCTTAATTATGCGCTTGCGTAGTATCTTTAGGATAACTATTCGATTTCCATACATTAAACAATCGTTAAGTATATTTAATGCTTCACGTCGGCGATAGAATTGTAACATTTCTGAAATGTCCTTTGGGTTGAAATTTGACCAATCGCTTTTGATGTTATTGATAACTTGATTCAGTATTACGTCTTTTTGAGTTTCGTATGTTAACATTTTATGCGTAACTGGTAATGCATCAATTGTTTCGTGAATGACTTGATTAACTTCCGTTTCCAACAATATTGATGAGATTACAAAGTCTTGATCCTCTGGAATATTTTGACCAATGAGTCTGGATAAAACATCCGCGTATTCAAATGAATTTGTGTTGATGTATTCAATATCAAAGTCATAAGCAAGTAATGTAATTGCCCATCTTTGTAATCTATTTGCTGAATGTGCAGGAATGCCGCTTTTCTTTCGGAAGATTGCTAAAAGAGGTTTATGATCAGTGTGGATTTTTATTTTGCGTCCAAAAATCATTTTATGAAATTTTGTGACGTCAAAAATAAGTGCTAGTGCCTCTTTTTCAATTTGACTATACGACTTTTCTGCTGGTTGTAGAGATCTTGATGCGTGGCATACAGCCTTGATACTGTTATCTGGCATTTTATGTAAAATGCATGCACCTAATCCATAATTTGAAGCATCACCTGCTACGATGATTTCGAGATTTGGATTGTAATGTGTCAAAAGAAGGTCTGATGACAATAAATTCTTGAGTTTGATAAATGATGTTTGACATTGTTGACTCCAATTCCATTTCACGTCTGATCTCAATAATACATCTAGAGGACCTCGCATTGAACGCATTTCCTTGATGAATTTCCCATAGAAATTTACAGCTCCAAGAAATGACCGAAGCTCTGTAATATTTGTTGGTACCGGCATATTGATAATAGCTTCAACGCGTTTTGGGTCGGGTTGAAGTCCATCTTTGTTGATAACATAGCCGAGATAATTTATTTGTGTTAGTGCAAATTGACTTTTTTCGATTTTGATATGAAATCCAAAATCTTCAATTCGTTGGAATAACTTGAATAAATTCTCATCATGCTCCTTTTTGTCTTTACCGGAAACAAAAATATCGTCGATAAATCCGGCTACGCCAGATAAACCAGCTATAAGTTGGTCAATAATTTGTTGAAATGTTCCTGGTGCCGTTTTCACTCCAAATGGTAATCGGTTGAATTTGAAAAGACCCAAATGTGTATTGATAACGAGCAAATATTTTGAATTTTCATCGATGAAAAAATGCCTATGAAAAATCAATGTGACTGTAAATTGTAGCGCCCGCTAATTTAGCAAAAATATCTTCGGGTAATGGTAATGGATATTGGTGTGATTCCAATGCCTCGTTCAATCCAGTTGAGAAATCAGCACAGGTACGAACGGTGCCATTAGGTTTCTTTACCACGACAATTGGTGCAGCCCAATCAGAATGAGTTATGTGTGTAATTACACCAACTGATTGTAAACGCAATAGTTCCTGTTCGACAATAGGTTGCATAGCATATGCAACAGGTCGTTTTGCTTTAAAAATGGGTTGACTATTCTGTTTTAATGTTAAGTTCGCTTTGGCTTTAGTGCAGAGTCCCAATTTGTCATTGAAAGTGTTTGGAAATCTCCCCTTGAGCAATTGAACGTAATCATTCCGTTGATTCTTTGATTCAACTGTGACATTGTTGCAAATTTGGTTAATCGGAATGTCCCAAAACTTAAACTTTTCAATGAAATCATTACCAAAAATATTTAAATTACTGATTTTTGCCACAAAACATCTCCCATAAATGATATTTCCTCTAAATGAAATTCTGCAACTAAATTGACCAATTAAATCCAACTTGTTACCTGATGCATTTTTCGCCTCCACATTAGTTGGTGCTAAATTTGAAATTCCGAGTTTGTTGAAATTGTCCTCAGAGATTATGGTAATATCAGCTGCTGAATCGAATTGTAATTTGATTGGTGTTTCATTTATATCGACAATGATGTATTTTCGACGATTTTCCGTATTAATTTGTTTTACTGTTATACTAGTTACTGTTTTATCGTGTTGATCTTTTGGCTTTGATTTTGCTGAAGCATTTTGTTTTGCTTTTGGTGTGTTGCAGTAACCCTCTTTATGTCCAATGGCATTGCATTTACTACATTTGTGATTTGCGAAAGTACAATTACGAATGAAATGCATTTGTCCACAATTCCAGCAAGGAGTTTTTGGTTCTGCGTCCTTGTTTTGTTTGCTTTTCTTCAAGAATTTCTTGTTCTGAAATTGTTTTGATTTGTGTTGATTGAAAACTTTTTGAACTGATGCCGATGAAGTTAAAGATTTTGAATTTTCTATCATGGCTGTATCCTTTTTTAAGTTAATCAATCGTTGACATTCTGTTGATATTGTTTCTAAATTAATTGTGTCTGCTTTTGATTCTATGTTTGCTAATAATCTAGTACGAATGTCTAAATCAGTCGATGATTTGAGACCAATGATGAAAATCGAACATTTAAATTGGTCAAGTGTCATGCTGCTTAATTTGAAGTCTTCGCATTGTTTGTTCACTAGACCTATATATGTTACAAAATCTGTTGTTATATCTTTTGTATTTTGTAAGCATTTATAACGAATACTGAATAAGGATGATTGCACACCTAATAGCTTTTTCAGTTTTGTGATAGTCTCCAGAAATTTAAATTCACTTGTTTTTTTCGGCAAAATAAAATTTACATACTTACTATGAGCGTCCGTATTAAGTTTTCTTAATAATAATCTCACTTTTGCATCATCGGTGAGTTGTACTGCGTCTTTCTCAAACAAATCTTCATACCGAGCATACCAGTTGTCAAATGTTGAATTATTTTCCGGCTCGTACACAAATTCAGTAATGTTTGTAGCCAATGTTTCAATCAAAAATTCTGTTCCTTGTCGTCCTGAATTTCCAGTATGATTAGGAGTAATGTTTTCATATAAATCACGCATTAATTTTTGATCCGATTCATGTTGAATTTGCATTTGTCGTATTAATGCGACTAATTCTGCTTGCTCCATTTTTTTTCAATGATTTTGAATAATGAAAAAAAAATATGAAATTAATAATGAAAATTAGAAAAAAATATATTTAAAATGAAAATGTTATTTTTTTCAATTTATTCCGTTATCCTCCTCGCCACTGTTGTGATTGGAAGAACTGCAATTCCGAAGGAGAAGATTTTGATGAAAGAAAATACTTCTACTTATTCCAGTTCTATTATATCATCTGACATATATTTTATTTTTTAATATTACATTTACAATTTTCATGGTTTACTTGTTTAAATATTATAATTTTGTTAGTGTTTACAACAACGACATAGCCTTTTTTTTGTCTTGTTTTTCGACAATTATCCATTCGCATCCTTTGTGCGTTTTTTCAATAATTTTGTTGTGCTGATTCAACCCTTTTTTCACACTGTCTCGTAATGATAGTGGTTTTTTCCTACGTAAGTTTATCATTCGGCAGTTGTTTTCTATCAATTCAATTTGAAACTCCTCCGTAAAACAACCTATACCCTTGAAATTTTCTTTATAATTGTCTAATAACTTATTTTTATTAAGGATTTCTAAACTATGTAAACGTTTAACTAAATTTCATTGAGTACACCCTTCCAATCCTAGTATTAGTACACTGCCTTCGCCTATTATAATAAATTTTAGCCTATATACTACTGTGTTCAAAAAGTAAGGTGAATTTAAATTTCCCGCGTTAACCGAATCGGACAAAAGAATTTTTTTTCAAGTTGGTAGGACTCTTAGTGACATCTGTGACAAATTCCATGTCAATATCATCATTAGTTTTTAGTTTACGCTTGGTTTTGTGAAGAAAGAAAAGTGAATTTGGCGATTTTTACGATGTCGAATTTTGTTGACCAAAGAAACGCCGCCGCTGAAACGTATCGAATGTTACAAAAGGCCTTCGGTGACGAGACTATGTCACAGAACAAGTGGTACAAAGACTTCAAAGAAGGCAGAGCACGTGTTGATGACTTGGAACGGTCTGGACGACCATCGACGTCAATTGAAAAGCAACACATCAAGAAAATCAAAGAATTGGTGCTCGAAAATCGTCGATTAACAATTCGAGACCTTCTCGACATGCTTGCAATATCAATTGGATCAGTACAAGCAATTTTGAAGGATCATTTGTGCCTCAGAAGAGTCAAATCGCGTTTGGTGCCAAAATTTCTCAATTTTTTTGCCAAAAGCTCCACTCATCTCGCTCCACAACCACCGTATTCGCCTGATTTAGCACCGTGTGACTTCTGGCTGTTCCGAAAGCTCAAGAGACCACTCCGGGGTAATCGTTTGGAGTCGATAGAAGAGATCAAACGTGAATCGCTACGCGCATTGAAGGCTATACCTGAGGACGACTTCTTAGCATGCTTCAAAGATTGGAAAAAACGTTGGCATAAGTGTATTGTAGCTGGGGAGGATTATTTTGGGGGACGAAATCGATTTGGAAGAATAAATAAAAATTTTTAATTTTAAAACAAAATTCACCTTACGTTTTGAACACAGTGGTATTCCATTTTTTACTGTACATTCTAATAAAACTTCTCCCAAGAACTCTAATTTGCTTCCACCATAAGCTAAAAAACTTTCCGCCATTTTATTAGGACGAATTGTTTTTTAATCTATTGAATAAATTCACTGGTAAGACATTCACTTCTGCGCTAGCATCTAATTTTAAATCAAACATATTGTTTTCAAGCCGCACTCTTTGGAACCACAATTTTCCCCTATTGTGTCCTCCAAAGTTAGACATAATGGAATTGATGTATAAGTTTCCAAAATTATCAGAATCAATCGCGTCATAATATGAACTGTCAGACCTAACGGAATAATGGTTACAGATTTTATTTCATTGTTTGTTTCGATAGATAATTGCAAAGTGAGTTTTCCGAGCGCTCTTTCTACATATTTTATTAAATGCTGGACAGTTGCCATAAATATGACGTTGACCACAGAACTTGGACGTTACTTCATTGTTTATAGTATATTTAAATTCATGCTATTATTCGAATCTTTCCATGTATTATTTTTATTTCTAAAATTATTTGAATTATGTATTATTTTTATAATTACTATTTTCTTTTTTTATATTGAAATTTTTGAAGAATTACTATCCTGTAGTTGAAGAAGAATTCTTTATATTGTTGTGGATTTCTCACGTGTCACCTCATCTGATCTCGCCATCACAATAGCTTTATATAAAGTAAATTCACTAACCTTCAATAACCTTTGCCGCCAATTCTTGTCACCCCTAACACTATCCTATCGCGTACCATGCGATCTTCGGTGCTTATACATATATCCACAGGACTTGACCAGTTTTCTTTATGTCAATAAGAAACACATCAACAGGCTCTCCTTCCTTTTGATTTCTGTTCCAGAATACAAAACTTTTGTATATCTTGTTTTTTTTAGGAACACAGAAATCTTTGAAAAGGGCTACCACTTTATTATATTTTTTCTCTTAGCTTCAGTTAATTGAAATGCATTACATATTTCATTTGCCGATGGACCTATAGAATTCTGGAAAACCGCTATCTATACGTCTTCTTCTTTTTTTGTTAGTTCTACTGCAGTTGCAAATATCTCAAAATGTTGTTGAAATACCCGCCAATTTTCTGCCAAATTTCCTTCTAATTTTAATTTTTCAACCTCTTGATGTATTCCATGTTTTCGCTGATTGTTTTAATGGTATTTTTCCGCGGCTTACCCCGCGGTCCATTATGTTGTATTTCTTCTGGTTTTATGATTTCTGTCGATCTACCCATTTACTGAATGCATAAAATTTAAAAGCCTTTTTTTCGTTTTATTGACTGTTTTGAATAAAGTTTAGTTTTATTCAATAGAATCTAGAATACTTCAGTATCTTACAATTATAATTCAGTTACAACTACTACAAAACTTCAGTATGTTGCATAGCCAATACATTCAGTCCTTTAAATAATTGTATTATGACATTACTGTGAATTTATCCAAACAAGAGTCGAATTGAAATTAGCTCATATAAAATTCAGTTGCCAAATAAGCTTTAACAACGTGCATAGTCAATGTACTAGGTCATTTTTGTTTTGTTGTTAAACAAAAACTTTAAATTAAAAAAAAGCATTTGCAGATAATCCTCATATACTAGAATATGATAAATTAGTTCCTAAAGAACTGTACAGGGGTAGGCATAATTATTTTTACACTTGAAATTTTTTGAAAAACGTTCTTTGCATGCCGATTTTATTGGGTTCCAATTAGAATTTACAACATTTTTTTTTGGAGATGTAGCAGTGATATGTTCAAAACTCAATAGCAAAAAAGGGGGTGAAAAAGGCTGGAGGTTTTTTATACACAGCAGTATAAATTTTTATTGGCATAGGGCATTAGTATTTTTACACACAGTACTACTGTCGGAAGTCTTGCGTTTTGGTCAGTATGGTCCGTTTACATAATAAAATTATTGAAGGAAACTATTTTTTAATATTTAATCTTTTTGAAAAACTTTTAAAATGGCGGAAACAAGGCAAATCAATGTGGAAGACCGTGCGACCATTGTAACAAAGTTTGAGTGTGAAATTTCTGCTACTAAAACCGCGGAAACTTATCAAATCTCACGGTAGAGTGTTTATCTGCTATCAAAGAAAAAGAAAGAGTTAGAAACACTTGAAAAGATCAAAAGAATTTGCAGAAATAGAGTCACAAGTGACCACGAAGACCGGCGTCTTGTCGGTTTTATTCAGAAAACTCGTCTATTGCTCCATATAAAGGAGCAATAAATTCAAATTACGTAGCTGCAAGATACATAAGTAAATGGACCACACCTAGAAGATGCACCAAGGCCGTATTCAAGATCTACGTTACCCGGAATATGCCATACATTTCTGTCGCAAGCAAAGCAAATCGCGTCAGCTTTCTCGGAGGCTATATTGACAAGGCTGTGGCTGTGGCTCGATAGTAGAGCTTTGCTAGTAAATGTTACTTTGATAATCAAGGAATTAAATAGTAATCCAAATATTTTAGTTGCGCGTTGAATAGAAATTTCAAAAGTTCTATTAGTGCGAACTCTTGGCAGATCTTTTTTTTATCCTACATATTACATTGGTAGAAAAATATTAAAACAAATTCCCTGTTGATACAAGACGTTCTATAAATATTCTTAATACTTTATTCAAGAGGCTAGCCCCATCAAACATTTCTACCCTATAATTTTGAAATCGTTGTATCGGAGAAATGGTTATATCGCAAAGCATATCTGTTGCTGTTAAAAATTTCATTTTGAGATAACAGTAGCATTTTTAACTTCAATACAAAGTATATAAACTGATGGAATCATGATGAAAAGCTCGTACCCTTCCTTAGGTCCTAGCGATGGACAAAAGATATCTATGCCTACAAACAAGCCAAATTTCCCTAATATCGAGAAAGATCTTTGTCAGTTATACAAACTACAATTCATGAAGATAATGTGCAAGGAAACTTCCGAAAGTCTTTCATTTAATACAACAAATCCGAATTTTTCTTTCAGAAACTATATGAAGATGTAATCGGATTCAACTGGTTTTCGGAAACAGTTCCTCTTTCATTAAGAAGGTATCATATACCAAATTTCATTGACTTCGGTCCATAAAGAGAAAGCGGGCGCTTCTAATACGTTTAATTTCAAAATGTTTGTGGGAATGCACTATTTTTTGCTGTTCCTTTCTCTGTGAAAATATAGAGATTGATTGCTTTGCCGACTCTAGAACATGGAACATACAATGGTCCAGCTGGGAAGCAATCCGTGTCTAGATCTAAACCACACAAATCTAAAGATTGGCCCTGAGCTTTGTTGATGATGATTGCAAACGACAATCGAACTGGGAATTGCAATCTCTTAAATTGAAATGGCATTTCCGTTGGAATCATAGGAATGCATTCATCCCAAACAATAGGTTTTCATTCCTAAAATACTTTTCCCATGCCGGATGCTTTGGAAATGTTGCACGTGCGAGTTTCAATGAATTACATATTCAATAATTATTTCGAAGCGGAATAAGCAGTTCTTCCACCTGATAGCAATGTCGTAGCTATTTCGGACGACAAAAGAGCTAAGCCTATGTAATTTTGGGATCGAATTGCAGCCAGACTCAATCTAATTAGGAACGATTTACCAGTTCCTCCTTGCGCATCTAAGAAGAAGAGTTTTCCAACCACGTTATTGACAGTTTGCATTATTTGATCGTAAATGCCTTTTGTTCACAGGTTAGCACCCGTATTGCAAGTTTTTCACGATGCATTTCTACATCTAACGAAGCAGCAGCAGAACGATTCGATGATGGCATTTCCAATTGATTGAGAGCTTTGTTTGCGATTTCTCAGCACAAATCTTCAGTCATTATCAACTCTTTTTTGTAGATTTCTGCTGTGAAATTCATGTTCATAATTGAATTTTCCTTGCGTATTCGACGGCAAATATCTTCAGCTATGTGGGTTTTAAATTTGTCCCATAACTCTGTTGCAGATGAAGGAGAGCAGGCGGTCAATATGGTTGCAAACAATGCACAAATTTGATGTGGATGTGACGTGTTGCACGCGTCATTAATGCATACATCCCAGCGTCGATCGTTCTGCAATAAATTCAGAGCTTGACATGCACTGCAGAAAGTGGCATGTGTAACACCGTTTAAATTCTCAATTGGTAGAAAGACGTTGGACCGGCCATATTTGTCAACAGCGTGCGAAGAAACAAGCATTCATCTTTATTGGGATGCAAGGTGTAAAGTTTGCCGTGGTTTCCTCGAATATGCTAGGGGTTGCTAATTTACCGCTATATTCTGCTAGTCTTCTTCTGTATAAAGGATATCCATCGTTTCCTGAAACTGTGTTGGATACTAATGCTCTAGGATATCGAGCATTTTCCGTCAATCATGCATGTTGAATTTGTATTCAGTGTACCGCAAGGTCCCTGTATCATATTTTTAGTCACAACTTCATGCAAATCCTTATCGACATCGGCATCGGGTATATCAGCGCATATTTCTTTTGAAGTGATTTTGTTATAAAGCCAGATTAGTATATGTACGTGTGGCAATCCTCTCATTTGCGATTGCACTGAATACATACAGCAGCGCACAGACCCAAACACTTAATGTTTTATCATGAAATCCATCAGCGATTTCAATTTCTGTCTGAAAACATGTGGTGTGATGTCACGCCTATCCACCGGCGATTGCCCAGGAAGTAAGAGCTGTTGTATTGTAAATCGTCCCAAGCTGGAAATTTCATCTAAGATTTTGTTAAATTTAGTATTTTCATTTTAAATGCCATTTTTGATTTTACGGTTTCCAAAAAATGAGGCTCTACGCATGAAATGTCTTTCGGCTTTGGGTTTTCAAAATTTTACGCCAATTTGTAGAGAGTACATTATAATTTCAAAATTTAATTTTGTATGTTTATAAATAAATAACGCAAACATTTTTTCAATTCGAATGTTACACAATACATGAGCGTACAGCCCATTTAGAGTATTAGACCTCAAAATTCATATTTTCAATGCCGCCACTGCTTCACAACAAATAAGCAATAGAAATGCAAGCAAGCGAAGGCATAAACTCCTTTTTTACGATATCTGTGTATGAAGCACCATTTTTATACTTTACAGTTCCTGAAAATTCAGCATTGTCAGTTTTAACTACCTTTTTTCGTTTTAAGGTTTCCAAAAAATGAGGCTCTACGTATGAAATGGCTTTCAGCTATTGGTTTACGCAGGAAAAAAATATATAGGCACATACATATTTATAATTATTATTTAATAATTTAATTTTGTATGTTTAAGAGAAACTTGATCTTTGGAACACATAACATAAACATTTTTTTGCAATTCAGATGTTCCAGAATATATGAGCATTTAACCCATTTACAGTGGTGCCCCTCCGAATTCATATTTTTAACGCCGCCACTACGCCGCATACATAAGAAATCGAAATGCAAGAGGATTTCAAAATAGCTTCAATTTTTCCTGCAAAGGGCCCATCCGTATATTCTATAATCTAAGAATCAAGCGTATGTTTCAATTTCCCCTACTTGTTCTCTTTAATCGTAAATGAGAAACATTGAAATGGAATGTTAAAATATTTAGTATAGCGTGTGTCGTTATTATTCTGTGCGGGGATGACATCACCTGATGCTTGATGCTTTATTGATTTATGTGCGTGTGAGTAATGACAATATACTATAGTGTAAACATGGATATTCTCGATGAAAATGCATGAATTACATGCTTGTCGCTAGGGCATGGTTCGAACAAACAATTTCTTGATGTAAGCAAACAAGAGTTGTTTGAACAGTTGTTATATAAAAAATAAGAATCACTATTCCAGTGGCATGCGGTCCATATGTGCAGAGTGTGGACTACATATCCTGCAAAAATTCTGACAATAATTTTCTGTAATCACAATTTTTTATAATTCAACACATTCAGATATTGTGCCCATTCGCTTGTCTGTATTCCGGCAGTGCGTGCTGCCCTACGTTCTGTACCTCGTAGCGCGTAGAAATATCTAAGAAAGTGTAATATCTTTGTGACTAACTTTGGTGACATTTTATGATGGTGTGCGAAATAATAGGCTGAAAAACAATTTTGTTGTGTCAGAAAAAGAGTAAACGAATTTCAGCAGAACAATTTCAGCTAACAGTAGTAGAAAAATTAATAATACTACATCGTAGCCTACCTTAAACACATCGCTTTACTATCAACGAACACGAACTTATACTAAAGTTACTGCAAAAATAGTTTTGAAATTTTAACTTTAAAGAGAGTATAGAAATAAACTTGTAAAACCAAATGACCAGTTTTTTTTTTTTTTTAAAGCAAGATGTGCAGGAAAAATTCTGCACGTTCGTTGTTTTATTATTATTCTCTACACACCCTGCCTGATAACCCACCGCACGCCACTGCACTATTTATACAGGAACTAAACACTTCAAATATTAACAATAATTCTCTTCTGCTTTTTATTCGTACATACACCAATACTTGAAAACGGGTTGCGAAAATACAATATTTATAAGGTTTTTGTTTAGAAATATTGAGTTAAAAAAAATTGAATTGCTTTCTTTGTTTCATTCTTTCTGTAGTGCAAAACCCATAAGACTATTATGACGCTATCTAAGCTCTCCCTTGCTCTAATTATCTTATAAGAAGCACGTTGTAAAATAGAACATATTTGATTTATAGTTATTTCATTTTTTCTAATGAAAAATTTGCATTTTCTGTCTTTATTTTGTTCGAAATTTTTTGTTTCCGTCATTTTCATTAAAGTTGTGGGAAGATCGCGCCTAGTTGTCTTTTTCAAACATATTTTTCTCCTTAATGAAAGAATTGTTTCATTTCTGTTCGAACAGTGAAAAAATAGAAATTCTTCTTGCTCAAATAATTGTTTGTCCGAACCATGCCCTGCTTGTCGCATAATGTTAGTGATGCATTTTTTACCTGTCACAGGTGTAACATAGATATATAGAAGGTACGTAAAAACACGGTCATAAGCGAAAGTAAAATTCTGTAAAAATTGCAAAGCAATCGGTCAAGAACTTTAGGAACAAACGAACAGATACGATTTTATTTATATAGATATCCGACGTGTTACTGCCGTAGAAAAAATAATTGTGGAAATTTCGTTTGAAATTTGGAAGAGTTATTCTGTTTAAATCTTGTTTAATTAGGAGTGACAGAAAGAATGATATTTATTCTGTTGTTGATAATGAATACATTTACTGACATTGAATACTATATAAAGGAGAAGTATGAATGTCATTTATTTTATTTTGTTGATGACTTTATTATTCAAGTGCTTTAGAATAGACGGTATTATTTGTCTGTCCGTCTTAAGCAAAAACAAACAAATTTTTTGGCTGTCCGACTCGTGAGAATGCAACGTACAACTGTGGCCATGTGAAAAACATAGATTTTCTAGATTCAATCCGCACACTTGAAGTGATTGACCTTGTGCCGTGTTAATGATCATTGAGAATGTAAGTCTAATGAGGAACTGCAGTCGTTTAAAATCAAATGACATGTCTGCGCGAACGATGGGAATGCGTGGAATGAGCACATCTTCTCCTTTCGACTTCCCATTAAGAATAGTTGCCTCATTGACATTCGGCATCAGTTTCTTCACAGCGAGTCTTGTTTCATTACACAATCAGGGTGGATTAATGTTGCTCAAGAGAATAATTGGTACGTCGTCCTTGAGTGACAATTTGTGCGGCAGCACACCAGGAAGATCCAAAGAATTTAAAAACTCGATTGGATAATTTATCACTTCATGACGCTGTTAATCGATTTGTATGTAACAAAATCGCCTGCAATTTTTTCTTGAATTGCGCGGTTTATATCATTGACGTCGGTGTTTTTGCTGCCAAAATAGCACGTTCGCAAAACCATTTATGATTTTTATAATTTGTAGCAATTTGCGGAAAAACTTTGTGAATGAGTTGTTCGCTGGATGGCCCAATGACGCAAAACTTCGATGGAAATGAACTGGATTTCGTGGCAGCATCAACTGGTACTTTCCCTTTACCAATGTTCAATAAATGCTTTGCAAATGTGGCTGCCGACGCATCACGCTGCAAATGCACGCGCATATTTGTCTTCAATGTGAGTTTCCTTACATGTCTCCAAAGAGGCGATGCAAGCATTGAGCTCATCAACTAGTGCTGATTTTGGTATAATTGCAAAAATTTGTCGAAAAGGACCAGATAACAAAATGAGAGTACCACCGAACGATTGTGCATTTGATTGCAAATCTTGTAGAGTTCGATCAAACCCTTCACGCGATTTCTTATGAGCCACAGTGCATTAGTCCGAAACAATAAGCTTGGAATTTTGCAAAATTTTATCCTTACCAGATCCTTTTGAAATGTTACATGTTCGAGCTTCGGAGAAATGCATACTCAATGGCCATTTCAGCACGGAATGCGCTATACGTCCACCATCTATTAATAAAGCCGCAATACCTGATGAAGAAAGAGCCAAAGCAATTCCCTTTTGAGATCGAATGTCAGCCAATAGCAAACTGATGAGGAGCGTTTTTCCAGTATCGCCAGGCGCATCAAGGAAGAACAGACCTCCTCTGCCATTAAATAGGGCATTTGTAGTTGTGTCGTAAGCCAATTTTTGTTCCGCAAGCAAAAATAGTTCGTTTGCTTACACAAATGCATGCAAATCATTAGCATGTTCTGCTGTTCCCTCAGTAAATCGATATCTCTAAGGTCAAGTGAAGAACATTGGGGCACAATCATACGAAGTTGAATGAGTGCTTTGTTGTTGATGATTAAAGATATGCCTACAATTTGGATCAGAGCTTGATTGAAAATATTGTCCGAAAATTCAATGGAATTGTCATTGGTATCCTTTCTGAATTTTTCCCAGCTGGCACATGCGTCCGTTATTGTTTCCCAGTGTTGGTCATTTTCGAGCAAATGAAGCTTTTGGCAAGCTTCTCTGTACGTCTGGCATTCTACGCCATCAACAGACTTTGACAGCCTTCAACACGCATTCCTTGTTCACGTCGTTGGAATTTCTTGGATGTTGCCTTGCATGTGTAGTATTTTAGAACTTCTGTGCCAATAATGTCTTAGCAAATTAATTTTCTTCACATAGCGTAAAAAATACTGTATGTGTGGTGTGCGCTGGTGCAGCAACAATATCTCGTACAGTGTCTGCCATGAAATAGACTCTTTGTCCATTTCCAAGATGAATACAGAGATGGACCACATTGAGATGGGGAATGTGAATTGGGAAACTCAAAATATGCCAAACAGCCTCGTTGCGGATGATATATCGACCTGTTTGAAACTGATTCACTTCATCGTTGCGCGAGTTATGGATAACAGCTAGATAGCAGTATTATCCAACACAACATATACCATAATTGCATATTCTATTTGTTTTTCTATGATCAGCATATTTCATTTAAATTTCATTTTTATTCTCACATTTTAAATTCTAAGAATTATAAAGTAACATAAAGCCATTTTCAAATTTAACATATTGCAATATTAAAACAAGGTAAAGTAAATTAGATTAAAATTTTAAAACTCATATTTCAATAAAAACACAGCAACTTTTCCAGACATATTCTATGTCAGCAAAATTTATGAAAAAACCTAAAATGTAATTTATTTCAAAATTATAAAATAAAATCAGTATGTTTTCGGCAGTTATTTTGTGAACTTCATTTTACTAATAAATAAAATTTGTATTGAATAAAAGAACTTATTTTTTTTTCAATACCTATTTTAATCGAAACATATCTGGCGCAGTCGGTAGGATAGCATAAGTCTATCCAAGTTGTGTATTGAGTAAAATTTGAAACGAGGGTTTATCGGGAAAGGGTTTACAATATCGAAAGTATATCGATAGTGGCGATACAACAACAACAGTGAACTCAAGAAGAAATTACCATATAAGCCAACGACGGTTTGTCGAAGGACTTCGTGGGAAGTTCATCTTGCTGAGTATCAACTCTTTTGTTCAAACAACCTGCAATCAAGAGAAATGAAGGCAATAATTACTTGTACGTTTCGAACATAAATTGAACTTGTAAAAACTTTGGTGCCGGTGACGGTATTTCGGTACGGTTTTGCATATTTTATAGTTTTTATCATCCATCCTAAGCCATTCATATCAAAAACTGAAATTCAAAGAAAATATGGAACCTATTAAAGGCTTAAAGGTAAAGCGTGGAAGTCTTAAAGGTCGGATGACAAAAATGCAGACATATCCGCAAAAGCATGGAGATAGTGCCACCCAATTTGAAATTAAAACAAAATTGAGTCTGTTGGAAGGCTAATTCAAAAGTTTCAGTATAGGAAATGCCAGTGTAAATGCAAAATATCGCGCCACTATTTCGATAAAATCTCAGCAAAATAATTATTCAACAAATTTGGATGCTGTGATCCTCAAAGGGATTACTGGTAATCAGCCTCATCGTTACTTTGATATTGCGGATTGGAACATACCTAAAAATATAAGACTAGCAGATCCAACTTTCGATCAACCGCATGGGATTGATCTACTTATCGAGCTTATTTTTCGATCTGCTCTGTATTGGACAAATAAAGCTCGGAAAAAACCTTCCAGTTCTGCAAAAAACTCTTCTTGGATGGATCGTGTCAGGTACTATTTCAACACCAAACAATAATTCACTTTCCACTAGTCTACTTAGTAATGTAGATCCAGATGAAGAAACAAGCAAAATCGTTTCGAAATTTTGGCGATTAGAAAATCCTAAGGGTCCTGAAATTAGGAATTCGCCTGAAGAAATTGCTTGTGAAGACTTTTGCAGGCAGACAGTCAAACGATATGAGTCAGGGCGTTATATTGTTCGTTTACCCTTTCGCAAGGCTCCAAGCATTTTAGGAGATTTTTATTCGATCGCTCTTAAACGTTTCTACAATATTGAGAAGAGGTTAAATAGATCACATCCATTGAAACATGATTACAATCAGTTTATTGAAGAATATAAACAATTAAATCATTTAGAGGAAATATCACATGAGAGTCTTCAGTCAGCATTTTACTTTTTACCACATCATCCAGTTTTTAAAGACGAGAGTAGCAGTACAAAACTTCCTGTTGTTTTTGATGGTTCCTGTAAAACGACCACAGGCAATTCTCTTAATGACATTCTGATGGTGGGGCCAACTATACAAGATGATCTATTTTCAATAATTTTACGCTTTCGACTATATCGATACGTACTTACTGCAGACATTGTGAAAATGTATCGCCAAATTCAGGTTGATATTCGTGATCGAAAGTTTCAATGCATTCTTTGGAGAAGCAATCCTGAAGATAAAATCAAAATATATCAACTATCTACAGTTACATATGGTACTTCACCTGCTGCCTATCTCGCTATTCGCTCGCTGACACAATTGGCAGAGGATGAATCACGTAGATTTCCCAATGCATCAAAAGTTCTTCGCAGTGATTTCTATGTTGACAATTTGATGACTGGTGCAGATTCTTTATTAGAACTTGAGGAAATTAAGAATCAGGTAACATCGTTGTTGCTGCTCGGTAAATTTCCACTTAAAAAATGGTGCAGCAATCATCCAGATATTCTTTCTCATACACCTCAAGAAGATCGAGAGAAATTCATGCTAATCAATAACGATAACGGCCTTAGGATTAATATGGAATCCTACCACGGACAACTTTTCATTCGTGTACTCTCAAAAGGGCACAAAGAGTCAATCATTCACCAAACGTTCCATTCTTTCGGAAGTTGCCAAATTTTTTGACCCACTCGGGCTTATAAATCCTGTGATAGTTTTGGCAAAAATATTCTTGCAACATTTGTGGAAAATTCAACTTGATTGGGACGAAAGTTTGCCTGAGCAATTGCAGAATCAGTGGACTTTATTTCGACTGCAATTAGAGCTTCTAAATGATCTTAGAGTTCCTCGATATGCAGTTGTACGTGGATCTAATATAGAACTTCATCGTTTTGCGGACGCTAGTGAAAAGGCGTATGGAGCTTTCTTATATCTTCCAAGCGTAGATTTATCAGGAAATTACAATTCCTATCTTTTATGTGCGAAATCAAGAATTGCAGCGCTTCGACAAACGTCTCCTCCGAGACTGGAGCTGTGCACGGCTCTTCTTCTATCTGAATTTCTAGTGAGAACATTGGAATCTACTCACATAAAGATCAATAAGGTATTCTGCTGGTCGGATTCTACAATCCTATTGGCATGGATCGGCACTGCGTCATATCAACTCACCACTTTTGTCGCCAATAGGGTTACCAAAATCCAACATCTGACAGAATCATACACGTGGAATCACGTTTTGTCGGAAAATAATCTTGCTGACTATGTCTCTCGAGGCTTACAACGTAGTCGACTTAAGAATTCAGCACTTTGGTTCAATGGACCGTCTTTTTCGCGGCAGCACCATTCAGATTGGCCACTTCAAAAAGGATTCAATAATGATGAACTACCAGAAATGAAAGCTTTAGCTTTTCATTCATCACTTCAGCTGACAATTTGGAAGATCTTATAATAAATAACAAATTTATTAATTCATATTTTCGTTTACTTCTAGTATTTGCATACGTTCGTCGCTTCATATCTAAACTAAAAGGACATATTCATATCAAATATCATGGTCCAATAAGTCCACAAGAACTAAATGAAAGCTTGAATATGATTGTGCTGCCTATTCAACGAATTTATTTCAAGGAAGATTATCAGAGTTTGTGTCACAAGAAATCTGTGAAACATACAAGCCGTTTACGAAATTTGTCACCATTTATAGACGATGAAGGTATACTTAGAGTAGGAGGCAGATTACCATATTCGAATTTAATTTTCGACAAGAAACATCCGATGCTCCTACCTCAATCGCACCCATTTACTACTGCCTTGATCCATCATTTTCATAATACACACTTACATGCTGGTTGTCAAACTCTTTTGAATATTCTGCGCCAACGCTTTTGGATTATAAACGGAAAAAATGCACTCAAGAAAATTATTCACAGATGTATCCTATGTTTCAGAACTCGACCTTTGATCAGCAGACAAATAATGGGGGCCCTTCCTCCTGATCGCATTAAATGTTCCCGACAATTTTCTGTCGTTGGAATAGACTATTGTGGTCCATTCTACATAACTCAAAAAATTCGTAGCAGATCACCAATAAAATCGTATGTTGCAGTATTCATATGCTTCTCAACGAAGGCCCCACACCTTGAATTTATCCCACCTCGATCTCCCCATTTCGGTGGACTATGGGAGGCAGCTGTAAAGGTCGCTAAGCAATATTTAATTAAAATGACACGAAACGTTGTTTTAACATCTGAGGAATTCTCAACTCTACTGTGCCAAATCGAAGCATGAATTCACGTCCTATTTCACCTATGTCGATCCTAATGACCTAGAAGCACTCACACCTGATCACTTCTTGATCGGATCACCACTCAATTCGTTTAATGAGCCAAATATTCTCGACTTAAACATACATCATCTAAATAGATATCAAACACTACAATTTTTGCAACAACAATTTGGTAAACGCTGGCAGCGTGATTATTTGAATCACTTACAACAAAAATCGAAATGGCACCTTCCAGAGGAAAACGTCGAAGTAGGAGCTCTAATCCGATTAAAGGACAATCTTCTTCCACGAATAAAATGGCATCTTGGCCGAATCGTCAAAATACATCACGGAAGAGATAATCGTGTTCGAGTGGTAGCAGTTCAAACCGCCGGTGGAACTTTTACTAGAGCCATCTCCAATATACGTTTGCTTCCAAGCAAAACTGAAGAAACTGAACAACATTGAAAGTGGATCCTTTCAAGTGGGGCGGAATGTTTAGATTTAAAACTGCAAGAATATACTTTGCATAAAATACTACTGTAATTTTGAACCGACTTTTTTTTGTTAAATTTAAATCTAGTATTCATTGTTTTTCAATATGTTATTTTGTTTTATATAATTTTTCATTCAATTCTCGCATTTTGTTCAATCTAGTTCAGTCAAATAAATATCGCATTTTTAAATATTCATTTGGGTTTGAATATTTTCCTAATTGTTTTCAACTCATTAATTCGCATTTATCGCTACATTACAATCTTTAAAAACGCTTAAAGATTCAACAATTCATATTAGATGTTGACGGTACAGCATATGGTAGAATATTATTACGGGCTGCAAACGAGGTACTAAATAGGTACGGTACTCCACTCGAATGGTTAGAAATAAAAAATAATTTAATTTTACATTATTCGGATAAACGTAGTGAAACATCCCTTATTAGAGATTTGCATAATGCCAAACAATATAATAAAAAGGTAGAACAATTCTATAGTGAAATAATAGAAGTTTTGTCTACTGCCAATAATCACTTACAAATTCATGAGTCTGATAATAATGTTATAAAAGCAAAAAGAGACTTATATTCGGAAATGTGTCTCAATGTCTTTTTAACAGGTTTAAGAGAACCAATAGGTTCTACTATCAGAGCTATGAAACCGGAAACATTGGCAGAAGCATTCTCGTTTTGTATAAAAGAACAAAATGTATTCTATATGAAATCTTATAACCAACCAATCAATAGAAATGTACCAATTCAAAAAGTTTCAAATCCCAATTTCATACCTCGCCAACTAATTCGACCTCAACAAACATTCTTACCGTTCAATAGATTTGAAAGACCCAACAACATTCCATTTAATCAACAATATAATAATAGACCAAACAATAATTACAATAATAGACCTAACAATAATTATAATAGACCCTACAATTTTCCCTTCAATCAACATCGTAATTCATTTCAACAACCATTTACTCAATCTCAACCAATGAGATTACCACCACCACAACCAATGGACACTTCTTCAGGATATACAAGACAGATTCCTCGTAATCAACCACCTCGACCAATGCAAAACAATTACTTTAGACCAAACGGTCCACCAAATTTTATGAGTAGAGAATTGCATAATATTTCCGAACAAAATCCAAATAGTAATAATGACGAAAATTTGAATCAAGGTTTATCAAATTATAATCACGAACAAATTGAAGAAAATTGTAATTATGAATCAGTTGAAATAGATGATAGAATTAATAATCATCACCAACAACTTGATCAGTATTATAATTATAAAGCAGAAAACAGTAATGTTGACCAATCAAACCAATTTGAAGTAGAAGATGTAAATTTTCATATAAACGCCTTGACGAACAAATTGGGTACTTAGATGTTAATAAACATGGTTTCGTTCTCCCTTATATTCAAGTATCTTCTTCATTTGACCGACCATTAAAATTTTTAATAGACACTGGAGCATCATCTTCATTTATTAATCCAGAATTTACTCATTCTGAAGACCTCACTACTATTAAACCAACAATCATTAATACGGTATTAAATAACCATACGGTATATAAACAGATACTCTTACCAAATTTCATAGAGTTTAATCAACCTGGAGAAATGAAATTTTTAACATTTCGATATGATGGTTATTTTGATGGTTTACTAGGATTGGATACATTAACATTATTAGGTGCAAAAGTTAATTTAGAAAATAACAGGTTAATAACGAAAAATTCACATATACCTCTGCAATTTAAACCAAACTTCATGTCAAATATATATATTATTCCTTCTAATTCAAAATTACCCGTTAATTTATCAGTAGATGTCAAAAATGGAGATATTTATATAAAACCAAACCTTTTTCTATCTGAAGGAATTTATCACGCAAAAAATTTGTATAGTACAGTAGAAATAATGAATAAATCCAATTCTGATGAATACAGACTAATAGAAATTTTTGCGAATCAAATAATTTCAATATCTTCTATAATAACGATAATTTCGATATATTAGCTCCGAACGATATATCCAACCTAATACGCACATCTCATCTTAACGAAGAAGAAAAGAAAAGCAGTTTTAAAACATGCAAAGAATATGAAGATATATTTTTCAAAGAAGGTCAAGACCTTACTTTTACAAATCAAATAAAGCATTCCATTAAAACAATCAATGATATTCCTATATACACTAAATCGTACAGATACCCACACGTTCATAAAAGTGAAGTTTAAACTCAAATTAAACAAATGTGGGACCAAGATATAATAAGACCCAGTTATTCACCGTGGAGCTCTCCTATTCGGATAATACTAAAAAAGAAAGATGCCAGCGGCAAACAGAAATGGCGACTTGTTATAAAATATCGAAAACTTAACGAAAAGACTGTTAGCGATAGATATATATTGTACAAATTAGGAAAGTGTATGTATTTCACTACTCTTGATTTAGCTAGCGGTTTCCATCAGATTGAAATGAACTCTCGCGATGCTGAAAAAACAGCGTTTACAGTTGAAAGTGGTCATTATGAATATCTCAGAATGCCTTTTGGACTAAAAAATGCACCCTCTATATTCCAAAGAGTCATGGACAATGT
Organism: Xylophagus ater; assembly: GCA_963422695.1. Taxonomy (NCBI): domain Eukaryota; kingdom Metazoa; phylum Arthropoda; class Insecta; order Diptera; family Xylophagidae; genus Xylophagus; species Xylophagus ater. Next base: position 31,956,730 of record OY730483.1, read on the forward strand.
TTTAAAAAATATTCAAGGTAAAATTTGCTTAGTATATTTAGACGATATTATAGTATTTTCAACTTCCTTGCAAGAGCTTGCAGAAAATCTAAAGAAAGTATTCTCTAAAATGCACGAAGCAAATCTTAAAGTTCAACTTGATAAATCAGAATTTCTTCACAGAGAAATAGCTTTCTTAGGACACATAGTCAGTGACCGTGGTGTTAAACCAAACCTAGATAAATGCAAACAATTCGTGATTTTCCAATACCCCGTACGCAAAAAGAAATAAAATCATTTTTAAGATTATTAGGATACTACCGCAAGTTTATCCAAGACTTCGCGAAATTAACCAAACCTTTAACAGAATGTTTAAAGAAAGGTAAAATAATCCAATTAAATGAAAGGTACACTAAAACTTTCGAAATGTGTAAAGACATTTTAATGAATGACCCAATTCAATACCCTGAAACCATTCGTATTAACCACTGACGCAAGCAATTATGCTATAGGTGTAGTGTTATCCCAAGGTCCTATAGGTAATGACAAGCCTATATGTTATGCCAGTAGAACTATAACTAGTTCTGAAATTAATTATTCCACAATTGAAAAGGAATTATTGGCTATAGTTTGGGCTACCAAATACTGTCGCCCACATCTACTTGGTCACAAATTGAAAATTCTGACAGACCATAAACCACTTCTATGGTTGATGAGTCTAAAGGACACGAATTCTAAACTAGTCCATTGGGGACTTAAACTTGAAGAATTCGATTACGACATAGCTTTCAAAAAGGGTGCACAAAATTCTAATGCAGATGCATTAAGTCGTATAAAACCAATTGTAGAAAACAATTCCAATAAAATTGAGCTAAACGCTAACAAATCAACCTTTAACAATAATTCTACTTCTACAATACATTCTGCCACAGAAAATCTCAATGATAGGGATATGCTCTATCTCAGAACGACCCTTAAACGAATTTAATTTAAAACTAATCTTTCAAAAATCAAATACACTAGTAACTACTAATATTATCTTCAAAAACAAACAAAGACGTACCATCGAATGATAGACTATACAGAACAAAATACTACTATGAACAAAAAGTATTTTTAATTTAAACTTCCCGCGTTAACCGAATCGGACAAAAGAATTTTTTTTCAAGTTGGTAGGACTCTTAGTGACATCTGTGACAAATTCCATGTCAATATCATCATTAGTTTTTAGTTTACGCTTGGTTTTGTGAAGAAAGAAAAGTGAATTTGGCGATTTTTACGATGTCGAATTTTGTTGACCAAAGAAACGCCGCCGCTGAAACGTATCGAATGTTACAAAAGGCCTTCGGTGACGAGACTATGTCACAGAAAAATGTTTACAAGTGGTACAAAGACCTCAAAGAAGGCAGAGAACGTGTTGATGACTTGGAACGCTCTGGACGACCATCGACGTCAATTGAAAAGCAACACATCAAGAAAATCAAAGAATTGGTGCTCGAAAATCGTCGATTAACAATTCGAGACCTTGCCGACATGCTTGCAAAATCAATTGGATCAGTACAAGCAATTTTGAAGGATCATTTGTGCCTCAGAAGAGTCAAATCGCGTTTGGTGCCGAAATTTCTCAATTTTTTCGAATTTCTTCGTGAGTTTTTCGCCAAAAACTCCACTCATGTCGCTCCACAACCACCGTATTTACCTGATTTAGCACCGTGTGACTTCTGGCTGTTCCCAAAGCTCAAGAGACCACTCCGCAGAAATCGTTTTGAGTCGATTGAAGAGATCAAACGTGAATCGCCACGCGCATTGAAGCATGTTCACAAAACCAAACGTAAACTAAAAACTAATAATGATATTGACATGTAATTTGTCACAGATGTCACTAACAGTCATTTGTCCGATTCGGTTAACGCGGGAAGTTTAAATTAAAAATTCACCTTACTTTTTGAACACAGTGGTATAACGAATATTTTCAAAGAATATCTGCCACCAAATAAAATGACAGCAATATTTACAGACGACCAATCGGTTTATACAAAATTCTTTTCTAAAAGCAAAACATTCAAACTAATTCGCTGTATGGAAATATTAACAGATATTACTGAGAATGACGAACAAGATAAATAATAAATGATTACATCATCAAAACTAAAAGAGGTTTTATCGACGGATTAGGATCAGTTATAAAAGCAATAACCGGTAACATGGATGCTAATGACGCTTTAAAATTAAACTAGGAAATAGAGCTAATTCAATCGAACCAAAACATTAATAATATAACAGATCATATCAATAAACAACAAGAAACCATTGAAATGCATTTAAATCGTTATCGCGAAAGAGTTAATAATAAAATTAGAACAGAAGAAGAATTCTTTACGTATAATCAACAAATAAATCAAATTAATCTCAACATTGACCTGCTTAATAATCACCTCACAAATATTATTGAAGCAATTATGCTCGCTCGATTAGGCATAATCTCTAAGCAAATTTTAAGTCCTAACGAATTAAACAAAATTTATTACTTTTTCCAAAACCAAACAATTAACGTAAAATCATATGACCAAATTTATGAATTTCTTGCTTTGCAAGCATATTATAATAATTCTAATATTATATTCAATATACAAATTCCTGTAATATAAAACAAAAAATATTCCTTTTTCCATTTAATACCTCTTCCTCTTAATAAAACCTTTAAAATAATCACAAAACCTTATATTATCCTGAATGAACTTGACATTGTATATTTTAATGAAATTTGTCCAATAATAGAAGGAACATATTATTGCAAACAAAATACGTATAATGAAAATGTAAATGAACCCAATTGCATAGCCAATATTATCAAGAACGAGCCAGCAAATTGCAACCTAATTGAAGGAACAGAGATCATTACGATATATCAACCTGAACCGAACTACATTTTATTCATCAAAATCCCAAATGTAGCCTTAAAATCAACATACGGTATCGTACAAAGCGAAATCAATGGAACCGGATTAATTCATGAAAATAAATTCTTTTTCAACGATTGAAAATTTGAGCTTGGAAAAACTAAAAACTCACCATCTCAAGCATCGGAAAGTCATCAAACTCCTGGAAATTAAAACAACATACAACTTATAGTTCTCCTGAACATCGCATTAATGCCCTACATCATCAAACAACTAAGGAAGAGGCGGTTAACTAGTAACATCGTTATAAGGGAAACAACACCCAGTATTACAAATCTTGCTGCAGAAAATAATTCAATAAGTCAACTTTTCTGGCCGACACTTCATTCCAAGGGGGAAGGTGTTATGGATAACAGCTAAATATCAGTATTATCCAACACAACATATACCATAACTAGGGGGTTACCCGTCCTAAGACGGCCTCCTAGAAATTTCAGTTTACAGATCACTGTAAATTAACTAAATTTATTCAAGCGTAGCATCTCAATTCGCAACATTATAGATCTTTCACCCTGTTCCCGCAACACCACTGGAGATATATTTCATATTTTAGGTCGACCTATTCAGAAAGCACATTATTTACGACGCAACACCTCGAGTGGATATATTAAATTGATCCCATTTCCCCGATTGGTAAAATAGCTCCCATTAAACATATATTACGTAAAGGCAAAAACCTCGATAACCGCAGCGATTCGACAGAAAAAATCCGCGTCAAAACCTCGACAACTTAGCTGAACATTGTAATCGCGTTTGCCCTATATATAAAAAGTTCAAAAGTTTCTATTGACACCAACGCCAAAGCGGTGAAAGACAGAACTATATGGTCTTCGGCAGAAATAGCGCCAAATGAAAACTTCCATAACTTTGCTGAGCATTGTAATCGCGGTTACCCCTATATAAAACGATCCAAAAATTTTATTGACTCCAGTGCCAAAGCGGTGACTGATAGAACTATCTGGCCTTCGAGAGATATAATCCCCATGACAACCTCGACAATTTTGCCGAACACTGTAATCGTGTGTGACCTCTATATAAATACTTAAAATTTTCTATTGACTCCAGCGCTAAAGCGGTGGGAGATAGAACTATATGGTCTTCGGCGGAAATAGTCCCCAAGAAAAACTTGCACAACTTTGCTGAGCATTGTAATCGCGGTTACCCCCATATAAAACGATCCAAAGATTTTATTGACTCCAGCGCCAAAGTGGTGACTCATAGAACTATCTGGTCTTCGAGAGATATAATCCTCATGAAAATCTCCGAAAATTTGCAGAACATTGTAATCGCGTGTGACCTCTAAATACGAAGTTCCACAATTGTATTGACTCCAGCGCTAAAGCCGTGAGCGATAGAACTATATGGTCTTCGAAAGAAATAGTCCCCATGAAAAGTTACACGACTTTGCTGAACATTGTTGTCGCGTGTGACTTCTATATAAAACGTTCGTAAATTTGTATTCCCTCCAGCGCCAAAGCGGTAGGAAATGGTACGGCAGAATATCCGGCATAAAAATCTTAATAAGATTGCCTCAGGTCAGAATTATGTCCGATGAATATCTCAGATTATAAATGAGGTTTTCTGAAATAAGCTTTCAAGCCACCCTTTCTAACTCCTCCGACCCCCAACCTCCCCGGAAACAAAATTTCTCCACGTTTCAAGTAATTCTCTACAACATATCAAAAAGTGTTTTTTTTTTTTTTGCTCACGAATTTTCTTTCCGGACAATATAGGACGGACAGAAAGAAAGAAAGAGAAAAAGAAAGAAAGGAAGAAATAAAGAAAGAAAGAAAGAAAGAAAGAAGTAAAGAAAGAAGGATTAGCCTTTTATATATATAACTAGCAGTACCCGGCCACGCGTTGCTGTGGCTCAGTCTGGTTAAATGGAAAAGAAAAGAAAAAGCGCACGTTTCTCGTGTATTTAATTTCACAATGCTTGTGGTTATGCAACATTTTTTGTTGTTCCATTTTCTGTGCAGATATACAGATTTTCTGGTTTGCCGACTCTAGAACACGCAACATATAATTGTCCGTGTGAGAAGCACTCCGTGTCTAGATCTAAACCGCACAATTTCAAAGATTGGCCCTGAGCCTTGTTGATGGAGATTGCAAACGCCAATCGAATCGGGAATTGCAATCTCTTAAATTGAACTGGCATATCCGTTGGAATGATAGGAATGCGAGAAATGAGGACATCTTCACCTTTAAAAGATCCTGTCAAGATTGTTGCTTCTACGATGTTGCTCTTTAATTTTTTTACTGCCAGCCGCGTGCCGTTGCAAAGCTTTGGCTGGTTGATCTTTCGCAACATGATAATTGGCACACCGACTTTCAATCGCAGTCTGTGCGGTAGCATCCCTGGCAGATCGAGTGAATTCAAAAATTCTGTTGGATAATTAACCGCTTCATCTGCTTCTACAGTGTCGACGGAATTGTATATGACCACCTCGCTTGGAATGTTAGACTGAATAATATTGTTAAGTTCGTAGAAGTCTTTGTTCTTGGCCGCAAGAATGGTTCGTTCACTTAGCCAATCGTGATTTTTGTAATTGGTTTGAATATTGGGAAATACTTTTTCAACCAATTCTTCTTTTGACGTCACTAAAATGCAGAAGTTATGAGGCAATGAAATCCGTCCTGACGTCAGATCAACCGGCACCTTCCCGTTCCTAATTTCCAGCAATTGATGTGAGAATATCTCTGCTGACCTATCGCTTTGCAACTGTAGTCGCATATTTGTAGTTAATTTTAACGTCTTTACGCGTCGCCGTAAAGTAGATTATTTCAGGCAGGCATTTATTTCATCCGCTGGTGTCGATCGAGGAATTACAGGTAATGTTTGCCTGAAATCGCCTGCAAACAATATTAATGCGTTCCCAAATGGTCTGATATTTGCACGTAAGTCTTACAATGATCGATCAAGGGCCTCGAGCGATTGTTTGTGCGCCATTCATCACAAACAATAAGTTTGCATTTCTGCAACACTTTTCCCATGCCGGATGCTTTGGAAATGTTGCATGTGGGACTTTCAATGAAATGAATGTTTAATGGCAATTTCAAAGCGGAATGAGCCGTTCTTCCATCACTTGGGAATCCCCTTTTTTGCTATTCCACTGGGTACATCCAGCAGCGCACAGACCCAAACACTTCATGTTTTACCATGAATTCCATCAGCGATTTCAACTTCTGTTTGAAAACACGTGCAGTAATGTCATGCCTATTCACCGGCGATTGTCCAAGAAGTAAGAGCTTTTGTATTGTAAATCGTCCCAAGCTGGAAATTTCATCTAAGATTTTGTTAAATTCAGCATTTACATTTTTAAATGCCTTTTTCGGTTTTAGGGTTTCCAAAAAATGAGACTCTACGTATTAAATGTCTTTCGGCTTTGGGCTCTCAAAATGTTACGCCAATTAGTAGAGTAGATTATAATTTTAAAATTTAATTTTGTATATTTAAACAAACTTGATTTTTGGCATAAACCCTATTTTTACGATATCTTTTTTAGCTCGTATTACAATTTTCGGGGGAAAAATTTTTTCTTTCACACGTAAGTTTGATATATTTTGTATTAAAATGGGCGAATTTTCATTATTGCTGCACAAAAAAAAATGTTTTTATAGGCTTTATTTAATTGCTAGGTTGTAACCCGTCCTATGACGGCTTCCTAATAAATTTGGTTTACAAATCGCTGTAAATTAACAAAATGTATTCAATCGTAGCACCTTAATTCGGAACATAATAAATCTTTTACCCCGTTCTGGTAGCACCACTGGTGACATATTTCATGTCTTAAGTCGATCTATTCAGAATGCACATTATTTACCCCGCAACACCCCCAGCGAAGATATTAAATTGATCCCATTTCTTCGGTTGGTAAAATAGCTCCCGTCAAACATATATTACGTAAGGGCAAAAACCTCTATAGAGTAGGGGCCTAAACAACCGCAGCGCCAAAGTGGTGAGAGATAGAACTATTTTATCTTCGACAGAAAAAATCCCCAAGAAAACCTCAGAAACTTTGCCGAACATTGTAATCGTGTGTGACGTCTACATACGAAGTTCCAAAATTGTATTGACCCCAGCGCCAAAGCGGTAAGGGATAGAACTGTTAATTCCAGTGATAACCTGCATAACTTTGCCGAACATTGTACTCGTGTGTGGCTAATATATACGAAGTTCAACAGTTTGTACTGACTGCAGCGCCAAAGCGGTGGAAAGTGGAACTTTGCCGTCTACGTTAGAATGTCCGGCATGCAAATCTTAATAAAATTGCCTCAGGTCAGAATCATGTCCGATGCACATTTCAGATTATAAATGAGGTTTTCTGAAATAAGCTTTCAAGCCCCCTTTGTAAACCCTCCGACCCCCAATCTCCCCGGAAACAAAATTTCTCTACGTTTCAAGTAATTCTCTACAACATATCAAAAAGTGTTTTTTTTGCTCACGAATTTTCTTTCCGGACAATATAGGACGGACAGAAGGAAAGAAAGAAGGATTAGCTTTTTACATATATAATAATTAATCAAACAGAAATGATGTTAATTCATAATTTAGTAAAAAATTCGTTTTTTTGAACCAATTTTGAACCTAAATCTAAAAACCCGTCGTTTTTTTTTTAATTAAAACTACCAGTTAGAGTAATTTTTTTTGAGAAATTGGGGGCAATTCTTAAAATTCGTCGAAGATTTTGAAAATTCAGCCTTGTTAATTATAAATACCTTTTTTTTGGCTTTAAGCTTTCCAAAAAATGAGAAATGAAATGGCTTTCGGCTATGGGCTTACAAAATTTTACGCCATTTGGTAGAGACATAATTTGCTCGTTACATTTCAATAAACAGGATCTAAAGCGAATAATTTAATTTTGTACGGTTAAGAGAAACTTGTTTTTTGGAATAAATAACGCAAACATTTTTCGCAATTCCGATGTTCCAGAATACGTAAGCATTAAGCTCATTTTAAGTGGTGCCCCTCCGAATTAATATTTTTAACGCCGCCACTACGCCCATCTTTATTTTTATAATAAAAGCTTACTGATATATGCGCGTGTCAGTAAGAAAAATCACGTTTTCTCGCTTGAAGATTTTGATTTCAAAGATGCTTGTGGCTATGTGTTAGTGATTGTTTTTTTACATCAATTATTACCTGGCTCAGGTATAACCTAGGTAAATAAAAAGCAGATATAAACATGTTGAAAATCACATAGGACATTCTGTGAAAGTTTCAAAGCAATTGGTCAAGAAGTTTCGGAGATTACCGGTTAGGAACAAACGAACATTTACGATTTTATTTATATAGATGGCATATTCTATTTGTTTTTCTATGATCAGCATATTTCATTTAAATTTCATTTTTATTCTCACATTTTAAGTTCTAAGAATTATAAAGTAACATAAAGCCATTTTCAAATTTAACATATTGCAATATTAAAACAAGGTAAAGTAAATTAGATTAAAATTTTAAAACTCATATTTCAATAAAAACACAGCAACTTTTCCAGACATATTCTATGTCAGCAAAATTTATGAGAAAACCTAAAATGTAATTTATTTCAAAATTATAAAATAAAATCAGTATGTTTTCGGCAGTTATTTTGTGAACTTCATTTTACTAATAAATAAAATTTGTATTGAATAAAAGAAGTTCGTTTTTTTTCAATACCTATTTTAATCGAAACATATCTCGCGCATCATGTTTATCAATACTGACTGCTGGCACATCGCCGCTTTTGTTGACGTATTTGCATATACTTGTATACTTAATGGATTTGACGAAATTATAATATTCGGCGTTGATATGAGCTTTGAATGTTTTCGATAACAAAGGAGAATGCGGCACAATCCAGCTGTTGTCCACTTCAACGTCAACATTTCTCTTTCTGATTATGGTTGTATGATCTTCATCTTCTAGCTTTCGGTGTTTGTATTTTGGATATCCCTCATCTCCAGTGGACGTTTCATCAACTAAATCTCTAGGATATTTTTTCGTGCATTGATTATCTACCATGCAAGGAGATTATGGATTCATTGCTCCGCATGATTCATGCACCATATTTTTCGTCATAAAATCGAACAGAAGTGGATCTTCTTCAGGATTAGGAATTTCTGCACAAATGACATCATCAATTTGAGATGTGTGTAGTTCGTTTTGAGTCATATGTGAATATGAGCATGTGGAAGTCCTATTTTCTGCCATCAATCGAATACACACAGCAGCGAGATTCACCATATATATGATTTTTCACAATCAAGCCCATCAATTTCGTTTAATTTTGCTTGAATATTCTTGCAGTCAAATCGTTTCGATTGGAACCTGACCGGACAATAGAGGCTCTTTTATCTCGTCACATGCTGGATTGCATGTAATGTATGCATGTGATGAAAAAGTCGGAGCGGCCATATGAACGCACATACATATGTCATCGCAATTTGTTCATATGCCGTGGGATGCCAGTGAAAGTTGCTCTAAGTGTGACCATTTTGCCAATGTCGGAAATATTCCCATCATAAACAATTGCATCTCGTAAATGAATGCATTGTCCTGAACGCAACGATGTTTGATTTAAGCGAATAAATAACAAACGTTCGGATTCAGTTTTTGCATACATGTCTACCACGTAATGATGAAATAGTTGACGACATTCCACAAAATGATTTCCTCTATTCTGAGCTACCATTATGAGGTATGAAAAATACCGAGAATAGAAAAATTGTATATCGATAATTGAAATATATCGATAATCTAAATATATCGATAATCGAAATATGTCGACAATGATATATTTCTTTTATTTTCTTTATATTTTTCTCTAATGAGTTTCATTGTATTGTACCTACAATTTTAAGGGCAAATGCATGTGCAAGCAATAAGTTGGCAAAGTTTTGTCGCAATCAGATGTGTGACAGCGTATAAAATACGAACAAGCATTGATTATTATTTATTAAACATATAAATGGTTTTCTTTCGTTTTATGTTAACTAAAACCAAAGTAAAGTGCTTGTTTACTATATATTATTAATTATATTATATAAATTCTAATCCTATAAAAACCAAAAAAAAGGGCAAACAAACATTTAATAATATTAAAACAAACAAAAAAGGATTATAAATTCGGTTAATTAAATACTTTATTAATTTTAAAAGAAAAAAAAAGCAACTTTATAACATCCTAAAAAGATGTGTAGAAAACCCCTAAATACATATACGGTGTCTCAAAGTAATAATGGAACAAGCTGAAAATAATGATATTCGAAGTATTTTTAGCCAGAAATAATCTATTAGAAAATCGGTCTTATTTTTTTTTAAAACTTTTATTAATATATAATAAAAAAATAAAAAACTTTAATTCAAAATGTGCAATTTAAAAAAAATAAAACAAAATATTAATGCAAAAGTAAAAATTAGCCTCAAAGATATAATGGAACACGTCATTAAAGTCGCGAAATTGTTAAGTGGAATTGCAGCTAATTTGACTGATCTCGATGAAATATTCAGGGGTATACCTTTTTATGACTTTGGCATTATTTGTCGGATTCTGGAGATTCTGGCTAAAAACACTTTGAATATAATTAATTTCAGCTTGTTCCATTATTACTTTGAGACACTGTATATACACAATCAATTCTGAAGAACCATGTGTAAGAACCTTTAAAAATTAATTGTTCAGGAATTCTCTAGACAAAAGGTTAGTTAGTACTTAGGAACTATTATGCATATGAAAAAGAACAAAAACACCAAACCACAACAGTACAAATAATGTCATGCGGTTGGCTGTAATAAAGCAGAAATAAGGAAAAAATTAAATTTCTTTTCATTGTCAAATTTCGCTATTTTTTCCTCTTTCCAATTGATTTGGCTCATTGGTAGTTAACTAAAAATGGAAGGAAAAATGGGAAAATAGGAAAGAAAAAAAATTATATATAAATTTGGTTGGAGAAAATAAGAGAATAGCATGAGGAATTACTAGGTGATATATAGAGAGAGATAGGGATGGATTAGCGGAGGAATGCGCGGATGACATAAACCAAGAAAGGGATTGTATCTATTAGGGGGCAGACACGATCATGGGTGCCAAGATTTTGTTCCTTGCTTCAGAATGGTGAGGCGGGCGCCAAAAAGGCCCGATTGGCACAACAGTTTATTCCAATCCTCCCCGACATGCCTCATGAAGCCAATCCCGAAGAGTTGATCAGCTTCGGTGACCAAAAGATTAACGAACGTTCCATATATTGGGTATTTTCCGGCAAAACCGGATTTCCTTGCATGATAGCTTGCGCCATCACCATAAAGTCTTCACCACATTTAACATTCATTTGCACGCGTATGAAATTTATAGGTATACGGGATGATTGATGGTGGTGAGCAATCGGCTACTTGCCGATTTAATCACGAGTACAGGTCTTGCAGAAAGAAATTGTTTTTGGTTGAGTTATATTTTGAAGCAATTTTTATAATTATGATTATACGGATAAGGACTGATTACCCAACAATATCAAAAAGGGCTAAAAGAGTAAAACGGGATATCAAGATGAAAACGACGTTTTGCAGAAATTTTCTGAAAATTCCGTACCATATACAAAATTGGCCAACATTATATAAAGAGACGGAAAGAACTGAAACTGATTTCAAGTAATTTCATAGTTCTTCTATATAAATAAAATCGTTTCTGTACGTACAAAATCGATAATCTACGAAAATCCATGATGGATTGGCTTGAAATTTTTATAGAACATTCCTTAGGAACATGAGCAGGTTCCTACATAGTTTTTATTTACCTATGTGACACCTGAGAATTTTAAAAAATCTTTTAAAAAAATTCATCACTAATGCAATGACACAAGCATGTCTAAAGCCATGAACTTGCAGCGAGAATATAAAAATATATACCAAATATAATTCATGTAGTGATTATTAATTATTAATTATTAATAATATTGAATATTTCAGTTCATAATTTGCTTTGAACGAGTAAGGACGCAGGCAGCAATATGCAGTGCGAAAAAGATTTTTTTTCTTCCGATGTTTCGTTTTTTTAGTGCAAATAAAAATATTCGTGAATTAGTTTGTGAAAAAAACTTTTGTTTTTGTTTTTTCATTTCTACGACTGTTTTTTCAGTGCAAAAAAAGGTAAATTTTGTGACGTTTTTGTTTTTTCGTTACCATTGTTGGAAAAGATATTTTTCTTCGTTTAACGCATTTCCTTCAATTTTGTTGGCTTCCTTATTTTAAAATTCTTTTCATATCTTCGTGTTCATTATCTTCGTTGGAAATTTGGCGCTCAAAGAATTTTCTTTGACCGCGACAACGCTGGTAAGCTCTTATGACCTGAAAAATCATGAGACTCAGTGGCCCTAACACGAATCATTTCCTGTTTTTGCCTTTGATAGGGTAGTTGGAAAACAACGATTTTTCTTCGTTTTTCGTAACATCGTTGGAATAAGACATTTTTTCTTCGTTTAACGCTTTTTCTTCAATTTTGTTGGCATCGTTGATTTGAAAATTCCTTTCCTTTCTTCGTTTTTATTATCATCGTTGGAAATTTGGCGTTCAAAGAATTTTCTTTGACAACGACAACGCTGGTAAGCTCTTATGACTCAGTGGCCCTAACACTTTTCTTTTCCTTTCTTGGCCTTTGATAGCGTTGTTGAAAAACAACAATTTTTCTTCATTTTTCCTAGCATCGTTGGAAAATAAAATTTTTTCTTAGCTTTTTGCAGCATCGTTGAAAGTATCATTTTTTCTTCGTTTTTCGTAGCATCGTCGGGAAATTTTCGTATTTTCTACCCCTTTTCGTAGTATTGTTCGGAAATAAGATTTTCCTTCGTTTTTCATAGCATCGTTGAAAAACAACGACTTTTTTTGTTTTTCGTAGCACCGTTGGAAAAAGACATTTTTTCTTCGTTTTTCGTAGCATCGTTGGAAATTTGGCGCTCAAAGTATTTTCTTTGACAGCGACAACGCTGGTAAGCTCTTATGACCTGAAAAATCATGAGACTCAGTGGCCCTAACACTTTTCATTTCCTTTCATTGCCTTAGATAGCGTCGTTGAAAAACAACGATTTTTCTTCGTTTTTCGTAGCATCGTTGGAAAAAGACATATTTTCTTCATTTAACGCTTTTTCTTCAATTTTGTTGGCATCGTTGATTTGAAAATTCCTTTAATTTCTTATTTTCATTATCATCGTTGGAAATTTGGCGCTCAAAGAATTTTTTTTGACAACGACAACGCTGGTAAGCACTTATGACCTGAAAAATCATGAGACTCAGTGGCCTTAGCACTTTTCATTTCCTCTTTGCTTTTTTGTAGCATTGTTCGGAAATACCATTTTTCTTCGTTTTTCATAGCCTCGTTGGAAAATAAAATCTTTTCTTCGTTTACCGCTTTTACTTCAATTTTCTTGGCATTTTTAATTTGAAAATTCTTTTCATATCTCCGTTTTCATTATCATCGTTGGAAATTTGGCGCTCAAAGAATTTTCTTTCACAGCGACAACGCTGGTAACCTCTTATGACCTGTAAAATCATGAAACTCAGTGGCCCTAACACTTCTCATTCTTTTCTATGCCTTTGATTGCGTCGTTGAAAAACAACGATATTTCTTCGTTTTTCGTAGCATTGTTGGGAAATTACGTTTTTTCTTCGCTTTTTCGTAGAATCGTTGGAATTAGTGGCATCTGCTTTAGTTCACCTGCTTCGCAGAAGATGAAACTTAGGTCGTCGTCCTCGGATAAAGGAAGCAATGAGGCGAATAAAACTGAGGAAGAACGGGGATTAGCGAACTAACAAAACAGACAAAGAATGACTGAAATACGTGCTGCGGAAGCAGCAGGGAGTTCGCGTTCTGCAGTTTCAGAACTGCTTCGTTCTCAACAGAATGAACAAGACAGGCTGCGAGTGGCAGATAGACGTCAACAAGAAACAGCAAATCAGCAAAAACAACAATGAAGTTGTATGGCGAATTCTTTCATTTCCCATACATGAACGAAGTCCAGCTATGGTACACTTACCAGTACATTTAGAAAATGGACAACGCATTTATTCTACAGCTGTAAATGCGCAAAAAATAGCCCTGAATCCACCGGCTGCAACGTTAACTACTTTCTTCACGTTATGTCAAAATGACGCGTTTACGGAAAGACTGCTAAATTCGGAAGTGCTTACGTATTATACATGGAATGGTAGTAGAAAATCTTTCAAAGTACGCAAATGAGCAGAACGATTCGACGGACAACCTGGTATAGTCAAAAAACTACGATAGGCAGACTCTACACCGTGCATCCCAATCAAGATGGGTGATTCTTCGCATGCTGGTGGTAAATATGCCCGGTCCATCCTTTCGACCAATTGAGAATTGCCAACGATGTTACATATGCCACTTTCCGCACTGCATGTCAAGCTCTGAATTTATTGGAGAACAACCGATAATGGGATGTATGCATTAATGAAGCGTGCAAAACATCACATCCAAATACAATTCGTGCATTCTTTGCAATCTATTGACCATCTGCTCTCCCTTATATCCAACAGAGTTATGGGAGAAATATAAATTGCATATGGCTGAAGATATTTTCCGTCGAATATGCAAGGAAAATTCAAATATGACCATAGACTTCATAGCAGAAATCTACAACGAAGTGTTGATAATGAATGTAGATTTGTGCTTAGAAATCGCAAACAAAGCTCTCAATCAATTAGGGATGCCATCACCGAATCGATCTGCTGCTGCTTCGTTCGATATAGAATTGCGTCGTGAACAAAATTACAACACGAGCGATCTTTTGCCGTATGTGCAATCAAATACTCCTAAGCTAACGTTTGAGCAAAAAGGCATTTACGATCAAATAATGAAAACTGTCAATAACGTGGTTGGATAAATGTTCTTCTTATGCGCAGGAACTGGTAGACTGTTCCTAATTAGATTGAATCTGGCAGCAATGCGATCCCAGTATGACATAACCTTAGCTGCTGCGTCATCCAGAATAGTTGCAACATTGCTACAAGGTGGAAGAACTACCCATTTCGCTTTGAAATTGCCATTGAACATGCAATTTATTGAAACTCCCACGTGCAACATTTCCAAAGCGTTCGGCATGGGAAAAGTATTTTAGAAATGAAAACCTACTATTTGGGATGAATGCACAAAGGCTCCCTCGAGGCTCTTGATCGGTCATTGCAAGATTTGCATGGAAATATCAGACCATTTGCGAACGCATTAATATTTTTTGCAGGAGATTTCAGGCAAACATTAACTGTAATTGCTCGATCGACATTTCAATTTAGGAGATTACAATTCCCAATTCCATTGGAGCTTGCAATCACCATCAACAAAGCTCAGGGTCATGCTTTAGAATTCTGCGGTTTAGATCTTGATACGCATTGGTTCTCAGATGGGCAATTATATGTTGGGTGTGCAAATCAGCCAATCTCTATATCTGCACAGAGAATGGAATAAACAAAAATATCATATACCCACAAACATTGTGAAATTAAACATTTTAGAAACGTGCGCTTTCTCTTTTGCATTCAACCAGATTGAGCCACAGCGTTAATAAAATCTAAGTGGAAAATCCGATTTCCAAAAAACTTTCACCATTTTGGTGTTCTGTCAAATTCGAGATGGTATAAGATTAGGGGTGAAATTAATATATGGCAACACTATTTGGTAACGCTTGTTTTGCTAAAAGCGACAAAATTTTGTGTCCACGGTGCAGACTAAACTGCTGGGCCGATTTCGACAAAATTTATGCAGTTCATGTATTGAACTCTAACTTAGAACTGATTAGTTTTCGGCCATATTTTACTATGGAAACACTGCCTAGGAATGCGCTTTGTCCAAATATAGTCTAATTTCGCACTAGTTGTAAAACCGTAACTGCATGACTAATTTTGATGAGATTTGCACAGTTTCTGTACTAAGGTCGAAATCAGAACATATTATTTTAAATATTTTGCTTTTGTTTTTAATAACTTACTTTACTGTTAAAAGTGCTGTTGCAGTTGCACGACCATTAACATTCGATATTGAACATTCGTAACGTCCAGCATCGTCATTGGTAATACTTTCAATATGTAAACTTCCCGTTAATGTTATAAGATATTTTCCATCAATTTTGAAAATTGTTCGTCCATCTTTCTGCCATTTTACCTATTTTAATTAAACAAAGTAAAAAAAAACCATTTAATAATAACATTTTCGCAGAATTTGAAAATAATATTTTATATTGAAATATTTCACCTTAAAGAAATTTTCCAAGATAGCATATATAGCATAGAATAACGTTTTTAAGGGCAAAAAGGAAAGAGAAATTTATTATGAAATAACAATCAAGACGAAAAATGTATGGCTAACACTATCTATATACATATATATATAAAAAACAAGAAAAGTTCAAAAGGTGACTAGATTTGTTTTAAAAGCAGCTAATACAGGACAAAGAGTGACGAAAACATAAAATTACAAATTTTTTTTTTTTTTGAATATTAAAATCTTTGATTAAAGAGGACAGGACACGTGCAGCGTAAACTGAAGGTATTTTTGAAATACACTTGCATTTCTATTGCTTATGCATGTAGTGTAGTGGCGGCAGCAAAAAATATGAATTCGGAGGGGCAACACTGTACATGTTGTGAATACTCATGTATTGTGGAATATTCGAATTGCAAACAAATGTTTGGGTTTGCTCGTCTTTCTTGAAAACATAAAAAAAATATAAGTTCCTTGGAGCATACCATTAGCAAAAACTAAGGCTTTATTTCTTCATTAAAATTTTTGAATAAACAATTTTCGGCGACTGAAAAGGCATAGCCACGTTGATCATTCCAATTTCAAATTATTACAAAACTAGTTCGTATTGAAAATTACCATATTATTTGATGTTGCCAAATAAATGAAATTGGAATGGTCGTCAGAGCATACCGGCCGCCTTGAAATACTGTTATATTTTAAAAGAAAATAAGTTAGTAAATTGGGAGTGGACATAATTTTCTGATACTGCGTTTGTAAAGTACGGTCCAAACGCTCAGTCTTTTTGCACAGTCGTAGTTTGCGCAGTTTTTCTGTGGGAAAGCCTGCGCAAATTTTGTGTCCACACGATACCGTCTTTTCCATATTTTTACACACTTTTTTTTGGAACTTCTTAATGTCAAGATATTGTGCTTAGAACTTTTAATAATGAATAGTTTAAGCTTAACTACTCTAAAAAGTCTCTTGAAGACATTTTCGTGCCTTTTGCTTTTCGCAATTGCATGCAAACTGTGTAAAATAATGAGTTTTCGTCCACACGTTACGATTTGCATGCACGTACCACAGTTATTTTTCAGACACGATCTGAAATCGCACAAGCCGCACTTTTGCCTGCGCACACGTACTGTGACTTGTCCAGACGCTCAGTTTTGCATGCGCAAATCTAATTTGCGCAGGCAAAACTGAGTAAAAAACTGTGCGTTTGGACGCCTCTTAAGAGCCAAACTGCATCTTAACTACTGCTACACCAATAATGCCATCATTTCCTGGAATAATTTCTCCGACTCTTGCTAATATCCATTTGTATGGCGGCAAATTGTCTTCTTTGAAGGACTAGCGTTCTAATAGTTATAGACAGCTTCTGGGATGTCCATTTCTTGTACTGCTGCAAAGTGTTCAAATATTCCGACGACCAACGATGCCAAAAAATGTTGCTGTATTCGTTGTATTCTCCGAAATGTGGACAATTGATTCAATTTGATATCTACAATGTCAAGTTCCGGCGCTGATGTTAATGAGGCACCAATGAGAAAATGTCCTGGGATAAGTCCTTCTAAATCATTTGAATTCGATGACAGTGGGGTCGCGAATTGAACACTCTATTTCGCTGCTTTTACCGCAGCCTCCCAGAGCCCGAAGAGCGGCAATTTTGATGGTATTGGTTTCCAAGCAATGTGATCCTGTTGGCACAGTTGATAGATCATTTTTTAAAGATGTTCAGATTGAAAACAATTGATGCAATTCATTAAGTTCTGACCTGGCACCTACAAAGTTAGTGGCATTATCACAAAATATGGTGGAGCCCAAACCTTTTCGACCAATAAAATGTCGTAAGGCTGCATGAAGGCTTCACTGGACAGATCGCTAACTACATCCAAATGTGTCGCCTTTGTTGTGATACAAAGAAATATGGCAATGTTGACCTTCACCTCTTATTTTGAAATGAATTTTAATTGGACCACAAAAGTCTATTCCTGTAGTCAAGAATGGTCTGCCTGATTGCACTCGTTCATTTAGAAGGTTACCCATAATATGTTCCATAGTTTTTGGTTTACTTCTAAAACAGCTGACACATTTATTGGCAATAGTTCTAGTTAACAATTTTCCATTTATCGGCCAAAATTTTTGTCGGATAATTGTTAATAATGTTTGTGGACCTGCATGTAGGCGCTTCATGTGAAAAAACGACATAAGTAACCTTGTAAATAAATAATTTTGTTGAAGAATAATTTGATGCTTAACATTAAATGGTACACATGCACTTTTAAGACGGTCTCCCACGCGAATGAGACCGAAATTATCCATAAATGGGCATACAATTCTCAACCGACTATTGTTATTGATATATGATCCATTTTTTAAGAATTTGTATTCGGAAAATAAAATCATTTGAATGTTTCTAATTAACCCATTGAGGGTCAAATCTAGTTTTATTGTTGATAATATTCCGTTCGTGCGATTTCCCTTTGGTAACACTGATTTAGAAATAAGTCGATAGCAATATTGTATTATGCGTTGCAATTTTGAAAATGAATTGCAATTACCCACCTGTTCTATTAGTTCTTCTGTTCCAATGTTTGTTAACAATATTACCTAAGAATTATGAACTTCGGGCATGTGTGGTGTATGGATTTAATCGTCTTTGTGAACCCATGTATGCTCTGAAGTTGAAAGGAATTGAGGCCCAGAAAACCATTGACTGGATTGGCATAAAGACTCAGCAAAACCACCACGTAAAATATATATATATATCTGCTGGAATATCGTTTGATTTGATATGACCCCATTGTTTGATTGTTGAATAGTCTACTACTAATAGCAGATGCTGATAAAACGTGGCGCGGAATGTGAAGTGTATTTAACTTATTTAACTGCTGTCTATAGTGGATCCATTTTGATTTTTATTGTGGAGGAAGTTTATCATCCCAAGATAGTTTTGGTTTCCATAATTGTTGTAGAAAGATTGTCTCCAAAACGATTACAAGTCCGACTAACCCAAAAGGATCAAAAATGGATGATAAATCTGAAAGCTGAAATAGCTCGTTTTGTAATCTGAGCAGATTGATTCTGAGTTATATTAATTTGACAAATATCTTCATTTGGTTCCCAAATTAGACCTAACATTTTTACTATATCATTTTCGTTGATGCTTTGAAATTTTTCGCAATACTCGGGTGACACCGTTTTCAGAAGATGCGGATGATTCGCACAACATTTCCTTAATTCGAAGTGCCCCAAACTTAAAAGTGAATTAAGCTCTGCCTTTGATTTTTTGAGTTCTTTGATTGTCTCAGCACAAATCTCTGATCAGAATATTTGCTGCTGTTAGAAACGTCGCCATGTGGTCAGTAGCTAATTCTTTTAAACACATTATAGCTATATAAGGTGCAGATTATTCACCATATGTCACAGTGTTCAGTTGTACACTTGAAGCTCTTCGGTATTGTTGTAACACCAAAGGAATAATTGATAATGATGATCATGTGGATCAATTAATATTTTTCTATACATTTTGCTTATATCAGCTTTAGAGAGATGCAGTCTGAATCTTATAAGTATTGACAGCAAATAAGAATGAATCTTTGCTCCAGCCATGAGAACATTATTCAAATATAGTCCCGAATTTGTTTTAGCATCAAATACTACACGAAGTTTGGTAGTAGAAATCTCGGGCTTGCGAACGCAGTGATGTGGTACGAAATAATGGCATCTCGGTATTTTATTGAATGTGAATGCTTCCATATGACCCATCAAATCGTATTCCCTCATAAAGTCACCATACGAATTTTTCAAGTTTTCCTTAAGTTGAAGTATTTTTTCAGAACTGAAATATCGTCTTTTTGTTGTTTCATGTAAAAATTTTCACAGGGACATCGTGGAGTTCAATTTCCCAAAAGTTTTGAATTTGCTTCTCTAGTGACGAAAGTGATGGTCTGGTTACGATGTTGCAGTGAAAATTGTTCGATGCATTTGACATTATTTTTCCCATAATGATCCAACCTAGCTGTGTATTTTGAAAAGTTGGTAAGTTATTGGAGAGGTTAAGCTCACCATTCATGATGAGTTGACAATAAACTTCTGCACCGAGCAGAATATATATCTTCTGAGGATTAAAAAACGTTGGGTTTGCTAGCTCAATTCCTTGAGGATTATTCCAACAATTGGTGTCGATATAATAATTTGGCTGTTGTTCGCTAATTTTTGGTAATTTATGTGCTTCGATGAGTATGATGTTCTGCGTGAATGTAAATTAATAACTGTTTCGTACTGTGCACTGACTCCAGTCGTTCCCACTCCACTGATTGGAATATTTGTTCTAATGCATTTCAGTCCAGATTGTTGAGCCAGATATTCAGGGATGATGTGCAACTGAGATCCAGAATCGAGCAAGGCTCTGCATATGACTAGTTTTCCTTATTTGTTCATAATATTAACTAAAGCTGTGGCTAATAAAATTGTTGAACATCCGTTGACCAATTCAGGTGATGGTGCAATTTTTGATACATGGTGAGCCAATGTTCACATTTGGTGCAGATGCGTTCACATCTTCATAAGTTGAATCATAATTTCGATGCAATAATGTATGATGCTTTTTACTACAAATGTGACAAAGTTCCGAAGGACAATACTGTACACTGAGTGAATATTTTTCAGACAATTATTGCGAAGCTGTAATTGCTTTGCTGTTGTGTATCCCTCTTGACGTGAAAGCTGTAGGAATTTCGCACACTTTAAAATAATGTGATTTGTATCAAAATGTACATAACACATTCTGTGAAGCATTCAAAACACCAGATCGGGTTCACCTTACCTTTACTTAGGTAATTGATGATATTTTGGCTATGCCCACACAATTTTTTGCTTCTACATTACTAGACTTACGTTCTAAAAATTTCTTGAGTTCATCTAAGGTTGCTAATCTGTCACTACGGCATTCAACTTCCCAGTTATCTGCCGTTTGTGAATCATGTTTCATTATGATCATATGTGTAATTTGACCACTAGGTTATTGGTCGCTTTAACGATGCCAATGCTCTTAAATGAATTTTAAAAGTATCAATTAAGTCTTATCAATTGATAAAAGTTTCATAAAAACTTAACCAATTGCTGGATTCGCCAGCAAAATTTGGTAGTGTTCTCTTTGCTAATTTGAGTACCGTTCTAGGTTGCGGCTTTGTTCCGACTTGGGAATGACTTCTGTAACCTTACTTCTCTTTTCATTTAAAACAAGAACTAACGTTGGACGCAAATTTAAATACAGCTCCTGAAATTATTTTCTCCAATCATTTTGAGTCTCCTGTGGATCTAAATATTCAAGAGACGCACTCTATCTTTTCACTTGGCCTATCAAGTATGTACACATCAAGTTTCAAGAAAATCCGCCCTTTATTGAATGAATTATTGACGTTATTCTATTTTAGCCCTCCACAACCCCCCACCGGGGCGAGACATATTTAATCTTTTCAGTTTGTCCATCCCAAACGTACGTTCGAAGTTTTATTAAAATCCGACTATTATTGGCCGAATTAAGGAAGTTTCTATATTTCCCTATTACTAAGCTTGTTTTATTTCACCCTCCCGCAACCCCCACCGAGGAAAGCCGCATTCTATCTTTTCACTTGGCCTATCCAGAATCTATAAACCAAGTTCAAAGAAAAGAAGTTTTTCTTTTTTAGCCCTCCACAACCCCCCACCGCGGGGAGACATATTTTATTTTTTCACTTGGTCCGTCCCAAACGTACGTTCGAAGTTTCATTAAAATCGGACTATTATTAACGGAATTTAGGATGTTTCTATATTTCCACCACAACATTTTTTTAAAAAAGTTTTGCGCATTAGTGTTGCCAGATGTAAATTCCGTTGAAAAGTTAATATGTTCTGATTTCGATCTTGGTACGTAAACTGTGCAAATCTCATGAAAATTGGACGTGCAGATTCGGTTTTACAACAACTGCAAAAATTGATTATATTTGGACAAAATGTATTTTTGGATAGTGTTGCCATAGTCAAATATGGCCCAAAAACTAATCAGATCTAAGTTAGGGTCAAATACATGAACTGTGTAAATTTTATCGAAATTGGCCGTCTGAACCGTGCGGACAAAATTTACCAAATAGTGTTCCCATATATTAATTTCGCCCAGAATCTAACACCATCTGGCATTTGATGCAGCACCAAAATGGTGACAGTTTCATGGAAATCGGACCATCCATTCAGATTTTATTAAGGATTTAAAAAAGCGGACGGACGGACGGACATGGGGCTAATTATTTTTGATGAAACGGATTTTGCACTTATTTTCATCTTCCTAGCCCTTCTAGATCAAAAGTTAGATTGTCGCACGATTGTAGTACTTTTCTATAAACATTCGTTTATCGGGAAAGTAAAAACTAATGCTAAAACTTTTTTGGCCGATCTTTGGGCCTTAGCTAACTTTGCAATCGAGTTCACATCACTCTATTGATTCTGCTTTCCTCTCACAATCATAGTGATAGACCCAAATCTCATCCGCAGTGATGAATCGACGCACAAAATCCACTTATGCTATCAAAAACGCTCCAAATGTTGTTGACAAAGACATATTCGCATGTGTTTTGGTACCATTGTTAGGAAATGCGGCATCAGTTTGTACAAAACTTTTTGAAACCGAAAACTTCATGCAAAATCTGATATGTTAATCTAGGGTTGTCAGATTAGGCAAATAAAAAAAGAGAACTTATTAAAAAATATATTTTATGAAAATTCATATACAAAATTCCTGTAGTAACAAATTTTTTTATTTAAGGGAAATACACCTATGCAAATGTATTAAAATAAAAAAACTGGCCGGCATTTTTCCCAACCCCAATAATGAAAAAAACCTACAAATTAAATAGAACTTTGAAAAACAGATATTTTATGTACGGGGTACATGTAAATATTAAAAAAAAATTAACATATTCAAGTTAAAACTGAACAAAAAGAAAATTTAATCTTTTTCGTCAGAAACAACTTCTTGATCTTACTTATATTTATCAGCACAGCTGATTTGGGCTAATATTTTGTCTTTGGTTCTAATTTCATTATCAAAATCATAGCAAGAAACGTTTTTATAATTATAAACAACTGGAAGAATATTCAACGGCTGATACTTTTTTGTCAAGTGTTGAAAATTTGGCTGTAAAAAAATCAAATACCGATTTCGAAGTTTGGCCTGCAGATACAGTACCTTTATGCTTAAGTGATGAAATGTTTTGCTCTAAGTCATATTTCCCTTTATTTGCTACAGAAACTACGATACGGCAAACTGTACAAAATGCTTCATTTTTTGAATTTTCTATGTCCGTAAAACATGTGTATTTTTTTATCCCAAGCAGTGCACTATTGAGTTCTATTTTTTAAATGATCATTCTACTAAATAACGTGTTTTCCCGCTACGCCATGGACATCAAATTTTTAAATGATGATCAGCGTAGCTATCCACGAAAATTTACCTCTCCTATTCGTGGTGAAATTTTGTTTATGTTCATATTTTTGAGAGTTGGATTTCTCTTTGATTTCTTTTTTTTTCGCTTTCTAGGTAAAGACTTTAGATGAAATTCTTTCAAGAATATTTCGAATTCCGTAAAAACAAATAAAGGGAATTTGCAAAAAAAAGAGAACAAATCGAATATTTATGAAAAAAGATAGAGAACAAAGTATTTTAATTCAAAAAGAGAACATGTTCTCTTTTAAAGTGACCTGTTGACAACCCTATGTTAATCCATACGAGATGCCTATGGCCTGAGCTATCTCATCCACAGTTACTCGTCTATCTCCCAAAATCAAATCTTGTATTTTTTGTATGTTTTCTGTTGTTGATAGACTTTTTGGACGTCCTTGACGTGCATGGTCTTCAAGGCTTGTACGACTACGCCTAACTTCAACAGTCCATTTTTCAACATTGGATTACGAAGATGAACACTCCTTATACACTTTTGATAATCGTTCATAAATTTCCTTTGCTTTTAAACCTTCCAAAACAAATAATAATCAATGCACGATATTAAATTTTTTCCATTTTAAAAAATACTGTTACACATCCACACTAAGTGGGTTGTAAACAAATAATAAATTGACAAATCGAAATGACACTTCACCCGCCTAGCCTAGTATCACAGATAACAAGATGAACAAACTCAATAGTCGAAAGTGTGGAAGAAAAATTTCTACTAACCGACAACTGGGAACCGACAAATTTACTCTAAAGAGACTACAAAGCTTTTTTCTCTAACCGACAGCTTTTTCTATGCCATACAAAATGTTTGATATTCGCGGTCAGTTTAAATTCATCTTCGAAGGAGGAATGTCGTGGTCGTCTGAAATTTGACTTAAGCCACGTGAATACTTAATCTAGAATAAAGTTTTCAAGAAAAATTTTAACTAATGTTTTGAACTTGAGTAAGAAATTTTGGTCACCCACTGTGTTATATTTAATATTCGGTTTTGATAATTTTTTGTGCATATTATTAAAAAGAACTGAAATATGAACTTGCATTCATGATCTTAGGTAAAGGGATGATTTAAGTCATTCGTCATTCATTTTGAAATTTTGTGAAGTATACATAGTTGATACTTATTTTTGGGGGATGTAATGTCTGATTCTGAATTAAGCAATTTATTGAGTTTGACTTGTGTTTTCCCATTGATTTTTCTGCTGATTCTTGATTTAGTTTATTTATTGGTTTCAAACCGTTTTATTAAATATGCCTTGGCAAAGGAATATGTGCGTGATTCCAGGCTATCGAGCATATTTCAAATCAAAAGATTTTTTGAATTTCTCAAACGTGAAAGCGAAAAATAAAATTGAAAATGATATTGATGAAGAGATTGTCCTCAAGTATGTTGATGATGAACAAGTTCAACTAAATGAAATTGCCACCAAATATTTCGCAGGATATTGTTTTTTGAAAACTATGAAACAACTCGGGCAAACGTGTGAAAAATGTAAAAGCGAACTGACAAAATCTCATTCATTCCCTGCAGACCTCAGTTCAATTTTAATAACATTGAAGCAGCATGAGAATTGCACGAATGAAAATGGATTAATTGAACCGTCAGACATATTTTTTAAAATATGTAAAAGTCACACAGAAATTTTTAACGGCATCTTCAAAGAATAAGGGCATATTAGGAAAATCAAAAAATTTATTGTAGATAGATGCATAGATGATACCAATATTCGTCATCCTGAATGGTTTAGTGAAGAAAATGACTGCTCAATTCATCATCTCCAAATTCTTCAATTTATGATGTTAGTTATGTTAAGAAAAAATTGCAAGTGGGTTAAGGACGCAAAAAAAATGAAAAGAAAAGACCAAAGACAAATAATAGAAAAATATATAATATTTTAAATGCGTAAAGCAGGCCTTGTAGTTTATTGGCAAATATGATGAAAAAAAAACGAAACAAAATTCAAATCTATAATATGGTAAAGGCCAATCTCCGCACAGCCGACATCCTATTCTGATAAAAGTATGGGATGCACTTATGCAAAATTTAGTTAAACAGAAAGGGAGAAACAATCATCCTACGAATTTTGTCGTCGTCTGCAGTTCAAATTTCCCCATCTGATTCTTCATCTGCCAGATGATTCCCCTCAAATGCAGAAGAACTTGCTCATCTGATTTATGGGTTTTCATCTGCATTTGCATACTCTCACAATAATAATACACGATATCGTCGCACAACTACCATATTTTCTTATAGGAAGTTTTTATATGACGAATTGATTTTTATGGTGTACGCAAGTTAAATTTTTAACTTCTATATGAGGTATATAAAAAATAAAAAAATTTGTTTTGCAAATCTTCACACTTTATAAGATTCTAAATGGTTTGCAATCATTTTTATCCAATGTCTGTCTGTCTGTATATCACAACAAATTTTGTGATTAACTAAGGACCACGTTCGCTCTGAATTTCCATATTCATATAGCTTTCTTTTAGAAAGGCTTTCGGAAGGTAACGTGATTTGAACATACGTGTAGAAGTTTCGTCGTTTTGCACTAAAGCGTGTGTTTAGATGTGAGAGGAATTTAAGCCTTATGATAGAGTCTGAAAGCACAATTTGGTACTACATTTTCCTATAAAATGGAAGGGAATGTTCTTAATTTTCCCATAATATTATAAAGTGTGTGGGGAGAGACCCTGATGTTTTTATTCGGTCAATCCTAGCGATAATTGCAAAAGTCCATCTCTTTCTACTTTTCTGATTTTTCTCGCCAGAATAGTATGTCGGCTGTGTGGAGATTGGCCTTAAGCTTTCATTTAAAAAGTAAAAATCAGTACCCAAAATAAATGAGAGTTAGAACATGAACTTTTATAAAGCTCAAGAGAAATATTTATAAAAGCTTTTGCGATATTTTGCGTTCGAACATCACTTTGCCCTATTCACGGTGGACATCTGTATTATATTATCTGTGCTAGTATATATTCCAGATGTTATTGACATAAAGCTATTAACAGAACTTTTGAGTGTCACGGCTCAGGAACGTTATGACCTTAAAATAATTGGTAGAAATCAAATACGTTTCCAACAAAATAAAATTGGAACCTATGGAAAAATAACCAGGAGTTTAACTTCGAAAGAGACGAACATGTACGCAAATTAATCGAAACTTTAAAATCATGCAAACCAAAAAGCAGTATTAATATTACCTAAATTTTTAAGCGTAATTTTAAAAGATTTATCTTCACTGGACGATCATTTATCATAGTCAATTTCAAAACCGCACCATTTACTCATTGTTTAACTTTTCTAAAATAGATTGCAAATATTATACAAATAGTTAAAAAATATCTTTGCCTTTATTTTAATGCGCGATAAGCCGTTCGCGACTTATTGTGCATCCAAAAGAGTTTCCACACACAAGCTTATAGATACACAATCGAACAGCCACAAAAACAAGGCACACATACGAAATTTATTTACAAAACAGTCAATTCAGATTCAGGTGACTTCAAAACACGTTCTTCCATGTGAAACCGGTGTTAAATTTTGGCACGATTACTCTACCCTCTTATACTATGTAACAGAGGGGTTTACATATGTCACAGTGTGTCCCAAAAGTCACACTGCAGCGAGGATAAAACGAAGAGTAATTCCCTGATTACCAAAAGCATATCTTCTTCCTTGCGAGAATAAGTTATGAGATGGTGCAACCTATATGAGCAACTGAATGGCTGCACGCCTAGCTGAATTCCATTAGCTAGCACGCCGGAAGGAGTTGGTCGTGGCTCACTAGCATCTATCATCGTGTGTACACATACATTTTGCATGCGTGTAAATGGATGTTAACTGTCGTGAAGTCTTTATTATGGGTAAATAAATTACCCAATCAAGGAATATTCGGCTGTGGCGAAAATAACAGAATTAAAGGAAGGTTCGTTAATTTTTGGTCTCTGAAATGGACCAACTCCTCGCGATTGCCTTCATGAGGCATGTTGGGGCCGATCGGCAAGATGGAGTGCCAATCGGACTTATGGGGCTTGTCGCATCCAATGGATCAGAAACCAACATCCTTATCACCATGACCCTTATGAAATAGGTATGGTCTCACCAGCCCCACTCTCACTTCAGCCCCCTCTTCCTTTCCCAAAAATGATTCTATCTACAATATTGAAAACGTGGCTTCATTTCCTTTTTCGCATATTTTATTTACTGTAATTTTAAAACAAATTTCCTTTTACAAATCAATCACGTGTATTTCACAATATCTTAACTCTGTGACATGAAACTAAGCGAAAAAAAAGTATATGAAAATATTTTTTCATTTTCATTTTTTCCCCACCACAGTGCATTTCTAAAATTCTCGTGACCCAAAAGACAAAATTTATAAACGTTTGCTATAAAAATTATTAATTTTGTTATATGGTGTATGTATATGCATATATTTATAAAGATAATTTTCTTTTTATGCCCTAAAGTAGGTACTACCAGAGGGTATATTAATTCTGTCACTCCATTTGTCACACATCGAAATAATCGTCGCAGAAAGGTTTTAAAGGTATGGTTGTGTCGGAAATCAAAAATTATACCGATTTATGCATGTCCGTCCGTCCGTCCGTCCGTTCGTATACAAGATAACTCAAAAACGCGTTATTTGATTTTGATGAAATTTGTGAGTTGCTTATTCCTTAACTTGGTTAATTTTGTATTGCATTTGAGCAAAATCGATTCAGGGGGAGCAAAGTTATAAAGGAAAAACCAAGGTGACCAGAAAGTTTTGTCGTTTTTTTGGTTATGGTTTTTCGGATTTAATCGGAAAATTTGTGAATCAATTTTATTGAAATTAATTATGTAGGTTAACTACCTAAATAGACGATACCATGTTAAATTTCAATCAAATGGGTCCAAGGATAGAGGAGAAAGAAATAATCCTAGGCTAAAATGACTCTCTCTATAAAGTTTTTTTGATGTACTTTAAAAACTAATACACCGATTACAGATTAGATTTATGCTATCAGGATCTAGGTTACCTGCAAATTGAAAGAAATTTTGAAAAGAGGGAACAAACTTATAAAGAAAAGACCTTGAAATATTGTTAGTTTTCACAGTTTTTTGCCCCATTTCTACCATAGGGCATCGGCTATAAGCCGATTTTAAGTTACTATATGTTTTTTCGTGTGTTTGTTAAAATTTAGGTAAGCAAATTTATAAATTTCCTCAAATGACTTCCATTTTTATTTCTTCTTAAATTCATTTATTGTCGAAAAAGGTGGTTCGAAAAACGTCCTTCTTTCGTTTATTTTTCGCAAATTAAATTAAAATCAATAATACTTTGATTTGTTTCCGCAACTGCCTTGTTACAAGAATCCGAGTGCGGCTTCATATTTGTTTTAATTTTTTTTTATGTGTACTCACACATAAAAAAAAATTTTGGACTTGTCTTTACTAGACAATGCCAACTTTTTCAATTTACCTGGTTAGGAATTCCAGCTGGTAATTCCTTTTCGAACACAATATATTATCCAACATCGGAGTTTGCTCCTTTCACTATTAGATCAGAAATTCATCTGTAAATTCATCTGTAATATATAACTGCTTAATCCCTACTCTTTTTACGATCTAAATTAGACTATCGACAAAGTGTAACTAATGATAAAGTATGGAAATTTCCTATTCTTACCGTACCGCCGTTTTTCAAATTTTGAACGTTCTTTTTCAAACAATTCTCTATCCACTGCTGACAGATAGAACTAAACATTTTACGTATCGGTGAAAGAGAAACATTATTATAAAAAACATCCCAATTTTCGGTTTTGGCTAAATTTAAAATGCAAACAAATGAACACGGGCAGAAATTTATATACAAATGCACAAATACCAGAAAAAAAAACTTGGCGCTAGTTTTTTTTTCTGGTATGTGTGGGAAATTTTAAAAGATTTGGGACCATATATAAGATTCCAGGTTAATTTTATATGATTCCGTCCGATTTTTAAAAACATTTCATTCTCTCACTTCCTGATGAATTTTGCCTATGAAAACTGCATGTACTCTTGCGTTTTTTTACGCACTTAATGCTACGTGCTTTTTCTGGCTACTTCGCTAGCTTTCCATACTTTTTCATTACCCACACTTTGCTGTAGATCACACAATTCTTATTTTCTTATTCTGCCAATTCCCTTTCAAAAAGATCATCCGATTTATTTTGTTTTCAGTCTCGCTAACGTTTTTTTACATTTTCCTTCCCTATTTTTTATTTTTTTTTTCTTTTATCAACATGGATATCATGCACTAAACCATATTGCGGAAATATTTGGAGAATTATTCTTTAAACGTTTAAAAATTAGAGGGCACGATTGTTAATAAATACAAAATGCATTATTTAATGATCGTTCAGACACAAGGTGTAAGTATGGGTTTGGCCACCGGAAGTATAAATCAACTTGCAAGCTAACTAAAAAAAATAATTTATAACTATAATGGCCAGTTTTTCAGTGGACGTTTAGACTAGGGCATGGTTCGAATAATTGAATACTTGAGCAAACAGAACATGTTCTATTTTTTCACAACAGAAATGAAATAATCCTTTAATTTAAGAAAAAACACAGGAAACTAAATTTGAAAAAGAAAAAAATAAACGCGATATTACCAGTACCTTTAATGAAAGTAACAGAAACAAAAAATTCTGCAGAAAATAAGGAAATAAAATTACATTTTTCAATAGAAAGAATTAAGTAACCTATAAATTAAATATATTCTATTTTACATCGTGCTTCCTACAAGATAACTATGCCAAGCGAGAGCATTAATAGTCTTATAATAGTCTCATGGATTTTGGACTAAAAAAAAAATGAAACAAAGAAATCAATCGAAATTTTTTTCAACTCGATTTTTGGAAACAAAAACCATGCGTTTCTTTATACTCTAAGCGCCAAAACGAGTAGAAGATATTTTTTGTTATGCATATTGCAAATACAATATTTTAAGTGTTAGTTCCTGTATAAATAGAAATTCTTATTATTTATATATTGTAAGTGTTAGAATTGTTTATTAAAACTAAATTTAGTTTTAGCCCTGTTGAACTAACATAATGTAATCTGAAAAAAATGATAGATAGCTAAAGAGAATCATATGTATTTTTAAGAGAATATTTCTTATTTTATTGTTATTTCTTTTCCTTCCATATAATAATTTATTTCTCTTCGTTATCAGTCATTTTTCCTTAAAAATGTTGATTTCTGGATTTGAACATAGCAAGGAATTTTTTAAATAATTGTTCCAATAACTCTTGTTTACTTACATCGAAAATGAATTATTTTTACACTGTCCTAGCTTAAACTCTAATGGGCGTTTAACTTTGGGATTAAAAAAATTTGGTTCTACAATTCGAGTTTAATATACGCTGACTAAAAAAATCCAGATTAACCTAATCAGCCGATTTACAGAGTTTAACCGAATTTTTTTCGATTAACCAGTCAAATAGAGGAAAAAATGAGCAAAGCAAACCATAGTAGTGAATTCACATTTTCTCTATATCAGCCGGACCACTATGGAACTTTCCCGATAATGTCATCAAATATTCATTTCAGTTCTCCTATTATAAATGCACATTCCAAGTTTCATGAAAATGTGACTAGTATTGGCCAAATTATTAGGGTTTTTTTATTTTGCATTCCCGTAACCCCACAGAGGGGAGTCGCATTCTATCTTTTCAGTCGGCCTATCCAAAATGTATACACTAAGTTTCAAGAAAATTCGCCCATTATTGAGTGAATTCTTGAAGTTTTTCTATTTCAGGCCCCCACAACCCCCCATCAAGGGGAGGCATTTTATATTTT
The DNA here is from genome assembly GCA_963422695.1 of Xylophagus ater. NCBI lineage: Eukaryota > Metazoa > Arthropoda > Insecta > Diptera > Xylophagidae > Xylophagus > Xylophagus ater. The sequence goes on from OY730483.1 coordinate 31,988,213, forward strand.
CAGTTTGCTCATCCTAAATGTACATTCCAAGTTTCATTAAAATCCGCCGGTTATTGACCGAATTATTAAGGTTTCTTTATATCACCCTCCCGCAACCCCCAGCGAGGGGAGACGCATTCTATCTTTTCACTTGCCCTATCCAGAATGTACACACCAAGTTCAAAGAAAATCTGCCTATTATTGAGTGAATTATTGAAGTTTTTATTTTTCAGCCCTCCACAACCCCCCGCCGCGGGGAGACATATTTTATTTTTTCAGTTCATCCATTCCAAACGTACGTTCGAAGTTTCACTAAAATCCGACTATTATTGGCCGAATTAAGGAAGTTTCTATATTTCATTATTATTAGGATTTTTTTATTTCCCCTCCCGCAACCCCCACCGAGGGGAGACGCATTCTATCTTCTCACTTGCACTATCCAGAATGTACACACCAAGTTTAAAGAAAATCTGCCTATTATTGAGTGAATTATTGAAGTTTTTCTTTTTCAGCCCTCCACAACCCCCCACCGCGGGGAGACATATTTTATTTTTTCAGTTCATCCATTCCAAACGTACATTCGAAGTTTCATTAAAATCCGACTATTATTAACCATTACCATATTACAACAAGTGCACAAATAGACTATATTTGGACAAAATGTATTTTTAGACAGTGTTGCCATAGTCGAATATGGCCCAAAAACTAATTAGATCTAAGTTGGGATCAAATACATGAACTGTTTAAATTTTATCGAAATTGGCCCAATAGTTTAGTCTGAACCGTGCGGACAAAATTTTGTCGTTTTTAGACAAAAAAAGCGTTACCAAATAGTGTTGCCGTATATTAATTTCGACCAAAATCTAACACCATCTGGCATTTGATGCAACACCAAAATGGTAAAAGTTTCATGGAAATCGGACCATCCATTCAGATTTTATTACCGATTTAAAAAAGCGGACGGATGGACCGACGGACGGACATGGGGCTAATTATTTTTGACGAAACGGATTTTGCACTTATTTTCATCTTCCTAGCCCTTCTAGATCAAAAGTTAGGTTTTCGCACGATTATAGTACTTTCCTATAAACATTCGTTTATCGGGAAAGTAAAAAGGTGATAAAATAAGAAGAATTTAAAAGCACTGAAAATAACATTTAAAAAACAGAACATTTTTACTTTTATTTATTTTTATTTCCAAAATTCAACATTCGACAATTTAGGAATTTAATTTAATATTTTATACTGAACGTGGAACAAGTATTTCAAACTGTCGAAATCCATAATGTTTAGACTAAAAGATATAAAAAGGTATATATATATATATATATATATATATATATTGTAACAAGTCTAATTACGGCCTAACATCAGACGTCTGATCAGCCTTAAAAACAACTCCACAAATAATTATAAAAAGCCTGCTGATAGAATTAAGAAGATTTTCTGAAATAGTATAAAAAGCCGAAGCAAAATTAAAACATTGGCAGTATTAGAACAGATTTCATGTGCGACACTCGTTGTCCTATTTCAAAATTCTAATACCCGGGACTGCCTAATAATAATAAAATAGTCTTAGAACATATTTACAGCGACACTTGCTATCCTAAAAATAATTCTAAGTCTACTTAATAAAATAGAAGGTAGAAGACGATAATACATAACAAATAATATCTAATAAAAAAAATAATAAAATACAACCTTAGGATTAAAATTCAATTGTAATAATTTTTAAATTTTAATAAATTATATTTTAAATTGAAAATACCATTACAATATATATATATATATATATATATATATATATATATATATATATACATATGAATATTGTATTACATTTTTGCGAGTATAAATTATTTTAATTTTTAGCATTTGTTTTAATTAATAAGTCCGTCAAACATTTAGTTTTCATTTGATGTTTCATCAATTTTTTTCATATTTCGACATGAAAATTTTCAATCATAGTGGCAAGTAAAGGCAAATCATTCACAATAACTTGCAATTTTTAGATTATATAAACGGAGAATAAAAATGAAGTGTAAAACCCATTCGGATTAAACTTTGAATTTAATCCCGGTACTCAGGGTAAACAATCTTAAGTTTAAACGTTCACTGAAAAAGTGGCTATTAGTGCTTAAGCCTCATGGAAGAAGAATTTTTTATATTATAAGAACAGCAGACACAATATTTTTGTCTCTTTTGGCGCGAAAAACAATGGCCCATCTTTTGTTATACCTATATTTTTTTATACTTTACCGAAAAAACCAATATTTTGTGTAAAGTATTACATTCGTGCGAATATTTTCTAGAGTCGCTAAAACATGAAAATAAGTGTAAAATCCTTTTCATCAAAAATAATCAGCTCCATGTTCGTCCGTGCGTTTGATCAGTAACCAAATCTAAACGACTGATTGACTGCCATGAAACTTGCACAGTTCGTGTGTTGTACTAAATCACAAAAGTGCCTGTCAAAATTTTTGTACATTCAGAATTTCATAGAAGTCAAAGAGCTGGACCGAATTCCACAAAATTCACACGCTTGAAATAGTCGGAACTATGGCAAGTGTGGCAAATTTTGCACGGAATTCTGATCGGGGCGAGTAAGATGCGGAATGAGAGGAGTGAACTAGGGTAGTGGGGAAGTATAGCCAGATAAGTGAAGCGGCACGAGAGCTGCGCGAGTTTTGAAATAAGAGCGCAGCGAGGCATTCAATGACATTGTCGGAAAATTCTACAGCGATTCGGCCGGAATATAGAAAAGTTTAAACTCACTGCTACGGTTTTCATTTAATATCTTGTACTCTAATGTAATGAAAATTTTTCATTCTTGTACTCTTCGTCGAGGCTAAAAAGCATTGAAAAAGTTTGTGTTATCGTAGTTGTTCTATTGGGTGGGTAAATCCACGCCACTTTAAAAATAATTCTTTAAAACATTGGTCTCTTCACAATGAATTAATTCTTTAATATTTTACTTTTTAAACATTTGTTTTTTCACAGTAATTAATTATTTCATATTTTGCTTTTTGAAATATTCGTTTCTTCACAATAATTTAATTCTTTAGTATTTTAATACAATAATTTTGAACCGTAACTTTTTACCCTGTGAAATGCTTCGTCAACCCTTCCAAACTTAAAATCGAACGATTGATTCAGGTGATTATTAGAAGCACCTTTATAGGAAGAAAATCCCAAGCCTTGCACTTTGCTGTGTCCATTAATTCAAACAATGGCTGCATCCAGCACTACTAAGCGCTTTTTCAAAATTCTTAATTTAAGAAGTTAGAATTTTTTAATCTCCTGGATGCGTTTTCTGTGCTTGAATTAAGCGAAAAATAATTCACCACTAGAATTGTCTGTGGTAAACGTCGAATTAGTTTTAATTGAATAAATTCTAAAAATATATTTTTTTCTTAACGAAATAAGTGTCGAAAGTAAATAAAAATTGAGAATAAAGTGAACTAAAAATTTTATGGGAAAGTGGAAAAATTTTAACAAACTCATTGCAATTAAAATTCAATAATCCAGAAACAATTTCCAAAAATTAATCTCAACTTATCCATTGCACATACCATTTCTTAACGTGAACAACAACCTCAAATGCGCTGCTTGGGTTAGCAAAAAATTTTTATGCTAGAATTTCACTAAGCGCTTAAAGTTAGAATTGCATCCAGTCCTCTTCCTATATTTAAGCGCTTAGAACTGCTGGTTCTCTTTTGAAATAGTTAACCGATTTTAGTTAATGATTTCGCAATTAATTTCATCTATATAAATAAAATCGTAAATGTTCGTTTGTTCCTAACCGGTAATCTCCGAAACTTCTTGACCAATTGCTTTGAAACTTTCACAGAATGTCATATGTGATTATGAACATGTTTATATGTACTTTTTATTTACCTAGGTTATACCTGAGCCAGGTAATAATTAATTTAAAAAAAACCAATCACTAACACATAGCCACAAGCATCTTTAAAATCAAAATCTTCAAGCGAGAAAACGTGATTACTCTTACTCACATGCGCACACATCAATAAGCTTATATTATAACAATAAAGATGGGCGTAATGGCGGCGTTAAAAACATTAATTCGGAGGGGCAACACTTTAAATGGGCTTAATGCTTATGTATTCTGGAACATCAGAATGGCGAAAAATGTTTGCGTTATTTATTCCAAAAAACAAGTTTCTCATAAGCGTATAAAATTAAATTATTCGCTTTAGATCCTGTTTACTGAAATGTAACGAGCAAATTATATCTCTACTAAATGGCGTACAATTTTGTAAGCCCATACCCGAAAGCCATTGCATTTCTCATTTTTTGGAAAGCTTAAAGCCAAAAAAAAGGTATTTATAATTGACAAGGCTGAATTTTCAAAATCTTCGACGAATTTTAAGAATTGCCCCCAATTTCTCGAAAAAATTACTGTCACTGATAGTTTTAATTAAAAAAAAAACGAGGGGTTTTTAGATTTGGATTCAAAGTTGATTAAAAAAAACGAATGTTTTACTAAATTATGAATCAACATCATTTCAGTTTGATTAATTATTATATATGTAAAAGGCTAATCCTTCTTTCTTTCCTTCTGTCCGTCCTATATTGTCCGGAAAGAAAATTCGTTGAGCAAAAAAAAAAAACACTTTTTGATATGTTGCACATGATTCTGACCTGAGGCAATCTGCATGCCGGACATTCTAACGTACACGGCAAAATTCCATTTCCCACCGCTTTGACACTGGAGGCAATACAAATTTACGAACTTTTTATATAGAAGTCACACGCAATAAAAATGTGCAGCAAAGTTGTGGAGGTTTTCACAAATTTTGGAACTTCGTATGCAGACGTCACACACGATTACCATGTTCGGCAAAGTTGTCCAGGTTTTCATGGGGATTAGATTTGTCGAAGAGCAAATAGTTCTACCTCTCACCACTTTGGCGCTGGAGTCAACACAAATTTTGGAACTTCGTATGCAGACGTCACATGCAATTACGATGTTCGGCAAAGTTATGGAGGTTTTCGTGGGGAATTTTTCTGTCGCAGACTATATAGTGCCAGCTCTCACCGCTTTGGCGCTGGACTCAATAAAATCTTTTATTCTTTTTATATAGAGGTCACACGCAATTACAATGTTCACCAAAGTTGTGGAACTTTTCATAGGGACTATTTCTTTGGAAGACGATATAGTTCTATCTGTCACCGCTTTGGCGCTGCAGTAAGTACAAACTTTTGAACTTCGTATATATTAGTCACACACGAGTACAATATTCGGCAAAGTTATCCAGGTTATCACGAGAATTATTTCCGTCGAAGACCAAACAATTCTATCGCTTACCGCTTTGGTGCTGGGGTCAATACAATTTTGGAACTTGGTATGTAGACGTCACACACGAATACAGTGTTCGGCAAAGTTTCGGAGGTTTTCTTGGGGATTTTTTCTGTAGAAGATAAAATAGTTCTATCTCTCATCACTTTGGCGCTGCGGTTGTTTGGGCCCCTACTCTATAGAGGTTTTGCCTTTACCTAATATATGTTTGACGGGAGCTATTTTACCAACCGGAGAAATGGGATCAATTTAATATCTTCGCTGGGGGTGTTGCGGGGTAAACAATGTGCATTCTCAATAGATCGACTTAAGACATGAATTATGTCACCAGTGGTGCTACTAGAACGGGGTAAAAGATTTATTATGTTCCGAATTAAGGTGCTACGCTTGAATACATTTTGTTAATTTACAGCGATTTGTAAACCGAAATTATTAGGAAGCCGTCATAGGACGGGTTACAACCTAGCAATTAAATAAAGCCTATAACAAGATTTTTTTTGTACAGCAATAATGAAAATTCCCCCATTTTAATACAAAATATATCAAACTTACGTGTGAAAGAAAAAATTTTTCCCCCCGAAAATTATAATACGAGCTAAAAAAGATATCGTAAAAATAGGCCCTTGATCAATGATTGTAAGACTTACGTGCAAATATCAGACCATTTGGGAACGCATTAATATTGCTTGCAGGCGATTTCAGGCAAACATTACCTGTAATTCCTCGATCGACACCAGCGGATGAAATAAATGCCTGCCTGAAGTACTCTACTTTGCGGCGACGCGTAAAGACGTTAAAATTAACTACAAATATGCGACTACAGCTGCAAAACGATCGGTCAGCAGAGATATTCTCACATCAATTGCTGGAAATTAGGAACGGAAAGGTGCCGGTTGATCTGACGTCAGGACGAATTTCATTGCCTCATAACTTCTGCAATTTAGTGACGTCAAAAGAAGAATTGGTTGAAAAAGTATTTCCCAATATTCAAACCAATTACAAGAATCACGATTGGCTAAGTGAACGAACCATTCTTGCGGCCAAGAACAAAGACGTCTACGAACTTAACAATATTATTTAGTCTAACATTCAAAGCGAGGTGGTCATATACAAGTCCGTGGACACTGTTGTGGAAGCAGATGAAGCGGTTAATTATCCAACAGAATTTTTGAATTCACTCGATCTGCCAGGGATGCCACCGCACGGACTGCAGTTGAAAGTCGTTGTGCCAATTATCATGTTGCGAAAGATCAACCAGCCAAAGCTTTGCAACGACACGCGGCTTGCAGTAAAAAAATTAAAGAGCAACATCGTAGAAGTAGCAATCTTGACAGGACCTTTTAAAGGGGAAGATGTCCTCATTCCTCGCATTCTTATGATTCCAACGGATATGCCATTTCAATATAAGAGATTGCAATTCTAGTTTCGATTAGCGTTTGCAATCTCCATCAACAAGGCTCAGAGCCAATCTTTAAAATTGTGCGATTTAGATTTAGACACGGATTGCTTCTCACACGGACAATTATATGTTGCGTGTTCTAGAGTCGGCAAACCAGAAAATCTCGATATCTGCACAGAAAATCGAGCAACAAAAAATGTTGTATAACCAGAAGCATTGTGAAATTAAATACACGAGAAACGTGCGCTTTGTATATGTTTTTTTCGATTTAAGCAGACTGAGCCACTGCAACGCGTGACCGGGTACAGCTAGTATTTCATAAAGCCATAGATTTCGAAATCAATGTAATTTTCCGATCGTTTTTTGTCAGTGTTCGATTAGTAGAATTTTCACCCGAAAATGTGTCTTTGGGCAACTTTAGAGTGAGTTTACGCTTTTCTCTATTTCACCTGACCGCTATGGAACTTTACTGAAAATGTTGACAATAGAATTTCTCGTATCCATCCCACCTTCGTCAGAATTCGATGCCATATTTGACAGAATTGCCTTAAGTCCGATTATTTCAGGTGTCGTCGAATTCGTTTCAGTAGTTTACATGAATCATACAAAAATAATTGTTGCTATAGTCAAATTCTAAGGAAAAATCCAATCGGATTTAGGTGAGACTGTCAGAATATCATTGAATTTGGACCACAAATTTTGAATACATAAATGTTTTTACAAAGAGTTTTGTGAATTAATTGCTGTATTTTATTGGGAATTCTATCGGGCGTTAATTCACTTTTTCAAAAGAACGATTTTTTTTAATCAATGTTCTTATAATATTTAATTTCGGATGTTGGCACTACTAATATTATTTGACAGCAGTTGAATTTAAACAAATAAATTTTTTTTTTTTTTTGTAAACGACAAATAATACGTTTTTCTATACTCCGGTTCTATTTCAAACTCACATTCAATTTAATAAAATTTTTTTAAAAAATCTGTTATATTTTTTGTGTAAATGAATGTGACATTTATTTTGTTTTTATTAAAAAACATGCAAGGCCGCCAATTTATAAAAAACAAAGTTTTGATTTGCATCATCTACCATCTGGCAGATGTCGCTTAGTACATGTTTTCTATCCATCGCTAATTTAGCGCCCAATTTTATCCGGCGCCAATTAGGAACTTATAAATCTATGGTAAGCACCGATAGAATTCCCAATAAAATACAGCAAATGTTACCATAAGTGAATTTCGTTAAAAATTTAATCACATCTGAGTTGGGCAAATTTCGTCAAAATTGCATGCGGAATTATGGCTGTGCAAAGAGTCTGAAAATAGATTATATTTGGACGAGTGGAGTTCTCAGGCAGTGTGGCCATACATGACTGTGACCCAAAAACTAATCAGTTCTAAGCTGGGGTCAAGTACATAAACTGTATGCACTGTGTCGAAATCCGCTAAGTCAATTGTTTTGCACCACACTTACAGAATTTTGTTGTCTTTTGACAACAAAAAGTTACAAAACAGTGTTGCCATATATAAATTTCGACCGACAACATCATCTAGCATTCGGCGTAACACAAAAAGCTGTCAAAATTACTTAAAAATTGGATCAGCCGTTTAAATTTTATCAACGATTTAAAGAACTGGACAGGCGGACGTTTTAAATGACGATCAGGGTCATCCATGAAACTTTTTAGAAATTTACCTCAGTGTTATTCTAGGGGAAATTTTGTGCAAAGACATATTTTTGAAATTTCTCGAATTATGGGGGAAAATTTATTAATTAAACAACAAATTGGTTTATTTACCAGAAAAAAGTGAAAAATAAACTAAGCCGCCGTACGTATATTATACGCCTAATTTTTTTTTACATATTTTTTTCAAGAGATATACAGTGGTGTTCAATGAAATCCGGACACTTACCTTTTTTCGATTTGAAGCGATTTTTTCCAAAAAAGTAGTGATGCTTATTCGGTGAAATAATTTTTTATATTACCTCACATAATATTCACTAAAAAAATTATATGGTTCAATCAGTATTTATGGTTTTATTGGAAAATTAAAGAAATTAATAAGAATTCAGATAATTTTTTGTAAATATTAAGTTTATTAGGGTACAAAAAAAAACATGTTATAAATAGAGTCATTAAAATTTATCAATTGCATTTTGTACACACCTCCTGGCACCTCCTATTTAATATTTAGTATGACTGCCATTTGCCTTAATTACCGCTGTGCACCTGTGCTTCATGGAATTCACCAAATTTCCAGTGACGTCATCACTAATTTCATCCCAAACACTTTGAATTTGCCGCTTTAAGTCTTGTTGTATTTGGGGATTACCTCTACAGACTTTTTCTTCATAATAGCCCAGATATTCTCGATGGGATGAAGATCTGGGCTGTACGGAGGCCATTCCAATGTCTGAATATCGTTTTGGTTTAGGTAGTCTTTTACCTGAAAATGGAAAAAAAACGGAAGTTAATAAAATTTCACAAAATGTTAGAACTGGATTTTCTTGAGGATTGTCCAATGGTTCTAAAAAAATAAATAAATACCTTTTCTGAAGTGCGTACTGGCGCATCACCTTGCGGAAAGATGTACCTTTCAGTTTCAGCAAACAGCTCCAAAACTGACGGCTTCAAATGACTCTCTAGGACATTTAAATACACATCTGCGGTTACTCTTCCATCTATAAACCCCAGATGACCTAAACCACTTGCACTGAAACATCCCCAGACCATTACTCCTTCAGCTTTGTTGGGAATTTCCTGAATGCAGTTATCGCTGGGGCGTTCTCCTGGCTTCTTTGGGACGCGTAGCCGTCCACCCCCGACATGCAGCTTAAATTTGCTTTCGTCAGAGAAGACTACTCTATTCCACATCTCTCGGGTCCAACTGGAATGTTCCTGGACCCACCGAAGCCGAGTGGTCTTTGATGAAACCTTTAAAGATGGCTTGGCTTTTAAAGCGGTCTCGTTTGCAACGAAGGACCAGAAATTGGTCTTCTACTATGGTTGTCTTGCGTTTCCTTCCAGGTCCTTTGAAGCGTTCTGTGGTCCCCGTATTTTTAAATTTTTTGATTAAATCAGCAACAGAGGACTTCCCCGTGATAATCTATCACTAATTTCCCGTACTGACAATCCTTCGTGCCATAATGCGATAATAACACTTTTCAGACTCACTTAATTTCGACATTTTTTTCACTTAGTTAATGTTTATGCTCATTACTTGAGTTATCGATTGTTTCTAAACTATTTTTTGAAATATACAGTTACTACATAAATCAAGTAACTAAATACTGAAAAAAAAAATGGGGGGGGATGAAATTTTGACCTGCCCCATGCATTTTTTCCAGGAATTCAAAGTGTCCGGATTTCATTGAACACCACTGTATGTATGGTAAATATGAATGCAAAATATCGTTTCTAATAAAAAGTGAAAACAAATTCAATATCTTCTTGAAAGAATTCTATCCCAAATCTTTTTACCAGACCAACAAAAATAAAAAACAACAATAGAAACCTACCTATTTGAAAAATATGTACTAGGACAAAATCTCCCTCGAATAACAAAGAGGCAAATTTCAAAATTTTTTCGTGTAGAACTACCCTGATCGTCATTTAAAAAAATAGAACTCAATAGCTCTTGAGGTATTTTACTACGATAGGAGCTTTGGTAATATTTTACCCTAAAACCCATTCGTTTAGTTGGCAAAGCAAAAAAGTACTATATGTTGATATCCTCGAAGGAAAAAAATGCCAGGAATAAAAAAAATTCTGAACTAAAAAGGGAAGCGAATGAAAAAGATTAGATTTCATATACCTGTGGCGCCGGATCTCCTTCACCTTTACATGGAATTTCTACTGTACTGCCCGGAAGCACATCCATATCATAAGGTTCAAATATTAGCCGTGGTGGTCCCCAGGTACTTTCAACGCTTACCTCAGCCACAGCTTCTGTTAAACCATTAATGTTTTCGGCAATACACACATATCGACCTGCAAACACAATATATATAGAAATTTAAGAAAATTTATATAAAAACATTTATATTTATTTATTATAATATATGATACACAGTGTCGTGTTATTAGAATTAGTCCCGGAGCACCGAGCTTTGCTCGGTAAGACAAAGTTAAAGTATGCCGAAAAATTGCGAAAAATTTAAAATATGGAAATGTAAAAGATTTTACATTTCCATATTTTGCAATTTTCGGTAACCTTTTGTGAATTTTTTGGTCGCTTTTTTGAAATGCTTGAATTCAGCCAAACGAGTTCGTTATAATTGTGCAATAAAACTTACGTAAATTGATTTGTGCGTCACTATGTATTGCGCATAAAAATTTACACCCATAATTTTATACGCATTTTGGTATTGCACAATAAATTTTTGCCGCAAAAAATCGCACTAAAAATTGCACCTAAACAAATCTTTGTCTAAAAAAATTGGAACTAAAAAATCTATGTCTAAAAAAATTGCACCTGGAAATATTGCGGCCTAAATGACCAGGTGAGAAAAAATTTTTTAAAGTTAATTTTATCTCTACTTTTTTCTAATTTTCCTCAATTTTTTCTTGTGCTTGAATTCAGTTTAAAAATATTATAGTTTTAAAAACTGCGCTAAGGATATTTTAGCTGGAACGGTTATATATTTACCCGGTTTATTTATAGGTTTATAATTTATACCTATAAATTTCTATTTAGTGTTATTTAATGTTTTAGCAGCCGCTTTTTTTCAAAACTTTATCCAATTTTATAGATGCTGTAAGTGATAGTATTTATGATATTTTTATTTATCAAATTTTTATTTGTCAAAGGCTATACAGCTAAGAAAAATAATAAAAAAATGTAATTAGTGTTTGTCTATATATTACTTGTTGAGATTCCCATGAATAAACTCAAACTATTACTTAAGTTTGAACTTGGCAAGTTATAATGGAGCCAGTTTGAAATAATAATTACTATGAATTGTAATTCCAAATGCAGTCTGTCTCTAAGTAATTGGATCCCATTGTATTTGCAACATGATTCGTATAATGAGGTTCAGGGAACTTGATGGTTTTGTAATTACTATTTATCGCTGCCGATAGATACCTGAAAAGTGATATTTTTGGAATGCATATAGAAAAAAATTGCTTCCTAGCAATATTGCGAATTTTCATTACGATACCTTCACGTAGTTCAAAGACACCAGGCCAGAGGTATCGAACTTGTAGGGAAAAGTTTAACTACGAAAATTAAGTAAACTAGTTGGAGAGTGCGTCCAGACTCCAACTAGAGGCAAATGAAATCAGTAAGAATATATGGAACTATAATCTAGTTTTGTAATTATGCAAGTATATTTTATTTTATTTCACGTAATATTTAAATCTGAATCAATATCTGATCCGCTTGAATTTCAAATTAAAACTAATCTATATAAATAAAATCGTAAATGTTCGTTTGTTCCTAACCGGTAATCTCCGAAACTTCTTGACCAATTGCTTTGAAACTTTCACAGAATGCCCTATGTGATTATGACCATGTTTATAGGTACTTTTTATTTACTTAGGTTATACCTGAGCCAGGTAAGAATTGATTTAAAAAAACCAATCACTAACACATAGCCACAAGCATCTTTAAAATCAGAATCTTCAAGCGAGAAAACGTGGGCGTAGTGGCGGCGTTAAAAATATTAATTCGGAGGGGCAACAGTTTAAATGGGCTTAATGTTTATGTATTCTGGAACATCAGAATTGCGAAAAATGTTTGCGTTATTTATTCGAAAAAAAAAGTTTCTCTTAACCGTACAAAATTAAATTATTCGCTTTAGATCCTGTTTATTGAAATGTAACGAGCAAATTATATCTCTACTAAATGGCGTAAAATTTTGTAAGCCCATAACCGAAAGCCATTTCATTTCTCATTTTTTGGAAAGCTTAAAGCCAAAAAAAAGGTATTTATAATTGAAAAGGCTGAATTTTCAAAATCTTCGACGAATTTTAAGAATTGCCCCCAATTTCTCAAAAAAATTACTGTCACTGGTAGTTTTAATTAAAAAAAAAAAACGAGGGGTTTTTAGATTTGGATTCAAAGTTGATTCAAAAATCGAATTTTTTACTAAATTATGAATTAATATCATTTCTGTTTGATTAATTATTATATATGTAAAAGGCTAATCCTTCTTTCTTTCCTTCTGTCCGTCCTATATTGTCCGGAAAGAAAATTCGTTGAGCAAAAAAAAAAAAAACACTTTTTGATATGTTGTAGAGAATTACTTGAAACGTGGAGAAATTTTGTTTTCGGGGAGATTTAGGGGTCGGAGGGGTTACAAAAGGGTCTCGAAAGCTTATTTCAGAAAACCTCATTTATAATCTGAAATATACATCGGACATGATTCTGACCTGAGGCAATCTTATTAAGATTCGCATGCAGGACATTCTAACGTACACGGCAAAGTTCCATTTCCCACCGCTTTGATGCTGGAGGCAATACAAATTTACGAACTTTTTATATAGAAGTCACACGCAATAACAATGTTCAGCAAAGTTGTGGAGGTTTTCATGGGGATTATTTCCGTCGAAGACCAAACAGTTCTATCCCTTACCGCTTTGGCGCTGGGGTCAATACAATTTTGGAACTTGGTATGTAGACGTCACACAAGATTACAGTGTTCGGCAAAGTTTCGGAGGTTTTCTTGGGGATTTTTTCTGTCGAAGATAAAATAGTTCTATCTCTCACCACTTTGGCGCTGCGGTTGTCTAGGCCCCTACTCTATAGAAGTTTTTGCCTTTACGTAATATATGTTTGACGGGAGCTATTTTACCAACCGGAGAAATGGGATCAATTTAATAGCTTCGCTGGTGGTGTTACGCTTGAATACATTTTGTTAATTTACAGCGATTTGTAAACCGAAATTATTAGGAAGCCGTCATAGGACGGGTTACAACCTAGCTATTAAATAAAGCCTATAACAAGATTTTTTTTGTACGGCAATAATGAAAATTCGCCCATTTTAATACAAAATATATCAAACTTACGTGTGAAAGAAAAAATTTTTCCCCCCGAAAATTATAATACGAGCTAAAAAAGATATCGTAAAAATAGGGTTTTTGGCAAAAATTAAGTTTGTTTAAACATACAAAATTCAATTTTATTGTTTTCAAACAGACGCTGAAATCGCTGATGGAATTCATGGTAAAACATGAAGTTTTTGGGTCTGTGCGCTGCTGGATGTACCCAGTGGAATAGCAAAAGAGGGGATTCCCAAGTGTTGGAAGAACGGCTCATTCCGCTTTGAAATTGCCATTAAACATTCAATTCATTGAAAGTCCCACATGCAACATTTCCAAAGCATCCGGCATGGGAAAAGTATTGCAGAAATGCAAACTTATTGTTTGGGATGAATGCACAATGGCGCACAAAAAATCGCTCGAGGCCCTTGATCGATCATTGTAAGACTTACGTGCAAATATCAGACCATTTGGGAAGGTATTAATATTGCTTGCAGGCGATTTCAGGCAAACATTACCTGTAATTCCTCGATCGACACCAGCGGATGAAATAAATGCCTGCCTGAAATACTCTACTTTGCGGCGACGCGTAAAGACGTTAAAATTAACTACAAATATGCGACCACAGCTGCAAAACGATCGGTCAGCAGAGATATTCTCACAACAATGGCTGGAAATTAGGAACAGAAAGGTGCCGGTTGATCTCACGTCAGGACGAATTTCATTGCCTCATAACTTCTGTAATTTAGTGACGTCAAAAGAAGAATTGGTTGAAAAAGTATTTCCCAATATTCAAACCAATTACAAGAATCACGATTGGCTAAGTGAACGAACCATTCCTGCGGCCAAGAACCAAGACGTCTACGAACTTAACAATATTATTCAGTCTAACATTCAAAGCGAGGTGGTCATATAGAAGTCCGTCGACACTGTTCTGGAAGCAGATGAAGCGGTTAATTATCCAACAGAATTTTTGAATTCACTCGATCTGCCAGGGATGCCACCGCACGGACTGCAATTGAAAGTTGGTGTGCCAATTATCTCGGAAAGATCAACCAGCCAACGCTTTGCAACGGTTCGCGGCTTGCAGTAAAAAAATTAGGGAGCAACATCGTAGAAGCAACAATCTTGACAGGACCTTTTAAAGGTGAAGATATCCTCATTCCTCGCATTCCTATGATTCCAACGAATATGCCATTTCAATATAAGAGATTGCAATTCCCGATTCGATTGGCGTTTGCAATCTCCATCAACTAGGCTCAGAGCCAATTTTTAAAATTGTGCAGTTTAGATTTAGACACGGATTGCTTTTCACACGGACAATTATATGTTGCGTTTTCTAGAGTCGGCAAACTAGAAAATCTCTATATCTGCACAGAAAATGGAGCAACAAAAAATGTTGTATAACCACAAGCATTGTGAAATTAAATACACGAGAAACATGTGCTTTGTCTTTTCTTTTCGATTTAACCAGACTGAGCCACAGCAACGCGTGGCCGGGCACAGCTAGTAAACCATAAATATATTTTCTGTATTAAAAATATTTTTCATCCTTAAAAACTAGATTATAATAAAAAAATAAGATTAAAATTAATAAACAATTTTACAATATTAAATAGTGAAACTGAGTGTTCCAGCGAGAGCGGTAATATTAAAGGAAACCTTTTTAATAGGTTTCTTCCTATTAATTTTGAAGTTATTTTCCACGAAAGCCGGTTTAAGTCTGTTTATTGAAATGGTTTGATTCTTTCCGTTAATATCAATAGTAAAAAATTTTGAATTCCTTTCCAAAACTTTGAAAGGACCTTCGTATGGTTTTTGCAGACCCGTTTTTACTGCGTCTATTCGCATGAAAACAAAATCGCAATCCGTTAATGCCTTAAGTATGTAAATATTTGATTGCTTTTGGATACATGTAGGAGTTGCTTTTACTTGTTTAATTAAGTTTTTTAATTGATGTACAAAATTACTTGGATCGTTAGGATAAAAAGAATTAGAAGTTAGTATAATTTCACCTGGTGAGCGTAGAGGCTGTCCGTACAATATATCTGCGCTAGAGCGACCCAAATCCTCTTTCATTGTGGCTCGAAAACAAAGAAGAAAGAAAGGCAATTGTTTCATCCAATTGAATTTATCGCTAGAAATTTTAAAAATGCTTTCAGCTACCAGTGAAAACGTTTTACTAAGCCATTTACCTGTGGGTGATAAGCAGTAGTGCAGATTTTATGAGAACCTAAAAACAATGAAAGTTCTTTAAACAGCTTTGACTCAAATTATACACCACGGTCCGTTATAATATTATGAGGAACTCCAAAACGTGAAATCCAATTCTCCACAAAAGCTTTATCTACAGTAGCAGCGGTAATATCTTTAATTGGAATTGCCTCTGGCCATCTTGAAAAACGGTCAATAATTATTAAAATACAAATATGCATACCCATCAGATGATGGGAGTGGACCCACCAAATGTATACTAATGTGTTCGAAACGACCTGGGCGCCAAAAATGCCAAATTCGGATTCAGTAGGCCGACAAATTGTGCCTTTTGGCATTCAACACAATTTTTAGTCCAACGGTTAATAGTTGTGTTTATTCTAGGCCAGAAATATCTTGAAATAATTAATTTTCTAGTTGCTTTGATTCCTAAAAGCGATAAATTGTGCAATGTATTAAAAATGCTTAGTCTATAATTCAAAGTTATTGCACTACACTTTATTGCACAGCACTAGAAATTGCTGGAAGTATTCTATTTTCTTTATTTATGAAAAGGAAATTAGAATGCTTCCAGAAAAATATAACACTCTATTTTTGTCTAACAATAACAATGACATTTCTCCTAATTTGAAATGTCATAAACAAAACAATGTTTTGTTTGAGATCATTCGAGAGTGTTGCCACATAGTGTAAAGAAGCAGCTATAAAAAGCAGCCGAAGATCGAGTCTAGGACCAGTTTACATCAAGAAGCCAAATCGTGTATTTGAAATAAGTAAAGCCTAGCGCAGAACAGAAACTTTGAATCTAAAAGTAAAAATAGTGATCAATTATTGGAAATAGTGATTGTATATTTTGTTAAAACTGTGATAAATTAATTGTAATAATTAATTATTGCAAGACAAATATTTTTAAGACTTATTGTTAACGCAGAATAATTATAAATAAAGTTTATACACTAAATTCACATAAATAAAAAGTATTATCATTTTCATAACATCGAACCAAACGTGTAGCACGGCACAGCGGTGTCAGAACTGCAATTATTTATTGTGAATCAGTGCGGAAAAAAGCAATTGTGCTAAAATTTCTGCGTGAAATTTCGAAATTAAACGAGAAACTTCTGCGAGAAAATTCGAAATTGTACTAAAAACTTTTATTTCGAAGATATTCAGTGAGTGTATAATAATTTCAACGGTGCAAGAAATTTCAGGGGCATACAAGGAATTTTTGTGTACTTTTGTGTGTGTTGTATTAAAATTTCCATTGTGCGAAATTTGAGATTATACGTTGTGTTTCGTGAAAAATTTCGATTGTGCGAGAAATCTCGTGGAAATTAAGATTATACAAATAAATTTCGTGGTATTTACTGTGCGAGAATTTTCGGGATATAAGCATTTCGAGTCAAATAAACAATTAAAAATATATGAAAAATGGAGAATAAATTATTAGAGAGTTTGAGTACATCAGGACTATCCAGAGTTCTGCGTGTGTGGAATTTAGCTTCCACGGGAACTAAAACAAACAAAAAGAAAAGAATAATCGCTGAATGTGTAGCAAGACAGTAGAATATTCGACTTTAGTGAAATTCAGAATAAGGCAAAACAAGAAGAAATCAACAACGAAGACAGTGCAAAAACAACGGAGAACGATAAACTCGAGAAGCTTATGGCCATGATGATCAATCTTCAAACTAAAATTGATTCAAATACTTCCAGCCTACACAGCGAAATGAAAACCAATTCTTCCAGTTTACAAGACGGAATCAAATCAAATACTGCAAGTATCGAAAATAAAATTGCGAGTATATCTGATATGCAGAATAAAATGGAATCCAGCATGGGTGAATTAAAACTCAGGTGTTGCGAACCTGGAAACTAGAATTCCTACGGAAGTTACTACAGTTCGTACGGAAATTACTACAGTTCGCACGGAAGTTACTAACGTAGAACAAAAATTCGACCAAAAAGTGGCTGAAGTGGAAGCAAAAGTGGCTGAAATCAAAGAGAACAAACCAAATGTTGAGACATCGGGTAGAAGGAAGAAGCCACCAATATTTGACGGACAAACTTCATGGCCGGTGTACAAACGACAGTTTGAAGCAGCTGCTGGTGCGAACGGTTGGTCCAATAAAGAAAAAGCCACAGCATTAATTCTGGCTTTGCGTGGAACTTCAGCAGATTTGTTGCGGACGATCTCACCGGAAAATGAGAAGGATTACAATTATATTGTAACCCAATTGGACAATCGGTTTGGGGACAACCACATGGAGGATGTATACAGGATCGAACTTATCAAAAGGACGCAGAAATCTGGAGAAACGCTCCAGGAATTAGCAGCGGAGATTGAACGTCTGGTATACATGTCCTAGCCTGATTACTCTGTGAACATGCGTTGCGAGGTGGCAGGTGAAAGATTTGTCAGCGCCATAAGAGACCCGGACATAGAAAATGGCGTCCGAGTTAGCGGAAAGCGTACGCTGCAAGAAATACTGGTATTCGCTTTAACATTGGAAAGTGCGAAGAAAGCCACGAGATCAGTCCCACGGATCAGGGCTGCTACAGTTTCTGAGGGGTTGCCGCAACTGGATATTATGGACCTCACGGAGCAGATAAGAAAAGAAGTACTGCGGTCAATGCAGAAAGGAGGGGATAGAAATATGCGCAGGAAAATCACATGCTGGAGCTGTGGAAAAGAGGGGCATGTTCAACATAAGTGCCCGAACCAACCAACGAAACAAAAAGGTTCGGGAAACGAAAAGGAGCTAACATAAAGGGGGACAAGTTAGCTCCCAAAAATAATTCCCCCAGCATCGTTGTATCTGTATCAATTATGCAACACAACAACAACAGTCTAACGATACAGGGTGTTATTGCAGGTCATCAATGCAGAATTATCATAGATACAGGCGCAAGTAAATCCATCATTAACAAGAAACTCATCAATCAAAAACACATCAGTGAAAACAGTAACAGGATGCTTCAAACCAATACGGGTGAATCATCCCCGATCCTTGGCGAAGGTTATCTAGCATTGGAGCTAGATGGGTATGTGTTCCGGCATACATTCTTGGTGGCTGATATAATGGACGATTGTATCATGGGCCTGAACTTCATGAAAAAGAATGGAGTGAGTGTAAGTGTTGAAGAGGAAGTTCTGCGATGTGGAAATATTGATTTCTCGCTAACGTTGGAGGAAGCAATTTCCAGTGCCAAAGTAGAAATTCTACAAGACCAAACAATTGCGGCAAATACTGAAGCTGTTGTAGAGGCGAGAGTGGTCGATGGTGCTGGAAGGCCAGCAATACAAATTATAGAACCGGACAGTCAAAACTTAAAAGATGGACTAATGATAGCGCGAACAATAGTGAAAGTGAACGAAAAAGTGACAATTCCAGTCAGAGTGGCGAACTTAGCAAGAAATTGAAAAAGGGAACCATTGTCGGTAGTGCTGAGGGGGTTTCGCCAATAACAAATGAGGACTGCAGAGACAAAGAATCTCAACGGGAGGAACGGGTTCTTCCGGAAGCTTTGAAACCAATTGTCTCTGATATCACTAAAAGAGTATCAGAGTCGGAAATTGCAAACAAGGGTACAGCACCAACCTTCATCACCTCTACACGTGAAGAAGTGTTGGACATAACGCTGTGCTCACAGGGTATTGCTAAGATATTCAAGGATGGAAAGTGTCCTCCGAACCCTCATTATCGGACCATAGGCACATTCTCTTTAGTCTGTTCGCAGAACCGTTGAAACCGGTCTACTACAGGAATCCTAGATTCACTGACTGGTTCTCCTTTCACGAAGAGCTGTTAGAAAGAATCCGGGAAGTCCCAAAAGCAGCCCGGAATATTCCAGAACTAGAACAAACAGTCGCTCTAACATCGGAAGCCATTTACTCCTCCTACGAGAGTAATTGCGCCTTACGCACTAACAGGCTCCCCAAGAAAACGCCCTGGTGGGATATATCCTTGGAGAGCTTCAGAAAAGAAACGAGAAAAAGTTTCAACCGAGCCAAACAGCATGGTTTGAACAGTGAGTGGGAAGCCTGGAAGGCGGCCCAACGCAAGTACAAATCGGCTGTTCGGAGGAAAAAACGAGAAGCTTGAAAGAGTTACTCCCGCCAAATTGAGGCACTCCCTCAGGCTTGCAGACTCCAAAAAGCCCGCTCCAAAGATCCGAGATCTAGATTAACGGTGCTGCGCCAGTCGGATGGGGAATTTACCTCAAGTAATGAGGAAACCCTGAACCCGGAATCTCGCGAATCACCAAAATGCTCATCTCTACAAGTCGAAAGTTCTCGTCCCCAAAAAACCGACTGGAGAACGGCTTCAGAGATTGTAACATACGATAGAACTAACTGGGCAATCAAAACCTTTGCCCCGTACAAATCAGCAGGGCCTGATGGAATTTTCCCAGCACTTCTTCAGAAAGGAGCTGATTTGCTAATCAAACCACTCTGTCAAATCTACCGCACGAGCCTCGCCTAAGGCTATATTCCTCCGCCATGGAGGAAGGCACGTGTGATTTTCATACCTAAGCCTGGCCGTACTGACTACACCGAGGCCAAGAGCTTCCGTCCCATCAGCCTCACGTCATTCTTGCTTAAGACACTGAAGAGGCTGGTGGATAGATAGCTGAGGGAGAGGATACCAAGTATCCTCCCTCTTCACCCAAACCAACACGCGTATCAAGAGAACAAATCCACGGATTCTGCACTCCATCAACTAGTGTTCAGAATTGAAAAAACTCTAGACACTAAATCATACGCTCTTGGTGCTTTTCTTGACATAACAGGGGCATTTGACAATGTCACTTTTGATGCCATGAGCGAGGCAGCCGAAGTGCACGGCGCGGGTCTGACTGTCACTAGATGGATAAGAACCATGCTGTCCACTCGAACTGCATCGACCAGTCTGGGAAGAGATACGGAATCAATCTCAGTTATGAGAGGATGCCCGCAGGGAGGTGCACTATCTCCACTGCTATGGTGTCTGGTTGTAGAAGACCTTCTCAGGATTGTAAACACCTCGGGCTACTATGCTCAAGCGTATGCGGATGACATGCCTCTGCTTGTATCGGGAAAATTCCCCATTACATTAGCTGAGTTGACTCATCAAGCTCTTATCAAGGTTCAAAAATGGGCCCTTTCCAAGGGACTCTCCGTCAATCCTGACAAAACTGAACTCGTTATGTTCACCAGGAATAGGAATCTCGAAGGTTTTGAGGCTCCTTGCCTAGGTGAAACGAAACTGCAACTCTCGGAGTCAGTGAAATATCTAGGAGTATATCTAGATAGAAAGCTGACCTGGCAAAAGCACGTGGAGGTCAAAGAACAGAAAGCGTCGGCGCTCCTATGGGCCTGTCGCAGAACCTTTGGACCCACCTCGGGACTAAAACCTAAAATGTTGTAGTGGTTGTACAATGTGGTGGTTAAACCTCTGCTGACTTACGCATCAATTGTTTGGTGCCCTCGTACCCTAGTATCCAATGCTAGAGATCTTTTAAACCGTATTCAAAGACTTGCTCTTCTAAGTATTACGGGTGCAATCAGAACCACGCCAACTGCAGCCATGGAGGCCCTCTTGGGAACCCCACCGCTGCACTTGCTGGTTCAAAGTACAGCAATGGCAACGTCCTATAGACTGCGAAATTCTGGACTCTGGATTGATCGATCCGATATCAAGGGCCATACCAGGATCCTAGCTAATCTGATCAAATCATGCCCCATTCTCTCGATGCCATCGGACATTATGTCCGCGGCATTTGTTTTCAAACGCAGATTCGAGACTGTCATGCTTCCCAGAGAATACTGGATAGCGGACGGTGAGAGTCTCGCAAAACCACTCGGCCTCATTTGGTTCACGGATGGGTCTAAATCGGATGCAGGAACTGGGGCAGGTGTCATTGGTACAGTGCCCAAAAAGACAATATGCATCTCTTTGGGAACTTGTGGCGACCTCGGTCCCACATATCGTGAAAGTATTGCGAACGAAAAGTGGCATTTTAAAAAACACTTAGGAAATTTCTGAAACTTTTTAATAATAAAAATTCTGAATCACACTGCCTTTTACTTTTTACCATTTCTGGAAAAAAACAAAATTCTTTAGTCTAGAAAATCATTTCGGACAGTAAATAGTTCGAGGGATAAAACTCCTCGACTCGGAAAACCTCTAAACCCAAAAGGAAGGGAATTATCATTTAAAATTATCATTTAAGATTATCATTTAAAATATAACCAACGTTAATTAACAGTGTTAATATTAATGAAATGTATCTTTCATCCTACGATAATTAAATAAAAATTGTTCTTTAAATAAAAATTGTTCATTAAATGAAAACGTTAACCAACTAACATTTGCTGACCCATCCTCCTCGACGTCCAAAATTATTAAATAAATGGGACTACCCCATACACACATTGTTCAGTCTTTCAGGCTGAAATTCTTGCCATTGTGACCTGCGCCAATAAGAACCTAAACAGGGGCTACAAAAACTTGCATATCAACATCTGCTCGGACAGCCAAACTGCGCTACAATCTCTAAGTGCAGTCAAGATAACATATTGCATCGCCCAAGAATGCTTCAACACCCCCAACCAACTAGCTGAGTACAACAGAGTTGTAAATGGATCACCGTACAACACAAAATTCAGTGGCGAAATGAGTCTCTTCGACAATCGAAAATTTTCATAACTGAACCAGGCCTTGTCAGGGACTCGTTACTGAAGTTGGACCGTAATAAAACCAGCGTGCTAGTGGGCACCCTCACGGGACACTGCCTCCGCAAGCATCTACATACCATAGGTATCTTATCTGACCCACCTGTCGTAAGTGCAGAACCGTTGAGGAAACATCAATACACGTTATTTGTCTTTGTGATGCCTTAACGGGCCTGCGAAACAAGATCTTCGGAAAACCATACTTGACTTTGTCGGATGCCCGGAATCTGAAGGTGGAATCCTTAATCGATTACCTGAAGAAGACAGTACTTTTTCCAGAGTTGAGACAAGCTGCCACTCTGTAAACATGATATAGGTAATTAGTCTTTTTCCATAGGTTTTGTTAGAAAACTTGTGCGATCCCAGGACATATGTCCAGATATTCCCGGAGGTACAATGGGCCGCAAGGCCTAAGTACCTCCTTAAAAAAAAAACTACGATTCTTTACAAGCATCAATAACCACATGAACTCAAACAATTTTAGATTTACAAACGGTACAAAAGAATCGTTTCGAATCAATGCAAAAGCAAATTAATGCTTTTAAAACTACTGAAAAACCTCACAGATCTAGAAGCAAATCGCCAGCACGTCCGCAAGATTTTAACGATAGACCAACATGTTTCTTTCACTACAGATTCGGAGAGAAAGCACGAAAATGTGTCGGCTCATGTTGTTTTTACTGGGATGATAATAAATTTTCCCACACATCCAACCAGCAAAATGAGCCAAAATCATCGTAAACGCGACTAACGATGATTCTTTTAAAATACGTCGCCTTTTTGTACACGATTTCGGATCAAAATTAAATTTCTTAGTAGATACCGGAGCAGACATCTCAATTATACCATGTCATAGTTTTCCCAGCAGCAATAAGGACAATCATATTATTCTTTCCGCAGTAAACGGTTCAGGCATTTCAACTTACGGAAAGAAACTCTTAATTATTAATCTTGGATTGCGACGAGAATTCCCATTCATATTCACCATAGCAGACTTGAAAAAACCAATTCTAGGTGCAGACTTTCTAACAAAATACAGTTTAATGGTAGATCTCAAAAATAAAAGATTAGTAGATACTAACACAAGTTGTTTTGTTAATGCCTTCTTTGGTCATACAAATACAATTTCACCCAACATTTTTCAAATATCAAATTCAATTTATTCAAATCTTTTAGCAAAATTTCCTCAATTGGGCGGAACCCAATTATGACGCACCACTCAAACATTGTGTTCGACACCATATACTTACAAATGGGCATCCTCCTTTCGCCAGACCTCGCAAGCTAGACCTTATTAAATCAACAATAGCTAAAACAGAATTTGAACATATGGTAAAGCTAGAAATCTGTCGACCATCTTCTTCATCATCAGCCTGCCCCTTACACATGGTCCTCAAAAAAGATTCCAATGATTGGAGACCATGTGGAGACTATAGAAAATTGAATACAGTTACTATCCCGGACAGATATCCTCTACCATTGATACAAAATTTTAATATGAATTTAAGAAATTGCACCATCTTTTCTAAAATTGACCTAGTCCACGCATACCGTCAATATAACGACACCTTTTGGCCTTTTTGAATTTCCTCGGATGCCTTTCGGTTTAAGGAACGCGGCCCAGACTTTTGAACGTTTTATGAACACTGTCCTAAACGGTTTAGATTTCATTTCTGTTTACCTAGATGACATACTGGTAGCAAGTAAGAACGAAATCGAACACTACAAACACTTAGAAAAACTTTTCATTCGCCTTAACGATTTTGGTATTAACATCAAACCATCTAAATGCGTTCCGCAACTTCGATTTTTAAGTCATACCGTGCAATCAGAAGGAATGTTGCCATTAGCAGATCGCGTTAAAATAATTAAAGATTTCCCACGTCCGTCGACACTCAAACAACTACAACGGTTCATAGGCATGATAACATACTATCATCGTTTTTTTCCTAATTTATCCAAGGATTTAGCTTCTCCACATAATCTGGCAGCACAACTAAACAAAAAGAAACTTAAACAGATTACTACTTGGACTATGGAAAATGAAAAAGATTTTTGCTCTACTAAAGCCAAACTCACGGACATAACTTTGTTAGTCCATGCAACAAATGAAGGTGTTTAATCGAAGGACATCTTTGTATCATTTTTACAAATCACAAACCGCTAACCAAAGCTTTAGATGCAAAAACAGATAGAAACTCTCGACAGTTTCGACACATAGAATATATAGCGCAATTCAGTTCAAATATTCGGCATATTTCCGGTAAATCGAATGTGGTAGCGGATACATTTTCTAGATTAGACGACATTTCTGTTTTAAGTTCAATAGAATTAGATGTGAACTCCTTTAGTAAAGAGCAACAAAACGATTGGGAACTAAAATCGATTATTAACCATTTACAAAACGCCAAAAACACACATCCTTTCACGAATCAAAATTGGTGGTGTGATGTCTCTACCTCGGAATACAGACCATTTGTACCCAAAAATTTTTGAAAAAAAAAAATTTCGATAAATTTCATAACGTCTCACAACCGGGTATTCGCTCTACACGAGCTTCTATTACATAAAGATCTTATTGGCCCCGCATGAACACAGAAATTAATTTCTGGTCTAAGACTGAACTGTCAACATGCAAAGATTCACAAACACCTTAAATCTAATCCAAGCCATTTTAATATTCCTAAACGACGTTTTGAACACATGCATCTTGACCTGCTAGGACCACTACCGTTCTCAGGTGGATGTAGTTATATTCTTACATTAATAGAACGTTTTACAAGATGGCCAGAAGCTTTTCCTATTACAGATATTACGGCACAAACTGGGGCAGAAACATTTTTCACTCAATATATAACAAGATTCGGAGTGCCAGATACTATAACTACCGACCAAGGTAAACAATTCGAATCACGGTTATTTTCGGACTTGGTCATTTTTCTAGGCGTTCATAAAATACACACAACCACATATCATCCACAAAGTAACGGCTTCATCAAACTCTTAAAGCAGCACTAATGGCAGGGAATAATTGTTCAGGTTGAATACTAGAATTACTAGTCATTCTAATGGGTATTCGTTCACTATACAAAAAAGATTTACACTGTTCTCCAGCAGAACTAGTTTATGGACAGAGTCTTCGACTCCCAGGAGAGTTTTTCACCAAATCCGAATCAACTTTGGACACTCCCGGTATACTGGTAGAACTAAAGAAGATATTTAAAGACGTAAAAGCTGCCAACACTAGATCAAAATACTAACAAAACCTTCCTTCATCCAAACCATGATACCTGCACCCATGTTTTTGTCAGAATTGATCGCCAACGACCAGCTTTAACTCCACCGTACGAGGGGCCTTACGAAATTATACAACATTCTAAAAATCATGTTTACGTTAAAATTTCAAACAAAATCACCCCAACCCATTAAAACCGCTCTAAACCAGCGCATATTTTAAATTATACACCGCCTAACGAAATTAAACCTTAAAAGAAAGTAAGTTTCGTAATTAATTAATTAGCTGGAAGGGAGGTATTGTGGTGCAACCACTATAATACTTTAATTTTAACCACTGTAATACTTTAATTTTAACTACTGTAAATTTATATTTTTCTTATTATTAAGTTCACTTAATACTTGTTGTAAAATAGTAAATTTAAGTGTTTAGATCAAGTTACTTTTTCCTTATATCATTTTTTCTTGTTCTAAATAAGAAGAAAATAAGAAGAAACTAACAAAGGATCAACAGAAGTTTTAATAAATATCAAAAATAAAACTAAAATCAGTTTAAAATAATTAGTTTTTATTATGATTTCGCTATAATAGCTATCATAATTCTGAATTAAATCTATTTAAGCAGTATAAAATGCGACGATCCCCAGAAGACACACCATCGATGCAGTCTTCAGTGCAACTAAAAGTAATCACTAGGTGCAAGCACCCAACAGGATCGATGGCATCAAATTCCATCACAACCTAGATGAAAAACCATAAAAAGGATCTTCCCACGAACCATGAGTTGTAGCCAACTCTTTAATGAGATTCGCGTTTTCTTCTGTAGGGGACAACAAGGACACAATCGATACATTTTTTGATCCCACCCAATTCATGGACAGAAAAATATGCCTTTTATTAAGCACGACATGACAGACCATGCACAATGGAGGAGGTGTTTTATTGAATAAGTAACTAATCGCGCTGGACGTGTATGTAACTCTCAACCTTGTAAATCGAAGCAACCAAAATCTTGACATATTCGCAGGGTGCACAGGTCTAGTTGAAGCTGCTGGCCAAGGCTCTCTTAGAAATGTGTTGATCTGGTCCCATAATGGCTGAGTTCTAAATACCAACGTATTGCGTATTAGTCTGAAAATAGATGAAATTTCTTGTGAGATGAAGGTTAGGGTTGGTTCCGTAATTGTTTACTTTGCACTCTGATCAGCCAGCTCATTCCCAGGAATGGCAACATGACCGGGGCACCAAATTAATTTAATCTTTCCTCTGGCATCAGTGATAAAGTTCCTGATTTGCCTACATATTACGCACTCGTTTCGTACGTTGGTCACAATCCTAGCCGCAGATAGCAGATAGCCGCAGCGACAGTTTCAGGGGAAATAGCCCTAATCGCAATCCACACCGCAGTGAGTTCCACTGCAAAGACCGTGAACCAACTAGGCATTAAATATTTAGCAATAGCAGTTCCATCGCATATCACAGCAAGGGCGACTCCATTCAGGTCCGCCGAAGCATCTGTGAATAGTATAAGTTCTCCCGAGTGTTTGGCAATAAGTTCCATGAAAAGAGCATAGTACTGAACATTAGTTGTGCTTGCTTCCTTGTAGAATGACAAAGAAGTATCCACATACGCTAGTGGAAAACGCCATGGGGGTGTGCATTTAGAAATGGGTGAAGGTGAAATGATGGGTAGTTCATGCCTCATTAGCAGATTAACTGCTTTAGTCAAAGAAGAAATTGAACGGTCGTTGTGTGTATCACCATTATTAGTTTGCGCGAGTTCCATTATCTCCTCATGTGTAGGCGAATTTCTATTACATAAAGATTTGTAAACAAAGCGTAGTACCAGCAAGTCTCCGCGATCTTCAACTCTCGGAAAATGAGATTCAACCAAAGAGCTTGAACTCTGGTCACACCTAAAGTTCCAGTAATAATTATAGTAGTTTCATTAATGACTACTCCCAGCTTTTTTATATTGATCTCAGAAGTGAAATCATACAATGAAATACAGTAATCCAATAGTCCCAATTGGAATGCGCAAGCTACCATATATTTAAGGCCGTAGTAATGTTTGGGCCATATCGGACTTTGCAAATTATTTTGAGAAGATTGTTTGTCTTTCCCATTCGTAGCACTAAATTATCAATGTAACACCTAATATCGAAAGCTTTTCATTAGAACCCATTCTGATTGTAAATTCGGAAAATCTACATGAAGTTCGACGACATACATGGAGATTTTGAAGTTTTGGAACAGAAATAATTGCACCAGAATTGTTCGCCCATCATTAATCCTCTTAAGTGTTGATTCCAGTATCCTTCTTACACTGCAGACAGTGTGTATCACCTATAAAGTGAAATTATCTGCATAGAAAAGATACTTAAGAGCTTTTTCGACTTTAATTTTCAGAATAAGAATAGCGGTGTCAACATTAAAGATATGTAATGACAGGGGCGATCCACCCGCTTTCAAACCCATAATTTTGTGTGGGAGCATTGACTCCAGCAGCCAGCTCAGTCTGTTACCAAGGATCTTCCCCAGTGATTTGGATTGCATATGAAGCAGTGCAATAAGCCTGACTTTGCTTGTATCTGGTACAATAGACAAACTTTTGGGGATTAGTCTTAGCTCGGCAAGTTTCAATTGATATGTAAAATTTCCGAAATCAAGGATCTTGTTGTAGAAATCTGTTAGCCTGCATATACAAGATTTCGGCGCTTGCTTCAAGATACCATAAGATATTTTATCCAGGCCTGGGGTAGTTCCATCGAAGGAACTAAGAGTGGAATCTATCTCATACAGGGAATGTAGGATATTTTCACACTGTGACAGGCTGCTTATATACTCCAATGGAAGGATTGCTTGACTTGCAGCAAGACGCATTGCCCTCGTAAGTATTGCTACCTCCTTCGAAATAATGTTGGATTGTGGCATATCCCTGAGATACGTAATAACTGATAATTTGAATTTAATCCAATCAGCGTTGGACTCTTTAAATCTTAGGGTTCGCTTGACGACAGGCTTAGGCAAATCAAAATTTATGAGAATAGGGAAATGATCCGAACCTTGTGTGGTTATGCGTGCGTCAAACCAAATTATTGGCAAGAGCTGGAGATGCATGACTTAGATCAGTGATGGGGGATCTATGGCCCGCGGGCCAAAAGTGGCCCCTGGCAGCGATAAATTTGGCCCACGCTTTAATCCAGAATATGTTATACAAAAAAAATTGAATCGGTAAAAAATCTAATAAAGTTTTTAATTCCAAAATTTTTATATATAATAATGAACATAAAGCGATTTTGTGTTTTGTTTGTTCATACATATTAAATTTGGCGTTTTTGCGTCCTTAGGCGTTTTCATTTTCTATAATTTCGATTTATATATCGAACTCCTAACAATATGCAAAAATTTGTAATTTGTCCAACCGTAATCAAATAAAAATAAATTCAAACAAAATATATCAGTTAAACTTTTGCGCATGCTTAGTAAATAAATTTCGGTTAATCCCCCTTTAAGAATTAACAATTTTTTATGACACAAATGTTGTATTCGAAATTAAAGTTTTGGTAAGATAAGTAGTGTTTATTTTAACTTAAATATTTGTGTCTGAACAAATGAGTAGTGAAAGTAAGAAAAGAAAGAAGGATTCGGAATATAGAAGCTTTAATGAAGAATGGAAATGGAAATATTGTTTTACAATGCATAATGACAAACCTATGTGTTTATTATGTAATGAAAATGTTTCTGTACCTAAAGAATATAACATTTCAAGGCATTTCAATAGAAAGCACGGTACTTCTTCTTACTTGACTCTGACCAAAGTTGAGAAAGAAGCACGAGCTGATCAGCTATTTAAATCACTTAATGCCCAACGCAATATCTTTATTAAAGGAACAGCTTCACAAAAATTAGCCACGAAAGCAAGTTATGCTGTGGCGTTCAGAATTGCGCAAACTAACAAGACGTTTTCCGATGGCGAATTTGTGAAAAATTGTGTATTGGCAATGTGTGATATTATTTGCCCAGAAAGGAAAAAAGACTTTCAATCTGTGTCGTTGTCGCCAAAGGTTATCACCGAAAGAATTGAAAAAATTGATGAAAACTTAACCTCAAATTTGTTAAAAAAATCTAAAAATTTTACTTGTTTTTCTATAACAATGGACGAAAGTACTGACAGAAGTGATACTGCTCAGCTTTTAATATTTATTAGAGGTTTAGATGAGAATTTCGAGATCACAGAAGAGCTGCTTTCTCTGCAATCTATAAAGGGAACTACTACAGGTTTAGATATATTTGCAGAGTGCAAGAAGAGCATAATGTCTTTAAATTTAAATATTAATAAATTAGTTAATATTACAACTGACGGTGCAACAAATATGATTGGGAAAAATATAGGGTTCAAAGGAACCTTTAAGAAAGAATATCCAGAAGTTTCAGTTATTTTTCTGCATTGCATACTTCACCAAGATGCTCTGTGCAACGCAGCTCTGAATGTGAAAGCAGTGCTTGAAGTTATTGTACCTGTTGTCAATTTCATACGTTCCAGAGCACTCCATCATAGACAATTTCAAGACTTTCTACAATCTGTAGATGCTGAATATTCTGACCTAATTTATTATACAAAAGTAAGATGGTTAAGTGCTGGAAAAGTATTCGAAAGGGTTTGGAACTTAAAAAATGAAATTATTATGTTTCTTGAAAAACTTAACAAGAAAGAAAATTTTTCAATGTTTGAAGATAATGACTGGATTTCCGATTTTGCTTTCTTCACCGATTTCTTCAGTCATTTAAATAAACTAAATATAAAACTTCAAGGGAAAAATCAATTTATTGACGTGCTGTGGAGTAGTATAAAGTCCTTTAAAGTCCAACTAGTACTTTTCAAAAATCAGCTGCTTCAGAAAGATTTTACTCATTTTCCGAAACTTTTCACAAGAAATCCTACTGATAATAAATTACAACTATATTGCAAAATTATACAACGAATTTGAAAAACGTTTTGAAGATTTCAAGCAACCATGTGGAGACTATAGAAAATTGAATACAGTTACTATCCCGGACAGATATCCTCTACCATTGATACAAAATTTTAATATGAATTTAAGAAATTGCACCATCTTTTCTAAAATTGACCTAGTCCACGCATACCGTCAATATAACGACACCTTTTGGCCTTTTTGAATTTCCTCGGATGCCTTTCGGTTTAAGGAACGCGGCCCAGACTTTTGAACGTTTTATGAACACTGTCCTAAACGGTTTAGATTTCATTTCTGTTTACCTAGATGACATACTGGTAGCAAGTAAGAACGAAATCGAACACTACAAACACTTAGAAAAACTTTTCATTCGCCTTAACGATTTTGGTATTAACATCAAACCATCTAAATGCGTTCCGCAACTTCGATTTTTAAGTCATACCGTGCAATCAGAAGGAATGTTGCTATTAGCAGATCGCGTTAAAATAATTAAAGATTTCCCACGTCCGTCGACACTCAAACAACTACAACGGTTCATAGGCATGATAACATACTATCATCGTTTTTTTCCTAATTTATCCAAGGATTTAGCTTCTCCACATAATCTGGCAGCACAACTAAACAAAAAGAAACTTAAACAGATTACTACTTGGACTATGGAAAATGATAAATTTGGCCCACGCTTTAATCCAGAATATGTTATACAAAAAAAATTGAATCAGTAAAAAATCTAATAAAGTTTTTAATTCCAACATTTTTATATATAATAATGAACATAAAGCGATTTTGTGTTTTGTTTGTTCATACATATTAAATTTGGCGTTTTTGCGTCCTTAGGCGTTTTCATTTTCTATAATTTCGATTTATATATCGAACTCCTAACAATATGCAAAAATTTGTAATTTGTCCAACCGTAATCAAATAAAAATAAATTCAAACAAAATATATCAGTTAAACTTTTGCGCATGCTTAGTAAATAAATTTCGGTTAATCCCCCTTTAAGAATTAACAATTTTTTATGACACAAATGTTGTATTCGAAATTAAAGTTTTGGTAAGATAAGTAGTGTTTATTTTAACTTAAATATTTGTGTCTGAACAAATGAGTAGTGAAAGTAAGAAAAGAAAGAAGGATTCGGAATATAGAAGCTTTAATGAAGAATGGAAATGGAAATATTGTTTTACAATGCATAATGACAAACCTATGTGTTTATTATGTAATGAAAATGTTTCTGTACCTAAAGAATATAACATTTCAAGGCATTTCAATAGAAAGCACGGTACTTCTTCTTACTTGACTCTGACCAAAGTTGAGAAAGAAGCACGAGCTGATCAGCTATTTAAATCACTTAATGCCCAACGCAATATCTTTATTAAAGGAACAGCTTCACAAAAATTAGCCACGAAAGCAAGTTATGCTGTGGCGTTCAAAATTGCGCAAACTAACAAGACGTTTTCCGATGGCGAATTTGTGAAAAATTGTGTATTGGCAATGTGTGATATTATTTGCCCAGAAAGGAAAAAAGACTTTCAATCTGTGTCGTTGTCGCCAAAGGTTATCACCGAAAGAATTGAAAAAATTGATGAAAACTTAACCTCAAATTTGTTAAAAAAATCTAAAAATTTTACTTGTTTTTCTATAACAATGGACGAAAGTACTGACAGAAGTGATACTGCTCAGCTTTTAATATTTATTAGAGGTTTAGATGAGAATTTCGAGATCACAGAAGAGCTGCTTTCTCTGCAATCTATAAAGGGAACTACTACAGGTTTAGATATATTTACAGAGTGCAAGAAGAGCATAATGTCTTTAAATTTAAATATTAATAAATTAGTTAATATTACAACTGACGGTGCAACAAATATGATTGGGAAAAATATAGGTTTCAAAGGAACCTTTAAGAAAGAATATCCAGAAGTTTCAGTTATTCTTCTGCATTGCATACTTCACCAAGATGCTCTGTGCAACGCAGCTCTGAATGTGAAAGCAGTGCTTGAAGTTATTGTACCTGTTGTCAATTTCATACGTTCCAGAGCACTCCATCATAGACAATTTCAAGACTTTCTACAATCTGTAGATGCTGAATATTCTGACCTAATTTATTATACAAAAGTAAGATGGTTAAGTGCTGGAAAAGTATTCGAAAGGGTTTGGAACTTAAAAAATGAAATTATTATGTTTCTTGAAAAACTTAACAAGAAAGAAAATTTTTCAATGTTTGAAGATAATGACTGGATTTCCGATTTTGCTTTCTTCACCGATTTCTTCAGTCATTTAAATAAACTAAATATAAAACTTCAAGGGAAAAATCAATTTATTGACGTGCTGTGGAGTAGTATAAAGTCCTTTAAAGTCCAACTAGTACTTTTCAAAAATCAGCTGCTTCAGAAAGATTTTACTCATTTTCCGAAACTTTTCACAAGAAATCCTACTGATAATAAATTACAACTATATTGCAAAATTATACAACGAATTTGAAAAACGTTTTGAAGATTTCAAGCAATTAGAAACTGATATAAACATTTTTTCAATCCCATTTATGGTAAATGCTGAAGAAGTCGAGCCTAAATATCAAATCGAATTAATTGAGCCACAAAATAACATCGAATTGAAACAAATGTTTATAAATGTACCAAAATTAGAATTTTATAAAAAATTGAACAAAGAGCTATTTCCAAATTTTGCATGCACAAAAAATGATGGCAATATTTGGTTCATCATACATATGCGAACAAGTATTCTCAGCAATGAAGCTAAGAAAATCTTCAGTCAGAAATAGACTTACTGATAGTCACCTAGGTTCAATATTAAGAATAAGTTCTTCCCAAATGGAGCCTAACTTTGATGAAATTGTAGAAAAGCATTCGCAATTTCATTTTGCATCCTCTTCTAAAATATAAAAGAAACATAATTTTGTAACATTTTCATTTTTTAAAATAAAATAAAAATTGATTTGTATTATTTTCAGATTCTATACTGTCATCAGGAAAATGTATTAATTTCTATTTTTCATTTTGTAAAATATATATATAGTACATATTTGAAATGTACAATCGATGTAATCAATTTAATAAAAAAAAATGGACGTAAATTTAATTAATGTCTCATACTTAAAAATAGAAATTATACGCTATCATTGTTTTATCTAAGCGGACTAAATTTTTAAGGCCCCCACTCAAATATAGGTTTTGTAATGTGGCCCGATCGATAGAAAGTTCCCCCATCACTGACTTAGATCTATTGCTGAAAAATTATTTGAAGTTGAGAAAAAAGTGAGAGAATCATAATTTAGAAGAATTAGGTCTGATATTTCAATCCACTTCCCTTTAATACTGCCTTTTCCATTTAAATGCCTATTGCCACAAAGACGATTATGCGCATTAAAATCCTCAATAACAAGAAGTGGTGGGGGAACCTGTGTTATCAAGACATCGAGTTCAGCGGAAAGAAAATTTCAACCAGGTTCCAAGTAAATATTTAGAATAGAGAAAGAAATTTTAGAATGAATTCTAACTGCTTGGGCTAGTACGTTGGACCCCAGGGTAATATTAGTGAAACTTAATGTACGTTTTATTAGTAATGCCAATAATAATGGCAATACCAGTATTGTCGGGAAAATCTAAATTATTTGCATTATAATTTTTGCATCTGTGACTCATTGTCTTAGCTGGGAAAAAGGTTTCTTGAATGGCAACTATGTCGGCCGGAAAACCATTTAAAATCATCTGAAGTTGAGGTGAGTTTGTTCGAAGCGCCGAATGTTCCATTGCAGAATACAGAGATTCTTCGCAAACACATATCTACTCTTAATGGAATCGAAAACTGTAGTCTATCGAAAGGTGAATGGAAGAGTTGCCTAAAGTCAAAGATAATACATATATTAAGTTTATTGATTGTTCCTTATTTCATCTAAAGGAAGCTCCTCAAGATCAGTACACCTGTATTTTTAAGAAAAAGGGATGTATCGATTGCGGTATTATTTTCTGGAGTAGTGTTTTTGTCTGAAATTTTATTGTTTGTCTTCTTAAAAACTTTTGGAAAATTAACTCTGATTCCGATTTGGAAGAGAGTGCCAGTTTTTATACAGCTTCATTTGTATTAATCTTGTGGATATGTTGTTTCTGATTGCTGAAAAATTACATGTTTGGTATTGCGTTTGTATTTGCCTTACCAATGGTTTGTTTTGTGTTAACTTGGGTTGTTCGTTTGGGTATTTGTGATACTGAGTTGCTCTATATCGTCTGGTTTATCCATGATAATTTTCTTGGGTGTGACAGAAGTTGACTCGGTTTCTTTCGATCCACTAGCCACTGCTGCATATGAAGTTAAAGGCAAAGTTTGCGACAAACTCTGTCGATTGCTTGTCGGTCTTTCCGTTACAATTTTTACCGCACCATAAAATGAAATTCTTTAATCTCTTTTTATTTTAAGATTTTCTTTTCTCTTGCAAGAAAAAGACGGACAAGTATTAGAATTAGCTGCGTGGTTAGTTCCACCCGGATTGCAGTAGTGTATACACTTAAGCTGGGCTTCAGTGCATCTGTGATCATTATTAGGTGAAAGTACTGCGCATTTAACTCACGTTGAATCTCTTTGACATTTCTTATTCGGCAAATCCAAATGACCTAACCGGTTACAATTTGGGCATCTGATTGTATTTGGATACCAAGTTTTAACCAGTATTCTAATCCATCCAGCATCGACTGTTTCGGGGATTCTAAAATTATTAAAGAAATCACGAATGCATCAGAGCACACTGACTTAGCCAAATATGCATCAAATCTTGAAAGTGTGCGAATTTCTGAGATCTCTGCTCTTGGATTTTAATTTTTTAGACACCCAAGAAGTTCTTTATCTTCTATTGAAACAAGTTCCCTGCAGAAGATGATACCTTTCTATTCATTTAATTTTTCACTCTTTGCTATTTTACCATTGACACCCGCTAAAACTTTGGTGTAGATAAAAAGGTTAGCTACATATTGATTGTTGCATAATATCAATATAGAGTCATCCTTCAACATCTTGATGTTTGATGTTTTTGTGGAGACACCCTGTATTGCCTTATTCAATGCGAATATATTTTGAACATTTAAATTTTTGTTTTCGTCCGCCGAAAAAACATTTATATATTTAGGACTCTCATTTACTGAGGCATTGTTTAATTGGTAGGCTAGTTCTTTATTTGGAATTTTGGAATTTGTCTGACCTATTTTTATTTTATATGTTATTATTTTAATCTTTATTGTAATTAAATTATAGATTTTAATATCCTTCCAAAGGCCCAAAACTTTTTAATAATTTAATTTTAATTTCCAGATAAATTTTTCCGAACAAATTAAAAAATTAAAAACATGACTTTGTTCTATGAAAATTAATCAAGAATGCCAGTTGTACTAATTGCAGGCCTTTTCGCACTAATTAAATTCACATTAATTATCTATTTAATTAAGAACAATTTTCGTTTTAGGGAAAAATTATTTTAATTCGTATATCTATGAATTACGACGATTTTTCGAGAACTTCCCTAGTTTTATCTATATTCTATATCTATTCTATACACTATACACATATAACCAATTTTATTACACAATTTACTATTGAACATATTCCTATATTTTTAGTTACCAATTTTCAATACAAATCATGATAAACAAAGTAATATTATACAAGTTTTATAATATTTATATTATACGAAAAAAGAAAGCAATGAACAAAAAATCAATATGATTTATAACAATATCAAATTTCTATGTATACATACCTGAATCTGATTCCTTTATGTCTTCAATCTGTAGCTCAGTATTTTCATTATGAAAGCTTATTCGATTTATACCCTTTGGTGATCCTGTTCCTATTATTGGTCTCGTTGGTGCATATTGGTGTAGTATTGTATCATTTCGTTTCCATGATATTATTGGTTGTGGATCGCCTTCAGCATCACATTCCAATACAATTGTTGTACCGCTTTTAACAGTTTGACTTTGTGGAACCAAAATAATTTTCGGTAGATCTAAGCGGGAAGGGGAAAAATATTACTATCGTAAATAAAAATGTCCAAGACTTAAGATATTTATGATATATATATATTATATACCATATAAAATAATTAACAAAAAAGAAGCACAGACGGCATTGGTAATTGAAAGTTTATAGGACAATGCCGTTTTTCTTAGGGTTAAGTTGAAAGAAACTCAAATAACAAATAACAGGTGGGCTGAAAAGTTCATATCGTTTCTATGAGAGGGCGCCACTAGAATTAAATCCATATCATTCGTTAGTACCAACCTTGAAAAGATACGTGTATAAATTTGACAGCTTTCCGACTATTAGTTATTGAGATATAGCATTTTGAGTGAAGCAACTTTTGTTATTTTGAAAAAAATGGATAAAATGGAATTTCGTGTGTTAATGAAACACTGTTTTATGATGAAAAAAATGCTTCTGATACCAAAAAGTGGCTTGCTGAGTGTTATCCGGACTCTGCGCCAGGCGAAGTGCGTGCCGCATTTCCGAAAAATGTAACAAAACCACATGCAAATGCGACTTTCTCAACAACATTTGGAGCATTTTCGAAAGGATAAAGTGGATTTTGTGCGTCCATTCATCACTATGGATGAGACTTG
This sequence comes from Xylophagus ater, assembly GCA_963422695.1. Taxonomy (NCBI): domain Eukaryota; kingdom Metazoa; phylum Arthropoda; class Insecta; order Diptera; family Xylophagidae; genus Xylophagus; species Xylophagus ater. The sequence goes on from OY730483.1 coordinate 32,025,665, forward strand.
GGGTTATCACTATGATCCTGAGTCCAAAGCAGATTCAAAAAACCGATAATTCTGCTCCAAAATGGGTTAATGCCCAAAGATCAGTGAAGAAGGTTATGGGGTCAGTTTTTTGGGATGCAAAACGAATTTTGTTGGTGGATTACCTCCAAACTAATAAAACAATAAACTCAGATTATTATTGCAACCTTTTGCACCAATTGGATGTAAAAATTCGTGAGAAAAGACCTGGTTTAAAGAAGAAAAAGTCATTTTTCACCAAGACAATGCAACAGCTCACAAAGGTCAAAAAACCATTGCAAAAATCATAGAATTAAAGTACGAATGGTTAGAACATCCACCGTATTCGCCAGATATGACCCCCAGCGAAATTTTTCCTGTTCTCAGACCTCAAGAGAATGCTTGCTGGAAAGAAATTTAGCACCGATGAAGAGGTAATCGGCGCCACTGAGACCTATTTTCAAGCAAAAGACAAAGCGTACTACAAAAATGGTATCGAAAATTTGGAAGATCGCTATAATCGGTGTATCATCCTCGAATGTAACTATGTTGAATAATAAAATCCAGTTTTGTTAAAAAAAAGTGTTTTTCTTTAAAACGATAAGAAGTTTTCAGCCCACCTAGTATATTATCTTTTCAATGACTTACAATTTGAATTATTTGTTCCATTAATGGAAGCTCTTATTGTTTTTTTTATTAAAAAAAAATATTTGTTTTTATATTACTTAATAAATAAAAATAAATTCTAGTATTATTACCATTTGCATGAACATAAGCGTCTGCACTTATTGTGTTTAAAAAATTCTTAGCTACACATCGATATAGGCCGGCATTTAATTTAGTAGGATTCTCAATAATAAGTGTACCATTCGTATGAATTTGCATTTGATTTGTTGATTGTGATAGCAAACGTTCGTTAAAATACCAGGCGATGTGTGGTGTTGGTCTACCACTTGCAACACAATGTAATGTAATTGTGTTATCATCAATACCACTACCAATGGTTGTATCTGATGGCAGAATAATAAAATTTGGTGGACCATAATTATTATCATTTTGATTTATAATTCGATTCGAATCATCTCCAATAATCATTCTAACTGGACGCGATTTAACTTCACCCAGTACATTTTTGGCCATACATTCATAAATTCCAACATCGCGTTGATCAGCCTGAAGAATTCGTAATGTTCCGTTATTCATAATTTGCATATTCGAATTATTAATATTGATTTTATTTGAATTTTGCATCCAAAATACTTCAGGTTTTGGATCACCGACAGCATCACATGGTAATTCAATCATTTCACCAGGATTTATTATAACATCATTTGGTTCTTCCATGAGTTTTGGTTTTTCTAAGAAATTTGTAGTTTTTTTAAGTAATGAGAAAAATACAATATAAATATTTAAATTTGTTTGTTTTTTACCACAATGGAAATCTTTTTCCTTGAGACTACTAAATGGTCGTCTAAATAAGTATGATGGTGATGAACATGTAAATGCAACTATATAACGACTTCCCGAATCCTTATATTGTCGTAAATATGAACGGACACCACAATCACATTCGATTGGATTATTATCAAGACGTAAACGTTTTAAACTCGGTAAATTTACGAAAGAACCGTCTGGGATTGCACTGATATTATTTTTTGAAAGAAATCTAAGGAATTTGAAAAAGTTTCTTTATTATAACTAATGTGATTTTTAAAAGCCTTTCAAAATGGTACCAAACTAGAGAAAATTTTAATCGGAAAATAAAAACGCACCAACTTTTTGATTAAACCTAAATAAAAGTCATCTCAATTTTTAAAAATTGTTTTATTAAACAAAAATTATGTTTTATTAATTAGAAATAAACATCAAAGGTCAATTAAATTCTCGGTCAAAAAATTCAATTTGCACGGAAGAATATCACGATATAAAAATTGTCCCCATTTCCATTCTGGAAAAACATAAGAATAACATTCTGCTTAGTAATAACCTCAATTTTGATGTAGATTCCACTTCAATGATTTTACTTTTTCAAATAAACTGTTTTCGCATTCTTGTGGTGTCAAGACCCACTATATTTAATTTTTACTTTGAGTTTATATTTTTAAGTCTAACTTGTTCGTTAGTTGTAATATTTCTAAGTAAGCCTTGTATATCAAATTAAATTTATAAATAGCAGATAATTTGCGAATATAATTAAGTCGTTTCAGGATTGTTCGATCTAGAACATTACGCCCCCAACCAGTGGTGAGGCCAGTCGTGATAATAAAACATTATAAATAAAAAAACATTGTTTCTTAAAAATAAAAGCAAATAAAAGCAAACGCATCTATTATTTGTTGTAGTAAGTACTAGCTACAAATTGGTGAACCCGACGGGATAACAGGCAATGACAGCTACAAAAAGTCGCACATCTGGCGTATGTTATGTAAAACTCCTTTGAAGGATGTCAACCTTGGCTCTATCCAGGATTTGAAGTAATGAACGAGGAATTTTTGTCTTTTTTCGGATGTTGAAGCTAATTGAATTGGCTGGATATTCTACCACGGAAACAAAAAATAAAGCTTTCAGGAGTTGTATTCTCTGTATTCTCTGTATTCTCTCTTTTGAGAATTTATGGTTAATTATTAAAACCATATACCTTTTTATCTTTTAATTAAATTTATTTAATTTTATACCTTTTTTATACCTTTTCGTCGCTTGGAATAAGCTATTTGTTTATGGTGCTTCCGTAAATCAAAAGATTCATCAGCGTAGTCTATTTATTTGCTGCTGTCACTACTTACGATGCTATCTATCTAAATTTAACGCAATATCTCGTTTTAAATTCTTAATTTTTGACGCACAAGTTATTGGATCATTGAAATGCAATTCCTTAAATCACGGGTCAAGTAGAGTAGCAGTGGCCAACAAATGGGACATTCAGATTTGTCCAAATCGCTTATTAAATCCTAATAATAGAGTTTTGTCCCAATGCTGTTGAAGATTTAATTTTGTTGTTGAATTGTGCAGTAACGCACCGTATCATAGGAATGACTTTTACTGTAATACATTTTTCAGCGCATATCTCTGTAGTCATTACTTCAAGAGAATTCTTTAAAATTTTCAATATCAAATGCAGTGCAGTGCATAGCAGGTGCATTAACATTATGAAAAATTATGTTGGAAATTAAATAATACGTACTAGAAAATGACAAAAGTAGGGATCTTTATTCTTACTTTCTTCTTTCAGTACAATCCAATGTAGTAGTGAATCGAAATGCAAATGCATGTAATATATCGATATTTTTTCCGAAATATCGTTGACAAATAGCGATATGAAAATATCGATATAACAGGTCAATTGAAAAGTCCCCGGCCTACCATAGTAAAACAAATTTTTTTGGCAAAATTCGTTTTCTTTATTCAACATAATTCCCTTCAAGGGTGATACACTGATTATAGCGACCCTCCAACTTTTCGATACCATTTTTGTCCTTTGCTTCAAAATAGGCCTCAGTTTCGGCGATCACCTCTTCATTCGACGAAAATTTCTTCCAGCAAGCATTCTTTTGAGATCTGAGAACAGGAAATAGTCGCTGGGGGCCAGATCTGGAGAATACGGTGGATGCGGAAGCAATTCGAAGCCCAATTCATGGATTTTTGCCATCGTTTTCACTGACTTGTAACACGGTGCACTGTCTTGGTGAAGCAGCACTTTCTTTTTCTTCAAATGCGGTCGTTTTTCGGCGATTTCGTCCTTCAAACGGTCCAATAACGCTATGTAATAGTCGCTGTTGATGGTCCTTCCTTTTTCAAGGTAGTCAATGATAATTATTCCATGCGCATCCCAAAATACAGACACCATAACCTTGGCAGCCGACTGTTGCGTTTTTCCACGCTTTGGAGCGGGTTCATCGTGTGCAGTCCACTCGGATGACTGTCGATTGGACTCCGGAGTGAAATGATGGAGCCATGTTTCATCCATGGTCACATATCGACGCAAAAACTCGGGTTTATTACGCTTGATCATCTCCAAACACTGCTCCGAATCATCAACTCGTCGTTGTTTTTGGTCAAAAGTCAGCTCGCGCGGCACCCACTTTGCACAGAGCTTTCTCATACCCAAATATTCGTGAATGATATGATGTACACGTTCAGTTGATATCTTTAGAGTGCCTGCTACTTCATTCAATTTCAATTTACGGTCATTCAAAATGATTTTGTGGATTTTTTTAATGTTTTCGTCGGTAACAACCTCTTTTGGGCGTCCACTGCGTTCACCGTCTTCGGTGCTCATTTCACCACGTCTAAACTTAGCATACCAATCCTTGATGGTTGATTTTCCTGGGGCAGTGTCCGGAAACTCGTCATCAAGCCAAGTTTTTGCTTCAACTGTATTTTTTCCCTTCAAAAAGCAATATTTTATCAACACGCGAAATTCCTTTTTATCCATTTTCTTCACAATAACAAAAGTTGCTTCACTCAAAATGCTATAATTCACAAACTAATGATCCGACAGCTGTCAAATTTATACACACGTCTTTTGAAGGTTAGGGCTAACTAAAAATCGTATGGATTTAATTCTAGTACCGCCCTCTATGTGTCAGGCCGGGGACTTGTCAATTGGCCTGTTATTTAATTACATATATCGTTATATAAAATATATCAATATATTTGTGCCATCCCTACTCCCCCTTGAGTGTTAGTCTTCATAAAAATCGTTTTGGAAAGTGCACTTGACGTCTAGATCTTGTTGTCGTTTTTGGTGGGTTGTCCTTCCTAAGTGCGCTTTTCAAGTTACTGTTTCCTTTAGGAATATTGGCATCCGCTTGTATTTGTGGATTTTCGTTTTATTTGTCGAATTGTATTTCATCTTTTGATATAAATACTGGTTTGAAACGGTCGATCGATATCTTTTGTGATTTCGATCTTTTATCGATGATAAAATATTTGTCTAGTCGTGCGGTCACTTTGAAAGGACCATCGAATGGTTGTTTCAATGTTGGTTTGACTGCGTCATCTCGTACGAAGACATGTGTTGACATTGCTAATGAAGGATAAATGAATGTTGTTTCCTTATTATGATTTGATGTTTCAGTGGCTTTTAAATCATGAATTATTGTCTAAAGTTGTTCAGTGAATTCTGTTTGATCAATGTTTGAGTCCATTTCGGTGTAGAATTGTCCTGGAAGTCGAATTTTTGGTCCGTAGACCAATTCTGCTGGTGTCGTATCTAAATCTGGTTCAAATGTTGATCGTAGACCAAGTAGAATTAGTGGAATATAATCTGACCAATTTTTCGTTTCGTAGCACATTATGGATGAATTAAATGTTGAATGAAATCTTTCGATGAGTCAGTTCGATTGTCGATGACAACTTGTTGCTTTTAGACGTTGAATACGCAAAAGATTTTTAAGTTCTTTGAATAAATGAAATTCAAATTGTCTGCCTTGATCTGAAGTTATTAGCAATGGAATTCCAAATCGTACAATCCTATGAATAACAATGTTTTGTTCGATAGTTTCTGCTGTTGCCTCTGGAATAGGAATAGCTTCAGGCCAGCGAGTAAATCTATCGATCATTTTTAAACGGTATCGGTTTTCATTTGATTGCGGAAGTGGTCCTACTAAATCAATGTTGATATGTTCGAATCTTTGTGATGGTGGTACATATAAAGATATCATAGAACGCTGGTGTCTGCTGATTTTTGAACGTTGGCATGGAAAACATGTTTTAAAAAATTTTGTACAATGAGCTTTCATACCTTTCCTTACATAACTTTTTGAAATAACTTAATGGTCGCTCTGATACCTGGGTGAGTAACATTATGTAGGTAGGAGGTGGGTAGAGTAGGGGTACTGCGTACAACACCAGCCACCTTATGGGTGCATTGTGATCCCTACGAGACCAAGAGTTACCCTCTTGGGAAACCTATTCCTATTCAAAGCATTTAATTTTCCTACAAAATTTCATTAGACTGCTCGTGTCCGTCGCTTGAAGTATCCCGAAGTTCCCGAAGAAATGGTTGCCCAAAAAATTGTTACGAGCTTGAGACAGAGCTGAGCATTCGCATAAAATGTGCTTGATGTATTCAGCCACCCTATGTCTCCACAATATCGACAGAGGCCTGTTTGCACCAAACCGAGTCTATTAGCGTGCTTTCTTAACAGACAATGTCCCGTTAGTATCCCAATGATTGTTCGTAGATGATTCCTATTCCAGTCTTTTATAAGACTCGACTTCCTCTGATTCATTTTCAGCCACAACATTTTTGACACTTCGTGCCCACTAAGAATGCACCAGCGTGTGTTAGCTTCCCTGAGAATATTATCCTTGATACGTGCTTTAAACGCAGAGAGAGAATGCAGTACGTCAGTGATTTCGTTATCTGAACCGTCTACTCCTTCCTTTGCCAGCCTATCTGCGGATTCATTTCCCTCCATTCTGCAATGGGCTGGGACCCAGCATAATCTTCCATTATTCTGAACGCGTAGTGTCTTCAATACCTTGCGGCAGCTATTGACTAGTCCCGAGTTTACAGCTACCGAGCTAAGCGCGTTCATAGCTGCCTTGCTGTCTGAGTAAATCAAGATATCCCTGAAGGATATCTTCTACAGACTAGACGTTTCTGCAGCCTTTTGAATTGCCAATATTTCTTCCTGGAAGTCGTTGGATTCCAGTGGAAGTTTGAAAGATTTCACTATGCGAACCTTGTTGCCATACCAGTCTGTTTTGTCCGGGTATGACATCCTGTAGGGGGTATCAAAGTATAATATACAAATCGATTGGCAACAAATGCAAGATCGTTGTCAGGGCTGCCGTTGGTGTTGTACGAAGCGCCCCTGTCGCTCCAATACAAGCAGACCGTTGAACCCTAGTGAATTTCCCTTGTATATGTTTTTTGTTGGTGGCCTCCCAAAAAACTAGCGACCCATAGGTTAGAATTGGCCTCGCCACCGCAGTGTAGAGATATAGCATTATGCTAGGCTTTAACCCTCAATTTCTACATACATACAGAGCATACAGAGCCATACTCTGTTTTCTGTATTGATGTCCCATGTTAGCTTTTTGTCCAGCCAAATCCTAGGAATGTGACTTCCTCAGAGATATTTAAGGTGGCTCCATCAAGTTTTGGCAGCCTGAACTGGGGCACATTATACATTCTGGCGAAGAGTACCAATTCCGTCTTACGCGGATTAGACCATAGTAGCCGGCCCATTTACTGAGTCCGTTGAGGGCTGTTTCCAATAATTCGCTAATGATGTCCAGAAATTTTCCTCTACCAATTAGTGCAAGATCATCAGCGAATGCTACCACTGAAATCCCACCATTAGAGAGTTTCTTAAGGATACCATTAACTACTAGAATCCAGAGGAATGGAGATAGTACTCCTCCCTGAGGTGTTCCTCTGGATACCCTCATCCTTACTTCATTGTCCCCGTAAGCTGTATTAATATATCTACAGCGCAGTTGATCCAATCAGTAATTCCCCCTTCCACATTTTCGTCTTCTAGTGCGCCTATGATCCCTTCCCTTTTGACGTTGTTGAACACTCCTTCGATGTCCAGGAAAGCTACAAGAGCAAATTCCTTATTGCTGATGCTATCCTCTATCTTGCTAATGACTTCGTGCAAAGCGGTTTCCGTAGACTTATGTTTGACATATGCATGTTGGGAGTTCGATAAATCCCCTGCGTCTACCTCTCTAATTTAAGTTTATACCAATCTTTTCAATATCTTCAAAAGAAAGGAAGATAGGCTGATAAGTCTGAAGACCTTGACCAGTGTTTGACCTTTGGTATGAAGATTATCTTAGTTTCTCTCCACATCCAAGGCACATATGCCATCCGTTCACATCTTCTGAAAATTGTCTGGAGCCATCTTTTTGCAGTTTCTGGTGCCTTTTGCACCATTACTGGTCTGGGGAATCTTGTAAGATTTTTGGCAACTTCTGGGCGTTCAAACTTTTTTATGGCTTCAACTTTTCTGGGAGTGGTTTCATTCCATCGCTGGTGATCAAATGTCTACGAAAAGTTATACTTTCCTTACCAAATGAACACATGGATATATTGATGAACAAGCCAAATTTTCGTAAACGCTCGAAAAGTATTCTTAAATGTGTTCTATGTTCTTCTCGATTTCTTGATACGGCAATGATGTCCTAGAAACGAACAGAAAGTTTAGACTCAATAACATTTCATGTATGAATCTCTGGAATGTTTGAGCCGCGTTACAGAGACCAAAAGTCATATAGATAAATTCAAACAAACCGAATTGTGTTATGATTGCCGTTTTTGGTATGTCGTGTTCTTCAATGAGGACTTGATGAAATGCCTTTTGTAGGTCAATTTTTGATAAAACATTTTACCAACTAGAATGTGTATATAATCGTGTATATGCGGTAATGGGTATGTGCCTGGAGTGGTTTTTTCGTTAAGCGTTCTCCAAGAACCATCTAGCTTTTTGACCATATGCAGTACTGATGACCAGTTAATTTTTAATGAAGGCCATACACATGCTTTTATTAAGTATTCAAATTTTCATTTTGCACCCTGATTATTCAAATCTACAAGCAGATCAACAAATTCCTCGTGACAGTCGACTTGCCAACTTGAACCCCTTTTTAGATAATAATGGAATAATTCGAGTTGGGGGCCGGATCAAATATTCGAAACTTAATTATGATGCCAAACATCAGATGGTGCTTCCTCAGAAGCACCCATTCGTCGACTCTCTCATAACATACCATCATATTAAGTATCATCACTGTGCATGTCAAACTTTACTTAATATTCTTAGACAACGCTTCTAGATTTTATCCGGAAGATACCCAATCAAAAAGATAATAAGAAAAAGTCTTATTTGTATACGAACACGTCCAATTCTACAGTTTCAAATAATGGGTAACTTGCCATCCGATCGAATTATTCCATTACATCCATTTTAGATAACTGGCATAGACTTTGTGGACCCATTTTTACTCATTCAGAAGTTAGAAAGAGACCACCATCCAAAGCAATATTCATCTGCTTTACAACTAAAGCTCCGCATTTGGAATTGGTCCCAAATTTATCAACAAATGCTTTCATATCCGCTTTGAAACGCTTTATCCCAAGAAGAGGAAAACCTTCAAAAATATATTCTGATAACGCTACCAATATTATGGGCGCTAAGACTGAGCTAATCGAATTTCATAAATTATTCCTATCATCAAATCACCTTCATATGGACAAAACTGTTTGTTTACAAGATTCAATTGATTGGGTTTTCATACCATCACGCTCGTGCTTTATGGGAGTCAACAGTGAAAATAACTAAGCACCAACTGATTAGAGTTATCGTCAATCCGTCGCTTTTTAATGATGATATGGTTGCCTTAATCACCCAAATAGAAGCAATAATGAATTCTAGGCCTCTGTCGCCTATCTCAAATGACCTAAACGATCTATCAAATTAACTCTTTTTAATAGTTTTTGTTTAATATAAACGTTCAATACAAAATGCCTTTTTTTCCTTTCAAATTTTCGACAATTAGAAGTTCTGAAAAAATATTAAGAACCCATCAATGACTTTGAGCATATGGCCACTGTGACTGCTCTGAAGGAAGCGCATATTGTTAGTCCAATTTTGGTTTGCATTTTCGATCAATAGCAGCCGTAGGTCACGAATAAGCCGAACAATTTTGGCCAATTATTGCCAAACCAGGGACTACATGTAAGCCCATAGAAACTGTTAGAAATATGGCAGATCTCATCATTTTCGAAGCCAATTTAAAGGGATATTTCTCAAAATCGCATAACCGCTAAATCGTGATGTCAATAAATCGATGGTTTCTGTCACTGTATGGCACGTAGAGTCTTCCTGTTTGAACCACATCTCAGCAGGATCAATGTTATCCTCATTTCCGAAGAAATATCCATTGATCATGGCCCGGCAACGCTCTGATTGAGCATAACACAAGCTACCGCCTCATTTTTATAGAAATAAGAGCCAACGATGCCACCAGCATGTAAACTTCATTTTTCTGGATGCGATGGCATCTCTAGTCTTTTAGGTTGATCTCACTCCAGAAGCGACAATTTTGCTTATTAATGGAGCCAAAAATGAGCCTCGACACTGAACACAAATTTGCGGGACCGATTTTCAAAGCAAATTTGGATAATTCTTAATTGTTTTTCAACCGCGAGTTTATTCATGGTGAAATGGCAATGCTAACTGAGCATGTTCCACTTTGACACATCTCATGAATAACGGGCGAATTGTCAATAAGGCAACACGGAAAAATCAAACACCCGTTATATGTGTAAGTAATAACACTTTCTTAACTTTGGTTTTTTTGGGAAACCCGGTAGAAAAGATAAATTTTCATACAATTTTTTCTTAAAACTAAGGCAAACAAAAAGAAAAGAAAGAGAATTTTTAAGAAATGCCATCAAGAGAAAATATATACTCTTATTAAGAAATGCTGTTTTAGTTTTTTTGTGAAATATGTTATTAGAAAAAAAGAAATCCTTTTGTTTGCGTTTATTTGGAAATATTGAGATTGATTTAAAACAAGCTTGGTGGGTTTTATTTTCTTTATTTTCTACACAAAAATGTTGTGAATTTCTACCAGATTTAAATCACAAAATCAATTAATACAAAAAAACGAACAGAGGGAAAAAATAGAATTTGTTTGTGAAAAGCATAGTGAACTTTGTGAATGAGAATTATTTTATTAATCATCAAAACCTTTTCAAAGTGGTTTTGGTGTCAACATTCTCCCGGCCTTGAAATGATGAGTCAGTTCAATTTTGAATTTGTTGTTGGGAGAGAGTACAGTTTAATTATGGAGCGTTTTTGTGTTCCATTTTTAGTCTTGACAGAGGCAATTTTAGCTTTGTCATCCGCTCCCATATGTATATGTATGACGCGTCCAAGGACGTTGGATGTGTGAATTCATCATGAATGATAACCAATTCGTTTTCCTTAATATTTCGTGTTGTTGTCCTCCATTTCTTCCTCTGCTGTAATGACCATCGTTCCCAGAATTGTACCATGGATTGAATTCTTCTCCATCTTGTAAGGATATTAATGTTTACGTCGTCAATGTTTGGTTCTGGAAGTGATATCATCGGTCGTCCGATTAAAAAATGACTAGGAGTAAAAGGATTAAAATCTTTTGGATTATAGGACAGTGGTGTTACTGGTCGTGAATTTACTATGGCTTCAATTTGTGTTGTGAATGTCGTAAGTTCTTCGAAAGTTAAGACCTGTTCTCCAGTAAAACGTTTGAAGTGAAATTTGATAAGTTTGATTCCTGACTCCCACAAGCCACCCACATGCGGCGAGTAGGATGGAATAAACTTCCATTCAGTACCTTCATTTGTGTTGAAATTCATAAGAGTGGCTTGAGAAGTTTTGAAGAATGCTTGCCGTTTCATTTTTTGCACCAAGAAAATTTCGTCCATTATCGCTATGTATAGGTCTTGGTTTTCCACGTCTAGCAATGAATCGGCGTAATGTTGCAAGAAAAGCTTCTGATGATGGTCGCTCACTACTTCCAGGTGTACACTCTTTGTTGCAAAACATGAATAATGCAATATATGACTTTAACTTTGCACCGCTTTGTTGATTCTTGTTTTTTGTGATAAAAGGGTCACAATAATCAACCCCTGTTATGTAAAATAGTTGGCTTAGTGTTGATCTTGACGCGGGAAGATGACCCATTTTCTGATGTACATTTCGTGGCTTATTTCTGAAACATTTAATATAAGTTTTAGTAATTCGTTTAGTTAATGATTTCCCTTTTATTGGCCAATATTGTCGAATATGATATAACAGCGCTTGTGGACCACAATGAAATTTCTGTTTGTGATAGTACTCAAAAAGCAATTGTGTGAATGGGTGATGTGATGGCAGTAATATTTGATGATTATTATCATAGGAAAGTTGTGAATTTTTAAGCCTATCACCAACGCGAAGAATACCTTGATCGTCAATTAAAGGTGCCAAAGAATTGATTCTGCTGCCTTTTGAAACTTCCTTTCCTTTTTTCAGATTGCTTATTTCGAAATTGTAAACTTTGCTTTGAATGATTTTTATTAAAGCATGTGTAGCATTATTGACTTCATCCACTCGAAGTTATCCGATAGTTGGATTTGATTTCTTATCCTGGCAATTGTGAATGAATCTGAAGCAATAGGAATTCACATTTATTAGTTTTTATATGAACTGTATCTAAGAAATATTTCATCGTCCTGTGAATAATTAAGGCAGATGAACTAAATCGAATTTCAGGTATGGCTTCATTTTCATTTAGTGTTGCATTGCAATTTGTACTGTCGATCTTGATATGCGATTAGAAAGTGGGACCATGCCACCACAGAGAATTATGCTCAATATCGAAAGATGACACTCCACGGGATACGAGATCAGCAGGGTTTTGCTTGCTACTTATGTATAGTTATTAATAATCTGGAACTAGCTCCTGAATTTCTGATACGCGATTTGGTACAAAAGTTTTTAGTTTGTTTGGTTGTGTTTTGATCCAAGGAAACACAATTGTTGAATCTGATCATAGTAAAATGTTGTCAAACTTTATTTCAAGTGTTGTAACTATCCTTTTGATTAATTTTGCAAGTAGCAATGCTGCACACAACTCAAATTTAGGAATAGTTATTTTCTGGAGTGGGCAGATTCGACTCTTACTGCATAATAAATTACAAGACACTTGATTTCTGCTGGTAATTGAACGTACATAAACTGCTGCACCAAAAGCTGATTCAGAACTATCTGAGAATCCGTGAAGTTCAATTTTTGTTGATTCTAATGGTAATACACACGTGTTGATTTTTATAGAACTTATGTGTTGTAATTGATTTTCATATTCTAACCATGTTTGCAAATCCGTTTCTAATAAACTCTCGTCCCAACCTATTTTGCTCAGCCACAGTTTTTGTATGAAAATTTTCGCTTGCACAGTGATTGGGCTGAGAATGCCAAGAGGATCGAAAATTGAAGAAATTTTTCAAAATACACTTCGTTTTGTATAACATGATGTAGTATAAGCCTTTGGAGTAAATTTATATTGTAAAATATCTTCATTTGGATTCCACATAATGCCAAGTGTTTTCATAGTAGTATTGTTTGAAGCATTCTGTTGAACTAATGTGTGTTCCGGTAATCTATATACATAAAATCGTATCTGTACGTTTGTACAAAATCGATAATCTCCGAAACTTCTTGATCAATTGACTTGAAATTTGTGTAGGATGTTCCTTAGGAATATGAGGTGGTTCTTACATACTTTTTATTTACCTATGTTGCACCTGAGTCAGGTAATATTTGATTAAAAAAAATCAATCACTAATACTAAGCTACAAGCACGATCAAAATGATTGCCCTCCATTGAGAAAACGTGATTACTCTTACTCACACACGCATACATCAATAAGCTTATATTATAAAAATAAAGATGGGCGTAGTGACGGCGTTAAAAATATTAATTCGGAGGGGCAGCACTTTAAATGGGCTTAATGCTTATGTATCAAACATCAGAATTGCGAAAAATGTTTGCGGTATTTATTCCAAAAAACAAGTTTCTCTTAAGCGTACACAATTAAATTATTCGCTTTAGATCCTGTTTATTGAAATGTAACGAGCAAATTATATCTCTACCAAATGGAGTAAAATTTTGTAAGCCCATAACCGAAAGCCATTTAATTTCTCAATTTTTGGAAAGCTTAAAGCCAAAAAAGGTATTTATAATTGACAAGGCTGAATTTTCAAAATCTTCGACGAATTTTAAGAATTGCCCCCAATTTCTCAAAAGAAATTACTGTCACTGGTAGTTTTAATTTAAAAAAAAAAAACGAGGGGTTTTTAGATTTGGATTCAAAAATCGAATTTTTTACTAAATTATGAATTAACATCATTTCTGTTTGATTAATTATTATATATGTAAAAGGCTAACCCTTCTTTCTTTCCTTCTGTCCGTCATATATTGTCTGGAAAGAAAATTCTTTGAGCAAAAAAAAAAAAAACACTTTTTGATATGTTGTAGAGAATTACTTGAAACGTGGAGAAATTTTGTTTCCGGGGAGATTGGGGGTCGGAGGAGTTACAAAAGGGGCTCGAAAGCTTATTTCAGAAAACCTCATTTATAATCTGAAATATACATCGGACATGATTCTGACTTGAGGCAATCTTATTAAGATTTGCATGCCGGACATTCTAACGTACACGGCAGAGTTCCATTTCCCACCGCTTTGACGCTGGAGGCAATACAAATTTACGAACTTTTTATATAGACGTCACACGCAATAACAATGTTCAGCAGAGTTGTGGAGGTTTTCATGGGGATTATTTCCGTCGAAGACGAAACAGTCATATCTCTCATCACTTTGGCGCTGGAATCAACAAAACTTTTGGAACTTCGTATGTAGACGTCACACACGATTACAACGTTCGGCAAAGTTGTGCTGGTTTTCATGGGGATTATATCTGTCGAAGAGCAAATAGTTCTACCTCTCACCACTTTGGCGCTAGAGTCAATAAAATTGTGGAACTTCGTATTTAGAGGTCACACGCGATTACGATGACCGGCAAAGTAATGGAGGTTTTCATGGGGATTTTTTCTGTCGAAGATAAAATAGTTCTATCTTTCACCACTTTGGCGCTGCGGTTGTTTAGGCCCCTACTCTATAGAGGTTTTTGCCTTTACGTAATATATGTTTGACGGAAGCTATTTAACCAACCGGAGAAATGGGATCAATTTAATATCTTCGCTGGGGGTGTTGCGGGGTAAATAATGTGCATTCTGAATAGATCGACTTAAGATATGAAATATGTCACCAGCGGTGCTACTAGAACGGGGTAAAAGATTTATTATGTTCCGAATTAATGTGCTACGCTTGAATACATTTTGTTAATTTACAGCGATTTGTAAACCGAAATTATTAGGAAGCCGTCATAGGACGGGTTACAACCTAGCAATTAAATAAAGCCTATAAAAACATTTTCTTTGTACAGCAATAATGAAAATTCACCCACTTTAATACAAAATATATCAAACTTACGTGTGAAAGAAAATTTTTTTCCCCCCGAAAATTATAATACGAGCTAAAAAAGATATCGTAAAAATAGGGTCTATGCCAAAAATCAAGTTTGTTTAAACACGCAAAATTAAATTTTAAAATTATAATCTACTCTACTAATTGGCGTAAAATTTTGAAAACCCAAAGCCGAAGGACATTTAATACGTAGAGTCTCATTTTTTGGAAACCCTAAAACCAAAAAAGGCATTTAAAAATGAAAATGCTGAATTTATCAAAATCTTAGATGAAATTTCCAGCTTGGGACGATTTAGAATACGACAGCTCTTACTTCCTAGGCAATTGCCGGTGGATAGGCATGACATTACTGCACGTGTTTTCAAACAGAAGCTGAAATCGCTGATGGAATTCATGGTAAAACATGAAGTGTTTGAGTCTGTGCGCTGCTGGATGTACCCAGTGGAATAGGAAAAGAGGGCATTCCCAAGTGTTGGAAGAACGACCCATTCCGCTTTGAAATTGCCATTAAACATTGAATTCATTGAAAGTCCCACATGCAACATTTCCAAAGCATCCGGCATGGGAAAAGTATTACAGAAATGCAAACTTATTGTTTGAGATGAATGCACAATGGCGAACAAAAAATCGCTCCAGGCCCTTGATCGATCATTTTAAGACTTACGTGCAAATATCAGACCATTTGGGAACGCATTACTATTGCTTGCAGGCGATTTCAGGCAAACATTACCTGTAATTCCTCGATCGACACCAGCGGATGAAATAAATGCCTGCCTGAAATACTCTACTTTGTGGCGACGCGTAAAGACGTTAAAATTAACTACAAATATGCGAGTCCTGCTGCAAAACGATCGGACAGCAGAGATATTATGACATCAATTGCTGGAAATGAGGAACGGAAAGGTGGCGGTTGATCTGACGTCAGGACGAATTTCATTGCCTCATAACTTCTGTAATTTAGTGACGTCAAAAGAAGAATTGGTTGAAAAAGTATTTCCCAATATTCAAACCAATTAGAAGAATCACGATGGGCTAAGTGAACGAACCATTCTTGCGGCCAAGAACAAAGACGTGTACGAACTTAACAATATTATTCAGTCTAACATTCAAAGCGAGGTGGTCATATAGAAGTCCGTCGACACTGTTCTGGAAGCAGATGAAGCGGTTAATTATCCAACAGAATTTTTGAATTCACTCGATCTGCCAGGGATGCCACCGCACGGACTGCAATTGAAAGTTGGTGTGCCAATTATCTCGGAAAGATCAACCAGCCAACGCTTTGCAACGGCACGCGGCTTGCAGTAAAAAAATTAAAGAGCAACATCGTAGAAGTAACAATCTTGACAGGACCTTTTAAAGGTGAAGATGTCCTCATTCCTCGCATTCCTATGATCCCAACGGATATGCCATTTCAATTTAAGAGATTGCAATTCCCGATTTGATTGGCGTTTGCAATCACCATCAACAAGGCTCAGGGCCAATCTTTACAATTGTGCAGTTTAGATCTAGACACGGATTGCTTCTCACACGGACAATTATATGTTGCGTGTTCTAGAGTCGGCAAACCAGAAAATCTCTATATCTGCACAGAAAATGGAACAACAAAAAATGTTGTAGAACCACAAGCATTGTGAAATTAAATACACGAGAAACGTGCGCTTTGTCTTTTCTTTTCGATTTAACCAGACTGACCCACAGCAACGCGTGACCGGGTACAGCTAGTTCTGAATATAAACGCACATCATTTGAACAAATTTTGTGTAATTTAATTCCTGCAGAACTTAACATATTGATTAATTGAGCACATATTTCTCGTAGATTGTTAATATCTTCACTACTCGTTAGTAAATCATCAACATAGAAGTCTTTTATAACATTAGAAGCTAATGGAAATTGTTTACCTTGGTCAATTCCAATTTGATTAAGTACTCTAGTTGCCGAATATGGTGCACTTGCAGTTCCATAAGTGACTGTATTTAGTTTAAATGTTTTCAATTTATCTTCTTCGTCGTTCCTCCAAATTATTAATTGTAATTGTTGATCATCTGAATGTATTTTAAGCTGACGATACATTTGTTTTATGTCAGCTGTTAACGCAAATTTCAATTTCCTAAATCTCAGTAAAATATCAAAAAGCTCTTGTTGAACAACTGGACCAACCTTAAGAGTGTCGTTTAACGAAATTCTAGTAGTAGTTTTTGCAGATCCATCAAAAACCACTATAAGTTTTGTTGTGCAAACACAGTGATCTGGTAAATAATAATGATGCAATTCCTTACTGATATCTTCATCTAAAGGACTCATGTGATTTTCCTGAAGATAATCATCCATATATTGTTCCTTCAGATTTTTGTCTTTAGACAGTTTTCGTTCTAGATAATGGAATCTAATAATAATAATAATGAGTTGATAAAAAATGTTTTTCACATTCTTGCTCTTCATCAGACATATGTGTGATTGGTATGTCTGCTGATTCTGTTTCCCAAAATTTCTTCATTAGAAAATCAAGATCCGTGTTTGTGATTACATTGCATATTTGATTCGGTTGCGATGAGTTGTATGATGAGACCACATTCCCACCTAATATCCAACCAAATTTAGTATTATTCAGCATTGGCTATTCTTCGTTGAGTTTGATTTATTCAGATTTGAGCATATCATAAAAAACGTTAGCTCCAAGTACGATGTCAATGGATCCACATATGTTGAATGATGGATCAACTAGCTGGATGTGCTTGGTAAATTCCAATTCTGAATGCAAATATGTTGATTTGGGATTTCGTTTGTGATTTTTGGAACGATATGAAATTCTAAAGTTTTATTATATTCATCCGTTAATCATGATTTAATGAGTGTGCTAATCTTGTGTTTAATTCTGATAGTTGATTGGCTCAATCCAATAATAGTATGATTGACTTTATGACGAGTTATGCCAAGCTGCAATGAAAATGATTCTGTAATTGTATTTACCTGAGAAGCGCTGTCATTGTTTAAATCGCTCGGCATTGTTTAAATCTTCCAGTAGAATCACGAATTAAAATTATCACTGTTGAGAGGAGTACTTGTGATGATAAATTGATCGAGTGCACAATGCTGATGATTGTACGTGTTGAGATAAATGTGGACTATTTTCTAATGTTGGCGGAGTTACATCTCTTGAGGAAAAACGCACATTCTGAGAATCTTGAATGTTGCGTGATACAAGATTCCAAGAAAAAATTTTAATGAAGTGATCATGGAGCAATGTGTTATGTTATAGCGTTTGTGTTAATAAAAAAACATTTATCGTTCGGATTAATAATAATTTTATTAAATTTTAATGTTTTCGCTCGAGAACTTTTTTAATAATGATTATAATAATTACAAATTTTGTTTTAAGAAAATTTATAAAATTCGAAAGTATCTTGATATCTAAAACTTAAATTTATTATTTTACAACAAGTATTAAGAGAACTTTGTATAAAGGAAAATACAAATTTACAGTAGTAGAAATTAAGTATAAAAGTGTGTTCCACCACAATACCCCTCTTCCAGTTAATTAATTAATTACGAAACTTACTTTCTTTTTGGATTTAATTTCGTTTGGCAGTGTAGCATTTAAGATATGCGCGGGTTTAGTGCTGTTTATATGGATTGGTGTGATTTTGTTAGAAATTTTAACGTAAACATGATTTTTAGAACGTTGTATAATTTCTTAACTCCCTTTGTACGGTGGAGTTAAACAAGGGCGATGGTGATCAATTCTGACAAAAACATGGGTGCAGGCATCTTGGTTTGGATGAAAGAAGATGTTAGTATTACTTGATCTTGTGTTCGTAGCTTCAACATCTTTAAATATTTTCTTTAGGTCCACCAGTATACGGGAAGTGTCCAAAGTTCATTCGGATTCGGTGAAAAACTCTCCTGGGAGTCGAAGACTCTGTCCATAAACTAGTTCTGCTAGAGAACAGTGCAGATCTTCCTTGTAAAGTGAACGAATACCCATTAGAATAACCAGCAATTCTAGTTTCCAACTTGAACAGTTGTCACGAGCCATTAGTGCTGCTTTAAGAGTTCGATGAAGCCGTTCCACCATGCCGTTACGTTGTGGTGTAATGTAATAAAACATTACACATACTTGTAATTCTAGTTATAAATCATATTTTCAAACCAAAAATTACTCTAGACATTTTTCGGCGAAAGTTCTACTTTGTGAATAAAAAATAATGAATTGCGAAATGCATTAAAATTACTTGATGCATTTCGAAACTCATTATCGGTAGAAAATTACATTGATTTTGTAATACATGTTATTGGCATGAATTATGAAATCAATGAAAACATTCTAGAGAAAAAAGTAAACCAGAACTATTACGTAAATGTTCTGCGACCTAGAAAATAATGAGCACAAAGTATGAATTTTCTGCCTATAAAAATACTGGCTTTGAATATCCAAAGGGGGAGTTCTAAAAATATCGGATACGCGTGAACGACTTAAACTAAAGTCGTGACGTTTTTTTCAAAAAAAAGTTCAGTTCAGTTCAGTTCAGTGAGAAAAACATACGGTACGCGGTAATAACTTAAAGTAAAGTCGTTACGTTTCCTTTTAAAAAAAAAGTAAAGTTCGGTTGAAAGTAGTAGTTTGTCCCACGCAAAAGTCGCAGTCGGTACGCGAGAGAAAAAATCAAGAATAGTAACAGAAAATTTCGTGCTAAATAAGTTGAAAAGAAGAAATTAATAATTAAAGGAATTTTGTGTAAAGTAATTTTATGTTGAACAAGTTGAAAAGAAGAAATTAATAATTAAAGGAATTTTGTGTAAAGTAATTTTAGGTTGAACAAGTTGAAAAGAAGAAATTAATAATTAAAGGAATTTTGTGTAAAGTAATTTTATGTTGAACAAGTTGAAAAGAAGAAATTAATAATTAAAGGAATTTTGTGTAAAGTAATTTTATGTTGAACAAGTTGAAAAGAAGAAATTAATAATTAAAGGAATTTTGTGTAAAGTAATTTTATGTTGAACAAGTTGAAAAGAAGAAATTAATAATTAAAGGAATTTTGTGTAAAGAAATTTTATGTTGAACAAGTTGAAAAGAAGAAATTAATAATTAAAGGAATTTTGTGTAAAGTAATTTTATGTTGAACAAGTTGAAAAGAGGAAATTAGTAAATAAAGGAATTTTGTGTAAAGAAATTTTATGTTGAAGAAGTTGTAAAAAGAAAATTAATAATTAAAGGAATTTTTTTTGATTGACAATAAAAAAAAGAATTGTTTAATAAAAAATAAAAGAATTGTTTTTTTTTATTATTTAAAAATCCTAGTGCATAAATTGAAGTGAGTGCCGTGAGAACCAGGCAGCAAGGAGGAAAATATGTAAGTCTTATTTATATTCAATAAATTTTAACACCACCCAAGCGGCAACCCTTCGCGATTCCTCTTCCGAAAGAAAAAACTCTATCATCTTCACAAAACAATTTCCCGGAGAGAGCCACGAGGGTCACCTGTAGGGCCATATTACACAACATTTGGCGCAGCTACGGTAGTTCTCAGGCGCTAAGCGTTAAAAATCTGAGAAAATACGAACTTACAAGTGTAATAGCCTAACGGATGACTGATTCAAACTCTCCTCCGGAAGTTGCAAAAGAAGAGCTAGAGCGAACTTTCGAAGAAAAGAATCGACGAATTATCATCAATAACAGCAGCCTGGATAACTTCCCCATATTATCAATAATCTACGAACCAGGATGTACGCGAAGCATCAAATATCATTAACAACAGCAGATTTTCAAAAAAAATTTTTTTAATAGAATTTAAGTCTCATTAATCAATCAGATCAAATATGTTATTAGAAAAAATAAGCACTTTTGTGTGCAATTCGATTCCTTTACTAAGCGCGGAACTCGGACCTAATTTAGCATCCGAGGTAACTGTATTCATAGGATGTTGCCGAACAACATATAAAATTCTTTCGGCAGAAGAGCAAAAAATTTTCGTATCTCTTCTTCCCCTCAGATTCCGTGGTCGAGCCGCCGCTGTTTTAGTAAATATTCCGACGGGAAATTTTACTGATTTTTTAAATAATGTGCAAGAAAAGTTAATTGAACGTAAGCCATATCCGACCTTGTTACACGAATTACGACACTTAAGTCAGTTACCGGGTGAAACTTTATCTGGATTTGCAGGGCGAATGAAAACTTTGTTAAGGGAATGCATAAACCAAGCAATCCAGAGGCACCCGGAGGGATATGAATCAGTTATAGAGGATTTAGAAGAAACAGCTGTATTTACATTCCAAGCTGGACTTCTAAATCCAACTTACCGAATATTTTTTTTAAATCGTGAACTTAAAAATTTTGATCAGCTTATTAAAAAGGCTGAATACCTCGAGGGGGCTGAGAAACAATTTGCAATAGCAACCTCCTCATCTTTTAACAATTTTACACCGAACCTACAGGGAAACTTTCAACCTAGTTTAACAAATGAAAATAATTTTCTTTTAAATGAGCAATTAATATTGAACAATTGTAATTACAATTACAAGTTTGGAGAAAATATAGGAGAGAATTTACTTACATACAATCACTACAATAACTTCCCAAGTAATAGTACCGGACATTGTAATAATAATAATAATAATAATAATAACAATAATAAGAATAATAGAAATAATAAACGTTATAAACAGAATAATAATAGAAACAACAACTTTAAAAATAATCAAAATAATTTCAATAGAAACGGTAATTACAATAAAAATAATAGTTATAATAATAACAATTATAATAATAGCAACTTTAAAAATAATAATAACGATACGAATGGCCAAAATATTAATAATGACCTTTACTCAAATCAACAGATCCAATGTGGTTTTTGTAGTAAATTTGGTCATCTTTACGAAGAATGCAGAATTCGCATGCGCACCCCCTACTGCGATCTTTGTCGTGTGTACGGACACACGAATAATACGTGTAATTGTCTTTCACCTAACAATATAAGTAACCAAATACACATGGTTACACACGATGATAATAATAATAATAATAGAAATAATGATAAATGCAACTTTTGTTTACAACCGGGACATGACGAAAACACATGTTACCCCAAAAAACAGTGGGAGAAAAATTACTCATCTCCTCTCAAGCAACCCGCAATGAACCCCTCTAATTCAATTATAGGATCAGTACCCAAACCAATTAAAATAAGTCCGGCCGAAGTAGTATGTAAGAAAATAAATAAAACGACGCAAAGTCAAGACGAAGAAAATAATAATATTAAAGAAAAAATTAAAGTTCAATCGGCATCCGGCACATTACAAAATATAGGTACAAGTTCTCCACTCCAAATACTCCCAAAAAGCAAAGAACATGCAGTGGAAAAAGCCAGTCTGAATTCAAAAGATGGCAATTCAGGGTTCAATTGCGTGCCTCCAAATGGTATTATTGAAAGACCAAACAAACGCGTAACGTTCAAGAAAACAAAACTTGACAAGGAAAACATTGAGATTCCATCCTTTATAGGTATGTCCGCAATGTTCACAGAGGTGGTCCATATAGATGTCGCCCAGGCACAGGTTGAAACACCAGTACCTAAGGCTAAAATTGTAAGTGGCCGCAAGAACGGACAAAAACCTTTGAACCAAAATTTAAAGGTAAGCGATTTGGAATATGAAACAAAGACTCAGAGAGAAATTCTTATTCCAATTCGTTCCATTAAATCAGTTCATACAAAGAAGGAATCGAAACAAGATAAACCCCTCTTTTCTAAAGAAGTTTATTTTGGAAGTTGCTTTGTCGAGCCAGTTGACGAGAAAATGACGGTTTGTACCTTCAATAAGCAACCAAGAGAACAGAAAACTGAACAAATTCAACAAAAAACAAACGAAATGCTTGAAAACAAAGTCCATATAGATAAGAAACGTCCTAGAAACTCATTGTTCCCTAAGCCTAGTACAACATTATTTTACAAAAACAACCCTGTTGAGCACCGCGAGCTCGAACCAAGTCTTTTAGACCACAATATAAGAAATTATAAAACGCGAAAAAGAAAAATTTCTTGTTTAAACCAATGATAACCTACATTTTGGATCGTTAAAACTTTTTTATTATAAAATTAACATTTAGTCTTTGCGCGATCCATGTTTTTCTTTGAATATTTTTAAATTTCTATAAAATATAATAACATAACATAACATGTTTTTTTTTGTTTTTGCCAATAACTCGAAACACTATAAATTTTAGAATTTCATCCAAAAATTGGTCAAAGAAATATGTCATTCTCTTTTAAAACAATTTTTAACAAAATGTAAACAAAACCAATTATTCCAGCTCATACCAAACAGATATCAAAACAAAAATCAATTATGAATCACTGAAAAGGTGATCTACTTTTTTTTTATGCAAACTTTACCTATACGTATTCATAAATTTTTATTAAATAACATATAATGCAGTGTTCGCAAAATATGTTTTTTTTAACCGAAAAAGAAAAACACACGGTAGAAAATTTGAATTGAACACAAATTTAAACAATAAGTCTTTTAAATTTTAGTATTAAGTAATAAAACTTACTGTTACAAAAAATGTAAACCTAACAAAAATTTACATTTTTGAAAATTTAATTTTTTTTATAGTAATAAGTTAACATTTTTTGAGAAAAAAAAAACAACTTTATTTCTTTTTATGCAACATTCGGGCGATCGTTCATTTTTATATATTGTATGTAAACATAAAGAAAATTATATCTCCTTTTTAACAAAGTATCGCGATTCTTTGTTTAAAAGTAAATATAATTTTCTTGCGGCAATATGAAGGAGTGTAATGTAATAAAACATTACACATACTTGTAATTCTAGTTATAAATCATATTTTCAAACCAAAAATTACTCTAGACATTTTTCGGCGAAAGTTCTACTTTGTGAATAAAAAATAATGAATTGCGAAATGCATTAAAATTACTTGATGCATTTCGAAACTCATTATCGGTAGAAAATTACATTGATTTTGTAATACATGTTATTGGCATGAATTATGAAATCAATGAAAACATTCTAGGGAAAAAAGTAAACCAGAACTATTACGTAAATGTTCTGCGACCTAGAAAATAATGAGCACAAAGTATGAATTTTCTGCCTATAAAAATACTGGCTTTGAATATCCAAAGGGGGAGTTCTAAAAATATCGGATACGCGTGAACGACTTAAACTAAAGTCGTGACGTTTTTTTCAAAAAAAAGTTCAGTTCAGTTCAGTTCAGTTAGAAAAACATACGGTACGCGGTAATAACTTAAAGTAAAGTCGTTACGTTTCCTTTTAAAAAAAAAGTAAAGTTCGGTTGAAAGTAGTAGTTTGTCCCACGCAAAAGTCGCAGTCGGTACGCGAGAGAAAAAGTCAAGAATAGTAACAGAAAATTTCGTGCTAAATAAGTTGAAAAGAAGAAATTAATAATTAAAGGAATTTTGTGTAAAGTAATTTTATGTTGAACAAGTTGAAAAGAAGAAATTAATAATTAAAGGAATTTTGTGTAAAGTAATTTTATGTTGAACAAGTTGAAAAGAAGAAATTAATAATTAAAGGAATTTTGTGTAAAGTAATTTTATGTTGAACAAGTTGAAAAGAAGAAATTAATAATTAAAGGAATTTTGTGTAAAGTAATTTTATGTTGAACAAGTTGAAAAGAAGAAATTAATAATTAAAGGAATTTTGTGTAAAGTAATTTTATGTTGAACAAGTTGAAAAGAAGAAATTAATAATTAAAGGAATTTTGTGTAAAGAAATTTTATGTTGAACAAGTTGAAAAGAAGAAATTAATAATTAAAGGAATTTTGTGTAAAGTAATTTTATGTTGAACAAGTTGAAAAGAGGAAATTAGTAAATAAAGGAATTTTGTGTAAAGAAATTTTATGTTGAAGAAGTTGTAAAAAGAAAATTAATAATTAAAGGAATTTTTTTTGATTGACAATAAAAAAAAGAATTGTTTAATAAAAAATAAAAGAATTGTTTTTTTTTATTATTTAAAAATCCTAGTGCATAAATTGAAGTGAGTGCCGTGAGAACCAGGCAGCAAGGAGGAAAATATGTAAGTCTTATTTATATTCAATAAATTTTAACACCACCCAAGCGGCAACCCTTGCAACCACCAATTCGCGATTCCTCTTCCGAAAGAAAAAACTCTATCATCTTCACAAAACAATTTCCCGGAGAGAGCCACGAGGGTCACCTGTAGGGCCATATTACACAACAGTGGGTGGTATGTGGTTGTGTATATTTTATGAGCTCCTAAAAAGATAACTAACTCTGAAAATAATCGCGATTCAAATTGTTTACCTTGGTCGGTAGTGGTAGTATGTGGCACTCCGAATCTTGTTATATATTGAGTAAAGAATGTTTCTGCGCCGTTTGTGCCGTAATATCTGTAATAGGGAAAGCTTCTGGCCATCTCGTAAAACGGTCTATTAATGTGAGAATATAAATACATCCACCTGAAGACGGAAGTGGTCCTACTAGGTCTAGATGGATGTGTTCAAAACGCCCTTTAGGAATATTAAAATGGCTCGGATTAGATTTAGTGTGTCTGTGAATCTTTGCTTGTTAACAGTTCAAACAAGTCTTAGACCACAAATTAATTTCTGTGTTCATGCGATATCTTTGTGTAATAGAGGTTCTTGTAGAGCGAATGCCGGGGTGCGAGACATTATGAAATTTATCGAAAATAATTTTTCTATAAGTTTTTGGAACAAATGGTCTGTATTCCGAGGTAGAGACATCACACCACAAATTTTCATTCGTAAAAGGAATCTTAATTTGACGACGTGTGTTATTGCCGTTTTGCGATAAATTTTGAATAATCGATTTTAGTGCCGAATCGTTTTGTTGTTCTTTACTAAAGGATGTCACATCCAATTCTTTTAAAGTTATAACGGAAATGTCATCTTATCTAGAAAATGTATACGCTACCACATTCGATTTACCAGAAATATGCCGTATATCCGAACTGAATTGCGATATATTATCCATGTGTCGAGTCTGTCGAAGGCTTCTATCGGCTTTTGCATCTAAACCTTTAGTTAGCGGTTTGTGGTCTGTGAAAATAATACAAACGCGACCTTCGATTAAATGCCGGAAATGTTTAACTCATGAGTAAATGTCTAAAAGGTCTCTATCAAAGACAATTTTTGTGAAAAATGAGCTACAGGTTCCCAAATCTCTTTAATATGATGTTCTAATGTTGCCCCTAAAGCTGAAAATGAAGCATCTACCGTAAGAGTAAGATGACCTTTATTTATAGGATGGGCTAACAAAGTTATATCCGCTAGGTTGTCTTTAATAAAACAAAAATCGTTTTCATTTTCCGTAGTCCAAGCAGTAATCTGTTTAAGTTTATTTTTGTTTAATTGTGCTACCAGATTATGCAGAGAAGCTTTGGACAAATTAGGAATGAAGCGATGATAGTATGTTATCCTGCCTATGAATCGTTGAAGTTGTTTTAGTGTGGACGGACGTGAAAAATCTTTAATTATTTTAACGCGACGATGGTAAAATTCCTTCTGATGACACGGTATGGCTTAAAAATCGAAGTTGCGTAACTCCAAATTCGCATTTAGACGGCTTGACGTTAATACCAAAGTCGTTAAGGCGAGTGAAAAGCTTTTTCAAATGTTGGTAGTGCTCAATTCCATTCTAACTTGCTACCAGTATGTCATCTAGGTAAACAAAAATGAAATCTAAACCGTTTAGGACAGTGTTCATAAAACGTTCAAAAGTCTGGGCCGCGTTCCTTAAACCGAAAGGCATCCGAGGAAATTCAAAAAGGTCAAAAGGTGTCGTTATAGCTGATTTATAAATATCTTCTCTTATACTGAAATTTGATGGTATGCGTGGACTAGGTCAATTTTAGAAAAGATGGTGCAATTTCTTAAATTCATATTAAAATTTTGTATCAATTGTAGAGGATATCTGTCCGGGATAGTAACTGTATTCAATTTCCTATAGTCTCCACATGGTCTCCAATCATTGGAATCTTTTTTGAGGACCATGTGAAAGGGGCAGGCTGATGGTGAAGAAGATGGTCGACAGATTTCTAGCTTTACCATATGTTCAAATTCGGTTTTAGCTATTGTTGATTTAATAAGGTCTAGCTTGCGAGGTCTGGCGAAAGGAGGATGCCCATTTGTAAGTATATGGTGTCGAACACAATGTTTGAGTGGTGCGTCATAATTGGGTTCCGCCCTAAGTTGTGGAAATTTTGCTACAAGATTGGAATAAATTGAATTTGATATTTGAAAAATGTTGGGTGAAATTGTATTTGTATGACCAGAGAAGGCATTAACAAAACAACTTGTGTTAGTATCTACTAATCTTTTATTTTTGAGATCTACCATTAAACTGTATTTTGTTAGAAAGTCTGCACCTAGAATTGGTTTTTTCAAGTCTGCTATGGTGAATATGAATGGGAATTCTCGTCGCAATCCAAGATTAATATTTAAGAGTTTCTTTCCGTAAGTTGAAATGCCTGAACCGTTTACTGCGGAAAGAATAATATGATTGTCCTTATTGCTGTTGGGAAAACTATGATATGGTATAATCGAGATGTCTGCTCCGGTATCTACTAAGAAATTTAATTTTGATCCGAAATCGTGTACAAAAAGGCGACGTATTTTAAAAGAATAATCGTTAGTCGCGTTTACGATGATTTTGGTTCATTTTTCTCTCTGAATCAATTCGCGAAGTAAATCGGAAAGTTTGCGGTCACCCATTTCGACACCCGAAAGTAGTTTTTCAAGTTTTTTTTCGTTACTGCTTGAAAACCCCGAAATTAAATTTTTCTTCAAGTTCAAATACTTCTCAACTGCTGGAGGATTTTTAATTATATCATAAACCGAGTTGAAAACTTCTTCTGTTAATGCTCCAGTAGCGTAAAAGTATTTGGTTGAATATTGTGAAATATTATTCAACGTGAATTGCATTTCGAGTTGCGCGAACCACAATTCTGGCCCATTAGCCCAAAACGGAGAAACTTCTATAGACGCCGCCGCTATTACCACCAAATCCTGGGCACTATTTCAACACTTTCTCTCGTTGTTGTCATATTGCACACTTGAAAACACAAAATCACAAAATCACACCGATACACAAACGCTTCTTACACGAAATACGTAAGTAAATTAACTGTATTTCTTTACTGGAAGAGAAATATATAACACGTATGTGGGTACAAAATTTAAAGGAAGAAAAATATTTATATATACAGACATACAATAATAATATAATAAGAATATATTATATATATTGTTGGCAACACTAATGTGAATACAAAAGACAGTTAGTTCATTTAGAGTTGTCAACGCGTGCACATGTATTTCTATTATAATTAAATAAATAAATGAACTTGTTACTATATTATATATAGTTATTTGTTTAACTTAAGACAATGTTACAACATAATTGGCGACGAGGATTAAAAAGTGAAAATAATTGGAATTCTTGAGGAAAAAAAATTCAATAAAGTGTTGAGGTTATATTTTTTTTCCGCTTCTCCTCATTAAACAAAATGGAGGATGCCATGTTGAAAATTCTAGAAGAAATGAAAGTTCAACGTGAGAAAGATCAAGAAACAATTCAAAAACTCATTTTAGAAATATCACGAAATCAATCACCAAATAGGAAAGCAAGTGCTGAATTTGTGATTGAGTCATTGGCGACAAATATTCAAGAATTTGTCTATGATCCAGATAACAATGTAATATTTGAAACGTGGTATGCGCGTTACGAAGATTTGTTTGCTGTCGATGCAGCCAACTTAGATGATGCAGCCAAGGTCAGATTGCTACTTCGTAAGCTGAGTACACCAGTACACTCAAAATATACCGATTTCATATTACCCAGTCATCCGAGAGATAAAACCTTTGACAACACAATCAAATTATTAAAAGAATTATTTGGAACTCAAACGACATTATTTAATATTCGATTTAATTGCTTACAGATACAAAAAGAAACAGAATCCGATTTTGTTACATATGCAGGAATTGTCAACAGACAATGTGAACATTTTAAGCTCAAAGATTTAACATTAGATCAATTCAAGTGTCTAATATTCGTAATGGGATTAAAATCATCAGCTGATTTCGAAATTCGTACAAGAATTTTAAACAAAATCGACAGTGAATCTGCAACAATAACATTGGACAGTATTACGAAAGAATGTCAACGTTTAATTAATTTGAAAAAAGACACGTCACTCATTCAGAAAAAAGAAGTTCAAATTAACAAAGTCAAAACATCCGGGAAAAATTCAAATGCAAAACCCAATTTGCCATGTTGGTTTTGTGGTCAGTTACATTACTCCCGCGATTGTTCCTATAAAACTCACAAATATAAACAATGTCAAAAAGTGGGGCACAAAGAAGGGTATTGCGATGAAAAAAATCGTAAATCCAAGAAAAGATTTACCAACCATAAAAATAATTCGCCTAAAGAAGAAAAAAATGACTTCAAATCAAAAAGCATTTTCATAAATCGTAGTATTCGAGCATCAAATCGAAAATACGTCACCTTAGCCATAAATCAAATAAATTTGAATTTACAAATTGACACAGCCTCAGACATAACCATTATTTCAAAACAAAATTTCGATAAATTAGGTATCGAAAATATTGAAAGTGTCAAACATACAGCGAGAAATGCATCAGGGGAAGAATTAAACTTAACCTCACAATTCGAATGCGACATTTCATTCAGAGGAATAACAACAAAAGCTACTTGTTTTGTAACTCCAATAAACAATTTAAATGTAATGGGAATAGATTGGATCGAAAAATTGCAACTTTGGGATGTTCCGATGAATTCGATTTGTAACCAGATAGAAAATTCAACATCGGTAAAATTTCATTATACAAGTATATCAAATTTAAGAAATGCTTTCCCAAATATTTTTAGTGAAGGATTGGGACGATGGACAAAAACCAAGGCGCATTTGACAGTCAAACCAAACTGCAAGGCAATTTTCCGTCCAAAACGTCCAGTAGCTTATGCCATGCAACCGTTAGTTGAGAAAGAGCTAGAGAGATTAGAAAATCTTGGTGTAATTTCACCAGTGACATTTGCAGAATGGGCAGCACCCATTGTCGTAACAAAAAAATCAAATAATACAGTACGAATATGCGCAGATTTCTCAACCGGATTAAACGATGCGTTGGAACCATATCAATATCCATTACCAAACCCAGATGACATTTTTGCAACCTTAGGGGAAGCAAAATACTTCAGTCACATTGATTTATCAGATGCCTTTCTACAAATAGAAGTCGATGACGAATCAAAACAATACTTGGTAATAAACACTCACAAAAGGTTATATCGTTTCGAACGAATGGCGCCGGGCATAAAAATTTTCCCAGGATTTTTCCAACAAACTGCTGATGGAATGTTAGCCGGCCTAGAAGGCGTTGTTAGCTTCATTGATGATTTCGTGGTAGCAGGAAGAACAATCGCAGAACATGATTTTCGGCTAAATAAACTATTGCATAGAATTGAAGAATATGGGTTCAAAATTAAAATTGAAAAGTGCAAATTTTACGTCACTGAAATAAAATATTTAGGGTATATCGTAAATCAACAGGGGTTAAAACCAGATCCGACAAGAGTTGATGCAATCAAAAGCATGCCCGAACCAACAAATATCACAGAGCTTCGTTCGTTTCTAGGTGCAATCAACTTTTACGGAAAATTTGTTAACAATATGCGTCAATACAGAGGTCCACTTGATCAGTTGCTAAAATCAAATGTGAAATGGGTTTGGTCTAAACAATGTCAGTATTCTTTTGATAAGTTCAAGGAAATTTTAACGTCAGACCTACTTTTAACTCATTATAATCCAAAATTAGACATTATAGTAGCAGCTGATGCATCAAATTATGGACTTGTTGCATGTATTCTACATAAATTTCCTGATGGTTCAGTCAAAGCAGTGTATCATGCGTCTCGGTCATTGACACCCTCTGAAAAAGCATACAGCCAGATTGAAAAAGAAGCACTAGCTATCATATTCGCAGTTAGGAAATTCCACAAAATGATTTATGGAAGACAATTCAAGTTACATACTGACCATAAACCATTTTTAGCAATTGTTGGTAGCAAAAGAGGAATTTCTGTTCATCAAGCAAACCGTCTGCAGCGATGGGCTTTAATATTGTTGGCATATGATTTCGATATTACGCATATATCAACTAGTAAATTTGGATATGCTGATGTACTTTCTAGACTCATCAATAAAAGTGCAGAAATCGAGAAAGAATATGTCATCGCATCAATTCAACTTGAAGCTGATATTAAGCAGATTATCAGTGACACAATTGAGAAGTTACCAGTGAATCAACACATGATAAGAGAACAGACACAAAAGGATAAAATTCTTAAAACCATTTACAGATATGTTGAAGGTAATTGGCCTACTGTCTGCCTAGATGAAGAAATTAAACCATTTTTCAATCGTAAAGATGGTATTACAATTGAAGAAGGATGTCTTTTGTACGGTGATAGAGTTATTGTTGCAAAGATCTATCAGAAACGGGTTTTAAAGCAAATAATCGGGGTCATCCAGGTGTTCAACGGACTAAATCAATTGCTCGAAGTTTTGTCTATTGGCCCAAAATAGATTTAGAAATTGAAAAGTTGGTCCGAAGTTGTCCAAATTGTGCGAGTGCAGCAAAATTACCAGCTAAAACATCATTACATCCATGGCCTACACCAAACGCGCCATGGGAAAGATTACATATCGATTTAGCTGGTCCATTTAAGGATCAATATTTATTGGTTATCGTCGATGCTCTATCAAAATGGCCAGAAATTATCTGCACAAAAACAATTACAACAAAATTCGTTCTAAATACATTAAAAGAACTATTTTCTCGATTTGGTCTTCCAAGAATAATAGTTTCGGATAATGGAACACAGTTCGCGAGTCAAACCTTTCAAACTTTTTGTACGGAAAATGGAATCAATCATTTATTTTCAAGTCCATATTATCCAATGTCAAATGGACAGGCAGAAAGATTCGTTGATACTTTCAAACGAGCTTTGAAAAAGTTAGAAGGAGAGGGAACGACTGACGACAATTTACAAACATTTTTGCAATGCTATAGATCAACTCCAAATCGAAATGTACCAAATGGTAAATCACCTGCCGAAGTTATGATGGGAAGAAAAATTCGTATTGTAATGGATCTTATAAAGCCAGCACCATATTTATTATCACAAGAACATGCCATTCCAAACAATAGGGATTCAATGCAGGCTCAATTCAATAGAAAGCATGGAACAAAAGACAAAGTGTTCGATGCAAAGGATCTTGTTCAAGCATGGGTACATTTTGGAAATAAAGCATCATGGAAAAATGGTCACATAGTTGAACGTATGGGAAAAGTTATTTATAACGTCTTACTTGATAATGGTCGGTTAATATGTTCACATGCAAATCAATTGCGTAAAAGATACATCGAATCGAGTCCTGAACAAGTTATACACACACTCATGGATACATTTGGAATTTATGATCAAACGAATTCTTCGGGATTACAAGAAATTCAGGAACCGGCAGTGGAAATTGAATCAATTCAATCAATAGAACCAAAACCTGGATCTGTTGACGAAGCACCAGTTCAAGCAGTAACACCCAGTTTACCACCGCAGCAGTTACGTCGTACAAAACGAAACCGTTGTCAGCCGGAAAGATTCATTCCAGGAGTAAATTAAATAAGAAACAAATTATAAAGAATTATATTAATTTCATTATTTAAATAAAAAAAAGGGAGATGTTGGCAACACTAATATGAATACAAAAGACAGTTAGTTCATTTAGAGTTGTCAACGCGTGCACATGTATTTCTATTATAATTAAATAAATAAATGAACTTGTTACTATATTATATATAGTTATTTGTTTAACTTAAGCCAAGGTTACAACATATATAAAAGGCTAGTCCTTCCTTCTGTCCGTCCTATTTTGTCCGGAAAGAAACGGCGTTGAGCAAAAAAAAAAAAAACTCTTTTTGATATGTTGTAGAGAATTACTTGAAACGTGGAGAAATTTTGTTTCCGGGGAGGTTGGGGGTCGGAGGAGTTACAAAGGGGGGCTTGAAAGCTTATTTCGGAAAACCTCATTTATAACCTGAAATATACATCGGACATGATTCTGACCTGAGGCAATCTTATTAAGCTTTTTATGCCTGATATTCTGACGTACACGGCAAAGTTCCATTTCCCACCGCTTTGTCGCTGGAGGCAAAACAAATTTACGAACTTTTTATATAGAAGTCACACGCAATAACATTGTTCAGCAAAGTTGTGGAGGTTTTCATGGGGATTATTTCCGTCGAAGACCAAACAGTTCTATCTGTCACCACTTTGGCGCTGGAATCAACACAAATTTTGAAACTTTGTATATAGACGTCACACGCGATTACCATGTTCGGCAAAGTTTTGCTGGCTTTCATGGGCATTATATCTGTCGAAGAGCAAATAGTTCTACCTCTCACCACTTTGGCGCTGGAGTCAATAAAATGTTAGAACTTCATATTTAGAGGTCACACGCAATTACAATGTTCAGCAAAGTTGTGTAACTTTTCATGGCAACTATTGCTTTCGAAGACTATGTAGTTATATCTCTCACCATTTTGGCGCTGGAGTCAATCGAAATTTTCGATCTTTCTATATAGAGGTCACATGCGATAACAATGTTCAGCAAAGTTTCGGAGGTTTTCATGGGGACTATTACTCTCGAAGACCAGATAGTTCTATCAGTCACCGATTTGGCGCTGGAGTCAATAAAATCTTCGGATCGTTTTATATGGGGCAACCGCGATTACAATGCTCAGCAAAGTTGTAGAAGTTTTCCTTTGGCACTATTTCTGCCGAAGACCATATAGTTCTATCTCTTACCACTTTGGCGCTGGAATCAACGCAAATTTTGGAACTTCGTATATAGACGTCACACACGATTATAATGTTCGGCAAAGTTATGCAGGTTTCCATGGGGATTATTTCCGTCGAAGACCGAATAGTTTTATCTCTCGCCGCTTTGGCGCTAGAGTCAATACAATTTTGGAACTTGGTATATAGACGTCACACACGATTACAGAGTTCGGCAAAGTTGTGGAAGTTTTCATTGGCACTATTTCTGCCGAACACAATATAGTTCTGCCAATCACCGCTTTGGCGCTGGAGTCAATAGAAACTTTTGAACTTTATATATAGAGGTCACACGCGATTACAATGTGCAGCAAAATTTCGGAGGTTTTCATGGGGATTTTTTCTGTCGAAGATAAAATATTTCTATCTCTCACCACTTTGGCGCTGCGGTTGTTTAGGCTCCTACTCTACAGAGCTTTTTGCTTTAGTAATATATGTTTGACGGGAGCTATTTTACAACCGGGGAAATGGGATCAATTTAATGTCTTCGGTCGGGGTGTTGCGGGGTAAATACTGTGCATTCTTAATAGGTCGACTTAAGATATGAAATACATCGCCAGTGGTGCTGCGAGAACGGGGTAAAAGATCCATTATGTTGCGAATTAATAGGCTACCCTTGAATACATTTTGTTAATTTACAGTGATTTGTAAACTGAAATTTTTAGGAGGCCGTCTTAGGTCGGGTTACCACCTAGTAAATTATATAAAATTTAAACACTTATATCGTTTTTGTATTTTGTGTTTAAAAATTTGTTCTTTTTGATGTTTTGATCAGCAGCCAAGTGAAAATTCTTTTTCTTGCAGTCACAATTCGTTTTTGTTTTCTTGAAATGCTTTTGTTCTTGTTCTCGTTTTCTCGTTTTCTTTTAAAATTTTCAGTATGTAAAATTCTTTTTTCTTTATTTAATGAATGTTCTTTAAATAACCTCTTCTATGGGCTCTGAAATATTTTTCATAAATTGAAAAAGAATGCCTGGTGCAGCCTCACACCAGAAGTAATGGCTTGGTCCACATTCATTTTCAATTTATTTTAATTTTTCGATCCAATGAAAATTCCAAAATTGGCACGAATTAATTTTTTGAAAAGGGAAAAACTTCCTATTTTATTTTATTATATTTTTTTAAAAAAATGATAAAATTATTATTATATCACGCCTGGGTCACCAATTTTATAGCGTTTGTGCTAATAAAAAAATATTTATAGTTCGGATTAATAATAATTTTATTAAATTTTAATGTTTTCGCTCGAGAACTTGTTTAATAATGATTGTAATAATTACAAATTTTGCTTTAAGAAAATTTATAAAATTCCAAAGTATCTTGATATCTAAAACTTAAATTTATTATTTTACAACAAGTATTAAGAGAACTTTGTATAAAGGAAAATATAAATGCACAGTAGTAGAAATTAAGTATAAAAGTGGGTTCCACCACAATGTCTATTGTTACATTTACGACATGCTCTAGTTGATTTACACTGCTTCGCCATGTGAGCAGTACCTAAACAATTTAAACATAAATTGTGAGTTTTCACTTCGTTAAAACGCTGAGTTTCATTTAGTTGTTGAAATTGTTCACAACTATAAATGTTGTGATTTTCTGTTTGAAAAAAAAAATTAAAATTGAAAAGTGCAAATTTTACGTCACTGAAATAAAATATTTAGGGTATATCGTAAATCAACAGGGGTTAAAACCAGATCCGGCAAGAGTTGATGCAATCAAAAGCATGCCCGAACCAACAAATATCACAGAGCTTCGTTCGTTTCTAGGTGCAATCAACTTTTACGGAAAATTTGTTAACAATATGCGTCAATACAGAGGTCCACTTGATCAGTTGCTAAAATCAAATGTGAAATGGGTTTGGTCTAAACAATGTCAGTATTCTTTTGATAAGTTCAAGGAAATTTTAACGTCAGACCTACTTTTAACTCATTATAATCCAAAATTAGACATTATAGTAGCAGCTGATGCATCAAATTATGGACTTGTTGCATGTATTCTACATAAATTTCCTGATGGTTCAGTCAAAGCAGTGTATCATGCGTCTCGGTCATTGACACCCTCTGAAAAAGCATACAGCCAGATTGAAAAAGAAGCACTAGCTATCATATTCGCAGTTAGGAAATTCCACAAAATGATTTATGGAAGACAATTCAAGTTACATACTGACCATAAACCATTTTTAGCAATTGTTGGTAGCAAAAGAGGAATTTCTGTTCATCAAGCAAACCGTCTGCAGCGATGGGCTTTAATATTGTTGGCATATGATTTCGATATTACGCATATATCAACTAGTAAATTTGGATATGCTGATGTACTTTCTAGACTCATCAATAAAAGTGCAGAAATCGAGAAAGAATATGTCATCGCATCAATTCAACTTGAAGCTGATATTAAGCAGATTATCAGTGACACAATTGAGAAGTTACCAGTGAATCAACACATGATAAGAGAACAGACACAAAAGGATAAAATTCTTAAAACCATTTACAGATATGTTGAAGGTAATTGGCCTACTGTCTGCCTAGATGAAGAAATTAAACCATTTTTCAATCGTAAAGATGGTATTACAATTGAAGAAGGATGTCTTTTGTACGGTGATAGAGTTATTGTTCCAAAGATCTATCAGAAACGGGTTTTAAAGCAAATAATCGGGGTCATCCAGGTGTTCAACGGACTAAATCAATTGCTCGAAGTTTTGTCTATTGGCCCAAAATAGATTTAGAAATTGAAAAGTTGGTCCGAAGTTGTCCAAATTGTGCGAGTGCAGCAAAATTACCAGCTAAAACATCATTACATCCATGGCCTACACCAAACGCGCCATGGGAAAGATTACATATCGATTTAGCTGGTCCATTTAAGGATCAATATTTTTTGGTTATCGTCGATGCTCTATCAAAATGGCCAGAAATTATCTGCACAAAAACAATTACAACAAAATTCGTTCTAAATACATTAAAAGAACTATTTTCTCGATTTGGTCTTCCAAGAATAATAGTTTCGGATAATGGAACACAGTTCGCGAGTCAAACCTTTCAAACTTTTTGTACGGAAAATGGAATCAATCATTTATTTTCAAGTCCATATTATCCAATGTCAAATGGACAGGCAGAAAGATTCGTTGATACTTTCAAACGAGCTTTGAAAAAGTTAGAAGGAGAGGGAACGACTGACGACAATTTACAAACATTTTTGCAATGCTATAGATCAACTCCAAATCGAAATGTACCAAATGGTAAATCACCTGCCGAAGTTATGATGGGAAGAAAAATTCGTATTGTAATGGATCTTATAAAGCCAGCACCATATTTATTATCACAAGAACATGCCATTCCAAACAATAGGGATTCAATGCAGGCTCAATTCAATAGAAAGCATGGAACAAAAGACAAAGTGTTCGATGCAAAGGATCTTGTTCAAGCATGGGTACATTTTGGAAATAAAGCATCATGGAAAAATGGTCACATAGTTGAACGTATGGGAAAAGTTATTTATAACGTCTTACTTGATAATGGTCGGTTAATATGTTCACATGCAAATCAATTGCGTAAAAGATACATCGAATCGAGTCCTGAACAAGTTATACACACACTCATGGATACATTTGGAATTTATGATCAAACGAATTCTTCGGGATTACAAGAAATTCAGGAACCGGCAGTGGAAATTGAATCAATTCAATCAATAGAACCAAAACCTGGATCTGTTGACGAAGCACCAGTTCAAGCAGTAACACCCAGTTTACCACCGCAGCAGTTACGTCGTACAAAACGAAACCGTTGTCAGCCGGAAAGATTCATTCCAGGAGTAAATTAAATAAGAAACAAATTATAAAGAATTATATTAATTTCATTATTTAAATAAAAAAAAGGGAGATGTTGGCAACACTAATATGAATACAAAAGACAGTTAGTTCATTTAGAGTTGTCAACGCGTGCACATGTATTTCTATTATAATTAAATAAATAAATGAACTTGTTACTATATTATATATAGTTATTTGTTTAACTTAAGCCAAGGTTACAACATATATAAAAGGCTAGTCCTTCCTTCTGTCCGTCCTATTTTGTCCGGAAAGAAACGGCGTTGAGCAAAAAAAAAAAAAACTCTTTTTGATATGTTGTAGAGAATTACTTGAAACGTGGAGAAATTTTGTTTCCGGGGAGGTTGGGGGTCGGAGGAGTTACAAAGGGGAGCTTGAAAGCTTATTTCGGAAAACCTCATTTATAACCTGAAATATACATCGGACATGATTCTGACCTGAGGCAATCTTATTAAGCTTTTTATGCCTGATATTCTGACGTACACGGCAAAGTTCCATTTCCCACCGCTTTGTCGCTGGAGGCAAAACAAATTTACGAACTTTTTATATAGAAGTCACACGCAATAACATTGTTCAGCAAAGTTGTGGAGGTTTTCATGGGAGTTATTTCCGTCGAAGACCAAACAGTTCTATCTGTCACCACTTTGGCGCTGGAATCAACACAAATTTTGAAACTTTGTATATAGACGTCACACGCGATTACCATGTTCGGCAAAGTTTTGCTGGCTTTCATGGGCATTATATCTGTCGAAGAGCAAATAGTTCTACCTCTCACCACTTTGGCGCTGGAGTCAATAAAATGTTAGAACTTCATATTTAGAGGTCACACGCAATTACAATGTTCAGCAAAGTTGTGTAACTTTTCATGGCAACTATTGCTTTCGAAGACTATGTAGTTATATCTCTCACCATTTTGGCGCTGGAGTCAATCGAAATTTTGGATCTTTCTATATAGAGGTCACATGCGATTACAATGTTCAGCAAAGTTTCGGAGGTTTTCATGGGGACTATTACTCTCGAAGACCAGATAGTTCTATCAGTCACCGATTTGGCGCTGGAGTCAATAAAATCTTCGGATCGTTTTATATGGGGCAACCGCGATTACAATGCTCAGCAAAGTTGTAGAAGTTTTCCTTTGGCACTATTTCTGCCGAAGACCATATAGTTCTATCTCTTACCACTTTGGCGCTGGAATCAACGCAAATTTTGGAACTTCGTATATAGACGTCACACACGATTATAATGTTCGGCAAAGTTATGCAGGTTTCCATGGGGATTATTTCCGTCGAAGACCGAATAGTTTTATCTCTCGCCGCTTTGGCGCTAGAGTCAATACAATTTTGGAACTTGGTATATAGACGTCACACACGATTACAGAGTTCGGCAAAGTTGTGGAAGTTTTCATTGGCACTATTTCTGCCGAACACAATATAGTTCTGCCAATCACCGCTTTGGCGCTGGAGTCAATAGAAACTTTTGAACTTTATATATAGAGGTCACACGCGATTACAATGTGCAGCAAAATTTCGGAGGTTTTCATGGGGATTTTTTCTGTCGAAGATAAAATATTTCTATCTCTCACCACTTTGGCGCTGCGGTTGTTTAGGCTCCTACTCTACAGAGCTTTTTGCTTTAGTAATATATGTTTGACGGGAGCTATTTTACAACCGGGGAAATGGGATCAATTTAATGTCTTCGGTCGGGGTGTTGCGGGGTAAATACTGTGCATTCTTAATAGGTCGACTTAAGATATGAAATACATCGCCAGTGGTGCTGCGAGAACGGGGTAAAAGATCCATTATGTTGCGAATTAATAGGCTACCCTTGAATACATTTTGTTAATTTACAGTGATTTGTAAACTGAAATTTTTAGGAGGCCGTCTTAGGTCGGGTTACCACCTAGTAAATTATATAAAATTTAAACACTTATATCGTTTTTGTATTTTGTGTTTAAAAATTTGTTCTTTTTGATGTTTTGATCAGCAGCCAAGTGAAAATTCTTTTTCTTGCAGTCACAATTCGTTTTTGTTTTCTTGAAATGCTTTTGTTCTTGTTCTCGTTTTCTCGTTTTCTTTTAAAATTTTCAGTATGTAAAATTCTTTTTTCTTTATTTAATGAATGTTCTTTAAATAACCTCTTCTATGGGCTCTGAAATATTTTTCATAAATTGAAAAAGAATGCCTGGTGCAGCCTCACACCAGAAGTAATGGCTTGGTCCACATTCATTTTCAATTTATTTTAATTTTTCGATCCAATGAAAATTCCAAAATTGGCACGAATTAATTTTTTGAAAAGGGAAAAACTTCCTATTTTATTTTATTATATTTTTTTAAAAAAATGATAAAATTATTATTATATCACGCCTGGGTCACCAATTTTATAGCGTTTGTGCTAATAAAAAAATATTTATAGTTCGGATTAATAATAATTTTATTAAATTTTAATGTTTTCGCTCGAGAACTTGTTTAATAATGATTGTAATAATTACAAATTTTGCTTTAAGAAAATTTATAAAATTCCAAAGTATCTTGATATCTAAAACTTAAATTTATTATTTTACAACAAGTATTAAGAGAACTTTGTATAAAGGAAAATATAAATGCACAGTAGTAGAAATTAAGTATAAAAGTGGGTTCCACCACAATGTCTATTGTTACATTTACGACATGCTCTAGTTGATTTACACTGCTTCGCCATGTGAGCAGTACCTAAACAATTTAAACATAAATTGTGAGTTTTCACTTCGTTAAAACGCTGAGTTTCATTTAGTTGTTGAAATTGTTCACAACTATAAATGTTGTGATTTTCTGTTTGACACATAATGTATTTTCGTTGAAGCGTGGAAAATGTTTTTGATGTTGACTTAGCGAAATTGGTACGTTTATCCAACTTAGAAATCTGTAATTTATGTTGAGGTATGTTACCAAAATTCATTGATTCTAATACGCGAATCCAGTTTTGTAAAAAATTGATCATACTAGCCCAAGTAGGTAATTCGTTATATGAAGTTTGCATTTGCCACTGATGAGGGTATCTCGATCCAGCCGATTCGATACTAATTGTATCAATAATTGATCCCAATGTTGAACTGGTTGTTTTAATGCTTCTAGGGGGCGAAAACGAGTTATAATATCATCAAGAAGTTGTCGAAGTTCAGAAGGGGATTCTTTATTGATTGCTTCGGTGTCAATTATTTGCCTTCATGTAATTTGTCGAGATCAGTAATATTGGAGTGTTATATTATCATTGATTTGAATAATTCTTTAAATGCAATCCACCTATCATAACCTCCAAGAAAGGAATGTCGTTTCAGGTAGTCTTGTAATACTATCGTGAGTAGACCTTATGTGCTGTTTTGAGTCCTTTTCCAAATGGGAATTTATTAAGCCGATGATTTGAAAATTATTGTTGTAAAATTCTCCTATAATTTCTGCTTGAGCTTCTAGAATCTCTTCATCATCTAAAGCATCCAGAAATTCTTCTTGAACTGCATCAAATTCACTCCTATTTTCTTCCACTGTTTCCTTCCTAGCTCTCAATTAATGTGCTATATAGAATCTTGATGTGGATTAAATTTATTAGTAAATGTTCTAATATTAAATTGTGTATGATATTCCGTTTTTTGACCAGTTTCTTCATC
The DNA here is from genome assembly GCA_963422695.1 of Xylophagus ater. Classification (NCBI taxonomy): domain Eukaryota; kingdom Metazoa; phylum Arthropoda; class Insecta; order Diptera; family Xylophagidae; genus Xylophagus; species Xylophagus ater. The sequence continues at coordinate 32,067,101 of OY730483.1, forward strand.
ACCGCTTCCGCTATTTCTGTAATGCGTATTTTGTGGTAATTTTTCTTTTATATTATTTATCCAAAGTCTTGGATCCGGCTCGGAGGAACAAAAATGTTTCCGTTTATTTGGAAATATTGAGATTGATATAAAACATGCTTGACGTGTTTTATTTTCCTTATTTTCTACACAAAAATGTTCTGAACTTCTACCATATTCAAATCACAAAATCAATTAATACAAAACAAAAGGAAGTGTGCTTTTGACCACACTGTAGAAATGAAATATAAGCTTTTCTTTATGGTTTGTCAGCGAGTTGCATTTGTTCCGTTTGTTTAGTAAGTTGCCTAGCCCTACATGCCCGTGTCCGTTCTGCACCAGTCATAGCCGTACTCATCGAAGTCTTGTCAGCGAGTTGCTTTTGTTCCGCTTGTTGTTGCCTAGCTCTACGTGCCCGCGTCCGTTCTGTAATAGTCATAGGCGTTCACGTGGAAGCCTTGTCAGCGAGTTGCATTTGTTCCGCTCGTTGAGTAAGTTGCGTAACCCTAAATGCCTGCGTCCGCTCTGTACCAGTCATAGCCGTAGCTGTGGAAGACCTACTCGTCGAAGCCTTGTCAACGAGTTGCTTTTGTTCCGCTTGTTGAGCAAGTTGTCTCGCCCTACATGCCCGCAACCGTTCTGGACAAATCATAGCCGTACCCGTCGAAGCCTTGTCAGCGAGTTGCTTTTGTTCCAGTTGTTAAGCAAGTTGCCTAGCCCTACATGCCGTATCGGTTCTTCACCAGTCATAGACGTGCTCGTTGAAGCCTTTTTAGTGAGTCGCTTTTGTTCCGCTTGTTGTTGCCAAGCCCTACTAACCGTACTCGTCGAAGCCTTGTCAGCGAGCTGATTTTGTTCCGCTTGTGCTGCAAGTTGCCTCGCCCTATATGCCCGCATTCGTTCTACACCAGTCATATCCGTAGTCGTCGAAGCCTTGTCAGTGAGGTGCTTGTGTTCCACTTGTTGAGCAAGTTGCCTAGCCCTACATGCCCGCGTCAATTCTGCACCAGTCATAGCCGTACCCGTCGAAACCTTGTCAGCGAGTTGCTTGTGCCCTACTTGTTGAGAAAGTTGCCTAGCCCTACATGCCCGCATTCGTTCTGCACCAGTCATATCCTTAGTCGTCGAAGCCTTGTCAGTGAGGTGCTTGTGTTCCACTTGTTGAGCAAGTTGCCTAGCCCTACATGCCCGCATCCGTTCTGCACCAGTCATAGCCGTACCCGTCGAAACCTTGTCAGCGATTTGCTTGTGCCCTACTTGTTGAGAAAGTTGCCTAGCCCTACATGCCCGCGTCCGTTCTGCACCAGTCATAGCCGTACTCGTCGAATTTTGTCAGCGAGTTGGTTTTGTTCCGCTTGTGGTGCAAGTTGCCTAGCCCTGCATGCCGGTATCCGTCCTTCACCAGTCATAGACGCACTCGTTGAAGCCTTGTCAGTGAGATGATTTTGTTCCGCTTGTGTTGCAAGTTGCCTAGCCCTACATGCCCGTATCCGTTCTTCACCAGTCATAGCCGTACTCATCGAAGTCTTGTCAGCGAGTTGCTTTTGTTCCGCTTGTTGTTGCCTAGCCCTACGTGCTAGCGTCCGTTCTGCAATAGTCAAAGGCGTTCGCATGGAAGCCTTGTCAGCGAGTTGCTTTTGTTCCACTCGTTGAGTAAGCAGCGTCACCCTAAAAGCCCGCGTTCGCTCTGTACCAGTCATAGCCGTAGCTGTCGAAGACCTACTCGTCGAAGCCTTCTCAACGAGTTGCTTTTGTTACGCTTGTTGAGCAAATTGCCTAGCCCTACATGCCCGCGTCCCTTCTGCAGCAGTCATAGCCGTACCCGTCGAAGCCTTATCAGTGAGTTGCTTGTGTTCCACTTGTTGAACAAGTTGCCTGGCCATACTTGCCCGTATCCGTTCTTCACCAGTCATAGACGTACTCGTTGAAGCCTTTTTAGTGAGTTGCTTTTGTTCCGCTTGTTGTTGCCTAGTCCTACTAGCCGTACCCGTCGAAGCCTTGTCAGCGAGTTGATTTTGTTCTACTTGTGCTGCAAGTCGCCTAGCCCTGCATGCCCGTATCCTTTCTGCAATAGTAATAGACGTTCGCGTGGAAGCATTTTTAGCGTGTTGTGATTGAGCAGAATTGTCGACTCGGAAACGTTTCTTACCCGGAGTCATTGTAGCCGTAGCAAGAAGCAATGCCCGTTAATGTAAGTAAGATGCGCTGACCGCTTTCCGCGCCAGCCAAATGCACAGAAACGACGCTATTGTTAGTCAGCCTATGGTGGCAGATAGAACTATTTGGTCTGTGACGGAAATATTACTCATTATAACCTGCACAATAATGCCGAACATTGTAATCGTCTAGGACGTCCATATAATGAGATATTTTGTAATGTGACGTTTCGTTACACAAAATTGTGACACAATTTTTGCTAAACGTCCCCATAGAATTATTTCACTTCAAAAACTAACAGAGCAAAAAAATACAATTTGTTTTTGAAAAGCATAGTGAACTTTGTGAATGATAATAATTTTATTAATCATCAAAACCTTTTCAAAGTGGTTTTGGTGTCAACACTTTTATTAAATAACTAGGTGGTAACCCGTCCTAAGACGGCCCCCTAATAACTTCAGTTTACAAATCACAGTAAATTAACAAAATATGTTCAAGCGAACCGTATTAATTCGCAACATAATGTCTTAAGTCGATATTTGCCCCGCAACACCCCGAGTGAAGATATTAAATTGATCCCATTTCCCGGTTGGTAAAATAGCTCCCGTCAAACACATATTACTAAAGTAAAAACCTCTATAGAGTAGGGGCCTAAACAACCACAGCGCCAAAGTGGTCAGAGATAGAACTATTTTACCTTCGACAGAAAAAATACCCGTGAAAACCTCCGAAACTTTGCTGAATATTCTAATCGCTTGTGACCTGTATATAATAAGTTCAAAAGTTTCTATTGACTCCAGCGCCACAAAGCGGTGAGAGATAGAACTGCTTGGTCTTCGACGGAAATAATTCCCGTGATAACCTGCATAATTTTGCCGAACATTGTACTCCTGTGTGACTAATAAATACGAAGTTCAAAAGTTTGTACTGACTCCAGAGCCAAAGCGGTGAGAGATAGAACTATATGCTCTTCGAAACAAATAGTCCCCATGAAATGCTCCACAACTTTGCTGAACATTGCAATCTTATGTGGCCTCTAAATACGAACTTGAAAAATTTATATTGACTTCAGCGCGAAAGCGGTGAGAGCTGAAACTATATCGTCTGCGACAGAAATAATCCGCATGAAAACCACCATAACTTTGCTGAACATCATAATTGTGTGTGACCTCTAACTACGAAGTTCCAAAATTTTAATGACTCCAGCGCCAAAGTGGTGAGAGATAGAACTATATGGTCTTCCAAAGAAATAGTCGCCATGAAATGCTCCACAACTTTGCTGAACATTGCAATCTTATGTGGCCTCTAAATACGAACTTGAAAAATTTATATTGACTTCAGCGCGAAAGCGGTGAGAGCTGAAACTATATCGTCTGCGACAGAAATAATCCGCATGAAAACCACCATAACTTTGCTGAACATCATAATTGTGTGTGACCTCTAACTACGAAGTTCCAAAATTTTAATGACTCCAGCTTCAAAGTGGTGAGAGATAGAACTATATGGTCTTCCAAAGAAATAGTCGCCATGAAATGCTCCACAACTTTGCTGAACGTTGTAATTGCGTGTGACCTCTATATAAAAAGTTCGTAAATTTGTATTGCCTCCAGCGCTAAAGCGGTGGGAAATGGAACTTTGTCGTGTACGTGAGAATGTCCGGCATAAGAATCTTAATCAGATTGCCTGAGGTCAGAATCATGTCCGATGTATATTTCAAATAATAAATGAGGTTTTCCGAAATAAGCTTTCAAGCCCCCCTTTGTAACTCTTCCGACCTCCAACCTCCCCGGAAACAAAATTTCTCCACGTTTCAAGTAATTCTCTACAACATATCAAAAAGCGTTTTTTTTTTTTTTGCTCAACGCCGTTTCTTTCCGGACAAAATAGGACGGACAGAAGAAAGGACTAGCCTTTTATATATATAATTATTCAGATTCAGATTAAGTTAAAAGAAAATCAAAAAAAATATAAATAAAGAAATTTGACTTTAAAGAAAAGGAAAAACAAAGAAGAAAATGAAGCAAACGGATGAAATATGATTGATTTGTGGCAAAAGGAATTTTAAAATTGGGATTTATAGTAAAAATAAAAGAAAAAAGAACATGTACTGCTTTCGTAATCAAGACTTACACAGGGTTTTTGATTTTTGAATTTTTATTTATTTTCCCCATTTAATTTAGGGAGACTAAAAGAGCTACACTGTTCTCCATCAACCATTTACATTTCGTGCCCATGCGTTTTCTTCCCATGCGAATGTATCTAAAATGTGTATATATAGCGTGTCCCAAATAAAAGTGCAAGATTTGATTTGCGTAACTGAAGTTTGTGTATATCTCGGGTATTCTGCATCTTCTAAAGACGACCCATACCTCATTCGACGATCAATTTAATAAGGAATTAACTGCCATTCACCGTTTTCAAAAATATTCCATTTTAGGACAGAAAATCGAAAAATCTCTAGTGTGAAGGTATACGTATATCTCAGGTATTCTGGGTCCTACAGGTATGAATTATACCTCAATCGATAGGGAATTTAATAATAAATTAAATAAAGAATGCTCCGAAAGAAACGCACAATTTGAATTTTGTGGAATTGTCTTTCTGACAACAATAGGCGCTCGAAACTTGACAAACTGTCAATAATAATGTCGTTCCTTCCTGCAAAGTTCCATGACTATTAATCGCAACAGATGTGAAGATTTCAGTACTGTAAACATAATGAAACGAAAATAGCACGACATTTAAATCTGGCGCTATTATGGAGACACCCTTTATATACATATATAAAGGGGTGTCTCCATAATAGGTGCAAATTTAAATTTCGCGCTATTTTCGTTTCATTCAGTTTACAGTAATAAAATCTTGACATCTGTCACCTGCCATTGTTGCGATTAATAGTCATGGAACTCTGCACGAAGGAACGACATTATTATTGACAGTTTGTCAAGTTTCGAGCGCCTACTGTAATGAAAAGACAATTCCACAAAATTCAAATCGTACCTTTCTTTCGGAGCAGTCTTTATTTGATAAATTATTAAATTCCCCGTCGAATGAGGTATGGGTCACACCTGTAGGACCCTGAATACCTGAAATACACGTATACCTTGATACTAGAGGATTTTTAGATTTCCTGTCCTAGAAGGAATATTTTTGAAAACCGCGAATGGCATTTAATTCCTTATTAAATTGATCGTCGAATGAGGTATGGATCGTATCTATAGGATGCAGAATACCCGAGTATAATACACATACACAGAATATACACATACTTCGTTGCGTAAATTAAATTTTGCACTTCTTATTGGGACAACCTTTATATCTATACTCGTACATATATTATTGTTAGAATTAGGAAGATTATTTCTTATTGGTGTCTTCGAGGAAGATGATTATACCAGAATAAAGAAATAATGGTGATATACAGATAGAGAATTTGAGAGAAAGAGCGAGCGATGAAATGAGGGGTTGATGCGTGCAAAACATGAACAAAGAAGGAATCTTACCTATTTAAGGGCAGGTCCGACCAAGGGGATCGAAATTCTGTTTACGATCCAATCGGATGGGACGTGTCCGAAAAAAGCCCGGTTGGCATTATATCCAGCCAATGGGCCCCGACGTGCCTCACGAAGGCAAACACGAAGAGTTGGTCAATTTGGGTGACCAAATGGTCTAACGAACATTCCATGTATTCGGTTTTTATTTTCTTTTAAAAACCGAAATTTCCTTCCTTGGGTAATTTAGTTGCCCACTATAGAGTCTTAACGACGTATAAAATACTATCAACGCGCATATAAAGTATATGTATTCGCGATGATATATGGTGGCAAACGACGACCCACGCCCAAAGGCGAGCTAGCTAGCACAATAAGCTAGGTGTGCTGCCTTCAGGCGTTTGCTTGCGCTGCACTGTCTCATATCTTCTCCTCGCAAGGAAGAATATATCCTCTTGATCATAAGGGGACTTGCTTTACGCTAAAACCTGCTTGCAGTGTGACACTGTAATTATATGTAAACCCTTCTGTTACATATATGGCACCCAAGAGTTCGTTGTTCGTACGGCGAATATGAATTTTATTTGCGATTTGCAATTTGACTTTCGGTTCAAAATATTTTAGTTGGGGAAATTAAATTTCCTTGTGGGAAATTTTCTTTGACAAATATGTTTGGGAACATTTTTATTTAAACTTTTTTTGGGAATATTTTTTTTACACTTTTTGGGAAATTTTTTAACAATGTTTTTTCTTCAATTCAGTTTAGTTTATTTTAGTTTTAGTTTCTTCAATAGCTTTGATTTAGTTTAGTTTAGTTTGGTTACTTTAATTTTATTTTGATTTAGTTTTTTTATTATTTTGGGGTTTTTGATTTAGGTTTAGTTTCTTTAGTTTTTAGGTTGTATTTTTTGTGAATTTATTATTTTTTTTAAATCAATTTTTTTTTGTTTAGTAATTTATTTTGAATTTTTCTTTTATTATTTCATTCAAATTTTTTTGGTGGGGGATTTTTTTTTTCCATTTTTTTTAAACTTTTATTTATCAAATTTTTTTTTATTATTTTTGTATTTGTTTCCTTTAGAACTTTTTCTATTATCAAGTTTTTATTATTTTGTTGTATAATTGCTCCTTTAAATATATTTTGAGAAGTAACATTCCTCAAGTACCGGATTTGATTGCACAGAATTCTGACTAAACCTAAGGCATGTTTGCATCTTTCGAGGTAGAACGTGAACATTTAGATTTGACCTAGTTCTGATAGATTTTGATCCTTTTTATTTGGGCTGTGATACTCAAATAAATTTGGGCTTATTATCTTATTTCGGTTCTGAGATCCCAGAAACAAAACTTGGACTAGTACACCTAAATTAATTTGATACGTATTCTTGTAAACTTTTGGTGGGTTTTCAAAATGGCGGAAACAAATACATGTGCATCATCTAAAAACAACCCAATAATAGAATCAATTGCGTCGACTGAATCAAATACAAATGGTAAAGGTGCTGCGGCGAATGTTATTTCAGCTCAAGGTGAACTACGCATAACGCGTAGTCAATCTCAACTTTCGTTGGATCTTCCAGTCGCTCCAAAAACCGCAGTTTCGGCTGCAATGTTAAATCCAGATCGTGCTAGCAGAGGAAGGGATGTGGCAAACCCATCTATAACACGGCGGCCTTCCATTGAGGGCTCCTCTTTCGTCTCTCCGTTTGATCCTATCGCACCAACGGACAGAATAGACGCCATGATCGAAACAGCTGTTGGTAACCAAATGGCAAAAATTCAGAGTGATTTACTAAATCAAATCAAACGAGTGACCATGAACCCTCAACCGCAAGTATCAGATTCAGTGGCTCGACAAAGAACAGTCTTTAATTTTCGATTATCTAACGAAAAATATAATCTGAATGTTCCACAAAGAAAAATTCACATTATAACAGATCAAAACATAAATCGACCACCAATCAAAATTCAACGTATAATATTGTTGCGTGCTACCCTTCTGGTTCGAATGTTATAGAATGATAACACTTTTTATTTATGTGAATTTGGTGTATAAACTTTCATTTACAATTATTTCTGCGTTAGCAATTAGTCTTAAAAATATTTGCCTATCAATTACTAATTATTACAAAATTATTTTATCGCAGCTTATTGAAAGTGGAAAACACTATTAATCACTTATTAATCAAATCACTTTTATAATCCTTTTGTAAACCAACCACAAATAATCATGTCGAAGTTTTACTTCAACTATCTAATTTCAGCGATGTTTCCGCCTTATATACTTCTTGAGTTCAACTTTTAGAATATTCATGTAAACGTACTTTCCTTCATTATGAAGAAACATCTTCTTGAAATTTCTCGAAATGTCAAACCAATAGTGATCATTTGTTTGCTAGTTCGTCTTTTCGTGATTTTATAGAATATTTGATGGTTTCGCGAACCATCAAATATTTTAAATTATTCCTTTTTATTTTATTAAATTACGTGCAAGTAAAATATAGTGCAATATAAACGTCATTACAGCTTCTAATCCCAATGAAGTCAACTAGAATCATAATTTGAATCAAGATATGCCATTCAACACGAATCATAATCAAAGGCGTAGTACAAATAGTAATTTGAATTTTATACAAGGCACGAATCGTAACAATACCTCAACGATCCTTCATTTGCTATCGTTGTGGTAGAAAGGATGCGTCGTTACCGATGTGCCCAAAATGTAATCCGGGAAACGCATAGAGGCACCGAAAAACACACGCGAACCCCCGGTTTCCAATAATGCCCCCTTACCAACCAAAATAGGACAAACCTTGATTTTTGATCCATCATTGCAATCGATCTCTCCAATATAGAAGTTTTCAAACGCTATACGACAAGTAAAATCTCATCTGACAATAATAAACTCGAAAGGCCGAATAAAACGTTACATCAACGACAAGTAGAATATGACGTAGAATAATCGCTATTGTATTAAAAACGTACTGTAGTAAAATCTCAAAGTTCAGAGATAAATGTAACCAAAACAACCCATTATGTAACACGGTGGAATCCGCATTTCTGAAATTAAAACATGAGGCTCGACCATACGCGAAAGTGGAAATCGACGGCGAATCCATTTTTCGCCTTTTGGACAGTGGTGCAAGCGTATCTTGCCCTGGCGCTGATGCTTTCCCCGAACGTCATAAAATTTTGATTACTGGTCGTCCTACCCCAGTCAAAACGGCTGATGGTAAGTCACAATCTGTAAGCGGACAAGTTGCGAATTCAATTACGTACAATAATGAAACGAAAGTTCTTTCTCTATACTTAACACCAGGAGTTACTCAAAATCTAGAGGGGCAAGGTGAAAGTAGGTTTATCACCAGGGAACTATTCCAAAACCGACTAGATTCGGGATGTATGGAAACATCTTGTAGTGAAGAGCTACGTCCTGCACGTGGTACACCTGCCTATACTAAATCTTGCACATCTAGAGGAGACAACCTCGATAAACAACCCCAATATTAAAGTGTTGACCGATCCGTGGTGAAGGAATGAATGGCAGTAGGGATATACTGTCATGAACGGAGGCCTCAGATAACAGGCAACCTCTGAGTCTACAAGTGCCTTGCATCGGTAAGGCAGCTCTGCCGATGTGGACCATTATTTCTCGCCATACTCGTGAGACCATAAAGATGAACGATAATAAAATAAAAACAAAAAAAAACCGACGATGAGAAGAGTGAGTCTTCTGTTGGAGATGGCAGACGGAACAGCGAGGTCGATTCGACTCGCTCGATGGAAGTCATCCTCAGCAAAACACTCACTCTTGAAGAGGAGGACGAGCTCTTGGAAGAGAAAGAGGAAGTGGTTAAGGCAGTAGCTCAGACTGGAAATATGCCGTCTGGCTCTGCTGAAATTAACCCGGGGATGGAAAAATGCCATCCGCTCTTGAAGGTATTAAGGAAGCTGCCAGGCTATTTGAGCCTGAGCAGGAAAATAGGGACACTGGTGAGAAGACTGCTTATCAACAAGCTGGCATTCGTCTCCGGTCTGCCAATAGGAAGGTCCAGAAATACGGTGCGATGGATCCCAGTGTGCTCAGCCTCTGGGAGAAAGAGCAGTATGAACGGGCCAAATTGGTAGCTGGAGATGCTACCTGGAAGTGCTTTCTTGCCGGTCGTAGGGCTAAGATAACGGAAAAACAGAGGCTGCTCCTCGGGTTCTCATTGCAGGGTCATCAAACGAGGAAGGCTTCATAACGGTTAAGTCGAAACGGAACCGTTTTCAAGGCAAACGTGACAGGTCGGGTGATGACGTCACGCAGGGCGAGGCGAAAAAGCCTAGGCAAAGGGCACCTACAGCGACACGCAACCGGCCTGTGACTGCAGAGCTGGACAAGTTGCGTGTGGCTGTAGTTAATGAGCAGCAGTCAGATGGCCGATTAACTCTCGATCCATGGCAAAAATAGAGGAAAGGTTCCAGATGGCTACGCTGACTTTTTACGAGTCAGCTGCCGAAGATCAGAAACTGCTTTTCAATGGCGCTGGTTGGGAGGGCGGTCATAAGATTGTCGCCTGCGGAAACGAAGCATCGGCAAAATTCTTTAGAGAATTTGTCAACGGTCTGGGTAGTATTTGGGAGGGCACCAAAATCGCAGCAGTTGCCGTGAGGTACCTTCACAAGTACGTCATACCACAGGCATGGGTTTGGATTTCCAAGCCCTACACCACGCCGGACAGGTTCTTAGCTGTGCCTGCCTGCCTAATAAAACTACTCTCTAGGCAGAATATCACAGGAAACAAGTATCAGGACTAAAGGTAAGAGACTTCACTCTTTTCTATAAAAAATCGGAAGGGAAGGTCAGAACTTATAACCTGTTGAAAAATACAGTTAAACCTCTTCTTTTGGAAAATTACAGCTCTGAGGAAATTACAGCAGTGATATGCGAATTGAAGCAGTAGAAGGGGAAACGTATATGCCTGGTTTCGGCATATCTACCCTATGATGGACAGATGCCGGACTTGCAACCAGTAAGTTTAAGGCAGCTGGTTACATGGAATACGTGAGATGTGGTTATCGGATGGGATGCCAAGGATCACCACACACAATGGAGAAGTAAGGACACCAATAAAAGGGGTATGTTACTACTTGATTTTATTATATTATCAAATCTAGCAATTTGTAACGTATGGACTGACTAACTTTTATAGTTAAAAATAGGCAGGAAGTTTTAGACAACTAACACTTCCCAATATGAAATAGGAAGACGGAGAGTTTCGCAGGAGCCCTCCCTCTCTGATCAGAAGTGGATCCTCTTCAGGATAAGGCTCGAATAGCAAAGAGAACACCCTTCAGAAACCCTAGGAACACTGACTGGGAGGGCTTTGCGTTTTCACTGAGCAATAGGCTCAATGAGCCTCCTGGGTCAATCAAGTGCAGAAATGGTGTGAGCAGAGCAGTTAATTACTTTAGCCATGAAGTAACAAAAGCTTTCGATAAAACGTGCCCAATATCTAGACGCCCTAGAAGGCAAAAAACTATCTGGTGGAACAAAGATATTACGGTCATGAGAAAGAAAGTCGGGAAACTTTATAATAAAGCAAGGTGGACTAAGCTTGGAGTAGACTGGGAACTATATAAAGCAAACAAACGATAATTCGAATACGTCATCAGAAAGGCTAAAAGATTTTCGTGGAGGACGAATTGCGATGACATCACGGAAACTAGCGAAGCTTCAAGACTAAGAAAGATACCCTCAAAGTAGAATAGCATCCCCAGTTTTATCAAAAGGGGGATGGATTATGGGTGAAAGACAGTCGAGAAGCTTTAGAGTAGCTAATAGCCACTTACTTTCCAGGAAGCTTGGAACGGGAGGAAGAAGAAGAACTTCTCGCAGAGCGGAAACTCAGCTGGCGGAAGATCGACTAAATCACAAGTACTAATAATAAGCTTACTTTGACAGTCGAATCTTTTATGCCATACAAATCCGCAAGGGGCCAAAACCTAGCATAATGCTATGGCTCTACACTGCGGTGGCGAGGCCAATTTTAACCTATGAGGCGCTAGTTTGGTGGGAGGCCACCAACAAAAAACATATGCAAGGGAAACTCACTAGGGTTCAAAGGTCTGCTTGTATTGGAGCGACAGGGGCGCTTCGTACAACACCAACGGCAGCCCTGGAAACCATGTTGCATCTGTTGCCAATCGACTTGTATATTAAACAAGCGGCGGGTAACAGTGCTCTGAGGCTAAGAAACCATGGGTTTCTCAAGAAACTGGATAAAGATCACGGCAAGATCCTTAACTGAACACTAGGTGGTGGTACCAAGTCGACAACGGGCAACATAATGGAAATATTGGACGTTGATACGCCTTACAGGATGTCATACCCGGACAAAACAGACTGGTATGATAACAAGGTTCGCATAGCGAAATCTTTCAGACTTCCACTAAAATGCAACGACTTCCAGGGAGAAATATTGGCAATTCAAAAGGCTGCAGAAATAGCTGCCGCAAGATATTGAAGACACTATGCGTTCAGAATAATGTAAGATTATGCTGGGTCCCAGCCCATTGCGGACTGGAGGGAAATGAATCGGCAGATAGGCTGGCAAAGGAAAGAGTAGACGGTTCAGATAACGAAATCACTGACGTACTGCATTCTCTCTCTGCATTTAAAGCACGTATCAAGAATAATATTCTCAGGGAAGCTAACACACGCTGGTGCAATTTTAGTGGGCACGAAGTGTCAAAAGTTTGTGAATCAGAGGAAGTCGAGTCTGGAATAGGAACCATCTACGAACATTCATTGGGGTACTAACGGGACATTGTCTGTTAAGAAAGCTTGTTAAAAGACTGGGTTTGGTGCAAACAGACCTCTGTCGATATTGCGGAGACATAGGAGTGGCTGAAGACATCAAGCACACTTTATGCGAATGCTCAGCTCTCTCTCGCGCTCGGAACAACTTTTTGGGCAACCATTTCTTCGGGAATTTGGGGATGCTTCAAGCGACTGACATGAGCACTCTATTGAAGTTTCATAGGAAAATGAAATTCTTTGAAGAGGAACAGGTTTCCCAATAGGGTAACTCTTGGTCTCCCTGGGATCACAATGGGCCCATTAGGTGCCTGGTGTTGTACGCAGTACCCCTACTCCACCTACCTACCTACTCAAAATCTATACCTAGGTGTAGATTTTTGGAGAGATATAGCTCCGACTATATTTTCTAAACGCCTCTTGGCAGATACTGCTGAAAAAGCAGAGTACGGAGAAAACTGATTTTACAGTGCCTGGTAAGCCGTTATCCCAGTTAACATTGATGCTATTCCTCAAAGAATGTGTCGACTGATGGACAAAGCAATTACAGTCAATTTAAGAGAAAACTGTTGCGTCTATTTGGACGACCTTTTGGTAGTTTCTGAGGATTTTAATTCTCGCATAAATCTCTTGGCAACCACTGAACGTAGCTTATCTTTTGATGGAGTTACAGTTAATTTGGAGAAAAGTAAATTTTGCATGAGGGAAGTTAGATATTTGGGTTACATCGTGGGAAATTATTATAAATCTGATAGATTTAGATTCATTTAAAAGAAAAGCAAACAAATTATAAATGAATAAATTTAACCTTAAAGAAAAGGAAAAACAAAAAAGAAAACGATGGAAACGAATGAAATTTTATTGATTCAAAAGGAATTTTGAGGTTTACATTATAAATAAAAGAAAAACATATAATAACTTAAAATCGGCCTATAGCCGATCGTACTTTGACCGATATTAGTTATTTTCGCGTAATTGACAAAAAATAATTATTCTTGGAAGAAAAATAATTATTGAAAAAAAAGTGTTCGCGTACGCAAATTTTTTTGATATCGCATAAGAACAAAAAAGCGAATTCAAATATCGTTATACTAAAATTTGTTAGTATACATTTTTTTTTTATGTATTTCGACATAGGAAATTTATGTCGAAACGAAATAATAATTTTATTAACATATTTCGAAATTGTTTATATTTCGAAATATGTTTAATAAATTGAAATGATTATTTACGCATTTTTATTAAAAATTGAGTTTCAAAATGTTGGGTTCGATAACCGCTTTTTGGTCGGAAACGATTTCTTGGTACAGGGTGTACCATAACATACCTTCCCGTTACTGAAAAAAAAATTTTTGTCGGCTTTTAAACAAACTTACAAAAATTGTTTGTTCAAAAGTCACAAAAAATTTTTATACTATTACAATTTTGATAAAAAAGGAATGGTATGTTTTACCATTTTTACATCTTGATTTCTTACCATACTAAATACTGTAATTATATTTAGTAAACAACAAAGCATTTCTATTCGTTTTTAATTCGGATAGGATTATTATCTGTATTTTATTTTGCATGGGTCGGATTACATAAAAGAATTCCTTACTTTCGGAATTGTTTTTTTTTTTTTTAAAATATTCTTGGATAAATTCTTGAAAAGCAGAGATTTGTTGAAAAGGTTCAATATATCTTATACATATTACCTTAGGATTTTTACGGGGAGTTTTTTCATATTTCGACAAAGACTAAATTTGGAAAATTGTTCTTATTAAGATTTTGTATCCAAAATGTTAAAAGACATTTTCCCTTCGTCTTTGTATGACTGTACATGAGATATGTAAAAAAAAATTTTGTGGTGGTGTCATATTTCTTTTGTTTATCTTACGGCAAGTGGTACTGTAATAGTTATATATTATATATATATATATTAATTTATATATATAAATATATTTTATTTACATTGAAATCTCCTCAGGTTTTATTCGTGGACGTAGGTATAAAACATGTTCAATGTTTAAGATTTGGCAAAGAAAAAATGGGTGAACTTGAACTTGACCTAATTATGAAATATTGTATGTAAAGAATATGCTTTCTCTATGCTTATGGTTGGGTGTGAAACATTTTTTTTTTTTGAATTGTCGTTAACAGAATAAAAAAGAAATATTTTCGTGGGTACTTTACATTATTTTGGATTTTTGCGTTTAATAAAAAGGTGTGGTAAAGTTTTTTTTTTTTTTGAAGTTTTTAGACAGGGTGTAGTTAAAATTTTTTTAATCGGTTGTTATGGACTCTTCGCATTTTCTTTCCGATTTGTATGGAAGTATTTAGGTCATCATGAACTTTTCGCACTAGAAAAGGGCCATTCCATACTGCTGATAATTTGTGTTTCGTTGCTGCGTTCCTCAATAGTACTGTATCTCCTACGTGGAATTTTACTGTCTTTGAATTTTTGTCATAATACTCTTTCGATTTTTTCTTAGCTTTCATGAGGATTTTCCTTCATACTGGTGTGAATTTTTTGTAATTTATATTTGATAGTATTACAATAATCATCAAAATTGTATATGGGATCTGGTTTTTTCGTGAGGTTTGTGGGTAGAGCGCGATGGTAGCCATACAAAGCATGAATTGGTGTAAATTTACTTCCGCTATGGGGTGTGTGATTGTGTACTAGCGCGGCTTCCGAAAGGTACTGGTCCCATGTGTCAATATTGTCGTCGACCATTGTACGCAAATACTCGATAAGTGGTCCGTGAGTGCGTTCTAGTGATCCATTTGATTGGGGGTGGTAAGCAGTAGTTTGTACCTTTTTGATGTGTAATAATTTGCATATACGTTTAAACAAATCGCTGGTGAAATTCGAACCTTGGTCGGTTATTAGCTTATCCGGTATGACTAAGTATTTTAACACGATATTCCTGTAGAAGCAATCGGCCACTGTGGTCGTCTCGGCATTAGGTATAGCAAAACAATCCAGGATTTTTGTCAAATCGTCTTGAAAAGTTAAAATATACTTACTGCCATGTTGTGATGTCGGCAGTGGTCCAACAATATCTAAGTAAACCTTTTCGAAAGGTCGAGTAGCCGTATCCGTAATCTTCATTGGCATTTTCAAACCTCTTCCCTTTATATTGCGTTGGCACTTTATGCACTTATTTATGTACTTGGTTATATCTTGCAACATATTTTTCCAACGGATACGATTAAACGTTTTTTGAATACCGGCATGCCCTCCTAAAGGGGAGTCATGATGTGCTTTTAGCCATGTTTGAACATCACGCGGGTCCGTTAAAATTTCGATTTGATCTTCTGTTTCGGATTCTGATGTTTCGTATGATGCGTTAGATTCTGTGTCTGACGGTTCAATTTCTGTAGGGTCCTTTAAATCTATTCTTATTGTTTCGTCAATCGGGTCGATGTTTGTTGGTGCTATTTCCAGTATATTTGTGGGTTTTTGGGGAAGTTCCACCTCATTCATTTGCTCGTTTTGTTGGGTTTTAGTGTGACTTCTGGTTACAACATTAATTTGGCTTGAGTTGAGTTC
Organism: Xylophagus ater; assembly: GCA_963422695.1. Lineage (NCBI taxonomy): Eukaryota > Metazoa > Arthropoda > Insecta > Diptera > Xylophagidae > Xylophagus > Xylophagus ater. The sequence continues at coordinate 32,083,107 of OY730483.1, forward strand.
TACCGATGCTATATTATTACTTGTAGAATTTGGGGTGATTTTTGAGAGAAATTTTTGTCCTTCTAAAATGGTTAAGTATGCAAATTTTAATTGTTCGGCAGTTTGAACTAAACCCTTCCTTTTTTCGCGCTTTTCTAATAATATTTGGGGTATCGTCTTTTTGTTTCCATTTTTTGTAGCAATTAAAGTGAGGCAAATATCGATTAGACAAAATGTGCCTGTTCGTCCGATTCCAGCACTGCAATGTATTAATAAAGGTTCATTTTCCCATTCATGTGTTTGATAATGTTTAAATTCTTGGAAAAATTTCAAAAATTCTTTTGCAGTGGAAGGGGTTCCTGTATCGGGCCATGTATTAAATTGAAATTGAGTTACGTCGCGATATTTTTTTGTTGAAATTTCTGTAAGTCGGAAGATTCGTTTAGTAAAATGTGTTTGTTCCGTTAGTGTCAAATATACGATGGTGAAACCGATTTTTGTTAGGGGTATTATATGTTTGTCTCCCGTTTGTTTTGGCCAATACTTATGACACTTAATTTTATTTTGTTCTATTAATCTCGTTAACATTACTATTGTTTTGCAATTGTTTTGCCAAATCATTAACCAGAAATCGTCTATTGTTTCCAATAGAGGTCCTTGCGTTAAAATGTACGTTGTGTCAAGTTTGCTTATTTTCACTAAGTTTGCGTTTATATAGTCATTTTTTTCGTTAAGTAATTTTATTCGGCAATGATCGTATGTTAATACGTCTTCGTATCTGTTTAGTGGTTTGTTAGAAAGTTTGAGGGCCTCTTTTGTCGTAAATCCGTCTTCTTTGATTTTAGTTTTTGAAATTGTTTCAATTTCGCGTAGTAGTGAATTCCATCCGTTTGTATTTTCTAAATTGTTTATTTGCTGTTCTAAATTAATGGTATCTAAATTTTCAAGTTCTTCAATAATTGTTTGTTTCGGGGTCATTTCTTCTAATATAGATCCTGATTCAAGGGGTGGAATGCGACCAAGGGCATCAGCATTCGTGTTATATTTTCCTGCTTTGTACTCGATTTGATAATCGTATTCCGAAAGTTTATGGTGGAAACGCACCAAACTACTTGTCGGATCGTTCACGTTAAAAACTCCTTTCAAAGGTTTATGATCAGTATAAACAGTAAATTTTCTGCCATAAAGATAGCAACGGAAATTTTTGGTTGCCCATACGATAGCTAGTAATTCCTTTTCAATTGTGGAATAATTTCGTTCGGCTTTATTTAATGAGCGGCTAGCGTAAGCAATTGGTTTATATTTTCCTACTTCGCCTTGAGAAAGAACTGCTCCAATAGCTTCATTACTGGCATCAGTTGTTAAGTTGAAAGCTTGAGCGAAATCGGGGTATATAAGTAATGGGGGTGATATTAGAGTGTTTTTTAAATTTTGGAATGCAGATTCGCAAATTTCGGTCCATTTATATTTATTATTTTTACGTAAAAGTTTGTTTAGAGGTTCCACAACCTTTGAAAAATTAGGTATGAATTTGCGATAATAATTTGCCAAACCCAAAAATGATTGGACTTGACGAATGGTTTTGGGAACTGGGAAATTTTGCACACAAATTATTTTTGAGGGGTCAGGTAGAGCACCTTCGGGCGTGCATTGGTGTCCTAAATAGACAATTTCTTTCCTAAGAAAATTGCATTTTTCAGGTTGTAATTTCAGGTTATGTGTTCTCAATCTTGAAAAAATTGCGTCCAATTTTAGGTTATGATCGAGTAAATTTTTTCCGTATATGACGATATCGTCAATGTACACAAAACATAAAAAACCTTGTAAACCTGACAATACGTGGTTCATAAGACGTTGAAAAGTAGCCGGGGCTCCAGTTAATCCGAACGGCATCCTTAAAAAGTCATAATGACCGAAAGGTGTGCTAAAAGCAGTTTTAGCTCTATCTTCTTGATTGTAATTTCGTTCAATTTTCTAAAATCTACTACTACTCTCGATCGCTTTTCTCCGTCGGGGCCATTCCTTTTGGGTACCACTAGTAACGGGGAATTCCATGGACTTTTGCTTGGAGTAATTATTTCATTGTCAAGCATTTCTTTTACCTGTTCTTGGATAATTTCGCGTTGTTTTTCGGGGAGGCGATACATCTTTTGGTTTATGGGTGCATGGTCTTGTTTTACGGGGATTGTGTGTTCGTAAGAAAGTGTGTGAGTCAATTGGTCATTTGGTAAATAAAAAATGTCGTTGTATTCTTTGCATATTTGTAATATAGAGTTTTTCTCTTCAATAGTTGCGTTTTCATCTAATCGTATATTTTTCATAAGTTCTTCTATTCTATCATTGTGTATAGAGTTTTGATTTAGGTTGAATAAATATTGTACATTCTCTTCAGGCGATGGTTCCTCTGTTTCTTGTTCTAAATTGTATGTTTCGTAATAGTTAAGGGGACGTGTGCTGAAATTAAAAGGGGCGATTTTCGTTCGTTTCATTTTGGTATTGAGTACACAAAGCGTTATTTTTCCGTTATCAGGCCTAACTAAACAACTTCCAAGGTATACTCCTTCACTTAGTTCTTTCGACAAGCAGAGTCTATCTTGTTTGAAATCCACTTTTATTTGAATCAGTCTTCGGGAGCGGGGCGGAACATGAATTGCTCTCTGAGTCTCCACTTCATACTCCGTTTCGTCCTGCGCTTGATTCTTTAAAGTTTGTCCGTTCCATGAGGCACTTACAATTTTAACCTCTGATTCAGGTGTTTCCACCTGTTCGTTGGTGACATCTATATGGACCTTATCCATGGAATCTAGGGGCGTACTTTTTAAAAATGGAATTCCGAAGTTATCTTCATCAATCCTAATTTCGGGAAAAGTTAAACGTTTATTTGGGCCTTCAATATTACAATTACGAGAAAGGAAATCGAACCCTAAAATTCCATCTCCTGGAATTGGAGTAGTTTTTTCCACCACATGAAATTTACATGATTGCGATATGGGGGGTGGAAAATTTGTAAGACATGTACCTATTGTTTTTCCGGTGCCGAAAACAGTTTGAATATTTGTTTTTTCTTCTCTGTTAATTTCTATATTTTCTTTTATTGACGATTTTTTTTATTATACTTATATCTGCTCCCGCGTCTACTAGTAATTCGGCCGGATTGTTTATTATAATTGGTAAAGGTACTTTTATTATGCCTTTAGCAAGGGTAGGTAATTTTTGGGCGGGCTGACACCTTGTCTCGTTTTCTTGGGGGCTAAGGTGACAGCCCTGTTTTAGTTTTCCGTCTGTTTAATTGATGGGGAATTATTTTCATCCCACAATTTTTTTGCTATACAGTTTTCTATAGTGTGTCCAGGTTGTTGGCAGAAAATACATTTGTGCATATTGTCTACAGGGTCGTCGAGTTCCCTATTATCATTTGGTTCGTTAGATATCATGTTAATTCGTTTTGTTGGGGTCGGTAACGTTTGAGAATTACAATTGTTGTTCGTATGCCCATGTATTCGGCATCGACTACAATATGGAGTATTCATACGCGTACGGCATTCATTATACGTATGCCCAAAACGATTGCAAAATCCGCGTGGTGGTCGGGGGTTCGATGGGTTTTGGTTGTTGGGATTATTGTAGGAGTCATTGATTCTCGGTGAGTTGTTGGAATTGTTATTATTATTCCCTTCTTCAAAATTATGTCCTCTGTTGTTGTTAATCCCTCCGACGAACCTATTGTTATTGTTTCCAAAATTGGTGTTGCAGTTATTGTAAAGATTATTTTCGTTGTTGGAGTAGTTTTGGTTGTGGTTATTGTAGTTGTTGTAACTGTTATTATTATTGTTTGGTCGGTTTCTATTATTTATGTTGTAATTGTTGTAGTTTTTGTAATTATTGTTGACTTGGCCTCTATTCCTGTTGTTGAAATTACTATTTCGATTGTTGTTGCTATTTGTATTGGTGTAATTGTTGTTCCTATTATTATTGTTGGTATTATTGTTGTTGTTGTTGTTGTTGTAGTTGGTGTTGTTATTGTTGTTGTTGTTGTAGTTGTTGTTGTTGTTGTTTCAATATGTGTTATTCTTGTTTCTGTTATTGTTAAAATTGTTCGTTCCTCTGGTAAAATTATTATTAAACCTAGCATTGTTGTTGTAGTTATTGTTGTTTCTATCGTTGTTGAAATTATTGTTGTTGAAGTTGTTAGAGTATGGGTTCAAATTGGGATCGGTTAATTTCGGTTCTTCCTGTGTGGGGTAGAACAGGTGTGAAGTGGGTTGTCCGTTTTGTGTCGTTGAATTGATTGAGATTGGAGGATTTAAAGCAAATTGTCTTTCTGCTGACTCAAAAAATTCTGCTTTACTCGTTAAAGCCCCAAAATTTTCGTGTTTCTCATGCAGAAAGAAAAGACGGTGGTTAGGATTTAATATTCCTGCTTGGAAAGTGAACATTGCGGTTTCTTCTAAGTCTTTTAGTAGAGAAGCATAATGGTTTGGATGCCTCTGAATAGCCTGATTGATGCATTCTTTTAAAAGTGATTTCATGCGTCCCGCGAAACCTGTAAGAGTTTCGCCAGGTAATTGCTTTGAATTCTGTAATTCGTGTATCAGGGTGGCGTAAGGTCTTCTGGAAACTAATTTAGAAATTAAAGTATCTAAAAAGGTTGTTAAATCGGATACCGATATATTATCTAAAAGGGATGCGGCACGTCCACGAAATCGTGTGGGTAGTAAAGAAACAAGTATGGGTTGTTCATCCTTACTAAGTATGTCATGGATTGCTTGACAGCACTTAGCAAAAACTTTCACTTCCGACGCTAAATTTGGTCCGAGTTCCGCGTGAAGTAAAGGGATTGAATTAAAAACGAATTGAGACACTTTGTTGCAATCTATGGACATTTTAGTTTCTTTTAATTCACTATGTAAAATTATATCGGCCTTAAAATCTAGTTGTTTTTTTAACAAGTGTTTCCTAGGGCTTATATTCTCTGGTAAATCGTTGGTAGTTGGAGATTTTGGTGTTCATCGTGCGAAATGGTGTGGTAAATTTGGAGCGGAAAATATACGTCCGCTTCTGGTGCGCCCAGGTTCGAGCGTTGTTGGTGATCCAAAAACTGGACTGGTGTTGTCGAAGGAGAACTCGTTTATTTGCTCCTCAAAAGTCAGTTCGTGCACCTCGTTATGTGTTTCCGAAGTCAAATCTGGTTGAATCATTCGTCAATTTGCCACTACTGTCTTATTTTTAGATTCGGGGATCTGAGATTTTTAATGCTTAGCAACTCAGATCCTACCGGCTGCGCCAGATTTTGTGGAGCAAAAAGGACGACCTGATCCTTCCCAGGACGACTCTGGGAAACCTTTATTTTATATGGAATTTCTGTCTCCGGGGGTCGGAAATCCCGGAAACACGATGCAATTTTAATATAAAGTAAAAATTAAAACGCTTACCCACTTTTTTCTTTTTTTTTAAACTCTTCATTAAATGCTAAACACTTTTCGGAATCTACTTCAACTTTATACAAAAAACAAAACTCTCTTTCTTTAGAATTTTCAAAATTCCTTTTCCTTGTTTAATTTCTTTATTAAACGTTAAACACTTTTTGGAATTTACTTCAACTTTATACAAAAAAAAAAACAAAACTTTCTTTCTTTAGAAACGTTAAATACTTTTCGGAATCTACTTCAACTTTATACAAAAAAACAAAACTCTCTTTCTTTAGAAACGTTAAATACTTTTCGGAATCTACTTCAACTTTATACAAAAAAAACAAAACTCTCTTTCTTTAGAATTTTCAAAATTCCTTTTACTTGTTTAATTTCTTTATTAAACGTTAAACACTTTTCGGAATTTACTTCAACTTTATACAAAAAAACAAAACTCTCTTTCTTTAGAATTTTCAAAATTCCTTTTCCTTGTTTAATTTCTTTATTAAACGTTAAACACTTTTCGGAATTTACTTCAACTTTATACAAAAAAAACAAAACTCTCTTTCTTTAGAATTTTCAAAATGCCTTTTCCTTGTTTAATTTCTTTATTAAACGTTAAACACTTTTCGGAATTTACTTCAACTTTATACAAAAAAAACAAAACTCTCTTTCTTTAGAATTTTCAAAATTCCTTTTTCTTGTTTAATTTCTTTATTAAACGTTAAACACTTTTCGGAATTTACTTCAACTTAATACAAAAAAAACAAAACTCTCTTTCTTTAGAATTTTCAAAATGCCTTTTCCTTGTTTAATTTCTTTATTAAACGTTAAACACTTTTCGGAATTTACTTCAACTTTATACAAAAAAACAAAACTCTCTTTCTTTAGAATTTTCAAAATTCCTTTTCCTTGTTTAATTTCTTTATTAAACGTTAAACACTTTTCGGAATTTACTTCAACTTTATACAAAAAAAACAAAACTCTCTTTCTTTAGAATTTTCAAAATGGCTTTTCCTTGTTTAATTTCTTTATTAAACGTTAAACATTTTTCGGAATTTACTTCAACTTTATACAAAAAAACAAAACTTTCTTTCTTTAGAAACGTTAAATACTTTTCGGAATCTACTTCAACTTTATACAAAAAAACAAAACTCTCTTTCTTTAGAAACGTTAAATACTTTTCGTAATCTACTTCAACTTTATACAAAAAAAAGAAAACTCTCTTTCTTTAGGGTTTTCAAAATTCCTTTTCCTTGTTTAATTTCTTTATTAAACGTTAAACACTACAAAAATTGGTTCCGACCAAAAAATAAAACTTTTCTTCCGCCCGACTTTTAAAAAAAAAAAAACGTTTGTTTCAAAAAACAAAAAAAAGTAACAAGAAGAATAACTTAATACTTTTTCTCTTAAATCGCTGCGACCGGTCAATTAAATTTTTAAAGAAGCTAAACGCGTCGGGAAAACCAAAAAACAACTGATCGATAATTGATATCAAATCGATCAAGAAATTTAAAAAAATAAAAAATTTGTCAAAGTACTTTAAGTTCATCGTACTTTGACCGATATTAGTTATTTTCGCGTAATTGACAAAAAATAATTATTCTTGGAAGAAAAATAATTATTGAAAAAAAAGTGTTCGCGTACGCAAATTTTTTTGATATCGCATAAGAACAAAAAAGTGAATTCAAATATCGTTATACTAAAATTTGTTAGTATACATTTTTTTTTTATGTATTTCGACATAGGAAATTTATGTCGAAACGAAATAATAATTTTATTAACATATTTCGAAATTGTTTATATTTCGAAATATGTTTAATAAATTGAAATGATTATTTACGCATTTTTATTAAAAATTGAGTTTCAAAATGTTGGGTTCGATAACCGCTTTTTGGTCGGAAACGATTTCTTGGTACAGGGTGTACCATAACACTACCATAGGGCATAAATAAAAGAAATAAAAAGCGTCTATTGCTTTCGTAATCAAAACTTAGACAGGGCCTTTGATTTTTGAATTATTATATATTTTTCACATTCAATTTAGGGAGACTCAAAGAGCTACCCTGTTGTTGTATATCAACCAATTAGATTTCGTGATGATCATACCAAAACAGAGATATAATAATGACATATAGATAGAGACTTCCAGAGAAAGAGAGAGCGATGAAATGATTGATGCGTGAACATGAACAAAGAAAGGATCATATCTATTTAAAAGGCAGATACGATCAAGGGGATTGGAATTCTGTTTACGTCTTAACGACGTATAAAATTCTATCAGCACGCACATAAATTTTATGCATAAGCTAGGCATGCTGCTGTCAGGCGTTTGCTTGCGCTGCACCGTCTCATATCTTCTACTCGCAAGGAAGAAAATATGCACTTGATCATCAGTGGATTTGCTGTTTGCTAAAACCCACTTGCAGTGTGATTTTTGGCTCACACTGTAACTATATATAAACCCCTCTGTTACAAACGAGAGCCTTAAAATTATATATACCTATTTATGCAACACAAACTATTACAAGGCATAATCTTAATTCCATTGCTTTTCATAAAACAAACTTATGCCATTTTAAATCATTTATCAAATAGGTTACAAAAAATTTCACGCAACTTCATATCATATTATAATCAGCTAAAATAATATCTTCTCTCTATTAAGTTAGTATACTTGTATATAATTTCTTTCGTAAGTTTGGTACGATATTTAAGTAACTATGAATTAAGTATGGTATATAGTCAGTTCCAGTATTCTAACAAAGATTTAAAAATATTTCCTGAAAATAAATTATATAAACTTATATCTAGTCAATATTATGACTATATACAGTTTTATTCAAAAATTTCATCCAAATTTTGTGGTAACTCGGAAACTTACTTTATTACATAGCATATATGTACATTAAAATATTATACTTACAGTCGGACAAGATTTGGTAAGTTACTAAAAGCCTTCGGATCAACTTCCCAAATATTATTGTTATCCAGATACCTATATTAGAAAATAGAATTCACGATTAAAACCCATATACACATATACGTACTAATATTATAGAATATAGGCCCCTAGGATAGTGTTATATGCTTTAAAGGCTAGTGTTTTGTTGTTGTTATTAATCCTTTCGATCGTTATCATTAAAAACCCAAACATTTTTGGATTTCACTTCTTCGAACCAAAAAAATAGAACAGCAGTTTGTTTGTCTTTTTCATTAATTAATCTGTTATGTAATTTATACATACCTATACAGAGTGCCCCAATAAAATTAATTTAAACACATTAATAATCAATATATTGTATTTCAGGAGTAGTAAATTAAAGAGAGAATATGGCTTAAGCAAACATTAAACCAAGAAAAAGTTAACTAACAATAATGTGTGCATTTTGTTAGATTAAGAGAGTAGTTCGAATCGTAGGTAACTAAAAAAATATGAAATCGTCAATTCTGGAATTACAGTATCAATTCCCAATCTCACACCGAGAGCTTAACCTGCATAAAGTTAAGCTACAATAGATTCTCTGCTCACGCTGTACTTGAGTGTTCGACAGTAAGAATGAGATTAACCTTCAATAATTTTAGCAACTTGGCACATTTATGAATTTTTACACGTAAATTGTGAACGATTTGTTTAAAATATCAAAATAATATTTTGAACTAGCGGCCCGTCCCGGCTTCGCACGGGTGGAGATTTATTTTTTAAACATTAGAAGGGTCTTTGTGCATGAAGTTAGACTACAGAGAATATTAGACGCGACAGACATGAATGTGAGGATCATTAGATACAGATGTATGCGGAACAAATCTTTCCTCTTTATAATATTTCTATAGATTATATTATTTAAGTTTAAATAGGGATGCCTAATTTTTTTTTAGTAATAAATATAGCCTATGTTACTCAGGGATAATGTAGTATTCTAATGGTGAAAGAATTTTTGAAATCGGTCCAGTAGTTTTTGAGTTTATTCGTTACAAACATATAAAAATGCAAATTATTTAAGTTTTAGTAGGGATCCCTAATTTTTTCTAGCAATAAATATAGCCTATGTTACTCAGGGGTAATGTCGCATTCTAATGGTGAAAAAATTTTTGAAATCGGTCCAGTAATGTTTGAGTTTATTCGTTGCAAACATATCGAAATACAAATTATTAAAGTTTTAGTAGGGATCCCTAATTTTTTGGGGCAATAAATATAGCCTGTGTTACTTAGGGATAATGTAGCATTCTAATGGTGAAAGAATTTTTGAAATCGGTCCAGTAGTTTTTGAGTTTATTCGTGTCAAACATCCATATAAACCTTTCCTCTTTATAATATTAGTACGATTTAATTATTTTTAAAATCAATTTGAAATCTTACTATTAGAATTATTAGAATGTGCATAGAAAACTTTTGCAAGTTAAAGTAAAGACTAGCGTTGTTCCACAAATAATAACTGGAACAAAGAATTTTTATTCTATAATGAACAAAAAACGAATTATTTTTTAAAATAATCTCCTTTTAGCTCTATACGCTTAGAGGAACGATATTCAAGATTTGTATGCCTTCCATATTGTACGATTTGATTAATAATTTCATAATTGGATCCAAATCTACTTTCAGCAAGGCATTTTGTTTTTATTTGGAAACAGGGAAAATCACGCGCGCCCATATCTGAGGAATATGGTGAAGAGTTATGCAATTCCTAACGTAGTTTCACTAAAATCGTCTACAATTTGCCGAAAAAATATACAAGAGAGATACGCATAATTTCAACTATCTTACGTATTTTTCCTTTTCGATCTCCAGGAGATACCATAGACTGTTATGGCTACTTCTTCGGTAGATGCTATTTTGGGCTTCCCGGAACGTTCAACATAATTTGTGTTCATACGACCATAACGAAAGTTAGTAAACCACTTCTGAACTAGGCTACAGGATAGGGATAATTTTGTTTTACCACTCAGAAAAATGCTAAAATAGCAAATTCACTTCTCTAATTCGAAAACTCAAACCTTGTTTCATTTCAATGGCTGTCAAAACTAAACTAATTGACAAATATGAACCTGTGTGGCACCTTTCGAAAGGTGCCAGATAGTGAAAAGAATATAGTTTTAAGGCTATCATTTCTTGCACTTATGGTCTTATCGAACGACTCTAATAAATTGTTCATATTGAAAACGGAAAACAGAATATTCGATTAAAACAGGTAGTTTATGTTTAACGCAATTGTTTATTGAATTTATTTAAAATATTATTAACGAACGTCGGGTTTTCATTAAAAAAAAAAAACAAATTAAATGGTTAACTATATTAAATTATTATTTGAAATAAAACAATTATGTTCTAAATGGTTCACGATAATTCTTCAATTGACATCTTCGTGAATTAAGTTTTCACATCTCTTTTCTAAGGCGACTCGATAATTTTATTACTTGATTCTTTTATCGGAAATCGGGATATACAGTGGTTGTTTATAATTACAGTAGTTTATTTTTTTTTAAATTTAAATAGTTTTATTCTAGAAAGCAAAAACCATAGATAAATATATATATATATACTTACAAATTTTGTAACTGGCTTAATCCATGAAATGCGTTCGTCCCCATTTTGCTGATACGATTATTATTCAAATAAAGATATTTTAAAGCCGACAAGCCTTTAAAGGCATTATCATGAATGAAACCAATTTCATTATCGCTTAAAAAGATTGTATGTAAACTTGTAAGACCAGCAAAACCATTTGATGGTATCAAATGGATTTGATTATAGCGTAAATCCCTGGAAAATATCAAGAAAAAAAAAATTAGGGATTTAAAAATATATTTATTCAATATACTTGAATATTAGGAATATACAAAAAATGTAATATAGAAGTGTGACAAGACTTGTGTTTTTCAAAAGTGTACCTACTCTACTTCTATTGTATTTGAAAGACAAATTGTAACGTATGCACTTATGCATGCATTCCCTTACATGCCTTACGGCAAAGTTCAACTCAAAATAAGCGTAATTTCGCTCTCTAATGTCATGACATCTGTGGACTGATTCAAGTTCACAATTTCAAGGGATTTTCGCCGCAGATTCATACATGATATCCTGGTATGACAGAGATGAAAAGAGAAGAAAGGAAAATAAGACGCGAATAACCAAAAACGTTAAGCCAAAATGTGGCGTGATTTTTCACTTGTAAAATATGGCACGATTTTTCTTTACCGTAGCTAATACACTGGGAATGAAACAAAATCTCTTGTAGAGGCAGAATCGGATAACCAGTGGTCTTAGTTGGACGTAGCAACAATATTACAATGTGGAAAAAGGAATTTATTCATAAAAGGAAGTTCCTGTTAGAAATCTTTGTCGAATGGAAGGTTTTTTATTATTGAAAGTACAACTTTTATAAAAGTCAGTATTCGAATGGGTATTTTGCATCGTATTATAAAACGTTTATTGGAAATTATGTCGTCAGAAAAATTTGGTAAACAATTTCGTTATAGTGCATTTAAATCGTCACCGAATACATCGAAATGAATTGGAAGAACTAAAATGGTACCTAATACATGTTCATCAATATTAAGTTGTTTGTGTACTATTTAGGATAAATGTCATTGTGAGCATTTAATAATATTTTTGAAAATTTAATTTACAATTGAAAAATAATTAGAATAAACCAAGCCATTGATATTTCATGCGAGTCCTAATATACATTCCTTTTGTAATTTTCATGGAAAAACTGTAACGTGTGGGAACAAACTCACACTTACACTTCGTGTCTAAACGACTATCAAATTCTTGCGCTTCCTATTTAACGACATTCGTGACACCTGATTTTCAACTACTAAAATAATATTTCTCCAAAAAATTTCAAAGAAAATCAGTTCAGTGTTCGAAAATCCATGTCAAAAAAACGAAATAGGTAAAGCGAAAACAAAATCGAATATAAATCAACATGCAACGAATATCAGAACGAGAAGAAAATTGAACGAATTGAATTGAGGAACGAAGGAAAATTGCAAGTCAGATCACCTGATTTAACGAAACATAAAAAAAAATGGGTCGGGCGATATGGAAAAAAAATGTGTGGAAATTTTTTTGGAACGGGTGGTGAGAAACAACGAAAAAAAATGTTTAGTAAGTTTTTGTTTGCATGTTGGTCGGGAGAGTCGGTTCCAGGATGTTAAACATGGAGGAGGTTAATTTTTGAATCAGATGAAAGTGAATAATAAAATTGAAGCTGGGAATTAAAAATTAATGATAGAAAATAGTTAAAGTGTATTTTAAATAACATAAAAAAGGAAAAAAAGGAACGAGTTAGTAAATGGTTGGGGTTCATATTAAAAGAAGAAAATTTTTTTTGCTTTTTGAATTTTGTGAGTGGGGAAAAAATGGAGCTTTTTTCTTTGTACTAACTCAAAAGGAGTATAAATTCTCGAAATTTTATCTTAATTGGTTTTTTTTCCTCTGAAAAGCTGGAAATAATTAAATCTTAGAAAACAGGGGAAAATCTAATATTTTACATCAGGGGAGTACCAAAGAGAATAATTTAAGAGGGAAACTGCGTATTTTTAATTGAGAAAATAAGCTACCAGGATTAAATTTAGTTTGAGTGGTTAAAATCAAAAAGGAATTAGCCCAGGCGATGTTAAAATTTGGCTTTCCGGTGCTGGTAACCAAAACCGAAATTATAACGTGAACGCTATTTCAGCTTCAAACGATAGTCACCACGTCGACCCCAGTCATGATCCGAATCCACGCCTGCCTTTTAATCCAAACAATAATCAAGCCCAAGTAGGAATTCGAATCATAATTCAGGCACGAATCGTAATGGTCAGGAAGTTCGACACGCTATTTTACGATATGATACCCGAATCGACAAATGGGGATTCAGGTTCAGTGGAAAGGCTCAAGATATGTCTGTGGAAGAGTTCATATTCCGCATAGAAACCATGCAATCGCGTGTGGATAATTCGTGGTACGCCATTTGTACCCGATTCCATACCCTGCTCTCCGATAAGGCTGAGCAGTGGTATTGGCGACTGATGAAAAGAGAACCACACATCGATTGGCATGGCCTAAAGGCGGCCCTTCGACATCAATTCAAGAGCCTGGACACTAACCATGAAATCATGCGTCGGATGTTACAAAGGAAGCAATCCAACAGCGAGTCTTTTGATGATTTTTACGATTCGGTTATGTCTTTATACCATCGGTTAAGAATTCCTATGACGGAATTCTATAATTAGCGGACATTATGAGAGAGAACGTCAAGGATAAGATCGCAAATCTTATTTTCGGAATGCCTGCCATGAGTCTGAGTCGCTTTTAGGAAGTATGCTGCAAAGCGGAACGCCATCTATCTGAGAGGGAACCAAGACGAACATGGCAAAACCCAACACGGCCCATCCATGAATTGGATGATCTTGACGAACGTAATCTCTCGTATGGACCAGATTCGGCAAATGATGGGATTGACTTGGATAATGATAAACTTAGACCCGCAAACGAAATGTTACGTACCTCTGATTTTCGCCAAAATGTAAACAGTCAGGAATTCGGTGCATATAACTCACCTGCTAGAACGAACTTTATGACAGACTCTCGCTTCAGACAGGAAAATGATTCTCATCACCCATACCAAGATTTTAAAAATGATTGTGACCCAAGAAGTTATTCGTATAACCACCAACAATACACCAGAGGTGGCCAATCTTTTCCTCACGAACCGGTATCGAATCGTTATAATATTAATTCATCCCATTTTGGTAGTAGTTTACCATATCAACCTGCCGAAATCGATAGTAGTATTCGAGGGTATGTGAGCGAAAATATGTGGTCAAACGGAATGCAAGATCATTTCGAAGCTGTAGATGCTAATGGTAGATCACGGCTCAAGTGTTGGAACTGTGACAATATTGGTTAAGGTTTTTTCGAGTGTACGATACCACAACGGTCCTTCTTCTGCTATCGTTGTGGTAGAAAAGATCTGTCGTTACCGATGTGCCCAAAATGTAATCCGGGAAACGCACAAAGGCACCGAGAGACGCACGGGAATCCTCGGTTGCCAATAATGCCCCCGGACCAATCAAAATAGAACCAACCATGGCAATATCTTTCAGGAAGATCGATCGTGGAAGCTATGGGTTCCGTCTAGCCTTACGGACGAGCTAGTTCGCCTGGCGCATGATCCTCCACAAGCTGCGCACGGCGGTATTACCAAAACCTTATATCGTTTGCGGCAAAGATACTTCTGTCCTGGTATGGCTGGCGAAGAAGGTAAATATATCGCGAGTTGCATCGTATGTAAAGAGTCTAAGGCTCCAAATAGTATGTTGAAGCCGCCAATGGGCAAACAAATCGAAGTTGACAGACCATTCCAGTACTTATATGTTGACCTGTTAGGACCCTACCCTCGATCTAAGCATGGTAACACCACTCTCCCAGTTGTTTTGGACAAATTTTCGAAATTTGTTTTGTTCAAGACACTACGTAAGGCGTCTGCCGTGCAGATCACCGATTTCTTGGAGGAAAGCGTCTTCAATTTATTCGGCGTACCCGAGATTATATTTTCAGACAATGGACCGCAATTTATATCTAAAGAATTTCGCAAATTAGTTGAAGCGTATGGTGTGAAACACAATCGTACAGCTATCTACTCACAACAAGCTAACGCATCGGAACGCGTAAACCGTTCATTACTGGCGTCCATCCGCTCTTATGTTGGCACCGATTATAGGGATTGGGATCAAAATTTGGGCAGCATCGGCTGTGCTCTTCGGAGTACAATCCATGCTTCTACGGGGATTGACCCATATTTTCTTGTGTTCGGTTCCCACATGATCACACATGGCTCGACCTACGAACTGATGCGGAAGTTAAATGGTTTGAATGATGGTGAATTGGTTGTGTCCTCGAAAAAAGACCAGCTTGAACTAATTCGCGAACGCGTCAAAAATAATTTGTCGAAAGCTCACCAACAGCATGAGCGGATTTATAATCGTCGAACCCGGGTAAAGAGATTTATTGCCGGACAAGAGGTCTACCGAAGAAATTTCACGCTTAGTGACTTCGCAAAAAATGTCAATGCTAAGCGGAATCGCAAATTTCTGAAGTGTCGGATTGTTCGTGCGATTGGCGCTTCCCTCTATGAGGTCGAGGATTTGCAGGGTAGAACCATAGGGGTTTACCATGCCAAAGACTTGAGACAATAGTTAGGTGGGAGCAAACACCTACTGTCGCAATTTAGAAATCGGAGCACATTTATTTTTTCTCTCAAAGTTTTGGTGCCCGATTAGCTCTGTCAGAAGAGCACGAGACTCCTATTCTCGGTTGTGGTCGAGTCCCACGTTGGGCAGTACAAGTTTTCACGTACCACTCAAACCACCCACACGCTTTTCAGTTACGTCAGGGTTGATAGATCAATCCCTGGCGCATCTGTGTTGTAACGCGTGGGAACAAAAAACTGTTGATGGAGCAGAATATTTTTTTTTGACAGTCAACAGTTTGGAGTTTCTACGTGAAACCTTTTTGCAGCCTGCACGGCGAAATTTAAAATTTCAAAAGCTTTTCTTCTCCCGGACAGGATGGCCATCTATCACAATCAAAGTTTAAAACCATTTCAAGTGATCTTAGTGATAGTTAGAGCCATCTATTTCCGTTGGGTTACAAACGAGAAAAATTCAAAGATTCTCTTTACAGAAAGAGACAAAAAGAAAAAAAAATAATAAACCGGTTATCAAAACACGCGCCAGAATTTTGGTATGAAAAATGCTCGAATCCGTTAGCCCAAATATGATCCGATAATTTGAAAGCTTTGACGAACAGGCAGAAAGAAGGAGACGGAGATATTTTTTTTATTCATGGTTTTTTTTGATGGGAATTTTTTTTGCTTGTGAAGGGCAGTCTGGTTTGATGTGTGATAGAGTCTGGTATCAGATCTAGATTAAAATACAGGGACTTTAAGAAAAAGTAAAGGAAAAATTATTATAAATTTGTGAATGAAATAACGAATGAAAAATTGTAATTGTTAAATTAGAAGTACGCGGTTTGAGTATCAAAGTTATTATTGCGTTAAATTCTGAAGTTTTTATACATAAATCGCAAATTGCTTGTTTTGTTGGAAAACCGAAAAAAAGAAACCGAAGAAAAAAAAATGAAAAGTTCGCCTTTTTGTTCAAAAAAAAGATAAAAAAAAAAAAAATGATATAAATATTCCATTTTGTCAAAAGAAAAAGTTCAAAGTGTATTTTTTTTTAAATCAAGTTTCTGCAAAACGAAATGATTAATTATTAATCAGAAATTTCGAGCTTGCGGAGATATCAAAATTTTTGCAAATGACAATGCATTAAATTTTTTATCAATAAGAAAAATAACCTTTTCTCCGGAAAAGTTATGTTAGATAACAAAAAAAAAGGAACATACAAAAAAAAATCAAAAAAAAAGTAAAAAGTAAATTTAAAAAGAAAATGGTGGATTCATCACAACTCTACTGCCATCATTAACACCAACACAACTGGGTAAAACAACAACAGTAAAGAACTCATCATGAACCAAGTAAAGGAAATCCTTACGCTGTATGCGGGATAAATTTTCTTTCGCTTGGCTCTATTTTTTTTTTTTGAATTCATCACTAAGGTACTGTAATTTAAATTTCCAACAAAATTAAAAACATAAATTTTAAATTATAAATGGAAAAAAAAAGATAAAAGAAAAATTATGATGAACGAGGAATTTATAACAATTTTAGGAATATATTGAATGTTAATAAAAAGAAAAGAAACTGATTTGAAACGTATATATAAGCTTTAAAAAAAAAAAAAGAAAAAAATGTATGAAAACTAACGAAAAGCGAGAGAACGAAAGAAAGGGTGACAGGAAAACGCTCGACGAAATTTTGTTCTCGTGTGGTTTCTTTTTTTTAAACCGAAAATAATTCATTTGATTTGTAAGTGAGAAAAGGAAAACCTTATATTAAAATTCAGTTTCTTTATTTTGGTTCAACTTATCCTATTACGCGCAAACTAGTGCGTTCTCCTTATCATCATTTCTTTTCTCCCTTCGCCCATTTATTTTGGTAGTTTGGCAATAAGATAATACATACAAGACTAAATTTTTGTAACAATGATGTGTAATTTAGATTATAACGAACAAAAACAAAAAAATAGAGAGAAAAAAAATACATTTTTTTCTTTGAACATACAAGAAAGATGTTAATTCTCAAGGAAGAAGCAAATTAAATTTATAGTAGAATAAAAATTATGGTTTGACTTTGAAGGAAAGGAAAGCGTTTTGTTTTTTTCGGGTTTTTTCTCGCAAAAACCGAATTTCCTTGCTTGATAGCTCGCGCTATCACTATAAAGTCTGAACGACGTTTACACTCATCATGCACGCATATATAACTATGTGTAACGCGATGATAGATGGTGGTGAGCAGCGACCCACCCCTCCAGCGTGTTAGTCTGTGCAACTCAGCAAGGCGTGCAGCCTTTCAGTTGCTCACATTTGCTGCACCATCTCATATCTTCTCCTCGCAAGGAAGAAGTTATGCTGAAAAGGTCATCTGGGGATTTGCTTCTTCAATGATAGCCCAAAATATGTAAACCCCTTGTTACAATTACTGTAACAAAAAAAACACCACAAACGATTTTTGTTTAAAATTTTTTTTTTTTTTTTAATTCAGAGAAACACAAAAACACGTCCGAACTCTTCGAAAACCAAAAATGGAATGTTGAATGTTGTTATTTTAGATTAACATTTTTTTTTTAAAACTAATTTTCGGAAGTTATTTTTTGGAATTTTCTTTTATTTTGAGGAATAGTAGGAAAAGGGAACTTTGATTATTTTCAGGAAGGGGAGATTTATGCGAAATTTTTTTTTGGATTTTAATAATTTGTATATATTGGATTTTTTTTTTATATTTTGGTTTTTTTTTAATTATATTTAATTAGTTCTTTGTGAAATAACTTTTTTTTTTGAAAAGTTGTTTACTAATTGAATTTTTGTGAAAGTTATTTTGGGGTTAAAAAAAAACAATGAAAAGAAAACATTTCTTTTAAATTTTGGGAATAATTTTTTTTTTTGATTTTCGAAATTTATATTTTTATAATTGTTACTTGTATTTAGAATGTTTATATTTGTTTTGTTTTGGGAAGTTTTGTTTTTCTAACGCGTCATAAAGTTTGAGAAGAAATATTTCTTTAACTACCGGCTTTGTACGCGAATATTTCGGTTGAATATTCTGGTAGACCCTGTAATCTTGTTTTGTAACTAAGGCGCGTTTACAGTACAGTATTACGCTTTCACATTGGGGAAGGATAGAGAAAAACGAAAAAAAAACACCAAAATCCTATATTTGAGAGACCTAAAATGGCATGATTTTGGGGGAATAAGATAGAAAAATTAAAATGAACGAGGATCAGAAAGGGAAAGAAACACACAGGTAGTGTGATGCTTTAAATATACACCAAAATAACGAAATACCGGTTTGATTTTTTTTTGCACCAAAAAAGGAAAAAATGGATTTGGAACTCTCGGATAAATTATTGTAGCTGGTAGATGTTTTTTGGGAAAAAAAAATGTTGATTCTTAGTTTAAAAATATATATATCGAAAAAAAAACCGAAAAGGGGAAAAATAGCGTAATTATATAAAAATAATTATTGTAGATATTTCAAATCAGTGTTTAATGAGAAAAAGTATATATAATTCTTTGGGGAAAAAAAGGTTTCTAGAAATAAATATTAACCTAAGCAGGAATAACGAACGAGAAAAAATGTGTTTTATTGTACAGTGTATCCAAACGTCGTTTTCGGTTTTGCTGTAAGAACAATTTCTATAGGAAAAAATATATAGTTTAAGACATAGTTGTAGCCTCTGATCAATTTAATTAAGTTTTTGTGAATCCTAAAACTATCAACAGTGACTTAAAATTTGATGCGATAAAAAGTATTTTGGGAAGCCATACGATGCATTGAGAAAAAATGGGAAAGATCAATTGCTCACATAGATAAAATACGAATTGAAGTAGATTCAATAAATTCTGTTATTTTGTTGTGATTTTAATAGTACACGCGCTTTAAATTCATTAATTTTTTTCCATCGAATTAATTGCCGTCCCCATTAATTGAAAAATGGATTGAGGAATTGAATTTCATCCCCTAAAATTCAAAAAATTCGAATTAAATGTGGCGTTTTTTAGAAACAAAATATTGTGGTGAAACCACATTTAAATTTTACTTAGTTTTAATTTATTATAACATAGTTCTATTTGTATTAATTTTAATCTAGTATAAATATTACTTGTTAAAATTACTTTCTTTTTAGAATTAGTTAGCTTTTAATTCATAATTATTTTCTCTATCGAAAATAATTTTAGTCGTAAGAATTCTTCCAACAAATAAAAAACAAAAAATCAATTTATGTAAAATAAAATATGTGTTGTTAATAATGTTTAATAAAAAATAAATAATTGTGTATAAAATATTTATTTTAAATAAAAATTAATTTATGTGAAGTTTAATATAATTAAATAATTCTAATCTATGTGAAGTTTAATATAATTACATAACTACACATAATTGGTGATCCCAATAAGAACAAATTTAGTTCGAAATTTGTTGGATAATAAAATTAACATTAACATCATTTTTTCACGTAAATCAAAACGGAAAGATGGTACAAAATTGCTAATACTAAAGGCACACATAGGGTATTCATACCATGGTTTAAGAATACCATGTCGTATACCATATGTGTGTCGTCGAATACTAGTTGAATACCATTTCAACTAAGTAGCATAAATCTGGTATTTAAATTCGAAAAAGTACGTGGTATTCCCTTTTTTATTTAATTTTTTCGGCCACTGTAATCTATTCTTTAGTGATTGTCGCACCTTTTTATTGAAGCGGAAAATAGCGAATGGAATTTTGTAGGTAAGCTGAGCAATTGACACATGTTTACACTTTTTTTTTGAAAATTTTATTTTCAAAAAGTGGAAAAAGTAATTAAATACGCAAAATTTTATGAGTTAATGAAACCTCAAAATTTATAGATGTTTGTAGGAATCATATAAAGGATTTAAGAGGAGCGGAAAAGAAATTCCCATATTCTCGCTTAAATGGCAGAATTTCAAATGTCAGACAGATACTATGTTTGATGTGTGCCAACCCCTTTTTATACTATGGTACAAGGGTATACTGTAATATCGATACTAAGGTTTGAATACCCTATGTGTGCCTCTAGTATAACAAGTAAATTACGTTTAAATTTAATAAATAATAAAGACAATAATCATACAAATAATACAACTGATGTTCATAATGTGAGAATAAAATAATAAAAAGTTATGTAAAAAATTAATATTCTCACCCTCATATATGGTTGTCCGGATTCTCCAGAACGAAAAGAGCCCAAGGAATAGGCTATCAAAACGAAATTAAATCGACAGCCCAAAGAAGAGGCTAATCAACAAAAGTTTTCAAGAAAACTACAAAATTTATGTTTTCACCAAGAATAAAGAAAAAATCGTGAAAGAAAAAGAAAATAATTTTTCTTTTGGAATCACGCTTGGGTGTTGATCCCATCAAATAACACTAATAATTTTCACCAGGTACTACATAGAACTAAATTATCTAACCAGATTTCATAAATATTATATTAATTATATTGTATAGTACATTTTTATTATTATATTGTATTATTAATCTAAGTTTATATAATTTCTTAACACCACACTCCTCGTGAATGCGACTAACGATGATTTGTTTTTGGCTCGTCGCCTTTTCCTTTAAGACGTGAATTCCCTTTCATATTTAGGAGCTGATTTTTTAACAAAATTCGGCTTAACTGTCGATGCACTTACAGCAGAACCAAATTATTATGCTCAACTAAAGTATAACGTTGTACATCACATTATTACAGAAGGTTATCTTCCTTTCTCGCGACCGACAATAATGTTTTCTGTAAACCAAGAAGTTTCAGAACATTATCTATTTCTTCAGCGAAAATTCTACTTTGCACCATCAGCAACAAAATTAGTGGAAAATAACCAATTGCGAAATGCATTAAAATCATTTGGCGCATTTCGAAATTGATTACTGATGGAAAGTTTCCAAATCGAAAGTAAACCAGGACGGTTGCTTAACTTAGCAACGTTTCTGCAACTTAATTGGAACAATAGGTGCAAAGTACGCAATTTTCTAGCTATAAAAATGCTGCTTTGAATAATCAAAAGGCAGTTCCAAAATAATCGAATAAACGCGGGCGACATAAACGTAAAGTTGCTAAGTTTTCTTGAAGTTAAAATCGTTAAGTGTTTTGTAAATTAAAGTCGTTGAGTTTTTTTCTTTTTTTTAAGTTATCGTTAAGTTTTAAAAGTCAAAAAATAAAGCAATTATTATTATTCGCGAGTAGAGAAAACGATTCAAGAAGTAAAATCCGTTTTCAAAAAATATGGTTTGTGTTAAAATATTGAAATCAAAAGAATATTTTGTTTTTCAATTTGAATAAAGAAGATATTTAAAGTTTGTATTAAAATATTGAAATCAAAAGAAGATTTTGTTTTTAAATTTGAATAAAAAAGATATTTAAAGTGTGTGTTAAAATATTGAAATCAAAAGAATATTTTGTTTTTAAATTTGAATAAAGAAGATATTTAAGGTTTGTGTTAAAATATTGAAATCAAAAGAAGATTTTTTTAAAATTTGAATAAAGAAGATTGTTCAAGAACATAACATTAATATTAAGATTTAAATGTCAGCACATTGGCCATTTACCTTTATGTGCAATATCAAAGGAAATTGTAAATAATCAAGATCAGCACATTTTTTATTACATGCACAAATTACTTTAATATGAAATAATTCTGTTCGGTCTTCGGTCATTTACCTTTATATGCAATAATTAACTAAGTTGCAAAAAATTAAGATCAGCACATTTTTGGTTATTCACCTGCATACATTATTTTTGATATAAAATAATTATGTTCGGTCAATTACCTTTATGTGCAATAATCAATAAAATATCAATTATATGTATGAAATAGATTTATGCTTAGTTAGGATAATTTTAGTATAAATACAGTGATTTTTTGATTAATAAATTAGATTAAAATAAAGTCTCAAACCAACAAGCGTTTTTACTCAAACAACTCATCAGCCCCCCCCCACCAGCGGTAAGGGCATTCATCAGCAAGCGTTTTATTCAAACAACTCATCAGCCCCCCGACCAACGGTAAGGGCATCCATCAAGCATTTGACGATCATCAAATCAACTACAAAAAATAAAATTCGTTAAGAGTTACCCCTCTCTTAACAAAGATATTTAAAGTTTGTGTTCAAATATTGAAATCAAAAGAAGATTTTGTTTTTAAATTTGAGTAAAGAACATATTTAAAGTTTGTGTTAAAATATTGAAATCAAAAGAAGATTTTGTTTTTAAATTTGAATACAGAAGATATCTAAAGTTTGTGTTAAATTATTAAATTAGGGTTATAAAGAGTTGAATCAAGGAACAAGAAAACGGGAAAAAATCTCGTGGAATAAAGAGGAAACTTTCATCAGGTTATATAAGTCATTTGTTTTATTTATTTTCCATAATAACAAGCACCTTTAGACCACCGAAGATTCATGACCAAACCGGCAACGAGTCAATGGTTTCAATAAGTGCGAAAACTGGATATTTACAATAATAATGCCCGGAGATCACACAAAGGATTTTTACATAAACTGGGTATCTGTCGCCTTCTTCATCCCTTGCTCCTTGTCCGCTACACATGGTACCCAAAATTGTGATTGATTTCAAATTGTGGTGTAACGTCTCCACAACTGAATCCAGACCATTCGTTCCACAAATTTTCAGACAAACTATTTTTGAAAAATTTCATAACATTACTCATTCAGGTATTCATTCAACACGAAAATCTATGACTTCAAAATATTACTGGCACACATGAATTCACAGATTAACCAATCGGCAAAAACTTGCTTAAATTGTCAGCAAGCAAAAATACACACACACCAAAGATACCAAAGTACCAAAAGGGCGATTCGAACACATTCATCTAGATTTGGTAGGACCTCTTCCGTCTTCAGGTGTTTGTTTGTCACATTCTAACAATAATAGATTGTTTTACTAGATGGCCGGAAGCTTTCCTCATCAAAGACATAACAGCGCAAACTGTGGCTGAAACATTTTTCACACAATATATATCAAGATTTGGTGTTCCGCATACCATCACTACGGACCAGGATACGCAATTCGAATCGAGGTTATTTTCAGGTCGGCTTTTAAAGAAGATTTTCGTTGTTCTCCTGCAGAACTGGTTTACGAAAAAAATTTTCGACTTCCCGGAAAATTTGTTACTACGTCACAATACACTCTAGACGCACCTCAAATAGTTCTGGAACTTAAAAAATTATTTAATAACCTTAAACCAACCAAAACACGATTACATGATACAAGTAAAACATTTATCCATTCAAGTCATGATGATTACTATTGTGCCCAAAAACTAGTCGGAATTTTTCGATTTAAATTACGCGGGTAAATATTTTCGCTCAATATTTTTTTTTAAGTTGGTAATCTTTTCGAAAAAGAGCGTGAGTTTTTCGCCAAAAACTCCACTCATGTCGCTCCACAACCACCGTATTCGCCTGATTTAGCACCGTGTGACTTCTGGCTGTTCCCAAAGTTCAAAAGACCACTCCAGGGAAATCGTTTTGAGTTGATTGAAGAGCTCAAACGTGAATCGCCACGCGCATTGAAGCATGTTCACAAAACCAAGCGTAAACTAAAAACTAATGATGATATTGACATGTAATTTGTCACAGATGTCACTAAGAGTCCTACCAACTTGAAAAAAAATATTGAGCGAAAATATTTACCCGCGTAATTTAAATCGAAAAATTCCGACTAGTTTTTGGACACAATACAAGTAGTACGCCTTTGTAAGAATCGATCATTATCGCCCTGGTTTAACTCCTCCATACGAGGGACCCTTCGAAATTGTTCGCCGCATACGTAACCACGTTTATACTACAAAGGGAGATACACATTAACAGAAAATGTAAAATATTTGTCATTTCGACTAATAACCTGAAAGGGGCCTTCGTAGGGTGGTTGCTGTGAGGCTCGCACCGCGTCTGTTCTTACAAAAACGTGCGAACAGTTTGTTAAGTCTATAAACACAAAAACTTGGCCGTGTCCATGTCGTGACGGTGGTGTTGGTCGAATGGTGTCGAAATGATTTCTAATTTTTTGAACAAATTCGGACTGGGAGATGTGTTTTTGTGTAATTTGTAGAAAATCTCCAGGTAAACGTATATTTGTACCGTACACTAATTCAGCTGACGTAGCATTGAAGTTTTCGCGATATACTGTCCTCAAACCGAGTAATACTGATGGTAGGGATTTTGTCCATTGTCGATCTCTCACACACATAATGGCTGCTTTTAGCGTTCGATGCCACCTCTCAATCATGCCGTTACACGCTGGATTGTAAGCCGTTGTACGACTACGTGTGAATCCCATTAAGTTCGATAGTTCAGAGAAAAGTTCGGATTCGAACTGTTAGCCGCGATCTGTGGTGGTTGTTGATGGTACACCGTAACGACATATCCAATGGTTATAGATGGCATTTCCCACTGTTTCGGTTTTGATATCTGGGGTTAGTGTAGCCTCAGGCCAGCGTGTAAAACGATCGATTAAGGTCACACAGAATCTGTTATTTTCTGATGGAGGAAGTGGACCTATTATGTCCATATGAATTTTCAACCAGAGGAAAATTGCCAATTGGACTTTTGACGTGATTAGATACCTTCACTCTTTGGCATGCTAAAAAGGATTTGGCCCAGGAACTAACTTCCTTTTTGATTGAAGTCCAGATAAAAATGTTTACAACTGCCTTTATGGTTGATCGGATGCTTGGGTGGGCCAGGTTATGGATACTATTGAACACAATTCGACGAAATTTGGGCGCTAACGCTTCCTGTAGAAGTATCACAAAAGATTTTGATGTCAGAACCGAAAACGGGAAATGGTTTGAACTTGAGGATATGTTCGTTTTCCATTAGTGTTTGCAGTTCAGAGTCCCCAATTTGGGCTTCCGCCATCAGTGCATAGTTTATGTTTTCGCGCACCGATAACGCCGAAACTCTAGAGAGTGTGTCGGCCACGATGCTGTCACGACCAGATATATGTTTGATATCTGTGGTGTATTGGGCAATCAGATCGAGATGGCTACATTGCCGAGGAGATGCTTTGTCTAGGTTTTGTTGTAATGCATAAATGAGGGGTTTGTGGTCAGTAAAAACAGTCAAAGCACGTCCCTCCATCCAATGTTTAAAATACTTGATTGCTGCATAGGCTGCCAACAGTTCACGGTCGTAAGTGCTACAGCGTTTTTGTGTGTTAGTTAATTTTCTTGAGAAAAAGCTAAAAAGTTGCCACGCTTTTGACACTTGTTGCTGTAAAACAGCACCAATCGCAGTGTCCGAAGCGTCGACCATTATCGCCAGCGTTGCACTTAGTGACGGATGTGCAAGATGCGTTACCTCGCACAACCGTGTTTTACTTAATTCGAATTGTTGTCTGGATGGATCTGTCCAGGTGATTTTCCGTTGGTAATTTTTTTTGCTCTGCAATAAGGCAATGAGTATATCGTCAATGTAGGGATAACAATAATTTAAACCGCATAAAATAGAATGCATAAACCGCTGAAAAGTTTGCGCAGTATTACGCAAACCGAAAGTCATGCGCGTGAATTCAAATAATCTGAACGGTGTGCTTATTGCCGTCTTTGGGATATCCTTATCACTTATCGGTATCTGGTGGTATGCTTTAACCAAATCCAGTGATGGAAATATAGTAGAGCCATCGAGTTGTTGGGAAAAGTCCGTTATATACCGAATTGGATAACGATCGGGTTTAGTGATGAAATTAAGGGCACGATAATCGCAGCATGGTCTCCAGTCGCCATTTTTTTCATAGCAAGATGTAATGGGCTCGACCAATCGCTACTTGATGGTCGACAAATGCCTTGTTCTAACATTCTTGCAAATTCTTGTTTCGCAATTTTGGCTCTTTCTGAGGTCATACGTCTACAACGAGCGAGACATGGAGGGCCTGAGGTGACTATGGAATGAGTAACGTGATGTTTCAATTGATTTAACGTAGGCGCTTCGACGGTGATGGATTTCAATTTTTTTAACAATTTAAAACTTCAGGGGGACAAGAACTAGCAGAAATTGTGGTGAGTGAATAGTGAATAGGAAGGTCCTTTTATCATTTTGGTAATGACTTCCAACTTTTTTCTTTTTAAGGTCTATCAAAAGTTCGAAATGATTAATGAAATCCGCCCCTATTGACCTGCCGACATTTGCGATAGTAAAGCGCCATTGAAAACTTCTACGTAAGCTCGAATCCACAGTTAATATTCTATGGCCGAAAGTCTCTATAATTGTTCAATTCGCCGCGAACAGTTTAAAGTCGCTTCTATTAGAGGTGTCTTTGTAGGTAGGAGGTACGACAGACACATCTGCACCTGAGTCTATTAAAAATTGTAATTTGGTAGTTGGGTCGATTAAAGTGAGGCGAGGACTAGTAAGGCCAGAATCGCTGGTCACCGGCAGCATAGCTGATCTTAGTTTTTCGAATCGTTTGATGTTTGGGACTGTTCGAAATTGGTTGAATGCATTTACGAGCATCAGTTTTAAATTTATAATGGTACCAGCATAAACCATATTTATTTGAAACGGATCTTGACCGCGAACGTGAACGGTTTCGTTGCGTATTTGATTTGCTTAAGAAATCGATTCGTTGGTTTAAGGAGGCAACTTGATCGTGTGATGACTTTATTTCCGCGGAGATTTGATCAGACGGTGCTGACGAGGATGTACACGGTTTATTTGAAATTGCATATAAATTAGCTGTTTGATTTATTTCTGCTATTTGGTCCGCAGTATTTGCTAATTTATCTAATGGGATGTCGTCAATGCTTGATAATATTTCTTGTGCATGTGCGGTCAAACGTTGCATCCATAAGTTCTGTAACAATGCGTCTTGCACTAAAGTTTGCATCTCGCGTAAAAGTTGAGATGGTTTCCAATCACCCAATTGCAAACCCCTAAATAATCTATCTATCTTTGTACGCGCTGACTCACCAAGTCTTTCTATAATGGTTACTTTCAAATCCTCGTAAGTATTTGTGGCCGGAGGGTTGGTAATTTTCTCGCGCACACAT
The DNA here is from genome assembly GCA_963422695.1 of Xylophagus ater. Taxonomy (NCBI): domain Eukaryota; kingdom Metazoa; phylum Arthropoda; class Insecta; order Diptera; family Xylophagidae; genus Xylophagus; species Xylophagus ater. The sequence continues at coordinate 32,110,707 of OY730483.1, forward strand.
TTTATGGTTTCCGCGTCAAGTGCTGCAAGAAGATACCCGTACTTGGCACCATCTTGAGATATTCCACCGACGCGGAACTGAGCTTCAAAGTGGGTAAACCAGACCTCTGGGTCTTCCCGATTGAAAGTTGGTGGTTTAACTACGACTCGATACATATGTGTAGGGTCTTCTGATTGGGCTGAAGGAGAAGCACCGACTTCGGCTACTGACATGGTAACAAAACTTACACGGAAGAATACAATATAAACAAAAAACTGTGAAGACAATCCAAATTTTTGTCAACGACAGAAAATTCTCGCTATAACGTTTCTCGCAATCAAAAGAGGCAAAACTTTGAGTGCTTTGAAGCAAACACACTCAGTAACGTCAATTGAAATGATTTGTACACCAATTATTTTAATATTTGTTAATAAAGACAACAGCAAAAAAAGAAATATTATATTGTTATTTTGAATTAAATTAAATATATGAATTTGTGTTTATTTCGTAAATGGTACCATAAATAATAATAAACAGTTATTATTTATTAATATGAGTTAATGTAAAATTCAGTACAACCTTTATATTCTTGACGTAACAAAAAATATTTTTTTGACGGTTGAATGATTTTCAACTTGTCGTTTGATGAGTTTTCAGCGAACCTTGGTATAGCCTTTTCTTGAGCTCTTTTGTGTTGCGTGTGGCCTTTTCTTTGGGCTCGTTTGTATGGTGTATAGCCTTTTCTTTGGGCTCTTTTCTCGTGCATATGATTTGATTATTTTGATTTTATTAATTTGAGCTTTTCGTTTTTGGTTGTTAAATCGCAAAATAGTGTCTGGCGCAGACTCACGCCAGAACTAAAGGCTTGGTCCCACTATTTGCAATTTATTCGAACCTTTTTTAACAATTTAATTCACTGATTTATTCGTGTATCTTTGAAACTCAAAATTTTCGATTCATAATTTTGCAGAAACTTGGTTTAAAAGAAAAAAATATTCTTTGAATTCATTTTCTTTTGACCAATTGAATTTTTGGATATTTTTCATTTTTCATTTTTTATTTGAATTTTTTATATATTTTCTCGTCGGGGTCACCATTGATAGGGATTCGTTAGTTTAAGGATTCCATAAGAATTTATACTATACTATTCGCTCCCTATGAGCGATGGATTGATTACCACTGTTAAGGGACATTAGTTTATGCCCCGATTTAATATTTTTTAGGAAGAAAATAGAAAAAAAAACTTATATTTTTTGTAATTTAAAATTTGTATTTGATCTGGATTTTGGTTGGTTATTTCGACAATAGTTGAACGACAGTAGTGTATGACTCGAAAAGAAAGACTAACTATAATTGTATCGCCAATGGTAAAAAAGAAACAATTTTTAGGTAGAGTCATAATGGAACGATTGGTATTGCCAGTGCAATCGTTACATTATGAGTTACTAAACAAAATTGGCGGTACATTTGAAAACAACAAATTAAAGAACAAAAATGAAACTAATTATAAATAACAACTGATAATTAATTAGTTGTTAAAGCCAGTTGGCTTAACATGCCGTCCACCTTGAGAGATTCTACGAAATACTCTCAACTTCTTCGTCTACCGGCAACATCGCAAGCTTGTGAATAGATCGACGGAGAACACCTGTTTTGGTCTTGACATCTGCGACTCGAACCTTTGAGTCTTTGCCAGGATTAATATCTATGATTCGTCCAAGTAACCATTTTTGTGGCGGTAGGTTGTCTTCGTGAATTAGTACCAGTTTCCCGATTAGAAGATTTGACGAGGATGTTTGCCATTTCAAACGTTTCTGTAGTGATGTAATGTATTCTGACGACCATCTTCGCCAGAAGTATTGTTGTATTGATGAGATTCTCTGCCATTTAGTCAAATATGAACTTTTTGACGTTGACTGTGGTTCAACAAATGTCTCAAACGGTCTTTGATTCCAGAAGTGCGATGGCGTTAAAGCTTCTTCATCATTTGGATCATTTGGAAGTTGTGTTATCAGACGAGAATTTAGAATGGCTTCGATTTGAGTACATACTGTAGTAAGTTCCTCGAAAGTTAAATGAGAACTTTGAAGTGCTGGATACAGTAACGATTTTTCGGATTTTACTGCTGATTCCCAAATGCCTCCAAAGTGAGGGGATCTGGGTGGAATATGACGAAACTCAATAGAATTTTCTGCACACGAAGTTATTATTTCATTTTGGACAGATTATTTCAAAAATTCTGCACGAAATTGAGCAAGACATCGTCTAGCCCCGACAAAGTTAGTGGCGTTGTCGCAATATAATTTCCTGCACAAACTGGGGCGACTGATAAATCTTTTTAATGATGCGATGAAAGCGTTTGCAGACAAATCCGATACCACTTCAAGATGAACTCCTTTTGAAACGAAACAAATAAATACTGCGATATATGATTTGTAATGACGTTTGCCTCTGACTCCATGACTAGTCCAAATTGGACCGCAAAAATCTACGCCTGCTATTGAAAAAGGCGACGATATATTGACACGATCGGCAGGTAGGTTACCCATGATTTGATGAAGCAATTTCGGTCGATAACGGAAACAGTGAAGACAGCTTCTTACTATTTTTCGTGTATAATCTCGAGCATTGATTATCCAAAACCGCTGTCTGAAGATGGAAACCGAAGCCTGAGCACCTGCATGAAAGTGTTTAAAATGAAGAAACTTTATATATGACTTGATGAAAGGATTATTTTTTGGCAACAAAATTGGACATTTAACATCATAAGGCAATTTAGCATGTAGAAGTCGTCCACCAACTCTTAATAGATTGCTATCGAAATCCATAAATGGATTCAAACATTGTATGCGGCTAGTCGAACCACATGGTTTATTATTGCTTAGTTGTTTTATCTCGTCTCTAAACCCATGCTGTTGAATCATGAAGACAATTTTCAAGAAGGCACAGTCCAATTCTTCAGATGAAAGAATTCCTAAGTTGAGTTTATTTTTTGAAACTTTTGATCGTAAATTGGAAATAAATCGATAAACATATCCATAAATTCGACGATTTTTTAGAAAATTATTGATTTTATAAATGTTTGTTAACATTGTTTCATGACTAGTAACTATCAGTGCCATGAGCGATTTCTTGGTTAGTTGTCGTTGCTCTGGTAGATCGATACAAGTTAGACGTTTTTGCGGCGGCCATAAATCAGGCGGTTTGTATAAAAAATCTGGGCCCGAATACCATATACTATTTATTAATTCTGAAGGCAAAGCTCCACGAGAAACAATGTCAGCTGGGTTTTCTTTGCTAGGAACATGCTTCCACTCTACATCCTCTGTCAACTCTTGAATTGAAGTAACCCGGTTTGCAATTAAAACCTTCCATTTAAAAGCATGGGAACCCAACCAACCCAAGACTATTTTAGAATCAGTCCAAAAATAAATATTATTAATAGGTTTTGGAAAACATAATTTTAGTTTTGACCATAATTTTGATAATAAATCTGCCCCAAGAAGTTCTAACATTGGAAGAGTACGAGTTCTCTTGCTTGGAGCAATTTTCGATTTTGCACTTAGTAACTTTACTGTGATTTTACTCGTTGAAGTGAGGCAACGGACATAAATACAGCAACCATATGCTCTACTGGATGCATCTGAAAATCCATGTATTTCAATACGGGCAGCGTCTTGTATAGTTAAAACAAATCTAGCAATTCGAATATTGTTTAAACCTTTAAGGTTTTCTTTGAATTTACACCACCGTTCGTGATGCTCAACTGGAAGCGATTCATCCCATGATAGTTTGAGCAGCCAAAGCTCTTGCATGAACAATTTTGCAATTACAACGACAGGATTTATTAATCCTAGAGGATCAAACAGACGTGCTAAATCTGATAGTACAGATCTTTTGGACGTTTTTGACGATTTGATAAAATTACTTTGATAATTGAATCTGAAGTCATCTGTGATAGGTTCCCAAATAATTCCAAGTGTCTTGATGATATCTGAATCATTGATCTTTAATGGCCTTTCGCGATCTTCTTCTGGAATTTTCTCTAAAATAGAATGGTCATTAGAGTACCATTTACAAAGTAATAATTTAGCTGATATTAGAATATTTGTGACCTCATTTTGAATTTGGAAAACCATATTTAAACTATCTGCTCCAGCGATGAGATCATCCACGTAAAACGATTCTTTAATAACTTTTGACCCCACAGGATATTTACTTGCAAATTTATCAGCTAAATAATTCAAACATCTTGTTGCCAAGTATGGTGCTGACGCAGTTCCATAAGTAATTGTTTTTAAACGAAATAACTGGAGAGGATGATCTTTGCATTCTCTCCAAATAATGTATTCAAAGTGTCTCTCCTCTGGATATACTAAGATTTGTCGATACATTTTAGACACGTCTGCGGTTAAAGCGTATCTGAAACAACGAAATTTGAAAATTATTGAAAACAAATCATTTTGTACTGTAGGTCCAACTGATAATATGTTGTTCAGTGAGACATTTGATGTTGTGCGGCAAGACGCATCGAACACAACCCGCAATTTTGTTGAGGAGCTATTTGGACGAATTACACATTGATGTGGTATAACATAATGCCGATTTGGCATTTCTTCAAAAGATGAAAGCTCCATATGATCTAACGATAAGTATTCGTGAAGAAAATATTGCATCTTCAGAGGAATATTACGATCTAATCTTTTTTCCAACGATAAAAATCTACTTTTTGCAATTCCGATTGAATCGCCCAGTTGATTTGTAGAAGATTTGAATGGCAGCTTGACCATTAAACGACCATGACTCTGGTGCAGAATGGATTCAGAAAACAGAGTTTCACAATTTTGTTGTTCAGTATTCCATTTGGAATAACTAATGGGAATCTCTTCAATATCCCAGAATTTTTCTACGAGATTGCCCAACCATGTATCTGCTTCTACTAGTTCTGCCTTACTAACAAGATTGCATATTTGTTTAACGACTGGATGAATAGTATACCGACCTGATACGATCCATCCAAATAATGTTTTTTGAATGGTAGGCAAATTGTTGCCTAACTTAATTTGTCCAACTGAGAGGAGATCGAAAAATGTGTCCGCTTCGATAAGGATATCAATCCTTTCAGGTTTATTAAACCTAGGATCCGCTAATTCAATGTTCTTTGGAATTTTCCATCTAGTAATATCAATCTTGTTGTTGGGATGCATATTTGTAATTGACGGAAGGATCCACATATGTAGACTTGTTTCGAATTTATTTAATCTAGATTTTACCATTGAAAAAGTTTCATGTTTCACCTTTGTCCCCACCTCACCAATACCATTGACATCACCATCTATACAATTTCTTTATAAATTTAATAATTGAACCAAGCGTTCTGTGATAAAATTCAACTGGGAAGCTGAGTCCAGCAAAGCACGGGCTTCCTGATAGTTACCTGATCGATCCTTTATTTCTATTATTGCAGTTGCCAGAAACACATGATCATTTTTTGATGATATTTGTCGAGTAGAAGCAGCATGCATAGATGAATTTGAATTAATTGAGGCAATATCAATCGGCGCTACTGCTGCTGATGATGAACTAAGTGGTGACGGTTGATTACGTTCAGTAGTATAGCGATGTAAAAGTGTATGATGTGACTTTTGACATACTCGACATTTAGATGATTTACAATGTTTGACAGTATGACCCGACCTGAGACAATTTATGCACAACGATAATTTCTTAACTTCAGAAAATCGATCCAATACTGACAACTGATTAAACTGTGTGCAACTGCTGATTTTATGGCTGGCACTTGCACATAACATACAATTAGTGTTAACAACTGTTACTGTTAATGATTTGCGGTTTTGAGATTCCGAAGAACCTTTGTGTTGATGACGACGAAATAAATTTTGATCATTTGATACACATTTAAACGAATTACCTTCTCTAATTTCTAGAAATTGACAACGACGATTTAACACAACTGATAAGTCATCCCAAGAAGAAAGCTTTCCATAATCGATTGCCTCTTCCCATTTCGATTGAGAATCGGAATCTAACTTTGACGCTGCTACGTGAACAATTAAAGCATTCATTATATCCCTTTCCGATCCAATAGTTTTTAAAGCACTTAAATGAGCATTGAAAGTGTCGACTAAATTTCTCAGCTGACTTGAAGAACCTTTATTTACCTTGGGAATGTCAAATATATCAAATCTTTCTTTTAATGCGACCAATGCATTCAAATAATGTACTGAAGAATTGCCCAGTGCGTCAATTACGCGTAAAGCAGCACCCGTTAGACAATTTCGCAAATGATTGTACTTTTCCGGAATCGAAATATTTTCATCATCACCAACCAATTTGTTAAACATAGTGATGAAATTAGGATAATCTGAATATTTACCAGAAAATATTGGTAGTTTCAGTCTGGGCAAATTTGACTTTGAAGCGTTTGCCAGAAACATTGATGCATTGGGATTTTGAAACGAACTTAACCTTCTACTACCAGCCATTAGTGAAAGTATTTTAGATTTAACTTCACAATATAAATCTTCGAGATCACCACGAACTGTTTCATTTGCAGGATAATGATCAATCTTTCAATTGCTGCCTGATGACTTAGTAATAGTTTCCAATAGGACTCCAAGATACCAAGCCTGCACTCTAATTCGGTTTGTGACAACGTGTCGGTTTTGTTAATATAAGTTTTAATCCTAGTGATGCAGCCCTTGGTTGTGGCCCGTTGATTCTTTAAATCTTCTAATTTGTTTTTTATAGAAATGGAATCCAAAGCCGACTCATCCTTCTTCGGTATTGGATTTTCATCAGAGTTTGACATTGCTCCAAACGATAAACGAAAATATATTCAACAATAAACGTTGCTTGTTGAAGACAATGAAATATTTTTTTTAAGTTTTTTGTTACACAAATTTAAAGTTCCTTTGTTAGATTTTGCCACGAATCTACTACGGTTTTTTTTTTTTTACCGGTTTTGTCCAAAATTTAATCACCCGACGAAATAACTGTTTTTGCACCGTTACTCAAAGGAATTTTCACGAACTATTATAATATGCAAAAAAACGACGAGAAAGAGTTTTCGAAAAGTATATATTATAATTACCAAAATAAATAATCTCCGATTAAGATTATATTCGATGAATCAAAGTAACTGATGTGACGATATGTGCAAATTATTTTTCGTATGTTTCCACGAAACCACCAAATGCCAAATCAAATCAAATTGTCCAAAATTACAAAATACTGCACTATATTCTACTTAGAATACTTGGTGATTCATAAAATCATCAAACAATAACAATAAAACATTGTCACAACACAAGTATTCTAAGTAAAACAACTAACACAAAAACAATTCTTGGAAATATTCAAGAATTTCTAGAGCTTTCGAGAAAATATCGCCATCTAATCTGTTCCAGAAAGCTCCGAAATGAATCATTGCTTTGTAAGAATTTTCTAGACGTTGCCATCTAGCTTTAGATAGCCAAACGACCAGTCTTTTCAAGAAAGTTCGCGAAATAGACCAATCTGATATAAAAAGCGCTGTAGGGTCAAGCCTGAAATCATTCTTAATCGACCAGTTGAAGTGAAAAGCTTCGTCAGAGATTATACAAAGCAGAGATTCAAACGAGATTATTTTTGTGAAAGTAATTAAAATAGTGAAGCTCTAAAACTGTGATAAATAATTGTAATAATTAAATTATTGAAAGACAAATAATTTTAAGACTAATCGTTAAGCAGAAATAAGTACAAATAAACTTTATACACTAAATTCACATACATTAAAAGTGTTATCATTCTAATAACATCGAACCGAAAGACTAACACGTTACATTGGTGTCAGAAGTGAGATTATTTATTGTGAATCAGTGCGGAAAAGACAATTGTGCTAAAAATTTCTGCAAGAAAATTCGAAATTAAACTAGAAACTTCCGTGGGGAAAATTTCGAAGAAATTTATTATTAAGAAATTTGAGTGTATAATAATTTCACGGTGCGAGAAATTTCAGGGGCGTACAAGAAATTTTGTGAGTTGTATAAAAATTTCGATTGTGCGAAATTTGAGGTTATACGTCGTGTATCGTGTGAAAATTTCGATTGTACGAGAAATTTCGTGGAAATTAAGATTATACTAGGAAATTTCGTAGTATTTAGATACTGTGCGAGAAGTTTCGATAGAACAATAGAATTTCGTGAACAATTAAAAATATTTGAACAATGGAAAGTAAATTATTAGATAGTTTGAGTACATCAGAACTATCCACAGTTCTGAGTGTGTGGTATTTACCTTCCAAGGGAACTAAAACAGAAAAGAGGAAAAGAGTAATCGCTGAATGTGTAGAAAGAGAACTAGATAGCAGCACATTCGACTTTAGTGAAATTCTGAAAGAGGGAAACGAAAAAGAAATTACCAACGAAGACGCGGCTGAAACAACAGCAAGTGTTCAGGATGATTTACAAACGCTTATGGCCATGATGATCGGTCTTCAGACTAAAATGGACTCAAATGCTTCTAGTCTACAAGAAGAAATAAAAACAAATGCTTCTAGTCTACAAGAAGAAATAAAAACAAATGCTTCTAGTCTTCAAACCAAAATGGATTCAACTAATTCCAGTCTACACAGTTTACAAGATGAATTGAAATCAACTGTTTCTAGTCTTGAAAATGAAATTAAAACAAGCGTTTCTGGACTAGAAACCAAAATGGAGTCTAGTATGGGTGAATTAAAATCTCAAGTTGAATCCAGTATTGCGAACTTAGAAGACAAAATTACTACAGAAGTCTCTACAGTTCGCACAGAAGTAAGCAAAGTTGAGCAGAGATTGGAAGATAAAATGAAAAGCAATACTACAGATCTAGAGAACAAAATAACTACCGAAGTCAGCAACGTTGACCAGAAATTAGAACAAAAAGTGGCAGAAATAGAAGCAAAAATGGCTGACATCAAAGAAAATAAACCAAATATTGAGTTATCAGGTAAAAGGATGAAGCCACCAATATTTGACGGCAAAACTTCATGGCCAGCATACAAACGACAGTTTGAAGCAGCTGCTGGTGCGAACAACTGGTCCGATAAAGAAAAAGCCACAGCATTAATTCTGGCTCTACGGGGTAACGCAGCCGATTTATTGCGGACAATCTCACCAGAAAATGAGAAGAATTACAATTACATTGTAACACAATTGGACATTCGATATGGGGATAACCACATGAAGGACGTATACCGAATGGAGCTCGTCAACAGAATGCAAGAATCTGGAGAGACACTTCAGGAGTTGTCAGCAGATATTGAGCGGTTGGTATACTTGTCATACCCCGATTACCCCCTGGAGCTGCAGAATGACTTGGCTGCAGAAAGATTCACCAATGCCATTCGGGATGCAGACATTCAGTTCAAGGTCCGGATTAGTGGAAAGCGCATGTTGCACGATGTGTTGGCTGTCGCGTTGACATTGGAAGCTGCAAAGAAAGCAACAAGGGCGGTTCCAATGGTACGAGCTGCTATGGTTGATGAAGACTCAACAGAGCTAACGATAGACCAACTAACCGAAAAGATAAAGGCGGATGTGCAGCAGGCTATCCAGGAATTCGAATTGAACGATACTAAAAGAAGACTGAAATGCTGGGGCTGCGGTAAAGAAGGACATTTAGAGCGGCAGTGCCCCAACCAGACAAAAGCACCGATTATGGTATCAGTCTCTCTCCTACAACAGAGTAACGACAGATTAACGACGCAAGGAGTAATTGCTGGTCATCGATGCAGGATCATCGTAGATACGGGTGCAAGTAGATCCATCGTGAACAGGAAGCTCATTAGTAGGAAACACATGAGCAGAAGCAGTAACAGTGTTCTTCAAACGGTTACAGGGGAATCATCTCCGATTCTGGGTGAAGTGATTCTAGCATTGGGGCTAGATGAGTATGTGTTTCGACATACGTTTTTGGTGGCTGATATAATGGATGATTGTATCATAGGCCTCGACTTCATGAAGCAGAATGGAGTGAGTGTGAACATTGAAGATAGGTTATTGCGATGTGGAAATATTGAGTTCCCGCTAACGTTGGAGGAAGCAGATTCCAGTGACACCAAATCAAATCTACGAGACCAACAAGTTACGTCAGATGCAAATGCTGTTGTAGAAATGAAACGGACGGACGACATTGGACTGACAACTCAAGACACGGAGTTGCCGAAAAGTAAAAATAGAAGGAAAAGAAGCAAATCCAGTGTCGTAGATGCTGAAGGGGTTTTTGAGGAAACGAGTAAGGACTGCAGGAATGTGAAAAAGGTAATAGCTATCCGTACATTAAGGATTGGAGGCGATGACATGTCGAGCATCCGAAACGCGCAGCTAAAGGATGAAGATGTTGGACCAATCCTTAAATGGAAGAAAAGGGGTCAGCGTCCAAAATGGAGCGATATCGTAATACGCAGTGACACGACAAAAGTTATTGGGCTCAGTGGGACTCGTTACAGATAGAAAATGGCGTTCTGAGGAGAAAATGGGATTCTCCTGATGGAAAAGCCAAACTAATGCAGTTGATCGTGCCTAAGTCCAAAGTACATGAGGTACTTGGTGAAGTACATGCTGGAACTTCAGGGGGACATTTGGGAGTCAACAGAACATTAGCGAAGGTGCGAGAACGATTCTATTGGGTACACTGGCGAGCTGATGTCAAAAGCTGGTGCAGGAATTGTGACACCTGCACAAAAATTGTAGGACATCAAAAGAAAACTGAAACTGCAGTGGGGCAATATGTTGACGCTGAACTCAAGCAAGACACGAGTGAACAGGATAGCACCAGACGAACTCCACCGGAAAGATCATCTGGACAGCATATACGGGTTCCGGTGGACAAAGTATTTGAGGAACCTGCAAACAACGAATTAAAAGATAGTGACTGCACCAACGAGATGAACTCTTTGGACGTGGTATGGCGAAAGCGAAAATCATCAAAAGTAAAAATGAAGGTGATTCATTCAAATCAGTTAGCGAAGAATCGCGGCACGGGTCCAAAAGAGTTCTGTTCGGGACGAACAGATTTAAGAAGGGGGTAGTGCACTATATTCTACTTAGAATACTTGGTGATTCATAAAATCATCAAACAATAACAATAAAACATTGTCACAACACAAGTATTCTAAGTAAAACAACTAACACAAAAACAATTCTTGGAAATATTCAAGAATTTCTAGAGCTTTCGAGAAAATATCGCCATCTAATCTGTTCCAGAAAGCTTCGAAATGAATCATTGCTTTGTAAGAATTTTCTAGACGTTGCCATCTAGCTTTAGATAGCCAAACGACCAGTCTTTTCAAGAAAGTTCGCGAAATAGACCAATCTGATATAAAAAGCGCTGTAGGGTCAAGCCTGAAATCATTCTTAATCGATCAGTTGAAGTGAAAAGCTTCGTCAGAGATTATACAAAGCAGAGATTCAAACGAGATTATTTTTGTGAAAGTAATTAAAATAGTGAAGCTCTAAAACTGTGATAAATAATTGTAATAATTAAATTATTGAAAGACAAATAATTTTAAAACTAATTGTTAAGCAGAAATAAGTACAAATAAACTTTATACACTAAATTCACATAAATAAAAAGTGTTATCATTCTAATAACATCGAACCGAAAGACTAACACGTTACAATACGAATGTCCTGTGACGGTTGCCAAATGTTAAGGGACATTAGTTTATGCCCCGATGTAATATTTTTTAGGAAGAAAATAGAAAAAAAAACTTATATTTTTTGTAATTTAAAATTTGTATTTGATCTGGATTTTGGTTGGTTATTTCGACTATAGTTAAACGACAGTAGTGTATGACTCGAAAAGAAAGACTAACTATAATTGTATCGCCAATGGTAAAAAAGAAACAATTTTTAGGTAGAGTCATAATGGAACGATTGGTATTGCCAGTGCAATCGTTGCATTATGAGTTACTAAACAAAATTGGCGGTACATTTGAAAACAACAAATTAAAGAACAAAAATGAAACTAATTATAAATAACAAATGATAATTAAAATTGGTTGTTAAAGCCAGTTGGCTTAACAACCACTTTAATTTAGTTATTAATATAATGTTTCCAATTTGTGTTATAAACGTATCTTTATTGTTTATAAATTATAAATTACAGATAATTGAAAAATCATTTATGGTATTCTCATATAAAAATTATTATAATTATTTTAATTATTTAATACGATGTGAGATTATTTGGTTACGTGTCTTTTTACAATTATTGAAAAACTAATAATAATTTTATGTTTTTTCATTCAGCCTACCTAATTAGGCAAAAAGTAAGAAAAAATCATTTCAATTCAGGTTACTGAAATTTCATTAAAAAAAAGTAACAAGTATTTTTCTGAAATATAGACAAGTAGTTTTCGATAAAATTGTTAGTTGTCAAGCGCCAGTTTCAACTGTTTCTCGAAGTAATAAAATCCTTTTTCTCTTCAAAATGGGTAAACAAATGGAAACCAGACATAGAAAAGTTTGAATTAATTGGAAAGGATTGTTTGACACCATGATCATTATGAAAACGAAGAAATGTCACATTAACGTAATTTCGACCAGATGACAATTATGAGATATACCCCAAAAAGGGTTTGGTTTTGTTTGTTTATGATTTGAATTAATAATTTGTATTTACAAGAAGTAATAGAAAACTAGAAGGCACTACAATCTGAAAAGAAAAAAACATCATAATAAATCGGAAAGTCTGAAATGAATGGAGATTCCGAAGTAATGCAAAACTGTAGATAGTAATGAGCTACAAATGAAAAAAAAAGCGAAACAAAGGAAGATGGAAACATCACAATAAATCGCAAACCCTGGAATGAATGGAATTAATGGTAAATACAATAATTCTTTAAAAAAAAAAATTTTTCATAACTCTTAATACACAAAAGAAAAATACTATCTTAACACATACAATCTTTTTTAGTATCTATTACAACAGAAAAAAAAATCAAATGATATAGAAGTTCTTTTGAAAAAAAGGATAAATAAATAAATACCTGAAAGAGAACTCCTAAGATCATTTAAAATTAAAGTTAATGTAAAGTAAAGAAAAATTAGAAAAAAGGAAAAACGCAACTAAAGAAATAAAGAAAACAAAACTGGTAACTTGACTTGTTAATGTTCTAAATTTGGGCTTTGAAATTTTTTTATTGATTATATTCCGAACTAAAAATTAAATGAGAAAAAGAAAACCAAAAAAATTTTCTTTTAAACTAGAATTAAGACCAATGGAAAAATTAAAAACAAACTTAAGGTATAACGAAAAAAAAGAACAAATGAAATTTAAAACGAGAAAGAAAAATATTTGAAAAGGAAACAGGATTTAGAACTATTTCACTTATAGAATTAGTGGTAATAAGAAAAGGAAAAGAACAAATAAATAAAAGCGGAAATATTTTTTAAAAAAAAAGTAATAATAGCGAATTTTTATTTTGCTTGAACTGGGGAAAATTTGCATAGTAACTGAATAATGTCGATCGCGAAATAGTATGGTTGGAGAGAGAGAGGGGGTAGCGCTTGGACTGCTAACGAGACCATAAATAGAAAAAAAAACCCCATTGCAGTGTATTTAATACACTTCAACATGTGTAAACCCCTCTGTTACACAATGGGACTCTCTGAAGAAAAGTATTGAGACTTTGGTAGGTATTTTGCAATTTTCTTGTCAAATATAAAGTTAATCGCAATGATTGTATGTGGATTTTAGTCGATCACGTGTTTGGACGAAAAACTCAACCTTAAGTCTTCTTTTTCCGATTTTTTCTTCTTTGGACTAACTTACTAAGTTGTACTGTCTGGGGATATATTAGTTGCGTCACTACATTTGTGATGCACAGAAATAATTATCGGAGAAGGGTTTCAAGTCTATTAATGCGTAGAAAATCAAAAGTTATATCGATGTCTGCATGTCCGGCCTCTCGTCCGTTCATCCGTGTACAAGTTAACTCGAAAATGCATTATCCGATTTTAATGGAATTTACAATATGAGTTGGATATTCCTTAACTCGAGTTGGTATTGCATTTCAACAGAGCTGACCAAGGAGGAGCCAAGTTATTAGCAAAAACCAAGGTGATCAGAAGATTTTAACGGTGCTATTGACATCCCGTTTATGCTGGCCAAAATGCATTTTAACATTAATACACGGTCCTTAAGATCCGTGGAAATATTTAAAATTAGTTACCATAAAACTGATTACGGTAGAAACGAACCAGTTTCCCGAATGCTGAGGTCAGCTAATGATAACGTTAAGGTGTTTGATTTTGTTTTGAGCAAAAGACATTTGAAAGACGTCCTATACAATGACTGTTGCTTGCATTAAGCAATGTTAAAAAAAAAAAAAAAAGTTTTGACTTTTTCTTTTATGGTTTAGATCAGGGGTCGGCAACGCGTCGCCCGCGAGCGATTTTTAATGCGTCCTCGCTGGACTAATGTAAAAGTATGATAGCCAGAGCGGTTTACTTACTCTTGTCAAACGGCGATATACAGCAAGTAGTCAGTTGGGTTAATGGGGCATTAACGGACGCATTTTCAAATATTTATTTTTTAACCCCTAAATTGACCAATCAAGATTATATTTTATTTTAAAAAATAATTTCAAACATTTTTAAATTAAAAAACAATCGGTTTTCAACACGTATTTACGATAGTAACAAAAATTATTAATTCCATAAGATCGGGAGCTATGCAACACAGATTGATTAAATTACTTTTAGAAGATGAGGGCGTTCAGTTCACAGATCTTCTTTTACATACTGAAGTGAGGTGGCTGAGCAGAGGTAAAATACTTGAGCGGTTTATCATGCTTTTGCCACAAATAAAGGAATTTATTGCATCAAGAGGCGAATTTTACGAGCAATTAGAAAATAAGGATTGGCTAATCGACCTCGGATTTCTGACAGATATAACGGCAAAGTTGAATGAATTAAATTTAAAAATACAAGGGAAAAATCAGCATATATATGACATGATTAGTGCAGTAAATGCATTCAAATGCAAGTTAGTGTTGTTGAAATCCCATCTATTGAAAAAATCATTATCACATTTCCCAAATATAAAATATACTGTTGAGAGTTTAAATTTGAATAATGAAAATTTTAGTGCTACATCATATTTAGAAATTATAGATAAGCTAATAGAAGAGTTTTCTTCTAGATTTGAAGATTTTGCAGCATTAGAACCCGTTCTAAGATTTTTCATAAATCCATTCAATGTTACTGAAGATGATGTCCTTGAAAAAGTTTCAGTGTATTTCGAGCTTCATAATATCGAAGACCTAGAATTAGAAATAATAAACTTGCAAAGTGATATTATTTTAAAAGCCCATAGTAATGATAAAATGTTTTGGAACTTAGTCGATGAAATTAAGTATCCTATTTTAAGGAAATGTGCGCTAAAAATTTATTCATATTGTGCAACAACATACAATTGCGAGTCTTTGTTCTCAAATATGAAATATGTGAAATCTAAATACCGAACAAAGCTTAATGACTCACATTTAGATAATTATTTAAGGACCGGGAACTCTAAATATATCCCCAATTATAAGAAATTAGCTGAAAATATGGACACCCGAGTTTCACACTGAATTATATGTATCATTATGTATGACACCAACAAAATAAAGTTATAAAAAATCTGTTTTTTTAATGCCTATTTATACCTGTTGATTATCTGTAAAATATGCGCCCTCGGTGATTTTCAAATTTAGTATTGCGCCCTTAAGGACAAACAGGTTGCCGACCCCTGGTTTAGATAAAACAACTGATAATTGAGTTAATTTTAAAAGTAAGGAATCTTCGAATGTTAGTAATATTTATTCCAGAGTATTCGATCAAAAGAACAGCAAATAATTTCGTTTATCAACTGCTCATCAGTCAACCACATTTACTATGTGCTTGAGGCTTTATACCAAAGGAAACACAAAGGGAAAACAATTTTTTTAAAAAAATTTTTTTTTTTTTTTTGTTTTGGGAAAAACTGTTGCATTCCAGATGTCAAATTTATATCATAATTCTCTTTTTTTGTTTTTTTTTTGTTTTAAAGTATTTTTGGGATTCTGTCTAAATGTTTTTTTAATGATTATAATTATATTAGTTTATATAAAAATTTTTAACAATGACAAAAAACTACCGAAAGTTTAAGAAAGATTAGTGTAAGATTTGATTAAATTAATGTTAAATATATTTATAATCTCCAATTCCAGAATAAAGGCCTGAAGAAGGACGGAAAAAAGTCCGAAACGTTGGCTAAATTTACAAAAAAAGTTGTAGTTTGATTACATGACTGTTAATCCTTACCCCTTTTATCTAAAACATCATCACAGTCGATAAACTCATTATCATTTTCTTTTATGGTTTTACAAATTTAATCGTAAAATTTGTGAAACAATTTCGTTTAAGTTATTTACAACATATACATTGACTTCATAAGTAGTATGTGGGGGATGTATGTAGATATGTGAAGAAACAAAACTCGAAGGACCAATAATTGTTTTTTGGTAAAAAAGTTAAAGTGGATTCGGTTTGTTGGTGATTCCCAAAAAAAGTATTGTATTGTTCTATGGTTAAAATACAAGTTCAAATTATTTGTGCTGTAGTGAGGTACAGCTCTTTTATTATAGAAAATTATACAACTATCAAACTTTAAAATTAAAAGGAGTTTAATTCGTTTAAGTTAAGAGAAAAATACAATGATTTTTAAGGGATATAAAATAAAAGTGTTTTCATACATTGCAGGAAAATGAGACGTTGCCATTTTACAGTAGTGCTTTGGTTCAAGGATAATAGATAAAGAAATAGTTGAAGGAGAAAATAATCCCGTCTATAAAGCTATTTTGATGTACTTTAAAAACTAAAATACCAGTTTGAAAAAAATTTGTGATATTTTTAAATACTACTAGGATGTTGGCTACCTACGAATTAGAGTCAATTTGAAAAAAAGAAACAAAGTTATGCAGAAAAAACTTTGAAATATTATTAGTTTTGGCTGTTTATCTGTCCCTTTCTGCCATAGGGCATCAAAAAATCCCTGACTGATTTTCAGTTATTATGTGTTTTGACATTAAATTTTACAAAGAAAATTTTTCGAGAATCATCTTTCGTCTTTTGAGTTAGTAAGTAGTAAAACGGGAATTTCAATTAACAAGATTAATTCGAGCGTAGTAGATTAACTCGCTATATTATGAATTTTAAAAAACCTCCTTCAACTGAAGCATTCTAACCCATCTAAGCCCATAATCATCCTTTGCTCAACCCTTCAGTTTCTTAATATAATTGGCCCGAAAAAAAAAACCGGAATTATATTCCATGCCTTAAGTCGGCCTATTCAGATTTTACATTCCAAATTTCATAAACATCCCCCAACGATTGACTAAATGAGGTGCATTTTTCTATAATTGTTCCTGCAATACCCCGAGTGTAGAAATCAATATCGGTTCAACTGCCACGATTGGAAAAATATGTCCTGAAAAATATACGTGAGTCACATGAAAAAAAAAACTCAATAGGGTAGAAGCCAAACCAACCGAAATGATTGCAGTTCCACAACGTCTACAGACGTAACTAATTTGTTTTTGGTAGAAATTCTCCCCATCAAAATCTCTATAACTTTAGTGGAAGTTGCAGTAGTGTGCGACCTCTATTTAGAAAGCGTTATCATTTTAACGATATTCCATTTTATGCGGAAAAATTCCCTATGGAAACCTCTACAACTTTGTTGAACCGTCCAATTGTGTACGACTTTATGTGGAACCTCTACATATGTAAATATTGGCTCCAGTATCAAAGCCATGGGAGATACAACTTTGTCGCGTAAGTCAAAAACCTCTACCATGAATATCTGGGTAAAATACTCTCAAGTCATAGTCATTCCCTCCGACCACCGATACACATAAAAATTGAATTGAATTTGGGTAAAAGAGAATATCTGATAAGCATGCAGAATTAATAACTTCGTCTATTGTCTATCCGTTTAATCGATTTTAAAAAAATGTATGTTGTAGACAACTAATTTAAGATAGGTCCAAAAGTCAATGATGGGTGTACCAAGAGCTTACGATATTAAAATATAAGTTGAAAATTTAAAATTATTTTATGTTTAATGTTGCTTTTATTCTACATTAAGTATTAATGAAACTAAAATGCTTATTCTTTTGCTACCAAAATGTGAGGGCCCTGCATTGGCATTGATTGAAATGTGGTTGAATTCTTACTTTAATGACAACAAGATTTTCGTCTCGGATTTTGAAATATTTTGTAAAGATAAGTTCACAAGTGTAGAGCACCTTAGTTGATTAGCGGGTGGTGTGTTTATTACAGTTCGATCTGCATTTGGCGGTTCCTACTTTGTCATTCCAAACACCGACCTGTTAGAATTGATCTGTGTTAAAATTCTTCTGCACCATGAAATTATTTATATTTTCAATTGCTATTAGACCCTTTCCTGTGCAATTAAAATTTATTTTGTTTTGTTTACAAATTTGAAATAATTCAAAAGCTCAATTAGTATTACTTATAACATTTTACACACGGCTTATTTAGGTTTGTTCAAATAATTCATTTGTCCTTGCATTCAAGACAAAGTCGAACGTTTGTCCAATGCTCATTGCAAACACTTTTGCACCTTTCACAAAATTGTTTTTGCATCCTTGATTTTAAATATGGGCACAAATGGCATCGCCGACGTTTGGCCGACGCTGACGGGGGTTCACTCAAAGAACAGTGAGCAGCAACTTACTTCATCGTCTATTCCTTGAACAGGGTGCAATACCTTTGATATGGCTTTACGCGACGCCGACTAAAGTTTCGTGTTGTTTACCCGTTTTTGTATCAGCGGCATCACAAGCTCCTCGCCGAGAGATCTGAGAAATAAATTTCGTTTGTTGTACTTCTTCGAATTCCAAAGTGGAAATTTTTGGCACCAGATAAGAGATATTTGCAACATCAATCAAATTCATATAATTCTCTCGATCATGTATCCATGAACCATTTGATCGAGAGTATCAACGCCTGACTTAATTTCGTTAAGCTTTCTGCCAATTCAATGCTGGTAAAATAGTTATCCATAGAGATATTTCTATTAGTTCCAAAAAATGGCGTGCACAAACATTCAACAACATTTTGTGCTAAGCCAGTTCTGTACAGTTCTGGTATTACCTTCTTTGCCGTATATGGTATGCCTATTAGGGGATATGCTGTTTTGGGATCGCAAATCCACCAAATTTTGATCCCATACTTAACCGGTTTACTAGGCATGTACTGAATAAATGGGCAGCGTGCTCTGCAGTTATAAATAATTTTCAACAGTCAACTGGGCTTACAACTTCATATCCGGGTGGAAGTATAACCTTATCAACACATTCTCTTCTTATATTGTGGCGTCCTGTTCTTCTCTGAACAAATAGTACCTTATTCCATATTGTTCCATCTTTCCCACCAAATTTTGATCCCATACTTGTCCCGCTTACTAGGCATGTACTGCTACTACTTATATATACTAATGTAAAACTGTGCGATATGTGTTAGACACGCAAATAAGCATAGAGTCTCCAGTCGCCAGTCATAGAGTCTGCCAGTCTCTGTTTAAGAAGTTATGTAGAAAAAAAATTAAATGCAAAAATTTAACGGAATAATTACAATTAAAATTTATTAGTGCTTTTCTGCTCGAGAAATTACCGATTATATGAGATTAGAATAAAGTCGCATGTGGAAGCTAGTTTTCTTATACTGATCCCTAACATCCGCCATTGGAATTATTATTTGCCCATGACGTGACCACTGACAAAATATGTTCTGGCAATGTATGTAAGTTTAACTTCCATAGGGCTGATTTCAATTCACTAAACTCTTTTTTCATGGCAAATTTTTTAATGATATTATTAATGACCATGACATAAATGTTGCAGTAGCCAACTTTGTTCGCTGCTGGCAGAATTCCATAGTTTACTGGAAATTTTCTATAACTTATATTTCTCCAGAATGCACGATCCAAAGCAATTCTGTAAATTTGTTAATAGTAAACGTAAAACTGATGGATAACCTTTCTATATAAAGTATTTGGACAGCTCGTCAAATAATGCCCAAACAGTCTTTTCGCCTCATTTTTTGGACAAGCTCTTATGGGCAACAATTTAATACCAGTTGAAGACTATTTATTCGGATAATTATGCAAGTAGCATTCTTGATCAACTCCATGGAGCAAGCAAATGGATATAATTGCTACTGAGTTCAGCTAAGCTTTCGACAAGTTGTCTGACAATATTGTTTTACAAAAATTGTTCTCTTTGCTCTTAGAGGTCTTCCTCGGAAGAATGCTATCTATCTATTACCTTACCGCAATCATTTAAAATTTATTACCTTTTAGAGTTTGTTGAAACGCCTCAAGGTAGCTCAGATAGCGTTCATTGCCCCAATTCTTTCAGGCTTCCAGCCTCCTCCAGCATACAATTAAAAAAACACACTTCCCTAAGAAATTTCAGCTTACTAATGATATACTATCATCGTACTGACTATGGAAGGTTTGTACCAGTCGCAAGAATATTACAGGGTGTAGACAAAAATTCGGCACAGTTTGACTTCTTCTTGAGCAAAGTGAAACTAAAGGGTTTGGTGGTCACCGACTCTGCTGTGTCATTGAGCACATAATCTCTCCGGTTAACCTTTTCGTTGTTCTCTTGGTTGTTGACCAAATATACCCATTTTTGCAATTGAGTGGTGACTAGCATAACATTTAAATGTATTATTTTATTTTGTGTCGGAGAATGGTTGGTGGCTTGATGGTTAAAGGTGGTGGTTAGGTGGTGGTATTTTTGCCCCTTCCCACTAATTTTACCAGTCCCACTAATATCCTCCTTCCCCTTCTCCCTTCCCGAAACTAATAAGATGATATCATATACATTCTATTTGTCATTTATTCGTTATAATTATTAAATGCTATTTTGAATGTCTTGTTGTGTGTACTAAGCATTCTAAAGTATCCCATTTCTGGGGCTCTCTTCTTCTCTCTTTCTCTCTCTACTTCTTTAAACTACAGCCAGTCTAGGGCCTTGACCTCCCTCAAAATCCCTTTCGCCACAGATAGATTAGCAGCGCTTTTTCTCCAGAAACGAGCACCAAATTTGCGAATATTCTTGACAATATTGCCGAACCAGCTCGGCCTAGGTCGTCCTTTCAGTCGTTTGCTTCTGAATGCCTATTGAAATTTTAGTCATTGCTATGTTTCGGTCTGGCCTAACGATGTGTCCTATTCAATTCAGTCGTTCACGCGTTGTCAAAGAATCTTAGCGCATTTCACTTAGCAGTAAACCAAAATACTGAATTGTGTGTCTCTTTACTATCAAGATGCAAGAGGGCTTCGCGTGCTATTCATCAGCGCATAACGTATTTGCTTTTACAGAGATTTGGCTTAATTGCAGTTTCTATAACAATGAATTGTTCTCATCTGAATAGGAAATTTTTCGTAGAAGTCGATACCGAAATGATCTAAAGACATTTTTTTTAGGAGTTTGCAGTTCCTTTTTTTCGAACGTTCTTTCACTGACATTCCTAGAACTGATTCTTTGGAATTTATTTGCGTTCAAGTTATGTTGTCCGTGGTAGTTCATGGCGAACTGTTATATCCCACCTAATATTTGCCTGGAAGCCACCAGTTTCTGTCAGATGTAGTAACATTTATTGCCAATCTCATGGAGTCTCTTATTCTCCTTGGGTACTTTAATTTGCCAGGTGGAAAATTGTCTCGGTCGGACGATGAATTGTACCCTTTTGCATGGAATATGAACTCCGTACCTGAAACTCTGTTAATTGACAACTTGACAGTTAGTGGCTGGCAGCAAATTAGCGATGTATCAAACTTTCAAAATAGACAACTAGACCTAGTCTTTTCTTCTGTTGTAGCTAATTGTGTTGTTCACCTTAGCTCTGAACATATTTGCAAAGTTGACGCATACCATTCTCCATTACACCTGACATTTTCTCAAGAAAACGATTACGATGGTGCTAGCATGGAACACGTATATACTGGGTGGGCAAAAATTCACCGGGTGGGTCAAAATTCGCCATGGGGTTTAAAAATTTAATAACTTTTCGTTTATATATTTTTTTTATTTTTTTTTTTTCAGATTATATAAATAATACTCCATTATTTCTTCTCCAGGTGGCCCCTGTAGCTTCGACTTTCGTAAAACAGACTTTGAACTGCTCAATTACCTTTTAAACAAGATTTACTTTGACAGCATTGTTAGCGATGTGAATGTTGAAATATGCACTTCTGAGTTTTACTCTGCCATATTCGAATGCTTCATTTCATCTGCTCCTTATGCTCGACATAAACATTAATCTTCCTCTCCACCTTGGTTTAATAATGAATTACGTTCCTTAGGTAACAGAAGGAACAAAGCTTAGCAAAAGTTTTGGTTAGATGAGTTGGATTTCTCAAATTATACCCCGTTATTCAACTAATTTAAAGATTTTCGCGGTTACCTTTAGGATTTTTATTCATGTGAGATGCGCACTAATCTTTCATTGGTTCCACGTCGTTTCTGGAAATTCGTGAATAGTAAGAGAAAGGCAGATGGTTTTCCATCTCTAAAATACTTGAAAAATTCCTCAAACCAGCCTTCAATAATTTCCAATCTTTTTGCATCTTTCTTTGCCCAGGCATTCATTGACGATCATTTTGAACCTGATCATGAATATTTTGAGTATCTAAATGATTTTCCAAAGAACACTCTTGTCAACATTGATACAGATATCAACTTAGTTCCTGAACAGATTAATGAATTAAGAGATGATTATTCCAGCGGCCGTTACGGCATCTCCGCGATAATTTAAAAATGGGTAGTAGAGGCCACGTTGGTAATTACAGGCCAATTGCAAAATTACATGTATTCCAAAGCTGTTTGAATGCATTATCCATAAATTCCTTTCCTTTCACTGTAAACCTTTTTTATCTGAATCTCAGCATGGTTTCTTGTATGGTAGATCTACTGTAACTATACCATTTTAGTTTCAAAATGAGAATAGTAAACTTCTAAGTGGAATAGTAAACTTCAATATGAGATTTTTTCTTTTAATTTAATTTAAAACAATTAATATTAATACCAAATATGTTAAATTAAATTTATTAATATAGCATATTAATTCGTATTACTTATGATTTCATTAATTTTTTATTGTCATACGTTTTCCATTATTTCATGCAGTTTAAGGTAAAGACAACTAAAAAGCTATGGAAAAGACAGATTGAGGGAAATATTTTTGGGGTGAAATAAAGAATTAGCCATCTTCATACATTTTGTTTAGAAAAGTTTTTTGCGGGGATGCTTCATATGCGATACATTTTTTTATATAGCATGCGAGTAAAAACGAAAGTCTGACTCGTATTTTATACTTTTTTCACATTTTGTATAGAAAATGATCAATTTGTGAACAAAATCACTAACTTCGTAGTATAGAGACTGGTCCGATTTCTTTTCGAATTATCCTTCGAGACCCGACGGGGTCTTTTGATATGTAGTCGGTAGAGGACAATGTAATTAATTGGTAGAAGTAAAATTCTAGATACTATTGAATATAGAAAAATAAAAATTTCATTCTTAAGTATACTTAGAAAATTATAAACAAATCGTTTCAGTCCAGTTGATGATGCTTTAAGTACATCTGCGGAGGTGGGGCTAATTCAATAATTGCCGATAAAAGGATCATTCCATATTTTAATAAAATATTTTCAATGTTTTTTCTTCGTAACTTTGTTTCATCTTTTCAGGTTACCTAGACCCTAATACATATATATCGTATACGTATGCATCTAATAGGCAAATTTTGTGCAAATTGGTGTATGAGTTTTTAAAGTACATCAAAATAACTGTAGTTATTATTATATGAAATTTTTAAGATAAAATAAGCATTTCCTAGTAATTAGTAAATATTACTGACAACAAGCAAATATTTTTTACTGAAAAACTCCAAATGCTTACTCGTTAAAGGAAAACTGATTTTATTGTTTTAGTATAATTTACTAGAATCTCTCTTTAATTTGTTTGCTTTTAGTATATTTTTATTGGTTTTTAGTAAATATCGGACGTTATAATAAAACTTTTATTGAAATCAGTAAACTTCGCTGAAAATAGTAAAATTTCTTGATATCAAAATGGCAAATATCTATCCTAGTTTACTTCCTAATAGCAAATTACCCTGAAAGATTATTTCCTAAATAATTAGCCCTATTCTGCGTACACATTTTATGTTATGTTATGTTAGATTTGACGTAAAAGAATATTTTTCGTTAATTTCGTATTCTGCACGCAATTTTTATGTTATATTAATATGATCTGAATAGGTCATGTTAGAATATTTTAGGGATAATTTGAGAGCATTTGTCAGAAATTTGAGCGAGTATTACAAAAAGAGAAATATTTTCCATACTGCGCATGTGCTGTTCTTCATTGCCGATTAACTAGAGTTGAAAAAAATTTTAGTTCACCATTTGTACATATTTCTTGTAATTTCATATAAAAAATATTTCATGAGGATAAAGTTTAAATAAAAAATATTCAATCAGACATGTTAAAATAATAAACGCATTCAAAAATATTTATTTTTTTATCACTAAATATTTGAAAAAAATTTAACCTCACTTTTCAAAATTAGATAAATTTTTCGTCATATTTTCTTTTATTTAACTATTAGTTAACTAATTTTTATTTTTATTTGAAAATTTTCTTAAAATGGGCCTTAAAAACTTTTAAAAAGCACTCAAATTAAAAAATTATTTGAACTTCAAATACTAATGTACTAGAAAATTAAGAAAATCTTGTACGTTTTCTAAACCTAAAATATCCCGAAAAAGAATTTTCGCAGAATAAGAAATCTCAAAATATTTTAGAAATCATTTCAGAAATAAGGGGAAATTAACATAACATAATATAACATACAAAATCGCAGAATAGCCCTAAATGGCTAAAATGAATTTCATTGGTATATAATTTACTGTTTATATAAATACGAGATCAGTATAATAGAAATGATGATTTAAATTGTATTTTGTATTAGTTTTTTTTTCAGTAACTGTACTTATGGTGTTTTGTTAACTAATTGTTCTGGAGCACAGCCAAATCTCAACATTGGAAAAGATGAAAAAGTGGAATAAGTAGACCCGTTTTGTGGTTGTATGGAATGCTAAAATTTTGCTCTGCGGAACAATTAGGGAAAAAGCACATCTTTACATCCTTAGATTTCAGTTTTGGCTTAGTGGGATGCAGAAGAGATTTCTTGAATATAGCCAAATTTTTCACACTTTCAATCCAAATTTTCTTGAATTCACTCTTTTAAATATTGGAATTAAGAAAAGATGTCCTTGTGACAAACAAAATTTTGCTGCCTTCATTCCAAATTTGCTAGAATTCAGTCTTTGATTTACTGGAATGAAAGCAGATTTCCTAGATAGAGAAAAATATTTACCAATTTTAATATTAAAACGCAACTAATAATAATAAATTACTTATATACTTGTAATAGGAGGAATGTTTGCACAACGATCTCGAAAACCCGTCTAACGATTTTTACCAAACTTGGGAGTGAAGGGTTTTCGGGGACTAGAAATTGATCTAGATAGGTCTCACCTCTGAGAAAATTCGTTTTCCCCTCCCCTCGATACCTCTCGCTTGGTATTTTCGAATTGGGTGGTCTGAACTTAATGAAATTTTACAGTATTACTAACGGGGGTAAGGACTTTCAATTTTCCGACTACAAAGCTCCCTTTTCCCCTCCCATGGATACCCCTTGCCTAGTGGCTTCGAATTGGGTGATCCGATCTTAATGAAACTTTACAATATTACTAAGGGGGCTAAGGGCTTTCGATTTCCCTACTACTGAAACTCACTATTACCCTCCCCCGATACCCCTCGCCTGGTGACTTCGAATTGGGTGACCCGATTTTAATGAAACTTTACAGTATTACCACAGAGTATATAAACAGAGGAACTTTTATATATAAAATTTGTGTACGCTGTGTTTTCCTATCCGTGTGTAAAAAAAATCCCTAAAGTTAACATAGTAGAACGCGTGATTTTTATTGGAGGAATGGGACGCGATCTTCATTGTGATTTATCCCAAAAAATTTCTGAAACATTTTGAAGCACCAATTAACTACAAAAGAGCATGGCTGGTTTTCAAAAGCAAAAAAAATATGGTCTTATACAGGGTGACACAAAATGAACGTTTTGTATTATATAGGAGCCATTAAGTCCCTTGCAGTATGCGCTGTTGTTTCATCTTGTTGGAACCAAATCGTGGTTTTCCACAGCTGGCCTAAAAATTTCCCAACATCTTCCGATATTGAGCACTATTAATGGAAATTGCAACACCGTCTTCATTTTCGAAGAAATTTGAAACAGTGATCCTCCCAGACGATACACCGCACCAAACAGTACACATAAGTGGGTGTAACTGTCGTTGATGAATTGCTCTTGGATTCTCTGTAGCCCATATCCTGCAGTTCTGCTTGTTTATGAAACCGTTTAATTGGAAATGGGCTTCAATGCTCATTATCAAATTGTTAAAACAATGGACCGTTCATGTTCAAAATAAAGTTGGATGATTTTGGTTCGTTGCTCGATTATGTATTGTTCCATTTCACATTCCCCATTACAAAATCCTGTAATAACATTTTTAAAAAAATTGAACAAAAAATTATGAATAATTCACTCTACAACATTTTGCGCCACCCTGTCTTTCCTCTAATATGTACATATAATTATCGAGAAAAAAATATAAGTTCTATGATTGATTCTAAGCTACATAGTTTCTACGAAAAGAGAACACGGGGAAAGGTTCAAACACAAATGATTTTTTTCCTTTTATTTGATCTATATTTCTATTAAATCCAATCTCAAAGACGAGGGGGACAACGTCTGGGGAAACAAAGGAATTTGATTTTTTGGCAATATGAAAATTTTTCTTCTAAAGGCACTCACTTTCAATTTTTTGTGATTTGATTCCATAAAAAATATATTTCATTATAATTTCTGGTAGTTTTTGGACAAGCGATATCTTAAGGCAGAGGGGTTAGGAAGAATACATTTTTGGCAAAATTTTTTGAAATGTTTTGAAATTAATTATTTTTCTAAAACCTTTTAAACTATTTTAACTTCTATACGAAGTGTATGATTATTATTTAGAAATTTTTTTTTGCAAATCTTATTGTAAAGAGTTCTAGTTTGGTATGAGGACTTTTTCAACACAAGAATGGTTTCATCAGAATTATAACATTCGACGCCCTTCAAATTCATATGTTGCCAAATTTATCAAATAATCTTGAAAATATTTTAAATCAGTCAAACCACTTGTTTATCTGAACAACTGGATTTCATAAACATGACCGATCAAAAAAAACTCCTCATACCAAAAAAAAAAAAATTTCTAAATAATAATCATACACTTCGTATAGAAGTTAAAATAGTTTAAAAGGTTTTAGAAAAATAATTAATTTCAAAACATTTCAAAAAATTTTGCCAAAAATGTATTCTTCCTAACCCCTCTGCCTTAAGATATCGCTTGTCCAAAAACTACCAGAAATTATATTGAAATATATTTTTTATGGAATCAAATCGCAAAAAATTGAAAGTGAGTGCCTTTAGAAGAAAAATTTTCATATTGCCAAAAAATCAAATTCCTTTGTTTCCCCAGACGTTGTCCCCCTCGTCTTTGAGATTGGATTTAATAGAAATATAGATCAAATAAAAGGAAAAAAATCATTTGTGTTTGAACCTTTCCCCGTGTTCTCTTTTCGTAGAAACTATGTAGCTTAGAATCAATCATAGAACTTATATTTTTTTCTCGATAATTATATGTACATATTAGAGGAAAGACAGGGTGGCGCAAAATGTTGTAGAGTGAATTATTGATAATTTTTTGTTCAATTTTTTTAAAAATGTTATTACAGGATTTTGTAATGGGGAATGTGAAATGGAACAATACATAATCGAGCAACGAACCAAAATCATCCAACTTTATTTTGAACATGAACGGTCCATTGTTTTAACAATTTGATAATGAGCATTGAAGCCCATTTCCAATTAAACGGTTTCAAAAACAAGCAGAACTGCAGGATATGGGCTACAGAGAATCCAAGAGCAATTCATCAACGACAGTTACACCCACTTATGTGTACTGTTTGGTGCGGTGTATCGTCGGGGAGGATCACTGGTTCAAATTTCTTCGAAAATGAAGACGGTGTTGCAATTTCCATTAATAGTGCTCAATATCGGAAGATGTTGGGAAATTTTTAGGCCAGCTGTGGAAAACCACGATTTGGTTCCAACAAGATGAAACAACAGCGCATACTGCAAGGGACTTAATGGCTCCTAAATAATAGAAAACGTTCATTTTGTGTCACCCTGTATAAGACCATATTTTATAAATAAATTTGTTTTCCTTTTGAAAACCAGCCATGCCCTTTTCTGAATAAGTAAAATATTTTTTTTTTAATCTCTGTTTTGATTCGTCCTTCATAATTATTTAGAAATTTTTTGGGAGAATATCAGAATAAAAATGGCGTCCCATTTAATCATTTTATTCAAATTATTTTGAAGAGGTGGTAATGCGATAAATCACACACACACTCTCAATTTTGACCGTTCAATACTAATGAAACTCCCGGGGCAAACTGTTCCCATACTGATATCGGATTTGACTCTTCTATGTCTTCCATCTTTTTTGGTATTACTAAGGGGCCTAAGGCTTTCGATTTTCCCACTACAAACTTCACTTCCCCTCCACTCGATACCCCTCGCTTGTTGTCTTCGAATTACGTGAAGGGATGTTAATGAAAATTCGCAATATTGCTAGGGAGTAAGGTTTTTCGATATGCATAAAAATATCACTTTTTGGATATCTATCGGCAGCGATAAATAGTAACTACAAAACCATCAAGTTCCCTGAACCTCATTATACGCATCAGGTTGCAATTACAATCGGATTCAATTACTCAGAGACAGACTGCATTAGGAATTACAATTCATGGAAAATTGTAATTACTATTTCAAACTGTCTCCAGTATAACTTGCCAGTTTCATCGCGACTGGGGCCTTTGCTCTCTGACGTATTGCTCGACCAATTACATTTTGATGAGCAGCCGACTACTTCAACTCAACCTAGCCGTGCTGCTAAGACCAGAAGTAAAGAAATAATATCCGAAATCAAGGCTACCGAAAATTTGTTGAAAAATTGCCGAAAATTGAAACATATGGATATGCAGGAACTTTCACATTTCTATATTTTAAATTTTTCGCAGTTTTTCGGCATACTTTAACTTTGCCTTACCGAGCAAAGCTCGGTCTCCCGGTACTGTTTATTTATATCAAGCAAAAGGCATGTATCAATCTAGTAAAGCATTGCTTAATAACAGAAAATAAAGTATTGTTTAGCTGTTCAAATTAAATGATCCAATTATGCTCAAATCAAGTAAACTTTGGACTGGCGCAAAATGATTCCTAAATTTACTTGACTCATAGCGTTATTGGATTGATTACAGTAAATTTTTCTTTATAGTATGTGTATATGAACAGGCTAATTTTCTCTTAAGATTATTTCCTTCTCCACTATCCTTGAATCGATTTAATTGAAATTTAACACGATATCGTCCATTTATGTAGTTAACCAATACAATTAATATAAACAAAATTGCTTCATACATTTTCTAATTAAATCCGAAAAACCATATGAAAAAACGAAAAAACTTTCTGATTTTGATTTGACTTTAATGTAGAATTTGTTATGTTTGCGTAACCAATGCCTTAAATTTTAAGGCAAGGAATTACTTCATATGTTCAAAATTCAAAATTCAAAATTCAGAATTAACATTTTGCCGTACTAGGTGGGTAATATGGAGTACTTTACAGAACGCGACAACAGTAATAATGCCAGCCTTTCTAAAGCCACTTTTGGCTACAATTACTTTTAAATATGCTTCACCACAAAGAAAAGAGATTTGAAATTGATTAATAGTTCTATGCACGTTATTTTCTAAGAATTTTTTCTGGCTTGATATATAAACGTTCAAAGTTCAAGCATTCAGCTGGCAAGTGCAATGTGGTGGCAGTAAAATCACTGAAACAAAGTTTTCCGTTGATAATATTCAAATCTCTTGTACGGAAATTATTGTATGCTTGTATTTGACCAAATTGCGTCAAAAGAATGAAATTAAAAAAAACATTAATAATTTTTTATACACAATACCAT
The DNA here is from genome assembly GCA_963422695.1 of Xylophagus ater. Classification (NCBI taxonomy): domain Eukaryota; kingdom Metazoa; phylum Arthropoda; class Insecta; order Diptera; family Xylophagidae; genus Xylophagus; species Xylophagus ater. The sequence continues at coordinate 32,140,958 of OY730483.1, forward strand.
ATAATTGCTGTTTTGTACATGCTAAACAGAATAGTTCCGCTGATAAGTGAAGTTGATGTTTAAGAAACTGCTTTCCAATAAAATGAATATGTGGAATTCAATTTTGTCCTTCTATGAATATTGACGGTCACCTCTCATACTCGCAGGCCCGATTTACTCACCCTTGCGCTATATCAAGTCATATATAAATATATGGATACTAAATTTGACGCCAATCGATAAAAATACCGTTTCAGTTGTAGCCCAGTCAATGGAACATAAAAAAATGGCTATACATTGAACAAATTATTGCCTTGAAGCTAAATTATTAAGGGTATTCATGAAACGTGGGAATTTTACCGATTGCGTAAATGTATAATTTTCCGAGGAGTGTTGCATGAACGCACCTTAAAGGGTTAGTGTATAAACTGTGTAAATCTTGTCTCATAAATATAATTTTGTCAATTTAATTGTTAAATTTGATTAGTTTCGACTTAACTCCGATATTTTTAACAAAAAATTAGTAGTATTTTTTTAGTTGTCCAAAAAAATTCTTTTTTCCTCCTATAGTAATTGCCAAAGTAACATATGTGTAAGTTTACGAGGTTATTTATGCACCAAAATTTTCGCGGAAATTTCCAGGTTTGTGTATTGCAGTTTCCATAGGAATTTTGACAGTTCATTTACGAGGTGGTAAAATTATGCAGTTTACACGATTTTCGAGGGATTTACACGTTTCCATGAATACCCCTATTATCTTACTTTGGTATACATATTTCTCTAACACAGCCGAAACAAATTTCCTACAGCTTCAAATTATCCATTGGCAATATAACATTCCTATCACAAACTAGCTGTACCCGGCCACGCGTTGCTGTGGCTCAGTCTGGTTAAATCGAAAAAAAAGACAAAGCGTACGTTTCTCGTGTATTTAATTTCACAATGCTTGTGGTTATAAAACATTTTTTGTTGTTCCATTTTCTCTGCAGATATAGAGATTTTCTGGTTTGCCGACTCTAGAACACGCAACATATCATTGTCTGTGTGAGAAGCAATCCGTGTCTAGATCTAAACCGCACAATTTTAAATATTGACCCTGAGCCTTGTTGATGGAGATTGCAAACGCCAATCGAATCGGGAATTCCAATCTCTTAAATTGAAATGACATATCCGTTTGGAATCATAGGAATGCGAGGAATGAGGACATCTTCACCTTTAAAAGGACCTGTCAAGATTGTTGCTTCTACGATGTTGCTCTTTAATTTTTTTACTACAAGCCGCGTGCCGTTGCAAAGCTTTGGCTGGTTGATCTTTCGCAACATGATAATTCGCACACCCACTTTCAACTGCAGTCTGTCCGGTGGCATCCCTGGCAGATCGAGTGAATTCAAAAATTCTCTTGGATAATTAACCGCTTCATCTGCTTCCACAACAGTGTCGATGGACTTCTATATGACCACCTCGCTTTGAATGTTAGACTGAATAATATTGTTAAGTTCGTAGACGTCTTGGTTCTTGGCCGCAGGAATGGTTCGTTCACTTAGCCAATCGTGATTCTTGTAATTGGTTTGAATATTGGGAAATACTTTTTCAACCAATTCTTCTTTTGACGTCACTAAATTACAGAAGTTATGAGGCAATGAAATTCGTCCTGACGTGAGATCAACCGGCACCTTTCTGTTCCTAATTTCCAGCCATTGTTGTGAGAATATCTCTGCTGACCGATCATTTTGCAGCTGTAGTCGCATATTTTTAGTTAATTTTAACGTCTTTACGCGTCGCCGCGAAGTAGAGTATTTCAGACAGGCATTTATTTCATCCTGTTGGAATTCAACAAAAATATTTTTTGTTGAAATATGTTTTTTTATTTTTAAAAAAAAAAAGTAATATTTGTAAAATTGAAAAATTCATTCACCGGATGCAAATATTTTATTTCAATTTATGATCAGGTGAATGAATTTTTCCGTTAATTTTGATTAATTAACAAATTTAATTTTAATAATTTCAATACGATATTTTCCAACCGCGAAATAAAAAAAATTCAAAATGATTAAGGGCAATGCACCCACCTGTAAATTTTTGTACAGTTTGCAATTCGGCATAATTATAATTATTAATTTTGTAAAATGTTTTTTCATTCAGTTAGTTTTCTCGCGATAAACCGTGCATTGCTCACCAAAATTTAGTAATAAATGTCGCGTTACATTTGTGTGTAAAAAGCAATTTTGTAGAAATTTAACATAAAAAAGTTGTGATAATAAAGGTGAAATTAATTTTATAAAATTTGTTTTTATTTTTTGTGTTTTTTTTTGGTTTTTTTCATTAAATTCTTTCGAGATTGGCCCTTCGAGCCGGCTATTATTTTTTATTATTAACCACAACATTTGTACTAGCAAATAAAATAATAAAATTATTACATTTAAAGTGTTTTGTGAGTTTTATTATTAAATTAAATCAAGTGCTACAAGAACATCACAGCGGTAAGTGAAGTATATATTATCATTGTAAATTTATTGACTATTTCCCAATATTGTCAGAGTATTCAGTTTCCTTTTTTTCTGTGCGTTTTATAATCAAATTTTTGTGTTTCCGTGTTCTATTATTAAGCAAATGGAGAATTTAGTCAATGCACAACTCATCAATGAACATGAATTTGACAAATTCATAATCAACCTAAAGAAAACATCCAAAGATAAAAGATCTGAAGGATTTTTGACGAAAAAACAAGAATGCTTAGATGAGTTGTGGACAACTATAAAAGATACAAACAGAAAAATGCTTGAGATTTTTTCCGAATCAAATGAAACATTGCCTTATTTTAAACTAGACACATTTTCTGATCTTGAAGAAAACTATTGTACGGCTTCTAGTTTCATTTATGACCACTTAAAACTATTTAAAGTACCCTCTGGAAGTCATAATTCAGACAATAAAAAAAGTGATTGTGAAAGTTCTGAATTAAAGTTGCCACGAATTGCAATTCCTCGGTTTTCGGGAAATTACCAAACATGGACATCGTTCCACGATTTATTTGTGGCAATCGTTCATAGCAACAAACAAAAATCAAATGCGCAAAAACTACACTATCTCAAGACTGTGCAAATTACAGATGTGAACTATTTATCAGCGTGGGAAATTTTAGTGAAAAGATACCAAAATAATCGAGCACTAGTTAAGCCACAATTAAACATTCTTATGACTTTTCAGGTGAATCCACAAGTGGTTTAAAGACAATGTTGGATGTTACCGAAGTTCTGGAAGCACTTAAAGGTTTAAGAATAAACATTGATAATTGGGATCCACTTTTGATTTTTATTTTGTCGCAGAAATTAAGCAGAGAAACTATTTCTCATTGGGAACTTTTATTGAGCGCGAGAGTTAATGCTTGCCATACCTACAATAGAAGACTTTAAAGTGTTTTTAGAAAGCAGATTTCGCACGTTAGAAGCAATTTCAGCTTCAAATACAACAAATTCTCAAATTGATAAAAATCTGCGTGGAAATAAGAAGCCACTTGTAAAACGTTCTCATGTGGCCATGACCACAACCAAGTGCCCGATCTGTTCAGATGATCACCGATTACGAAATTGTACAAAATTTCTCAATATGACGATAAAGGATCGACATGATTTTATAAAAAAGCATCAACGATGTTTCAATTGTTTGGCACTGTCTCACTCTTCACAAGATTGTAAAAACCCGATGAATTGTCAGAAATGCAATAAACGACATAACACGCTTTTGCATTTTGATCGTGAATTAAACAAAAATAAATCACCTCAAGGTCAAGCAAGTCCACGAGGTAGTCGAGACAATTCGAATTTGGTGAATGTTTTAAATGTCACACCGAGTCAAAATTCTCAGCCATCAAATGTAAACTCAACTCACAATGATGTGATTCGTGATACGAATCATTTTGCTTCTCATTTTACCAAGGATATGTGTTCTAAAACTGTATTATTGGCTACAGCTTTGGTACACATTTTTACACCAAAGGGCGAGATAGCAGTTTTACGAGCTCTAATAGATCAAGGGCCTCATGCCTCGTTTATTACAGAAGATGCAGTTCAACGTCTGCAATTATTTAGAAAACCCACGCATGCAGTAGTAAGTGGACTTGGAACAAAACAAGCTGATGTTATTCACAGTTCGATTTCATGCAAAATAACATCCCATTTTCGTTCTTCTTATGAAGGTCAATTAGATGCCTTTGTACTTAAAAGGTTGACAGGTTTATTGCCAGCACAAAATGTAGCGAGACAATCATGGCCTCATATCGAGGGATTAGAGTTAGCTGACCCAAATTATTATGTTGCACAAAAGGTCGATATTTTATTGGGTTCAGATATTCATGCTGATATTATAAAGGAAGGTGTTATTAAGGGACTTACTGGTACACCCTTAGCACAAGAAACATCATTAGGGTGGATCTTATCAGGCCAACTCTTCACCACAAGACGACATCAATCTTCGTTTCACGTCAAGATTTCTTCTGTAACTGATGACAATTTGGAATTTCTGTTACGACAGTTCTGGGAGCTTGAAAACATCTCATCAGAGCGCAAGCTTAGTCCTGATGAAGAAGAGTGTGAGAATCAATATGCAACAACTCACAGAAGAGATGATGATGGCCGATACATCGTTAGATTGCCTTTCAAAGGGGAAGGTTTACCAAGAATTCTGAACTCTAAACCAAATGCTTTCATTCGTTTGTTACAAATGGAAAAAAGATTTCGACAAAGCTCAGACCTACTTATCAAATACGTGAAGTTTATGGAAGAATACTTGAACCTTGACCACATGGAAGAAGTTAGCGAGTCTTACATTGAATCCAAAAATACCACAAGCAGAACATATTTTTTGCCACACCATGCTGTACTTAAAGAAGACAGCACAACTACAAAGCTACGAGTAGTTTTTGATGCTTCAAGTAAAAATAAAGGGCAACAATCTTTGAATGACAATGTTCATATTGGACCTACCTTACAAGATGAACTCAGTGTAATTCTACTTAGGTGGCGAAAACACCAAGTAGTATTTACAGCTGACATTGAGAAAATGTACCGTCAAATACTAGTGGCAAAAGATCATCAAGATTTCCAAAGAATATTATGGCGAAATAGTACTGCTAAACCTATACAAGAATTTAGATTGAAAACAGTAACATATGGAATGTCATGTGCTCCCTATTTGGCTATTCGTACACTAAGACAATTGGCAAGTGATGAAAAAGACGATTTCCCCGTGGCATCAAAAACCACTCTTAAAGACTTTTACGTTGATGATGTTATCTCAGGAGCCAATAGTGTAGAAGAGGCTTTGGAGATCCAAAACCAATTACGCGGTATGCTTTGTCGAGGAGGGTTCTATTTACGAAAATGGACTAGCAATTATGAAGAAATTGTAAAAAATGTACCAAATGAAGATCGAGAGTTGAAGGAGCCATTTGATATTGAATTCAATGAAACCGTAAAGACCCTTAGAGTCCACTGGAATCCTGTGAATGATGAATTTAGTTTTTGTATAAAATTGCAATCTGCGAATAAACCAGTTACAAAGCGTTTGTTCTTAGCAGAAGTAATAGTTGCTAAAATAATGTTCCAACAACTCTGGTTAAGTGGAATAGGTTGGGATGATGAACTTCCTGATCTATTAGCATTACAATGGGAAAAGTTTCGTAAAGAGCTTCATGATATACAAAACATTAAAATACCACGGTGGATTAATTACAAGAAAGAAATAAGTGAATTCGAATTACATGGGTTTTGCGATGCTTCCATACATGCATATGCTGCTGTAGTTTATTTTCGTTGTGTAGATAAAGAAGGAACTGTTCACGTGTCATTACTGCTATCAAAAACTAGAGTTGCTTGTTAAACAGATAAGTCTACCTCGTTTGGAATTATGTGGTGCGGTTTTGATCAGTAAATTATTAAAGAAAGTCAAAGACTCCATGCAAATAGAGTCAATGACAATACATGCATGGACAGATTCTACTATCGTACTGGCATGGTTGCGTGCTTTACCAAATAAATGGAAAACCTTTGTCGCCAATCGGGTAAGCGAGGTTCAACAAAATTCAAATATTAGTCAATGCAGACATGTTATTTCAAGTGACAACTCAGCCGATTGTGCTTCAAGAGGCTTAACACCATCTATTTTAAAACAACATACATTATGGTGGTCTGGTCCTGAGTGGCTAAAATCATCTTCAGAAATGTGGCCTACCGGGTTATTAGACATCGGAGAAACGCAACTAGAAGAAAAGGGACCACGAATATCGTCAAATTTGGCAGCAATAGATGTTGATATTTTAGGAATATATTCTAGTCTTAGACGATGTATAAGAGTGGTCGCCTATTGCTTTCGGTTTTGTCATAATCTGCGGGTTTGTGAGAGTGAGAGAAGATACCAGCATTTGCGCATAAGTGAACTAACAAACGCCACTAAAACTATTATCAAAATTGCTCAACATATTAACTTTCATTACGAAATCACTTGTTTAAAAAACAACAAAAATTTACCTGAAAGGAGCAGGATACAGAATCTAAACCCATTTTTGGACCAGGAGACGATCTTGCGAGTCGGGGGTCGTCTTAACAATGCATATTTATCTTACGATGAAAAGCACCCAATAATTCTATCAGATAAAGGCCAATTGACTAAATTAATAATTGATGATTCCCATCGCAATACTGTTCATGGAGGAACGCAATTAATGTTAAATGTTATTAGGAAAAAGTATTGGATATTACGTGCTCGAATGATAGTAAAGCCCCAAATCCATAAATGTGTTAAATGTTATAGACATTCAATCAATTAATGGGAGAGCTTCCCGAACCAAGAGTTAAAGTAACTAGACCATTTTGCCACACGGGAATTGATTACAGTGGTCCTGTTACTATAAAAGAATCAAAATGTCGAGGTAGAGTAGAGACTTCGAAGGGCAGTTCAGTTAGAAGCAGTCAGTGACATGACAACTGATGCTTTCTTGGCAGCATTCAGTCGATTTACGTCTCGAAGAGGTCTGTGTACAGATTTGTACAGTGATTGTGGTACAAATTTCGTTGGAGCAAATGCTCAGCTGATTCGAGACAAATTGAAGTACCAAAAAGAGATTGCAGAGGAAGTGAAAAATATTTTAAGTTCAAAAGGAACAGAGTGGCATTTTATTCCGCCCGCATCTCCAGATTTTGGTGGGTTGTGGGAAGCTGGAGTTAAATCCATGAAATACCATTTAAAACGCGTATTGGGCAATGCATTACTTACGTTCGAAGAAATTTCTACAGCATTGGCACAAATTGAAGCGTGCTTAAATTCTCGTCCGTTATGTCCAATGAGAGCAGATCCAGAGGACTGCACAGCATTAACTCCTGGTCATTTCTTAATTGGTGACATGTTGCTTTCTTCACCATATCCGAACTTAATTGATAAAAATGTACCATTGACTAAACGCTGGTTAATCATCAAAAGAATGCAACAAGAATTTTGGAAAAGATGGTCTTCAGATATGTACCTAGATTGCAACAGCGCCAAAATGGATCTTAAAGCAACCAAATGTACAAAAGGGAAATTTGGTGTTAGTTAAAGATGAACGATTACCTCCATGTAAATGGTTATTAGGTCGTGTCATTGAATTACAACAAGGTGCGGATTCATTAGTGAGAGTTGTCACAGTTCAATGTGAAAATAGCATTTTCAAACGCCCTATCACCAAAATTTGTATGCTCCCTATACAAGATAATGAAGTTAATAAAATAGAGACTGTCTAAGAATATTAACCAATTAATTTAAAATTGATAGACAACATTTTAATATAAGTTAATAACTAGTTAATGTATTTATAAAAATTTTAAAATCCTACAGTACAACGTCATATCATAATCATGGACTTACGGTTACGGTTACTTACGGTTTCAATTTTTGTATTAATAATATTAATGTACAAAACAACAGTAGTAACAACTTTAATTTCCTACGATTGCGGCCATGAGAGAGTAAATTTTAGTGCTATTTCATTACTAGACGTTGGGAAGTGTCTATTCGAAGACACAAATGTAACTCATGAAAAAGAAGATATTCAACTTCTTCAAGTCAGCGAAGTGGCCAGCGTACACGTGTACCAGTGCAAGGTCAATATTATTCAATCTGTTTTTAAATGTGGAATGTTTAGTCACCTTAGTCTGGTTCGTGGCGGTCTAAGCACATATATAGTAGATATATCCAGAGAAGAATGCATGAATGTACATGAACTTGGAATATATAAATTACAAAGTAGCCGACTAATTGCTGATATTAAAGCTAACTCATCGTCATCCTATACAGAAACAGTCTCTGGAACCATTGATATTGATGGCAACTGCAACGGAGCCCCTTATACTTCTGGGGCAACATTTTGGGATAGTGTTGTAGTCACTCATGTAATGGAAATCACCATAATCGATTATATGAGTACTGTTCGATAAGAGGACAACCAAGTCATACTAAGAAAGGATATTACCTGCCCATATTTAAAATGTACCGATCCTGAAAATGGGATGAGCTTTTGGAACATGATTGCTGATGGCTCTTGCGAAGCATTACAATATGATGTTTTGTGGCAAGGAAGTGCAATGAAGATTAGAAACTTTAATAACTACAGTGCACCAATCGGAAATCTTGTTTACACTGTCAATTCTGGTGACACCGTCTTCGCACTAGAAATTAAGAAACCTGTGTCAGTGTGCCGTTTTAATGGATTTCAAACTGAACACCCTCGTTTGGTAATTCTACCAAAGGCTTCGGAAAATTATTGGTTTTCGAAGAGAACTGTAAATACTAAAAATTTTGATTTGTTTACGTACATAAATTCTAAATTTGTGTACACCGAGCGCCATATCAGATTTCAAGTGGAACAATTGTATACAAATATCTTGAAAAGGAAGTGCGAATTAGAAAGAGATATGCTACGCACACAAATCAGCATGGCACCTCATCATCCAGCAGAATTTGCTCTAATGAGCATGAAAGAGTTCGGTTATACTGCCTTACCTCGGGGAGAACTAGAATATTTGGTCAAATGTCAACCGGTAGAAGTTATGATTCGAAAGTCAGATCGATGCTTTCTGGAACTACCAATTACATATGATGAACGGAATTTTTTTATGTCACCAACCACACATCTAATTCAACAACACGGAACCGAAATACCCTGTTCAACAATGATGAGTCCACGATATTTTATAAATGGAAAATGGTATGGTTTCAATCCGTATATACACCGCCTGAAAACGCCAAATGTACTAATGCCATCAAGTGAGTCTGGTATTTACACCATGGAGTCCATTGAAGAATTGCGGAGACAAATTATGTATCCCTCGGAACGTCAGGCAATTAGCAATATTTTAACACAAAGAGTGCTAGGAGCAAATGTCGACAACCAAAACGTGAATATTTTGCATCTTTTAACTCCAGAATCTATGAACGTGTTAGTCAATTCAATTGGAGAACGTGTCTGGGGAGCATTCAGTTGGCTTGGAAATATTTGTTCAGGCTTTGTAGGAATATTCTGTGTATCTGAATAATAAAATTTTTAATCGACACTTAATATAAAAATAATTCAAGGGACTTTTGGCTAGAGTTGGAGAATTTGTGCAGCTTTTTCGAATTCAGAAACTAATTGTCTTTTACATCAATACCATTATGCTAGAAATGAAGAGTCCAACGTTGAATTGACAGTTGTGACAAATCATGATCAAAGACCACAGATTGAATTGCCAAGCATCAAAGTGAACGAAGATAATCAAGTACAATCAATGGTATCAACAGAACCACAAACACCGTTCGTTTATCCAACAATATAAATTTACAACATTCCTATTTATCCTCCTTATCCCAAAGTAAGTCAATAATTTGTACCTATTTATATACTTCACGCAACATCTATTAGGCGAGTTGAGGCGGCTATTTGTTTTTAAAAACAAAAACCTCTTGTTCCAGAGTTATCACGATGTCAAACATGGAGGAAATGCCGTTTGATTCGGCTAACTAATGATTTTTTTCAGGTACTACTTCACAACCATAAATGGATTTTAGCGTTGAAACCACAACGTTTCACTGGCCGGGAGAATGTTGGAATTCAACAAAAATATTTTATTTCAATTTATGATCAGGTGAATGAATTTTTCCGTTAATTTTGATTAATTAACAAATTTAATTTTAATAATTTCAATACGATATTTTCCATCCGGGAAATAAAAAAAAATTCAAGTTGATTAAGGGCAATGCACGCACCTGTAAACTTTTGTACAGTTTGCAATTCGGCATAATTATAATTATTATTTTTGTAAAATGTTTTTTCATTCAGTTAGTTTTCTCGCGATAAACCGTGCATTGCTCACCAAAATTTAGTAATAAATGTCGCGTTACATTTGTGTGTAAAAAGCAATTTTATAGTAATTTAACATAAAAAAAGTTGTGATAATAAAGGTGAAATTAATTTTATAAAACATTTGTGTTTTTATTTTTTGTGTGTTTTTTTTTTGGTTTTCTTCATTAAATCCTTTCGGTATTTAACACATCCGCTGGTGTCGATCGAGGAATTACAGATAATGTTTGCCTGAAATCGCCTGCAAACAATATTAATGCGTTCCCAAATGGTCTGATATTTGCACGTAAGTCTTACAATGATCGATCAAGGGCCTCGAGCGATTTTTTGTGCGCCATTGTGCATTTATCCCAAACAATAAGAGTGCATTTCTGCAATACTTTTCCCATGTCGGATGCTTTGGAAATGTTGCATGTGGGACTTTCAATGAATTGAATGTTTAATGGCAATTTCAAAGCGGAATGAGCCGTTCTTCCACCACTTGGGAATCCCCTCTTTTGCTATTCAACTGGGTATATCCAGCAGTGCACAGACCCAAACAATTCATGTTTTATCATGAATTCCATCAGCGATTTCAGCTTCTGTTTGAAAACAGGTGCTGTTATGTCATGCCTATCCACCGGCGATTGGCCAGGAAGTAAGAGCTTTTGTATTGTAAATCGTGCCAAGCTGGAAATTTCATCTAAGATTTTGTTAAATTCAGCATTTTCATTTTTAAATGCCTTTTTTGGTTTTAGGGTTTCCAAAAAATGAGACTCTACTTATTAAATGTCTTTCGGCTGTGGGTTTTCAAAATGTTACGCCAATTAGTAGAGTAGATTATAATTTTAAATTTAATTTTGTATGTTTAAACAAACTTGATTTTTGGCATAAACCCTATTTTTTAGCTCGTTTTATAATTTTCGGGGGGAAAAAATTTTCCTTTCACACGTAAGTTTGATATATTTTGTATTAAAATGGGCGAATTTTCATTATTGCTGTACAAAAAAAATGTTTTTATAGGCTTTATTTAATTGCTAGGAGGTAACCCGTCCTATGACGGCTTCCTAATAATTTCGGTTTACAAATCGCTGTAAATTAACAAAATGTATTCAAGCGTAGCACCTTAATTCGTAACATAATAAATCTTTTACCCCGTTCTAGTAGCACCACTGGTGACATATATCATGTCTTAAGTCGATATATTCAGAATGCACATTATTTACCCCGCAACACCCCCAGCGAAGATATTAAATTGATCCCATTTCTCAGGTTGGCAAAATAGCTTCCGTCAAACATATATTACGTAAAGGCAAAAACCTCTATAGAGTAGGGGCCTAAACAACCGCAGCGCCAAAGTGGTGAGACATAGAACTATTATATCTTCGACAGAAAAAATCCCCAAGAAAACGTCCGAAACTTTGCCGAACACTGTAATCGTGTGTGACGTCTACATACCAAGTTCCAAGCGCCAAAGCGGTAAGGGATAGAACTGTTTGGTCTTCGACGGAAATAATTCTCGTGATAACCTGCATAACTTTGCCGAACATTGTACTCGTGTGTGACTAATATATACGAAGTTCAAAAGTTTGTACTGACTGCAGCGCCAAAAGGGTGACAGATAAAACTATACGGTCTTCCAAAGAAATAGTCCCTATGAAAAGTTCCACAACTTTGGTGAACATTGTAATTGCGTGTGACCTCTATATAAAAAGATTAAAAGATTTTATTGACTCCAGCGATAAAGCGGTGAGAGATAGAACTGTATGGTCGTCCACAGAAATAGTCCGCATGAAAACCTCCACAACTTTGCTGAACATTCCAATCGTGTGTGACCTTTAAATACGAACTTCAAAATTTTGTGTTGCCTTCAGCGCTACAGCGGTGAGAGCTGGAACTATACGGTCTGCGACAGAAGAAATCCCCATGAAAACCTCCATAACTTTGCCGGACATCGTAATCGCGTGTGACCTCTAAATACGAAGTTCCACAATTTTATTGACTCCAGCGCCAAAGTGGTGAGAGATAGAACCGTTTGATCTTCGACAGAAATAATCCCCATGAAAACCTCCACAACTTTGCTGAACATTGTTATTGCGTGTGACTTCTATATAAAAAGTTTGTAAATTTGTATTGCCTTCAGCGTCAAAGCGGTGGGAAATGGAACTTTGCCATGTACGTTAGAATGTCCGGCATGCAAATCTTAATAAGATTGCCTCAGGTCAGAATCATGTCCGATGTATATTTCAGATTATAAATGAGGTTTTCTGAAATAAGCTTTCAAGCCCCCTTTGTAACCCCTCCGACCCCCAATCTCCCCGGAAACAAAATTTCTCCACGTTTCAAGTAATTCTCTACAACATATCAAAAAGTGTTTTTTTTTTTTGCTCAACGAATTTTCTTTGCTGACAATATAGGACGGACAGAAGGAAAGATAGAAGGATTAGCCTTTTACATATATAATAATTAATCCAACATAATTTAGTAAAAAATTCGTTTTTTTGATTCAACTTTGAATCCACATCTAAATACCCCTCGTTTTTTTTAATTAAAACTACCAGTGACAGTAATTTTTTTTGAGAAATTGGGGGCAATTCTTAAAATTCGTCGAAGATTTTGAAAATTCAGCCTTGTCAATTATAAATACCTTTTTTTTGGCTTTAAGCTTTCCAAAAAATGAGAAATGAAATGGCTTTCGGTTATGGGCTTACAAAATTTTACGCCATTTAGTAGATATAGAATGTGCTCGTTACATTTCAATAAACAGGATCTAAAGCGAATAATTCAATTTTGTACGCTTAAGAGAAAATTGTTTTTTGGAATAAATACCGCAAACATTTTTCGCAATTCTGATGTTCCAGAATACATAAGCATTAAGCCCATTTAAAGTGTTGCCCCTTCTAATTAATATTTTTAACGCCGCCACTACGCCCATCTTTATTTTTATAATATAAGCGTATTGATGTAGGCGTGTATGAGTAAGAGTAATCACGTTTTCTCGTTGCAAGTCAACGAATTATTAGATGCTTGTGGCTTTGCATTAGTGACTGATTTTTTCAAATCAATTATTACTTGACTCAGGTGCAACATAGGTAAATAAAAATTATATATAAACATGGTCATAATCAAATAGGACATTCTGTAAAAGTTTCAAAGCAATTGGTCAAGAAGTTTCGGAGATTACCGGTTAGGAACAAACGAACATTTACGATTTTATTTATATAGATATATGATATTTCTGATATATATCATTTTTCTAGAGTAGCTTAATATTTCTCATTGCAGGAGCATTGCATTTCTCGGAAATATATTAAATATTAAATTGTTTAAAAAGGATATAATAATTCTTCGGTAGACTGTTTTTTGTGCACAAATTATATTGTATTTCCCGGAAAGATAATAAACCTCGGACAGACTTAATATATACCCCCTGACACTTGATTAGAGCCATTTTTGTTTTTATCGTCATTTATGGCATAATGGTGCAAATTCTTATACCATGCTTCCATCTCCCTCAAATCTCGAGATTTTGCTAGATTTCGCCAAATCTACATCCAAATCCACTAGATTTCCCATACAAATAGAGGATTTCTAAATCTCGAGATTTCAACGAGATTTCAACAAAATCTCCTTCGAAATCTCCTAACATTTTTGTGTCAACCCTGCAAACTTATTCCGCGCTATTCAGCCGGTATCAAAAATGGCAAATGGACGACCCTTTTTAATAATTTGGTGTGTATACTGCTTGATCACCCTGAGAACTGAATGGACACTAGCCGTAATGCCCACTTTCCCTTTAATTTTGCGAGCAGTTGCCGCAGAATTCGATGCATCCCGTAATATGACCCTATGTTCCCGTTCGACAGTTGCTTTGGATGTGTGTCCTTTTCCATTTTTTCCGTAATTTTCTTTGTTTTTGAGAAGATTATTTATAGTCCAAGGATCTCGACCAATTCGCCTGGCAATAACGCGATTGGAATAATTTTTTTCTTTCAATGAAGTGATTTTTCCAACTTCCGTTTCGGTTAGTGATTTTCCAGGCCCCATTTCTGTCCAGGTGGAACAATAACTTCACTAAGGTAAAGCAGACAAATAACACACTTGGTTTTTAACGATGACTTGTTTTTGGAAGACCCGCGTTCGCCTTGAAAGTCTGAAATAAACTGGTGACTCTAATCAAATGTCTCGGCGCAAGTAGCCAAAAAAGACAAAAGTGGGAATTTCCACTCGAGCATGGGTTATTCCCACATCTGGGTCATCAGGTAGAATAGAATAATGCGCAACTAATATTACGGAAAAAGTTTCTAAGAATTTGCACCATTATGTCATAAATGGCGATAAAAATAAAAATGGCTCTAATCAAGTGTCAGGGGGTGTATCTGATACAAATACAATATAATATATCTGATATGTATTATATCAAACCATACAAGATATTTTCGATCAAAGTGACAAATGACGCCAAAAACGTGTTTATAAAAAAATTCGAAATTATTCTTTGTAGAATATAATTTATTATTTTAGGTAAGTATTACTTTATATCTTCTTCTAATCAAATACAAAATAGTCGTTTATAATTTTAACTTAAACACTAGGAACTTATTTCTTGCTATCTGTTGGCCAAACTCATGCGAAAGGAAAATTGTATATATCATGTATAAAACTACGACTTTCTCTTCAAGGCGTTGGTTTTGCGTCGAAAAGACCTAGGTTATCAAAAATTATAGGTTATATGTTAACTCAACAGTATATTTTACTTAATTATAAGTGTTGCTTTTATATTCACGTACAAATTTGAAAACTTCTAACAGCACAGATAGCACAGAAAACCAAACATATGCCTTAGCATTTGTGCAAAACAATTGATGCCCTTGGGAAGCCATAAAAGCCAACTGAAAGTTGTGTGTTAAAGCTCGTTAAGAATTTTTACCAAATCCTACAAATGCCACCAGTCAATATTGTTCCAACTATCCAGGATTATGCTCTAGAACTCTGATTTAAATTACAAGAATTATTTTTTAATGATATTTCTGGATGACCCATGACATATCTCCTTCTTTTTCACAATGATCATTATCCTTGTCATTCGAAAAGGTTGAAAAAATTCTATTTTGGATATACAATAATTTTCAAAATTCAAAAATACTCATTTTGATTCAATAAAATTAATTTTTTAAAATTGTTTTTCAGTAAATTTTAAGGAATTTTCAGAATAATAACCATTTTCCCTCCTTTTAAGTTTAGGTGAAAGAAGAAAACGTGTCAAAATCCAATGAAATTTTTAAAATGTTCACATGTTCACAAAATTTGGCAAAAATTTGGGACCTCTTCACAATTTCATTTGATAATTATAACGATAAGGATATGTATGAAGTTGTGACGAAAAATATGATACATGGACCTTGCGGTACACTGAATCCAAATTCACCATGCGTGATAGATAGAAAATGCTCTAAGCGATATCGTCGAACATTAGTATCCAATACAGTTACAGGAAACGATGGATATCCTTTATACAGAAGAAGATCAGCTGAAGTTGGCGGTAAATTAGCAAACATACAAATGTGAAACGTTGAAATAGAAGTAGATAACCGGTGGGTTGTTCCATATTCACCTTTGTTATCAAAAACATACAAAGTGGACATAAACTGGGAATACTGTAACTCCGTTAAAACGACCAAATATATTTGTCAGTACGTGAATAAAGCCAGCGACATGACAGTTTTTGGCGTGCAACCAGAAAGAGATGATAGTAATGCGGTCATATGTATCGATGAAATCGCACAGTATCACACTGGAAGATACATAAGAAGCAATGAAGCTGTATGACGAATTCTTTCATTTCCAATACATGAACGAAAACCAACTGTTGTTCACTTAGCAGTACATCTTTGAAAATGGCTAACGCGTTTATTTCACAGCTCCAAATGTGCAACAAATAGCCTTGAATCCGCCGGCTACAACGTTAACTGCTTTCTTCACGTTATGTTAAATTGACGCGTTTGCGAAAACACTGCTGTATTCGGAATTACCTACGTATTACACTTGTAATGCGAGTAGAAAATCATTTGGACGACGCAAACGAGGAGAGCGAGTTGACGGACAACCTGGCATATTCAAAGAAACTACGATAGGCAGAGTGTACAGCGTGCATCCCAATCAAGGTGAATGCTTCTTTCTTCGCATGCTGTTGATAAACGTGTCCGGTCCAACCTCTTTCCACCAATTGTGAATCGTCAACGGTGTTACACATGCCACTTTCCGCAGTGCATGTCAGGCTCTGAATTTATTGTTGGCATCGTTGATTAGAAAATTCCTTTCATTGTCATCGTTGAAAATTTGGCGCTCAAAGAATTTTCTTTGACAGCGACAACGCTGGTAAGCTCTTATGACCTGAGAAATCATAAGACTCAGTGGCCCTAAGACTTTTAATTTCCTTTCTTTGCGTTTGATAGCGTCGTTGAAAAACAACGATTTTCTTCGTTTTTCATAGCATCATCCGAAAATAACATTTTTTCTTCATTTTTCGTAGCATCATTGCAATCAGTGCTATCGACCTGCTTTAGTTCATATAAATAATGCCTCGCAGAATATCAAACTGAAGTCGTCGTACTCGCGGAGCGGAAGCAGTAATTGTAAATCAAACTGAGGATGAACAGGCATCAGCCAACCACCGAAACAGAGAAAGATTGGCTCAAATACGTGCCGAGGAAGCAGCAGAGGGACGTGCAGCCAGAATTGAGGATGCACGGTTGCAAGCACGGCAATTTCTTTTTGCAGCTTCAGATCTGCTTCGTTCTCAACAGAATGAACGCAACAGGCTGAGAGTGGCTGAAAGACATCAACGACAAACTGCAGATCAACGTAAAACAAGACTCTGTGCACAGCAATCACGCGATTACAATCGCCTTGGATTCCGCTACTACCCAGCTGATGATTATAGTTTCAGCCCGCATGTTTTAATCGGCACTGTGACTGAAGTGTGTCCTTATTGCAAGGCTCTGAAATTTAATGGAGAAATGAAAGGAATTTGTTGCGCCGCCCGAAAAATTAAACTGCCTCAACTTGGAGAACCGCCAGAGCCATTAAAAAGTTTGCTTGTTTCCGTTTCCAGATTGTCACCATAAATTCTTACAATATTCTACAATCTTCATCGGTGATGACAATGATGAATTAAATGCACGCTGCGTAATTTCTACCGGCACAAAAAGGTCCATCGATTCCCAATTGCAAGAGCTTCTTCACGAAAAAAACAATTTGGGGCGTTTGTTCAAAACCGCAACTATGATACATGGACCTTGCGGTACACTGAATCCATATTAACCATGCATGATAGACGGAAAATGCTCTAAGCGATATCGTCGAGCATTAGTATCCAATGCAGTTACAGGAAACGATGGATATCCTTTACACAGAAGAAGATCAACAGAAGATGGCGGTAAATTAGCAACCCCTAGCATATTCAATGAAGCTACGATAGGCAAACTCTACACCGTGCATCCCAATCAAGATAAATTCTTCTTTCTTCGCATGCTGTTGATAAATGTGTGCGGTCCAACCTCCTTCCACCAATTGAGAATTGTCAACGGCGTTACATATGTCACATTTCGCAGCGCATGTCAAGCTCTGAATTTATTGGAGAACGAACGAGACTGCAATGTAGGCACTAATGACGCGTGCAACAAATCACATCCACATCACATTGTGCATTGTTTGCAAGTATATTGACCGCCTGCTCTCCTTCATCTCCAACAGAGTTATGGACGAAATCTAAATCGCACATGGCTGCAGATATTTTCCGTCGAAAACGCATGGAAAATTCAAATATGAACATGGATTTCACAGCAGAAATATACAACAATGTATTGATAGTGATTGAAGATTTGTGCTCTGAAATCGCGAACAAAGTTCTCAATCGATTGCGAATGCCATCAACACATCGATCTGCTGCAGTTTTGTATGATGTAGAATTGCGTCGTGAACAGAATTACAACACGGGTGATCTTTTGTCCTATGTGCAATCAAATATTCCTAAGCTAACGTTTGAGCAAAAGAGCATTTACGATCAAATAATGCAAACTGTCAATAACGGAATTGGAGATGCGCCAAGAGGAACTGGTAAAACGTTCCTAATGAGATTGATTCTGGTCGCAACTCGATCCCAAAATGACATAGCATTAGCTCTTGCGTCGTCCGGAATAGCTGTGACATTGCTACCAGGTGGAAAAACTGCTCATTCTGCTTTGAAATTCCCATTAAACATTCAATTCATTAAAAATCCCACATGCAACATTTCCAAAGCATCCAGCATGGGAAAAGTATTTCAGAAATGCAAACTTATTGTTTGGGATGAATGCACAATGGCGTACAAAAAATCATTCGAAGCCCTTGATCGATCATTGTAAGACTTACGTCCAAATATCAGACTATTTGGGAACGCATTAATATTGCTTGCAGGAGATTTCAGGCAAACATTACCTGTAATTCCTCGATCGAAACCAGCGGACGAAAGAAATTCTTGCCTGAAACACTCTACTTTGTGGCGACGCGTAAAGATGTTAAAATTAACTACAAATATGCGAGTCCAGCTGCAAAATGATCGGTCAGCAGAGATATTCTCACATCAATTATAAGAATCACGATTGGCTGAGTGAACGAGCTATTCTTGCGGCCAAGAACAAAGACATCTACGAACTTAACAATATTATTCAGTCAAACATTCAAAGTTAGGCAGTCACATACAAGTCCGTTGACGCTGTTGTGGAACCAGTTGAAGTGGTTAAATATGCACTCAATCTGCCACCGCAGACCTTTCAAAGGTGAAGATGTCTTCATTCTTCGCTTTCCTATAATTCCAACGGAAATCCCATCTCAATTTAAAAGATGGCTTTTCATATGGACATTTACATGTTGCGTGTTCTAGAGTCGGCAAGGCAGACAATCTCTATATCTGCACAGAGAATGGAACAACAAAATATATTGTATACCCACAAACATTGTGAAATTAAACATATTAGAAACGCCGACTTTCTCTTTTGCATTTAACCAGAGTAAGCCACAGCAACGCATGGCCGGGTACGGTTAGTATATATTTAATTAAATTCATTGAAATGTAAAAAAATGGATGCCGCCTATTCAAACATTAAGTGATGCAGATATATATACATGTAGGAATTCATTAATTCCTGTGAAGTACTGTTTGGGCCATTAACCGACCTTCATAGTGCAATATTGCATATGAGTATTTTTAAATACTGTTTAGGTCATTAACCAACCTTAAGAACTACCGATATTAGTTACTGATGTTTGGTTCAATAACCGACCTTGAAATAGAAAAGGTTATAAAAAGGAACTTTTTGGAATAAAAAGGCAATCGAAAAGTAGAAAACGAAAAGGCGTAATGTTAAGTAAAATCTAAAAGTAAAGATTATAAGAGAAGTTATAAAACCGGAAAAGTTTATAGTGTAAAAAACATTTTTTTTATAAACAATAAACAATAAAATAATGATTAGACAATAAAAAACAAAAAAAGAAACCATTCAATTTTTTATTATTTAACATTTTTCAAATAAATTCCCTACATACATATATATAAATTAACTACATTTAATCTAGCCTCGGACAATTTAAATTGGTATTGGAGATCATCTTTTTATATGTCACCAATAATGAATTATATGCGTTGTGCGAATTGGGGAAAAAGAGCTTTATTGTAACGTGTGATTCAAACCTTACTTTTTTTTCAATAGGATTTTTTTGACAGATCACGCGTGACTAGCGTCATTCTGATTTGTCATTTTTGTTCAGTATTGTATGGCAATTCATCATGTCAAGACTTACATCTGAGCAACGTTTACAAATCGTTCAATTGTATTACGAAGAAAATCCGGAATTTTCAAGCCAAATTTTGTTTAGTGATGAGGCTCATTTCTGGCTTAATGGCTACGTTAATAAGCAAAATTGCCGTATTTGGGATGATGAGCATTCCCCAGGAGTTTCAAGAGCTACATCCATTGAAAACAACAGTTTAGTGTGGTTTATGGGCCGGGGGCATCATCGGTCCGTATTTCTTCAAAAATGCGGCCGGCGGCCACGTTACCGTCAATGGTGAGCGCTATCGTGCCACGATAACGGACTTCTTGGTACCTGAAATTGAAGCCCGTGGTCTCGACAATATTTGGTTTCAACAAGACTGTGCTACGAGCCACACAGCCCGTGTTACAATGGATTTATTGCAAAATCATTTCGGTGAGCAATTAATTTCACGTTTTGGCCCAATGAATTGGCCACCTAGAT
The DNA here is from genome assembly GCA_963422695.1 of Xylophagus ater. Taxonomy (NCBI): domain Eukaryota; kingdom Metazoa; phylum Arthropoda; class Insecta; order Diptera; family Xylophagidae; genus Xylophagus; species Xylophagus ater. The sequence continues at coordinate 32,161,578 of OY730483.1, forward strand.
CGTGCGATATCACACCTTTGGACTTTTTTCTTTGGGGCTATGTAAAGTCAAAAGTCTTTGCCGATAAACCAGTGACAATTGAAGCATTGGAAGCGAACATTACACGTGTCATTCATGAGATTCCGGTCGAAATGCTTGAGAGAGTGATCGAAAATTGGACCGTCAGACTGGCCGAGCTGAAGCGTAGTGCCGGCCAACATTTGAAGGAAATTATTTTCAAACATTAATTGCCATACTATGTGCTTAAAGTTGATAATAAAGATTTGATATTTGCATTCAATTCTAAGTGTTTTATTTTTATTTAAAAAAGAAGTAGAGAATGAATCACGCTATACATTGATACCAGGCCCGAACTGTATCTGTATGTTACACTGTTCTGTAATATAAAATGATGTATTCTATTGTCAATAATCTCGTTTGATAGCCTCGATAATTTATCAACCTCACGGAAGGCACATCCGGACTAGGATGTTGTTGCAAGGAGTTTTCTTTGGCAACGGCGAGTATTAATAACAAAAAAAAAAAAATAAATGAATAAGAAAAATTTCTTTTAAAAGAAAAGCTAAATTGATAATAATTATAATCTAACCTATCTAACCTAATATTATAAAGAGGAAAGATTTGTATTTTTGTATGTATGTTTGTAACGAATAAACTAAAAAACTACTGGACCGGTTTCAAAAATTCTTTCACCATTAGAATGCTACATTATCCCTGAGTAACATAGGCTAAATTTATTACTAGAAAAAATTAGGGATCCCTACTAAAACTTAAATAATGTAATTCCGTATACATCTATATCCAATAATCCTCCCATTCATGTCCGTCGCTGGGACCCTCGTATCTACTAAATCCTCACCAGTGTGTCTAACCATAAAATAAGGAATAATAAAGAATTTGAAAATCCAATCTCAGTATGGGAACAGTTTGCCCCGGGAGTTTCATTAGTATTGAACGGTCAAAATTGAGAGTGTGTGTGTGATTTATAGCATTACCACCTCTTCAAAATAATTTGAATAAAATGATTAAATGGGACGCCATTTTTATTCTGATATTCTCCCAAAAAATTTCTAAATAATTATGAAGGACGAATCAAAACAGAGATTAAAAAAAAAATATTTTACTTATTCAGAAAAGGGCATGGCTGGTTTTCAAAAGGAAAAAAAAATTTATTTATAAAATATGGTCTTATACAGGGTGACACAAAATGAACGTGGTGTATTATTTAGGAGCCATTAAGTCCATTGCAGTATGCGCTGTGGCTCCATCTTGTTGGAACCAAAAGGTGGTTTTCCACAGCTGGCCTAAAAATTTTCCAACATCTTCCGATATTGAGCACTATTAATGGAAATTGCAACACCGTCTTCATTTTCGAAGAAATTTGAACCAGTGATCCTCCCAGACGATACACCGCACCAAACAGTACACATAAGTGGGTGTAACTGTCGTTGATGAATTGCTCTTGGATTCTCTGTAGCCCATATCCTGCAGTTCTGCTTGTTTATGAAACCGTTTAATTGGAAATGGGCTTCAATGCTCATTATCAAATTGTTAAAACAATGGACAAGCGATATCTTAAGGCAGAGGGGTTAGGAAGAATACATTTTTGGCAAAATTTTTTGAAATGTTTTGAAATTAATTATTTTTCTAAAACCTTTTAAACTATTTTAACTTCTATACGAAGTGTATGATTATTATTTAGAAATTTTTTTTTGCAAATCTTATTGTAAAGAGTTCTAGTTTGGTATGAGGACTTTTTCAACACAAGAATGGTTTCATCAGAATTATAACATTCGACGCCCTTCAAATTCATATGTTGCCAAATTTATCAAATAATCTTGAAAATATTTTAAATCAGTCAAACCACTTGTTTATCTGAACAACTGGATTTCATAAACATGACCGATCAAAAAAAACTCCTCATACCAAAAAAAAAAAAATTTCTAAATAATAATCATACACTTCGTATAGAAGTTAAAATAGTTTAAAAGGTTTTAGAAAAATAATTAATTTCAAAACATTTCAAAAAATTTTGCCAAAAATGTATTCTTCCTAACCCCTCTGCCTTAAGATATCGCTTGTCCAAAAACTACCAGAAATTATATTGAAATATATTTTTTATGGAATCAAATCGCAAAAAATTGAAAGTGAGTGCCTTTAGAAGAAAAATTTTCATATTGCCAAAAAATCAAATTCCTTTGTTTCCCCAGACGTTGTCCCCCTCGTCTTTGAGATTGGATTTAATAGAAATATAGATCAAATAAAAGGAAAAAAATCATTTGTGTTTGAACCTTTCCCCGTGTTCTCTTTTCGTAGAAACTATGTAGCTTAGAATCAATCATAGAACTTATATTTTTTTCTCGATAATTATATGTACATATTAGAGGAAAGACAGGGTGGCGCAAAATGTTGTAGAGTGAATTATTGATAATTTTTTGTTCAATTTTTTTAAAAATGTTATTACAGGATTTTGTAATGGGGAATGTGAAATGGAACAATACATAATCCAGCAACGAACCAAAATCATCCAACTTTATTTTGAACATGAACGGTCCATTGTTTTAACAATTTGATAATGAGCATTGAAGCCCATTTCCAATTAAACGGTTTCATAAACAAGCAGAACTGCAGGATATGGGCTACAGAGAATCCAAGAGCAATTCATCAACGACAGTTACACCCACTTATGTGTACTGTTTGGTGAGGTGTATCGTCTGGGAGGATCACTGGTTCAAATTTCTTCGAAAATGAAGACGGTGTTGCAATTTCCATTAATAGTGCTCAATATCGGAAGATGTTGGAAAATTTTTAGGCCAGCTGTGGAAAACCACCTTTTGGTTCCAACAAGATGGAGCCACAGCGCATACTGCAATGGACTTAATGGCTCCTAATTAATACACCACGTTCATTTTGTGTCACCCTGTATAAGACCATATTTTATAAATAAATTTTTTTTTCCTTTTGAAAACCAGCCATGCCCTTTTCTGAATAAGTAAAATATTTTTTTTTTAATCTCTGTTTTGATTCGTCCTTCATAATTATTTAGAAATTTTTTGGGAGAATATCGGAATAAAAATGGCGTCCCATTTAATCATTTTATTTAAATTATTTTGAAGAGGTGGTAATGCGATAAATCACACACACACTCTCAATATTGACCGTTCAATACTAATGAAACTCCCGGGGCAAACTGTTCCCATACTGAGATTGGATTTTCAAATTCTTTATTATTCCTTATTTTATGGTTATATCTAGTTTCAATTTTTGAAAATAAATAAATTTCAGTACATTTTCTTTTTAATTTCTTGGCACGACCACAAATTTCAATTGGAAATCTTGTAATGTAATAAATATTTCTAATTTTAACAAATTTTTGTAATTTTTTTTTTTTACAAAAGTTTCAGCTATGAGAATCGTTATTGAACTCTAAAATATTAAACGTTTTCCCTTATTGATTTGAGTTTATATTCAGATCCGGACTCGACTCGGACTCGAGGAGTTTTCCAAATTTCTGACTCGTACTCGCCGAGTCCTAAAAACCCGAGTTTTCAGAAACCCTAATTAATATAAAAATATAAAATTATCTTGTTCAATCAGTGTTTTTTTACTAATCGCTACGCGTTTCGAGAAATAAGTTCTCATCTTCAGGTGTCGTCAAATTTAATTAAAATTTAGTTAGTTCGTCAGTAGTGAATGTTTCTAATATCTAATTTATAAATATATGTCAAAACTGTAATATAGTATGATAAATTACTTAGTTTACACGTTATTTAACGTTTTGTAAAGTGGTGTCATACAAACAGTTTGCATTGAAATCCAATTAGTCATTTAATAAATTGTCTTTTTTTGTTACTAAGGCTTTATATATTTCGAATTCTTTAATACTAAAGACATATTAGCAGCGATAATCTCAATTATCTCACGATTCTCGGTTAAAATTCGATAACGGACCAGATTTTCTCAATTATTGTGGATAGATAACGTAGAATTTTAATCTAAATTATTGAATAATTGAGAACGTTTCGCTCTTTGAATGTTAAAAGCTTTAAAGCTTTCGCTTTTAAATCTGGTAATACCGCTCATATTTATAGATATAAAACCGGGAAAAAGCGCAAATAAGAAGAAGACACATTATAAAATCACAGATTTGAATTTGGCGGCTCCAATTTTTTTGTATTTTCAAGGAAATAATTCTTTTTGTTTTAAAATATAATATTTTTAAATTTTTTCTTTAAGATTTTAAATGTTTGCATATTCATAAATAATTTTTTTTTACTTCCAAAATTTCCTAACCAAAAAAAGATTTTATAGAAAGCTTTGAGAAATGTCAAAGAATAATTGAGAATGAATTTTAATCCAGAAAAACAGAATGTGTCGCATGATCTGGATTAAAAATAATCGACTGCGTTAAATCGTGTAGTATGTCTAGGGCATAAGTGTGTCTCTATATTTACTCATGTTGCAAATATGTAATGATGTCAAATTATTATCCAAGCTTGTGTAATTATGATTATTCTCAATTAAATGTTGCGCGAAGTTAGATTTTGGTCTGAGATTCACGTTAGGCAAAAGCTCTTTATACCTGTCATGAAATGTTCTGCTGGTTTGACCTATATAATATTTTTCACAATCATCACATGCTATTTTATATACACCGGAAAGTGTTCTCACAGGATTATTTGTTTGGATATGTAATCGTTTTTGTAGGTTATTACTAGTTCTAAAGGAAATTTTATAGGTAAATTTGTTGAAAACATTTGATAGTGTATAGGGTAAATTAAAACAAAATATTTGAAGATATTAAAATTGCATTAAAAGACGCAACTTGGAGACCAAAAAGATAAATATGAATTTTTTTTTCAATCATTAAAATTCATGTTCAGGTCGGGTATATTGATAGTTAAAAGTGAAATTAAAATTAATTAGGTTATATATACAGTTTATTTAATGAAGTTAAAAAAAACGTGGAAACTTTTTTTTCATTATAAAATTCAAAAAAAACGACTAAAAGATCTCGCTCAGCTGGTGGAGCGGCGGATACATTACAAATACTTAAACAAACAAACAATCAGAACAGTCTAATTACGGCAATAAACATAAACTTGATCCAAAAAGCGATCTCAGAGAAAATTCAAACAAAAAATTTTCTAATTAAAAGAATTAGTGCAAATAAAGCATCAAATTTCACACAAGAATTGAAAGCATATGACGAGATCAAGAAACTATTAGAAAAACGTTCCACCCGATATTTTACATAGTCCCGGCAGGACGAGCTTTAATCGGTTAAAGTATATTGAAAAATTGAGAAAAATTTAAAATATAGAGATGTAAAAGTTCTTACATTTCCATATTTTTCAATTTTGGGCAATTTTTCAATAATTTTTCGGTAACCTTTTTTGGTCCCTGTTGTGATATGCTTGAATCCAGCCAAACGGGTTGGTTAGAATTGTGCAATATAATTTGAGCAAATAGATTTGCGCGTTAGTATTTATCGCGCAGCAGTATGGATTGCGCATAAAAATTTACACCCACTATAAAATTTTATACGCATTTTGGTATTGTGCAACAAATTTTTGGGCCAAAAAATTGCACTAAAAAAATTACACCTAAACAAATCTTTGTCTAAAAAAATTGCACCTAAACAAATCTCTGTCTAAAAAAATTGCACCTAAACAAATCTTTGACTAAAAAAATTGCACCTGAAAATATTTCAGCCTAAGGGTTAAAGACATACTAAATCAGAATTCTCTTCAAAAAAAAAACATTTTTTTTCATTTGCTTTTTTGTACATCATATGCAATAACTTGTTTCAAAAATGATTACAAAATATCAGCAATTATATAATGTTGATATATTTGTTAACGCGATTTGATTTTATTTAATATCTTCTTCAAAAATTATGAAAATGTATTTCCCTGAACAAGAATTAAATTTCGGATCAACTGATTATCAATTTGTTTCATTTCATTACCAATCCTTCCCTGGCAGAATTCCTTTCAGAGAAAAATTTTCGTACTTTACCTAAACAAAACAAATCTACATATTTTTAACATTCGATGCAGTTAAAATTTCCAACTTGGACGCATTTTTACATATAAATCTGGCAAATACTTAAAACAAGTATAATACTTATATTATACTGCTGTGTTCAAAAAGTAAGATGAATTTTTAATTTAAACTTCCCGCGTTAACCGAATCGGACAAATGAATTTTTTTTTCAAGTTGGTAGGACTGTTAGTGACATCTGTGACAAATTACATGTCAATATCATCATTAGTTTTTAGTTTACGCATGGTTTTGTGAACAAAGAAAAGTGAATTTGGCGATTTTTTCGATGTCGAATTTTATTGAGCAAAGAAACGCCGCCGCTGAAACGTATCGAATGTTACAAAAGGCCTTCGGTGACATACTGAAAAATATTTACAAGTGGTACAAAGACTTCAAAGAAGGCAGAGAACGTGTTGATGACTTGGAATGCTCTGGACGAACATCGACGTCAATTGATGAGCAACACATCAAGAAAATCAAAGAATTGGTGCTCGAAAATCGTCGATTAACAATTCGAGACCTTGCCGACATGCTTGCAATATCAATTGGATCAGTGCAAGCAATTTTGAAGGATCATTTGTGCCTCAGAAGAGTCAAATCGCGTTTGGTGGCAAAATTTCTCAATTTTTTCGAAAAAGAGCGTGAGTTTTTCGCCAAAAACTCCAGTCATGTCGCTCCACAACCACCGTATTCGCCTGATTTAGCACCGTATGACTTCTGGCTATTCCCAAAACTCAAGAGACCACTTCGGGGAAATCGTTTTGAGTCTATTGAAGAGATCGAACGTGAATCGGTACGCTCATTGAAGGCTATTCCTGAGGACGACTTTTTAGCATGCTTCAAAGATTGGAAAAATCGTTGGCATAAGTGTATTGTAGCTGGGGGGGGGGATTATTTTGATGGGGACGAAATCGATTTGGAAGAATAAATAAAAATTGTTAATTTTAAAACAAAATTCACCTTACGTTTTGAACACAGTGGTATGTATGTAATTTTGACCGATAACCTGATAATGGGAACTTGTTCCCGAAACGAGTAGTGTTAGTGATTTTAAATACTAGGAAAAATAAGTTGTACGATTAATATAAATTAATAATTTTTTAAAAAAATTATTGAAATATTTAACTAATTACAAAATTAAACACAACTTGGAGTCCAAAACCAACTACTATATGTTATGTATAAATCTGAGATCTTAGTATAACTCCAAAAGTTAAAAAAGGACTAAATTTTCAACTGTTCCCCTGATTAAAGAAATCAGGGGAAGAAAATTCTGATTCAGTATAAGGCATACTGAATCAGAAAACACTAAATACCCGCGTAAGGAAAAAATTAAAAAAAAATTGATTGTTTTTAAAGTTAATTTTTTCTCAACTTTCTTTCAATTTTTGGCAACTTTTTCTTATGTTTGAATTCAGTCTAAAAATATTTTGGTTTTAAAAATTGCGCTAAGCATATTTTAGCTGGAACGGCTATACCCGGTTTATTTATAGGTTTACAATTTGTAGCTATTAATTTTTGAACTTGAGTCGTCTGTGTAGCCGTATTTTGCTAAAGGATCCGGCAAATTTTTATGCGTTTTTGTTGGTTATGAGTATAAGAATTTATAGGTATAGGATCACTCTCCCCGATAAAGCACTCAAAAATCAAGCGTTGTTACAAACTCGGTTAGTGTTAACATGCCTTTTTTAGCAGCCGCTTTTTTTGAAAACCTTGTCTAATTTAATAGTTGCTGTAAGTGATAGTATTTATGATATTTGTAATTATCAAATTTTTATTTATCAAAGGCTATACAGTTAAGAAGTACAATAAAAATTGTAATTAGTGTTTGCCTAAATAGTCCAGTGAATGGTGCGTAAAAAATGGCTCCAGCTTGCAAAAGGTATAGGAAACTTTATATTTGGTACGATTCTTCAATTAGGTAAGCTCTTGAAAATTCCAAATTTTGGATCTTGCCGCTCGCATCCCTATAGTGGTTTAAAGCGGTGGAAAGTCGCTTTTTTGCGATTATCTCGTTACTGGTGCGAGATACGTTGATTGAGGTTAGTATAAAAAATGTATTTTATTTCAGAACAAAATTTATCGCTGTTTATTAATTTTGTACCCTTATATTTTACATCTTTGCACACCACCGTAGAGGCATGATTTTTTACCGCGTCGTATTTATGATGAACGATCCTGCACCTGAAGTTCTATTAAAAGGAATTTCATGTAAATGTAAAGAATGTGGGAAATTTTGAATTTTCAAGAGCTTACCTAATTAGACAATCGTACCAAATATAAAGTTTCCTATACCTTTTGCAATTCGAAAAGTGAAGTTTACAGCGGGAAATCGAAAGCCCTTAATATTAGTACTTTAAAGTTTCATTAGGTTCGGACCACACAATTCTAAAATACCAAGCGAGAGGTATCGAGGGGAGGGGAAAACAAATTTTCTTAGAGGTAAGACCTCTCTAGATCGATTCCTAGTCCCCGAAAACACCTACCCCCAAAAGGTTTGTGAAAATCTTTGGACGGGTTTTCGAGATCGTTGTGCAGACAAACATTCCTCGTATTATATAAGTAGTATACCAAGAAATCCGAAAGCTCAAATATTCCTTCAAATGCGTATTGACTCTGGTACCAAACGTGAAGATATTCTTACAGAACTTCAAGAAAAGGAATCAGAAATTGGTAACTTAAAATTTCTAAAAGTGTTTCAAACTTCCACCAAAGCGATCTCAGAGAAACTTCAAACAAAAAAATTTTACAATTAAAAGCATTAATGCAAATAAAGCATCAATTTTTACTACAGAATTGAAGGTATATGACGAGATCAGGAAACTATTAGGACAATATTCCACCCCATATTTTACATATATACCAGAAAATCTGAAATCTCAAATATTGCTTCTAAAGCGTATTGACCCTGGTACCAAACGTGAAGATATTCTTACAGAACTTCAAGAAAAGTAATCAGAAATTGGTAACTTAAAATTTCTAAAAGTGTCTCAATTCAACAAAATTAAATCAAGAACCGAAAATAAGAAATCACCAATGTACATTGTGCAGATCTCGCCAGAATCAACATTAATGGACTAAAACAAATCCGACATATCATGAACCAAAGAAACCGATATGAAAACTGCAAAACAACGATGTTTTACAATATCGCAAATGTAAACGTTTTGGCTATTCAATTAATAATTGCGGTATGGATTTGCATTAAATGCAACGAAAATCATAGTCCCAGGGAATGTAAAATTTCTCAAAATACGGAAAAACAAAATATCTTTTGCATAAATTGTCAAAGAAACGGACATTCTGCTTCATACAGAGGATTTCCTATAGCTATGAAAAAATTGATTCGCCAAAAAATTTCTGAAAAGAAAGCAAAGCTCAGCCTGTTGTGTAATCCAAGGGACGAAGAAGGATCCTTGTCGATCAACTCGGGGCAACTTGTTGGATTTTACGTATCTCACTTTCCGGAGGTCAAAACTCTCGGAAAAATCTATGTTTTTATAAAGAATTCAATGGAATCGCTTACCCCTTGCTTGATGAAAAATAAAAACAACTTAACACTTCGTAAAAGGAAAACAATTAACTTTATTTAAAAATGATTATGCAATTTCTCTGAAATTTGCGAACTGTGTTTCACTTAAAACAACTTAATTTTCTTGACAATTTGTTCTTTAATTTATTTTTTTAAATCTTAAACTTTTGGTTTCAAGCTTTTGGAACTTCCAACTTTTTCTTAAATATAATTTCTTTTAAAAGTTTCCAAACCAAATAAATTGATTTTAAATTTTTGGAACTTCCAATTTTTTCTTAAATATAACTTCTTTTAAACCAAGGCTGTCCAACCCGTGGCCCGCGGGCCGCATGCGGCCCAAAGCAAGTATCAATGCGGCCCGAAAATATTCAAAGTTACTGAAGAATGTTCTGTTTCTGAGGAATGAATTGTATGTTGTGTGGGCTCTCGTGATAAAGCTGCCAAGTGAAAAACAACAGAAACAGGACCAGAACAGAAAGCTTTTTCGTTATGTAGTAAATTCTCTTTCTGTTAGCGTTGCTCGCTCAGCTACACTGTTCTGTTGTTTGTCACCTGGTATCTTAAGTGAAGAATGAAACATACTAAGTGTAAAATTAATACCAACATGTTGGATGAACACCTTGAGAACTGCCTGAGAATTGCAACGACGCCAATCGAACCAGATATCAACGTTTTAGTTTCTCAACTTCAATGCCAAGTATCACATTCATTTAATAATATGGATTTATACACAGTAATATACTTGTGGCCCAAAACTCCATGTCTTCTTCCAATGCGGCCCAGGGAAACAAAAAGGTTGGACACCCTTGTTTTAAACAGATTGAAAGAAAAAAAAATGATTCCGATCATTAAAACCGAATAGATCGCGTAAACCGTTTTTTAATACTTTATTTAAAAAAAAAATGAACCAAAGAACAACTTAATAAATTTCGTTTTTTTTTTCTTATTCGCGACAGATCGTTGAAATTCCTTTAAATACGTGAAAACTTTTTTTAATAAACCTTCGCCAAATACCGATTGATACTGATCACTTATTAACTGAAAATCGATTAAAAAATATTCAACATAAAAAAAATTCCAAAGTACTTAAAGTTCATAGTAATTTGACCGATATTAGTAAAATTTGTCGATCAAGCGAAAATTAATTATTCTTTGAAGAAAAATAATTAATTCATCAAATTTACGCGTATGCAAATTCTTTTTATTCCGGTATGAAAGAAAAATTGACTTCAGTTTTGCAATACTAAAATTCGCGTATATACCAATTTGATTTTATTTCGACATGAAAAAATATTGTCGAAGGAAATTAAAAATTTTTAATTAGACATTTCGAAATTGTTTGGTATTTCGAAATATGTTATAAATTAAATAAAAATTCACGCGTTTACAAAATTTTAATTATTTCACGATGTTGAAATAATTTTTTGAACAAATAACCAAATTTCGAAATACGGGATCAATTTTTTTTAAATGATTGGTACAGGGTATACCACAACATACCTTCCCCTTAATGAAAAAAAAATTTTCCCATTTCGGCATTTAAACAATAGTCATGAGTTTAAGTTGAGTAATTTGAAGTTTTGTTTCTGATTTTTAAATTGGGGGGTGTTAAAAGTTTGACGTGTAGATGGATGTGTATTTGGTGGCGTATTACTCGGTGGATGAAGTGTGTTCAGAGCGATTACCGTTGCCGTATTTTGTTTCGGCGATTTGTTTTCAAAATTGCAAAATTTGATTGATTTAGTGCAGTTGGGAACAAGTATACTTTGTTCAGTGAATATATTTCTTTGGCAGGTAGAGGAAAAGATATGAGTACTAGAATACCGTTTCGCAAATGTTCCGCGTCGACTCTTATCATTTGGTTCAGAGTGGGGAAATCCAAATGTAATGCGTTGGTATCGTTCGCTATTTCCGCTTGGATTTTAATTAATGTTTCCGCCGAAATTATTGAGGGACGAAGTTTGCGTTGTTGAAGGGAAGATAGGATTGGAAACTGTTTGTTCAAATGATGATACACCTGTTGTATTAAATGTAGTGTGAATATTAGGATTTCGTTTATTTCCGTTCGTATGTGTAGTATTTGAAAATCCTGTTTTAAGTTACGAATTTCTGTTTGTAATTTATTAGTAAAAAGTTTCTTTTTTCTTATGAAAATTTTGTGTCCAAAATATTAAAAGAAAATTACCTTAATCTTTGCAAGACTGTACATGCGAAATATGAGAAAAAAATATTTTGGGTTCATATTTCCTCTGGATACTTTTATATATGTATGGTATATTGCTGCAAGTGGTACTGCAATATTTATCTAACCTAATATTATAAAGAGGAAAGGTTTGTATTTTTGTATGGATGTTTGACAGGAATAAACTCAAAAACTACTGGACCGATTTCAAAAATCTTTCACCATTAGAATGCTACATTATCCCTGAGTAACACAGGCTTTATTTATTGGTAGAAAAATTTAGGGATCCCTACTAAACCTTGAATAATTTGTATTTTTACAGGTTTGTAACGAATAAACTCAAAAAATACAGAACCGATTTCAAAAATTCTTTCACCATTAGAATGCTACATTATCCCTGAGTAACATAGGCTATATTTATTGCTAGAAAAAATTAGGGATCCCTACTAAAACTTAAATAATTTGTATTTTTATATGTTTGTAACGAATAAACTCAAAAACTACTGGACCGATTTCAAAAATTTTTCACCATTAGAATGCTACATTATCCCTGAGTAACATAGGCTATATTTATTGCTAGAAAAAATTAGCGATCCCTACTAAAACTTAAATAATTTGTATTTTTATATGTTTGTAACGAAAAAACTCAAAAACTACTGGACCGATTTTAAAAATCTTTCACCATTAGAATGCTACATTATCCCTGAGTAACACAGGCTATATTTATTGGTAGAAAAATTTAGGGATCCCTACTAAACCTTGAATAATTTGTATTTTTACATGTTTGTAACGAATAAACTCAAAATCTACTGGACCGATTTCAAAAATCTTTCACCATTAGAATGCTACATTATCCCTGAGTAACATAGGCTATATTTATTGCTAGAAAAAATTAGGGATCCCTACTAAAACCTAAATCTAACCTAATATCATAAAGAGGAAAGGTTTGTATTTGTTGAGTCTCCTACTCAATATTTATGTGACTTAATTGTAATTGTTTATGAGCTGCATACTCTTAACCAATTACAACCTAATCACGCTGAAAATTAATGTTGGATAGGTTGATGGTAAAAATAAAAGATTGAGTTGTTTAAAATTCGGATTTTTTTATTAATTTAATATCTTAATTCTATTTCATGTACTTAATAATTATTTCGTCTTATAACTATATAATTTTATCTGCAATCTTCGTTCGATGCTTCTCCTAATATCAGCAACTCTACCCCGTTCGACAGTACTCTCCAAATAAATGCTATTTCTACTCAAAAAGCTATAATCAGACAAAATGTTAGTGATTCTAATTGGCACAAATCAGGCAAACGCTGTCCGTGATTTGAAATGAGAAAATCAGGCAAAACGATGTCCGTGATTTAAGTTGCGAAGAAAATCAGGCAAACGATGTCCGTGATTTAATTGGGAGTAAATCAGGCAAACGATGTCCGTGATTTAATTGGGAACAAATCAGGCAAAAGCTGTCCTTGATTTGAGTTGCGAAGACAATCAGGCAAACGATGTCCGTGATTTAATTGGGAACAAATCAGGCAAAAACTGTCCTTGATTTGAGTTGCGAAGAAAATCAGGCAAACGATGTCCATGATTTAATTGGGAACAAATCAGGCAAAAGCTGTCCTTGATTTGAGTTGCGAAGAAAATCAGGCAAACGCTGTCCGTGATTTAATTTGGAACAAATCAGGCAAAAGTTGTCCGTGATTTGAATTGGAACAAATCAGGCAAAAGTTGTCCGTGATTTGAATTGAAAAAAAAGAACAAAACAACACTTTATTTCGTTTGAAATTGCCTTTGGCTATTTACTTTATAACAACGAATGTCCAAAATTAATCCCGATTGAAATTAATAAGGCAAATATCCGTCACTAATTTCAATGTATTTCAAACAAGGCAACGAATGTCCTTTGTTTGGTAACCCGATATAAAATTGACTGGGCAAATATCCACAATCAATTTTTATGATTTGAAAACAAAAAAATGAATTTCAAACGAAATTAATTTGTTTCCAAAAAAAAAAAAAAAATACCTTTTGTGTTTGTTTGGTGTGGTCCTGGATTTGGCTTGCTACTTCTTACTCTCACTGATAATTCAAAACGAGTGACTTGTTACAATTTCAATTTCAATTTTAAATTCATTTATTTATCAAAATGTATACAGTACTTTACTTAAACCTAAATGAAAAATTCAATAATTGCTTAAATCTAATTTTCCTTAACGTCTACATCTTAAGTCTAACTTAACTAAGGAAATCTTTGAGTTTATTATTTTGATTTAATTGAAAAATAAATAAAGAATAATAAATTTAACTACTTTTGAAAAATGATAAAAAACAAAATATTTTGAAAATTTAGGCTATTTCTTAGCCTTGATTAAAGGGACGAGTTTTCCTGTCATTAGTGTTTATTTTTATTTTGCCTGCCAACCAACTGGTTTATGGGGAAAATTTTGAAAAAGTTCTATTGCTGGATCGTCGGTCGGTAATGAGTTTATGATAAGTTCGTTGTCGTGGTTTTTTGTTCTGTCAATGTATTTGTTTGTCAGTTTAGCTACGAATTCTTGTATGGGTGTTATATCTGCCAGTTTATAAAGTTCTACGTTAGATACTGTATTCTCATATTTTTCGTCCCTGTTTTTTCTTTTATAAGTTACCCCCAGGGAAATTCTCAACCACTTGCGTTCTTGTATCGCTATTTTTTGCCACTGAGATTTTGATATTCTGTCATACCATATGTGAGCTGCGTAAGTTAACGTGGGTCGAATAATTTGACTGTATAGTAGTATTTTTATTTCTTTTTTCAAAGGACTGTGATTGTTGATAATAGGGTAGAGAATGGCATGAGCAGCTTTTGATTTATTTATTGCGGTTTGAATATGAAGATTGCAACTTAAGTTTTGTTGTAGGTGGTAACCTAAATACTTCACTTTGTTTACTGTTTTAATCTTGGTATTATTTATTGTTACGTCTGTCGCTTTAGCGGTTGTCAGTTTTCTGTTGTATTTAGAGTTTGGTCCCGAGAAGTGGATTGTCTCGCATTTGTCCGTATTTATCCTAAGTTTCCACTTTGTTAAGTATTCGTGTAGTTTCTGTAATTCTGTTGATTGTATTTTCGTAGCAAGGTCGATCGACCAAGAAGCCGAGATAACGATCAGGTCATCTGCGAAACTAATGGTGTTTGTGGGATTGGGATTTGCATTTACTTTAGCGTAGATGGGAGTGTGGGTTGTTGGGATATCTGCTGTATACAAATTAAATAATGTAGGTGAAATTATAGCTCCTTGCGGAACACCTGCCGGCATTTTGAGAATGTTGGATAGGGAATTTTGGTTTGTTATTGCGAATTTTCTGTTCTTCAGAAAATTATATATAAAAATGATGAGGTGAGAAGGAAAATTAAAGGAATTTAGTTTCCAGATGAGGGCATTTACCCTACTGAGTCGAATGCCTTCTCCAGGTCGATCAAAGTTGCCACAGTTATTTTACGTTTTGTCATATTGTAGATTATATTGTTGTGCAGTAACGTCAATGCATCTGCAGTCGAATGTCTTTTTCTAAAACCGAATTGATAGGTCGGTATGACGTCGTTTTCGTCTATAAAATTAGTCATTTGTGTATGTACTATTCGTTCAAGTAATTTACTTAAACAACTTAAAAGGGAAATTGGGCGATAGCTAGATGGAACTAGGTCATTTTTCTTAAGTTTCCTGAGCGGAATTATTTTTGC
Organism: Xylophagus ater; assembly: GCA_963422695.1. Classification (NCBI taxonomy): domain Eukaryota; kingdom Metazoa; phylum Arthropoda; class Insecta; order Diptera; family Xylophagidae; genus Xylophagus; species Xylophagus ater. The sequence goes on from OY730483.1 coordinate 32,177,070, forward strand.
GGTTTTCCACGCTACAGGAAAGTATGCAATGTTTAGGCAATTATTGAAGATAATTACCCATAATCTAAGAACTTGTGGAGGTAATTTTTTTATGACCATGTTCGGAATGCCGTCAAAGCCACATGACTTTTTATTGTTCAACGATTTTATGATGTGCGCTAGTTCCCTTTCAGTTGTAAAAGTTTCTTTATGAATAGTACATTTGTCTGCGGGGTTGTTTACGTCGAAGTTAGTGAGTTTAAAGTTAGTGTTTGAGTCTATGATATGTTTGGTCTCATTGTTTATGTAATTTGTATGTTCTACTGTCCCCAATGTTTCATTTTGTGAGTGAGATTTTAAAAAATTTAAAGCTATTGCGTTGTTTATGGTTGGTATATCGTATATTATCTGATTGTCTATTTTTAATTTTGTTATGCTATTGTTCGATTTTTTGGCTTTTAATTTATTTATGTTTTGAAATAGGTAATTGTCTTTTTTAATGTCTTTGAGTTTGGTGTTAAAATTGTTGTTTATATTTATTTGAATTACGGTCGCTATTTCGTTATTTAGTTCTATCAATTCGGTTTTAAAATTGTAGTAAGTGCTGTCTTTTATGTATGCGTTCGATGAAAGATATCTGAACATTTTCCGTCTTAGTTTTTTTTTAGTTTTAAGTAGGGTCGAGAGAAGTTTAGATGAGTACGAATAGTGAGTATTTTTTAGCGTTATAGTCGGTATAGCGTTTTTTGTAGCTTCATTTATGTCTTTTGTAATCGTGTCTACGGTTTCGTCAATTTGTTGTTTGGTCAAGTTTGTCATATGATTGATATTTAATTGTTTTGCTTTTTTTTGATATATTTATAAAATTTAGGCCAGTCCGCTTTTCCATAATCGAAAATTTTGATAGGATTTACAGTCTTGAAATCGATAGGCCAATATCCAGGTCCATTCTTTTTACGATTTTTTATACCGTCTATAATGAGTACAACGATTTCGTGGGCTGAATAGGAGGGTCTTGTTAATAAGCCATTGTGTAAACGGCAATTTTGGCTTATTAACAAATCATTATGTACCAAAAATAGATCCAAATAAGATCCGGATTCTGGATATGATGGGTAATGAGAGTTCAAGAGGCTGATGTCAAAAACTGTATGTTTATTTAAGTACCAATCATATAGGGTTCGTCCGTTATAGTCGTCCACAGAATTTGACCAAAAACTGTGTTTAGCATTTAGGTCACCACCTACTATGAATGGGTGATTTGTTGACTTTAACGCCCCAAATAATAAGTTCAAGTCATTTTTTTTAAGATTTTGATCGCCGCATTTGTGAGAGTGGTAGATGCATACACATGACACTCTCCTCCCATTCTTCAAAAGAATTTGTATCCCTATACAGTCAATTGTTTCGAATATTGGCAATGTTAGTGGTTCAGTTAGTATATTGTGTTTGCACAATATAGCAACTCCCCCGCCTACGTTGTCAGTTCGGTCGTAATTGTGCACTTTATAATTAGGAAATTTGTTGAAAATATTGTTTTGGTTTTGTCTAAGTCGTGTCTCAGTAATTAGCGCAATGTCAGGCGTATGTTTTTTCAGTAATGAGTTAAGTTCTGTTTGTTTTTGTTTGGAGTATAGTGAGTTCACGTTCAGTAAGATTGTCTTAATTAACCATTTAAGGGTTAATCAATTGGATGTATGGCGCCAATTCGAACACAAAGTTGAACAAATAATGTTTTTTTGTCTCGTCGTTACTGTCTGATTTTAATATGTCTGTTAGGTTGTTGATTTTTTTTGCGATATTAAAGAGATTCATATTAAAATATTGTTGAAATTTTTGCTGTATAAAGTCTAAGTTATTTAAGTCTATTGCAGACGCCGGTGGAATTTGTCGTGTTTGTTGAGTGTTTGTGATTACAGTCGGCTTATTATTATTAATTAAAGCATCTGCAAACGATAGGAAAGGTTGTACGAAATTATTGTACATTTTTTTAGCGTTCTGATTTTTAGTTTGTATGTTTTGTACGTTTTGTCTGACGTTGGAGTGTCGAATGTCCTTTTTTTCTCTGTACATTTGTGCGGCGAGGCAGTCCCTATAATTGGCCGGATGACCGTATTTTGCGCAGTTTACGCAATAGGGTTCTCCCTCCTGCGTATTTAAGCGAAGGCATTTTCCTGGCTCATGAGATGCGGCGCATTTAATGCAACGAAACGGCATGCTACAGTTTATTGCGACATGATCGAACCTTTAGCAATTTTTGCACTGTAAGTTTGGCCGTGGGTTGAGTTTTTCCCAACTAATTTTTTGATTGAAGAGGTAACTGACTTTCAATAAAGATTTGAGATCTGATTTGTTGCTACATTGGATGTAAAATAGAGAGTTGTGAGACTTTTGCCTCGTTTTCAGAATATCTATTTTCAGGAAAGTGACATTTAATTGTAAGGAAGCTAATGCCATAGAAACATCGTTTGCGTCGTAGCTTTTATCTATGCCCCTTATCACATAGCACAACGATCTATTATCTTTAGGTGTAAAAGTGTAATTGTTTATTTTGGCTGTTTTTAAAAATCGAAGGGCTGATTCGTAGTCCTCCAAATTTTTTGTTTTTATGTTTGTACAATTTTTATTTATTTTTTTTAGTGTGAAATTTTTTTCTTTTAGAATTTCATTCAAAGAGGCTATCGTTTTTTTGTGGTTCAGGCCATAGCATACTATTGGTGGTATATTCGTAACAGGTTTATTTTTTTTCAAAGGTTGAATGGGAGCATTTTTATTTGATAGAGTTTGAATTTTACCAGATTCTACACTGGATATGGACGAAACTGGTGGACTTCGCCCAATATTGTATATTGAGTGGTTTGGTTCTGTTTCCGATGGTAAGGTGGAAAAATGGTTACCTTGCATAGCTGCAAAAGACGTAGAGGGTTGAGCCATTATGTTTAGCCTCGGATCTCTGGAAGAAATTAGTGATGAAAAGAGAATATTTCGTTTCACTACTTTTTTTGGAGTTGCAGTGCGACTTTTGATTTTCTTTTTTTTCGCACTTCTCAAAGGCGATTGGGTGCGTTTTGCGAGCTTAGTAAGCGTGGCATTTGGGGAGGTGGGCGGAAGTACGCGCCCCCTCAACAAGGCTAAGTTATTTTTACCTAGAATTAATTCTTCCATCCACTGATGGCTGGTTATTGAATTTAATGAGTAAAGTAATTTGTGTTAGTTTAAAATTTAATATATAAGAAAAATAAATGTAATTTTGTTGTTACTTGTTGAATGTGTAAAGAATGGTGATGATAAATGAGTTGTGTGTATGTTGTGTAAATGTTGTTCTGATTTGTTTTTTGTATGATGCTAAATTTATATATAGATGATTTTTTTGTAGATGAGATGATCCCGTTGGTTTTCCGGATATCGATTATGTAAATTTTGTCGATACGATGAATTTCCTGATAGATCGAATAATAACTTTTATTCGTTTTTGAATTTTTTAAGATCGATTATATCGAAATGCCTAAAATTCTTTTGTTAAGGCTTGTGACGTACACCAGTTAACTGTTTGTGCACTAAACTGTTTATTATATGAACAGATTTCCCCCTCAGGGGAAAATTATTGAATTAAAACGGATTTTTTAACAATCCTGAACACAGTATTATATTATTCACTACTGATTCTAATTTTAAAATTATTTTTTTATATATATGTAATTATTTATTATATTTAAAAATAAAAAAAAAAAACGCTGCTAATCAGTCTGAAAATACTGCGACCTCTTCACTCTGATGATCTGATCTCTGATGACTTGTTACTGAAACGACACCCCCTTTTATACTCCGATCGTAACGGATCCTTGAAAATTTCAGTATTTTTCTGTCGTTGTATGGAAAAAACGGAATTTTGGAACATCAAATTACTGGATTATCGGGTTGTACGTAGTTTCCCATGATCTAGATTTCGTTTCTTATTATTGCTTACTTTCGTTGTTATGATTTTTCTCAACGAATTTGTATTTTCCATATTTAATTTTTCTTCAAATTCGAGAAAACTTTTCTTTATACACATGTATGTGTGCATCTGCATTTTATTGTTTCGAATATGATCATGTCGTTGTCCTCGCCTTTCGTTAAGTTTCTGTTCGAACCATTTAAAATGATATGGATGTCCCGATTCTATCCATTTTTTTTACAAATCGTTGATCTAACTGATTATGACAGTTATACTGTCAGCGATGTAAAGGTAAACAATGATTTTTTTGTTTTCAATTTAATTTATTTTAATTTCTTTTATTCTTGTCAATAATACCCAAAAAAAATGTTGAGAGGACTCAACTGTATTTTTGTATGGATCTTTGTAACGAATAAACTCAAAAACTACTAGACCGTTTTCAAAAATTCTTTCACCATTAGAATGCTACATTATCCCTGAGTAACAGAGGCTATATTTATTGGTAGAAAAAATTATGGATCCCTACTAAAACTTAAATAATTTGTAATTTTGTATGTTTGTAACGAATAAACTGAAAAACTAATGGACCGATTTCAAAAATTCTTTCACCATAGGAATGCTACATTATCCCTGAGTAACATAGGCTATATTTATTGCTAGAAAAAATTAGGGATCCCTACTAAAACTTAAATAATTTGTATTTTTATGTTTGTAACGAATAAACTCAAAAACTACTGGACTGGTTTCAAAAATTCTTTCACAATTACTACTACTAAAGATTAAATAATGTAATCTATAGAAATAGTATAAAGAGGGAAAGTTTTTTCCGTATACATCTGTATCCAATGATCCTCACATTCATGTCTGTCGCCTATAATATTCTCTGTAGTCTAAAAAATAAATGTCCACCTGTGCGAAGCCGGGACGGGCCGCTAGTATATTAAATAAAGGGTGTCTCCATAATAGCGCCAGATTTAAATGTCGTGCTATTTTCGTTTCATTAAGTTTACAGTACTGAAATCTTCGCATCTGTCATCTACGATTGTTGCGATTAATATTCATGGAACTTTGCAGGAAGGAACGACATTATTATTGACAGTTTGTCAAGTTTCGAGCGCCTATTGTTGTCAGAAAGGCAATTCCACAAAATTCAAATTGTGCGTTTCTTTCGGAGCATTCTTTATTTAATAAATTATTAAATTCCCTATCGAATGAGGTATAATTCATACCTGTAGGACCCAGAATACCTGAGATATACGTATACCTTCATACTAGAGATTTTTCGATTTTCTGTCCTAAAATGGAATATTTTTGAAAACGGCGAATGGCAGTTAATTCCTTATTAAATTGATCGTCGAATGAGGTAGGGGTCGTCTTTAGAAGATGCAGATTACCCGAGATATACACAAACTTCAGTTACGCAAATTAAATCTTGTACTTTTATTTGGGACACCCTAAATATATCTTATTATATATATATAAATATACATATAATTTTCATTGAAATCGCCTCATATTTTATTCATGTATGTAGGTATAAACTATGTTCAATGTTTACCATTTTGCAAAAAAAAATTGGTATTGCACTTGACCTAATTATAAAAAATTGAATACAAAAATTTATACTGTCTCTATGATTATAGTTTTATTCTGGGCCAACAGATTCTTGGAGGGTAAAAAAGAAATTTCATGATTTTGTTTGCAGTATAGTATAGATATTGTTATTTAATATTTGAAAATGGTTTGATAAAAAAAATCAATTAGGTTAGTTACCTTATGTTCATCTGATTTTTGTTTTTTGTAAATAGGGATGTTAAGGTTGTTTTTTTTTTTTGAATTTGGGTAATAGAATTTTTATGTTTTGAGCGGTGTATGCTTAAAATTTTTTTAAACGGTTGTTGAATTCGCCTTAGTCTTTTACCCACCTGAATAGAAGCATTCAGATCGTCAAATACTTTTTTTATTTCGTAGGGATCCATCCACACGGAGGAAAGTTTATGTTTTTTGGCGGCATTTCTTAACAGTACTTTATCTCCGACGTGAAATTTTGTTGCCATTGAATTTTTGTTATAATATTCTTTAGATTTGACTTTCGCTTTCACGAGGTTTTCTCTTATACTTGTATGGATTTTTTGCAGTTTATATTTGATGGTACTACAATAATCGTCAAAATTATATATTGGATCTGATTTTTCGTAAGATTGGTGGGGAGAGCTAGGCTCGGAATCTACATTCACGTCTGTTAGTTTTACGTGGGTTTGGACACAGATTTTATTTGATTCTAACTCATTAGTTTTTGCTAATTTCTCTTCTGCTTCTTCTGGTTATGGTCTAGCCTGATTTCTAGTGACCACGTTTTTTTGATTCGTTATAATTTCTTCTGGTGGGTGTTGGTTGTTTCACTTTGTCCTATTTCTTCCTGAACCGTTTGTTACATGAATTTTAATTGTTCGGGGGTTTGTATTAGACCTTTTCTATATTGTCGGATTTCTATTAGTGATTTTAGTATTGGCATTGGTCTTCACAATGTTTTTGCAACATTTTGGAATAGATGTCGATTAAACAAAATACGCCTGTTTTACTGTATGTATTACTGGCGCTCCAGAATTTTGAATTGTGGCGCTTTGATTTTGTGTCCCATGGTAAAAATGGGAAAAATCGGAGGTATATGTTGGAGTACCCGAATCGGGCCAGGTGGTGTATTGAAATTGATTTATTTGACGTTCTATTTTTGTTTTTGTGTCTGTAAGTCTAAAACTTCTGTGAACGAAATTAGTTTGTACCGTCTAGTTTGAATATTCGAGATTTAAATTCACCGGGTTCAATTCCATGGTATAGGATTTGACGATTTTTTTGGGCAATTTCTATGGCACTTGGCTTTATTTTCTTCGTTTAATCTAGACAACATAACTATGGTTCAGGTGTTATATTCCCATATCATGGACCAAAAGTTTTCGATGGTTGTAGCTAAAGGACCTTGGGTTAAAAGTAAGTACACTTTTTAAATTTGGCACATCAACTAAATTTGCGTTTAAGAAATTGTTTTTTTCACGTTGTACTATTAATCGTGAGTGATCGTGTAGAAGTACGTCGGTATATCTGTTCAAAAATTTGTTATTCGGTTTACAAGCTTCAGTGGTAGAAAATTATTTTTCTTTAGCGTTTGATTCTGCTTTTCAGTGATTTGATTTAGCAATTGTGTCCATCCATGGGTTTTGTTTGTATTGTGTATTTCTTGGGTTAATAGCAGTAGGCGATTTTTCATTTGCTCAGATTCTGTAATTAATTTTTTCTGGTCTGGCCAGGTTCCTGGACTCAATTCTGAACTAGTGGAAGGAATACGACTGAGAGCATCGGCTTATGTATTATATCTGCCGGCCTTGTACTCTATTTGATAGTCGTACTCGGAAAGTTTGTGGTGGAAAAGGATTAATCAGCTTGTAGGTTCCATTACATTAAATACTCTCTTCAAAGGTTTGTGGTCAGTATAGACGGTGAACTTTCTACCATAGAGGTAACATCGACAATTTTTTGTAGCCCATACGATTGTTAGTAATTCTTTTGCTATGGTAGAATAGTTCCGTTCCGCTTTATTTAAGGATCGACTAGCGTACGATATTGACTTGTCTTTACCGGCTTCGCCTTGAGAGAGCACTGCCCCAATAGCTTCGTTACTTGCATCCATTGTCAGATTGAAAGATTGAGAAAAATAAGGCTACAATAAAAGAGGGGAAGATATCAAAGTTTTCTTTAACGTTTGAAAGGCTTCTTCGCAGAGCTCAGTTCACTTAAATTTTATATTTTTGCGTAATAATTTGTTTAAAGGTTTCGCCACTTTTGAGAAATTGGGTATAAATTTCCTATAATAGTTTGCCAGGCCCAAAAAGGATTGGACTTGACGAATTGTTTTGGGTACTGGGAAATTTTGGACTCAAGCTATCTTGGAGGGCAGAGCGCCTTTGACTGAACATTGGTGTCCCAAATATATTATTTCCTTCCGGAGGAAATTACACTTCTCCGGTTGTAATTTTAAATTGTGTTCCCGTAACCTATAAAAAATGGCATTTAATTTCAAGTTGTGGTGTAATAAATTTTTCCTGTATATGACTATGTCGTCAATATACACGAAACATAGAAAACCTTGTAAACCCGACAACACGTGGTTCATAAGACGTTGAAAGGCGGCTGGAGCTCCAGTGAGCCCGAAAGGCATTCGCAAAAAATTATAATGGCCGAAAGGGGTACTGAAAGCGGTTTTCGCTCTATCCTTCTTGTTCACAAATAATTGATGGTAACCACTAGCGAGGTCTAACGTAGTGAAGTATCTCTAGTAGCCAAGCTGGTCCAGAATGTCTTCGCTGCGGGGTAAAGGAAAAGCATCACCAATAGTAATTTCATTTAATTTGCGGAAATGCACTACTACCCTCCATCGTTTTTCTCCGTCTGGTCCACTTTTCTTCGGTACTACTAATAAAGGACTATTCCAGGGAGTTTTACTTGGTGTTATTATTTCGTTCTCAAACATTTCTTGGGCCTATTCTTGGATTATTTCGCGTTGCTTTTCCGGAAGGCGATAAATTTTTTGGTTTATGAATGCGTGGTCTTGTTTTATTGGTATGAAGTGTTCATAGGAATTTGTATGTGTTAATTTGTCTTCTGGTAGATGGAATATGTCGTTATATTCCTTGCAAATTTGTATTGTATAATTTTTTTCCTATTCCGTCGCGTTTTCGTCAAGTCGCAAGTTTTCAATTAATTCTTGATTTCGTTGGTCACTGAAATTTTCATTTATGCTAAATAAATTTTTAACTGCCTTTTCCGATATAGGGTTCTGCCGGTGTTTGATGTCGTGAATTATGTAAAAATTGAGGGGGCGGGTATGGAAACTAAAAGGTGCGATTTTCTTTCGTTCTAACTCTACATTGAGTACACAAAGCGTTATTTTTCCATCAACTGGTCTGACGCAACAACTTCCCAGATACACTCCTTCGTCCAAAACTTGTGACAAACAGAGTCTTTCTTGTTAGAAATCCACCATTATTTGGATCAATTATCTGGAACGAACTGGAATACAGATTGATTTTTTGGACTCAATCGTATATTCCTTCTCATCCCTACTCTGATTCCTTAAAGCTTGTGCATTCCTTGGGCCACTTATGATTTTAGCTTCGGAGGCTGGTCTTTCGACCTGTTTTCGAGCGACATTATATGGACCTTTTTCGAGGGATTTAGGGACTCGCAGTCAATAGAAGGTATTCCGAAGTCGTCTTTACCCAGAGCAATCTTAGGAAAAGTTACACTTTTTTTAGGGCATTCAATATTGCAATTTTTTGACAAGAAATCGAACCCTAGAATCCCATCTCCAGGGATTGGAATTGTTTTTTCCACCACATGGAACTTACATGATTGGGATAGGGGTGGGGGAAATTCAGTTAAACAAGTACTTAAAGTATGTCCGGTGCCGAAAACAGTTTGTATATTTGTCTTTTCTTTGGTGTTTATGTATACGTTTTCCTTTAAAGATGAGTTTTGTATTAAACTAATATCTGCGCCCGTGTCGACCAAGAGTGCGGCCAGACCTTTTCCAAAATGGGTAGGGGTACTTGAATCATACATTTGTTGACATATGGGTTTTTATTGAGGGGCTGACACCTTGTCTTTTTTAGGGGAGGGGGGGGGGTGACACCCCTTTTTTAGTTTTCTGCTAGTTCATTCCATGATGCATTGTCATTGTCCCACAACTCTTTTGGTAGACAATGTTTTATTTCATGTCCGTGCTGACGGCAGAACTTGCAAATACGCATATCGGATATCGAGTCATTGGAGCCGCTGAGTTCGTGGGGTTCTTTAGCTAACATGTTTATTCAGCTAGTGGGTTGTGTTAGGGTCTGTAAATTGCGGCTGTCGGTCGTATGTCCATGAGTTATGCATTGACTACTATATGGGGTGTTCATGCGTGTGCGGCATTGGTTGTAAAGATGCCTCGATCGGTTGCAAAACCCACACTGCGGTCGTGAATTAGGTGAATATGGGTTAGGGTTGTTGTTGTTGTATGTGTCAGTACGTTGGTCGATGAAGCTTGTATTCCTGTTTTGATTTTGGTTGTCAATATTTCCGTAATTGTCTTTTCGGTTATGGTTGATGCATCCAACAAATCCATTGTCATTGTTACGATTATTACCATTAAAATTAGGGCTGATAGTTGTTGTTTCTATTCGTTATTGCCGTTATAATTTTTATAATTGTTATTGCGGTTGTTGGTGTTATTATTGTTGTTGTAGTTGTTGTTGGGAAAAGTTCGGTTGTTGTCACGGTAGTTATGATTATTATTCCTATTGTTATGGTTATTATTCCCATTGTTGTTATTATTATAGCTATTATTTCTGTTGTTGTTATTGTTATAGTTATTATTTCTGTTGTTGTTATTGCTATAGTTAATATTTCTGTTGTTGTTATTGTTATAGTTATTATTTCTTGTTATAATTAATGAAGTCGCCCCATTCAGTTCGTTATTTTGTGGATAAGGTGTTTGGCCTTCCGAATGGCCCATCTGGGTGAAAGTTATTGTAGGTTCGGTGGGTGTCAATGCGAATTGTTTTTCGGCTGCCTCCAAGTATTCAGCTTTTCGGCTCTGGCTTCGAAATTCTCATGCTTTTCATGGAGAAAGAACAACGGATGGTTTGAATTCAACATCCCAGCCTGGAAGGTGAACATGGCCGTCTCCTCCAAATCCTTAGTCACTGATACATAGTGCTTTGGATGTCGTTGTATTGAAAAATTAATACACTCTTTTAGGAGTGTCTTCATGCGCCCCGCGAATCCAGTGAGGGTTTCGACGAGCAGCTGCTTCGAGTGTTGCAGTTCATGTATTAGCGTGGCATATGGTCGCCGGGTAATTCAGCCATAACTGCATAACTACAAAATCAGTTAAACTAGACACCGACACGTCGTGCAAAGTTGTGGAGGCGCGCCCTCGAAAACGTGTGGGGAGGAAAGGTAAAAGGATGTCCCTCTCCTCCTAACTTAAAAGTTCATGGACTGTTTGGCAGCAACCAACGAATTCTTTGACCTCGAACGCTAAATTTGGTCCGAGCACCGCATGTAACAAAGGCATGGAGGTGAATACACGTTGCGATATTTTATTGAAATCCCAAGACATTTCGGTTTCTTTAATTTTTGTTCCTTACACTTGGTCTATCTTAAAATTTAAATGTTTCTGTAATAATTGCTTCCTTGGACTCTTTTTCCCCGGGAAATCGTCTCTCGTCGGAGATGTTGGAGTTGATTGTGCGAAATCGTGTGGAAAATTGGGAACGGAAAATATTCGTCCGCTTCTGGTGCGCCCAGGTTCGGGCGTTATTGGTGATCCGAAAACCGGACTGGTGTTATCGAACGAGAATTCTTCGATTTGTTCGTCGAACGTTTTCTTCTGCTCGTTGGTGTTTGCCTCTGGTAATGGATTCGGATCGTTCATCCGTCACTTCTATACACAAATTATATTTTTGTTTCGAAGGTCTGAGAAAATTTTTACGCAATGCAACTCAGGTCCTGTCACGGTCGCCAATTTTGTTGCGTAATCCAAGGGATGAAGGAGGATCCTTGTCGATCAACTCGGGGCAACTTGTTGGATTTTATGTATCTCACTTTCCGGAGGTCAAAACTCTCGGAAAAATCTATGCTTTTATAAAGAATTTAATGAAATCGCTTACCCCTTGCTTAATGAAAAATAAAAACAACTTAACAGTTCGTAAAAGGAAAACAATTAACTTTATTTAAAAATGATTATGCAATTTCTCTGAAATTTGCGAACTGTGTTTCACTTAAAACAACTTAATTTTCTTGACAATTTGTTCTTTAATTTATTTTTTTAAGTCTTAAACTTTTGGTTTCAAGCTTTTGGAACTTCCAACTTTTTCTTAAATATAACTTCTTTTAAATGTTTCCAAACCAAATACTTTGCTTTTAAACATTTGGAACTTCCAATTTTTTCTTAAATATAACTTCTTTTAAATGTTTCCAAACCAAATACTTTGCTTTCAAACATTTGGAACTTCCAATTTTTTCTTAAATATAACTTCTTTTAAATGTTCCCAAATTAAATACTTTGCTTTTAAACTTTTGGAACTACCAATTTTTTCTTAAATATAATTTCTTTTAAATGTTTCCAATCCAAATGCTTTGCTTTTAAATTTTTGGAACTTCCAATTTTTTCTCAAATATAACATTTTTTTATGTTTCCAAATCAAATACTTTGCTTTTAAACTTTTGGAACTTCCAAATTTTTCTTAAATATAACTTTTTTTTTATGTTTCCAAACTAAATACTTTGCTGGTAAACTTTTGGAACTTCCAATTTTTTTGTAAATATAACTTATTTTAAACAGATTTAACGAAAAAAAATGATTCCGATCATTAAAACCGAATAGATCGCGTAAACCGTTTTTTAATACTTTATTTAAAAAAAAAATTAACCAAAGAACAACTTAATAAATTTCGTTTTTTTTTTTCTTATTCGCGACAGATCGTTGAAATTCTTTTAAATGCGTGAAAACCTTTTTTTAATAAACCTTCGCCAAATACCGATTGATAATTACTGATCACTTATTGACTAAAAATCGATTAAAAAAATATTCAACATAAAAAATGTTTCAAAGTACTTAAAGTCCATAGTACTTTGACCGATATTAGTAAAATTTGTTGATGAAGCGAAAATTAATTATTCTTTGAAGAAAAATAATTAATTCATAAAATTTACGCGTATGCAAATTCTTTTTATTCCGGTATGAAAGAAAAATTGGCTTGAGTTTTGTAATACTAATATTCTCATATAAACCAATTTTATTTTATTTCGACATGAAAAAATATTGTCGAAGCAAATTAAAAATTTTTAATAAAATATTTCGAAATTGTTTGGTATTTCAAAATATGTTATAAATTAAATAAAAATTCACGCGTTTACAAAATTTTAATTATTTCACGTTGTTGAAAAAAATTTTTTAACAAATAACCAAATTTCAAACTACGGGAAATTATTGGGATCAATAAATGCGTTTTTGGTCGGAATGATCTTTTTTTTTTTTTAAATGATTGGCACAGGGTGTACCACAACAAACCGAACGCGAAATTTACGAATAATTTTATTCAACCTAACGTAAGTTCGTCAAAAATATTTAGAAATCCTAATGCAAAAAGTACTAGTGTAACAAATAATAATACACACATCACCGCAACTAACGAGAATATACAAAGCCCGAGCACTAATTTAAATAATAATAACCTTAATGAAATCTATAAATTGTTTTGAAAACAAACTTGGAGTGCGTTCAGAAAAAATCTCGGTATTATACGACATTATCGATCCCCGCTCCTAAATAGCGAATCAAAAAAGATTTCAAAATCATACAATACTACCCGTCAGAACTTCACCTACCCTTGATTTCAACATTTACACAATAAATGTTAATTCCATAATAACTAACGTGAGATGGGCAAATTTGACAAATTTTATGAAACTGCATAACGCGGATATGATTCTGTTGAGTGAAACCAAACTCAGGAAAATCCACAAAGTCTCACTGAAAGACTATAACATAATAAGGACAGATAGACCCAGAGCGAAACAAGGGGGCAGAACAGCGATTGTCATACGGAGAAATATCGAGTACGAACACATCGAAAATGATATAATTCTCAATCACAAAACGTTAGAGACGACGATCGTTAGAATAAAATTAAATTAAATTAATCAAAACTTGTTTATTGTATCTGTATATGCCAAACATGAACCAAATAATCCTATTTTAAAAACTACAAAACAACGATGTTTTACAATGTCGCAAACGTAAACGTTTTGACCATTCCATTAATAACTGCGATATGGATGGCGGGGGGATGGGGAAATGGCCGGTGAAAGTTTGTATGAAAGTATAGGTTCTTTTAGCAAGAATTTCAAATATGGTATTATTTAGTAAAATATTATAAAATAGACACTATCTTAGAGAGATTACATATGATACAGATTTACTATCACAATTAGTTTCTAACAAGGAAAACTCATTATCTATTATCTATTATCTGTTTGCCAAAGTGGAAGCAGAAAGACTATCTATTAAGACGCATCGAAGAGAACTGCGTGTGGGCTCCTACAAATATCTTCGAGTTGGAATTAACAACGATGAGTCTGGAGGTACAGATTTTGGACAGCTGTGTATTCTTCCATCGAGCTTCACAGGAAGTCCAAGGTACATGCATGAAAGGACACAAGATACCATGACCTACGTAAGAACTTATGGGAAGCCCGATCTGTGGTATTCATAACCTTTACATGTAAATTAACTTAAATACCGTATTTGACATTTTTGAATTTGCATTTAGTAATACAGATTTTAATGAAAACAGTATAACAAACTTTTTTTATTATTAAAATTCATTTTCAGTCCTAAATGGGTCGGGTATTCTGCCAGCTAAAAAGAAAATTAAAATTAATTTGGTTATATATACAGTTTATTTAATAAAGTTAAATAAAAAGTGGAAAAGTTTTTTTTGGTTATAAATGTGTTTCATATGAAATCATATAAAAGGCGATAAATTCTAACATTTGTGACCTTTACGCTGCATAGACAGTTAGACAAAAAAATTTGAACAAAAAAAAAAATACAGTACATTAAAAAAAAATTTGAAGAAAATATAGGCTGTATTCGAAGTGGAAAAAAAGACTGTGAAATTGAAACGAAATAAAATAATAATAAATTAGTTTATATATATTTTTTAGAATAGTGAAAAGTACAATAAATAAAACAAAGTGGATACAAACAATGATATAGATAAAAAATGTGTTTTTAATTAAATGCCCAAAAAAAAATTCAAAAAAAACAACTAAAAGATCTCGATAAGCTGGTGGAGCGGCGGATATATTAACACAAATACTTAAACAAACAAACAATTAGGACAGCCTAAGTACGGCAATAAAAATTGTAGCTAACGCCAAAATAGTGTCTGCTGGAACCGCTACTAGCAATAGTAATAATTATAATACTAACAACTATTCTGAAAATATTTTTACAGATAACATGTCTACGCCAATGACGAAATCACCAAAAAAAGCAACTAACAAGATATCAAAGAGCTAAAATAACAAAACAAAAAACTTAGCGAACATAACAAGACTCTACATCAGAGAGTGGAAAAGTTCGGTTCAGAAATCCAAGCGCTTCGACAACAAATACAAGTTAGCATACAACCAGCTGAAAACACATTTAAATAAAAAGAAAAAACGTAAAAATAAAAATAATAATAATAATAACGAAAGCTTGATATCTACAAACGAAGAGATCTACACAAATAGGTACCAAGCCATCACCCCACAAGATGAAATAATGGAGATAAAATGTTAATAGATTCGTCAAAATCTGACGAACATCTTGAAGAATTCCTTAACATAGATCCATTCAAACAACTGAAAAAAATGACAATAAACTAAATCCTAGTAAAAAGGATAATAATAATACTAATATTTGTATTGAAATTAATGAAAATAAAAATAATATGGTAAAAAAGCACAAGGTATAGAAAAACTTCCACCAAAGCGATCTCAGAGAAACTTCAACCAAAAAATTTTACAACTAAAAGAATTAATGCAAATGAAGCATCAATTTTTACTACAGAATTGAAGGTATATGACGAGATCAAGAAACTATTAGGACAATGTTCCACCCCGTATTTTACATATATACCAAGAAATCTGAAATCTCAAATATTCCTTCTAAAGCGTATTGACCCTGGTACCAAAAGTGAAGATATTCTTACAGGACTCCAAGAAAAGGAATCAGAAATTGGTAACTTAAAATTTCTAAATGTGTCTCAATTCAACAAAATTGAATCAAAAACCGAAAATTAGAAATCACCCATGTACATGTAATGTACAATGTAAACGTTTTGGCTATTCAATTAATAATTGCGGTATGGATTTGCATCAAATGCAACGAAAAACATAGTCCCAGGGAATGTAAAATTTCTCAAAAGACGCAAAAACAAAATATCTTTTGCATAAATACCATGACGGGCATTATAACGTGATTACTTAAATAACGGCAGCCTTTTGTTGCGGTTATTATTTTGAAATGTGTCATGTGAGGTACCAGACTAGAAATGAACACCGATGTGGTGGAACCTGTCCATGTTGTCAACAAAGTCCGCCCTGTGAAAAAGGCGTTCCAAATAAATATTGTGCAGCGTGCCATCGGTATTTTAGAGGAACTACAAGTTTCGAAAAGCATCTAAAAAGTCTTTGTAAAGAACTAAAATGGTGTATGGAATGCCTTAAACTGTACCGGAAAAATAGTTTTCACGTGTGCGGAGAAATATTTTGCAACAACTGTTGAAAACATGTCGCTGGCAATTACCTGTGCTTTATAACTCCAAATTCGGATAAAATGGATCAACGTAAGAATTTTTACGTATTTTACGATCTAGAAACACGGCAAGAAAAAGTTATAGGTGACGGGGAAGCAAAAAAATTGCATGAACCGAATTTGTGCATTTTTTCTAAACGATGTAATGTATGCATTAATGTGGAAGGACAATATTGTTGTTGTTGAAAAGTGCGGAGTGGAAGTTTTACAAAAAACGGTATAGAAAATTTTCTAAAATATTTATCAAATGTGCGAAAAGTCCACAAACGTGTTATAGTGCTCGCGACGGCCAGGCGTTTGATCACCAATTTATTTTGAACTATGTGCTTCAAGACTAATATTAAACCGGATCTGATCATGCGCGGTACAAAAATAATATTAATGATGATCGGAAATATAAAGTCCATAGATTCCTTGAACTAATTCTCGATGGCGCTGTCAAAATACCCCAAGCCTTTGGTCTGGCAGACAAATTTAAAAACGGATATTTTCTCCACTTATTTAATACAGTCAGAAATAAAAAATATATCGGAAAATTGCCAGCAGTTGAATTCTATAGTCCGAATACCATGAATGTTGATGATCGGAAATGCTTTCTACAATAGTATGACGATCACAAAAACGACGAATTAAACATGCAGTGTGATCTAATAGATTACTGTAAGAGCGGTGTAGAGATTTTAGCTGAAGGCTGTCTCAAATTTCGAAGTTTGATGTTGCGGGAATGTAATGTACGCCCATTCGCGGAAGCAGTAACGATAGCGTCTGCGTGTAACTTGGTATTAAGACGTAATTTTCTTCGGTCATATACAATCAACCTAATACCAAAAGCAGGCTATCGTGAGGAAAAAATCGCATCGAAAGTTGCTATACAGTGGTTGCTTTGGGAGGAGAAAGTTGATGGCTACTGCGAGGAGACGGAACAAATTTTTGAATTTCACGGCTGCTATTACCATGGTCACCCTGTCTGTCTCCCTTGGAATAGAGGTGATTGTCTGTATCGCGGCGGAGGCGAGATATTATATTCCCGATACGAATCTACAGTATTTCAAACTGAGAGGCTTCAATCGTCGGGATATGAGGTAATCGAAAAGTGGAAATGTGAATTCCGAAATGAAATGTATGCTAACACGGAATTGAAAAGGTACGTGAGTAACCATTGTGTATTAGTAGTTGCTCCACTTAATCCTCGCGATGCATTTTTCGGTGGTCGGACGGGTAACGCCAGAACTTATTATAAATGTAAGTCAGGAGAAAAAATTAAATACATTGATGTATGCTCTTTCTACCCGTGGGTATGTAAAAACGGAAAATTCCCCATCGCTCACCCGAAATTATATGTTGGTAATTTGGAGAGCTCCAAGCTAAATTTAACAAAAATTGATGGCCTGATTAAATGCAAAATTTTACCGCCACAAAATCTGTATCATCCTGTCCTACCGATGAAACAAAACCAAAAGTTGATGTTCTCATTATGCTTCACATGTAGTTTGAAAAAAAGTCTTGAGGATTGTACTCATGAGGAAAATGAAAGGGCATTAACTGGAACATGGATATTGGATGAGGTAAATAAGGCCATTGAAAAGGGTTACCAACTGCTGGAAATTTATGAAATATGGTCTTATGAGGTACGGCAAAAAACAGATGGCCTCTTCACAGAAATGATGAACAAATTCCTAAAAATGAAACAAGAAGCTTCTGGGTGGCCTAGTACATGTGCTACAGAGGAGGAAAGACATGCATGTGTTAAAGAATTCTTTGAGAATGAGGACATATTATTAGAACCGGAAAAAATAGAAAAAAACCCTGGTTTAAGATCCACTGCTAAGCTGATATTACATTCATTTTGGGGTAAATTTGGTCAGAGGGAAAACCAATCGAAAACCTCTATAATAACACAGCCAGCTGAATTATATACACAGCACGATTGAAACTGTATTCATATCTGGAGAAATTGGGAGAACGAGTATTATATTACAATATCGACTCTCTTATATACATAAGCAGAGATGAATATGACCTTAATAATAAATATATATTTTTATTAAAAAATAGTCTTTTTATTAATGCTTGGTGTGTTTGAATCCATAGGGGATGGAATCAAAATTTACCAAAAATTTCCTTTTTTCTGATCTGGCGTTGTATTGTTTTACCACCGTGTCGTTATAATTCGATGATCTTCGGTGCGCCGTACACTAGAAGAAATGTTCTTGATCGGCCTCGCTTTTCCACCGCTGTTTAAAATTATGCCACGCATACTTTCAAAATTTACCAATTTCGACGCCTCATAGTTTAAACAAATCCCTTTTACTTTACAAACCAGTTTTCGACTCTTGTCCTTTGTTGAAAATAGCTGGTATGCATAGTTTTTTGGCCCTCTGCTCACAAATTCTTCAATATAACTACCAGAACCGTAACAGTCCAATTCATCAGTCATATCTCCAACAAAATTTCCAACAGGGGGGGTCATATTCACCATCTCTGCTTATGTATATAACAGAGTCGGTATCGTAATATAATACTCTTGCCCCAAATTTATCCAGATATGAATACAGTTTCAATCGTGCTGTGTATATAATTCAGCTGGCTGTGTTATTATAGAGGTTTTCGATTGGTTTTCCCTCTGACCAAATTTACCCCAAAATGAATGTAATATCAGCTTAGCAGTGGATCTTAAACCAGGGTTTTTTTCTATTTTTTCCGGTTCTAATAATATGTCCTCATTCTCAAAGAATTCTTTAACACATGCATGTCTTTCCTCCTCTGTAGCACATGTACTAGGCCACCCAGAAGCTTCTTGTTTCATTTTTAGGAATTTGTTCATCATTTCTGTGAAGAGGCCATCTGTTTTTTGCCGTACCTCATAAGACCATATTTCATAAATTTCCAGCAGTTGGTAACCCTTTTCAATGGCCTTATTTACCTCATCCAATATCCATGTTCCAGTTAATGCCCTTTCATTTTCCTCATGAGTACAATCCTCAAGACTTTTTTTCAAACTACATGTGAAGCATAATGAGAACATCAACTTTTGGTTTTGTTTCATCGGTAGGACAGGATGATACAGATTTTGTGGCGGTAAAATTTTGCATTTAATCAGGCCATCAATTTTTGTTAAATTTAGCTTGGAGCTCTCCAAATTACCAACATATAATTTCGGGTGAGCGATGGGGAATTTTCCGTTTTTACATACCCACGGGTAGAAAGAGCATACATCAATGTATTTAATTTTTTCTCCTGACTTACATTTATAATAAGTTCTGGCGTTACCCGTCCGACCACCGAAAAATGCATCGCGAGGATTAAGTGGAGCAACTACTAATACACAATGGTTACTCACGTACCTTTTCAATTCCGTGTTAGCATACATTTCATTTCGGAATTCACATTTCCACTTTTCGATTACCTCATATCCCGACGATTGAAGCCTCTCAGTTTGAAATACTGTAGATTCGTATCGGGAATATAATATCTCGCCTCCGCCGCGATACAGACAATCACCTCTATTCCAAGGGAGACAGACAGGGTGACCATGGTAATAGCAGCCGTGAAATTCAAAAATTTGTTCCGTCTCCTCGCAGTAGCCATCAACTTTCTCCTCCCAAAGCAACCACTGTATAGCAACTTTCGATGCGATTTTTTCCTCACGATAGCCTGCTTTTGGTATTAGGTTGATTGTATATGACCGAAGAAAATTACGTCTTAATACCAAGTTACACGCAGACGCTATCGTTACTGCTTCCGCGAATGGGCGTACATTACATTCCCGCAACATCAAACTTCGAAATTTGAGACAGCCTTCAGCTAAAATCTCTACACCGCTCTTACAGTAATCTATTAGATCACACTGCATGTTTAATTCGTCGTTTTTGTGATCGTCATACTATTGTAGAAAGCATTTCCGATCATCAACATTCATGGTATTCGGACTATAGAATTCAACTGCTGGCAATTTTCCGATATATTTTTTATTTCTGACTGTATTAAATAAGTGGAGAAAATATCCGTTTTTAAATTTGTCTGCCAGACCAAAGGCTTGGGGTATTTTGACAGCGCCATCGAGAATTAGTTCAAGGAATCTATGGACTTTATATTTCCGATCATCATTAATATTATTTTTGTACCGCGCATGATCAGATCCGGTTTAATATTAGTCTTGAAGCACATAGTTCAAAATAAATTGGTGATCAAACGCCTGGCCGTCGCGAGCACTATAACACGTTTGTGGACTTTTCGCACATTTGATAAATATTTTAGAAAATTTTCTATACCGTTTTTTGTAAAACTTCCACTCCGCACTTTTCAACAACAACAATATTGTCCTTCCACATTAATGCATACATTACATCGTTTAGAAAAAATGCACAAATTCGGTTCATGCAATTTTTTTGCTTCCCCGTCACCTATAACTTTTTCTTGCCGTGTTTCTAGATCGTAAAATACGTAAAAATTCTTACGTTGATCCATTTTATCCGAATTTGGAGTTATAAAGCACAGGTAATTGCCAGCGACATGTTTTCAACAGTTGTTGCAAAATATTTCTCCGCACACGTGAAATCTATTTTTCCGGTACAGTTTAAGGCATTCCATACACCATTTTAGTTCTTTGCAAAGACTTTTTAGATGCTTTTCGAAACTTGTAGTTCCTCTAAAATACCGATGGCACGCTGCACAATATTTATTTGGAACGCCTTTTTCACAGGGCGGACTTTGTTGACAACATGGACAGGTTCCACCACATCGGTGTTCATTTCTAGTCTGGTACCTCACATGACACATTTCAAAATAATAACCGCAACAAAAGGCTGCCGTTAGTTAAGTAATCACGTTATAATGCCCGTCATGGTATAGCAAATTTATTCGTTTACCGTCATTACTGCCTTCGAACAATACATCTGTACCACTTTTGTTGTTGATATACTGATATACTGTTATTTTAAAGTCTTTTAAATGGTGCTGAAATTTCGTTAACTCAGGTACTTCAGCACCTTCTGTAGGTATTGCAATTCGACTTTCCGTCAATCATTTCCTAACAGCCTGTGTTGGCAGCTGGTCTACATGTCTTCTAATTTTGATGTAATCAGTACTTTTCTCCGCATTGGCTATTGCAACAACTATTGCACGCGGTAAACACAA
Organism: Xylophagus ater; assembly: GCA_963422695.1. Lineage (NCBI taxonomy): Eukaryota > Metazoa > Arthropoda > Insecta > Diptera > Xylophagidae > Xylophagus > Xylophagus ater. The sequence goes on from OY730483.1 coordinate 32,198,531, forward strand.
GTTATCTTTATTTGTAATCTGTACTATACCTTTCCGCTTTGCGCTTTCCCCGTCGAAACTATTATACCTCCGTTCTCGGCCTTTTCCCACAGGCATTTTTACCGATTTTGCAGTTGAACAAAATGTATCGGTACTTATTCCGTCGGAATTGCTTTGGAAAATTTTGGAAATCATTTCCCAAATGTCGTCAAATTTAACTTCACTCACTGGTTTAAAGGTAACCCAGCCAGGGCCCGTTTATACCAAAATTTCTTATCCACTTATCTCTTACCCACACCTGCGTTTTGACGAATGATCGCATATTATTTCCATAAACTTATATGCATTTACCACGAAAAATTAATAGCCACCAGATGTATTCTGGTTAAATTTTGTAATCTGGACCCTAAAAAATATCCATAAACATGTTCCCAGCCCCACGCGACGTACCACATGTGTAAGGTTTAAATAATATAAAACAGGTTTTTTAAAACATCTGTTTCCACTCACATTTCAATCCTTTCACGACGATTTTATTCCCACGCAGGACGACGACCATAAATTTAAAATTAATTGTTAACAGCTGGTTAAATTTTGTAAACCTGTCACAAAAAATACGTCCTAAATACCACGCCGTGACGGTGTACATGTGTCGATGTTTAAAAATAATTGGTCGACAGCCATGTTTAAAAACAATTGGTCAACAGCCATGTTTAAAACCAATTGGTCGACAGCCATATTTAAAAAACCGACAGCCCTTTTTAAGGGTGTGGCAACAGCCATTTTTCCCCCTACCAACCAACCGCAGAGACAACAATAAATCACAGTGCCGCCATCGCCTACAAATGCCGCATTGTTCTAAGTTACCACGCCTCTCCTCCCCCAACACAATTTCCTACACGCCCCTGCCATGCCCATAGAGAGAGATAAAAGACACAGGAGAGAAAGAGACAAATGCTTCGCTCCCATTGGTCGGTCTCTAGCATCCGATTACACAGGAGGTCTCAAGTGTCCGAATACCTACTGTTAGAGATGACTATCGTTAGAATAAAATTAAATTAAATTAATCAAAACTTGTTTATTGTATCTGTATACGCCAAACATGAAGGTAATATTACGTGTTTTTTCGGAATTGAAATTTTTATTTGAAAGACTACAGCTGAATAACTTGAACAATTTCTATGTTATTGGTGGCGATATAAATGACAAACACAGAAACTGGAAAACCGCGATCAATGACACGCGAGGAGCACATCTTGTCAATTGGCTCGATTATAACACTATGATCTATAAATCAAAATTGGTAACATGTAGAACACCAAAGTTTAACCGAGGAAACTCATATTTGGATATTTTACTAATAGATAACTGTCTTTCATTTGAAGATGGACAAGAATTTTCAACGAGCATAACGGACCATCGACAAATGTGTTTACACACAATCAACTATGACAGTGACCATGACGTAGTACAATTAGAAATACAATATACAAAGGAATCCGAACTTAATATTCTAAATAATGTATATACGAATAATCAGACAGACACCCTGAATTACAAAAATATAAATTGGAAAAAAATGTAAAAGAAAAGTGACGGCCTTCTATAAAAACAAAAGTATCCAGATACCAATGAATCGGAACCTAGAAAACACAGAAATTAACCATTTTATAGATAAAATCAATTCTCTTATAATCGAGACAATTGACAGAAGAGAACCAAAAATGTCGAACAATATTGACTCCGTTAAAAAGTATATGTGGCAAAGAATAAGAAATCTAACTGCGCACGAGAATAATATTGTCAGTAAAATGAAAAACTATATACATGACAATTATTCATATCTCAACGATGGCTCTGAAGAGCCAGCCGTCAAACTCAATCAATTATTAATAACGTCAGAATACTGCTCAACCAAAATATGACAAATAATATTAATAACTATTGGAAGAAAAAGATTAAGAATATAGCACCAAATGATTCAGTCAATATGTATCCTAATATCAACAGAATTCTTCGTCCGAAAAGCATATCAGAAATTGGAAAACTGTCGACAGAGGATAGTCAAAATATGGACATCACGAACGATGACCAGATGTCTATCAAACAATTTCCGATCGAAGACGGGAAAATTCTTATCAACTCTAAATTAAATAAATTAAACATACTAGGTTACTTTTTTCAAGATGTTCATAAAGAAAGTCCTTTCAACGTAAATAACCCTACACATAATGTGGTCACAAATACATTCGACAATTTTGTAATCTAACACACAGCGTAATAAACTCTAAACAAACAATCCTTCAGTTTTCTCTTGCGCTTAACGCGAACGATATTCCTGATGAACTCTTGAATAACTATTTTACATCTAGAGACATATTGATTGAAATATTTCGAACATTGAATAATAAAAAATCTACGGGTAATGATCACGTCCCAAATATTGTATTGAAGCACTTACCTGTCTCAATTATAAAAGATTACTGCACACTTTTCAATAACTTATTAAAAAACAATGTCTTTCCAAAAATGTGGAAAACTGCAAAGGTTTTCGCAATCCCAAAAAAGGCAAAGACTTATGTTCAGTGAGAAACTACCGTCCGATAAGCTTACTGCCAAATATCAGTAAAGCATTTGAAAAAGTAATAAAAAAATAAGACTTCATTTCACATAAATTGGAAATATTATACCTTCTCACCAATACGGTTTCAAACGCAGGCACTCTACAACACATGCTATCTTAAAACTCGTATCGCACAAAAACAGACTAGAAAGAACTGGGGCCTGTCTCATAGGTTTCGAAAAAAAGTTTGATACCGTCTGGCTGAAAGGTATAATATACAAACTAATCAACTATTAAATCTATCCACAATAAATGACTAGATTAATTTATGAAATGATAATAGATAAGGAATTCTACTTAACTGATGGCAATAAACGAGAGGAACAAACTGACCGAATTCAAAACGGGTTGCAACAAGGCACTGTAATTTCTCCTAACTTATTTAACAGTTTCATGTCCGATATAAACAAATTTCAACCACATATTTCCATTGCCTTCCCAGATGATTGAGTTATATCATAGAAAAACTAATATATAAAGAAGTACTAAGGGTTAAGACATACTAAATCAGAATTCTCTTCAGAAAAAAAAATTTTTTTTTCATTTGCTTTTTTTGTACATCATATGCAATAACTTGTTACAAAAATGATTACAAAATATCAGCAATTATATAATGTTGATATTTTCGTTACCACGATTTGATTTTATTTAATATCTTCTTCAAAAATTATGAAAATATATTCCCTGAAGAAGAATTAAATTTCGGATCAGCTGATTATCAATTTGTTTCATTTCATTATCAATCGTTCCCCGGCAGAATTTCTTTCAGAGAAAAATTTTCGGGCGTACTTAACCTAAAAAAAGAAATCTACAAATTTTAAACATTCGTTGCAGTTAAAATTTCTGACAGCTTAGTATAACTCCAAAACCGAAAAAAGGGATAAATTTTCAACTGTTCCCCTGATTGCTTTTTTTCTGAAGAAAATTCTGATTCAGTATGTCTTAACACTAAGTGGAAGAAAATATCACAACGCTTTTGTTAAAATCGAAAATCTAAAAGTGGATGCTCGATTAACAACAACAATTCAATGGATGGTGTTTTTCATACGAAATGTATTTCTTCTAAAAGGTTGAATGAATTTTTTTTTCATTCTTTTCTTATCTCATTCGCAATCGAAAAAATAAAACTCAGATCGTTGTGTATGGAGTTTTTTTTCTTTTTTCTTTTGTATATTAAAAAAACTGATATTTTTAGATTTTGTTCTACGGCAGATATTGTTTTTTGTTTTTTTACCATTTACCAAAAGTATGTAACGATTTCATTGTCATTCGGGAGGTACGGGGTTATGAAATTGGGACCTAATTTTATCTTGAAAACTTCTGATGGGATTGCAACGAAATTTGGTGTGCTTGTTCCTTGGAGAATTTGGTTAAAGTAGATTTAATTTCGTAAGGATGCGCAAAAGGATAACGTAAAAAAGGACGAAGGCGAAATTTTTCTTCTATGTGCATAAAAATTAATTTATTCCTTATGAATTCTTTTCTTACGGGTTTCTTTCCTTAAGCTATAGATTTGTTTCGATTCCCATAAACAATGTTTCCTTAATAAGACCAAACTAAAGAAATTTAAAAGCTGGGTGCGATGCTGTAGGCAAGGATTTTCGGAACTGAACCAACTAGTAAACATTTCAATTTTATTTGTTGCATCAACACAAGTTTCTACAATTTTTTGATTTATTCCCTTGATTTCTGAGGTTTGTTTAATAATATTTTTTTCACAATTGCCTTCTACATCATATGAAAGAGTTTCTTCAAATATAAATTCTTCATCTTCTTCTTTTTGGCAATTACTACCTTCTCAAACCGGAGTTAAAATTTTGCTAGGCATTATTCTACCAACTATTTGACTAAAAAAAATACGGAGGGATTTGAATTATTGCCACCTTTGCTTCTAATTAAACCAAAGCAATTTTCAATTGGATCCTCGTTAATTTTATATGTCAAAAAATATGTTTTATCTGGATAGATATTCAAAAGAGTAGAAGAGAGTTCTAAAACAGTTTGAATTAGACCTTCCAAACAATAAGTATTTTTTTTGGTTACTAGTTCCAAATATCCAATTATTTCCTCCAAGTAACATCTCACGGGTCCACTTAATCTTAAACCACTTTTGTACATATTTTTGTGAAATGGCGCCTTACTGTTAAGGCAATCAAACAGCTTATCCATTCTGTCTAAAAATGCAGCTGTCGATTGGGCTTTCAAAGCGGTACTAAATAATTTAAGAAAATGGGCTGTTTCAATAGCTGCACTACAACTGTGGCTTAGCACTTGTACGGCTAGAGAAACATTCATTTTTTGCCAGGTATTAGGATACACATGTTTCAATGTTAATTTGGGGCACATTTTGGTAGAGTTTCCATTTTCCAGAGCATATAATTCCTTTATGCAGTCCCAACTTACTGTACCATCTGAACATTTTATATCCCACTTTGATATGAAAGTGCGCAATGATTTCACCAAATGCGGAGTATCATACGCAACAAATATTTTTTTGCCCCTTGTGGACGAAAAAGGGTTGTTTTGAAGAAACGTTCAAACGGCTGAAACAATTTCGATTGCCTGAACCTTGATCAGATATTACAGCACGAATGTGAAATCCAATATCTGAGCAGTAATCAATTACCTCAATCAATTTTCCCAATAGACTTTCGCCATCAATTGGATTTTCCGTTGTATAAAAACATACAATATATTTCCAATTAGTAAAAAGTCCTCTAATCATAAAAAGGCACACGTATTTCGCAATATCTTTTGTTTTGCAATCCCCCATATCAACGAATCCAACAATTTCATCCTTGACGCTGTCATAACTTAGTTCTCTTCTGATAACCATCTCATCAAAAATTACCGCGGCTTCTTTAAAGTTATTCCCTTTGGAATATGCAAATTGCTTCAAGTTAAAAGTAATATTGTCATTGAAACCAGGATGTATACTTTTGATAGGCAACCAACGATAAATTGAATTAACGGAAGGAATATTAAAGCCCAAAGGCCAATCTCCACACAGCCGACATCCTATTCTGACGAGAAAAATCAGAAAAGTAGAAAGAGATGGACTTTTGCAATTTTCGGTAGAATTGACCGAATAAAAACATCAGGGTCTCTCCCCACACAATTTATAATATTATGGGAAAATTAAAAACATTCACTTCCATTTTATAGGAAAATGTAGTACCAAATTGTGTTTTCAGACTTTATCATAAGGCTTAAATTCCTATCACATCTAAAAACAAGCTATAGTGCAAAACGACGAGACTTCTATACGTATGTTCAAATCAAGTCACCTTCCGAAAGCCTTTCTACAAGAAAGCTATATGAATATGGGAATTCAGAGTGTACGTAGTCCTTAGTTAATCACAACATTTGTTGTGATATGCAGACAGATAGACATCGGATAAAAATGATTGCAAACCATTTAGAATCTTATAAAACGTGAAGATTTGCAAAACAAATTTTTTTATTTTTTATATACATCGTATAGAAGTTAAAAATTTAACTTGCGTAGACCATAAAAATCAATTCGTCATACAAAAACTTCCTATAAGAAAATTTGGTAGTGTGCAACGATATCGTGTATTATTATTGTGAGAGTATGCAAATGCAGATGAAAACCCATAAATCAGATAAAGAAGTTCTTCTGCGATTGAGGGGAATCATCTGGCAGATGAAGAATCAGATGGGGGAATTTGAACTGCAGACGCCGACAAAATTTGTAGGATGATTGTTTCTCCCTTTCTGTTTAACTAAATTTTGCATAAGTGCATCCCTTACTTTTATTAGAATAGGATGTCGGCTGTGTGGAGATTGGCTTTAATGTGGTTTTGAGATATTTGTAGGAAGCTGAAGATCTGTAGTGGATGTTTTGAGCCAATATTCGCCAACTTTCATTCCACGCCGCAGATTTAGATCTTTTGCACAAGATCATCTTTGCAAAGGTCTTGGCATGGGAGCTGACATCACTAACTTCATCAATAATATTGGATAAAGGTTTCTTAATAGCCTTTTTCAGGGAAGTATTTTCAGTTTTACTTTTGCGCAAAGAAAATTTTTTACATCGGTTAGCACAAGACTTAAAATTTTTCTTGTGAACCAGTTTTTCGTATTTTGCCAAAATCATATTATACTTTTTTCCATAATATAATATTTTTTTCTCTGCTTTAATACAATTACCACAATTTGCCGCTGGTATTATTTCTCCATTCCAATCATATGCACTAGTTGAAGGTTCGTATAAAGATAAGTCATTTGGAGTTAATTCATCTGAATCATTGGTTTTCTTGCAAAACGTTTTCCCACTAAGTAACACAGGAATACTCTCAAATGTCTCATCACTAGTACTTTCTTCAGGGACAGAGCTCCAGTTTAGCGTAGGTATTGCACCTTTCTTTAAATACCGTACTCCTTTACTTGAAGCCAAAAAATGTTTACAACAGACATGCATTATTAGGCTTCGGAGGTATCGTTAAGCCGCAAGCAGTCACCCACTTATTAAATAAATCTGATCCTTTAATTGGAAATTTAAAAAACTTTGAGGAAGTTGAGTTTCGTTTTCTTGACCGGCAGTACAATACCTCACACTTAACACCCCAATGCATATCTTTTCCCAGAGTAAATGTTGTATTGAAAAATACAGATTTTGATGTTTTAAAAAATACAGAACCGGTTTTATACATTTATTTTGAAACTTTTTCACACAAACGCAATCTAAAACATGTCTTGATTCTGAAAAGAGCTCGAAATAAGTGGCAATTTATTATACACACAGATTGTTTGCGGTCGTATTTTGTAGCATCACAAACAAGCACACCAAATTTCGTTGCAATCCCATCAGAAGTTTTCAAGATAAAATTAGGTCCCATATTTCATAACCCTGTACCTCCCGAATGACAATGAAATCGTTACATACTTTTGGTAAATGGTAAAAAAACAAAAAACAATATCTGCCGTAGAACAAAATCTAAAAATATCAGTTTTTTTAATATACAAAAGAAAAAAAAAAAAAACTCCATACACAACGAATGAGATAAGAGAAAGAATGAAAAAAAATTCATTCAACCTTTTAGAAGAAATACGAAATAAATATGAAAAACACCATCCATTGAATTGTTGTTGTTAATCGAGCATCCACTTTTAGATTTTCGATTTTAACAAAAGCGTTGTGATATTTTCTTCCACTTAGTACTTCTTTATTTATTAGTTTTTCTATGGTTATATATAACCACAGTAAAAAATAAACGTCTTAAAACAAAGTGTACAAGATCATTTCGATAAAATTCAAGAATACAGTAAAAATTAATTTTAGTAAATGCGAAAGCATTTTATTTAGAACACCCTTTCATATTGCGCCACATTGTATTAAGAAAAATTACAAAAAGTTTCAAATTAAAAATCTTGATAACCAGTTAATTGAAACAAAAAAAGTAGTACGATATTTGGGTGTTCACCTAGATCAATTCCTTTACTTAAAGATCATGTGAACATTAAATTGGCAAGCGCTAACAGAGCCTACCAAAAAATAAGAAAACTTTTTTATACCAAACACCTTAATAGCCGAGTAAAAATAATCTGCTACCAATCTCTGATTCGCCCTATACTTACTTACGGATGCCCAGTATGGTATAACATGTCTCCATCCTACATGGAAAAGATACGGGGATTTGAACTTAATAATAATAATAATAATGCCTTAGACATACTACACGCTTTAATCCAGTGGATTATTTTTTAATGGAGTATTGCGACACATTCTGTTTTTCTGGATTAAAATTCATTCTCAATTATTTTTTGACATTTCTCAAAGTTTTCTATAAAATCTTTTTGTGGTTAGGAAATTTTGGAAATCTAAATCTTTAAAGCTTTTCACAATCAGAGAGCGAAAAGTTCTCAATTATTCAATAATTAAGATCAAAATACTCGGTGAAATATCCTCAATAATTGAGAAAATCTGGTCCATTATCGAATTTTAATCGAGAATAATGAGATAATCGAGATTATAGCTGCTAATATGTCATTAGTATAAATCACTTTAAACTTAACGAAATCGTACAAATATTTGGTGTATTATTTTATACATACATTTATAAACCTGCATGACATGTTTGTTTACTCGTATGCATTACTATTTTATGAGTCTTCGTATTTTAGTTTTTTTGCTAGTTAAACTGCCATAATCTAAACCCCTGGTAGAAGGAACAAACCTTTCGGTCCAAGACTTCATTCTACCGAAGTTGAGGAAGGTGAGGATCTGATTGCCGGCCCCCAAAGGAGCGCGACCAAGGTACTCACCATTATTAAATTCCTTAATTCAATGAGCATGGAGAACAGGAGGGTTTTCGAATACTAATATAGTCGGGCGCCGGAACGTAACCAACTAATTGTAGGCGTAGACGCTAAAGGACTCAGTGATCTTGAGAAGGTAAATTTCCGCTCCCTCTCCGGAGTTCGCCTTGCTACCTTTAAGGTTCTAGGCAAGCCAGAGAAAGGGGAGAAAGGGGAAGAAACCACAGGAACGAACTAATGCCAAATTCGATAATTTACTCCACAGAATTGGGCGAAAAGGAAGTGGTAGTGTGCTCTTCATATCTGCCCCTCCCCCTTCAGAGGAGCTGGTCTACTTAGTGTCCTTCTGCGTGACGAACAATCTACCATTGGCCGTGACTACAACGCGCCCCACACACAGTGGGGCAGTTCGGACATCAACCAAAGAGGTAGAACACTTTTTGAACATCTTGGTGCAACCACCCTGGAAATTGTCAACAAGTGTAGAGCACCAACCTTCATCACCTCTACACGTGAGGAAGTGTTGTACATAACGCTGTGCTCACAGGGCATTGCTCAAGATATTCAAGGATGGAAAGTGTCCTCCGAACCTTCGTTATCGGACCATAGGCCCATTCTCTTCAGTCTGTTTTCAGAACCGTTGAAACCGGTCTCCTACAGTAATCCTAGATCCACTGACTGGTTCTCCTTTCGCGAAGAGCTGTCAGAAAGAATCCGGGAAGTCCCAAAAACAGCCTGGAATTTTCCGGAACTAGAACAAACAGTCACTCTAATATCGAAATCCATTAACTCCTCTTACGAGAGTAACTGCGTCTTACGTACTAACAGGTTACCCAAGAAATCGCCCTGGTGGGATACATCCTTGGAGAGCCTCAGAAAAGAAACGAGAAAAAGTTTCCACAGAGCCAAACAGCATGGTTTGAACAGTGAGTGGGAAAGCTGGAAGGCGGCCCAACGCAAATACAAATCGGCTGTTCGGAGAAAAAAACAAGAAGCTTGTAAGAGGTACTGCGGCCTAATTGAGGACTTCCTCAGGCTTGCAGACTCCAAAGATCTGAGATCTAGATTAACGGTGCTGCGCCAGTCGGATCGGGAATTCACTTCAAGTAATGAGGATACCCGGAAGCTCCTGCTCCATACCCATTCCCCGAATCTCGTGAATCACCGACATACAAGACGAAAGTTCTCGTCCCCAAAAAACCGACTGAAGAACGGCTTCAGAGATTGTAACATACGAAAAAAGTAACTGGGCAATCAAAACCTTTGCCCCGTATAAATCGGCAGGGCCTGATGGTATTTTCCCGGCACTTCTTCCGAAAGGAGCTGATTTGCTAATCAAACCACTCTGCCAAATCTACCGCACGAGCCTCGCCTATGGCTACATTCCTTCACCATGTAGGAAGGCACGTGTGATCTTCACATCTAAGGCTGGTCGTACTGATTACACCCAAGCCAAGAGTTTCCGTCCCATTGGCCTGGTGGATAGATACCTGAGGCAGAGGATACCAGGTATCCTCCCTCTCTACTCGAACCAACACGCGTATCAAGTTCACTATCTCCACTGCTGTGGTGTCTGGTTGTAGAAGACCTTCTCAGGATTTTAAACAACTCGGGCTACTACGCCCAAGTGTTTGCGGATGACATAGCTTTTCTTGTATCGGGAAAATTCACCAATACATTGGCTGAGCTGACCCATCAAGCTCTTATCAGGGTTCCGTGAATCCTGACAAAACTGAACTCGTTATGTTCACCAGGAATAGGAATCTCGAAGGTTTTGAGGTTCCTTGTTTATGTAAAATGAGACTGCAACTCTCCGAGTCGGTGTAATATCTAGGAGTATATCTCGATAAAAACCTGACCTGAAAAAAGCACGTGGAGGTCAAAGAACAGAAAGCGTCGGCATGGGCCTGTCGCAGATCCTTTGGACCCACCCGGGGCTAAAACCTAAAATGCTGACCTACGCATCAATAGTTTGGTGGCCTCCTACCCTAGTGTCCAATGCTAGAGATCTTTTGAGCCGTATTCAAAGACTTGCTTTTTTATGTATTACGGGTGCAATCAGAACGACGCCAACTGCAGTCATGGAGGCCCTCCTGGGAACTCCACCGCTGCACTTGGTGGTTCAAAGCACTGCAATGGCAACGTCCTATAGACGGCGAAATGCTGGACTCTGGATTGATCGATTAGACATCAAGGGCCATACCGGGATTCTAACTAATCTGATCAAATCAAATCATACCCCATACTCTCGAGGCCATCGGACGTCATATCCCCGCCATTTGTTTTCATACGCAGATTCGAGACTGTCATGCTTCCCAGAGAATCCTGGATAGCGGACGGTGAGAATCCCGCAAAACCCCTCGGCCTCATCTGGTTCACGGATGGGTCTAAATCGGATCCAGGAACTGGGGCAGGTGTCATTGGTATAGTGCCCAAAAAGACAATATCCATCTCTTAGGGCACTCATTGTTCAGTCTTTCAGGCTGAAATTCCTGCCATTCTGACCTGCGCCAAGGAGTATCTAAACAGGGGCTACAAAAACCTCCATATCAACATCTTCTCTGACAGTCAAATGAATAAACGACAGGACATCAAATGATGAATCGTTAATAGTCAATAGTCATTATTTTAAAACTGCAGCGGTTATTTCTAAAAAAACAACGTTGTTATATTTCCTGTTGTTTTCCAAAATATATTTGAAGTTTCTTATATCCCCGCAAAAAACTTTCCTGAAGGAAATGTATGAATATGGCTAATTCTTTATTTCCCCCAATCTGTCTTTTCCATAGCTTTTAGTAGTCGTTACCTTCAACTGCATGAAAAAATGGGAAACGTATGAAAATAAAAAATTAATGAAATCATAAGTAATACGAATTCAAATTTCAGATATTCATTCATTTCTTTTTTCAATAATTGTATTTGCAATAGTAATGTCTTTAATTGTAATGTTAATACATTGTAATCGCGTGTGACCTCTATATAAGAAGTTCGAAAGTTTGTATTGACTCCAACGCCAAAGCGGTGAGAGATAGAACTATAGGGTTTTCGATCAAAATGGTCCTCATGAAAATCTACACCACTTTGTCGAACATTGTAACCGTGTGTAACCCCTATATAAAAAGTTCATAAATTTCTATTGCTACCAGTGCCAAAGCGGTGGTAGATGAAACTTTTTCGTGTGCGTCAGAATATCTGCCATAAAAATCTCAATAACATTGCCTTAGATCAGAATCATGTCCGATGTATATTTCAGTTTATAAGAGAGGTTTTCCGAAAAGAGCTTTCAAACCCCCTTTTGTAATCCCTGCGACCTCCAATCTCCCCGGAAACAAAATTTCTGGATGTTTCAACTAATTCCCTACAACATATCCAAAATCGTTTTTTTTTTTTGCTCAACGATAGCACGATAGACGGACGCACAGAAAGAAACAAGGTTTAGCCTTTTACTTATATATATTTATATAATATAGATTTTATATAACATGCGAAGAATAAAATCTTACTACTATCGCATACATTTTATATAGCATGCGATAATAATACGATACCTAATATGTGATACATTTTTTTATATAGCATGCATGTAAAAACGACGGACTCTGAAAATCTGATTCGTATTTTATACTTTTTTTCAAAATTTTGTATAGAAAATGATCAATTTGTGAACAAAATCACTATCTTCGCAGTATAGAGACTGGTCGGATTTCTTTTCGAATTAGCCTTCGAGACCCGACCGGGTCTATTGATATGCATTTAAAAGTTTGGAAAAAGTTATGATTTTGTAATATTGTAAATGTTATATTGTATTTAAACTATATAAATAAAATCGTAAATGTTCGTTTGTTCCTAACCGGTAATCTACGAAACTTCAAATAGTGTTTAAGTTAAGTTCATGATATAAACCCTTCTTCAACATAACTTTACTAATGTGAAAATCAAAGTTTATGGCATTAGAGTTAACATCACGCAGCATTCGAGTGATAGGTAGGTAGGATAAGTAATAACCTCACATTTACCATAATTAAGGTCAAGGTTATTATTTAGACACCACAAGGAAAATCTGTTCAAATCATCCTGAAGAATCTGCGAGTCAATGCAGTTTAAGATTTATTTGCAGATTATCATATCATCGGCGAAGTTAGATATTCTTGTCGATTTAACTACCGACGCCACGTGATTTACCGATAATACAAATAAAAGTGGTCCCAAGTGGCTCCCTTGAGGGACCCCTGAGGTTGCTACATAGGAGTGAGATTTGGCTGATCGGAATAAGACCCGATAACTCCTGTCATAAAGGCAGGATCGAACCCATTTAATAAAGTCGTCAGGAAAACCAAGGGCCCTAAGTTTGAAAAGAATCAATTTGTGAGAAAGCTTATCAAAGGCTTTGCTGAAATCTGTGGTGACACAGTCCATCCTATTTCCTTTTTCCATGACACAAATTGTAAAAGATGTAAGTTCAATTAAACTGGTAGTCGTGGACCTACCCTTCAAAAATCCATGCTGATGATTCGACATAATGGATTTACAACTAAAATATAAGTATTTTTGGATAATACTTTCGAACAATTTAGGGATGCAGGATAATTTCGCGACTGGCCTGTAATTCTCAAAATCCTCCTTACTACCTTTTTTATGTGTAGGAATAATAAAGGATTCTTTCCATATTTATGGAAAAATACCTGTTTTGAGGGATTTTTGAAAAAGTACAGACAACGGACGAGCAAGAATAGTATTGAATTTTTTCAAAACCACTGCGGGTATTCCATCCGCTCCAGGCGAGTAATCCTCGGGTAAATGTGTTAATGTGTTCAGACACTATACATTCATCTATAGTAATTAAGTTAAACCTGGCTTCAGGATACTCCGATATATACGAAAAGAAGTTCGTATCTGGGACAAAATTATCTTTATTAAAAGCTGCCGCGAAAGATGAAGCAAATAGGTCTGATATAGCTGACGGGTCCACTAATGTTTGATCCTGGTATTTCATTGAGGGGGGGTAACTATCAGTTTTTTTCTTACTATTTATAAATTTCCAAAATTTGTTTGGATTCTTGACCAATTGCTTTGAAACTTTTACAGAATGTCCTATGTGATTATGACCATGTTTATATGTACTTATTATTTACCTATGTTGCACCTGAGTCAGGTAATAATTGATTTAAAAAAATCAATCACTAATACAAAGCCACAAGCATCTAATAATTCGTTGCTTTGCAACGAGAAAACGTGATTACTCTTACTCACACACGCATACATCAATAAGCTTATATTATAAAAATAAAGATGGGCGTAGTGACGGCGTTAAAGATATTAATTCGGAGGGGCAACACTTTAAATGGGCTTAATGCTTATGTATTCTGGAACATCAGAATTTCGAAAAATGTTTGCGTTATTTATTCCAAAAACCAAGTTTCTCTTAAGCGTACAAAATTAAATTATTCGCTTTAGATCCTGTTTATTGAAATGTAACGAGCAAATTATATCTCTACTAAATGGCGTAAAATTTTGCAAGCCCATAAACGAAAGCCATTTCATTTCTCATTTTTTGGAAAGCTTAAAGCCAAAAAAAGGTATTTATAATTGACCATGCTGAATTTTCAAAATCTTCGACGAATTTTAAGAATTGCCCCCAATTTCTCAAAAAAAATTACTGTCACTGGTAGTTTTAATTTAAAAAAAAACGAGGGGTATTTAGATTTGGATTCAAAGTTGAATCAAAAAAACGAATTTTTTACTAAATTATGAATTAATATCATTTCTGTTTGATTAATTATTATATATGTAAAAGGCTAGTCCTTCTTTCTTTCCTTCTGTCCGTCCTATATTGTCCGGAAAGAAAATTCGTTGAGCAAAAAAAAAAAAACACTTTTTGATATGTTGTAGAGAATTACTTGAAACGTGGAGAAATTTGGTTTCCGGAGAGATTGGGGCTCGGAGGGGTTACAAAGGGGGCTTGAAAGCTTATTAAAGAAAACCTCATTTATAATCTGAAATATACATCGGACATGATTCTGACCTGAGGCAATCTTGTTAAGATTTGCATGCCGGACATTCTAACGTACACGGCAAAGTTACATTTCCCACCGCTTTGACGCTGGAGGCAATACAAATTAACGAACTTTTTATATAGAAGTCACACGCAATAACAACGTTCAGCAAAGTTGTGGAGGATTTCATGGGGATTATTTCTGTCGAAGACGAAATGGTTCTATCTCTCACCACTTTGGCGCTGGAATCAACAAAAATTTTGGAACTTCGTACATAGACGTCACACACGATTACAACGTTCGGCAAAGTTGTGAAGGTTTTCATGGGGATTTCTTCTGTCGCAGACCATATTGTTCCAGCTGTCACCGCTGTAGCGCTGAAGGCAATACAAATTTTTGAAGTTCGTATTTAAAGGTCACACACGATTGGAATATTCAGCAAAGTTGTGGAGGTTTTCATGCGGACTATTAATGTGGACGACCATATAATCCTATCTCTCACCGCTTTGGCGCTGGAGTCAATAAAATCTTTCAATCTTTTTATAGAGAGGTCAGACGCAATTACAATGTTCACCAAAGTTGTGGAACTTTTCATAGGGACTATTTCTTTGGAACACCATATAGTTCTATCTCTCACCGCTTTGGCGCTGCAGTCAGCAAAAACTTTTGAACTTCGTATATATTAGTCACACACGAGTACAATGTTCGGCAAAGTTATGCAGGTTATCACGAGAATTATTTCCGTCGAAGACAAAACAGTTCTATCCCTTACCGCTTTGGCGCTGGGGTCAATACAATTTTGGGGCGTGGTATGTAGCCGTCACACACGACTACAGTATTCGGCAAAGATTCGCAGGTTTTCTTGGGGATTTTTTCAGTCGAAGATAAAATAGTTCTATCTCTCACCACTTTGGCGCTGCGGTTGTTTAGGCCCCTACTCTATAGAGGATTTTGCCTTTACGTAATATATGTTTGACGGGAGCTATTTTATCAACCGGAGAAATGGGATCAAATCCATATTTTCGCTGGGGTTGTTGCGGGGTAAATAATGTGCATTCTGAATAGATCGACTTATGACATGAAATATGTCGCCAGTGGTGCTACTAGAACGGGGTAAAAGATTTATTATGTTCCGAATCAAGGTGCTACGCTTGAATACATTTTGTTAATTTACAGCGATTTGTAAACCGAAATTATTAGGAAGCAGTCAAAGGACGGGTTACAACCTAGCAATTAAAAAAAGCCTATAAAAACATTTTTTTGTACAGCAATAATGAAAATTCGCCCATTTTAATACAAAATATATCAAACTTACGTGTGAAAGAAAAATTTTTTCCCCCCGAAAATTATAATACGAGCTAAAAAAGATATCGTAAAAATAGGGTTTATGCCAAAAATCAAGTTTGTTTAAACATACAAAATTACATTTTAAAATTATAATCTACTCTACAAATTGGCGTAACATTTTGGAAACCCAAAGCCGAAAGACATTTAATACGTAGAGTCTCATTTTTTGGAAACCCTAAAACCAAAAAAGGCATTTAAAAATGAAAATGTTGAATTTAACAAAATCTTAGATGAAATTTCCAGCTTGGGACGATTTACAATACAAAAGCTCCTACTTCCTGGCCAATCGCCGGTGGATAGGCATGACATTACAGCACGTGTTTTCAAACAGAAGCTGAAATCGCTGATGAATGCACAATGGCGCACAAACAAGCGCTCGAGGCTCTTGATCGATCATTGTAAGACTTACGTGGAAATATGAGACCATTTGGGAACGCATTAATATTGCTTGCAGGCGATTTCAGGCAAACATTACCTGTAATTCCTCCATCGACACTAGCGGTTGAAATAAATGATTGCCTGAAATACTCTACTTTGCGGCGACGCGTAAAGACGTTAAAATTAACTACAAATATGCGACTACAACTGCAAAGCGATCGGTCAGCAGAGATATTGTCACATCAATTGCTGTCAATTAGGAATGGAAAGGTGCCGGTTGATCTGACGTCAGGACGAATTTCATTGCCTCATAACTTCTGGAATTTAGTGACGTCAAAAGAAGAATTGGTTGAAAAAGTATTTCCCAATATTCAAACCAATTATAAGAATCACGATTGGCTAAGTGAACGAACCATTCTTGCGGCCAAGAACAAAGACGTCTACGAACTTAACAATACTTGTATTATTCAGTCTAACATTCAAAGCGAGGTGGTCATATACAAGTCCGTCGACACTGTTGCGGAAGCAAATGAAGCGATTAATTATCCAACAGAATTTTTGAATTCACTCGATCTGCCAGGGATGCCACCGCACGGACTGCAGTTGAAAGTCGGTGTGCCAATTATCATGTTGCGAAAGATCAACCAGCCAAAGCTTTGCAACGGCACGCGGCTTGCAATAAAAAAATTAAAGAGCAATATCGCAGAAGCAACAATCTTGACAGGTCTTTTTGAAGGTGAAGATGTCCTCATTCCTCGCATTCCTATGATTCCAACGGATATGCCATTGCAATTTAAGAGATTGCAATTCCCGATTCGATTGGCGTTTGCAATCTCCATCAACAAGCCTCAGAGCCAATCTTTAAAATTGTGCGGTTTAGATCTAGACACGGATGTTCTAGAGTCGGCAAACCAGAAAATCTGTATATCTGCACAGAAAATGGAATAACAAAAAATGTTGTATAACCACAAGCATTGTGAAATTAAATACGCGGGAAACGTGCGCTTTGTCTTTTCTTTTCGATTTAACCAGACTGAGACACAGCAACGCGTGGCCGGGTACAGCTAGTTTTAAAAATAAATATGAATTGAGCCGTTTATTTTGAAAGTGGGGCAAGTCCATTTTTGAAAAAAAATGGATATAATTGCAGTTACAGATAAAAATTTTATGCGTAAACAATTTATAGTAAAAAAAATTCTGATTCTATTTATTTGGTAGATGGAAGTTTTAGCTCTTAACAGTATTGAAAATATGTTTATTTTGAAAGTGGTGCAAGTCCATATTAGAGTGAAATTAGTTTTGACCGAATATATTTTAGTATGTAAAACATATTTTCTACACACTATTAACATCTCTAAAGGACGATTAGACCGTGTTCTGAAAGCAGAAAGGAAAAGATTTACGTGGCCAGAGAGAAGGATCTTCCCGGAAAACCAGCGAAAATTTGGTAAATGATGTAAAGCAATACATTTAAAGTTTTTCTCAGTTTGAAAGCCATTATACAAGGAATCACAATCCAGGGAGAAAATATTTAAACCCAGAACTAAATATAAGAAAAATGTATAATTTATATGTGGATCATTGTACACTGAACCAGAGACCCTACGTAAGTGTGTGGATTTACGGGAATATTTTTAAAACACAAATCAAATTTGTATTTCCACCATCCACGCAAAGACACCTGCCAAAAATGCGATAGGTTTAATATGAAAATTAAAACTTCTTGCAATATTCAACAGCAACAGAACCTGAGAGAACAACATGAAATGCCGAAATGGCTATAAATAATCCTGAAAAATATTTTGAATTGTCCTTTGATTTACAAAAGGCGCTACCTTATCCTAAGCTAACAGTATCAATCGGAATATGTATGTATTGAATCAAGGCATCCACAATTTTCATAATGATGAAGGCAATATGTGTATTTGGGATGAAACTATAGCATGCCGAAGAACACAAGAAGTAGCATCTTGCTGTTTGAAGCACTTACAGACAACCCAAAAACACATTATAGCTTATAGTGACATGTGCACTGGCCAAAATAGAAACATAAAGTTGGCCTTAATGTGGATGAAAATTGTTCAGTCCAGTGACAATGAAATAAATATTATTGATCACAAATCTATATTTTCAGGGCATTCATTTTTACCGAACGATCATGATTTTGGAGTGGTAGAAATGGCAATCCGGAAAACCAGTTCCTTGAATATTCCAAAGGATTACTATAAAGTAATAGAAAATTTTCGAAAACATAAAGAAAGCAGTTTTAAAAAGAAAGAAAAATAACCATGGAGAAACCGTGAATTGGTTAAATATAGGCTCGATCAGATTTACAAGGGATGAACCATACAAAATGTTATACAAAACTTTGAGAGAACGAGATGCTGAATTTAAAATTATCGATTTGTCACCACAACGAGGAATACCTAGTAATTTCGGAAAGATAAAATTATCTTTATGTATGAAAAAAGGAGATCTATTACATCTGAAAAATAAAGGACATGATGGATTTATTACCATACCATACCTCCTGTTCATCATGAATATTTTAAAATGTTAAATCCTGAATAAAATTCATTTAATTATACCTACATATAAACTGAAAATATTTAATTTCATTGAAATTCTTAATAAAACTGAATTTTTTTTTTTTATGTTATATTTTCTACTAGAATATTCTTCGTTTTGTTTCACTTTTTATCAAATGAATAAAAATTTTAAAAAATTTGAATAGCATTTTGTTTTTATTATTAAAAAAAGGCTGATGGAACTAAACAAAATTCCCAATTCAATAAACGATTAATTATCGATTAATTTCGCAGGTTAACTGCATAAACAGACGATACCATGTTAAATTTCAGTCAAATCGGTCGAAAGATAGTGGAGGAAGAAATAGTCGTAGGAGGAAATAAGAATGTTCAGCAAGTTTTTTTGATGTAGATTCAGAACTAGTACACCGATTTGAATAAAATTTGCAAATTAGACTTATGCTACCAGGGCCTGGGTTACTTACAAATTAGAGAAAATGTTGAAAAGGGCAAACAAAGTTAAGAAGAAAAAAACCTTGACATGTTGTTAGTTTTCACAATTTTTCTCTCCCATTTCTACCATAGGGCATCAAAATATCGGCTATAGGCCGATTTTAAATTACTTTGTGTTTTTTAGTCAACACTGCAAACACTACTGGATTATAAACTTGCATTATCTGGTACCACATAACACAAAAAATATATCTATTAATACTTACCAATACTTTTAAATTTATTTAAATGCAAACCCTTAAATATCTCGCAATAACAAAAAGTGGACTTGCCACTTTCAAAATAAACGCTCAATTAACTAAAATTGTTATTTGATTCATTTCTTATCAATTAATACCTATTCGACATATATTATAAGAAATGGAAAATTTAATTTACGTAACGAAGTATGTGTATATCTCGGGTATTCCGCATCCTATAGATACGATCCATACCTCATTCGACGATCAATTTAATAAGGAATTAAATGCCATTCGCGGTTTTCAAAAATATTCCATCTAGGACAGGAAATCTAAAAATTCTCTAGTATCAAGGTATACGTATATCTCAGGTATTCTGGGTCCTACAGGTGTGATCCATACCTCATTCGACGGGGAATTTAATAATTTATTAAATAAAGACTGCTCCGAAAGAAACGTACGATTTGAAATTTGTGAAATTGTCTTTTTCATTACAGTAGGCGCTCGAAACTTAACAAACTGTCAATAATAATGTCGTTCCTTCGTGCAGAGTTCCATGACTATTAACCGCAACAATGGCAGATGACAGATGTCAAGATTTTATTACTGTAAACTGAGTGCAACGAAAATAGCGCGAAATTTAAATTTGCACCTATTATGGAGACGACACCCTATATTTATTGTAAGCAAATGATATCAGTTTATATTACATATAATACAACTCTAGCATAAATAGCTTCTATTTTTAACCGATATACAATACAATTTTTCTAAATTATCTTTGTGAGGTAACTATATTTTAGTTTATGGATATAATATAATTAAATTTACAGATCAAGAGACCCGCTTGGGTCTCGAAGGCTAATTCGAAAAGAAATCCGACAAGTCTATATACTGCGAAGATAGTGATTTTGTTCACAAATTGATCATTTTCTATACAAAATGTGAAAAAATTATAAAATATGAGTCAGACTTTCAGAGTTCGTCGTTTTTACAGGCATGCTATATAAAAAATGAGTAAAGCAAACCATAGTAGTGAATTTACATTTTCTCTATATCGGCCGGACCACTATGGAACTTTCCCGATAATGTCATCAAATATTCATTTCAGTTCTCCTATTCTAAATGTGCATTCCAAGTTTCATGAAAATGGGACTAATATTGGCTGAATTATTAAGTTTTTTTTATTTTGCATTCCCGCAACCCCCACCGAAGGGAGTCGCATTCTATCTTTTCAGTTGGCCTATCTAAAATGTATAACCTAAGTTTTAAGAAAATTCGCCCATTATAGAGTGAATTCTTGAAGTTTTCCTATTTCAGCCCCCCACAACCACCCATCGAGGGGAGACATTTTATCTTTCAGTTATCCCAAATGTGCATTCCAAGTTTCATTAAAATCCGCCGGTTATTGACCGAATTATTAGGGTTTTTTTATATCACCCTCCTGCAATCCCCACCGAGGGGAGATGCATTCTATCTTCTCACTTGCCCTATCCAGAATGTACACACCAAGTTTAAAGAAAATCTAGCTCTTATTGAGTGAATTATCGAAGTTTTCCTTTGTTAGCGATCTCCAACCCCACACCGTGGGGAGACATATTTTATTTTTCCACTTGGTCCATCCCAAACGTATGTTCGAAGTTTCATTAAAATCCGACTATTATTAACCGAATAAGGGAAGTTTCTATATTTCCACACCACTTTTTTTAAAAAGTTTTGCGCATTAGTGTTGCCAGATGTAAATTCCGTTGCACAAACTGTGCAAATGTCATCTAAATTGGACGAGCAGTTTCGGTTTTACAACAAGTGCAAAAATAGACTATATTTGGACAAAATGTATTTTTAGACAGTGTTGCCATAGTCGAATTTGGCCCAAAAACTAATTACATCTAAGTTAGGATGAAATACATGAACTGTGTAAATTTTATCGAAATGATCCAACAGTTTAGTGTGAACCGTGCGGGCAAAATTTTGTCGTTTTTGGACAAAAAAAGCGTTACCAATTAGTGTTGCCATATATTAATTTCGCCCAAAATCTAACACCATCTGGCATTTGATGCAACACCAGAATGGTGAAAGTTTCATGGAAATCGGACCATGCATTCAGATTTTATTAACGATTTAAAAAAGCGGACGGACGGACGGACGGACGGACATGGGGCTAATTATTTTTGACGAAACGGATTTTGCACTTATTTTCATCTTCCTAGCCCTTCTAGATCAAAAGTTAGGTTTTCGCACGATTATAGTACTTTCCTATAAACACTCGTTTATCGGGAAAGTAAAATGTATCGCATATTACGCATCATATTATTATCGCATGCTATATAAAATTTATGCGATAATAATCAGATTTAATTCATTGCATGCTATATAAAATGCTTGAATATTATATAAATATATATAAATAAAAGGCTAAACCTTGTTTCTTTCTGTGCGTCCGTCTATCGTGCTACCGTTCTATCGTTTAGCAAAAAAAAATCGATTTTGGATATGTTGCAGAGAATTACTTGAAAGATCGAGAAATGTTTCCGGGGAGATTGGGGTCGCAAGGGTTGTTGTGGTACACCCAGTACATAAAGTCTTTACGACCAAAAAAGCGATTATTGATCCCCATATTTAACATATTTCGAAATTTAGTTTTTGTAAACGCGTAAAATTTTATTTAAATTTATTAATATATTTCGAAATATAAACAATTTCGAAATATCTTATTAAAATTATTAATTTGCTTCGACATTATTTTTTCATGTCGAAATACAATAAAATTTGTATATTAACGAATTTTAGTATTGCGAAAATTAAATTCATTTTTTTCATACGAAATAATAAAAAAATTTCATGCGCGTAAATCTTTCTAAGCAATTATTTTTCTTCAAAGAATAATTATTTTCGTCTATTCCGCAAAAATTACTAATATCGGTCAAAGTACGATGAACTTAAAGTACTTTGACAAATTTTTATTGTAAACTTTTGTTATCGATTTGATCAGTAGTTTTTGATTTCCGGACGGGTTGAGATACATTCAAACCTTTATTGCCGGACGCGATTATTAAGTTAAAAAATTTTAAAGTATTTAATCAGTTGTAAAGATAAAAAGAAAAAAAGGGAAAACTGACGGGAAATAAAGTGTTTAATAAAAAATTAAAAACAAAAATAACAAAGTTTTTGGTCGGAACCAATTTTTGTCCTTTAATTTTATATTTAAAGTGTAAAAAGTTTAACGAAAATTTTAAAGAAAATCAAATTGTCTCGTTTACCATATGTAAAAATTTAAAAAGTTTAACATAAATTTTAAAGAAATCCAAACGTCTAGTTTAACATATGTGAAAGTTAAAAAGTTTAACGAAAATTTTAGAGAAAATCAAATTGTCTAGTTTAACATATGTAGAATTTAAAAAGTTTAACGTAAATTTTAAGGAGATCCAATTATCTAGTTTAACATATGTAACATTTAAAAAGTTTAACGTAAATTTTAAAGAAATCCAATCGTCTAGTTTAACATATCTAAAATTTGAAAAGTTTAACGAAAATTTTAGAGAAAATCAAATTGTCTGATTTAACTTATGTGAAATTTGAAAAGTTTAACAAGATTTTTAAAAAAATCAAATTGTCTGGTTTAACTTATGTGAAATTTCAAAAAGTTTAATGAAAATTTTAAAGAAAATCAAATTGTCTAGTTTAACATATGTAAAATTTAAAAAGTTTAACGTAAATTTTAAAGAAATCCAAGCGTCTAGTTTAACATATGTGAAATTTGAAAAGTTTAACGAAAATTTTAGAGAAAATCAAATTGTCTGGTTTAACTTATGTGAAATTTGAAAAGTTTAACAAGATTTTTAAAGAAATCAAATTGTCTGGTTTAACATATGTGAAATTTGAAAAGTTTAACAAGATTTTAAAGAAAATCAAATTGTCTAGTTTAACATATGTAAAATTTAAAAGGTTTAACGTAAATTTTAAAGAAATCCAATCGTCTAGTTTAACATATGTGAAATTTGAAAAGTTTAACGAAAATTTTAAAGAAAATCAAATTGTCTGGTTTAACTTATGTAAAATTTGAAAAGTTTAACAAGATTTTTAAAGAAATCAAATTGTCTGGTTTAGCATATGTGAAATTTGAAAAGTTTAACAAGATTTTAAAGAAAATCAAATTGTCTAGTTTAACATATGTAAGATTTAAAAAGTTTAACTTAAATTTTAAAGAAATCCAATTGTCTGGTTTAGCATATGTGAAATTTGAAAAGTTTAACAAGATTTTAAAGAAAATCAAATTGTCTAGTTTAACATATGTAAGATTTAAAAAGTTTAACTTAAATTTTAAAGAAATCCAATTGTCTGGTTTAACGTATATAAAATTTAAAAAGTTTAACTAAAATTTTAAAGAAAATCAAATTGTCTGGTTTAAAATATAAGAAGTGTAAAAAGTGTTTAAACTTTTGAGGTAATAAAGGAATTTTTGGTGACCAAATAAAAGAGTTTTACTGGAAGTTTTCTTTTACAAGGGTAAGCGATTTTATGGTAAATTTTTCTTAAAGAAGATATACATTTTCCACAGAGTTTGGTCCTTTAGAGAAAGAAAAAGAAAAAAAAACATATAGTAACTTATAATCAACCTATAGCCGATTTTTTGATGCCCTATGGTAGAAATGGGACAGAAAAACTGTCAAAACTAACATTATTTCAAGGTTTTTTCTTCATAGCTTAGTATCCTCTTTTCAAAATTCCTTCCAATTTGCAGGTAGCCTAGACCCTGATAGCATAAGTCTAATTTGTAAAAAATGTAAGAATCCTTCCATTTTTCTAGATTTTTTATTGCCTAATATACACAGTATACAATTTTTAATTATACTTTCAATTTTTCTTGCTAAATCAGGAATAAAATAATCTTTTATTATAATCATTTCAGTTTTCTTCACTGCAAAGTGGCCATGTTCATGAGCTCTGCGGATAATTTCATTTTGAAGTCGATCTGGAATAACCAACAATTCTGTTCCATTTTGAATTTTATATAGTATGTCATTTGTCTTAAAAAAGTCTTTATATTCTTTATATTGTATTATTTCAGATATTGCTTGTAATTTCTCATCTTCTTGCTGAGCACATCTTATTCGACTTACAAGACCATCTTCAATTACGTTCACAGGATACCTACTCAACGCATCAGCATGAGCCATCTTACTTCCTGGTCTATGTTCGACTTTGTAATCATATTCGTTTAATAATAAAGCCCATCTGGCTACACGTGTTGTCAACTCTTTCTTCTTCAAAGTCATTGCAAACGCTGAACAGTCCGTTATGATTGTAAAAGGTTGTCCCAATAGGTAGATACGGAATTTTTTGACTCCTTCTATAATCGCAAGCACTTCTAATTCGTAAGAATGATACTTCTCTTGAGCTGGAGTGGTTTTTCGACTCATAAAGTGAACTGGGTGCATCAGGTTGTCATCTAAGCATAAGAATTGCTGAAATGCCATACTTGGATGCATCGTAATGCAATTCAGTATGTGTATCAAATCTATAAATCTTTAACACTGGTTCACAACATAATAATTGTTTTAATGTTTCAAAAGCTTTTCTTTCTTGAATTTCAAATTTAAATTTCTGTCCTTTTTTAATAAATCTGTGAGTGGTTTAGCTATTACTGAAAAATTTTCAATAAATCTTCTGAAATAATTAGCCAATCCCACAAAGCTTTGTATTTGCTTCATATTACTCGGTTCGGGGAATTTTCTGACTACGCTGGTCTTTTCAATTGAAGGTTTGATGGTACCGTTTTCAATTTGATGTCCTAAGTATGTAATTCTTTTCATAAGAAACTGGCACTTTTTCCATTTTATTCTAAGTCCAAATTTTTCAGCAACTTGTAATACCATTTTTAGCCTTTCAAGTCCTTCAAACTCATTCTCTGCTGGAATCACCAAATCATCAAAATAGGTAGTTACAATTCCTTTTTAAATTAATAATCGAAAAATAGAATTAATAAACCTCTGGAAAACTGCTGGCCCGTTACATAGGCCAAATGGAACTTTATTGAATTCATACTGACCTTCTGGAGTAACGAATGCTATCTGAATTGACAGGAATGTGGAAATAACCATTTTCCAAATCAAGGGTCGTAAATACCTTTGCATTTTGTAGCTTATCAATGTGCTCATCAATAATTGGTAAAGGTAAACGACCCTTTAATATTTTCTTATTCAATCGTCTATAGTCACAACATATTCGTTTAGAACCATATTTTTTATTTACGAGCACTAAGGGACATGCAAATTCCGAAAGGCTGGGACGGATAATGCCATCGATTAACCATTTCTCTATTTGCTTGTTAACTTCGGCCTTTTCTAACGGCGACAATCTTCTAGGTACTTCGTAAATTGGTTCTTCATCTTGTAGTATTATCTTCATTTCAATTGGAGACTTAGCATTTGGTATTGGTTTGTATTCTTTAATAACTTTTAAAATGTCATTTTTAACAGACTCTTTACTTATATGATTTAGATCAATCTCATTTTCTGGATAAATTTCTTGGATCATCATGGAATCAAATACACGTTCTCCAGAATTTTCATTATCATCAGAATTTTCAGATTTCTTTACTTCATTTTCCTTGCTTACTTTAATATATTGATCGCTAATATACAAATTTGCTTCACATAATAAATCTCTTCCAATAACCATGGCCGTTTTTGGAAGAATATAGCATTTTAATTTAAAAATTTCTTCGTCAATTTTAATTTCCCAGACCAGAAACTTCAATTTTCTCTGATATATAACCAGGCATCTTCAATTTTTTGAAATAATCCAATCTAATTACTGTAATACTACTCCCTGTGTCGATCAGTGCATTAAATTCAAATTCATTAATAAAAACCTTTTTACACATATTCATAAACATTGACGTTGCATTCGCAGATTTGCTAGCAGCAGTATTTGTCTTGCATTCGTTTGCTTTATGTCCATAAGCATTAGACTTGAAACATTTAAATCCTTTATCACGATTCGGACAATTTACAGTATCGTGATCTTTATTACCACATATCGAACATCTTCGTTGTTTAACATTACTGTTATTAGTTAGTTTTGACGTTTTTGCATTACATTTTGAAATGAAATCTTCATAAACAGTTAATTATTGTTTAAAATCATCGAGATTCTGTGCACCATACAAAATAGCTTTTTTATCTGGTTCGCCAGGAATATTCTCAATAACGTAAGATATCACTGCCAAATTATCAACTTCACCTTGATGCGCAATTTCGAACATTCTGTAAAGAAATTCGTTAAAAGATTCTGAATTTGTGCTGACTTAATAGAAACTCTAAATTCTTTTAATAACGCCTTTTTTAGTTGAATCACTTCGATTTTTAGATTGTTCCCAAAATTCAATCAAACGATTTTGTAAATCAATTTTATTCCCTGACGTACTCTTTTTAATTTTTTTAAGTTCGTTTTTTAAACTTTTTACTGTTAGCTTTCTTATTTCGTTTTTATTCATTTTATTTTCCGAATAAAAAAACCAAAAGAAGTTGTTTCTTTTTTTTTACAATTTTCTCGTCTTGTTTTTTGTTTTTAAAAAAAACTTTGTATCTTTTAAAACTTCTTTTTAAAATCTTTTCCCTGATTTTGGTCGAGCTCCCAATTTGTGGGGGTGTTGGCTCAATAAAACACAATGATTAATTTATATCTAGGGTTTATTCGATCCAAAAGGGAAAAAATACAAAATGTTTGACAATCTTCTTTCAAATTATATATTATATATGCCTTCTCCGTTAATAATAAAAAATAGCTTCTGTTTTCCTGGCTACTATATTCACTAAGTAAAAGCAAAGCCTACATTCATGTAATTAATTTATCCTCTGAAAATATGAAATATATGAAATTTGAATTCGCACTACTCATGATTTCATTAATTTTTTATTTTCGTACGTTTTCCATTTTCTCATGCACTTGAAGCTAAAGACGACAAAAAAGCTTTAAAGATTAAGGGAAATATTTTTGGGGGAAATTAAAGAATTAGCCATCTCCATACATTTTCTTTAGAAAAATTCTTTCCGGTGATATAATATAGCAGCAATACATACAATATATTCTTCAAAGAAGTATAACAAAATAATATAGTTGGTGTCATTTTATATCTGCCATGAATAGGAAATTTCTCCAGTGTGGTCCGGTATTCATGTAAAATTGTAGATGGAGCTTGAATGTATAAAATATTGGAAGTGACCTAACCTTGACAGATATGTACAACTACTTAGCGTATATGTACTTGTGGTGATATGGTTTGTTAATATCTTTCAGTACAGCTGCAGCTAATATCCTTTGAGAGAAAGCATATATAGGAGATTTTAGTTTCAACTTAATCCATTTAATTCTGAGAATAAAATTAGGAATCATAATATGTATATTACCAGACACTCAGATATTATTTTGTGACCACTGTAAAAACTAGTTTCTTATAACATAATATAAATATATAGGGAAAGATAAAAAATTGTATATGCAAGATCATAACAATATCCCCAATATATACCACCTATGCATGCCAACCTCAAAAGACTTGTAGATAATCCAACAAATATCAGCAGCATAAGCAATTTGATAAGATTTTCCCCAGCAATCACAGCCAGAGATAAAAAATGTGTTATTAAAGAAATAAATTTTGTTGCAGATAAATATATAACAGATAATGTATATCTCATAAAATATAAAATTATTGAATTGTTCTGAATTTAAGAAATGTGTATAATATGCAAGTATAATACAGCAGCCACTGTAATCAACTCAGAGCTATAATATATGGCCTATGATTGATAAGAAAAAAAAATTTTATATTAAAAAAAAATTAGTTTATATTGTAGTTAATAAGAAAATTGTTTTGAATTTTTGTTGGTAATAAAGTATTGAATTTAAACCAAACTAGAGAGAGCAAAAAAAAAATAAAATATAAAATAGTCAAAAATTGATGGACAAGAAAAAATTTTTTAGAATCTTTGAATAAATTCTTGAAATTCAACGATGGGACTTAGATGGGATTTAGAATCTATATAAATAAAATCGTAAATGTTCGTTTGTTTCTAACCAGTAATCTCCGAAACTTCTTGATCAATTGACTTGAAATTTTTATAGAAGATTCCTTAGGAACACGAGCTAGTTCTTACATACTTTTTATTTACCTATGTCACACCTGAGAATTTAAAAAAATCAATTAAAAAAAATCATCACTAATACAAAGACACAAGCATGTCTAAAGTCATCAACGTGCAACGAGAAAACGTGATTACTCTTACTCACACGCGTATACATCAATAAGCTTATATTGTAAAAATACAGATGGGCGTAGTGGCGGCGTTAAAAATATGAATTCGAAGGGGCAACACTGTGAATGGGCTTAATGCTCATGTATTCTGGAACATCACAATTGCGAAAAATGATTGCGCTATTGATTCCAAAAAACAAGTTTCTCTTAAGCGTACAAAATTAAATTATTCGCTTTAAATCCTCTTTATTGAAATGTAACGAGCAAATTATATCTCTACTAAATGGCGTAAAATTTCGTATGCCCATAGCCGAAAGCCATTTAATTTCTCATTTTTTGGAAAGCTTAAAGCCAAAAAAAGGTATTTAGAATTGACAAGGCTGAATTTTCAAAATCTTCGACGAATTTTAAGAATTGCCCCCAATTTCTCAAAAAAAATTACTGTCACTGGTACTTTTAATTAAATAAAAAAAACGAGAGGTATTTAGCTATGATCTAGATTCAAAATTGATTAAAAAAACACTAATTTTGTACTAAATTACCATCATTTCTGTTTGATTAATTATAATTAAATAAAGCCTATAAAAACATTTGTTTTGTACAGCAATAATGAAAATTTGCCCAGTTTAATACAAAATATATCAAACTTTCGTGTGAAAGGAAAATTGTTTCCCCACCGAAAATTATAATACGAGCTAAAAACGTTATCGTAAAGAGAGGGTTTATGCCAAAAATTAAATTTTGTTTAAAACATTCAAAATTAAATTTTAAAATTATAATGTACTCTCTACTAATTGGCGTAAAATTTTGAAAACCCAAAGCCGAAAGACATTTAACACGTAG
Organism: Xylophagus ater; assembly: GCA_963422695.1. Taxonomy (NCBI): domain Eukaryota; kingdom Metazoa; phylum Arthropoda; class Insecta; order Diptera; family Xylophagidae; genus Xylophagus; species Xylophagus ater. The sequence continues at coordinate 32,228,455 of OY730483.1, forward strand.
AGTCTCATTTTTACCCTTCGACGAACGACTGACTGACTCGCAAGCGCAAGGATATACCACTAACCAGTTTCTGTGTTACTTTTTATAACCGGGTATATCCTACATCGACGGTGAGCTGCCTTAAAGCAGAAGTCTCTACATTTACAACAGTCGGGGCTTTCGACTGTTCTTATTTTTTTTTTTTTATACTCAGAGGAATGGCAAAAGAGAGGATTCCCAAACATACATATACTAATCTGGCTCTATAACAAAATCACTTCAAACGAAATCGACGATGTAATATGCGCTGAAATAAATAATAAATAAATAATAAATATAAATATGATACATGGACCCTGCGGTACACTGAATCCAAATTCACCATGCATGATAGTACACAGTTACAGGATGGATATCCTTTATACAGCAGAAGATCAGTAGAAGATGGCGGTAAATTAGCAACCCCTAGGATATTCAATGAAACTACGATAGGCAAACTCTACACCGTGCATCCCAATCAAGATAAATGCTTCTTTCTTCGCACGCTGTTGATAAATGTGGCCGGTCCAACGTCTTTCCACCAATTGAAAATTGGGAACGGTGTTACACATGCCACTTTCCGGAGCGCATGTCAAGCTCTGAATTTATTGCAGAGCGACCGACACTGGGATGTATGCATTAATGACGCGTGCAACACGTCACATCCACATCAAATTTGTGCATTGTTTGCCATTATATTGACCGCCTGCTCTCCTTCACCTGCAACAGTTATGGGAGAAATATAAACCGCACATGGCTGAACATATTTTCCGTCGTATACGCAAGCAAATTTTAAATATGAACATGGATTTCACAGCAGAAATCTACAACGAACTGTTGATAATGATTGAAGATTTGTGGTTAGAAATCACGAACAAAGTTCTCAATCAATTGGGAATGTAATCACCGAATCGATCTGCTGCTGCTTTGTTTGGTGTAGAATTGGGTCATGAACAAAATTACAACACGGGTGATCTTTTGTCCTATGTGCAATCAAATATTCCTAAGCTAACGTTTGAGCAAAAGTGCCTTTACGATCAAATAATGCAAACTGTCAATAACGGAGTTGGAGAAATATTCTTTTTAGATGTGCCAGGAGAAACTGGTAAAACATTCCTAATTAGATTGATTCTGGCCACAATCCGATCCCAAAATGACATAGCCTTATCTCTTACCTCATCCGGAATAGCTGCGACATTGCTACGAGGTGGAAGAACGGCACATTCCGCTGTGAAATTGCCATTAAACATTCAATTCATTGAAAATCCCACATGCAACATTTCCAAAGCATCCGGCATGCGGAAAGTATTGCAGAAATGCAAACTTATTGTTTGGGATGAATGCACAATGCCGCAAAAAAAATCGCTCGAAGCCCTTGATCGATCATTGCAAGACTTACGTGAAAATATCAGACCATTTGGGAACGCATTAATATTGCTTGCAGGAGATTTCAGGCAAACATTACCTGTAATTCCTCGATCGACACCAGCGGACGAAAGAAATGCTTGCCTGAAATACTCTACTTTGTGCCGAAGCGTAAAAACGTTAAAATTAACTACAAATATGCGAGTCAAGCTGTAAAACGATCGGTCGGCAGAGATATTCTCACATCAATTGCATCAATTGAAAGGTGGCAGTTGATCTGACGTCAGGACGAGTTTTATTGCCTCATAACTTCTGCAATTTAGTGACGTCAAAAGAAGAGTTGGTTGAAAAAGTATTTCCCAATATTCAAACCAATTATAAGAATCACGATTGGCTAAGTGAACGAGCTAGTCTTGCGGCCAAGAACAAAGAGGTCTACGCACTTAACAATATTATTCAGTCTAACATTCAAAGCGAGGTGGTCATATAGAAGTCCGTCGACACTGTTGTGGAAGCAGATGAATCGGTTATTCAACAGAACTTTTGAATTAACTCGATCTGCCAGAGATGCCACCGCACGGACTGCAATTGAAAGTCGGTGTGCCAATTATCATGTTGCGAAATATCAACCAGCCAAAGCTTTGCAACGGTACGCGGCTTGCAGTAAAAAAATTAATGAGCAACATCGTAGAAGCAACAATCTTGACAGGACCTTTTAAAGGTGAAGATGTCCTCATTCCTCGCATTCCCATGATTCCAACGAATATGCCATTTCAATTTAAGAGATTGCAATTCCCGATTCGATTGGCGTTTGCAATCACCATCAACAAAGCTCAGGGCCAATCTTTAAAATTGTGCAGTTTAGATCTAGACACGGATTGCTTCTCACATGGACAATTATATGTTGCGTGTTCTAGAGTCGGCAAACCAGAAAATCTCTATATCTGCACAGAAAATGGAACAACAAAAAATGTTGTATAACCACAAGCATTGTGAAATTAAATATATGAGAAACGTGCGCTTTTTCTTTTCTTTTCCATTTAACTAGACTGAGCCACAGCAACGCGTGGCCGGGTACATCTAGTTAAAAATAATATTTATTCGTATAGTAAAGGGTATATAAATACACTTATAAGTATGTACGAATGGTGCTATCCGAATTCAATCAGGATTCGATATCCAGAAAAAAAGAACAAAAAAGAACTGATTGTCGAACAGGTTGTCCAAAAAGGAAAAACAATGTATCAGATCAGCCAAAAAAGGGAGGAAAATAACATGGAATTCATATAAACTACTAGTTGAATTCCCCGACGTCGCTCGGGGTCCCCGGATTCTTGATGACTAAAACTTTTTAATTTTTATTTTTGGCCACCGAGTGGAGACATATTCTATCTTTTCAATTGGTCTATCCAGAATGTACATTCCAAGGTTCATGAACATGCGACTACTATTGGCTGAATTAGGAATGTTCTCATATTCCCTTTCGCCCTCGCAATCCCCATCGAAAACCCAAGTACCCTATACTCTAAGTTAGAGAGACATGTAAAAAAAATTATTCAAGGATTTGCCAAATGACATTGAAAGCCAGTCACATTCTATTCGTTTGCTATATGATTGAAAGTATGGAAAAAATGGACTCAGAGTGACGAACATGGAAATTTGCAATATATGACATTCATCAATATGTACAAGAATGTATTCATGAACGTACATGCACATGCTATGTAACAAAATGTATATTTTTTAGCTTGAAAATGACATTTATATATATACTTACAATATGGTTGTCTCTGGTGACACTGATGGAATTGCAGTCAAATGTAGACGAACACATCGTACTGTAAGTTGGACACACGTACATCCTGTTGGACAGGATATTCCAACTGATTGTCCAATTAACACTGAAAGAAATACCAGCAGTGGCAGCATTTTTCTTGTTATTTTTGCTTCTAAATTGATTTTGAAATACTTTTTCTGACAATCTAGTTATTCACCTTTTTTGACTTTTACATATATGTTTTGTAAAATGTTTTATATCATTACACTTCAATTTTATATTAAGAGATATAAATGTTATTTGAATTATTGATGCTTGTTTGACAAAAGTTGCGAATCGTGCTTTTAAAAAGGTAGACTGAAATAAAATATTTAACATTATTTTAAAATTTTAAAGCTGAAACCATATTCAACAAAAACGTAACACTTTTTTCAAAATATTTTTTGTGCCTTTTTAGCGTAAAAAGATTTTATATCACAACTTTATTTTAAAAAAAGTTAAAGGTAAAACAGTTTTAGCTCTAAAAAGTGAAAATTGAAAAATTCTAATACATATATGTTAAACATATGCACATCTACTTTGTAATAGATGGCTTTATTTATAAACTTCTATTCTTCCAATTTGGTTTAAAATTTTACTTATAATTCAAAAGAATGAAATATTGTAATTTATTCTATAAAAAATTCAAATAATTCAAATCTCAAAAAATATTTTCCATATCACACAATATTTCGGTAACAGTTGCTGGTGTATAAAGCTATTAATCTGTTTGTTTTAGTATAAAGCCTAAGTTATGTAAACGAAACAGGGATGCAATGGCGTCCAGAACGAAATGTAACAGAAATTAACTTTTCGACATAAATGTTGTGTTTGGTTTTAAATAAAAGTGGTTTAGTAAAAAAAGTGTATAAGTTTTTTTTAATAATAATATTAAGTAGGAAGTAAAAATAGTAATTTTTGCCGAATTTAGTTCCCACTGACTACTGTTTTAGCTTTGACATTTTGAAAATAATGTATGATGCGAAATCTGTATGCGATAAAAAGGGAAAATATATATTTTGCAAAAAATGGTACTTTTCGCCCGACATAGTGTAAGCTTTATTCAAAAGGGACTCATTAATAAAGTGATTGAATTGGTTTGAACAATTTCCGGTATTTTCCTTCATTTTATAAAATCGTAAATTAGGACGACGTTCGGCGAGTCAGAAAAAATGTCCGTTCATTTGTAAGTCAATCCGTCTGTGTCGGAAATTTAAATTCTTGATAACTTAAAGCCCTATTCAATTCCTATGAAATTTGATGAGTTCACGTGGGTTGTGTTCTTAATTTCCCTAATTTGAGCGAACCTCAAAACTAAATCAAGAAAAATCATATTTTCATCTGATAATTACATTTTCAATTTACCCTTTTTATAAGGATAAAAAAATTTCCTTGGATTAGAATTAATGCAACCGAATAAAGGACATTGTTGACAAGGATAAAAATGAATTAATTTAAAAATTTCAACATTGAAGAAGCAGCACTGAAATTAGAAGAAAGTTTTTAAATTAAGAAAAAGTTTTAGGTACTTACTAAATTTTAAATTATGCGGCTTTGAACCCATGGAAGACTGTTTTTGGTTAAAGTTACAGTACCGGGAGACCGAGCTTTGCTCAAATTATCTCCAGTATAACTTGCCAGTTTCATCGCGACTGGGGCCTTTGCTCTCTGACGTATTGCTCGATCAATTACACTTTGATGAGCAGGCGACTACTTCAACTCAACCTAGCCGTGCTGCTAAGACCAGAAGTAAAGAAAGAATATTCGAAATCAAGGTTACCGAAAATTTGTTGAAAAATTGCCGAAAATTGAAACATATGGATATGCAGGAACTTTCACATTTCTATATTTTAAATTTTTCGCAGTTTTTCGGCATACTTTAACTTTGCCGATAATTTGAAATAGTAATTACAATTTTCCATGAATTGTAATTCCTAATGCAGTCTGTCTCTGAGTAATTGAATCCGATTGTAATTGCAACCTGATTCGTATAATGAGATTCAGGGAACTTGGTGGTTTTGTAGTTACTATTTATCGCTGCCGATAGATATCCAAAAAGTGTTATTTTTATGCATATCGAAAAACCTTACTCCCTAGCAATATTGCGAATTTTCATTAACATCCCTTCACGTAATTCGAAGACAACAAGCGAGGGGTATCGAGGGGAGGAGAAGTGAGGTTTGTAGTGGGAAAATCGAAAGCCCTTAGGCCCCTTAGTAATACTGTAGTTTCATTAAGATCGAATCACCCAATTCGAAGTCACCAGGCGAGGGGTATCGGGGGAGGGTAATAGTGAGTTTCAGTAGTAGGGAAATCGAAAGCCCTTAGCCCCCTTAGTAATATTGCAAAGTTTCATTAAGATCGGATCACCCAATTCGCAGCCACCAGGCAAGGGGTATCCAGGGGAGGGGAAAAGGCAGTTTTGTAGTCGGAAAATTGAAAGCCCTTACCCCCGTTAGTAATACAAGTACTGCTACATCTCCCAAAAAAAATTTTTGTAAATTCTAATTGGAATCCAATAAAATCGGCATGCAAATAATGTTTTTCAAAAAATTTGAAGTGTAAAAATAATTATGCCCACCCCTGGTATAATACGAGGAATGTTTGCACAACGATCTCGAAAACCCGTCTAACGATTTTCACCAAACTTGGGAGTGAAGGGTTTTCGGGGACTAGAAATTGATCTAGATAGGTCTCACCTCTGAGAAAATTCGTTTTCCCCTCCTCTCGATACCTCTCGCTTGGTATTTTCGAATTGGGTGGTCTGAACTTAATGGGAATTTCCACTCAAGCATTGGTTTTTCCCACATCTGGGTCAGCTGGTAAAATAGAATAATGGGCAACTAATATTACGGAAAAAGTTTCTAAGAATTTGCACCATTATGGCATTAGTGACGTTAAAAATAAAAATGATACTAATCAAATGTATAAGTAATTAAATAAAGATTATAAAAACTTTTTTTTGTACAGCAATAATGAAAATTCGCCCACTTTAATACAAAATATGTATATCAAACTTACGTGAGAAAGGTAATTCTAGAAATCTCTTTCCCACCGAAATTGAGAGTACGAGCTAAAAATGGTGGTTCATACACAGCCGAGCGTAGGCATTAACTCGTTTTTACGATATCTGTGTCTGAAGCAGCGATATGAGACCGTACTGTCAAATTTTGGAGGGGAAAAAATTGTATCTTTTTAATTTCTAATTTTTAGTGCGTTTCGGATTCCAAACCGAATTCTGTTGAATTAAATAATCAAACTTAAAAAATTACCAAACTAAAGTGTTTAATTTCTGAGTGTAATAACAAACAACATCGAAAAATTCGTGGAATTTGCTTTCACAACTAAGTTCGACTAATAAAAAATATTAAAATGGGCGAATTTTCGTTATGCCGTATAAAAAAAAGTTTTTATGGTGTTTATTTACTTATTATTAATCAAATGGAAATTATGTTAATTCATAATTTTAAAAAAATTGTTTTTTGAATCAATTTTTAATCTAGACCGTAGCGCGAAACCCCACTTTTTTTTATTTAAATTATAACGAAAACTTGGATAAAATGCGGGCGGGCACTTCTTAAAATCCGTCGAAGTTTTTGAAAATTCAGCATTTTCAGTTTTAAATGCCTTTTTTTTGTTTAAGGTTTCCAAAAAATGAAGCTCTAAGCACGAAATGGCTTTCGGCTATTGGTTTACGCAGGAAAAAATATATATAGGCAAATAAATGTTTATAATTACTATTTAATTATTAAATTTTGTATGTTTAAGAGAAACTTGATTTTTGGAACAAATAACGCAAACATTTTGTTGCAATTCGGATGTTCCAGAATGCATGAGCTTTTAGCCCATTGACAATGTTGCCTCTCCGAATTCATATTTTTATCGCCACCACCATGCCGCACACATAAGCAATAAAAATGCAAGTGTTTTCCAAAAGTGTTTCAATTTCCCCTGCGAAAGGCCCATCCATATTTTCCATAATCGAAGCACACAGATATCGTAAAAAAAGAGTTTACACCTCCGCTTGCTTGCATTTCTATTGCTTATTTGTTGTGAAGCAGTGGCGGCATTGAAAACATAAATTCGCAGGTACACTACTCTAAATGCGCTGTATGCTCATGTATTGTGGAACATTCGAATTGAAAAAATGTTTGCGTTATTTATTTCAAAAATCAAGTTTGTTTAAAACATACAAAATTAAATTATTAAATTATAATCTAGTCTCCAATAATTGGCGTAAAATTTTGCAAACCCAAAGCCGAAAGACATTTCATATGTGAGGCTCTAGACATAAAATGTTTGGATCCCCTAAAACCAAAAAAAGCTGAAAATGCTGAATTTTACAAAATCTTAGATGAAATTTGCAGCTTGGGACGATATACAATATAACAGCTCTTACTTCCTGGGCAATCGCCGGTGGATAGGCATGACATCACAGCACGTGTTTTCAGACAGAAGCTGAAATCGCTGATGGATTTCATGGTAAAACATTAAGTGTAGAGATTATACAGTACAACCCTGTACTCTATGCATTTAGATTTAGTAAATTATAGTTTAGAATTATTTTGAATTCAAAAATAATAGAAAGTGTCTAGCAACAATATTGATAAAATAATTGTGTGATAATTAATGATATTATCAAAAGAAAGAGAAAGCGATTCCATAAAATAATGACGTGTGGAATAGAAGTATACAATTCTTTCAATTTGAACAATGATAGAAAACTCAAATATGAAAGGGTATTCGATACATTTGAAAACTTCTGTAAGCCGAAGACGAATGAAGTTTATTAAAGTTTCATGTTCCATGGGAGATCACAAGCAAAAAATGAGCCTTTTGATAATTTTCTTTTGGATTTAAAGAAAATGGCAAGAAAATGTGGATTCAAGAATCAGGAAAATAGAATGATGCGTGACAGAATTGTTTTTGGTGTAGCAGATAACAGATTGGAAAAAAGATTATTGGAAGTCGCGGAATTGACATTTGATAAAGCTGTAGAATTTTCCAGAGCAGCAGAATTATCAAATCTCCAAAGTAAAGAGATGCAAAATCCAGGAACATCGTTGGATGCAATAAATAAGTTTCAAAAAAATAAATTTCTAAAAGATAATAAAACTAATAAAAATAATTTAAATAAAAAATCTTTTAGGTCTCATGCAGACAAAACAATTAATGTAATAAAATATGTTTTATGGCGAGGAAGAACAACATGTTGCATCATCAACACTTATTTTATTGAGAAGAGAAAGATGACGGCGTAAAAAATTTGTTCACAATTTATTATATGAATTATGTGTTATTTTTTAAACATTTTTTGTAATTATCAGCATCTAATTTTGATTATCTTTTGGGAAAACTGAGACCCATAATAAAAAAAAAGGATATTTTCATGTGAATTTCATTACATTTTAAAAACTTTGATGTAGAATTGCGTCGTGAACAAAATTACAATACGGCATGGGAAAAGTATTTTGGAAATGAAAACCTATTGTTTGTAATGAATGCACAATGGCGCACAAAAAATAGCTGGAGGCTCTTGATCGATCTTTGCAAGATTTGCGTGGAAACATCAGACTATTTGGGAACGCATTAATATTGTTTGCAAGAGATTTCAGGCTAACATTAACTGTAATTCCTCGATCGACATCAGCGGACGAAATAAACGCTTGCCTGAAATACTCTACTTTGTGGCCATATGTAAATACGTTAAAATTAACTACAAATATGCGAGTCCAGCTGCAAAACGACCGATCGGTTGAGATATTCTCACATCACTTGCTGGAAATTGGGAACTAATAACAGGAACTAATAACAAGAATCTCGATTGGCTGAGTGAAGGAACTATTCTTGCGGCCAAGAACAAAGACGGCTACGAACTTAACAATATTATTCAGTCTAACATTCAAAGCTAGGCAGTCACATACAAGTCCGTCGACGTTGTTGTGGAAGCAGTTGAAGCGGTTAATTATGCACCAATTCACTCGATCTGCAATAGCAGATCTTTCAAAGGTGAAGATGTCTTCATTCTTCGCATTCCTATGATTCCAACGGGAATACAATCTCAATTTAAGAGATTGCAATTCCCAATTCGATTGGCGTTTGCAATCACCAGCAACAAACCTCAGGGCCAATCTTTAGAATTGTGCGGTTTAGATCTAGACACGGATTGCTTTTCACATGGACAATTATATGTTGCGTGTTCTAAGGTCGTCAAGGGAGACAATCTCAATCTATACACAGAGAATGGAACTTCAAAAAATATTGTCCACCCACAAATATTGTGAAATTAAACATATTAGAAACGCCCGTTTTCTCTTTTCCATTTAACTAGACTAAGCGACAGCAACGCGTGGCCAGGTACAGCTAGTTTACGATAAATTCTAATTGGCATGCATATTTTAGCTCATAATAATTTAAATTTCATCATTACAATATACATCTTCCATTACATAGAAAATAAATTTTTTAGTTTATTGTTCCAAACATATACAGTCATGTTCGCTAAAGAAGGTAAATTGAATGTCGTAATGAAAATGGATTTTTTTCTTCTTAGGGAAGTGGTTCCACCTGCAAGTGTTAATTATAATTATTCCATATTAAGCTTCGGCAACTTACAGGATAAGGAAAGCAGGACACTGCTTGGTAAAAATCGGGATTTTCCTAAAAATATGTGAACAATCTATAAAACTGTGTTCGGTGAAATAAGTCAAACGTACAATAGTGATTGTTCTATTGGTATTTTATTTCGTAATATTAATTTTTTGAGATCAACAGAAACGGTTATATAAGAGATGCCGAAAGGAATATGATAAAAACATCGCGAAATACTGGAAAAACTTACCAGGAAGCAAGCCAGATCGTCAAATGTTCAATAAATATGATATCTAACGCATTACGGTACCAAAAGAAAAAGGAAAATGGGGGCAAGAGATGAAAAACTACCGAAGCATCTGATAGTGATATAATCACTCCGATTCTGTGATCCGACGTTGCGTTCGTTTATTCGATTTTCGTTCGATCGAATCAAATTCTTATTCTTGGATTCGCCGAACAGTCCCCTTGTTCGATTGCATGAAATGTGTATGTGATTCGGCGGAAAGACATTTTTGAGGTAAAATCAAATACTCGCTGTAATTTTCTCACGTTTGAAGTTTACGATGTATGAAGTTTTATGATGAATTTGTTTTATTAGATTTATAATGAATAAAAAATAAAATACTTTATTTAAAATCATAATTTATTCAAAAAATATGATGAATATCACTTCTGTTTTACATAAAATACAGATTTCATTACCAAGGCATATTTAAAAGCAGCTTTACTAAGCCGGAAATCTTTCTTGAAGCTAAGAAAGTTACTAATAAAAATTTTAAATTTTTTGATTTCTTTTACTCTTACGTTTCTATGGTTAATTCCATTATATCGGATGAATCTATTAAATAAATTCTTCTATTGCAAAGTGAATTGATTTTTTCACGCCATTTTTACTTTGAAAATAATAAAATCACTACAAAATACGAGGAACTAAACTGTTTGACAATCCATTGGTATACGGAGCTCATCATGTATTATGCGATGCAAATGTGAGATAAACTTCGGATTTAAGAATAGCGATTGTATGGTGAATCGAATCGAACGCGTTTGGTTTTAGCTTGAAACGTCGGATCACAGAATAGGGATGTATAATGATATCAAAACAAACGTCATTTTTAGAACTACTTGTAGGTCTAAATATTATATTTCAACCAGTACAGTACGAAATCGATTAATAGAATAAATTCACATGGTAATCGGTAGGAAAAATCCATATCATTCCAAAACACACATAGAAAAACAAGAATGAAATTCGCTTCTTAGATTATCGAGATTAGTACGGAGAACACGGTATTAAAAAATGGCGTAATATTCTATGGAAGAAAAAAAAGAATGCTGTGAAGAAAATATGCCACTAGTCTGGATATTTCAGCAGGAAAACTACCCCAAACGCAGAACAAGGAGAACAATTGCTTGGTTCCAGACTAATAAAGTTAATGTGATGGAGTGGCCCGCTCAATGGCTGGCCATAAATCTGATAGACAATATGTGGAAGATATTAAAGTTACTATAGCTAAAAAAAAATATGCAATAAAATCGCATATGGCAGAAAATTCAGTCGGCATGCAAGTCGAATGATGCTGCCGTCTTATTAATTCTATACTTAATCGCTGTGCTGACATCAGAAAAAACCATGGTCATGCCACAAAATATTAAGTATTAAATACAATGTATGCATTATTCTTCATATCAATTATGTTTTTATTTGTTTTTTTTAAGTTTTTACCTATTTTACCGAACAGCTGAATTTTTAATATTTATTTCAAACCATTTTGTAATTAATTAATTAATGTGCAATATTTTTTATTATTATCCAGTGTATTAGAAAACTGCTCATAAATTTAAAAAAAAAACGCTTCGCATCAATATATTTCGTTTAAATTAGCAATAACAAAAAAACCCATTTACCTATTTCAGCGAACATGACTGTACGTCTAAAAATGAATAATCTTCAACACATAAATACAGGTAACCCCCGAAGGACACGATTAATTGGTTCCGTGTTCTTTGAAACCGTGTTGTTCGGGACTACAAAAAACGGGATTCCGTTTCAAGTGTGAGAATAAAAAAATGAGGAAAGCAAACCATAGCAGTGAATTTACATTTTCTCTATATTGGCAGGACAACTATGGAACTTTCCCGATAATGTCATAAAATATTCATTTCAATTCTAAATTTACATTCTAAGTTTCATGAAAATGTGACTACTATTGACTGAATTATTAATGTTTTTCTATTTTGGCTCCCTCAAGCCCATTAAGTGGAGACGCATTCCATCTTTTCAGTTGGACTATCCAGAATGTACACGCCAAGTTTTAAGAAAAACTGGACGGACGGACGGACATGGGACTAATTATTTTTGATGAAAGGGATTTTGCACTTATTTTCATATTTCTAGCCTTTCTAAAACAAAAGTTAGGTTTTCGAAGGATTATAGTAGTTTCCTATAAACATTCGTTTATAGGGAAAGTAAACAAATGTTAGGTTTTAAAAAATTTGTTTTTGTTGAATATAGGGAAACACTTCTAAGAAATCTTGTATTACGTAATTTAAATAACATACTTACATATCCATTTGTAAGTAATATGTATGTAAAAATTCCCTGACTATCATTTTTATTAGCTAATTTGTTTAGAAACAGAAATAAAAGGAATGAAATTTTTTGCTTCCCGACACATGCTCTACAATGTTTACAAAGCAAATGGAATGCTAGATGTACAAATAAAAATGAGCAAAACACACCAAGGCAGTGAATTTACGTTTTACTTTATTTCGGCCTGATCCATATAGAACTCTCCCGTTAATGTCACTGAATAAATAACTGCGGCGTTCTTTCATAACCCGTCCAGACCTCGTGTCGCTCTGCTAGTCCGGCTATGCTTCTGGCTCACTCTGCCTTTGTCCCGCATTTATAGAGTTTTGGTCCCGTTTTCATTCCGCTGCACCAGTTCCTCCACCTCAAGCCGCTTCCGTCTCACCTCCATCAAAATTGGGTCGAAAACTTAACCAGATCTGCCTTAAATCTGAATACTTCAAGTGAGTGAATATCGTCGAATTCTCTCCAGTAATTTGGTTTCTATAACTCGTACAAAAAAAATGTGTTGCTACAGTCCAATTCTAGCGAAAAATATAATCGGCTTTAGATAAGTTGAAACACCTAAACTGTCAAAATTTCGTCGAAATCGGACCACCCATTTTGCATACTCAAGCGTTTTTCCAACAAAGTTTAGCGAATTAGTGATGCCAGAGGTAAATTTCATTGAAAATTTAGTCATACATAAGTTGGGCCTTTGTACAAGGACTGTGAAAATTTCATCAAAATTGGTTGACCACTTTGGGTTGCACCAGCACAAAAATAGGTTGTATTCGTATTGCCATATATAAATTTCAGCCGAACTGTGAAAGATTCATGAAAATCGGATTAACAATTCTGATTTTACCGGTTTAAAGAAGCGGACGGATGAACGGACATGAATCTTATTACCCCTAATGGAACGATTTTTGCGTTTATTCCCATTTTTCTACGTCTTATAGAAAAAGTTGTATTTTCGCACGAATGTAATATTTTACCTAAAACAATTCATTTTATCTGGAAAGTAAAAAACGTGTGTTCTGCTGACATTTTTATTTATGTACATTTCTAAATTTCATCGGCATTCTATTGTAAATGTTTATTAAATATTATTTGTTGACTTAAAATTTAAATTTATATGTTTAATTCCAACGTGAACATTTTTAATTAATTTGTAATAAAATACACATTTTAAAAAAGAAAGAAAAGGAAAAGAGAAGAGAGTTCTTGTAAAGTTTCAACATACAAGATCTGTTCATTAAAATCTTAACATTAACCCTGGAGGCAATCTCGACGGACGCGAACGACGCAATGAACGCGACGGACGTGTGAAGTGTCAAATAAAAGTTAATTTCATATGAAATGTATGGGAGGTGGCAATCTCGACGTAGACGTGACGGACGCGACGGTTAAGACGTTGTAAAGTTGATTCGTGTTCAACTTTTACGTGACGGACGCGTTCAAATGTCATTTTAAAATTTTTGTGTGGGAATTATTTTGTGAAAATTCCATTTAAAAACGGTATTTTAGTTTTTTTATTAATTTACACTACTTATAAAACTATTTTAATTTATAACACAAAGATTATATCAAATAATAATAAAAATTACAAATTTCATCGACGGCGTCGAGTTTGCCTACACAAAAATATTTATACCGTCACTAATGTTTTTGACAATTCACGCGTTCATTGCGTCCGTCGCGTCCGTCGAGATTGCCTCCAAGGTAATAAATGAAAAAGGAAAGTTTCAAAAAAATTCGTGTCTAGAAGATGCCAAGTGTTCTACGCGAATATTAGAACAAGTTGCTAAAATGTTGAGGTCTATTCTGCTTCGACATTTTGCGTTATATGGATATGTTATGTTAAACAGTAAGTTATGAATATTTCTCTATGCAATCTATTTCTCAGCGTTGGTTACCACTTTCTTCGTAAATGGGTCGCTTTGGTTACGTTTACAGCATATTACAGAAACTAAACTGTTGCCCTAAACAAATTTCTTTAAATTCATGTGGAATCAGTGGTTATCAACAATTGCTTTGGATGAATTTAACTTTTCTGCAATATAACGAATCGTTATTTGTCGATCATTTTCAATCATTACCTTTAATTTATCGTTGTCAATCTCAGTTGGCCTACCACGGCGCGATGCACCTTGAACCGAGAAGTTTTCAGAACGAAATTTTGTAAAACAATTTTGGCTTACGAATGCAATGTCATGTGTTCGTAAAAACCGACAACACTTTATGGACTATCCAATAATTGTTTTTATTATAAAATAAAATTGTATTTTCCTAAATTCATACAAAATCGTGAGGATTTGGTGATCAAATAAATTAACGAACCCTCCATTTATTCGGTTGTTTTCGCCACAACCGACTATTCCTTGCTTGGGTAATTTACTTATCCACTTTAAAGTCTTAACGACATTAAAAATCTTTGCACGCATATAATTATAAGTAAAAAAAAAATCATGTGTGCTGTGCACACGCGGTAGAAGTGAAACTTTCGGAAAACTAAACAGCCGGAGAATGAGACGAATACAGTATCAGGGGTGGGATAGTTATAGGGTTTATTTTACATTTTATTATTCACACTCTTTGTTTTCAATTTCAATAAATGACACGAGTGGCTTATGATAACTAAAGTGTGAAATGAAGGCTTTGGTTTGGATTTGATCAATATAACTTTGAAATACAGCGTCAATTACTGTTTTCGATCTTGTTGTCGATTCAGTGCAACTACTGCACATTTTAAAATTTAATTTGGTGTTGAGAACTCAATCAAAGTAAGCACTGTATCCAATGCAAAGCTAACATTAAAATCCCCACTTAAAATCATCGGAATTTTATTGTAATCTGTTTTAAGAATCCGCGATATTTCTGGTGTGTACTTTAGCAAATTCTCGTGGATGAATTCAATAATTGCATTTATTGATTGGTTGGGAGAAATGTAAATTGCCACAATTATAACTGATTTATTTTGGTCCAATCTGCTTTCACAAGCAGATATTTCTCCCACTTTAGAAAGCTGAACAGACAATGATTCTAGTTGCTGTGCATTGAGATCTATTTGTGGAGTAACAACACGGGCTCCGTCATTTATATTATTATGGTATATTGCAACTCCGCCTGCCCTCGTATATTTTCTTTTATATGGAAAAACAATATCAAATTTTGGAATGTCTACAATAATTTCATTATTCATCCACGTCTCGGTAAGAATTAGAAAATTCGAAGGCCATACTATTCTGTCTAATTGAAGATCCTGTACATGCGCTCGTAAACTTATTGTGGCATTAGTTTTCGGCATACTTGGAAAATGTTTTATTAAAATTATAAAATATTCACAAAACGACACACGTGAACAATACACGACGCAATGAATGTTTCGGTTTGCATTTGATCAATATATCTATACAAAGCAGCGCACAAAGAAGAGGCGAAAATAATAGGAAACACTGTATATCTGTATTCTATGTATCCGGCGCTCAGGAATCAGAATAATAGCAAGGCAAAGTTTCAGCAAAAATTATATTTTCTGAAATAACTGGGCATATTTATCTGCAAAATTTTTTTATGCAAAATTTTTGTTATTAATTCTGATCGACTGGTATTTCATCTTGGTAAAAAAGTGTCGCGGTTAAAGAAGTTTTCACTTCAAAAAGACAGATTGTAGTGAGCAACGGCCCACTTCACCTGGCGAGCTGGTCAGTGCAATTCAGCGAGGCGTTCAGCCTTTAGTTGCTCACATACGCTGTGCCATCTTCTCCCCGCAAGGAAGAAGATATGCTTTGCAGGTCATCAGGGGACTTGCTTCCTCCGTTTACCCCATTGCAGTGTGTTATTCACACTGCAACATATGTAAACCCCTCTGTTACAACCGGATTGAAAGCTTGACTTGAAATCGACTCCAAATCAACGTCAATTTCATAGACACTAGCAAACAAATTTGAATTTTTTAGGTTATATGTCGCCTCAGTTCATACTTCATTTTAAATTTTCGAGTCAATTTGAAGTCGATCTGGATACACATGCATGATTTTCGAATTGAAGTTGATTTCAAGTAGATCATATAAACAAAGTAACTGCAAGATAATGAATTAAAATAATATCCAATTAATCATTTTGCAAACAATTTATAATTTTAGTAATATCTGCCCACACATTTGTTTTATTTTTGTCTGCCAAGAAAGCTCTCAACATTTATGAATGACTAAATAATTTTTTTCCCAAGTTTTGTTTTCTGCATACGAGTAAATGAAAATCGAATATACATATAGTACTATAATACATATTTTATTTAAAATAAAATTATTCCTCGTTTTTTTCTATTCCTATCTTATTGAGCCTAGGGATGAACATTTTTTAACACTTACACAATATGCCGCATTGCTTTCTTCTTGCACCGAAAACAATTAATTATGTATATAATACAATATAAAAAACCTGAGCAAAAACCACCACAAAAATGGCATTCCCGAAGTGTATGTACAGTGTCTCAAAGTAATAATGAAACAAGCTGAAGTTAATGCAAAGACAGTAAATAATGATAAGATGTGTAAAATTGGGTTTGCCCACAAATTTCGACTTAAAAAACTAAATGAAATATAAGGAAAAAATATACGAGGAGAATTCTTTCTTATTTTTACATTTCGTTCTTGAGCTTTGGTTTTTGTACTGGATTGATTAGTATAGAAAACTTTTTTCAAATCATTTAAGGAAATTAAGCTTTGAATTCATTCATATTATGAATCTCGTAGTGTAGTATATTTTGTTCTTGGTTTTTTTTTTCTTTCTAATTTTAGAATTAAAGTGTTTGATGGCAGAGAAACTTGTGTTCTATTCATGTGCGCATACAAGCAATTTGTGGCTTTGAATATATCTTATGGAGAAATTTTAATGGTATGGGTTGATATATTTGGTGTATTTTTTGTTAGCTGATTTTAGAATTCAAATGTACTTTTAGAAACATTTTTTACGCTTGAAAAAATAAAACAATTGAAAGAAAACAAGTCCATTGATGCTCATATCGATTCGTTACCTAGCCTAAACTTAAATAGCAAAGAATTTTCTAAAATGATTTTAGCTGAAAAGAATAGCTATAATGATATCCAAAAATATTTGTCTCAAAATGTCAATTATAAGTCTGCATCTTGTTATAATTTCTTGCGTGATGATTTAGGTCTCCACTTACCTAGTCAGTCAGCTATATATAAGTGGAGTCCTGTGAAACGACTTCAACCAGGTTTTGATGATCTTTTAATAAAAAATTTGGTACAATTAGTTAATAAAATAGACAAGCAGTGTAGGCAGGCAGTGTTATTATTTGATGAAATATCAATCAGAAGAGATTTAGTTTATAATACATATCATGATCTCGTAGATGGGTTAGTGCATTTAGATAAAAATGATAGGAAATTATTACTAGGAAAACAAATATGCGTTTTCATGATCAGGGGCTTGTCTTCTAATTGGAAATATATAATTAGTTATTTTGTTTCTGAGAACAGCATTGATGGTGCCATTTTAAAACAAAAATTGGAAGCTAATGTAAAAATTTGCTTCAAAATAGGGCTTACGGTTAGAGCGATCAAGGTATGAATAATTAAAAATGCTATAGGGTGTTAGATAATAATAAAGAGAAGCCATATTTCTATTATAATCAGAAGAAAATAATTGCATTACATGATCCTCCTCATTTATTAAAAAATATAAGAAATACACACAAACATTGCACTATTGAGACTCCTGGCGGACCTGCGAGTTGGGAAGTTATAAAAAGTGTTTATAGCATAGACGAAAAATCAAAAAAATATAGGTTGTGTCCAAAGATAACAAAAAAACATGGTATTTTAAATTTAAGTACAGATATATTTTCGGACAAATATTTAAAAATTAACTTTATATTAACATCTCGACTAAATCAGGATCCATTAGAGAATATGTTTGCGCAAATTCGGGCAAAGGGCGGTAATAACAAAAATCCTAGTGTCCACGAGTTCAATGGAATAGTTGCGCGCCTAATGTCAATGAGAATTATAACGTTCTCATATGCAAATAAGAATTGTGAAACTGATGAAGACATCTTACTTAATTGGGATAACCCATTAAAAGATACTTATATTGATAATTCTAATGAAATTACATCCAGATTATTGGCTCAAAGTTCTGAAATTGTTTTGGATGATATAGAAAAAGATGCGAAAATAAATGAAACCTTAAACTCCAAGAGTAATTCCGACGTCGCAGACCCAGCAAAAAGATATATTGTCGGCTATGGAATTTTAAAAATTATTTTGAAAAAATAAACTGTCCAAATTGTGCCATAATAATGAATAAAGACGAATGCGATTTTCTTTTACCGTCGGAAAAACTTATTAAACACAAAAATTTCGACAAAACTATTGAAAGGACTTTTCTACAAAATCCTTCCGATCTTTTTTTCGAAATTTGCAAATTGCATTTTCAAATATATGAAATTTTTTTGATAATTATTTGCATTTTACCAACTTAAAAGCAAAAATTATCGAGGAATGCATTCAAAGAGCTAATGAATTTTACCCCAGTTGGTTTGCTGAGAACCAATGTTTAGAACATCGAAAGGAAGTTGTAAATTTTTTAATTCTGGTTCTATTAAAAAAGAATTGTTCTTGGGTAAAAAAAAATGGAAATAGTTTACCCAATAGTTTTACAAAACACCCACGCTTAAAAATTTTAAATGAATAAATAATCCTGATATATATTTTCCAACCTTCTAACACGACATCATGAAATCAGTTATTTGGTTATTCAAAGCAATACTGAAACAAATTATATCACGATGTTAAAATTGTAGGAAAAGGCATGTTGCCAAATATCATCACATATTAACTGTCGAAAGTACTTAAAATGAGTTAGACAAAATTCTTCCAAATAAATATATTATATAATAATCTTTATATATAATATATATAATTTCAAATTTACGGAAATCCAATAATCCTTAGTTGACCATAAAATATCAATATTCTGCTATATAATTTTTAAAAAAGAAATGAATATGTCGATTACTTAAAACAAAATTCAATTCAATTTTTGGCCCAAGTTCGAAAGATTTTAAATTCTTTATTTAGCATTATCTAACAGTACACGAGAAATTCTGAGAAAAAAATTTGTTCAAAAAATACATATAATACAATCGACATTAACTTGTTACACACACAATCGAGCATAAAAAATATTTCTAAAAGTACATTTGAATTCTAAAATCAGCTAGCAAAAAATACACCAAATATATCAACCCATACCATTAAAATTTCTCCATAAGATATATTCAAAGCCACAAATTGCTTGTATGCGCACATGAATAGAACAAAAGTTTCTCTGCCATCAAACACTTTAATTCTAAAATTAGAAAGAAAAAAAAAACGAAGAACAAAATATACTACACTACGAGATTCATAATATGAATGAATTCAAAGCTTAATTTCCTTAAATGATTTGAAAAAAGTTTTCTATACTAATCAATCCAGTACAAAAACCAAAGCTCAAGAACGAAATGTAAAAATAAGAAAGAATTCTCCTCGTATATTTTTTCCTTATATTTCATTTAGTTTTTTAAGTCGAAATTTGTGGGCAAACCCAATTTTACACATCTTATAATTATCTACTGTCTTTGGTTAATGATATTCGAAGTATTTTTAGCCAGAAATAATGTATTAGAAAATCGGTCTTATTTTTTTTTAAACTTTTATTAATATATAATAAAAAAATAAAAAAGGTTAATTCAAAATGTGCAATTTAAAAAAAATAAAACAAAATATTAATGCAAAAGTAAAAATTAGCCTCAAAGATATAATGGAACACAGTCATAAATTAATTTTTTTAACTTAATAATAATAATATTTTTTAAAAAATTTATATTTATTTTTGTCTTTTAACTGCCTTTAAACGACTTGGCATAGACTCGAACAGCTTGCGACAGACGCAAGGCTCAATTTTACCTCATTCGTCCTTTAAATTACGTTAAGTTGATTTCTGTTAAAGATAGACAGCTTTTTCAATTTTTCTTCCAAATGACTCCACAAGTGCTCAATAGCATTTAGATCCCGAGACTGGGTGGTGTCTCCAAAGCATGTGGGCAGTTATACAAAAGCCAATTTCTGACTTTATAGGCCTTGTGTTTTGCATCGTTGGCTTGGTAAAAGGCAAAATTATTGTTTATTCCCAATTTTTCGCCACTTTCGTTTCACATTGGATTTCAAAATTTCTATATACTTCATTTTATATATCATGCCATCTATTATGAAGAGATTTCCACGACCTGCTGCAGACATAGCGCCCCAAACCATATCTGAACCTCCACAGTGATTAACGCTTGACTTTAAGTTTTGTTTCTTTACGCTCCCCATTTGCCTTTCTGTCCACTGAGCTTGGCCTTATTTTTATAGTTGGTGATGTTTTCACATCGTTTTATTATATTAAATATTGTAGTGGATCCGCGATTTACAATTGACGATATTTCCCGAACCATTTTACCACTTTTTGAATAAAGAACTATTAATTTTCTGCAGTCAATCGTGATTTGAGGACCTTTAAGCGCCACACTATAGATTTATGCTAAACCGCTCACTCCAAAATCCAACAAATAATGCTAAAGTCATACAAAGGTATACCCCTGAACATTTCATCGAGATCAGTCAAATTAGCTGCAATTCCATTTAGCAATTTCGCGACTTTAATGACGTGTTCCATTATATCTTTGAGGCTAAATTTTACTTTTGCATTAATATTTTATTTTATTTTTCTTTAAATGGCAAATTTTGAATTATTGCTTTTTATTTTTTTGTTGCATATTAATAAAAGTTTAAAAAAAAAAATAAAACCGATTTTCTAATATATTATCTCTGGCTAAAAACACTTTGAATATAATTAATTTCAGCTTGTTCCATTATTACTTTGAGACACTATATATTTTCCAGTACGTGCTCGACACTTTTCATTTTGAAATATTCCTAGAAAAATTTGAATATATAATATTTTATGTACTATAGTATGATTTCCTAAAACCAAACTACATCACGTTTATAATGTAAGTTAGGTATGACCGGATCCATTTAATGAAAAAGTCTGGAAATTGATGGGCACCAAGTTTCAATAATATCAAGTGATGACTTAGCTTATGGAAAGCCTTACTGAAATCTGTGGTAGTACAGTACCATAGAGATACATTAACTAGAGATATTAATTTGCTGTCACATGTGGGCCGACAGAGGGGAATATGAAACTTGGGTTTATTTGTATGGAAAATAAAAACAACGCAAATTTGAAATGCTAACGGAGGGGAAACCAAATTAAATTATTATATCGTATTGGTTGAGCGGCTAGTCGTTATCTCCGAAACTTGGAAAACTTGGGCTTCTATCGCTTGGAGTAAGCGAGCAAGAAGATAAAATAAAGACCATTTCTCCTCCATAATTTTGTATGAAAATGAGGTAAACGAGATCTCCAGTTAATGTAACTCTATGGGTAAACGAAATCTCCAGTTAATGAAACTCTATGTACAGTACATACTGATAGCCCTTTCCATAGCACAAGTCGAATATGATACTAATTTAAATCGAAAAACTGCATTTGATTCTACTCGTTTAGAAACTACAAATCCAGTTTTCTCAAAATCAATTTGTATGCCCTATCCCAAGCAAAAATTTTGTTGGCGTTTAAATCAAAATTTCAATAATATGAAGTAATTCCTTGCTTTCAATTTTAAGTCATTGGCTAAAAATAAATTCTTTTAACGTTGAATTTAAGTAGCTGGTGACGAATTCTACGTTAAATCAAATTAACTACAGGGCATGTTTACATTAAAGTGTTACACCAAAAACGGAATTCATACAAATATGCTGTGAATATTTTATACAAACATTTATAAACTTGCATGAAATGTTTATATACTCATATGCATTATTATTTTATGAGTGTTCGCCTTTCATTTTAAAACGAAGCCTTGAGAAAAAATAAACAATCTTCTTTAAAATATTTTGATGGAATCGAATAACTAACAAATTTTTTATGTGTTGGTATAAAAAACTTATTGCAAAAAAAATGTTTCGACCAGTTTTCTAATATACTTAGAAAAATTACATTCCCCCTTTAAATTACTCATTAATTAAACAAATTTGAACTAAAATTTCAAAACAATTTCTTAAAAAAATTGTTTTTTGCCTGGAACGAAACCAAATGCCCACACAATCACTATTTTAAATAAATTTGGGCATTTTTAATCGGATTTTTGTTTCAGAACCTCATTCTAAAATTCCAAATGATTTTCATTTTATTTATATTCTCTGGTAGAAAATGATGCTCTGTGTGTGTTATTTATAACATATCGCTATCTCTTTTAAAGAATTTCAATTCTTCGTAGGAATCATTCTAAAAATAAATTTTATGAAAACGAAATAATTGAGAGGAGTTTAGATTTGGTTTTCTGTGCAATATATGGTTAAGTCAACTTAAGATATCTTGCTTTGTTTTTTTGATTTCTAAAATAATATCATAAGAATTCCTTTTCGTTTTCCTTTTTGACCTGTTATTTTTGGGTTAATATGGTTTTGTAATTTTATTTCCCAGAATATTTGAATTTAATTTTATCCACAATAATAATAGACTAGGTCACAAATTTGAGGGATTTCATATTTTTCGATTTCTTACTTGTTTATAGCACAGTATATAATAAAGACATAATTAATTTGTAATCAATCAAACATTATTCAATTTATCCAAGGCCCATGCAACTACAAAATTTATTTTCTAAACTGCCAACATTAAGGGAAAAGGAGATAGAAAACTGACCAAAGCAAACCATAAAAGTGAGTTTACACCTTTCTCTATTCTGGACCGACCGCTGTGGAACATCACCGACAACGTCACTGAATGCCTCACTGCGCTCCCGCTTCAAAACCCACTCTGCTGTCGTGCCGCTCCGCTCGTCCGGCTATCTAGAATATACATTCCCCCTCCCACTACATTTTCTATTTAGGCTCCAGGCAATTCCCCAACGGATGACATATCCCGAATGTACGTTCAAGTTTCATACAAATCCGCCCATCATTTCTAATTTGGCCCGCCACAACCCCCACCGAATGGACAGACATTTTACCCTTGCTGGACTATCGGTACCGCTAGCTACCCTTTTTCAGAAATCATTGACTTGGGTGTATTTACAAATGCTTAGAAATATTCCTTTCTTATCGCGGCACGAAAAGGTTTGTGGCGGTTTACCAACTTGTATTTGTTGAGAATTGCTTACAATGCAAAACTACTTTTCTTGTTTACATTTTGCAACTACTTGCTTTCATTTCAATTTACTTGTTACGGATTTGCTTGAAAATGTTCAGTAACCCAAATCGAAATATTTCTAATTTAGTTACCTAAGGGAAAATGTAAAAACAAAATATTTTAAAAAGAAAGTTAGTTCTAATTTAACTTTCTCATTGGATACATTTAATTATTCTTTTATAGTCTTATTTCATCAATTCAATTGTAAATTAAAATAATTGGAGTTTGTGAAAGCATATAAATATATTAATATAAAAGATATGTATAAACTAGGTTGTAACCCGTCCTAAGGCGGCTTCCTAAAAATTTCAGTCTACAAATCGCTGTAAATTAACAAAATGTATTCAAGCGTAGCATCTTAGTTCGGAACATAATAAATTTTTTACCCCGTTCTCGTAGCACCACTGGTGATATATTTCATATTTCACATATATTACGTAAAGGCAAAAACCTCTATAGAGTAGGGGCCTAAATAACCGCCGCGCCAAAGTGGTGAGAGATAGAACTATTTTATCTTCGAGAGAAAAAATCCGCATGAAAACCTCCGAAACTTTGCCGAACACTGTAATCGTGTGTGACGTCTACATACCAAGTTCCAAAATTGTATTGACTCCACCGCCAAAGCGGTAAGAGATAGAACTGTGTGGTCTTCGACGGAAATAATTCCCGTGGAAACCTGCATAACTTTGCCGCCCATTGTACTCGTGTGTGACGTAAATATACGAAGTTCAAAAGTTTGCATTGACTGCAGCGCCAAAGCGGTGAGAGATAGAACTATATGGTCGCCCACAGAAATAGTCCGCATGAAAACCTCCACAACTTTGCTGAACATTCCAATCGTGTGTGACCTTTAAATACGAACTTCAAAAATTTGTATTGCCGGGCTTACAAAATTTTACGCCATTTAGTAGAAATATAATTTGCTCGTTACATTTCAATAAACAGGATCTAAAGCGAATAATTTAATTTTGTACGCTTAAGAGAAATTTGTTTTTTGGAATAAGTAACGCAAACATTTTTCGCAATTCTGATGTTCCAGAATACATAAGCATTAAGCCCATTTAAAGTGTTGCTCCTCCGAATTAATATTTTTAACGCCGCCACTACGCCCATCCGTATTGTTATAATAAAAGCTATGCGCGTGTGAGTAAGAAAAATCACGTTTTCTCGCTTGAAGATTTTGATTTGAAAGATGTTTGTGGCTATGTGTTAGTTAATGGTTTTTTTAAATCAATTATTACCTGGCTCAGGTATAACCTAGGTAAATAAAAAGTACATATAAGCATGGTCATAATCACATAGGACATTCTGTGAAAGTTTCAAAACAATTAGTCAAGAAGTTTCGGAGTTTACCGGTTAGGAACAAACGAACATTTACGATTTTATTTATATAGATTATAAAATCATTCCTATTAAATAAACGCTGTTATTTATTTCGGCATAAAAGCATATAGGGAGCGAACAATATTTTATCGACGGTGTTATAAGAAACCAAATCAAAAGGTCTTACCCCTATAGGTTCTAAAGTCGTAATTAGTAATTATAGGGCCATAGCTAAGTTATCTTGCGCACCTTAGCTTTTGGAAGTTTTGTCTACAACTACTTTTACTTTCACTGTCCCCGAAACAACATGAATTCCTTAAAGCCAAGTCAGCAACTACTTAGTTGATCGAGTTTGTCTCTACCTCAATCGACACGATAGAGCAGGGCAGAAAAATGAATATGGTTGCTACCAAGCGTAGGCATAAACTTGTTTTTACGATATCTGTCTCTGAAGCAGCGTTTTTAGATCGTACGCTCCATTTTCGACGGGAAGAAATTTGGTTTTTTTTTTATTTCTAATTTTTAGTGCGTTTCGGATTCCAAACCAAATTCTTTTCAATTAAATAATCAAGCTTAAAAAATTTGCAATATGTTTTTATGGTGTTTATTTACTTCTTATTAATCAAATAGAAATTATGTTAATTCAGAATTTAGAAAAAAATTTGTTTTTTTGATTAAAGTTTGAATCTAGATCGTAGCGCGGAATACCTCTTTTTCTGTTTTTTTGGTTAAAATGGGGGCAATTCTTAAAATTCGTCGAAGTTTTTGAAAATTCAGCATTTTCAGTTTTAAATGTTTTTTTTGGTTTTAAAGTTTCCAAAAATAAGACTCTACGTAGCTTTCGGCTGTTGGTTTACACAAGACAAAATGTGTAGGCACATTAGGGTGGCTCTTAGCTGCATGAAATTTTTTGGAAGTTTTGCTCCAACCCCCTAATCCTGTTTCCATGACCAAAAAAACAGGCTATGCAAAATTTCTGCTCAATCGGACAAGTTTAAGGCGACCCTCATTCGCCTTGAAGTTGGAACATAGTATTCCCAACGATATTTTCTCTTTAAAAGCAGTAGACGCTTCGCTATATCAATTATTTTTATTTCTCTTCTTAAAGAAATGTATGTGGGAACATTCGGGAGACCTCAGGAACTATTAAAAAACATTCTGAAATAAATTTCCCAAAAGTTAATTCGAAAACTCCTTAAAAAAAACATGAAAAATTGAAGAAACATTAATTTTTTTAGGGTCCCTTGCAGTTGTCCGATTGAGCTAAAATTTCGTATATATCGTTTTTTTTGTTAATTAGAACAAGATTGAGGGGTGGGAGCTAAACTTTTGCAAAGTTGAAAAATAAGGGCCCCACTAAGGCACATACATAATTATAATTTAATAATTTAATTTTGTATCTTTAAGAGAAACATGATTTTTGGAACAAATAACGGAAACATTTTTTGTTCCAGAATACATGAGCATTTAGCCCATTTACAGGGTTGCCCTTCCGAATTCATATTTTTAACGCCACCACTACGCCGCACACATAAGCAATAAAAATGCAAGTGTTTTCCAAAATAGCTTCAATTTCCCCTACGAAAAACCCATTCGTATTTTCTATAATCTAAGATTGCTACTGATGTCAGTGAAGCTTTCGACAAGTTGTCATACGGTATAATATTTTACTAAAATTATGACTTCATGATTTTCCTCCCTTTTCTATAAAGTAGATTAATTCCCACCTTTCTGCCAGACTCCATCGGGTTCTTTTCCGTGCTATCGAGTCTGATGCTTTTATTGCCCATTCCGAAGTCCCGCGGGGTACTTATTTAGGATAAAAAAAAATATGATTCATCATCTATATTAGCGATGTTAAGTCCACTATTGAGAACTCTGAGATAACAATTTACGCTGGCGATATGAAAATTTCTAAAGTAATCTCTTCCTTGTAGAACTGTCACTTGCTTCAGAGTGATTTTGCTAAATTTACTTCTGGGTGTAAAAATAATGACGTGTCACCTAATATTAATAAGTGTCAGACAACCATAGTTACGCAGAAACGTAGCAAAGTCTTATCTGTTAATACTTTATTGGATAACTCTATTTCAATAGTTGATTTTATTAGAGATTTAGGTGTTATTTGTGAGGGCGAACTTAATTTTCATTGTCATATTGACGCGAGTGTTAATAAAGCTTCATCGATGCAGGGGTTCATAATTTTACCATTGCCGCACTAATATTCCTCTTACTCCTCCTCCCTTCCCGACTGTAATGATGAGGTGGTATCATATAATTTCGATTTATCGTTTATTCGATATGATTATGAATGATATTTTGCTATAAAAAGCTTGCTTCTAATAAGCATATCTGAAGTGTACATTCCAAGTTTCGTGAAAACTTGCGTATTATTGAGCAAATTATGGAGGTTTTTATATTCCCCATCCCCACTGGAAGCCCCATAAAAAATCCAAATACCGCATATTCTAAGTTGAAAAGATATGTACGCATGTACCAAATTTTTTGAAATCGGTATAATAGTTTTCGAGTCTATAGGGGACAAGCACACAAACACATAGTTAGAGATTTATTATATATGATAGACAAATATTTTAACAAACAGTTTTGTGAATTCGTGTTGCCATTTGTTAATTTTTATAAAAATGTACCGTAATCACATCTGAGATGACCGTTAATACGCAAAATGTGCAAGTTTCATCAAAATTGGCGATGGAGTTTTGGCTGTACAGCGATCGCAAAATAAGCTATTTTTGGACAAAAGTATTCTTAGACAGTATTTCCATATTCGAATGTGACCCAAAAACTAATCAGTTCTAAGTTACTGTCAAGTACATAAGCTGTATGTCGAAATCCGCCCAGCAGTTCGTTCTGCACTTCACATAAAAAATTTTGTTTTCTTTGGTAAAAAAAAGGGTTACAAAATGGTGTTGTCATTTACATATTTCGCCCTAATAAAATTCAATACAACACACAAACTGTGAAAGTTTCATCAAAATCGGATCGGGCGTTTAGATTTTATTAACGATTTAAAGAAGCGGACAAACGAATGGACATGGAGCTAATTGCTTTTGATGAAACAGATTTTGCACTGAATTTCATACTTCTACCCCTTCTAAAAAAAAGTTAGGTTTTCGCACGAATATAATACTTTATCTAAAATCTAAAGACCAGTACACTGAAAATTTTCAGGCGTCATTTTTTCTGTACGATTCCAGTCCCAAGTCCATATTTAACCTTGGTTTCCGGCTAAAATAATCATTACTGAAAGTTCACCTACCGTCGCATCGAATTTTTGTAAACAGTAATTTACATTTAGTCTGTGGTTACATCAATGATTCAGTATCCTCTTTATATCTGAATCGGGGTTATATCCTTCTAATTTCTGTAATTTGCATTGAGAAAACTTCCAATTCAAACTAAGAAAACTTCAAACTTTTCTTGTCTTTATTGGCACTGTATTTTAATTCATTTTAAAGTCTTGGAATTGGTAGCCAGTTAGTTATTTAAAATTCTGAAATAATAAGATCTGAAGGTTCTCTAAACTTAAAAAGAGATTGGCAAAATCAAATTTTTGTTGTAATAAAAAATTGTACCGATTTCTATAAAATTTCTATAGTTTGTACATTGCACTAAAGTTTAGTTTTTAGACGACATATGGCAACACGACTTGAGAAAACGTGAAAATTAATAAGTGCGGATAAATCACTAAGCCACTAATTTATGTACTTCACGTGTTTGATCTGAACACAGAACTGACTTACTATTAGTAAGGCCGCACCGTCCAGGAACACATTTTATCCAAATATAACCCGTTTTTATAGTCGTTTTGCAACCGAAATTGCCGTGCTAATTTTGATGAAGTTTATGAACTGAAGCATAGCTTCAACCTTATTAAATTTTGATCAAAATTCACTTGTCGCGACACTAATCGAGAAAAGCTTTTTATAAAAATATTTGTGCAAACAAAAGTGTGGTCAGATTTTAACTAATGAACTTATTTTAACCCAATTAGCTTCCTGTGGCCCTATTGCCGTTGCCGAAAACGCTTCGTAATCGAACCGATGAAAAAAGTCGAACCAGTTGTTTTTTGTGATTGTCTAACTTTATCGCTTCGACAATCATAATCACCAACATACTAATAATGAATATCGATATTTTGGCATTAGTTTGAAGTTGAAATATAGTATATATATTTTGGAACATGCAATGTTGTCAATAACAATTTTTGAACCTTTTTAACTTTTTATATAGAGGTCATACGCGATAGTAATATTCGGCAAAGTTGTGGACGTTTTAATGGGGATTATTTCTGGCGGAGATAAAATAGTTCTACATACCATCACAATGGCGTTGTAGTCGATATAGATTTTTCAACTTTTTAGATAGAGGTCATAAACGAGATTGCAATGTTCAATAAAGTTGTGGAGGTTTTTATGGGAATTATTTCCGTTGAAGATAAAATAGTTCCACAATATTTCCTTCGAAAATAAAATAATTCTAGATCCATATGATGTTCGAAAGAAATAGTCCCAATGAAGACTTCTACAACTCCGCTGAACATTGTAATCGCATGTGACCTCTATATAAAATGTTCAAAAGCTTTTATTGACTTTAGCGCCAAAGCGGTGAGAGATAGAACTATACGGTCTTCGGAAGAAATAATTCACATGAAAACCTCCACAACTTTGACGCACATTGTAATCGTATGTTACGTTTATATACGAAGTTTAAGAATTTGTATTGGCTCCAGCGACCAAGTGGTGAGAGATAGAACTATTTGGTCTTCGACAGAAATAATCCCTATGAAAACCTCCATAACTTTCCAGAGCATTGTAATCGCGTGGTACCTCTATATAAAAGATCAAAAGTTTTTATTGACTCCAGCGCCAAAGTGGCTCGAGATACTATACTATGTAGTCTTCGGCACAAATAGCCCTAATGAAAATTTCCATAGCTTTGCTGAGCATTGAGCGACAAATAATGAATAATAATAAAATAATACCTAACCTAGACACAAATTTAACCAATAGTGAACAAACCGGTCCTATCTGCAAAAGATAATTCGACAGATAATCACAAACAAACACGTGCGTTTAAAAGGCTGCTGATGTAACTTCAAAATAAATGAAAAATGAAAACTGTGAAAGTGGAATATCAGACATATTGAGTATCGAAATTGGTACTTGAGATAATCGGGGAATTCATATACTTATTCCACCAAGCGCACAAAATGTTTTTGCTCGCGTGTCGTAAAATAGAAATAACTATTAAACCAGGGAGAAACATGTAATTCATGCAAAGCACATGAAAGCATGTTTCTCTCTTTTTATTATTCACAGTTTAACATTTCTTTCCCTTCTACCCACGCGAGCAGAAACATTTTGTGCTTTTGGTGGAAACGCACCTTAAGACACTCATACGAATGTCAGGAGAATTAAATATTAAATCTCAACTTAAGGTTAAAATTGGACGAAAAAATTTCAATGAAAGCAATACTTCATTAAAACCAATGAAAATTGAAACACTACATGTAAAAACAGCTGGTGGACTCTAAAATATTTTTCATCATTGCAATTATAAAAACATATAGGGTCTGTTTTATTTGCCACTTGCTCTGGGGTAGAGCAAATTTTTACATTGAAAACAAAAACAACAAAAGAGCAAATCCTACACTACCTTCAGAGCAGCTGTAAAAAAAGTTTCTCATTTAATTACAATATGGTTGCCTAGCAGCGCTACAAACATTCGAATTAAAGCTTTCTGCTACTCCTGCTCGTTTTATTTGCTAATTACCCTGCTCCGGGGTAGAGTATGGCAAATAAAACAGACCGATAGTAACTTAAAATTTGATTTTTTGATGCCTTATGGTGGAAATGGAACAGAAAAACAGTCAAAACTAACAATATTGCAAGGTTTTTTCTTTATAACTTTGTTTCTCCTTTTCGAAATTTTCTCTAATTTGCAGGTAACTGAGACCCTACTAGCATAAATCTAATCTGTACATTTTATCCAAATCGGTGTATTACTTTTTAAAGTACACCAAAAACATTTTATGGACAGACTTATTTTTTCTTAGGATTATTTCTTTCTTCATTATCTTTTGAGCGATTTTGCTCAAATTTAACAAGCCATCGTCCATTTACGTATTCAACCGACATAATTAATTTAAATAAAATTGATTGACAAATTTTCGAATTAAATCCGAAAAACCATAAAAACAAACCGACAAAACTTTCTAGTCATCCTGGTTTTTGCTTAATACCTTCCCTCCCCCTGGTTGATTTTGCTGAAATGCAATACCAAATCCAGTTAAGGAATAAGGAAGTTATATTTTAAATTTCACCAAAATCGGATAACGCGTTTTTGAGTTATCTTGTCTACGGACGGACGGACGGACGAACATGTATAAATCGATATAACTTTTGATTCCCTACACAACCATATCCTTGCAATTTTTCTACGATGATATTTCTATGCGTTACACACTTAGTGACAAAACTAATATATCCTCTGGTAGTACCTACCATAGGGCTTAAACAATTATAGAAAACACAATACGTGATTTAGGTAAGATTTTTCATCTGAAATCTATTTATTAAACTATTTCCATGTTTCGTATTTAAAACAAGCTATAGTGCAAAACCACGATTGAAACTTCTATAAGTATGTTCAAATCACGTTACCTTCTAAAAATGTGGTAATACGTTTGTGAGTTGTCGTAACTGCAACTTATGAGGAAAATATGTAATATAAGCAAAGTTTGAAAATCGTATCATTTCATACAAAAAATCTGAATTTTGTTCGGCAGCTACCCGAAGTTGTAATCGGATTTAATTGATTTTTGGACACAATTGTTCTTTCATTGAAGAAGTGTCTCATGCCAAATTTCATTGAAATCGGTCCATAAATAACGTTACAATACCATGTAAAAACACAAAAAACCGAACTTTTATTCGGCGGCTACCCGAAGTTTTAGTCCGATCATAGCCAACTTCTGATAGAACAACTTCTCATGAGGAAAAAACTGCTCTTACCAATTTTCATGGAAATTGCTTCAAAAACACGGCCGCAATCTTGCATTCGACAGACGGACGAACAGACATACGACAGACAGACATTCGATAAAAATGATTGCAAACGATTTAAGGCTCAAATATAATGTGCTCTGCATGGCATAGGAAAAGACTAAAAAAACTGATCGAATGCTTACTTATGCATGTCAAATCCGTAGAACTGATTATAATGTGCATAAGCAAGAATAACCATTTTTTAATTGTTTTTTGTGATGTAAGTGATTTTAAAAAATTGAAAATCGTTTAGAAAACAATTTTTGAAAAAAAAAACCAAATCGTCCAGTCACGTTTCATCGGAAAAATATTTCCAATTGAACTGTCAAAATTTCCGTACGGAATGTACTAACTGATTTGTATTGCTTAAACATAACGAAACGGAAATAAAACTTAACGAATGCACGCGTATGCATAATATAATCTTGGAATAGGATTCATGTATATTAATACATTGCTGTCAGTTTTGCTCTGCCAGGCAGAGCACATTATATTTGAGCCTTTAGAATCTTATAAAACGTGGAGATTTGCAAAAAAAATATAAATAATGGCACTGTTCAATGCCTGCTTCAACTAGGCCACACTTAAGAGTAACGACGTCATTGATTTGTGAAAACAAAATCTCAACAAAACTTTATGTTGATAATCGCGTTTCGTAAAGAAAAATTAATATTATCGCGGTAAAAGGAAAATAATAATTATAATAAAAATAAATATTGAAGTTTAATTGTTTTAAAGTGATTTTGTGAAATTTTATTGTTTAATGCCATTCTTTTGACATTTTCCGAATTGTCACATAAAAAAAAATTTAAGAAAGTGAAATTTTATGATTGATAATAATGTTAAAGTGAAAAGCTGAAAATGAATTACAGGTTCGTAGTATTTCTATAAGTAAAATTAATAGAAATTATTATAATTTTCCAAAATTTTAGGGATTGAATTATCGAATTTAGAATAGTATGTTCTTAGAAATTGTATTTTACAAAAAATGGGAGATGGTATTAGACGAGAATTAACATCACACATTTCAAAAAAGAAAAAAAATTATAAAGATTTTGTGGCACTAAAACCTGTGCTGAAAATTTTCGGACAAAAAATCAACTCGTAATGCCAATGACATCTATAAAAAGGAGGAGGAAATATAAAAATAAATTATTAACCAAAAATTTTCATTCGAATAAAAGTCGCAGATCTTGACTTTATTTCGATTTGAATATAATGAAAAATAATTTATCCTTCTAGTGTATAATTGAATATTTAAGAAATGATTCCGTTCCGGAACAAAC
Organism: Xylophagus ater; assembly: GCA_963422695.1. Classification (NCBI taxonomy): domain Eukaryota; kingdom Metazoa; phylum Arthropoda; class Insecta; order Diptera; family Xylophagidae; genus Xylophagus; species Xylophagus ater. The sequence continues at coordinate 32,261,815 of OY730483.1, forward strand.
AAATGTATGAGTTCAGCTGATGAATCCCTAAGTACATTTAATGTGGCGAAAACAATCATTTTAAATAAATAGTTTTCAAGAAATGCGCTTCTCTGTTTCCTTTTTCACGAGAAAGTAATTTATATATATAAAATTAACAAAAATTTGTTAGTTTTATATATATATTACAACAAGTGTGGATAATTTCATGTTATAGTAAAAAAGATAGCATATTTTTAAGTAATTTCAATAATGATTTAAAAGAAATTCGTGATGAATACCTTGAAGATCTTCTAATGAGTTTAACAAATCTGGAAACAGTACCATTAGCACTTCTACATAAAGTGTTAAAAGCTATAGTATCGAAAGATTAGAAGATAAAACAGCCACTGTACGAAAAATGGTGTTTTATTAATAAAATCATTTTTAGAAAGACATCCATATTCCACTCAATTAAAATTAGTTAAATTAATAAAATTCCAAAAAGAAGAAACTAAAAAATTAGATAAATTACTTGAAATTTGAAGATAATAAAAAAAGTAGAAGAATTAGAAAAACGATGGCAAGAAATTATGCACGAATTACATCCAATCAAAGAAGAAGTTTTAACGGAAAGTACGATATAAATTTTTTTCTCTCTCTTATATAGACGAGACGTTCGTAAAATTTGATTCAATTCAATTTGAGTTCGTTCCGTTTTTTGGCATATGTTTTTATCGAAACGATTGTGCTGCTTTTTTCATTTTGTTATATAAGGCGTGGGAATTGCGCATTCTTACTATTCCTACCTGAATGGTTTGAGCCCATGGTTGGTTTAAGCGTGAATTCTTCTTTTCAACCATTATGCTTTCTGCCATTATTCAATTTTGCTACTTTCACGAGAATTCAGACAGATTGAGCATTACATTTCTTTTGGTGAAGAGAGATAGAGTGAAAGAAAGAAAAGGGAAAACGAAAACGAAACGGGAGAGAATAATTTTTTTTACTCTGTTCTGAAACTAAAAAAAATGAAATGGGATTTTGGATTTGAAGGAGGATAGTGAGTTATGAAAAGAACGGAAAAATTAATTTTTTTAAACGAAGAAAAATTTTAACATTAAAGAAGAAAAAAATAAAACGAAACGTAAATTAGTGATATACTATATAGTAGATCCCAAAACCCTAGAAGCAAAAAAAAGAAAATAAGGAATTTTTGGGATTAAGAATCTAGACCTTTTTTGATAGTAGAAAAAGCCCACAGAAAAGAATCGGGTATATAAATCTAATATAGTGAATTAAAATATTAGAAAGAAAAACATTATAAAAGAAAATACATATATATAAATCTATGTGAACAGTTTTTTTTCAACGTTTGAAATGATGAGTTCACATAATGAAAAGATGGTGTCTCAAACCAAATTTCAAAGAGCGGAATTCTGCATCGACAAAAATTAATGGCATCAAATAGGTTCGGGTTCAATTGAATGCACTATTGAAAAGCAAATACAATAATTACATTGTTATATCGTACGAAAAGTTTAACAAATATACAAAACAAAAACAAAAAAAAAGCAAAACGCGTGTTTATAGGAGGAAAATGATATGTTCTTATTCATATTTGGAATTACACGAGGCAAAGCTCCCACGTATGGTGGCAATTGCGGGAACGCGGAAATGAGAACTCACTTTGGCCGATCAATTTTTTTTTTGGCAGAAATTACTTGATCATACAACCATGGAAATTTGACTCTTTTGCGCAATTTTAAAACTCATCGTTACCAAATTTCCTATAGTGGTATCCCGGAATCATTAGATTCATTCAAACACACAGGAAAATAACAAAACAAAAATTTAAATAAATGAAGAAAGTAAATGAGTGAATTAAAAACTGAAGAGGAAATAAAAAAGGAAAAAACCAAACGAATTTCATCCTAATATAAAAAGGAAAAGAAAAAATAAATGTGTAAAAATTTAATTTTGAAATTTTGAACTTATGGAATTAAGCAAAGAAATATACATATGTATAGGAAAACAATAAATTTTCATGAGGTACCTTTAAGTTTTAGCCATGTAAAAGAATAGCCTTTGTAAAGATAAGAAATATTATATTAAGTTTATTTTGATGGTGTCACAAGAATAAAGAAAAAAAACCAACATTTGTTTTGTTTTTTTTTTCAGTATAGATTCTAGTCGATCCCATGTTTAAACACAGCTAAATATGTGAGCCAAGTGTAGGTAAAGTCTAGATGAGGGAGAGAGAGAGATGTGATTGGGTTGATGCAAAGAGAGCATAAGCAAAAATAAGGGACCGTACCTATTTCATAGGGCGGGTCTGGTCATGGCATCGGAATTTTGTTTCTGGTCCAAAAAGGGTGGGACGACCCCCAAATAAGACCGATTAGCTAGGCGTGCAGCCTTCAGTTACTCATATACGCTTTGCCATCTCATATCTTCTCCTCGTAAGGAAGAAGATATGCTTTTCAGGTCATCAGGGGTATATGTTGCATATGTTGCAGTATGTTAAACACACTAAACCCCTCTATTACAGTTAATGAGCTTTCTACGTCAAACAACTCGAAAATTGTATAAAAATGGATTGCAGGAATTTTGAAATTGATAGCGAAATGCTAGTCAAAAAATGTAGGAAAATCCATTGTTTTTTTAATTCAATAATTAAAAGTAAAACCGCTTTCGTCATAATAACTGCCTTGCATTCAGTTACCGTCGCCGTCCCACTTTCGCTTCGTTAACATAACCAAGGCTTTAAAAAAATTATTTCATTAATGGAAAAAAATATAAATACACATAATTTTGGTTGACAAACATATGAAGCTTTGATGGTTCCTAATGGCAGATTTACATTCAACAATATTTTAAATTTTATTGGAATTGTGAGGGGGATAGTGCGATTTGAATTATAATGCTGAAAAAGAGACAACGAAAAAGCCTCACACGTATATATCCCACTATTTTTTATAGTAAACTGACAATTAAATCAAGAAAAAAAAATTAAAACCAAACATAACCTCTTTCAATAAAGTTTCAAAGTGAAAATGACTTGAAAAAAATTCGAAAATATGGAAATTACTCGTAATATATTATTATTATTTAATAATATAATATATAATATAATAATATAGTAGTGAGAATGAATCACAAGAATCAACACGCACCAGGAAGAAAAGAAAGATGTGGGTACGAAAATTGTATGCGCTTCTGGTGCATTTGCGAATGTAGTTAATCCTTTGGCAATTTCAGACCCAAATCTTTTCAAAAATAATATGCAAATGATGCCTGCACAATTTAAAAAGCTTTTACAAATTGTCGGTCCTCATATTACCATCCATTTTAATAATCCCACTTTGAATGTTAAATTCAAACTGACATTTCCATAAAAAATAAACATATGATTATCAGAGGATTCTTTATAGAACGGCTTTGGCGCGAAAAATAAATATTCAAAATTCTTCATAGTGAGAAAAATTATTGCTATAATATTGCTATAAAAGTTCTAGTTGATAGAACTTTTTTACAATTTTATAGCAATATTTCTCACACCATCACAGATTTTTCGACAATATTTTGTAACAATCAAAGCTAGCCACTTGTTTCACTCTCGCTAAATTTCTCATAGAGATTTGTTGTCTCCCTCACAATTCCAATAAAATTTAAAATATTGTTAAATGTAAATCAGCCTTAAGAAAGCTGATTTTGGAGCAGGAAATACAGAATTAAGGTAGAATAGGAATACATATCTTCTGAATTTTAAAATATTTGATAAAATTCTGTTTTAGATTAGCATTAAAATTTGAGGAGCAATGCTTTCATTACACGGCTAATTTGAAATTACATCTTCTAAGTAAACGTTGCTATGACAGAATAATGAAACTAAAAATATTTATAAAAAGTTACAAAATATTTATTTTCGATTCTTTATAGAATGAAGAATTTGTAACAAAAGAAAATAGCTTAAAGTTTCAGGCAGATTCAAAATAAATTTGAATAAAAAACATAAAATTTCCGGGCGATTTGTTCACAAATCAGAAACGTCATTAGTATGTATGCTGCTACAGAGTGGCCTAGATGTAGTAGGCATTGTCCTGTTGATAAATGCAAATATGGTGCCGGATTACACGCAGTAGAAATATACCGTCAAGTTTTGGGTAGCAAACTACCAAACCGATTAGACGAGGAATGTTTATACCACAGTCTTTTATACAAGCTACACAAGGAGTGTATTAGTGTGTGTGAGCACAGCATCACTCGAACTTAAACCTTCAAACTGTTAGGATCTACTATTTTACTATTTCCTATGCACTTTTAGATTATGATTATCTGTTGACGGTCAGTAAGCGAACGGCGCGCTTGAATTTTCAATTTTTTTCGAAACCGACACAAACAAAGACTTGTTTGTGTGCATAAAAAACTACGTTGCGCCAACATTTCGAGAGGTAGATCTTCTGCCTCACCCCCAACCCACCGATATCCATGTCTGCGGTAGAGTTCTACCCAAAAAAACACCGCGTGTAATCCGGCACATGCGCATATTTGCACGAAACCATTGTCTAAATAATAGCTGTGTGCTTTTTCATCGGGATCAGGGTCCATTTTCAAAAAAAAAAAAACGATGACTTTCGACAAGAAAAAAACATTTTTTTTTTTTTTTAAATTCAAATTTTTCGTTTATTTTTTAAATAAATTATGCGCAAATCAAATAAATACTAGCAAATTTTAAAAATCTTTATCGAATGATATTAAAAAATAATTTTTTTGACGAATTTATGAAATTGATTATATTACAATATCCACATTATATGGAAAACGATGGCTGCGCCGTTTCTTGCAAATTTATGTAACTAAAATCTATTGGGGCCTCAAGCTCTGACCCCGATAAATATTTGGATTGTGTTGTTGTTGTATGTTGCATGTTATGAAGCAGACTTAGACCCTGACCCTGATGAAAAAAAAACACAGTTAATATCAAAAAGCATACAATGATTAAAGTTTCCAACTTGGGCACGTCTGCAAGCGTCACCTTATTAATAAAATTTGTTAAAATAACTTTGTAATATAAAATTTCATGTATTGTATAAATACTATTAAAAACATGGCGCGCTTTGCAGCGCTGCAAACATCTCATCAATTTATATGGAAATGATTACATGTGATAATATATAGACATGAGAAGTAGGACAATATTTCTTCAAGATTTCTCTGATTTCTAGGTGGATAAAACTACGCCACCTCTTATCAAAAATATTATTCAGCAGTTTTTGGTGTTTCTATTCGGATAAATTCTTTAAATATTTCGAATTTTCTTATTCGTTCTGGCATTTATCAGTTCGATATTATTTCTCTTTTTCTTGCGAAAATTTGGTTTTTATTATTTTTTTTATTCATGTTGCTACAGGAAACGTAAATTGTGTGTATTTTCAACTTAGAATCTCATTCGCTTCTTATAGAAGAACTGAACTAATTTTTTTTTGTTTTTATGAAATTCCAAATGGTGTGTATGTATGTAATATTTTTCAATATTTATTATCACGATTCTCTGGGTGGAATTGCTCTGAAAAATATCTTGGCTATAGGAATTTTTGCGGTTTTGATTGAGTTTGAGTTCTATATTAAGTAATGTTTGCTGGCGCATATACCATAAATCTACAACGGCGTATTCCTTATGCGTAATATGGGCTTCAATTTACCATGTCCTAATTCACTAAATAAATACGTAATGGTGAAAGTAATAATAACAGATATTTATTACGATGTTTTGCATCCGCTCCAGAAGTAAGGCAAGCAGTACTTGTTTTTGGCGAAGTCCGAATTCGTCGCGGTGTAGAATATAATTGCAAAAAAAACCTAATTGAAGGTGTTGTAGGCACTGGATCTGAAAGGAAAAATATTCCAGCAACTGAGGCGTGTACGTTTAAAATCAGAGGCTTATTGTCTAATTGGACCTACATAATAGGGAATGTATTATCGGCAGGTCCAATCCATGGATTGGATTTGAAAACATTGATTCTGGATACTTTAAAAGAATGCGAAAATTCCAATATAGAAATATCAGTTCTTGTTTGTAATCAAGGATCTAACAAGAGAAAATGCAATAAATTGCTAGGAATTTCTTCGGAAAACTCATTTTTATTTTCCAAAGAAAACGTATTTTTGTGTTATTTGATATGCTTTATCTAATAAAATGCTTTAGAACCATTCTTTAAAATAAAAAGTTATAAACTCAAGATGGTCAAGTTTCATGGGATGTTATCAAAGAATTTTACAATTTTGATAAAAATAAAACCACAAAATTGTGATGTAAACTTACGAAAGAGCATATACAGCCAAATAATTTCCAAAAAATGTTAAACTTGCTGTACAAGTCTTAAGTTTGTCTGTGGTTATAGGAATTCGAACAATAAATTCATTAAAATAGTTTAGCGAAAAGAGTTCTTTGATAGCGGAATCAGCAGCTGCTTGTTGCGAAAAAAAAAATAATTTTGTTGATGTCGCTAATGTAAAATATTGGCTCGAATAATCCTTATAAAAAACCATTGAGCAAAGATAATTCCCAGTCTATTAATATACTGAAAGAAATGTTAAAATATTTTCAGGATATTTCAGTAAAATCAAAAACCGCTGCGAAAGTTTATGCCCTTGACGGCTTGGTGTAGTATGCAAATGGAGTTTTGTTGTTGATGAGGGCTACTTTGAAACGTTTAGCAATTCCATAGATATAAAATCAAAGTCAACAAGCAATACATCAGAAGAGGATAACGATTGGGTACAAGAGTGATATGTTATGTTGAAAACTTTTTAAAAACTGACGTACAGCAAAAGTCCATTTCATACTTTATAGGATATATTGCTTTTAAAATGACATCAAAACTTTCTTGTCAGGCTTGCCATGATGTGACAATGCATAAAGTCATGGGCATACCAAGGGAGTACCTAATCTATATAAATAAAATCGTAAATGTTCGTTTGTTCCTAACCGGTAATCTCCGAAACTTCCTGACCAATTGCTTTGAAACTTTTACAGAGTGTCCTATGTGATTATGAACATGTTTATATGTACTTTTTACTTTTTTTCACGTTGAAAATCGTTGCCCTCTATCGAGAAAACGTGATTACTCTTACTTATACGCGCATACATCAATAATGTACATATAATACATAATGTAAGCAGAGTTTACAGAAAATACAGATGGGCGTAGTGGCGGCGTTAAAAATATTAATTCGGAGGGGCAACACTTTAAATGGGTTTAATGCTTATGTATTCTGGAACATCAGAATTGCGAAAAATGTTTGCATTATTTATTCCAAAAAACAAGTTTCTCTTAAGGGTACAAAATTAAATTATTCGCTTTAGTTTAGATCCTCTTTATTGAAATGTAACGAGCAAATTATATCTCTACCAATTGGCGTAACATTTTGTAAACCCGTAGCCGAAAACCATTTCAGACGTATTTTCTGGAAACATTAGAACAAAAAAAAATTTAAAACTGAAAGAGTTGTCCCCATGTTGCGCAAGAAATGACTGCCACTGTATTTGTTTTTTTTTTTAATAAAAAGAAAGTGGAATTTGGCTCTAGGATTTATGATTCAAACTTGATTCAAAAAAACAAATTTTTTACTAAATTATGAATTAACATCATTTCTGTTTGATTAATTATAATTATGGGTCTGTGCGCTGCTGTATGTACTCAGTGGATTGGCAAAAGAGGGGGATTCCCGAACGTACATATACTAATCTGGCTCTATAACAAAATCACTTCAAACGAAATCGACGATGTAATATGCGCTGAAATACCGATGTCGATAAGGATTTGTATGAAGTTGTGACGAAAAATATGATACATGGACCTTGCGGTACGCTGAATCCAAATTCACCATGCATGATAGTATCCAACACAGTTACAGGAAACGATGGATATCCTTTATACAGAAAAAGATCAGCAGAAGATGGCGGTAAATTAGCAACCCCTAGCATATTCGATGAAACTACGATAAGCAAACTCTACACTGTGCATCCTAATCAAGATAAATGCTTCTTTCTTCGCACGCTATTAATGAATGTGGCCTGGCCAACGTCTTTCCACCAATTGAGAATTGTGAACGGTGTTACACATGCCACTTTCCGGAGCGCATGTCAAGCTCTGAATTTATTGCAGAACGACCGACACTGGGATGTATGCATTAATGACGCGTGCAACACGTCACATCCACATCAAATTTGTGCATTGTTTGCAATTATATTGACCGCCTGCTCTCCTTCATCTGCAACAGAGTTATAGGAGAAATTTAAAACCCACATGACTGAAGATATTTTCCGTCGAATCTGTAAGGAAAATTCAAATATGAACATGGATTTCACAGCAGAAATCTACAACGAAGTGTTGATAATGATTGAAGATTTGTGGTTAGAAATCGCGAACAAAGTTCTCAATTATTTGGGAATGCCATCACCGAATCGATCTGCTGCTGCTTTGTTTGATGTAGAATTGGGACGTGAACAAAATTACAACACGGGTGATCTTTTGTCATATGTGCAATCAAATATTCCTAAGTTAACGTTTGAGAAAAAGGGCATTTACGATCAAATAACGCAAACTGTTAATAACGGAGTTGGAGATATATTCTTTTTAGATGCGCCAGGAGGAACTGGTAAAATGTTCGTAATTAGATTGATTCTGGCCACAATTCGATCCCAAGATGACATAGGCTAAGCTCTTGCGTCGTCCGGAATAGCTGCGACATTGCTACCAGGTGGAAGAACGGCACATTCCGCTGTGAAATTGCCACTAAACACTCAATACATTGAAAATCCGACATGCAACATTTCCAAAGCATCCGGCATGGGAAAAGTATTGCAGAAATGGAAACTTATTGTTTGGGATGAATGCACAATGGCGCACCAAAAATCGCGCGAGGCCCTTGATCGATCATTGCAAGACTTACGTGCAAATATCAGACCATTTGGGATCGCATTAATATTGCTTGCAGGAGATTTTAGGCAAACATTACCTGTAGTTCCTTGATTGACACCAGCGGACGAAATAAATGCTTGCCTGAAATACTCTACTTTGTGGCGACGCGTAAAGACGTTAAAATTAACTACAAATATGCGACTAGAGCTGCAAAACGATCAATCAGCAGAGATATTCTCACATCAATTGCTGGAAATTAGGAACGGAAAGGTGCCGGGTGATCTGACGTCAGGACGAATTTCATTGCCTCATAAATTCTGCAATTTAGTGACGTCAAAAGAAGAATTGGTTGAAAAAGTGTTTCCCAATATTCAAACCAATTACAAGAATCACGATTGGCTAAGTGAACGAGCTATTCTTGCAGCCAAGAACAAAGACGTTTACGAACTTAACAATATCATTCATTCTAGCTTTCAAAGCGAGGTGGTCACATACAAGTTCGTCGACACTGTTGTAGAAGCAGATGGAGCGATTAATTATCCAACAGAATTTTTGAATTCACTCGATCTGCCGGGGATGTCACCGCACGTACTGCAATTGAAAGTCGGTGTGCCAATTATCATTTTGCGAAATATCAACCAGCCAAAGCTTTACAACGACACGCGGTTTGCAATAAAAAATGAACAACAATCTTGACAGGACCTTTTAAAGGTGAAGATGTGCTCATTCCTCGCTTTCCTCGCATTCCTATGATTCCAAGGAATATGCCATTTCAATTTAAGAGATTGCAATTCCCGATTTGATTGGCGTTTGCAACCACCATCAACAAGGCTCAGGGCCAATCTTTAAAATTGTGCGGTTTAGATCTAGACACGGATTGCTTCTCACATGGACAATTATATGTTGCGTGTTCTAGAGTCGCCAAACCAGAAAATCTGTATATGAAAATGGAATAACAAAAAATGTTGTATAACCACAAGCATTGTGATATTAAATATACGAGAAACGTGCGCTTTTTCTTTTCTTTTCCATTTAACCAGACTGAGCCACAGCAACGCGTGGTCGGGTACAGCTAGTTTCCCACAAAAATTGTAATCATGGTACTTATTTGAAATGCCCTACTGAGACTTTTTTTCCCGTGTGTGACGCAAATAAAGTGCTTCGAGAGTTAATTTAAAAACAATCTCCATAATAAAATGTCAAAAAAGAATTTATGTATAAAATGTATCGAGCACACTAATCAACATTTCCCGGATTGGTTTGCACTAAATGATTGTAGAGAACATAAAATTAAAATTCTTGATTTTCTACTTTTAGTATTAATTAGATAAAATTGTATTTGGATAAATGATCAAAACAACGTATCCAAAACTGCAATAAGAAGAATGGAAGTTTATCGCCGATAGCGAATCATATCGTAAAAATTTTCATTCATTCAAATAAGAAATCGAAATTCTAAATTAAAAATACACACACGCATTTACATTTCCATACTGAAATCAATTATTTGTTTTTTCAAAATTTGGCAACATTCGATGATGTTACAATTTCATATGCGGCGAAGAAGTTATTATTGAAATTGAATTTGTTAAAACCATAGCTATTAAACCCAATTCCGCAAAGCAGATAATAAATATTGAAAAATATTGCACACATACACACCATTTGGAATTTCATAAAAACAAAAAAAAAATTCAGTTCAATTCTTCTATAAAAAATGAGATTCTAAGTTGAAAATACACACATTTTAAGAAAGAAAAAAAAAATATTAAATACAATATTTTCGCAAGAAAAAAGAAGAAATGTCGAGTTGATAAATGGCACAACGAATCAGAAGATTCAAAAATTTAAAGAATTTATTCCAATACAAACACTAAAAACCGTTGACTAATGACTATTATTTTTGATAAGAGACGGCGTAGTTTTATCAACCTAGAAATCAGAGAAATCTTAAAGAAATGTCCTACTTTTCATGTATATATACTTGTATTATTTAGTCACTGGCTAAACGTTAAGTTCAAGAAAAAGCATAAACGTCATGTGTTCAAAAAAGCAACTTGCAACGCAAATAAGCAACTGAATTAGAGATGAAAGGAGAACAAAACTATTATTTTTTTTTTTAGATTTGTCAAATATGGCAGCATAAAGGCGAATCTCCACACAGCCGACATCCTATTCTGACGAGAAAAAGCAGAAAAGTAGAAAGAGATGGACTTTTGCAATTTTCGCTAGGATTGACCGAATAAAAACATCAGGGTCTCTCCCCACACAATTTATAATATTATGGGAAAATTAAAAACATTCCCTTCAATTTTATAGGAAAATGTAGTACCAAATTGTGTTTTCAGACTTTAACATTAGGCTTAAATTCCTATCACATCTAAAAACAAGCTATAATGCAAAACGACGATACTTCTATACGTATGTTCAAATCACGTTACCTTCCGAAAGCCTTTCTAAAAGAAAGCTATATGAATATGGAAATTCAGAGCGAACGTGGTCCTTAGTTAATCACAACATTTGTTGTAATATACGGACAGACAGACATTGGATAAAAATGATTGCAAACCATTTAGAATCTTATAAAACGTGGAGATTTGCAAAACGTATAGAAGTTAAAAATTTAACCTGCGTACTTCATCAAAATCATTTCGTCATAGAAAAACTTCCTATAAGAAAATTTTGTAGTGTGCACCGATATCGTGTATTATTATTGTGAGAGTATGCAGATGAAAACCCATAAATCAGATAAAGAAGTTCTTCTGCGATTGAGGGGAATCATCTGGCAGATGAAGAATCAGATGGGGAAATTTGAACTGCAGACGCCGACATTCTATTCTGATAAAAGTAAGGGATGCACTTATGCAAAATTTAGTTAAACAGAAAGGGAGAAATAATCATCCTACTAATTTTGTCGGCTTCTGCATTTCTGATTTCCCCATCTGATTTTCGATCTGCAGATGATTCCCCTCAAAATCAGATAAACATGTTTATCTGATTTATATGGCACTTCATCTGCGTTTGCATACTCTCACAATAATCATACACGATATAGTCGCACACTACCAATATTTCTAAATTTTGTGGGGAGACTCAGATGTTTTTATTCGATCAATCCTAGCGAAAATTGCAAAAGTCCATCTGTTTCTAGTTTTCTGATTTTTCTCGTCAGAATAAGATGTCGGCTTTGTAAAGTATTTTTATTCTTTTATTAAATTATGGGAATGAAAAGCAATGAATAAATGCGTGCAAAAATGTAAATGGAAATGTATACACTTATGACTGCTGACATCAATCTGATCGCAAGTTGATCTTCAAAATACGTTAATTTTCTTATGTAAAATTATGTCCTTCATTCTAATCATGCCATAACTTGGGCCTTATTAAAGTTTTCGACAATTTCTAGAAAACAATTTTGAAACTAATTTCTTTTGCAATTTCCTTTTACATTTTTCACTCCATATTTTTTAAAATTGAAACACAATCTATTATCACTTTTTTTTCAACCTAAATTTTTAGTTTTATATAATTAATGTAATTATTATCAAAAATACTCAAAAATACTTATATTTGTTTACTTCACAGATAATAACTACCGGTTTTTTATTTCATTTTTATTAATTTCTTTTATTGAATAAAATTTTGTGAATAAATACACTTTGAAATTCAAAAATGCCATTAGCTTTATTTTAAGGATTTTATTATTAAACACAGGCAGTTATTTATCAAAAACTTGTTCATTCAGGCATGTAAAGTCCTACTAATTCAACTTGAACGGGGTTGAGTCGTAAAATACGTGCTTAGAACAAAGAAAATAAAAAGGTTAACCAAAAAATCAACGCCACTAAATTAGCGCACCGGCAAGTTTTAAATGTTACAAAAAAATGTAGAAGCTATTTAAAATAATCCACTTATCGTCGACCGTACGATACCACAATCATTCAACGACCACCAATCAGTTGGATCTAATTTCTAAACTGAATGTTGGAAAGAATTTTTCAACCGGCCTTGCTCTATGTTAAAATTATATTATTCTGAGGTTTAATCTGTTTTTCTTTTTTGGTAGAGTCTCACTTCGATATGTGAACGAACAAAGGAGAAAATTATTTTAATGCCCTATGGTAGGTACTACCAGAGAGTATATTAGTTTTGTTACTCCATCTGTAACACATCGAAATAATTGTCGTAGAAATGTTTTAAGGGTATGGTTGTGTAGGTAGTCGAAAGTTATATCGATTTATGCATGTCCGTCCGTCCGTTCGGGGGAGCAAAGTTATAAATGAAAAACCAGGGTGACAGAAAGCTTTGTCGTTTTTTTGTCTATTGTTTTTCGGATTTAATCGGAAAATTTGTAAACCAATTTTGTTTAAATTACTTATATAGGTTAAGTACACAAATAGACGATATCACGTTAAATTTCAGTCATATCGGTTTGAGGATAGTGGAGAAAGAAAAAATCCTGGGAGCAAATAAGCCTCTTTATAAAGTTTTTTTGATTTACTTTAAAAACTTATATACCGATTTACAGATTAGCCTCATGCTATCAGTGACTGGGTTACCTGGAAAGAAGGTTATGAAGAAAAAATTTTGAAATAATATAAGTTTTGACAGTTTTTCTGTCCCATTTTTACCACTGGGCTTCAAAAAATCTGCTATAGGCCCATTTTCAGTTGCTATATGTTTTTTAATAAAAACGATGAGAACATTACAAAACTGTAGCCAGCAAAATACCATTATGCTCTTTCTTCTTGAGATATGTTTTAGAAACATGTTGATAAAAATTGATACAATTATGAACCATATGACTGTGACTATTTGAACGCTTAAAATTAATTTTTAGTTTTTGAAATGAAAATAGATATTAAAAATGCCTCAACCATGAGAGAAATGGAAAGGAACCAATACCACAGTGTAAAGACAAAGTCTACAAACTGGGTATTGAAGAGAAATTAGAAGCGATCCTCCCAATACCTCCTTTGAAAATGTGTTTCCATCATTTTAATTCCGTACAAAATAATTAAATAAAATAAAAATTTTTCATAAGGAGGAAAGAAGTAACCTATAAACCAAATACATTCTATGTTACAACGCGCTCCCTATCAGATAATTGCAGCGAGGGAGAGTATAAATAGGCTTATAATAGTCTTATCGATTTTGGACTAAAGAAAGAATGAAATAAAGAAAGCAATCGTAATTTTTTTAAAGTCCTTATATTTCCTTATATTTTTAGGCGTCAAAATGATTTTCCCAACAATTTTTCAAGTATTGGTGCCTGTATGAATAAAACCTCACCACAATTTTTGATAAGCACGTGTTTTCTTGTATATTTCAAATATTGTAAGTTAGTTCCTGTATGAATAGTCATTCTGATTATTTACGCAAGGGTTAGAATTCTCTATTAAAGCTAAATTTATATTTGCCTCTGTTGGACTAACTTAATGAACACAAAGAAAAATGGTTGATTACCAAGAAGGTGGCGGTTTGAATTTATGTGTTTTTACTGAGAAAAACCACACATGCATTGTATTCAAAGATAGGGGTGCAAACAAAATTGGGTATAATTATAGAAAAAAAGGAAAAAAACGCGTGGTCGCTCATCAGCTTTCACATTTGAATCCCCAATTTTTTACTGTTTATTATACTGTGCCAATACGGTAAAGTGACTTTCTCCATATGTTGAATTTGCACTGAAGTTTATTCAAAATAGTAATAGTATTTATACAAATTTTAGCACTTCAAACTAAAGCTAAAATGCTGAATAAGTAAAATTATAAATATCAAAGAGTATTGGTAGGTATTAGAATTGTAAAAGATATAAAAAATGAATTCATTTACAGTTCTTTCAAATTTACAATCTATATAAATAAAATCATAAATGTTCATTTGTTCCTAACCGGTAATCTCCGAAACTTCTGAATCAATTGACTTGAAATTTTTAGAGAATGTCCTATGTGATTATGACCATGTTTATATGTACTTTTTATTTACCTATGTTGCACCTGAGTCAAGTAATAATTGATTTAAACAAATGAATCACTAATACAAAACCACAAGCATCTAATAATTCGTTGACTTGCAACGAGAAAACGTGATTACTCTAACTCACACACGCATACATCAGATATATATAATATAAAAATAAAGATGAGCGTAGTGGCGGCGTTAAAAATATTAATTCGGAGGGGCAACACTTTAAATGGGCTTAATGCTTATGTATTCTGGAACATCAGAATTGCGAAAAATGTCTGCGTTATTTATTCCAAAAAATAAATTTCTCTTAAGCGTACAAAATTAAATTATTCGCTTTAGATCCTGTTTATTGAAATGTAATGAGCAAATTATATCTCTACTAAATGGCGTAAAATTTTGTAAGCTCATAACCGAAAGCCATTTCAATTCGCATTTTTTGGAAAGCTTAAAGCCAAAAAAAAGGTATTTATAATTGACAAGGCTGAATTTTCAAAATCTTCGACGAATTTTAACAATTGCCCCCAATTTCTCAAAATAATTACTGTCACTGGTAGTTTTAATTAAAAAAAAACGAGGGGTTTTTAGATTTGGATTCAAAGTTGATTCAAAGAAATGAATGTTTTACTAAACTATGAACTAACATCACTTCTGTTTGATTAATTATTATATATGTAAAAAGCTAATCCTTCTTTCTTTCCCCCTGTCCGTCCTATATTGTCCGGAAAGAAAATTCGTTGAGGCAAAAAAAAAAAACGCTTTTTGATATGTTGTAGAGAATTACTTGAAACGTGGAGAAATTTTGTTTCCGGGGAGATTGGGGGTCGGAGGGGTTACAAAGGGGGACTTGAAAGCTTATTTCGGAAAACCTCATTTATAATCTGAAATATACATCGGACATGATTCTGACCTGAGGCAATCTTATTAAGATTTTTATGCCGGACATTCTAACGTACACGGCAAAGTTCCATTTCCCACCGCTTTGGCGCTGGAGGCAATAAAAATTTACAAACTTTTTATATACAAGTCACACGCAATAACAATGTTCAGCAAAGTTGTGGAGGTTTTCATGGGGATTATTTCCGCCGAAGACCAAACAGTTTTATCTCTCACCACTTTGGCGCTCGAATCAACACAAATTTTGGAACTTCGTATGCAGACGTCACACACGATTACAATGTTCGGCAAAGTTGTCCAGGTTTTCATGGGGATTATATCTGTCGAGCAAATAGTTTTACCTCTCACCAATTTGGCGCTGGAGTCAATAAAATTGTGGAACTTCGTATTTAGAGGTCACACGCGATTACGATGTTTGGCAAAATTATGCAGGCTTTCATGGGGATTTTTTCTCTTGCAGACCATATAGTTCCAGTTCTCACCGCTTTGGCGCTGAAGGCAATACAAATTTTTGAAGTTCGTATTTAGAAGTCACACACGATTGGAATATTCAGCAAAGTTATGCAGGTTTCCACGGGAATTATTTCCGTCGAAGACCAAACAGTTCTATCTCTTACCGCTCTGGCGCTGGAGACGATACAATTTTGGAACTTGGTATGTAGACGTCACACGCGATTACAGTGTTCGCAAAGTTTCGGAGGTTTTCATGGGGATTTTTTCTGTCGAAGATAAAATAGTTCTATCTCTCACCACTTTGGCGCGGCGGTTGTTTAGGCCCCTACTCAATAGAGGTTTTTGCCTTTACGTAATATATGTTTGACGGGAGCTATTTTACGAAGCAGAGAAATGAGATCAATTTAGTATCTTCGCTCAGGGTGTTGCGGGGTAAATAATGTGCATTCTGAATAGATCGACTTAAGACATGAAATATATAACCAGTGGTGCTACGAGAACGGGGTAAAAGATTTATTATGTTCCGAATTAAGATGCTACGCTTGAATACATTTTGTTAATTTACAGCGATTTGTAAACCGAAATTTTTAGGAAGCCGTCTTACGACGGGTTACAACCTAGCAACTAAATAAAGCCTATAAAAACATTTTTTTTGTACAGCAATAATGAAAATTCGCCAATCTTAAAAATTATAATACGAGCTAAAAAAGATATCGTAAAAATAGGGTTTATGCCAAAAATCAAGTTTGTTTAAACATACAAAATTAAACTTTAAAATTATAATCTACTCTACTAATTGGCGTAACATTTTGAAAACCCAAAGCCGAAAGACATTTAATACGTAGAGTCTCATTTATTGGAAACCCTAAAACCAAAAAGGCATTTAAAAATGAAAATGCTGAATTTAACAAAATCTTAGATGAAATTTCCAGCTTGGGACGATTTACAATAGAAAAGCTCTGACTTCCTGGCCAATCGCCGGTGGATAGGCATGACATTGCAGCACGTGTTTTCAAACAGAAGCTGAAATCGCTGATGGAATTCATGGTAAAACATGAAGTGTTTGGGTCTGTGCGCTGCTGGATGTACTCAGTGGAATGGTAAAAAAGGGGATTCAAAAATGGTGGAAGAACGGCTCATTCCGCTTTGAAATTGCCACTGAACATTCAATTCATTGAAAGTCCCACATGCAACATTTCCAAAGCATCCGGCATGGGAAAAGTATTGCAGAAATGCAAACTTATTGTTTGGGATGAATGCACAATGGCGCACAAAAAATCGCTCGAGGCCCTTGATCGATCATTGCAAGACTTACGTGCAAATATCAGACCATTTGGGAACGCATTAATATTGCTTGCAGGAGATTTCTGGCAAATATTTCCTGTAATTCCTCGATTGAAAGTATTTCCCAATATTCAATCCAATTATAAGAATCACGATTGGCTAAGTGAACGAACCATTCTTGCGGGCAAGAACAAAGACGTCTACGAACTTAACAATATAATTCAGTCTAACATTCAAAGCGAGGTGGTCACATACAAGTCCGTCGACACTGTTGTGGAAGCAGATGAAGCGGTTAATTGTCCAACATTTTTGAATTCACGCGATCTGCCAGGGATGCCACCGCACGGACTGCAATTGAAAGTCGGTTTGCCAATTATTATGTTGCGAAATATCAACCAGCCAAAGCTTTGCAACGGTTCGCGGCTTGCAGTAAAAAAATTAGGGAGCAACATCGTAGAAGCAACAATCTTGACAGGACCTTTTAAAGGTGAAGATATCCTCATTCCTCGCATTCCTATGATTCCAACGGATATGCCATTTCAATTTAAGAGATTGCAATTCCCGATTCGATTGGCGTTTGCAATCACCATCAACAAGGCTCAGGGCCAATCTTTAAAATTGTGCGGTTTAGATCTAGACACGGATTGCTTCTCACACGGAAAATTATATGTTTCGTGTCCTAGAGTCGGCAAACCAGAAAATCTCTATATCTGCACAGAAAATAGAACAACAAAAAATGTTGTATAACCACAAGCATTGTGATACTAAATACACGAGAAACGTGCACTTTGTCTTTTCTTTTCCATTTAACCAGACTGAGCCACAGCAACGCGTGGGCAGGTACAGCTAGTATTTACTAAAAATATTGTTGAAATTATAAGTTTAATACCTTAGTAATTACGAAATATATCCTAAAATATTTGTTAACTATTCTTAATTGAAATTAGGACACTTAATCAATTCGATGGTTGACACGTTTTAAATTAGGTTACAACATGGATAGGACATTCTCAGGCGGGCAAATTTACATTAATACTTAGTTCGAAGTTATTTATTTTAGTACGTATCGGTTCTTTCCTATGCATGATGATGAGATAGCTTATTTTAAATTCCGGTTCTTCATGAGATTTGACGAATCCTAGTAGATGTTGTAATTCTTTTCTAGTTGTTAACTTCCTCAGTAGTACTTTCGGTATCCTCGGCAATTGCGGTACCTCCATACTTAAATTGAATGCTGGAAAAAACGTATTCGGAATATTATCCGTGCGAGTGTGAAATGCAGTAATAATGATTGATACATGATTGACACTACAGCCTGGACTTAGCTGAAGAAATCATTCAACTTGAATTAATTGACTGTATACTTTTGTACCGCAAACCATATTTAAGATTTCCTCTTTGTTAAATGAATATATCCAAGAATTGGCTGCATTTAACTGCACGCAATATCTTCTAGGAACATGGTGTGTATATCACAATGAGGTGAGAGCTCTTTTTGATGTAGAAGTAACTTGATTTCCCAAGCATTTACATTAGATTTTATATTATGTATACTGTATAGGATGATATTGTGTGCATAAGTAATATTCGCCATTTTTCCTGTCACAGAAATTTAATTCGATTCTTTAAATTGAATAATATCGATCTATGTGCGAGTTGCTGATTATAAACTCTGATGATGGTTGAATTTAGATAAGTATATTCTCATGTTTAGTTGGTAGTGGATGCGGCTTGAATTGTTCAAATAATTCCGTTATTACCAATGCAATTTTAATGTTCAGTATTAATGCTGAGTTTACGGTTCTTGTGGGTCATAAGGAATGGTAGCTATTGATCCGGGAAGGGACAATAAAGTTATGAGACTATTCCCATAAAATTTCTACGGGGCGCCATTGGGTCAATTGTCGGTCCTTTGACTCTGACTCGGGCTGCATTTTCTTTCTCAAGAGTGTGGCAAATTTGGCGAGGGCGGTAGAGAATATGTTGGGAAAGACTGGGCGTAGAAAATTCGGCGAGAGCGGTAGGGAAATGTGTGATGGAATGATGGATCGTGGGAGCGGGAAAATGAGGTGCACGCTCAAAATGGCTGTCGACCAAAGGAATAAACACATGCGGTTTTTAACTCATGTTATTCGAAAAACACGATTTATGGTCGTATTAACGTCTGATTGTCAAAACGCGTTGACAGGTTTATGCATGGGTAAGTGTGAATGCATATTTGTTAAAAATATATAACTGTATAACTGTATAACAGTAAATTATTATTAAGAATTATTAGAACACTAACACAATAACACAAAGATTTATAAATCAATCAGTCATCATTTACTTGTCGTTCAGATCACAAGCATTTAATCGCCCTTTTTTAATATAAACATTAATAAAGACTTAAACATTGTATTTCTAACGATTGTTTTTTAATGTACACCTCTTTCTAATCCTTTCTCGGAGTTTATTTTGACATTATTTTTTTATTCTCAAGTGGTGTTAATGCGTTAAACACATGTGGTTTGAAAAAAAAGCATGTTTAATCCTGAAGTGGTTTTAGTGCATGATCACAACAGTGAATGCATATTGACAGTTTTATGTGTGGGAAAGTGTGATAGGATATTTCTTTTTATCCTGAAGTGGTTTTAATTGTTGAAGTGCTTTAAATTCTTGACATTTGGTTTAAATCATATTAACTGAAAAATCCTGGCCTCGGGAGGAGTAATATCCCCAAAATGTTTATATAAAATGGCCAAACTATCTGAAGATCAGTGATTTATTTAAAAAAATTCAAATCGGAAGGAACAAAAGTGGGTGTGAAAAAAACCATGTTCGAAATAACTACTGACGGGAATTTTTGTGGGCGGTTTAATTTGGAGGGGTATAAAATTAATTTTCAAATAAATTCAATACAAAAGAATGAAGATCCAACCCGTTGGATTAAAACGGCGATAGAAAGTTTTATTCAAAAAGCCACAGAAAGTTTGGAACCAAGTGATTTTTTTCACATTCTGTGGGAATTATGATGATGAGATTATGATTATGGGATGGGTTAGTTTTAAACGAGTGATGTTGAGTCTTCAACATTTTTTCCTGGAAAAAAGAGTTATTAAAAAAAAAATAATAAATAAAAAATATAAAAACAATAAATACTTTTACTTGTTGAACTGTCAAACGACAGCCATGTTCCTTGCACCAGATTGAAATGCGACAAACGTTTCTGTACTATGGAGTTTTAATTATTCACTGAGCAGAATTCCTCAGATTGCATTATAATTAAAATTATAATTTTTGACGAATAATTCGTATATTTAATAATTTACGGCATTATAAGTAATGCTACGAATTATAATATAATTGGTTTTCAGCAGGGATAAATGTTTGATGAAATATTTCAAAAAATTTAACACATAAGTAATGAATTTGATTCAACCTAAGTTTAGCAACATCCGCTCATTTGTACACCCCCGCATTTTGGAACTTTCATTTAAGTTTTTTGATCGAATTTAATTGGAAAGTTAAAACGGATAACAGAAAGACTTAAAGAAATCATTTACAAACATAGTTAGAAAATAATATTCTCAAACTGTATCTTACACACCCCTAAAATTATGAATAAGTTTTTATCATTTTATGTACCAAAAATTATCAGGAGGACACAAATGCGTTATAGAAAATTCGAAAGGAATAAAATTCGAATAAAAAGATAAAAGAATTAGATCATTAGCAAGAAATATGATCAAAATTTCGAATTTTGAATATCATACGGACTTCATTTTGACTCAGAAGTCAGTTCGTCCATTGTTAGTTTCAAAGAACCGTTAGGACTCGACTATAAAAGGGAGAACCAAATCGATATAAAATTACTAAGTATTTTCAGCTCAACGCAGAAGGGAATCAACTATAAGCTAAATGGTGAGTACTAAATTTTAGAAATTGTCTATGGTGAAACATAGAAATGTACACTTGGCAATTTGCAAAGGATATTTCGCCTTGCAAATTTTCAATCGGATATTGATAACAGATATTCGTAGCCTTATCAATTTTCATATTAAAAATAGTGACGGATACTTTAGCCTTATTATTTTTAATCGGGGTTAATTCTGGATAATCGTTGCCGAATTAACATTAAGTAAAGTAACTTGATAATTTTATTCAAGAATGTTTCACGCATAGACAATTACATTTTAACGTACAATCACGGACATTTTAGCCTGATATTCTCTTCTCAAACCATGGACATATTAGCCTGATTTTCACACGCAAAATCACGGACATACTAGCCTGATTTTCACACGCAAAATCACGGACATACTAGCCTGATTTTCACACGCAAAATCACGGACATATTAGCCTGATTTTCACACGCAAAATCACGGACATACTAGCCTGATTTTCACACGCAAAATCACGGACATATTAGTCTGATTGGACTACGGATAGAGGCCTGATTTTCTTACACGAAATCAGGGATATCTTAGTCGGATATATCAAAACACAACTACGGATATTGGCCTGATCTTCTTACACGAAATTAGGGATATCTTGGTCAGATATATTATCATGGGACTACGGATATTGGTCTGATTTTCTTACACAAAATCAGGGATATCTTAGTCGGATATATCATAACACAAATCACGGATAAAGTAGCCTGATTTTCTCACGCAAAATCACTACATTTAGCCTGATTGGACTACGGACAGAGGCCTGATTTTCTTACACGAAATCAGGGGTATCTTAGTCGGATATATCAAAACACTACTACGGATATTGGCCTGATTTTCTTACGCAAAATTAGAGATATCTTAGTCGGATACATTATCATACAACTACGGATATTGGCCTAATTTTATACATAAAATCAGGGGTATCTTAGTCGGATATATCAACATTGGACTACGGATATTGGCCTGATTTTCTTACACAGAATCAGGGATATCTTGGTCTATTTATAATCACACAATCACGGGATTTAACCTGATTTTTCTTCACGGAAAACCACGGACTATTTCGCCAGAATATTTCATACTACTGATCATAATCATCATCGGATTTTCTTACGCAAAATTACGAATGATTTCATTTACGAAATTAACATTACTATATTGAACAAATAGCTGCAAGGAAAATTGCTACAGCAGACACGTTGAATTATCTAAACCCCAGGAGGACACTTAACTATATTTTATGAATTGTTAAAAAACTCAAACAAATTGTATATTTTTTAAATCAAATAAAACTATTTATATATTTCTTTTTACAAACACAACAATCTTGTTATTTTACCAACTACCTATCCGTTTAATTTAGTGATTAGGTTGTGTTGAAGTTTGGCAAGTATACGTCAACACAATTTCATCACTATAAATGTTTAAGTCGCGGACTTAACAAGTGATTTTAATTTCGACCGCATTTGGGAAATAATTTCCAAAATTTTTCAGAGTAATTTTGAGGGAATGCGTACTTGTAGACATTACTTAATTGCTACATCGGTAAGAATGCGTGTAAGAAGAGGAGCCCGACCACGGAAATATAATGGTTTCGAGGAGGGAAGTGTAAAGCTGAGAGGTATAGTGCAAATTAGAAATAAGGACAATTTGTGTTTACCACGTGCATTGTGCTTGCAATAGCAAATGCTGAAAAAGTAATGAATATCTAAAAATTAGAAAAAATGTGGACTAATTGGAAACAAAAGCTGGTAAAAAATTATTGGCGGAAAGAAAACTCTAAATACCTGAAGAAGGTGCTGGAATACCTGAGTTAATCAAATTTCAGCATCATTTAAAAGATTTTAAAAGAACGTCATATAAATAATGAAAGCGGTACAGATCTATTGTTTAAAGGCAGTAATGGCGGTAAACCAATAAACTTACTGTACCGCAACGAACATTATAATGTGAGTACCTCCCTAACAGCAGCATTTTGTTGCAGTTATTATTGTGAAATTTGTTATGTAAGGTAATGATAAAAATCGTCACCGAGGTAGTGGAACATGTGCTTGTTGTCAACAGACCCCGGCCTGTGAAAAACGTGTTTTAAATAAATATTGTGCTGCCTGCAATTTTTATTTTGTATAAGTATTTCACGACCTACAAACGCGTGAAGAAAAAGTTCTAGGTGAAATGGACCATCAATTAGTAGAACTGCATGAACCGACTCTGTGTATTTTCTCTAATGTACGCATTAATGTCGAAAGACAATATTGTTGTCAAAAGTGCGGATATAGAGTTGAAATTTTCCAAGGAAATGTTATTGAAAGTTTCTTAAAATAAAAAGCCTATAAACGCGTTATAGTCTTTGCGCATAATTGTCAGGCCTTCGTTCACCAATTTATTTTGAGCTGTGTGCTGCAAAAAGGAAATACCACACCGGAACCGATGCGAGCTACAAAAATCATATTCATGATGCTAGGCAATAAAAGTTAATAGATTCGTTAAACTACTTCCCAATGGCGCTCTCAAAAATACCCCAAACTTTTGGATTGGCAGATAAGTTTTAAAGTGTATATTTTCGCCAACCTTTGCTCGGTAAGGCAATGTTAAAGTATGCTGAAAAATTGAGAAAAATTTAAAATATAGAAATGTGAAAGTTCTTACATTTCCATATTTTTAAATTTTCGGCAATTTTTCAACAAATTTTAGGTAACCTTTTGGAAATTTTTTGGTCCCTTTTTTGATATGCTTGAATTGAGCTAAAGGGGTTAGTTATAATTGTGCAATAAAGTTTGCGCAAATTGATTTGTGCGCCAGTATTTATCGCGCATCAGTATGGATTGCGCACAAAAATGTACACCTACAATTTTATACGCATTTTGGTATTGCGCAACAAATTTTTGGGCCAAAAAATTGCACTAAAAAAATTACACCTAAATAAATCTTGGTCTAAAAACAAAATCTTATATTTGAATTCAGTCTAAAAATATTTTTGTTTTAAAAATTGCGCTAAGCATATTTTAGCTGGAACGGTTATACCCGGTTTATTTATAGGTTTACAATTTACAGGTATTAATTGTTATCTTGAGCCTTTTGTGTAGCAGTATTTTGTTAAAGCATCCGACAAGTTTTTATGCGTTTTTGTAGATTTTGAGTATAAGAATTTATAGGCATAGGATCACCCTCCCCGATAAAATACTAAAAAATCAAGCGTTGTTACAAATTCGGTTAGTGTGTGCTAACATCCTTTTTTTTAGCAGCCGCTTTTTTGAAAACCTTATCTAATTTTATAGCTGTTGTAAGTGATAAAGTGGGAAAATTAAAAAGATGCGGCAAGACTATTCGGACAAATACATATGAAGTTCACTGCAGGGATGGCAAAAATGTTTCATACTATATATCGATATATCGAATCATATGATATATCGTTAATCATATATCGCCACGTTCGATATAGCGGTGTAGATATATCGATATTTCCATATATCGATATATTTAGCGCATAAATTTTACTGTAAAAATAAATTTTATAGATTTTAAACTTTTTATAAATTTCAATTTATTATAATAATACAGATAATATTTTAATAATAATTAAAAATTAGTAATATAAAAACAAATGAGATTTTCAACTAAGTAGATTAATAATACTAAAATTACTACTTTGTAATCCTTTGTAACAAAGTAGTACTTTTATTAATAATAATCTATAATTAATGAATATACACTCCGGGGCACTTGGATAGCACCATTTTGATTTTTAACGTCATTAATGCCATAATGGTGCAAATTCTTAGAAACTTTTTCCATAATATTCATTGCCCATTATTCTATTCTATCTGATGAATCAGATGTGGGAATAATGCATGCTTGAGTAGAAATTCCCATTTTTGTCTTTTACGGCTAATTGCGCCAGGGCACTAGGTTAGCACCATCAGTTTATTTTTAGCTTTCAAGGCGAACAGTGATCTTCTAAAAACAATATATCATTAAAAAACAATTGTTTGATTTGTCTGGCTTACCTTAGTGAAGTTATTGTTCCACCTGTACAGAAATGGGACATGGAAAATCACTAACCGAAACAGAAGTTCGCAAAATCCTTTTATTGAAAGAAAAAAATTATTCCAATCGTGATATTGCCATGCGAATTGGTCGAGATCATTGGACTATAATTAATCTTATCAAAAACGAAGAAAATTACGGAAAAATCGAAAAGGACGCACATCCAATGCAACTATTGAACGAGAACGTAGGGCCATTTTACGGGATGCATCTAATTCTGTGGAAACTGCTCGTAAAATTAAGGAGAAAGTGGTACTTAAAAATTATAATTAGAAAATAATAATTAAAATTAACTCCAGCATTCACTAGGAAGTGACTGCAAAAATAATAGTTTAGAGAGTCTTTTGCCCGTTAATCGGTTTCGCGTTTTAGTGGCGGTGGCACCAGCTTTTGAAAATAACCGCTCACACGGTACTGATGTAGCAACAATACAAAAATATTTTTGTACTTCTTTGTACAAATTTGGGAAAACGCTCTTTGCTTCATCCCAGATCAAAAAAGGATCCTGACTTAAATTATGTACTGGTGATTGCAAATATTGGGTAACTTCATCAGGGGCATTACTATCATTACATTTTCGTCGTTTGGAATGAGCTAATTGTTTATGGTGCTCCCATAAATCAAAAGATTCATCATCCTAGTCTATTTCTTCACTTATCACTACTTACCAAGCTATCTAAATTTAACGCAATATCTCGCTTCAAATTCTTAATTTATGATGCACAAGCTATTGGATCATTGAAATGCAATTGCTCGCGCTACTATCAGATAATATGGCTACAACAGTGTCAGGGCTTACGTCCCATTCTCAAAGTAGCTTTATAACCTGTGAAGATATATATTTGGCTGTATGATGTTCTTCTGATTCAGTCACCCCCAATGTCACGAATACTAATTTAGAATCTGCGATATAATGTGCAGTCAACCCCAAAAAACTCGTTGTTTCCACGTCCGTCCAAATATCTGTTGTTAAAGTTAAGTGTTTTAATGATTATAAAGTTTTTTTCAATAATTTCGAATTAGTGTCGTATTTCTTATCTACTAGATTTTTAAACGTGTTCCTTGTTGGTACCTCATATAGAGGAGCAACTTGTTTCATCAAACGGATGAAACCTTCACCTTCTACCATCGAAAATGGCATATTGTCTTTACAAATAAAAACGACAATGGCATTTGTAGTTTTTGAAGATTTTGATCCTCCATCCGCAAAATCTGCAACTGTCTTAAGGGCTTTAGCTATAGTTGGCTGCTTAAAGGTTGTATCTTTCTAACCATTTACACAAGGGTTCTTTCAATTGTTTCTATACTTGCTAAAAGGCTATCTTTCTAACTATTTACTCAAGTTTTGAAATTGATTTTTTTAGTATTTAGGTTGTTGTTTACACTATTATATTTAGTCGGTATTAGGACAATGTAATTATTTATTAGGAACTGATCCACATTTTATATTTTCCCCAATGATTCGATTTTATTTTGAATCTTCATCATGGATCAACATTATTTTGTATATCAGAAAATCCTAATTATTACAGAATTTTGACTTTTTACTGTTGTTAAATACAATTATGAACTATAATTCATAGTTTTCTATAATTGTGACTCTTTTTCTCTTTGTTTTTCTACTATTATTTCTATATCTCGTGAAAGAGATGGGAAATCACGTATTGCTTGAAGATTTTTTCTTATAATAATCGTTTTCGCACTATATACCAATTGTACTTAAGGCTCATCAGCTGGACTTGTACATTTGGCTGTCCAGGAACGATATTTTATTATTACATTTTATTAAGCATACTTAAGAATTAAGAGTTCTAATTTTTCTATATTCAATCCATCTAGAATTTTACTTCTGTGAATTAAATGCTAAATGAAAAATTTCTGTTTTTACACCGGATTTTTTTTAAATATTTTGAATAGTTTTTTATTTATCGTCCTTGATAAATTTTTAAATTGATTTTTTTAGTATTTAGGTTGTCGTTTATACTATTATATTTAGTCGGTATTAGGACAATGTAATTATTTATTAGGAACTGATCCACATTTTATATTGTGACGTGTTATTCTTTCGGTTCGATGTTATTAGAATGATAACACTTTTTATTTATGTGAATTTAGTGTATAAAGTTTATTTATAATTATTTCTGCGTTACAATTAGTCTTAAAAATATTTGTCTTTAAATAATTTAATTATTACAATTATTTATCACTGTTTATAAAAATACACCACAATCGCTATCTTTAATAATGATCACAAATCGCCGTTGTAATCGCTTCCACAAAAATAATCACGTTTTCAATCTCTGTTTTGTATAATCTCTGACGAAGCTTTTCACTTCAACTGATCGATTAAGATTGATTTCAGGCTCGACCCTACACCTGCTTTTATATCGAATTGGTGTATTTCGCGAACTTTCTTGAAAAGACTGGTCGTTTGGCTGTCTAAAAGTAGATGGCAGCCCTCGAAAGTTCTTGTTCAATACTCAAAGAACTTTTCTGGAAAGTTCTTATTCAATACACAAAAAATCTTTTGTGCTGTGAATCATTGCTTTGGTTTGTGACAATGATGTAATTTTGGAGTTTTCTGGAAAAGATCGTCTGTATGCGTTTTAATCATTGTTTCTTAGAATACTTATTATTTTGTGGTATGGTGTTTTTTTCTTGATTCTTAGAATATTTGATGATTTTAATGAATCACCAAATATTCTAACTGAAATATAGTGCACTACCCCCTCCTTAAATCTGTTCGTCCCGAACAGAATCTTTTGAACTCGTGCCGCGATTCTTCGCTAACCGATTTGAATGAATCACCTTCATTTTTACTTTTGAAGATTTTCGCTTTCGCTATACCACGTCCAAAGAGTTCATCTCGTTGGTGCAGTCACTATCTTTTAATTCGTTGTTTGCAGGTTCCTCAAATACTTTGTCCACCGGAACCCGTATATGCTGTCCAGATGATCTTTCCGGTGGAGTTCGTCTGGTGCTATCCTGTCCACTCGTGTCTTGCTTCAGTTCAGCGTCAACATACTGCCCCACTGCAGTTTCAGTTTCCTTTTGATGTCCTACAATCTTTGTGCAGGTGTCACAATTCCTGCACCAGCTTTTGACATCAGCTCGCCAGTGTACCCAATAGAATTGTTCTCGCACCTTCGCTAATGTTCTGTTTACTCCCAAATGTCCCCCTGAAGTTCCCACATGTACTTCACCAAGTACCTCATGTACTTTGGACTTGGGCACGATCAACTGCATTAGTTTGGCTTTTCCATCAGGAGAATCCCATTTTCTCCTCAGAATGCCATTTTCTATCTGTAACGAGTCCCACTGAGCCCAAAAACTTTTGTCGTGTCACTGCGTGTTACAATATCGCTCCATTTTGGACGCTGACCCCTTTTCTTCCATTTAAGGATTGGTCCAACATCTTCATCCTTTAGCTGCGCGTTTCGGATGCTCGACATGTCATCCCCTCCAGTCCTTAATGTACGGATAGCTACTACCTTTTTCACATTCCTGCAGTCCTTACTCGTTTCCTCAAAAACCCCTTCAGCATCTACGACACTGGATTTGCTTCTTCTCGTTTTGTCCTTACTTTTTGACAACTCCGTAACTCTAGTCGTCACTCCAACGTCGTTCGTCCGTTTCACTTTTACAACAGTATTCGCATCTGACGTAACTTGTTGGTCCCGTAGATTTGATTTGGTGTCACTGGAATCTGCTTCCTCCAACGTTAGCGGGAACTCAATATTTCCACATCGCAATAACCTATCTTCAATGCTTACACTCACTCCATTCTGCTTCATGAAGTCCAGGCCCATGATACAATCGTCCATTATATCAGCCACCAAAAACGTATGTCGAAACACATACTCATCTAGCCCCAATGCTAGAATCACTTCACCCAGAATCGGAGATGATTCCCCTGTAACCGTTTGAAGAACACTGTTACTGCTTCTGCTCATGTGTTTCCTACTAATGAGCTTCCTGTTCACGATGGATCTACTTGCACCCGTATCTACGATGATCCTGCATCGATGACCAGCAATTACTTCTTGCGTCGTTAATCTGTCGTTACTCTGTTGTAGGAGAGAGACTGATACCATAATCGGTACTTTTGTCTGGTTGGGGCACTGCCGCTCTAAATGTCCTTCTTTACCGCAGCCCCAGCATTTCAGTCTTCTTTTAGTATCGTTAAATTCCAATTCTTGGATAGCTTGTTGCACATTTGCCTTTATCTTTTCAGTTAGTTGGTCTATCGCTAGCTCTGTTGAGTCTTCATCAATCATAGCA
The DNA here is from genome assembly GCA_963422695.1 of Xylophagus ater. Classification (NCBI taxonomy): domain Eukaryota; kingdom Metazoa; phylum Arthropoda; class Insecta; order Diptera; family Xylophagidae; genus Xylophagus; species Xylophagus ater. Next base: position 32,291,564 of record OY730483.1, read on the forward strand.
GCTCGTACCATTGGAACCGCCCTTGTTGCTCCCTTTGCAGCTTCCCATGTCAACGCTACAGCCAACACATCGTGCAACATGCGCTTTCCACTAATCCGGACATTGAACTGAATATCTGCATCCCGAATGGCATTGGTGAATCTTTCTACAGCCAAGTCATTCTGCAGCTCCAGGGGATAATCGGGGTATGACAAGTATACCAACCGCTCAATATCTGCTGACAACTCCTGAAGTGTCTCTCCAGATTCTTGCATTCTGTTGACGAGCTCCATTCGGTATACGTCCTTCATGTGGTTATCCCCATATCGAATGTCCAATTGTGTTACAATGTAATTGTAATTCTTCTCATTTTCTGGTGAGATTGTCCGCAATAAATCGGCTGCGTTACCCCGTAGAGCCAGAATTAATGCTGTGGCTTTTTCTTTATCGGACCAGTTGTTCGCACCAGCAGCCGATTCAACCTGTCGTTTGTATACTGGCCAAGAAGTTTTTCCGTCAAATATTGGTGGCTTCATCCTTTTACCTGATGACTCAATATTTGGTTTATTTTCTTTGATGTCAGCCATTTTTGCTTCTATTTCTGCTACTTTTTGTTCCAATTTCTGGTCCAATTTTTGTTCTACGTTGCTGACTTCTGTAGTTATTTTGTCTTCCAATTTCTGCTCAACCTTGCTTACTTCCGTTCGAACTGCAGAAACTTCCGTACGAACTGTAGAAACTTCTGTACTAATTTTAGTTTCAAGGTTCGCAACACTGGATTCCACCTGAATTTTTAATTCACCCATGCTGGATTCCATTTTGTTCTGCATATCAGATATGTTTGCAATCTTATTTTCGAGACTTGCTGTATTGGATTGCATCTCACTTTGCAGACTAGAAGCAGTTGATTTTAATTCGCCTTGTAAACTGGAAGCATTTGTTTTCATTTCTTCTTGCAGACTAGTCTGAAGACCGATCATCATGGTCATAAGCGTCTTTAAATTATCTTGAACACTTGCTGTTGTTTTAGCCGCGCCTTCGCTGATAATTTCTTCTTGGTTTCCCTCTTCGTTGTTGATTTCTTCTTGTTTTTCCTCTTTCAGAATTTCACTAAAGTCGAATGTGCTAATGTCTAGTTCTCTTATTGCACATTCAGCGATTACTCTTTTCTTCTTTTCTGTTTTAGTTCCTGTGGAAACTGACTTCCACACACGCAGAACTGTGGATAGTTCTGATGTACTCAAGCTGTCTAATAGTTTACTTTCCATTGTTCAAATATTTTTTTAGTTGTTCACGAAATTCTTATGTTCTATAGAAACTTCTCGCACAGTATCTAAATACCACGAAATTTCCCAGTATAATCTTAATTTCTACGAAATTTCTCGTACAATCGAAATTTTCACACGATACACGACGTATAACCTCAAATTTCGCACAATCGAAATTTTTATACAACTCATACAAAATTTCTTGTACGCCCCTGAAATTTCTTACACAGTCGAAATTATTATACACTCAAATTTCTTAATAACGAATTTCTTCGAAATTTTTCCCACAGAAGTTTCTAGTTTAATTTCGAATTTTCTTGCAGAAAATCTAGCACAATTGTCTTTCTCGCACTGATTCACAATAAATAATTTCACTTCTGACACCAATGTGACGTGTTATTCTTTCGGTTCGATGTTATTAGAATGATAACACTTTTTATTTATGTGAATTTAGTGTATAAAGTTTATTTATAATTATTTCTGCGTTATAATTAGTCTTAAAAATATTTGTCTTTTAATAATTTAATTATTACAATTATTTATCACAGTTTATAAAAATTCACAACAATCGCTATCTTTAATAATGATCACAAATCGCCGTTGTAATCGCTTCCACAAAAATAAACACGTTTTCAATCTCTGTTTTGTATAATCTCTGACGAAGCTTTTCACTTCAACTGATCGATTAAGATTGATTTCAGGCTCGACCCTACACCTGCTTTTATATCGAATTGGTGTATTTCGCGAACTTTCTTGAAAAGACTGGTCGTTTGGCTGTCTAAAAGTAGATGGCAGCTCTCGAAAGTTCTTGTTCAATACACAAAGAACTTTTCTGGAAAGTTCTTATTCAATACACAAAAAATCTTTTGTGTTGTGAATCATTGCTTTGGTTTGTGACAATGATGTAATTTTGGAGTTTTCTGGAAAAGATCGTCTGTATGCGTTTTAATCGTTGTTTCTTAGAATACTTATTATTTTGTGGTATGGTGTTTTTTCTTGATTCTTAGAATATTTGATGATTTTAATGAATCACCAAATATTCTAACTGAAATATAGTGCAATATTTTGCCCAATGATTTGACTTTATTTTGAATCTTCATCATGGATCAACATTATTTTGTATATCAGAAAATCCTAATTATTACAGAATTTTGACTCTTTACTGTTGTTAAATACACTTATGAACTATAATTCATAGTTTTCTATAATTGTGCCTTTTTTTCTCTTTGTTTTTCTACTATTATTTCTATATCTCGTGAAAGAGATGGGAAATCACGTATTGCTTGAAGATTTTTTCATATAATAATCGTTTTCGCACTATATACCAATTGTACTTAAGGCTCATCAACTGGACTTGTACATTTGGCTGTCCAGGAACGATATTTTATTATTATATTTTATTAAGCATACTTAAGAATGAAGAGTTCTAATTTTTCTATATTCAATCCATCTAGAATTTTACTTCTGCGAATTAAATACTAAATGAAAAATTTCTGTTTTTACACCGAATTTTTTTAAATATTTTGAATAGTTTTTTATTTAGCGTCCTTGATAAATTTTTAAATTGATTTTTTTAGTATTTAGGTTGTTGTTTATACTATTATATTTAGTCGGTATTAGGACAATGTAATTATTTATTAGGAACTGATCCACATTTTATATTTTCCCCAATGATTCGACTTTATTTTGAATCTTCATCATGGATCAACATTATTTTGTATATCTGAAAATCCTAATTATTACAGAATTTTGACTTTTTACTGTTGTTAAATACAATTATGAACTATAATTCATAGTTTTCTATAATTGTGACTTTTTTCTCTTTGTTTTTCTACTATTATTTCTATATCTAGTGAAAGAGATGGGAAATCACGTATTGCCTGAAGATTTTTTCATATATTAATCGTTTTCGCACTATATACCAATTGTACTTAAGGCTCATCAGCTGGACTTGTACATTTGGCTGTCCAGGAACGATATTTTATTAAGCATACTTAAGAATGAAGAGTTCTAATTTTTCTATATTCAATCCATCTAGAATTTTACTTCTGCGAATTAAATACTAAATAAAAAATTTCTGTTTTTACACCGAATTTTTTTAAATATTTTGAATAGTTGTTTATTTAGCGTCCTTGATAAATTTTTAAATTGATTTTTTTAGTATTTAGGTTGTTGTTTATACTATTATATTTAGTCGGTATTAGGACAATGTAATTATTTATTAGGAACTGATCCACATTTTATATTTTCCCCAATGATTCGACTTTATTTTGAATCTTCATCATGGATCAACATTATTTTGTATATCAGAAAATCCTAATTATTACAGAATTTTGACTTTTTACTGTTGTTAAATACAATTATGAACTATAATTCATAGTTTTCTATAATTGTGACTTTTTTTCTCTTTCTTTTTCTCCTATTATTTCTATATCTCGTGAAAGAGATGGGAAATCACGTATTGCTTGAAGATTTTTTCATATAATAATCGTTTTCGCACTATATACCAATTGTACTTAAGGCTCATCAGCTGGACTTGTACATTTGGCTGTCTAGGAACGATATTTTATTATTATATTTTATTAAGCATACTTAAGAATGAAGAGTTCTAATTTTTCTATATTCAACCATCTAGAATTTTATTTCTGCGAATTAAATACTAAATGAAAAATTTCAGTTTTTACACCGAATTTTTTTAAATATTTTGAATAGTTTTCTATTTAGCGTCCTTGATAAATTTTTAAATTGATTTTTTTAGTATTTAGGTTGTTGTTTATACTATTATATTTAGTCGGTATTAGGACAATGTAATTATTTATTAGGAACTGATCCACATTTTATATTTTCCCAAATGATTCGACTTTATTTTGAATCTTCATCATGGATCAACATTATTTTGTATATCGGAAAATCCTAATTATTACAGAATTTTGACTTTTTACTGTTGTTAAATACAATTATGAACTATAATGCATAGTTTTCTATAATTGTGACTTTTTTTCTCTTTGTTTTTCTACTATTATTTCTATATCTCGTGAAAGAGATAGGAAATCACGTATTGCTTGAAGATTTTTTCATATAATAATCGTTTTCGCACTATACACCAATTGTACTTAAGGCTCATCAGCTGGACTTGTACATTTGGCTGTCTAGGAACGATATTTTATTATTATATTTTATTAAGCATACTTAAGAATGAAGAGTTCTAATTTTTCTATATTCAATCCATCTAGAATTTTACTTCTGCGAATTAAATACTAAATGAAAAATTTCTGTTTTTACACCGAATTTTTACTTTCCCGATAAACGAATGTTTATAGGAAAGTACTATAATCGTGCGAAAACCTAACTTTTGATCCAGAAGGGCTAGGAAGATGAAAATAAGTGCAAAATCCGTTTCATCAAAGATAATTAGCCCCATGTCCGTCCGTCCGTCCGTCCGCTTTTTTAAATCGTTAATAAAATCTGAATGGATGGTCGGATTTCCATGAAACTTTCACCATTTTGGTGTTGCATCAAATGCCAGATGGTGTTAGATTTTGGGCTAAATTAATATATGGCAACACTATTTGGTAACGCTTTTTCTGTCTAAAAACGACAAAATTTTGTCGGCACGGTTCAGACTAAACTGTTCGGCCAATTTCGATAGAATTTACACAGTTCATGTATTTGATCCTAACTTAGATCTGATTAGTTTTTGGGCCATATTCGACTATGGCAACACTGTCTAAAAATACATTTTGTCCAAATATAGTCTATTTTTGCACTTGTTGTAAAACGGAAACTGCTCGTCCAATTTTGATGAGATTTGCACAGTTTGCGTACCAAGATCGAAGTCAGAACATATTAACTTTCCAACGCAATTTGCATCTGGCAACACTAATGCGCAAAACTTTTTTTAAAAAATGTTGTGGTGGAAATATAGAAACATCCCTAATTCCGTTAATAATAGTCCGATTTTAATGAAGCTTCGAACATACGTTTGGGATGGACCAAGTGAAAAGATAAAATATGTCTCCCCGCGGTGGGGGGTTGTGGAGGGCTAAAAAAGAAAAACTTCTATAATTCACTAAATAATGGGCGGATTTTCTTTAAACTTGGTTTATAGATTCTGGATAGTCCAAGTGAAAAGATAGAATGCGACTCCCCTCGGTGGGGGTTGCGGGAGGGTCAAATAAAAAAAGCTTAGTAATAGGAAAATATAGAAACTTCCTTAATTCGGCCAATAATAGTCGGATTTTATTAAAACTTCGAACGTACGTTTGGGATGGACCAACTGAAAAGATTAAATATGTGTCCCCCGGTGGGGGGTTGTGGAGGGCTAAAATAGAAAAACGTCAATAATTCACTCAATAAAGGGCGGATTTTCTTGAAACTTGATGTGTACATTCTTGATAGGCCAAGTGAAAAGATAGAAGGCGTCTCCCCACCGTGGGGTGATATGAAAAAACCCTAATAATTCGGTCAATAACCGGCGAATTTTAATGAAACTTGGAATGTACATTTGGGCCGAGCAAACTGAAAAGATAAAATGTCTCCCCTCGATGGGGGATTGTGGGGGGCTGAAATAGAAAAACTTCAAGAATTCATTCAATAATCGGCGAATTTCCTAAAACTTGGTGTATACACTTTGGATAGGTCAACTGCAAAGATAGAATGCGACTCCTCTCTGTAGGGGTTACGGGAATGCAAAATAAATAAACCTTAATAATTCGGCCAATAGTAGTCAAATTTTCATGAAACTTGGAATGTACATTTAGGCCCGGTTTGTTCACTCTTGATCAACTTTAATCCATGATTATTCCAGTAGTTGATCATGGATTGCGTTTGTTCACCAAAATTTTAATCAGAGAATCCATGATTTGGTTAGTTAATCCATGATTTCGTTAATCAGCCGATTTTCCGTGATTAACGCCATTTAATCCATGATTTACTGGAATTTCGTTTGTTCATGCTTGGTTTTCAGACTGCGTTTTATTTTTGATATTATATTTTGACATCCATATAACAACATTCAGAGAAAATATTGAGTGATACAAAATTAATAATAATAAAATTATTGTTAAAATACCGATGATATGATTGAAAATTTTTTAAGTTAATTTGATTTTATTTTTATTGTTTTAAATAAGTACTATTAAATTCATAAAATTGGATTCATATTGTCTGATCAATAAGAATATAACCGAAATAAATAAATCAGAAACAATTTCGCGATATTCAACAAATCGCCAATTCTAACAAGTCATTAATCATTCGACACGGATTTTTTGGTTCGAAATTCCTTTTATATACTTTTCACATATTATCTAGATTTGCTGCCAATGAATGTGTTTAAAGAATGAATTTAATGAATAATGCGCTCAATTAAAAAAGATTATTTTGTGTCTCCTTGTGTAATTTCATTTCATTTTCATGCAAAAACCATATTATGAACATTTTATGAAATATGTAAACAATTTTGTTACACAAATTTATATCAAATTTACCCAAAATAATTAATAAATAATAAAAACATTTTAAATAATTACCGAAATCAATTATTTAAAAATTCAAAAATTGAAATTGATCATGGATTAAAATTTGACAGATGCATTGGAAAACATTGGAAAACCACTGGAAAAATGGAAGAATCTATGGTTTGGTAATCAAGGTGAAAAAAAAGTGAACAAACTCATTTCGTTAATCACAGATTCATAATCATGGATTAAGCAAAATCTGTGATTACCTAATCACAGATTTGATCAAGAGTGAACAAACCGGGCCTTAGAATAGGAGAACTGAAATGAATATTTTATGACATTATCGGGAAAGTTCCATAGTGGTCCGGCCGATATAGAGAATATGTAAAGGCACTACTATGGTGTGCTTTGCTCATTTTTTTAAATATTTTGAATAGTTTTTTATTTAGCGTCCTTGATAAATTTTTAAATTGATTTTTTTAGTATTTAGGTTGTTGTTTATACTATTATATTTAGTCGGTATTAGGACAATGTAATTATTTATTAGGAACTGATCCACATTTTATATTTTCCCCAATGATTCGACTTTATTTTGAATCTTCATCATGGATCAACATTATTTTGTATATCACAAAATCCTAATTATTACAGAATTTTGACTTTTTACTGTTGTTAAATACAATTATGAACTATAATTCATGGTTTTCTATAATTGTGACTTTTTTTCTCTTTGTTTTTCTACTATTATTTCTATATCTCGTGAAAGAGATGGGAAATCACGTATTGCTTGAAGATTTTTTCATATAATAATCGTTTTCGCACTATATACCAATTGTACTTAAGGCTCATCAGCTGGACTTGTACATTTGGCTGTCCAGGAACGATATTTTATTAAGCATACTTAAGAATGAAGAGTTCTAATTTTTCTATATTCAATCCATCTAGAATTTTACTTCTGCGAATTAAATACTAAATGAAAAATTTCTGTTTTTACACCGAATTTTTTTAAATATTTTGAATAGTTTTTTATTTAGCGTCCTTGATAAATTTTTAAATTGATTTTTTTAGTATTTAGGTTGTTGTTTATACTATTATATTTAGTCGGTATTAGGACAATGTAATTATTTATTAGGAACTGATCCACATTTTATATTTTCCCCAATGATTCGACTTTATTTTGAATCTTCATCATGGATCAACATTATTTTGTATATCAGAAAATCCTAATTATTACAGAATTTTGACTTTTTACTGTTGTTAAATACAATTATGAACTATAATTCATGGTTTTCTATAATTGTGACTTTTTTTCTCTTTGTTTTTCTACTATTATTTCTATATCTCGTGAAAGAGATGGGAAATCACGTATTGCTTGAAGATTTTTTCATATAATAATCGTTTTCGCACTATATACCAATTGTACTTAAGGCTCATCAGCTGGGCTTGTACATTTGGCTGTCCAGGAACGATATTTTATTATTATATTTTATTAAGCATACTTAAGAATGAAGAGTTCTAATTTTTCTATATTCAATCCATCTAGAATTTTACTTCTGCGAATTAAATACTAAATGAAAAATTTCTGCTTTTACACCGAATTTTTACTTTCCCGATAAACGAATGTTTATAGGAAAGTACTATAATCGTGCGAAAACCTAACTTTTGATCCAGAAGGGCTAGGAAGATGAAAATAAGTGCAAAATCCGGTTCATCAAAAATAATTAGCCCCATGTCCGTCCGTCCGTCCGTCCGCTTTTTTAAATCGTTAATAAAATCTGAATAGATGGTCCGATTTCCATGAAACTTTGACCATTTTGGTGTTGAATCAAATGCCAGATGGTGTTAGATTTTGGGCGAAATTAATATATGGCAACACTATTTGGTAACGCTTTTTCTGTCTAAAAACGACAAAATTTTGTCCGCACGGTTCAGACTAAACTGTTCGGCCAATTTCGATAGAATTTACACAGTTCATGTATTTGATCCTAACTCAGATCTGATTAGTTTTTGGGCCATATTCGACTATGGTAACACTGTCTAAAAATACATTTTGTCCAAATATAGTCTATTTTTGCACTTGTTGTAAAACGGAAACTGCTCGTCCAATTTTGATGAGATTTGCACAGTTTGCGTACCAAGATCGAAGTCAGAACATATTAACTTTCCAACGCAATTTGCATCTGGCAACACTAATGCGCAAAGCTTTTTTTAAAAAATGTTGTGGTGGAAATATAGAAACATCCCTAATTCCGTTAATAATAGTCCGATTTTAATGAAACTTCGAACATACGTTTGGGATGGACCAAGTGAAAAGATAAAATATATCTCCCCGCGGTGGGGGGTTGTGGAGGGCTAAAAAGAAAAACTTCTATAATTCACTCAATAATGGGCGGATTTTCTTTAAACTTGGTTTATAGATTCTGGATAGGCCAAGTGAAAAGATAGAATGCGACTCCCCTCGGTGGGGGTTGCGGGAGGGTCAAATAAAAAAGCTTAGTAATAGGAAAATATAGAAACTTCCTTAATTCGGCCAATAATAGTCGGATTTTAATAAAACTTCGAACGTACGTTTGGGATGGACCAACTGAAAAGATTAAATATGTCTCCCCCCGGTGGGTGGTTGTGGAGGGCTAAAATAGAAAAACGTCAATAATTCACTCAATAAAGGGCGGATTTTCTTGAAACTTGATGTGTACATTCTTGATAGGCCAAGTGAAAAGATAGAATGCGTCTCCCCACAGTGGGGTGATATGAAAAAACAATAATAATTGGGTCAATAACCGGCGAATTTTAATGAAACTTGGAATGTACATTTGGGCCGAGCAAACTGAAAAGATAAAATATCTCCCCTCGATGGGGGATTGTGGGGGGCTGAAATAGAAAAACTTCAAGAATTCATTCAATAATCGGCGAATTTCCTAAAACTTGGTGTATACACTTTGGATAGGTCAACTGCAAAGATAGAATGCGACTTCTCTCTGTAGGGGTTACGGGAATGCAAAATAAATAAACCTTAATAATTCGGCCAATAGTAGTCAAATTTTTATGAAACTTGGAATGTACATTTAGGCCCGGTTTGTTCACTCTTGATCAACTTTAATCCATGATTATTCCAGTAGTTGATCATGGATTGCGTTTCTTCACCAAAATTTTAACCAGAGAATCAATGATTTGGTTAGTTAATCCATGATTTCGTTAATCAGCCGATTTTCCGTGATTAACGCCATTTAATCCATGATTTACTGGAATTTCGTTTGTTCATGCTTGGTTTTCAGACTGCGTTTTATTTTTGACATTATATTTTGACATCCATATAATAACATTCAGAGAAAATATTGAGTGATACAAAATTAATAATAATAAAATTATTGTTAAAATACCGATGATATGATTGAAAATTTTTTAAGTTAATTTGATTTTATTTTTATTGTTTTAAATAAGTACTATTAAATTCATAAAATTGGATTCATATTGTCTAATCAATAAGAATATAACCGAAATAAATAAATAAAGAACAATTTCGCGATATTCAACAAATCGCCAATTCTAACAAGTCATTAATCATTCGATACGGATTTTTGGGTTCGAAATTCCTTTTATATACTTTTCACATATTATCTAGATTTGCTGCCCATGAATGTGTTTAAAGAATGAATTTAATGAATAATGCGCTCAATTAAAAAAGATTATTTTGTGTCTCCTTGTGTAATTTCATTTCATTTTCATGCAAAAACCATATTATGAACATTTTATGAAATATGTAAACAATTTTGTTACACAAATTTATATCAAATTTACCCAAAATAATTAATAAATAATAAAAACATTTTAAATAATTACCGAAATCAATTATTTAAAAATACAAAAATTGAAATTGATCATGGATTAAAATTTGACAGATGCATTGGAAAACATTGGAAAACCACTGGAAAAACGGAAGAATCTATGGTTTGGTAATCAAGGTGAAAAAAAAGTGAACAAACGCATTTTGTTAATCACAGATTCATAATCATGGATTAAGCAAAATCTGTGATTACCTAATCACAGATTTGATCAAGAGTGAACAAACCGGGCCTTAGAATAGGAGAACTGAAATGAATATTTTATGACATTATCGGGAAAGTTCCATAGTGGTCCGGCCGATATAGAGAATATGTAAAGTCACTACTATGGTGTGCTTTGCTCATTTCTTTAAATATTTTGAATAGTTTTTTATTTAGCGTCCTTGATAAATTTTTAAATTGATTTTTGTAGTATTTAGGTTGCCGTTTATACTATTATATTTAGTCGGTATTAGGACAATGTAATTATTTATTAGGAACTGATCCACATTTTATATTACCCCAATGATTTGACTTTATTTTGAATCTTCATCATGGATCAACATTATTTTGTATATCAGAAAATCCTAATTATTACAGAATTTTGACTTTTTACTGTTGTTAAATACAATTATGAACTATAATTCATAGTTTTCTATAATTGTGACTTTTTTTCTCTTTGTTTTTCTACTATTATTTCTATATCTCGTGAAAGAGATGGGAAATCACGTATTGCTTGAAGATTTTTTCATATAATAATCGTTTTCGCACTATATACCAATTGTACTTAAGGCTCATCAGCTGGACTTGTACATTTGGCTGTCCAGGAACGATATTTTATTAAGCATACTTAAGAATGAAGAGTTCTAATTTTTCTATATTCAATCCATCTAGAATTTTACTTCTGCGAATTAAATACTAAATGAAAAATTTCTGTTTTTACACCGAATTTTTTTAAATATTTTGAATAGTTTTTTATTTATCGTCCTTGATAAATTTTTAAATTGATTTTTTTAGTATTTAGGTTGTTGTTTATACTATTATATTTAGTCGGTATTAGGACAATGTAATTATTTATTAGGAACTGATCCACATTTTATATTTTCCCCAATGATTCGACTTTATTTTGAATCTTCATCATGGATCATCATTATTTTGTATATCTGAAAATCCTAATTATTACAGAATTTTGACTTTTTACTGTTGTTAAATACAATTATGAACTATAATTCATGGTTTTCTATAATTGTGACTTTTTTCTCTTTGTTTTTCTACTATTATTTCTATATCTAGTGAAAGAGATGGGAAATCACGTATTGCTTGAAGATTTTTTCATATAATAATCGTTTTCGCACTATATACCAATTGTACTTAAGGCTCATCAGCTGGACTTGTACATTTGGCTGTCCAGGAACGATATTTTATTAAGCATACTTAAGACTGAAGAGTTCTAATTTTTCTATATTCAATCCATCTAGAATTTTACTTCTGCGAATTAAATACTAAATGAAAAATTTCTGTTTTTACACCGAATTTTTTTAAATATTTTGAATAGTTTTTTATTTATCGTCTTTGATAAATTTTTAAATTGATTTTTTTAGTATTTAGGTTGCCGTTTATACTATTATATTTAGTCGGTATTAGGACAATGTAATTATTTATTAGGAACTGATCCACATTTTATATTACCCCAATGATTTGACTTTATTTTGAATCTTCATCATGGATCAACATGACTTTGTATATCAGAAAATCCTAATTATTACAGAATTTGGACTTTTTACTGTTGTTAAATACAATTATGAACTATAATTCATAGTTTTCTATAATTGTGACTTTTTTTCTCTTTTTGTTTTTCTACTATTATTTCTATATCTCGTGAAAGAGATGGGAAATCACGTATTGCTTGAAGATTTTTTCATATAATAATCGTTTTCGCACTATATACCAATTGTACTTAAGGCTCATCAGCTGGACTTGTACATTTGGCTGTCCAGGAACGATATTTTATTAAGCATACTTAAGAATGAAGAGTTCTAATTTTTCTATATTCAATCCATCTAGAATTTTACTTCTGCGAATTAAATACTAAATGAAAAATTTCTGTTTTTACACCGAATTTTTTTAAATATTTTGAATAGTTTTTTATTTAGCGTCCTTGATAAATTTTTAAATTGATTTTTTTAGTATTTAGGTTGTTGTTTATACTATTATATTTAGTCGGTATTAGGACAATGTAATTATTTATTAGGAACTGATCCACATTTTATATTTTCCCCAATGATTCGACTTTATTTTGAATCTTCATCATGGATCAACATTATTTTGTATATCGGAAAATCCTAATTATTACAGAATTTTGACTTTTTACTGTTGTTAAATACAATTATGAACTATAATTCATAGTTTTCTATAATTGTGACTTTTTTTCTCTTTGTTTTTCTACTATTATTTCTACATCTCGTGAAAGAGATGGGAAATCACGTATTGCTTGAAGATTTTTTCATATAATAATCGTTTTCGCACTATATACCAATTGTACTTAAGGCTCATCAGCTGGACTTGTACATTTGGCTGTCCAGGGACGATATTTTATTATTATATTTTATTAAGCATACTTAAGAATGAAGAGTTCTAATTTTTCTATATTCAATCCATCTAGAATTTTACTTCTGCGAATTAAATACTAAATGAAAAATTTCTGTTTTTACACCGAATTTTTTTAAATATTTTGAATAGTTTTTTATTTAGCGTCCTTGATAAATTTTTAAATTGATTTTTTTAGTATTTATGTGCTTGTTTATACTATTATATTTAGTCGGTATCAGGACAATGTAATTATTTATTAGGAACTGATCCACATTTTATATTTTCCCCAATGATTCGACTTTATTTTGAATCTTCATCATGGATCAACATTATTTTGTATTTCAGAAAATCCTAATTATTACACAATTTTGACTTTTTACTATTGTTAAATACAATTATAAACTATAATTCATAGTTTTCTATAATTGTGACTTTTTTCTCTTTGTTTTTCTACTATTATTTCTATATCTCGTGAAAGAGATGGGAAATCACGTATTGCTTGAAGATTTTTTCATATAATAATCGTTTTCGCACTATATACCAATTGTACTTAAGGCTCATCGGCTGGACTTGTACATTTGGCTGTCCAGGAACGATATTTTATTAAGCATACTTAAGAATGAAGAGTTCTAATTTTTCTATATTCAATCCATCTAGAATTTTACTTCTGCGAATTAAATACTAAATGAAAAATTTCTGTTTTTACACCGAATTTTTTTAAATATTTTGAATAGTTTTTTATTTAGCGTCCTTGATAAATTTTTAAATTGATTTTTTTAGTATTTAGGTTGTTGTTTATACTATTATATTTAGTCGGTATTAGGACAATGTAAATGTTTATTAGGAACTGATCCACATTTTATATTTTCCCCAATGATTCGACTTTATTTTGAATCTTCATCATGGATCAACATTATTTTGTATATCGGAAAATCCTAATTATTACAGAATTTTGACTTTTTACTGTTGTTAAATACAATTATGAACTATAATGCATAGTTTTCTATAATTCTGACTTTTTTTCTCTTTATTTTTCTACTATTATTTCTATATCTCGTGAAAGAAATGGGAAATCACGTATTGCTTGAAGATTTTTTCATATAATAATCGTTTTCGCACTATATACCAATTGTACTTAAGGCTCATCAGCTGGACTTGTATATTTGGCTGTCCAGGAACGATATTTTATTATTATATTTTATTAAGCATACTTAAGAATGAAGAGTTCTAATTTTTCTATATTCAATCCATCTAGAATTTTACTTCTGCGAATTAAATTCTAAATGAAAAATTTCTGTTTTTACACCGAATTTTTTTAAATATTTTGAATAGTTTTTTATTTAGCGTCCTTGATAAATTTTTAAATTGATTTTTTTAGTATTTATGTTGTTGTTTATACTATTATATTTAGTCGGTATCAGGACAATGTAATTATTTATTAGGAACTGATCCACATTTTATATTTTCCCCAATGATTCGACTTTATTTTGAATCTTCATCATGGATCAACATTATTTTGTATATCAGAAAATCCTAATTATTACAGAATTTTGACTTTTTACTGTTGTTAAATACAATTATGAACTATAATTCATAGTTTTCTATAATTGTGACTTTTTTTCTCTTTGTTTTTCTACTATTATTTCTATATCTCGTGAAAGTGATGGGAAATCACGTATTGCTTGAAGATTTTTTCATATAATAATCGTTTTCGCACTATATACCAATTGTACTTAAGGCTCATCAGCTGGACTTGTACATTTGGCTGTCCAGGAACGATATTTTATTAAGCATACTTAAGAATGAAGAGTTCTAATTTTTCTATATTCAATCCATCTAGAATTTTACTTCTGCGAATTAAATACTAAATGAAAAATTTCTGTTTTTACACCGAATTTTTTTAAATATTTTGAATAGTTTTTTATTTAGCGTCCTTGATAAATTTTTAAATTGATTTTTTTAGTATTTATGTTGTTGTTTATACTATTATATTTAGTCGGTATTAGGACAATGTAAATGTTTATTAGGAACTGATCCACATTTTATATTTTCCCCAATGATTCGATTTTATTTTGAATCTTCATCATGGATCAACATTATTTTGTATATCAGAAAATCCTAATTATTACAGAATTTTGACTTTTTACTGTTGTTAAATACAATTATGAACTATAATTCATAGTTTTCTATAATTGTGACTTTTTTTCTCTGTGTTTTTCTACTATTATTTCTACATCTCGTGAAAGAGATGGGAAATCACGTATTGCTTGAAGATTTTTTCATATAATAATCGTTTTCGCACTATATACCAATTTTACTTAAGGCTCATCAGCTGGACTTGTACATTTGGCTGTCCAGGGACGATATTTCATTATTATATTTTATTAAGCATACTTAAGAATGAAGAGTTCTAATTTTTCTATATTCAATCCATCTAGAATTTTACTTCTGCGAATTAAATACTAAATGAAAAATTTCTGTTTTTACATCGAATTTTTTTAAATATTTTGAATAGTTTTTTATTTAGCGTCCTTGATAAATTTTTAAATTGATTTTTTTAGTATTTATGTGCTTGTTTATACTATTATATTTAGTCGGTATCAGGACAATGTAATTATTTATTAGGAACTGATCCACATTTTATATTTTCCCCAATGATTCGACTTTATTTTGAATCTTCATCATGGATCAACATTATTTTGTATTTCAGAAAATCCTAATTATTACAGAATTTTGACTTTTTACTATTGTTAAATACAATTATAAACTATAATTCATAGTTTTCTATAATTGTGACTTTTTTCTCTTTGTTTTTCTACTATTATTTCTATATCTCGTGAAAGAGATGGGAAATCACGTATTGCTTGAAGATTTTTTCATATAATAATCGTTTTCGCACTATATACCAATTGTACTTAAGGCTCATCGGCTGGACTTGTACATTTGGCTGTCCAGGAACGATATTTTATTAAGCATACTTAAGAATGAAGAGTTCTAATTTTTCTATATTCAATCCATCTAGAATTTTACTTCTGCGAATTAAATACTAAATGAAAAATTTCTGTTTTTACACCGAAATTTTTAAATATTTTGAATACTTTTTTATTTAGCGTCCTTGATAAATTTTTAAATTGATTTTTTTAGTATTTAGGTTGTTGTTTATACTATTATATTTAGTCGGTATCAGGACAATGTAATTATTTATTAGGAACTGATCCACATTTTATATTTTCCCCAATGATTCGATTTTATTTTGAATCTTCATCATGGATCAACATTATTTTGTATATCGGAAAATCCTAATTATTACAGAATTTTGACTTTTTACTGTTGTTAAATACAATTATGAACTATAATTCATAGTTTTCTATAATTGTGACTTTTTTTCTCTGTGTTTTTCTACTATTATTTCTACATCTCGTGAAAGAGATGGGAAATCACGTATTGCTTGAAGATTTTTTCATATAATAATCGTTTTCGCACTATATACCAATTTTACTTAAGGCTCATCAGCTGGACTTGTACATTTGGCTGTCCAGGGACGATATTTCATTATTATATTTTATTAAGCATACTTAAGAATGAAGAGTTCTAATTTTTCTATATTCAATCCATCTAGAATTTTACTTCTGCGAATTAAATACTAAATGAAAAATTTCTGTTTTTACACCGAATTTTTTTAAATATTTTGAATAGTTTTTTATTTAGCGTCCTTGATAAATTTTTAAATTGATTTTTTTAGTATTTATGTGCTTGTTTATACAATTATATTTAGTCGGTATCAGGACAATGTAATTATTTATTAGGAACTGATCCACATTTTATATTTTCCCCAATGATTCGACTTTATTTTGAATCTTCATCATGGATCAACATTATTTTGTATTTCAGAAAATCCTAATTATTACAGAATTTTGACTTTTTACTATTGTTAAATACAATTATAAACTATAATTCATAGTTTTCTATAATTGTGACTTTTTTCTCTTTGTTTTTCTACTATTATTTCTATATCTCGTGAAAGAGATGGGAAATCACGTATTGCTTGAAGATTTTTTCATATAATAATCGTTTTCGCACTATATACCAATTGTACTTAAGGCTCATCGGCTGGACTTGTACATTTGGCTGTCCAGGAACGATATTTTATTAAGCATACTTAAGAATGAAGAGTTCTAATTTTTCTATATTCAATCCATCTAGAATTTTACTTCTGCGAATTAAATACTAAATGAAAAATTTCTGTTTTTACACCGAATTTTTTTAAATATTTTGAATACTTTTTTATTTAGCGTCCTTGATAAATTTTTAAATTGATTTTTTTAGTATTTAGGTTGTTGTTTATACTATTATATTTAGTCGGTATTAGGACAATGTAAATGTTTATTAGGAACTGATCCACATTTTATATTTTCCCCAATGATCCGACTTTATTTTGAATCTTCATCATGGATCAACATTATTTTGTATATCGGAAAATCCTAATTATTACAGAATTTTGACTTTTTACTGTTGTTAAATACAATTATGAACTATAATGCATAGTTTTCTATAATTCTGACTTTTTTTCTCTTTATTTTTCTACTATTATTTCTATATCTCGTGAAAGAAATGGGAAATCACGTATTGCTTGAAGATTTTTTCATATAATAATCGTTTTCGCACTATATACCAATTGTACTTAAGGCTCATCAGCTGGACTTGTACATTTGGCTGTCCAGGAACGATATTTTATTATTATATTTTATTAAGCATACTTAAGAATGAAGAGTTCTAATTTTTCTATATTCAATCCATCTAGAATTTTACTTCTGCGAATTAAATACTAAATGAAAAATTTCTGTTTTTACACCGAATTTTTTTAAATATTTTGAATAGTTTTTTATTTAGCGTCCTTGATAAATTTTTAAATTGATTTTTTTAGTATTTATGTTGTTGTTTATACTATTATATTTAGTCGGTATCAGGACAATGTAATTATTTATTAGGAACTGATCCACATTTTATATTTTCCCCAATGATTCGACTTTATTTTGAATCTTCATCATGGATCAACAATATTTTGTATATCAGAAAATCCTAATTATTACAGAATTTTGACTTTTTACTGTTGTTAAATACAATTATGAACTATAATTCATAGTTTTCTATAATTGTGACTTTTTTTCTCTTTGTTTTTCTACTATTATTTCTATATCTCGTGAAAGTGATGGGAAATCACGTATTGCTTGAAGATTTTTTCATATAATAATCGTTTTCGCACTATATACCAATTGTACTTAAGGCTCATCAGCTGGACTTGTACATTTGGCTGTCCAGGAACGATATTTTATTAAGCATACTTAAGAATGAAGAGTTCTAATTTTTCTATATTCAATCCATCTAGAATTTTACTTCTGCGAATTAAATACTAAATGAAAAATTTCTGTTTTTACACCGAATTTTTTTAAAATATTTTGAATAGTTTTTTATTTAGCGTCCTTGATAAATTTTTAAATTGATTTTTTTAGTATTTAGGTTGTTGTTTATACTATTATATTTAGTCGGTATCAGGACAATGTAATTATTTATTAGGAACTGATCCACATTTTATATTTTCCCCAATGATTCGACTTTATTTTGAATCTTCACCATGGATCAACATTATTTTGTATATCAGAAAATCCTAATTATTACAGAATTTTGACATTTTACTGTTGTTAAATACAATTATGAACTATAATTCATGGTTTTCTATAATTGTGACTTTTTTTCTCTTTGTTTTTCTACTATTATTTCTATATCTCGTGAAGGAGATGGGAAATCACGTATTGCTTGAAGATTTTTTCATATAATAATCGTTTTCACACTATATACCAATTGTACTTAAGGCTCATCAGCTGGACTTGTACATTTGGCTGCCCAGGAACGATATTTTATTATTATATTTTATTAAGCATACTTAAGAATGAAGAGTTCTAATTTGTTTATATTCAATCCATCTAGAATTTTACTTCTGCGAATTAAATACTAAATGAAAAATTTCTGTTTTTACACCGAATTTTTTTAAATATTTTGAATAGTTTTTTATTTAGCGTCCTTGATAAATTTTTAAATTGATTTTTTTAGTATTTAGGTTGTTGTTTATACTATTATATTTAGTCGCTATTAGGACAATGTAATTATTTATTAGGAACTGATCCACATTTTATATTTTCCCCAATGATTCGACTTTATTTTGAATCTTCATCATGGATCAACATTACTTTGTATATCTGAAAATCCTAATTATTACAGAATTTTGACTTTTTACTGTTGTTAAATACAATTATGAACTATAATTCATAGTTTTCTATAAATGTGACTTTTTTCTCTTTGTTTTTCTACTATTATTTCTATATCTACTGAAAGAGATGGGAAATCACGTATTGCCTGAAGATTTTTTCATATAATAATCGTTTTCGCACTATATACCAATTGTACTTAAGGCTCATCAGCTGGACTTGTACATTTGGCTGTCCAGGAACGATATTTTATTATTATATTTTATTAAGCATACTTAAGAATAAAGAGTTCTAATTTTTCTATATTCAATCCATCTAGAATTTTACTTCTGCGAATTAAGTACTAAATGAAAAATTTCTGTTTTTACACCGAATTTTTTTAAATATTATAAATAGTTTTTTATTTAGCGTCCTTGATAAATTTTTAAATTGATTTTTTTAGTATTTAGGTTGTTGTTTATACTATTATATTTAGTCGGTATTAGGACAATGTAATTATTTATTGGGAACTGATCCACATTTTATATTTTCCCCAATGCTTCG
The DNA here is from genome assembly GCA_963422695.1 of Xylophagus ater. Classification (NCBI taxonomy): domain Eukaryota; kingdom Metazoa; phylum Arthropoda; class Insecta; order Diptera; family Xylophagidae; genus Xylophagus; species Xylophagus ater. The sequence goes on from OY730483.1 coordinate 32,311,489, forward strand.
ACTTTATTTTGAATTTTCATCATGGATCAACATTATTTTGTATTTCAGAAAATCCTAATTATTACAGAATTTTGACTTTTTACTATTGTTAAATACAATTATAAACTATAATTCATAGTTTTCTATAATTGTGACTTTTTCTCTTTGTTTTTCTACTATTATTTCTATATCTCGTGAAAGAGATGGGAAATCACGTATTGCTTGATGATTTTTTCATATAATAATCGTTTTCGCACTATATACCAATTGAACTTAAGGCTCATCGGGTGGACTTGTACATTTGGCTGTCCAGGAACGATATTTTATTAAGCATACTTAAGAATGAAGAGTTCTAATTTTTCTATATTCAATCCATCTAGAATTTTACTTCTGCGAATTGAATACTAAATGAAAAATTTCTGTTTTTACACCGAATTTTTTTAAATATTTTGAATAGTTTTTTATTTAGCGTCCTTGATACATTTTTAAATTGATTTTTTTAGTATTTAGGTTGTTGTTTATACTATCATATTTAGTCGGTATTAGGACAATGTAATTATTTATTAGGAACTGATCCACATTTTATATTTTCCCCAATGATTCGACTTTATTTTGAATCTTCATCATGGATCAACATTATTTTGTATATCTGTAATGTAATGTCATGCCGATCGCCCCCTAGATATAAGTAGGTTTTAAGCTAAGTAGGCAAAAATGGCTTTTCGTCGGAACAATTCCCACGGGAAAATAGCATGGACAAAATGCTTAATAAGCGCGAATTCGAAAATGGAAAAACAACGGTTTCAAATTCGAAGATATTCAAAGAAACTCGAGAGCATTCCTAAGACAAAATTCGTCTTCATGGAAATCCGAGTACAATGAAAATTGTCCCACGGGAAAATAGCATGGAAAAAATGCTTAATAAGCGCGAATTCGAAAAACAACGGTTTCAAATTCAAAGTTGATAACAGAGAAACTCGAGAACATTCCTAAGGCAAAATTCGTCTTCATGGAAATCCGAGTACAGTGAAAATTGTCCCACGGGAAAATATAGTGGACAAAATGCTGATTAGTCAACTTTGAAAATAGACAAACAAAAGTATCAAATTCAAAGCTAACCATTTTGAAATTTGAATATCCGGAATGCATTCTGCACCCGTAAGGATTTTGTTCCTATAAAAGCCAAGCAACGTAGTGAGATATTAATCAATCCGTGAGATCAGTCCGTGAGATCAGTTCGACAAATCAGTCCATCGATTCAGTTGATGAGATCAGTCCGTGAGATCAGTTCGACAAATCAGTTCATCGAATCAGTTCAACAACAGACTAAAAAGTTTAAAGTTAAAATAAAAGTATTGATGAAAATTAAGACTTAACGTTAAAAGAAAAAGTATTGATGAAAAGATTGAGTATTGTTGAATTAAAGTTAAAATAAGAGTATTGGTGAAAAATAATTATTAAAGTATTGATAAAGAAAATATTTTTGAAATTCGAAGTTAATAAATATTGGTTAAAATAACTAAGCGAAAAGAAGTGGTTTTAATTCAATACCAGCCAAATTATTAGTGATTCGGGAGTTGACGTTGCCAGAGTCATTCCGACGAAATATTACACAACATAATTGGCGCAGCCGGTAGGATCCTAGAAGTTAAAAAAAGGGACAACAAAGAAATTTGTTTTTAACTTGAAAAACTTGGATCCATCGAATCTACAAAACAACAGTGTGATAAGTCATCGAATGAATCAAACAACATCTACTTCCGACATCATAAGTGACATCCTTAACAGCACTTTCCAACAACTAGACAACGCTTCGATTGACGACACCAGTCCTGAACAAAATACGTTTAGGCCAACAACCGCACCACCAGCAAACGTGAAACTAGGACATCTACGAAGCGGACGGCAGTACACCAAATCAGAATCCAGTACACCACCAGAACAACCATTTGAAGGTAAGATCGGCCCAAAAAGGCAACTTTTTATACCCAGTAATTTAAGTACAGAAAAAATGGCAAAAGCAAATATGTCCGTAGATATAAATAAAGTGAGCCAATTTGTATTCAATTCAATCCCTATACTAAGCGCGGAAATCGGTCCTAAATTAACGGAAGAAATCACAGTATTCATAGATTGTTGTAAAGCTGTCTATAATATTCTTTCCGAGGAGGAACGCGTAGTGTTCTTACCCCTAATTCCCACCAGGTTTCGAGGTAGAGCCGCCAGCACTCTAACAAACATACCTACCGATACCTTTACTAGCATTCTGGCTGCAATATTAGCAAAACTAGTTCCCCGAAGGCCATATGCTACAATGTTCCATGAATTGCAAAACTCCAGCCAATTGCCTGGAGAAACACTCACAGGATTTGCGGGGCGAATGAAAACCTTGTTAAAAGAGTGTATAAATAATGCAATTCAAAGACATCCACAGGGATATGAATCAGTAACAAAAGATTTGGAGGAAACCGCTATGTTCGCTTTTAAAACGGGTATGTTAAATCCAAATCATCGGTTATTTTTTCTTCATGAGGACTACCGGGACTTTAATGCCCTGGTCTCTAAAGCTGAATTTCTTGAGCAGGCGGAGAAACAATTCAGTTTAGCAACTCCTAATACCCTCATACCACACGTACAACCAAACCAACAGTTCAATTTTTCAGCCGAAGTAACACCCCAAAACAATTACCCCAATAACAATAGGAATAACAATAACCGGAATTATAACAACAACTACACCAATCAAAATGGTAACTTCAGTTACAATAACAGAGTTAATAACAACAATAATTTTAACAACAGTAGGAATCGAAATAACAATTTTTACAATAATAGTAGTAACAACAACTATAACAATGACAACCATACTAACAAAAATTACAGTAATAATAATAATAACAATAATAGGTTTACTCAATATGGTAATAATAACAATTCTACCCAAAATTTTAATAATAGAAATTCTAATAAATATAATAATAATCCCCCTCCAAACCAAAGAACGCAATGCGGTTTCTGCAATAGATTAGGTCATGTTTATGCCGAGTGTAGAACTCGTATGAACACACCCTATTGCAGCCGATGCCGGGTTTATGGACATAACAACAATACGTGCAATTTTCACCCACAATCAAATGCTACTCATCAAATAAACATGATATCAAATAAAAATATCGAAAACAGCAAATCGAAAGAAACGCCAAATACGTGTAATTTTTGCCTACAACCTGGGCACTCTATGGAAATGTGTTTCGCTAAGAAACAATGGGAGCAAAATAATCCATGCCCCACTAATCCATCGGAAAACTAAAGCAGGGCTGTCATTCTAGACCCAAAATAATTGAGACAAGGTGTCAGCCCGAAACACTCCATTCCAAACAAAATAAATGTATAATCAAAGTACCATTGTCAATAGTATCAAAATGTCCGGCCGAATTGTTAATAGACACAGGGTCAGACATAAGCATAATCAAGCAATCATCATTAAAGAAAAACATAAATATTAATAAAGACGAAAAAACCAAAATACAAACGGCATTCGGCAAAGGACAAACTTTAGGTACATGCTTAACACAATTTCCACCCCCCGTATCACAAAACTGCAAATTCCATGTGGTGGAAAAAGCCACCCCAATTCCCGGTGATGGTATACTAGGCTTTGATTTCTTGTCTCAAAATTGCAACATTGAGGGCCCAAATAAACGATTAGTTTTCCCCGAAGTAAAACTTGACGAACACAGCTTCGGAATGCCATTTTTTAACAGTATATCCAAAAACCCCATGAAGACGGTCCATATAGATGTCGCACAGGCACAGGTTGAATCATCTGTACCTGGAGCTAAAATTGTAAGTGGCCCATGGATAGGAAAATCACTGCTGCACCCAAAATCCAACTTGAACGACTCGGAGTATAAAGTGAAGACTCAGAGAGAAATTTATATTCCGGCGCGCTCAAGAAGATTGGTGCAGATAAAAGTGACATTCAAACAGGAAAAACTCTGCTTATCGAAAGAAATAAGCGAAGGAGTTTATCTTGGAGGTTGTCTGGTCCGGCCAATTGACGGGAAAATTGTCATTTGTATCCTCAATACGCAATTAACAAACAAGAGAATTAAACCATTTAGCTTTAACACCCACCCCCTAGATCAATATGACGTTATAAATTTAAGACAAAAAAGCGAAGAATTTTCCGAGGAAGCTATAAAATATTTATTCAGTATAAATCAGAATCAAATGGGTAAAAACAGAGTAGAGGAACTTAAACAACATTTGAAATTAGACGAAAACGCAACACTGGAAGAAAGAAGGTCCATAATTGAAATATGCGAAGAATATAACGACATATTTCACTTACCCAATGACAAACTCACACATACCAATTCCTGCGAGCATGTGATCCCAACCAAACAAGATCAAGCGCCCGTGAATCAAAAAATGTATCGGCTGCCTGAGAAACAACGAACAATAATACAAGAACAAGTACAGGAAATGTTGGAAAATAGCGTAATAACACCCAGTAAAAGTCCATGGAATTCACCACTGTTAGTGGTACCTAAAAAGAACGGCCCAGATGGAGAGAAAAGATGGAGAGTCGTTGTCGACTTTCGGAAACTGAATCAGACCACCATCGGTGATGCTTTCCCTCTACCGCGAATCGAGGATATTTTGGACCAATTAGGGCATTCCAGGTACTTCACAACACTAGACCTTGCTAGTGGGTACCACCAGGTTTTGGTTAATAAAGAAGACCGAGCCAAAACCGCATTTAGCACCCCTTTTGGTCATTACGAATTCCTGCGAATGCCGTTCGGGCTGACAGGAGCCCCGGCAACTTTCCAACGCCTAATGAACCACGTGCTGTCTGGCCTACAAGGTTTCCTGTGTTTCGTTTATATAGACGACATTGTAATATATGGAAAAAACTTATTGGACCACAACAATAAACTGGAGGAAATTTTTTCCCGTTTAAGGGAACATAATCTAAAATTACAACCCGAAAAATGTAATTTCCTTAGAAAGGAAATAATATATTTGGGTCACCAATGTTCCCCAGAGGGCGCGCTACCCGATCCATACAAAATTTCATGTGTTCAAAATTTCCCTGTACCGAAAACCGTCCGCCAAATTCAATCGTTTTTAGGACTTGCCAATTATTACAGGAAGTTCATTCCCAATTTCTCTAAGGTGGCCGAACCATTGAACAAACTATTAAGGAAAAATGTAAAATTCAAATGGACAGAGCAGTGTGAACTCTCTTTTAAAAGTCTAAAAGAATCCTTAATAACACCACCACTTCTAATCTACCCAGACTTCTCGCAACCCTTTAAGCTAACCACAGATGCCAGCAATGAGGCAATTGGTGCAGTTCTATCACAAGGAGAGGTAGGTAAAGACAAACCAATAGCCTACGCCAGCAGATCTCTCAACAAAGCAGAAAGGAACTATTCAACAATAGAGAAAGAGTTACTGGCCATTGTGTGGGCCGCAAAAAATTTTAGATGTTACCTTTATGGGAGAAAATTTGTGGTCTACACTGACCATAAACCCCTAAAAGGGGTCTTCAACGTCAAAGATCCCACGACACGACTGGTACGGTTTCACCACAAACTCTCGGAATATGACTACCAGATCGAATACAAAGCCGGGAAATATAACACCAATGCTGATGCTCTGAGTCGAATCCCTCCACCCGAATTAATACCGAAACATGAAAACAAATCTCCTCCAGAAACGACAATAAACGAATGGGAAAATCCAAGTAACAGCATCAACGCAATAGAAAAAGAATACAGCAAGATAGAAGAGAAGAAAGGGTGGCAATTATTAAAAACAATACTAAAGTCGGAGAAAAATAACAACTTAACTTCAAATAAACACAATGTCAATCGAAGGGAACTCAACACCCCAAGGAATGTAAATGCGATTACCAGAAATCAAGCAAAACAAAGAAATGAGGAATCAAGCAGTAAACTAACACAGCCTAACATAATGAACAAACCCGAAGAAGATGTGACGAATACAAAAACTACAGCAGAGCCACAACTAATAAGTCTAAAATCCTCCGACCCCAACAATCTACCAGACACAGAATCGGAATTCTCCGACGGGTCATCAGAGTCAGACGATGAAGGCCAAATAGAGATCCTGACAGATCCTAAGGACATCAAAATAATTTTAAAGGCCCATCATGACTCACCATTAGGAGGACATGCCGGTGTTCAAAAAACTTTTAACCGCATCCGAAAAACATACAAGTGGAAAAACATGCTTCAGGATATCAGTACTCACATACGCAAATGCATGAAATGCCAAAAGAACAAGAAAGGAAAAACACTAAAGTTACCAATGAGAATCACAGACACCGCAAATCGTCCATTCGAAAAAATTTACTTGGATATTGTTGGTCCTCTCCCAACCTCCACACAAGGCAATAAATACATCCTGACGTTCCAGGATGACCTGACTAAAATTCTGGATTGTTTTCCAATACCAGACGGAGAAGCCACTACAGTAGCAGACTGTTTCTACCGACAAGTAATTTTAAAATATCTAGTAATCCCCGAAAAATTGGTAACAGACCAAGGCGCAAATTTCACCAGCGATCTGTTCAAACGCTTATGCAAAATGCTGCACATAAAAAAATTGCAAACAACTGCGTATCATCCGCAGTCGAATGGAGCCTTGGAGCGATGTCACGGGCCACTAATCGAATACCTCCGCAGTGTCGTGGACGATAATACCGACACCTGGGACCAGTGGTTGAGTGAAGCCGCATTCGTGCACAACCACACACCCCACACAGGTAGTAAATATACACCAATACATGCTCTATACGGTTACCACCGGGTTTTACCTACTAACTTAACCAAAAACCCAGAACCAATCTACAATTTTGATGATCACTGCAACCTAATAAAATATAAATTACAAAAGATACATTCTAAAATAAAGGAAAACCTCATTATCGCCAAGAAAAAGTCCAAAGAATTCTACGACAAAAATTCAAAAACCACAAGCTTTCACGTGGGAGACAAAGTACTGTTAAGGAATGCCGCAAGAAAACATAAACTCTCGCCTGTGTGGACTGGACCTTTTGAAATCAAGAAAGTTGTTGACAACCTAAATACAACCATCCAAATTGGTAAGAAATTAAGGCGAGTACACAACAATCGATTAAAGCAATTCTAAAAACAAAAAAAAAAAAACCACCGCGAAAATTTGCTACCCCAAAAATTAACTTACAATAACAAAATAAATAGAGAAAACATACTATATACAAAATAATTAAGAATAAGCAAATAAAATTTTGCGAGTAACCCCCGAATATAAAGAAAGCTTAAAAATTTGTTGTTGTATAAGAAATATTTCTGCTGTTGATATACAAACAGTTTAACATAAAAAATACAATACACAAAAAAAAAATATATTCATTTAATTTTTCAAAAAAAAAAACAAAAGAACTTAAATCTCATATTTCAAAAAGTAAGAATAATCTTGTAATTTCTTTCAAGATTCAAATTTTTGATGAAACAATATTTTAACAAAAAAAAATGTATTGTATAGATAATAATTTTGTATTTCCATAACATAAAGTAACTAATTTACTTTCATTCATTTTTTTTTGTATCTCTCAAATAAATTTTTATCATAATTTCATTTTTACTTTCCCTATAATAAAGAAGAGAAAACATACTATATACAAAATAATTAAGAATAAGCAAATATAATTTTGCGAGTAACCCCCGAACATAAAGAAAGCTTAAAAATTTCTTTTTGTATAAGAAATTTTCTGCTGACGATGCAAAAATAGTTCAACATTTTTAGCCAGATTAAAATACAATATACAATAATTCTAAAAAGTGTTCATGTAAATTTTTCAAAACTTGAATCTCATATTTCGAAAACGTAATAAGAATCTTACTTATTGTAATGTCTTTATCTTTCGCCCAACTTTATTATTTTTTTTTTTTCGAATTTAAGTTACCAAAAAGTAATTTAATCGCACATTTTTTTTTTTCGTGAATAAGAATTTTTTGTTTAACTTGCAAATGCTGTAAAGAAAAACAAAAATAATAGGAAAATGAATTTGAATACAAATTGAAATCAAAAGTTAAATAATCAATTAAATTAATTAATTGAATAAAACTAATGCATGTTGGTATTAATTATGAATAAATATATATATATATTGTTAAAATAAGATATATATTCAAAACATTATATTGTAAGATGAAAAACGGACATTTATAAATAATTCATTGAAAAAAATTATATATGCTTTTTAACAACCATCCTTTTTGTTGTTGAAAAGCAGATACAATTTTTTTTGTTGGGGTATGAAGGAATGTAATGTAATGTCATGCCGATCGCCCCCTAGATATAAGTAGGTTTTAAGCTAAGTAGGCAAAAATGGCTTTTCGTCGGAACAATTCCCACGGGAAAATAGCATGGACAAAATGCTTAATAAGCGCGAATTCGAAAATGGAAAAACAACGGTTTCAAATTCGAAGATATTCAAAGAAACTCGAGAGCATTCCTAAGACAAAATTCGTCTTCATGGAAATCCGAGTACAATGAAAATTGTCCCACGGGAAAATAGCATGGAAAAAATGCTTAATAAGCGCGAATTCGAAAAACAACGGTTTCAAATTCAAAGTTGATAACAGAGAAACTCGAGAACATTCCTAAGGCAAAATTCGTCTTCATGGAAATCCGAGTACAGTGAAAATTGTCCCACGGGAAAATATAGTGGACAAAATGCTGATTAGTCAACTTTGAAAATAGACAAACAAAAGTATCAAATTCAAAGCTAACCATTTTGAAATTTGAATATCCGGAATGCATTCTGCACCCGTAAGGATTTTGTTCCTATAAAAGCCAAGCAACGTAGTGAGATATTAATCAATCCGTGAGATCAGTCCGTGAGATCAGTTCGACAAATCAGTCCATCGATTCAGTTGATGAGATCAGTCCGTGAGATCAGTTCGACAAATCAGTTCATCGAATCAGTTCAACAACAGACTAAAAAGTTTAAAGTTAAAATAAAAGTATTGATGAAAATTAAGACTTAACGTTAAAAGAAAAAGTATTGATGAAAAGATTGAGTATTGTTGAAATAAAGTTAAAATAAAAGTATTGGTGAAAATTAAGAATTAACGGTTAAAGAAAAAGTATTGATGAAAAGATTGAGTATAGTTGAAATAAAGTTAAAGTAAAAGTATTGGTGAAAATTAAGAATTAACGTTAAAAGAAAAAGTATTGATGAAAAGATTGAGTATAGTTGAAATAAAGTTAAAATAAAAGTATTGATGAAAAGATTGAGTATTGTTAAAATAAAAGTATTGGTGAAAAGATTGAGTATTGTTGAAATAAAGTTAAAATAAAAGTATTGGTGAAAATTAAGAATTAACGTTAAAAGAAAAAGTATTGATGAAAAGATTGAGTATTGTTGAATTAAAGTTAAAATAAGAGTATTGGTGAAAAATAATTATTAAAGTATTGATAAAGAAAATATTTTTGAAATTCGAAGTTAATAAATATTGGTTAAAATAACTAAGCGAAAAGAAGTGGTTTTAATTCAATACCAGCCAAATTATTAGTGATTCGGGAGTTGACGTTGCCAGAGTCATTCCGACGAAATATTACACAACATATCGGAAAATCCTAATTATTACAGAATTTTGACTTTTTACTGTTGTTAAATACAATTATGAACTATAATGCATAGTTTTCTATAATTGTGACTTTTTTTCTCTTTGTTTTTCTACTATTATTTCTATATCTCGTGAAAGAAATGGGAAATCACGTATTGATTGAAGATTTTTTCATATAATAATCGTTTTCGCACTATATACCAATTGTACTTAAGGCTCATCAGCTGGACTTGTACATTTGGCTGTCCAGGAACGATATTTTATTATTATATTTTATTAAGCATACTTAAGAATGAAGAGTTCTAATTTTTCTATATTCAATCCATCTAGAATTTTACTTCTGCGAATTAAATACTAAATGAAAAATTTCTGTTTTTACACCGAATTTTTTTTAAATATTTTGAATAGTTTTTTATTTAGCGTCCTTGATAAATTTTTAAATTGATTTTTTTAGTATTTAGGTTGTTGTTTATACTATTATATTTAGTCGGTATCAGGACAATGTAATTATTTATTAGGAACTGATCCACATTTTATATTTTCCCCAATGATTCGACTTTATTTTGAATCTTCACCATGGATCAACATTATTTTGTATATCAGAAAATCCTAATTATTACAGAATTTTGACTTTTTACTGTTGTTAAATACAATTATGAACTATAATTCATGGTTTTCTATAATTGTGACTTTTTTTCTCTTTGTTTTTCTACTATTATTTCTATATCTCGTGAAAGAGATGGGAAATCACGTATTGCTTGAAGATTTTTTCATATAATAATCGTTTTCGCACTATATACCAATTGTACTTAAGGCTCATCAGCTGGACTTGTACATTTGGCTGTCCAGGAACGATATTTTATTATTATATTTTATTAAGCATACTTAAGAATGAAGAGTTCTAATTTTTCTATATTCAATCCATCTAGAATTTTACTTCTGCGAATTAAATACTAAATGAAAAATTTCTGTTTTTACACCGAATTTTTTTTAAATATTTTGAATAGTTTTTTATTTAGCGTCCTTGATAAATTTTTAAATTGATTTTTTTAGTATTTAGGTTGTTGTTTATACTATTATATTTAGTCGGTATCAGGACAATGTAATTATTTATTAGGAACTGATCCACATTTTATATTTTCCCCAATGATTCGACTTTATTTTGAATCTTCACCATGGATCAACATTATTTTGTATATCAGAAAATCCTAATTATTACAGAATTTTGACTTTTTACTGTTGTTAAATACAATTATGAACTATAATGCATAGTTTTCTATAATTGTGACATTTTTTCTCTTTGTTTTTCTACTATTATTTCTATATCTCGTGAAAGAAATGGGAAATCACGTATTGCTTGAAGATTTTTTCATATAATAATCGTTTTCGCACTATATACCAATTGTACTTAAGGCTCATCAGCTGGACTTGTACATTTGGCTGTCCAGGAACGATATTTTATTATTATATTTTATTAAGCATACTTAAGAATGAAGAGTTCTAATTTTTCTATATTCAATCCATCTAGAATTTTACTTCTGCGAATTAAATACTAAATGAAAAATTTCTGTTTTTACACCGAATTTTTTTAAATATTTTGAATAGTTTTTTATTTAGCGTCCTTGATAAATTTTTAAATTGATTTTTTTAATATTTATGTTGTTGTTTATACTATTATATTTAGTCGGTATCAGGACAATGTAATTATTTATTAGGAACTGATACACATTTTATATTTTCCCCAATGATTCGACTTTATTTTGAATCTTCACCATGGATCAACATTATTTTGTATATCAGAAAATCCTAATTATTACAGAATTTTGACTTTTTACTGTTGTTAAATACAATTATGAACTATAATTCGTAGTTTTCTATAATTGTGACTTTTTTTCTCTTTGTTTTTCTACTATTATTTCTATATCTCGTGAAAGAGATGGGAAATCACGTATTGCTTGAAGATTTTTTCATATAATAGTCGTTTTCGCACTATATACCAATTGTACTTAAGGCTCATCAGCTGGACTTGTACATTTGGCTGTCCAGGAACGATATTTTATTAAGCATACTTAAGAATGAAGAGTTCTAATTTTTCCATATTCAATCCATCTAGAATTTTACTTCTGCGAATTAAATACTAAATGAAAAATTTCTGTTTTTACACCGAATTTTTTTTAAATATTTCGAATAGTTTTTTATTTAGCATCCTTGATAAATTTTTAAATTGATTTTTTTAGTATTTAGGTTGTTGTTTATACTATTATATTTAGTCGGTATCAGGACAATGTAATTATTTATTAGGAACTGATCCACATTTTATATTTTCCCCAATGATTCGACTTTATTTTGAATCTTCACCATGGATCAACATTATTTTGTATATCAGAAAATCCTAATTATTACAGAATTTTGACTTTTTACTGTTGTTAAATACAATTATGAACTATAATTCATAGTTTTCTATAATTGTGACTTTTTTTCTCTTTGTTTTTCTACTATTATTTCTATATCTCGTGAAAGAGATGGGAAATCACGTATTGCTTGAAGATTTTTTCATATAATAGTCGTTTTCGCACTATATACCAATTGTACTTAAGGCTCATCAGCTGGACTTGTACATTTGGCTGCCCAGAACGATATTTTATATTATATTTTATTAAGCATACTTAAGAATGAAGAGTTCTAATTTGTCTATATTCAATCCATCTAGAATTTTAATTCTGCGAATTAAATACTAAATGAAAAATTTCTGTTTTTACACCGAATTTTTTTAAAATATTTTGAATAGTTTTTTATTTATCGTCTTTGATAAATTTTTAAATAGATTTTTTTAGTATTTAGGTTGTTGTTTATACTATTATATTTAGTCGCTATTAGGACAATGTAATTATTTATTAGGAACTGATCCACATTTTATATTTTCCCCAATGATTCGACTTTATTTTGAATCTTCATCATGGATCAACATTACTTTGTATATCTGAAAATCCTAATTATTACAGAATTTTGACTTTTTACTGTTGTTAAATACAATTATGAACTATAATTCATAGTTTTCTATAAATGTGACTTTTTTCTCTTTGTTTTTCTACTATTATTTCTATATCTAGTGAAAGAGATGGGAAATCACGTATTGCCTGAAGATTTTTTCATATAATAATCGTTTTCGCACTATATACCAATTGTACTTAAGGCTCATCAGCTGGACTTGTACATTTGGCTGTCCAGGAACGATATTTTATTATTATATTTTATTAAGCATACTTAAGAATAAAGAGTTCTAATTTTTCTATATTCAATCCATCTAGAATTTTACTTCTGCGAATTAAATACTAAATGAAAAATTTCTGTTTTTACACCGAATTTTTTTAAATATTTTGAATAGTTTTTTATTTAGCGTCCTTGGTAAATTTTTAAATTGATTTTTTTAGTATTTATGTTGTTGTTTATACTATTATATTTAGTCGGAATCAGGACAATGTAATTATTTATTAGGAACTGATACACATTTTATATTTTCCCCAATGATTCGACTTTATTTTGAATCTTCACCATGGATCAACATTATTTTGTATATCAGAAAATCCTAATTATTACAGAATTTTGACTTTTTACTGTTGTTAAATACAATTATGAACTATAATTCATAGTTTTCTATAATTGTGATTTTTTTTCTCTTTGTTTTTCTACTATTATTTCTATATCTCGTGAAAGAGATGGGAAATCACGTATTGCTTGAAGATTTTTTCATATAATAATCGTTTTCGCACTATATACCAATTGTACTTAAGGCTCATCAGCTGGACTTGTACATTTGGCTGTCCAGGAACGATATTTTAATAAGCATACTTAAGAATGAAGAGTTCTAATTTTTCTATATTCAATCCATCTAGAATTTTACTTCTGCGAATTAAATACTAAATGAAAAATTTCTGTTTTTACACCGAATTTTTTTTAAATATTTTGAATAGTTTTTTATTTAGCGTCGTTGATAAATTTTTAAATTGATTTTTTTAGTATTTAGGTTGTTTTTTATACTATTATATTTAGTCGGTATCAGGACAATGTAATTATTTATTAGGAACTGATCCACATTTTATATTTTCCCCAATGATTCGACTTTATTTTGAATCTTCACCATGGATCAACATTATTTTGTATATCAGAAAATCCTAATTATTACAGAATTTTGACTTTTTACTGTTGTTAAATACAATTATGAACTATAATTCATGGTTTCTATAATTGTGACTTTTTTTCTCTTTGTTTTTCTACTATTATTTCTATATCTCGTGAAAGAGATGGGAAATCACGTATTGCTTGAAGATTTTGTCATATAATAATCGTTTTCGCACTATATACCAATTGTACTTAAGGCTCATCAGCTGGACTTGTACATTTGGCTGCCCAGGAACGATATTTTATTATTATATTTTATTAAGCATACTTAAGAATGAAGAGTTCTAATTTGTCTATATTCAATCCATCTAGAATTTTAATTCTGCGAATTAAATACTAAATGAAAAATTTCTGTTTTTACACCGAATTTTTTTTAAATATTTTGAATAGTTTTTTATTTATCGTCTTTGATAAATTTTTAAATTGATTTTTTTAGTATTTAGGTTGTTGTTTATACTAATATATTTAGTCGGTATTAGGACAATGTAATTATTTATTAGGACCTGATCCACATTTTATATTTTCCCCAATGACTCGACTTTATTTTGAATCTTCATCGTGGATCAACATTATTTTGTATATCGGAAAATCCTAATTATTACAGAATTTTGACTTTTTACTGTTGTTAAATACAATTATGAACTATAATTCATGGTTTTCTATAATTGTGACTTTTTTTTCTCTTTGTTTATGCCCTATGGTAGGTACTACCAGAGGGTATATTAGTTTTGTCACTAAGTGTGTAACACATAGAAATAATAATCGGAGAAAAATTTCAAGGGTATGGTTGTGTAGGGAATCAAAAGTTATATTGATTTATGCATGTCCGTCCGTCCGTTCGTCCGTCCGTAGACAAGATAACTCAAAAACGCGTTATCCGATTTTGATGAAATTTATAATTTGAGTTGCTTATTCCTTAACTTGGTTTGGTATTGCATTTGAGCCAAATCGATCCGCGGGGGGCAAAGTTATAAAGGAAAAACCAGGGTGACCAGAAAGTTTTGTCGTTTTTTTAGTTATGGTTTTTCGGATGTAATTGGAAAATTTGTGACCCGATTTTGTACAAATTAATTATGTAGGTTAACTGCATAAATAGACGATACCGAATTAATTTTCAGTCAAATCGGTCCAAGGATAGTGGAGAAAGAAATAGTTGTAGCCTAAAATAAGCCTGTTCATAAAGTTTTTCTTATGTATTTTAAAAAGTTATGTACGGATTTGAATCAAATTTACGAAACGTGTTTATACTATTCGACTCCAGCCTACCTGTGAATTTGGGCCAATTTGAGAATGAAGAAACGAAGTTATGGAGAGAAAAACCTTAAAATATTCAGTTAAGCAGAAAGTTCGTGGCGTTTTTTTTCCAATAGTTGGCTTTAGAATCGTATAACTTTAGTAGTTCTAATCCTATCAAGTTATATTATAGCGCACTGAAAAGGTGACATCTTATAGAATACTTAGAAAAAAAAATTGTAAAATTCTGGCAGAACAAATTGGGGTAATTGGGTTTTGAAAATGAGCCAAAATTCTGAAAAAAATTCCCTATATTAATGCTCCATGTTTGGTACTACCGTCCGTCCGTTGACAAAATAACTTAAAAACGCGTTATCCAATTTTGATGAAATTTAGAATGCTACTTGGTTATTGCTATAGTGGTTTTGGTATTGCATTTCAGCAAAATCGACTGAGGGGCAGCGAAGGTATTAAGGAAAAACAGGGGCGACCATAAAGTTTTGTCGTTTCTTTTTATATAGTTTTTCGGGTTTAATTGGAAAATTGGTATAGCAATTTTGTTTAAATTAATTATATTGGTTGACTACATTAATAGACGATACCGTTGAAAATTTCAGTGATATCGGTCTAAGGATAGTGGAGAAAGAAGTAGTCGTAGGAAGAAATAACCCTGTTCAGAAAGTTTTTTTGATGTATTTTCAGAACTAATGCACCGATTTGAATGAAATTTGCAAATTAGACTTATGCTACCAGGGTCTGAGTTACTTACAAATTAGAGAAAATTTTGACAAGGGCAAACAAAGTTATGAAGAAAAACCTTGATATATTGTTAGTTTTCACAATTTTTCTCTCCCATTTCTACCATAGGGCATCAAAAAATCAGCTATAGGCCGATTTTAAATTACTTTATGTTTTTCTACTATTATTTCTATATCTCGTGAAAGAGATGGGAAATCACGTATTGCTTGAAGATTTTTTCATATAATAATCGTTTTCGCACTATATACCAATTGTACTTAAGGCTCATCAGCTGGACTTGTACATTTGGCTGTCCAGGAACGATATTTTATTATTATATTTCATTAAGCATACTTAAGAATAAAGAGTTCTAATTTTTCTATATTCAATCCATCTAGAATTTTACTTCTGCGAATTAAATACTAAATGAAAAATTTCTGTTTCTACACCGAATTTTTTTAAATATTTTAAATAGTTTTTTATTTAGCGTCCTTGATAAATTTTTAAATTGATTTTTTTAGTATTTAGGATGTTGTTTATACTATTATATTTAGTCGGTATTAGGACAATGTAATTATTTATTAGGAACTGATCCACATTTTATATTTTCCCCAATGATTCGACTTTATATTGAATCTTCATCATGGATCAACATTATTTTGTATTTCAGAAAATCCTAATTATTACAGAATTTTGACTTTTTACTATTGTTAAATACAATTATAAACTATAATTCATAGTTTTCTATAATTGTGACTTTTTTCTCTTTGTTTTTCTACTATTATTTCTATATCTCGTGAAAGAGATGGGAAATCACGCATTGCTTGAAAATTTTTTCATATAATAATCGTTTTCGCACTATATACCAATTGTACTTAAGGCTCATCAGCTGGACTTGTACATTTGGCTGTCCAGGAACGATATTTTATTAAGCATACTTAAGAATGAAGAGTTCTAATTTTTCTATATTCAATCCATCTAGAATTTTACTTCTGCGAATTAAATACTAAATGAAAAATTTCTGTTTTTACACCGAATTTTTTTAAATATTTTGAATAGTTTTTTATTTAGCGTCCTTGATAAATTTTTAAATTGATTTTTCTAGTATTTAGGTTGTTGTTTATACTATTATATTTAGTCGGTATCAGGACAATGTAATTATTTATTAGGAACTGATCCACATTTTATATTTTCCCCAATGATTCGACTTTATTTTGAATCTTCACCATGGATCAACATTATTTTGTATATCAGAAAATCCTAATTATTACAGAATTTTGACTTTTTACTGTTGTTAAATACAATTATGAACTATAATTCATGGTTTCTATAATTGTGACTTTTTTTCTCTTTGTTTTTCTACTATTATTTCTATATCTCGTGAAAGAGATGGGAAATCACGTTTTGCTTGAAGATTTTTTCATATAATAATCGTTTTCGCACTATATACCAATTGTACTTAAGGCTCATCAGCTGGACTTGTACATTTGGCTGCCCAGGAACGATATTTTATTATTATATTTTATTAAGCATACTTAAGAATGAGGAGTTCTAATTTGTCTATATTCGATCCATCTAGAATTTTAATTCTGCGAATTAAATACTAAATGAAAAATTTCTGTTTTTACACCGAATTTTTTTTAAATATTTTGAATAGTTTTTTATTTATCGTCTTTGATAAATTTTTAAATTGATTTTTTTAGTATTTAGGTTGTTGTTTATACTAATATATTTAGTCGGTATTAGGACAATGTAATTATTTATTAGGAACTGATCCACATTTTATATTTTCCCCAATGACTCGACTTTATTTTGAATCTTCATCATGGATCAACATTATTTTGTATATCGGAAAATCCTAATTATTACAGAATTTTGACTTTTTACTGTTGTTAAATACAATTATGAACTATAATTCATAGTTTTCTATAATTGTGACTTTTTTTCTCTTTGTTTTTCTACTATTATTTCTATATCTCGTGAAAGAGATGGGAAATCACGTATTGCTTGAAGATTTTTTCATATAATAATCGTTTTCGCACTATATACCAATTGTACTTAAGGCTCATCAGCTGGACTTGTACATTTGGCTGTCCAGGAACGATATTTTATTAAGCATACTTAAGAATGAAGAGTTCTAATTTTTCTATATTCAATCCATCTAGAATTTTACTTCTGCGAATTAAATACTAAATGAAAAATTTCTGTTTTTACACCGAATTTTTTTAAATATTTTGAATAGTTTTTTATTTAGCGTCCTTGATAAATTTTTAAATTGATTTTTTTAGTATTTAGGTTGTTGTTTATACTATTATATTTAGTCGGTATCAGGACAATGTAATTATTTATTAGGAACTGATCCACATTTTATATTTTCCCCAATGATTCGACTTTATTTTGAATCTTCACCATGGATCAACATTATTTTGTATATCAGAAAATCCTAATTATTACAGAATTTTGACTTTTTACTGTTGTTAAATACAATTATGAACTATAATTCATGGTTTCTATAATTGTGACTTTTTTTCTCTTTGTTTTTCTACTATTATTTCTATATCTCGTGAAAGAGATGGGAAATCACGTTTTGCTTGAAGATTTTTTCATATAATAATCGTTTTCGCACTATATACCAATTGTACTTAAGGCTCATCAGCTGGACTTGTACATTTGGCTGCCCAGGAACGATATTTTATTATTATATTTTATTAAGCATACTTAAGAATGAGGAGTTCTAATTTGTCTATATTCAATCCATCTAGAATTTTAATTCTGCGAATTAAATACTAAATGAAAAATTTCTGTTTTTACACCGAATTTTTTTTAAATATTTTGAATAGTTTTTTATTTATCGTCTTTGATAAATTTTTAAATTGATTTTTTTAGTATTTAGGTTGTTGTTTATACTAATATATTTAGTCGGTATTAGGACAATGTAATTATTTATTAGGAACTGATCCACATTTTATATTTTCCCCAATGACTCGACTTTATTTTGAATCTTCATCATGGATCAACATTATTTTGTATATCGGAAAATCCTAATTATTACAGAATTTTGACTTTTTACTGTTGTTAAATACAATTATGAACTATAATTCATAGTTTTCTATAATTGTGACTTTTTTCTCTTTGTTTTTCTACTATTATTTCTATATCTCGTGAAAGAGATGGGAAATCACGTATTGCTTGAAGATTTTTTCATATAATAATCGTTTTCGCACTATATACCAATTGTACTTAAGGCTCATCAGCTAGACTTGTACATTTGGCTGTCCAGGAACGATATTTTATTATTATATTTTATTAAGCATACTTAAGAATGAAGAGTTCTAATTTGTCTATATTCAATCCATCTAGAATTTTACTTCTGCGAATTAAATACTAAATGAAAAATTTCTGTTTTTACACCGAATTTTTTTAAATATTTTGAATAGTTTTTTATTTAGCGTCCTTGATAAATTTTTAAATTGATTTTTTTAGTATTTGGGTTGTTGTTTATACTATTATATTTAGTCGGTATTAGGACAATGTAATTATTTATTAGGAACTGATCCACATTTTATATTTTCCCCAATGATTCGACTTTATTTTGAATCTTCATCATGGATCAACATTATTTTGTATATCGGAAAATCCTAATTATTACAGAATTTTGACTTTTTACTGTTGTTAAATACAATTATGAACTATAATTAATGGTTTTCTATAATTGTGACTTTTTTCTCTTTGTTTTTCTACTATTATTTCTATATCTCGTGAAAGAGATGGGAAATCACGTATTGCTTGAAGATTTTTTCATATAATAATCGTTTTCGCACTATATACCAATTGTACTTAAGGCTCATCAGCTGGACTTGTACATTTGGCTGTCCAGGAACGATATTTTATTAAGCATACTTAAGAATAAAGAGTTCTAATTTTTCTATATTCAATCCATCTAGAATTTTACTTCTGCGAATTAAATACTAAATGAAAAATTTCTGTTTTTACACCGATTTTTTAAAAATATTTTGAATAGTTTTTTATTTATCGTCTTTGATAAATTTTTAAATTGATTTTTTTAGTATTTAGGTTGTTGTTTATACTAATATATTTAGTCGGTATTAGGACAATGTAATTATTTATTAGGAACTGATCCACATTTTATATTTTCCCCAATGACTCGACTTTATTTTGAATCTTCATCATGGATCAACATTATTTTGTATATCGGAAAATCCTAATTATTACAGAATTTTGACTTTTTACTGTTGTTAAATACAATTATGAACTATAATTCATAGTTTTCTATAATTGTGACTTTTTTTCTCTTTGTTTTTCTACTATTATTTCTATATCTCGTGAAAGAGATGGGAAATCACGTATTGCTTGAAGATTTTTTCATATAATAATCGTTTTCGCACTATATACCAATTGTACTTAAGGCTCATCAGCTGGACTTGTACATTTGGCTGTCCAGGAACGATATTTTATTATTATATTTCATTAAGCATACTTAAGAATGAAGAGTTCTAATTTGTCTATATTCAATCCATCTAGAATTTTACTTCTGCGAATTAAATACTAAATGAAAAATTTCTGTTTTTACACCGAATTTTTTTTAAATATTTTGAATAGTTTTTTATTTATCGTCTTTGATAAATTTTTAAATTGATTTTTTTAGTATTTAGGTTGTTGTTTATACTAATATATTTAGTCGGTATTAGGACAATGTAATTATTTATTAGGAACTGATCCACATTTTATATTTTCCCCAATGACTCGACTTTATTTTGAATCTTCATCATGGATCAACATTATTTTGTATATCGGAAAATCCTAATTATTACAGAATTTTGACTTTTTACTGTTGTTAAATACAATTATGAACTATAATTCATAGTTTTCTATAATTGTGACTTTTTTTCTCTTTGTTTTTCTACTATTATTTCTATATCTCGTGAAAGAGATGGGAAATCACGTATTGCTTGAAGATTTTTTCATATAATAATCGTTTTCGCACTATATACCAATTGTACTTAAGGCTCATCAGCTGGACTTGTACATTTGGCTGTCCAGGAACGATATTTTATTATTATATTTCATTAAGCATACTTAAGAATGAAGAGTTCTAATTTGTCTATATTCAATCCATCTAGAATTTTACTTCTGCGAATTAAATACTAAATGAAAAATTTCTGTTTTTACACCGAATTTTTTTAAAATATTTTGAATAGTTTTTTATTTATCGTCTTTGATAAATTTTTAAATTGATTTTTTTAGTATTTAGGTTGTTGTTTATACTATTATATTTAGTCGCTATTAGGACAATGTAATTATTTATTAGGAACTGATCCACATTTTATATTTTCCCCAATGATTCGACTTTATTTTGAATCTTCATCATGGATCAACATTACTTTGTATATCTGAAAATCCTAATTATTACAGAATTTTGACTTTTACTGTTGTTAAATACAATTATGAACTATAATTCATAGTTTTCTATAAATGTGACTTTTTTCTCTTTGTTTTTCTACTATTATTTCTATATCTAGTGAAAGAGATGGGAAATCACGTATTGCCTGAAGATTTTTTCATATAATAATCGTTTTCGCACTATATACCAATTGTACTTAAGGCTCATCAGCTGGACTTGTACATTTCGCTGTCCAGGAACGATATTTTATTATTATATTTTATTAAGCATACTTAAGAATAAAGAGTTCTAATTTTTCTATATTCAATCCATCTAGAATTTTACTTCTGCGAATTAAATACTAAATGAAAGATTTCTGTTTTTACACCGAATTTTTTTAAATATTTTAAATAGTTTTTTATTTAGCGTCCTTGATAAATTTTTAAATTGATTTTTTTAGTATTTAGGATGTTGTTTATACTATTATATTTAGTCGGTATTAGGACAATGTAATTATTTATTAGGAACTGATCCACATTTTATATTTTCCCCAATGATTCGACTTTATTTTGAATCTTCATCATGGATCAACATTATTTTGTATTTCAGAAAATACTAATTATTACAGAATTTTGACTTTTTACTATTGTTAAATACAATTATAAACTATAATTCATAGTTTTCTATAATTGTGACTTTTTTCTCTTTGTTTTTCTACTATTATTTCTATATCTCGTGAAAGAGATGGGAAATCACGCATTGCTTGAAGATTTTTTCATATAATAATCGTTTTCGCACTATATACCAATTGTACTTAAGGCTCATCAGCTGGACTTGTACATTTGGCTGTCCAGGAACGATATTTTATTAAGCATACTTAAGAATGAAGAGTTCTAATTTTTCTATATTCAATCCATCTAGAATTTTACTTCTGCGAATTAAATACTAAATGAAAAATTTCTGTTTTTACACCGAATTTTTTTAAATATTTTGAATAGTTTTTTATTTAGCGTCCTTGATAAATTTTTAAATTGATTTTTTTAGTATTTAGGTTGTTGTTTATACTATTATATTTAGTCGGTATCAGGACAATGTAATTATTTATTAGGAACTGATCCACATTTTATATTTTCCCCAATGATTCGACTTTAGTTTGAATCTTCACCATGGATCAACATTATTTTGTATATCAGAAAATCCTAATTATTACAGAATTTTGACTTTTTACTGTTGTTAAATACAATTATGAACTATAATTCATAGTTTTCTATAATTGTGACTTTTTTTCTCTTTGTTTTTCTACTATTATTTCTATATCTCGTGAAAGAGATGGGAAATCACGTATTGCTTGAAGATTTTTTCATATAATAATCGTTTTCGCACTATATACCAATTGTACTTAAGGCTCATCAGCTGGACTTGTACATTTGGCAGCCCAGGAACGATATTTTATTATTATATTTTATTAAGCATACTTAAGAATGAGGAGTTCTAATTTGTCTATATTCAATCCATCTAGAATTTTAATTCTGCGAATTAAATACTAAATGAAAAATTTCTGTTTTTACACCGAATTTTTTTTAAATATTTTGAATAGTTTTTTATTTATCGTCTTTGATAAATTTTTAAATTGATTTTTTTAGTATTTAGGTTGTTGTTTATACTAATATATTTAGTCGGTATTAGGACAATGTAATTATTTATTAGGAACTGATCCACATTTTATATTTTCCCCAATGACTCGACTTTATTTTGAATCTTCATCATGGATCAACATTATTTTGTATATCGGAAAATCCTAATTATTACAGAATTTTGACTTTTTACTGTTGTTAAATACAATTATGAACTATAATTCATAGTTTTCTATAATTGTGACTTTTTTTCTCTTTGTTTTTCTACTATTATTTCTATATCTCGTGAAAGAGATGGGAAATCACGTATTGCTTGAAGATTTTTTCATATAATAATCGTTTTCGCACTATATACCAATTGTACTTAAGGCTCATCAGCTGGACTTGTACATTTGGCTGTCCAGGAACGATATTTTATTATTATATTTTATTAAGCATACTTAAGAATGAAGAGTTCTAATTTGTCTATATTCAATCCATCTAGAATTTTACTTCTGCGAATTAAATACTAAATGAAAAATTTCTGTTTTTACACCGAATTTTTTTTAAATATTTTGAATAGTTTTTTATTTATCGTCCTTGATAAATTTTTAAATTGATTTTTTTAGTATTTAGGTTGTCGTTTATACTATTATATTTAGTCGGTATTAAGACAATGTAATTATTTATTAGGAACTGATCCACATTTTATATTTTCCCCAATGATTCGACTTTATTTTGAATCTTTATCATGGATCAACATTATGTTGTATATCAGAAAATCCTAATTATTACAGAATTTTGACTTTTTACTGTTGTTAAATACAATTATGAACTATAATTCATAGTTTTCTATAATTGTGACTTTTTTTCTCTTTGTTTTTCTACTATTATTTCTATATCTCGTGAAAGAGATGGGAAATCACGTATTGCTTGAAGATTTTTTCATATAATAATCGTTTTCGCACTATATAACAATTGTACTTCAGGCTCATCAGCTGGACTTGTACATTTGGCTGTCCAGGAACGATATTTTATTATTATATTTTATTCAGCATACTTAAGAATGAAGAGTTCTAATTTTTCTATATTCAATCCATCTAGAATTTTACTTCTGCGAATTAAATACTAAATGAAAAATTTCTGTTTTTACACCGAATTTTTTTAAATATTTTGAATAGTTTTTTATTTAGCGTCCTTGATAAATTTTTAAATTGATTTTTTTAGTATTTGGGTTGTTGTTTATACTATTATATTTAGTCGGTATTAGGACAATGTAATTATTTATTAGGAACTGATCCACATTTTATATTTTCCCCAATGATTCGACTTTATTTTGAATCTTCATCATGGATCAACATTATTTTGTATATCGGAAAATCCTAATTATTACAGAATTTTGACTTTTTACTGTTGTTAAATACAATTATGAACTATAATTAATGGTTTTCTATAATTGTGACTTTTTTCTCTTTGTTTTTCTACTATTATTTCTATATCTCGTGAAAGAGATGGGAAATCACGTATTGCTTGAAGATTTTTTCATATAATAATCGTTTTCGCACTATATACCAATTGTACTTAAGGCTCATCAGCTGGACTTGTACATTTGGCTGTCCAGAAACGATATTTTATTAAGCATACTTAAGAATGAAGAGTTCTAATTTTTCTATATTCAATCCATCTAGAATTTTACTTCTGCGAATTAAATACTAAATGAAAAATTTCTGTTTTTACACCGATTTTTTTAAAATATTTTGAAAAGTTTTTTATTTATCGTCTTTGATAAATTTTTAAATTGATTTTTTTAGTATTTAGGTTGTTGTTTATACTAATATATTTAGTCGGTATTAGGACAATGTAATTATTTATTAGGAACTGATCCACATTTTATATTTTCCCCAATGACTCGACTTTATTTTGAATCTTCATCATGGATCAACATTATTTTGTATATCGGAAAATCCTAATTATTACAGAATTTTGACTTTTTACTGTTGTTAAATACAATTATGAACTATAATTCATAGTTTTCTATAATTGTGACTTTTTTTCTCTTTGTTTTTCTACTATTATTTCTATATCTCGTGAAAGAGATGGGAAATCACGTATTGCTTGAAGATTTTTTCATATAATAATCGTTTTCGCACTATATACCAATTGTACTTAAGGCTCATCAGCTGGACTTGTACATTTGGCTGTCCAGGAACGATATTTTATTATTATATTTCATTAAGCATACTTAAGAATGAAGAGTTCTAATTTGTCTATATTCAATCCATCTAGAATTTTACTTCTGCGAATTAAATACTAAATGAAAAATTTCTGTTTTTACACCGAATTTTTTTTAAATATTTTGAATAGTTTTTTATTTATCGTCTTTGATAAATTTTTAAATTGATTTTTTTAGTATTTAGGTAGTTGTTTATACTATTATATTTAGTCGCTATTAGGACAATGTAATTATTTATTAGGAACTGATCCACATTTTATATTTTCCCCAATGATTCGACTTTGTTTTGAATCTTCATCATGGATCAGCATTACTTTGTATATCTGAAAATCCTAATTATTACAGAATTTTGACTTTTTACTGTTGTTAAATACAATTATGAACTATAATTCATAGTTTTCTATAAATGTGACTTTTTTCTCTTTGTTTTTCTACTATTATTTCTATATCTAGTGAAAGAGATGGGAAATCACGTATTGCCTGAAGATTTTTTCATATAATAATCGTTTTCGCACTATATACCAATTGTACTTAAGGCTCATCAGCTGGACTTGTACATTTGGCTGTCCAGGAACGATATTTTATTATTATATTTTATTAAGCATACTTAAGAATAAAGAGTTCTAATTTTTCTATATTCAATCCATCTAGACTTTTACTTCTGCGAATTAAATACTAAATGAAAAATTTCTGTTTTTACACCGAATTTTTTTAAATATTTTAAATAGTTTTTTATTTAGCGTCCTTGATAAATTTTTAAATTGATTTTTTTAGTATTTAGGATGTTGTTTATACTATTATATTTAGTCGGTATTAGGACAATGTAATTATTTTTTAGGAACTGATCCACATTTTATATTTTCCCCAATGATTCGACTTTATTTTGAATCTTCACCATGGATCAACATTATTTTGTATATCAGAAAATCCTAATTATTACAGAATTTTGACTTTTTACTGTTGTTAAATACAATTATGAACTATAATTCATGGTTTCTATAATTGTGACTTTTTTCCTCTTTGTTTTTCTACTATTATTTCTATATCTCGTGAAAGAGATGGGAAATCACGTATTGCTTGAAGATTTTTTCATATAATAATCCTTTTCGCACTATATACCAATTGTACTTAAGGCTTATCAGCTGGACTTGTACATTTGGCTGTTCAGGAACGATATTTTATTAAGCATACTTAAGAATGAAGAGTTCTAATTTGTCTATATTCAATCCATCTAGAGTTTTACTTCTGCGAATTAAATACTAAATGAAAAATTTCTGTTTTTACACCGAATTTTTTTAAATATTTTGAATAGTTTTTTATTTATCGTCCTTCATAAATTTTTAAATTGATTTTTTTAGTATTTAGGTTGTTGTTTATACTAATATAGTTAGTCGGTATTAGGACAATGTAATTATTTATTAGGAACTGATCCACATTTTATATTTTCCCCAATGACTCGACTTTATTTTGAATCTTCATCATGGATCAACATTATTTTGTATATCGGAAAATCCTAATTATTACAGAATTTTGACTTTTTACTGTTGTTAAATACAATTATGAACTATAATGCATAGTTTTCTATAATTGTGACTTTTTTTCTCTTTGTTTTTCTACTATTATTTCTATATCTCGTGAAAGAGATGGGAAGTCACGTATTGCTTGAAGATTTTTTCATATAATAATCGTTTTCGCACTATATACCAATTGTACTTAAGGCTCATCAGCTGGACTTGTACATTTGGCTGTCCAGGAACGATATTTTATTATTATATTTTATTAAGCATACTTAAGAATGAAGAGTTCTAATTTGTCTATATTCAATCCATCTAGAATTTTACTTTTGCGAATTAAATACTAAATGAAAAATTTCTGTTTTTACACCGAATTTTTTTTAAATATTTTGAATAGTTTTTTATTTATCGTCCTTGATAAATTTTTAAATTGATTTTTTAAGTATTTAGGTTGTTGTTTATACTATTATATTTAGTCGGTATTAGGACAATGTAATTATTTATTAGGAACTGATCCACATTTTATATTTTCCACAATGATTCGACTTTATTTTGAATCTTCATCATGGATCAACATTATTTTGTATATCAGAAAATCCTAATTATTACAGAATTTTGACTTTTTACTGTTGTTAAATACAATTATGAACTATAATTCATAGTTTTCTATAAATGTGACTTTTTTCTCTTTGTTTTTCTACTATTATTTCTATATCTAGTGAAAGAGATGGGAAATCACGTATTGCCTGAAGATTTTTTCATATAATAATCGTTTTCGCACTATATACCAATTGTACTTAAGGCTCATCAGCTGGACTTGTACATTTGGCTGTCCAGGAACGATATTTTATTATTATATTTTATTAAGCATACTTAAGAATAAAGAGTTCTAATTTTTCTATATTCAATCCATCTAGAATTTTACTTCTGCGAATTAAATACTAAATGAAAAATTTCTGTTTTTACACCGAATTTTTTTAAATATTTTAAATAGTTTTTTATTTAGCGTCCTTGATAAATTTTTAAATTGATTTTTTTAGTATTTAGGATGTTGTTTATACTATTATATTTAGTCGGTATTAGGACAATGTAATTATTTATTAGGAACTGATCCACATTTTATATTTTCCCCAATGATTCGACTTTATTTTGAATCTTCATCATGGATCAACATTATTTTGTATTTCAGAAAATCCTAATTATTACAGAATTTTGACTTTTTACTATTGTTAAATACAATTATAAACTATAATTCATAGTTTTCTATAATTGTGACTTTTTTCTCTTTGTTTTTCTACTATTATTTCTATATCTCGTGAAAGAGATGGGAAATCACGCATTGCTTGAAGACTTTTTCATATAATAATCGTTTTCGCACTATATACCAATTGTACTTAAGGCTCATCAGCTGGACTTGTACATTTGGCTGTCCAGGAACGATATTTTATTAAGCATACTTAAGAATGAAGAGTTCTAATTTTTCTATA
The DNA here is from genome assembly GCA_963422695.1 of Xylophagus ater. Taxonomy (NCBI): domain Eukaryota; kingdom Metazoa; phylum Arthropoda; class Insecta; order Diptera; family Xylophagidae; genus Xylophagus; species Xylophagus ater. Next base: position 32,339,519 of record OY730483.1, read on the forward strand.
TTCAATCCATCTAGAGTTTTACTTCTGCGAATTAAATACTAAATGAAAAATTTCTGTTTTTACACCGAATTTTTTTAAATATTTTGAATAGTTTTTTATTTAGCGTCCTTGATAAATTTTTAAATTGATTTTTTTAGTATTTAGGTTGTTGTTTATACTATTATATTTAGTCGGTATCAGGACAATGTAATTATTTATTAGGAACTGATCCACATTTTATATTTTCCCCAATGATTCGACTTTATTTTGAATATTCACCATGGATCAACATTATTTTGTATATCAGAAAATCCTAATTATTACAGAATTTTGACTTTTTACTGTTGTTAAATACAATTATGAACTATAATTCATGGTTTCTATAATTGTGACTTTTTTCCTCTTTGTTTTTCTACTATTATTTCTATATCTCGTGAAAGAGATGGGAAATCACGTATTGCTTGAAGATTTTTTCATATAATAATCGTTTTCGCACTATATACCAATTGTACTTAAGGCTTATCAGCTGGACTTGTACATTTGGCTGTTCAGGAACGATATTTTATTAAGCATACTTAAGAATGAAGAGTTCTAATTTGTCTATATTCAATCCATCTAGAGTTTTACTTCTGCGAATTAAATACTAAATGAAAAATTTCTGTTTTTACACCGAATTTTTTTAAATATTTTGAATAGTTTTTTATTTATCGTCCTTCATAAATTTTTAAATTGATTTTTTTAGTATTTAGGTTGTTGTTTATACTAATATAGTTAGTCGGTATTACGACAATGTAATTATTTATTAGGAACTGATCCACATTTTATATTTTCCCCAATGACTCGACTTTATTTTGAATCTTCATCATGGATCAACATTATTTTGTATATCGGAAAATCCTAATTATTACAGAATTTTGACTTTTTACTGTTGTTAAATACAATTATGAACTATAATGCATAGTTTTCTAAAATTGTGACTTTTTTTCTCTTTGTTTTTCTACTATTATTTCTATATCTCGTGAAAGAGATGGGAAGTCACGTATTGCTTGAAGATTTTTTCATATAATAATCGTTTTCGCACTATATACCAATTGTACTTAAGGCTCATCAGCTGGACTTGTACATTTGGCTGTCCAGGAACGATATTTTATTATTATATTTTATTAAGCATACTTAAGAATGAAGAGTTCTAATTTGTCTATATTCAATCCATCTAGAATTTTACTTTTGCGAATTAAATACTAAATGAAAAATTTCTGTTTTTACACCGAATTTTTTTTAAATATTTTGAATAGTTTTTTATTTATCGTCTTTGATAAATTTTTAAATTGATTTTTTTAGTATTTAGGTTGTTGTTTATACTAATATATTTAGTCGGTATTAGGACAAAGTAATTATTTATTAGGAACTGATCCACATTTTATATTTTCCCCAATGACTCGACTTTATTTTGAATCTTCATCATGGATCAACATTATTTTGTATATCGGAAAATCCTAATTATTACAGAATTTTGACTTTTTACTGTTGTTAAATACAATTATGAACTATAATTCATAGTTTTCTATAATTGTGACTTTTTTTCTCTTTGTTTTTCTACTATTATTTCTATATCTCGTGAAAGAGATGGGAAATCACGTATTGCTTGAAGATTTTTTCATATAATAATCGTTTTCGCACTATATACCAATTGTACTTAAGGCTTATCAGCTGGACTTGTACATTTGGCTGTCCAGGAACGATATTTTATTATTATATTTTATTAAGCATACTTAAGAATGAAGAGTTCTAATTTGTCTATATTCAATCCATCTAGAATTTTACTTCTGCGAATTAAATACTAAATGAAAAATTTCTGTTTTTACACCGAATTTTTTTTAAATATTTTGAATAGTTTTTTATTTATCGTCCTTGATAAATTTTTAAATTGATTTTTTTAGTATTTAGGTTGTCGTTTATACTATTATATTTAGTCGGTATTAAGACAATGTAATTATTTATTAGGAACTGATCCACATTTTATATTTTCCCCAATGATTCGACTTTATTTTGAATCTTTATCATGGATCAACATTATGTTGTATATCAGAAAATCCTAATTATTACAGAATTTTGACTTTTTACTGTTGTTAAATACAATTATGAACTATAATTCATAGTTTTCTATAATTGTGACTTTTTTTCTCTTTGTTTTTCTACTATTATTTCTATATCTCGTGAAAGAGATGGGAAATCACGTATTGCTTGAAGATTTTTTCATATAATAATCGTTTTCGCACTATATAACAATTGTACTTCAGGCTCATCAGCTGGACTTGTACATTTGGCTGTCCAGGAACGATATTTTATTATTATATTTTATTCAGCATACTTAAGAATGAAGAGTTCTAATTTTTCTATATTCAATCCATCTAGAATTTTACTTCTGCGAATTAAATACTAAATGAAAAATTTCTGTTTTTACACCGAATTTTTTTAAATATTTTGAATAGTTTTTTATTTAGCGTCCTTGATAAATTTTTAAATTGATTTTTTTAGTATTTGGGTTGTTGTTTATACTATTATATTTAGTCGGTATTAGGACAATGTAATTATTTATTAGGAACTGATCCACATTTTATATTTTCCCCAATGATTCGACTTTATTTTGAATCTTCATCATGGATCAACATTATTTTGTATATCGGAAAATCCTAATTATTACAGAATTTTGACTTTTTACTGTTGTTAAATACAATTATGAACTATAATTAATGGTTTTCTATAATTGTGACTTTTTTCTCTTTGTTTTTCTACTATTATTTCTATATCTCGTGAAAGAGATGGGAAATCACGTATTGCTTGAAGATTTTTTCATATAATAATCGTTTTCGCACTATATACCAATTGTACTTAAGGCTCATCAGCTGGACTTGTACATTTGGCTGTCCAGAAACGATATTTTATTAAGCATACTTAAGAATGAAGAGTTCTAATTTTTCTATATTCAATCCATCTAGAATTTTACTTCTGCGAATTAAATACTAAATGAAAAATTTCTGTTTTTACACCGATTTTTTTAAAATATTTTGAAAAGTTTTTTATTTATCGTCTTTGATAAATTTTTAAATTGATTTTTTTAGTATTTAGGTTGTTGTTTATACTAATATATTTAGTCGGTATTAGGACAATGTAATTATTTATTAGGAACTGATCCACATTTTATATTTTCCCCAATGACTCGACTTTATTTTGAATCTTCATCATGGATCAACATTATTTTGTATATCGGAAAATCCTAATTATTACAGAATTTTGACTTTTTACTGTTGTTAAATACAATTATGAACTATAATTCATAGTTTTCTATAATTGTGACTTTTTTTCTCTTTGTTTTTCTACTATTATTTCTATATCTCGTGAAAGAGATGGGAAATCACGTATTGCTTGAAGATTTTTTCATATAATAATCGTTTTCGCACTATATACCAATTGTACTTAAGGCTCATCAGCTGGACTTGTACATTTGGCTGTCCAGGAACGATATTTTATTATTATATTTCATTAAGCATACTTAAGAATGAAGAGTTCTAATTTGTCTATATTCAATCCATCTAGAATTTTACTTCTGCGAATTAAATACTAAATGAAAAATTTCTGTTTTTACACCGAATTTTTTTTAAATATTTTGAATAGTTTTTTATTTATCGTCTTTGATAAATTTTTAAATTGATTTTTTTAGTATTTAGGTAGTTGTTTATACTATTATATTTAGTCGCTATTAGGACAATGTAATTATTTATTAGGAACTGATCCACATTTTATATTTTCCCCAATGATTCGACTTTATTTTGAATCTTCATCATGGATCAGCATTACTTTGTATATCTGAAAATCCTAATTATTACAGAATTTTGACTTTTTACTGTTGTTAAATACAATTATGAACTATAATTCATAGTTTTCTATAAATGTGACTTTTTTCTCTTTGTTTTTCTACTATTATTTCTATATCTAGTGAAAGAGATGGGAAATCACGTATTGCCTGAAGATTTTTTCATATAATAATCGTTTTCGCACTATATACCAATTGTACTTAAGGCTCATCAGCTGGACTTGTACATTTGGCTGTCCAGGAACGATATTTTATTATTATATTTTATTAAGCATACTTAAGAATAAAGAGTTCTAATTTTTCTATATTCAATCCATCTAGACTTTTACTTCTGCGAATTAAATACTAAATGAAAAATTTCTGTTTTTACACCGAATTTTTTTAAATATTTTAAATAGTTTTTTATTTAGCGTCCTTGATAAATTTTTAAATTGATTTTTTTAGTATTTAGGATGTTGTTTATACTATTATATTTAGTCGGTATTAGGACAATGTAATTATTTATTAGGAACTGATCCACATTTTATATTTTCCCCAATGATTCGACTTTATTTTGAATCTTCATCATGGATCAACATTATTTTGTATTTCAGAAAATCCTAATTATTACAGAATTTTGACTTTTTACTATTGTTAAATACAATTATAAACTATAATTCATAGTTTTCTATAATTGTGACTTTTTTCTCTTTGTTTTTCTACTATTATTTCTATATCTCGTGAAAGAGATGGGAAATCACGCATTGCTTGAAGATTTTTTCATATAATAATCGTTTTCGCACTATATACCAATTGTACTTAAGGCTCATCAGCTGGACTTGTACATTTGGCTGTCCAGGAACGATATTTTATTAAGCATACTTAAGAATGAAGAGTTCTAATTTTTCTATATTCAATCCATCTAGAATTTTACTTCTGCGAATTAAATACTAAATGAAAAATTTCTGTTTTTACACCGAATTTTTTTAAATATTTTGAATAGTTTTTTATTTAGCGTCCTTGATAAATTTTTAAATTGATTTTTTTAGTATTTAGGTTGTTGTTTATACTATTATATTTAGTCGGTATCAGGACAATGTAATTATTTATTAGGAACTGATCCACATTTTATATTTTCCCCAATGATTCGACTTTATTTTGAATCTTCACCATGAATCAACATTATTTTGTATATCAGAAAATCCTAATTATTACAGAATTTTGACTTTTTACTGTTGTTAAATACAATTATGAACTATAATTCATGGTTTCTATAATTGTGACTTTTTTCCTCTTTGTTTTTCTACTATTATTTCTATATCTCGTGAAAGAGATGGGAAAAGACGTATTGCTTGAAGATTTTTTCATATAATAATCGTTTTCGCACTATATACCAATTGTACTTAAGGCTTATCAGCTGGACTTGTACATTTGGCTGTTCAGGAATGATATTTTATTAAGCATACTTAAGAATGAAGAGTTCTAATTTGTCTATATTCAATCCATCTAGAGTTTTACTTCTGCGAATTAAATACTAAATGAAAAATTTCTGTTTTTACACCGAATTTTTTTAAATATTTTGAATAGTTTTTTATTTATCGTCCTTCATAAATTTTTAAATTGATTTTTTTAGTATTTAGGTTGTTGTTTATACTAATATAGTTAGTCGGTATTAGGACAATGTAATTATTTATTAGGAACTGATCCACATTTTATATTTTCCCCAATGACTCGACTTTATTTTGAATCTTCATCATGGATCAACATTATTTTGTATATCGGAAAATCCTAATTATTACAGAATTTTGACTTTTTACTGTTGTTAAATACAATTATGAACTATAATGCATAGTTTTCTATAATTGTGACTTTTTTTCTCTTTGTTTTTCTACTATTATTTCTATATCTCGTGAAAGAGATGGGAAGTCACGTATTGCTTGAAGATTTTTTCATATAATAATCGTTTTCGCACTATATACCAATTGTACTTAAGGCTCATCAGCTGGACTTGTACATTTGGCTGTCCAGGAACGATATTTTATTATTATATTTTATTAAGCATACTTAAGAATGAAGAGTTCTAATTTGTCTATATTCAATCCATCTAGAATTTTACTTTTGCGAATTAAATACTAAATGAAAAATTTCTGTTTTTACACCGAATTTTTTTTAAATATTTTGAATAGTTTTTTATTTATCGTCCTTGATAAATTTTTAAATTGATTTTTTAAGTATTTAGGTTGTTGTTTATACTATTATATTTAGTCGGTATTAGGACAATGTAATTATTTATTAGGAACTGATCCACATTTTATATTTTCCACAATGATTCGACTTTATTTTGAATCTTCATCATGGATCAACATTATTTTGTATATCAGAAAATCCTAATTATTACAGAATTTTGACTTTTTACTGTTGTTAAATACAATTATGAACTATAATTCATAGTTTTCTATAAATGTGACTTTTTTCTCTTTGTTTTTCTACTATTATTTCTATATCTAGTGAAAGAGATGGGAAATCACGTATTGCCTGAAGATTTTTTCATATAATAATCGTTTTCGCACTATATACCAATTGTACTTAAGGCTCATCAGCTGGACTTGTACATTTGGCTGTCCAGGAACGATATTTTATTATTATATTTTATTAAGCATACTTAAGAATAAAGAGTTCTAATTTTTCTATATTCAATCCATCTAGAATTTTACTTCTGCGAATTAAATACTAAATGAAAAATTTCTGTTTTTACACCGAATTTTTTTAAATATTTTAAATAGTTTTTTATTTAGCGTCCTTGATAAATTTTTAAATTGATTTTTTTAGTATTTAGGATGTTGTTTATACTATTATATTTAGTCGGTATTAGGACAATGTAATTATTTATTAGGAACTGATCCACATTTTATATTTTCCCCAATGATTCGACTTTATTTTGAATCTTCATCATGGATCAACATTATTTTGTATTTCAGAAAATCCTAATTATTACAGAATTTTGACTTTTTACTATTGTTAAATACAATTATAAACTATAATTCATAGTTTTCTATAATTGTGACTTTTTTCTCTTTGTTTTTCTACTATTATTTCTATATCTCGTGAAAGAGATGGGAAATCACGCATTGCTTGAAGACTTTTTCATATAATAATCGTTTTCGCACTATATACCAATTGTACTTAAGGCTCATCAGCTGGACTTGTACATTTGGCTGTCCAGGAACGATATTTTATTAAGCATACTTAAGAATGAAGAGTTCTAATTTTTCTATATTCAATCCATCTAGAGTTTTACTTCTGCGAATTAAATACTAAATGAAAAATTTCTGTTTTTACACCGAATTTTTTTAAATATTTTGAATAGTTTTTTATTTAGCGTCCTTGATAAATTTTTAAATTGATTTTTTTAGTATTTAGGTTGTTGTTTATACTATTATATTTAGTCGGTATCAGGACAATGTAATTATTTATTAGGAACTGATCCACATTTTATATTTTCCCCAATGATTCGACTTTATTTTGAATCTTCACCATGGATCAACATTATTTTGTATATCAGAAAATCCTAATTATTACAGAATTTTGACTTTTTACTGTTGTTAAATACAATTATGAACTATAATTCATGGTTTCTATAATTGTGACTTTTTTCCTCTTTGTTTTTCTACTATTATTTCTATATCTCGTGAAAGAGATGGGAAATCACGTATTGCTTGAAGATTTTTTCATATAATAATCGTTTTCGCACTATATACCAATTGTACTTAAGGCTTATCAGCTGGACTTGTACATTTGGCTGTTCAGGAACGATATTTTATTAAGCATACTTAAGAATGAAGAGTTCTAATTTGTCTATATTCAATCCATCTAGAGTTTTACTTCTGCGAATTAAATACTAAATGAAAAATTTCTGTTTTTACACCGAATTTTTTTAAATATTTTGAATAGTTTTTTATTTATCGTCCTTCATAAATTTTTAAATTGATTTTTTTAGTATTTAGGTTGTTGTTTATACTAATATAGTTAGTCGGTATTAGGACAATGTAATTATTTATTAGGAACTGATCCACATTTTATATTTTCCCCAATGACTCGACTTTATTTTGAATCTTCATCATGGATCAACATTATTTTGTATATCGGAAAATCCTAATTATTACAGAATTTTGACTTTTTACTGTTGTTAAATACAATTATGAACTATAATGCATAGTTTTCTAAAATTGTGACTTTTTTTCTCTTTGTTTTTCTACTATTATTTCTATATCTCGTGAAAGAGATGGGAAGTCACGTATTGCTTGAAGATTTTTTCATATAATAATCGTTTTCGCACTATATACCAATTGTACTTAAGGCTCATCAGCTGGACTTGTACATTTGGCTGTCCAGGAACGATATTTTATTATTATATTTTATTAAGCATACTTAAGAATGAAGAGTTCTAATTTGTCTATATTCAATCCATCTAGAATTTTACTTTTGCGAATTAAATACTAAATGAAAAATTTCTGTTTTTACACCGAATTTTTTTTAAATATTTTGAATAGTTTTTTATTTATCGTCCTTGATAAATTTTTAAATTGATTTTTTAAGTATTTAGGTTGTTGTTTATACTATTATATTTAGTCGGTATTAGGACAATGTAATTATTTATTAGGAACTGATCCACATTTTATATTTTCCACAATGATTCGACTTTATTTTGAATCTTCATCATGGATCAACATTATTTTGTATATCAGAAAATCCTAATTATTACAGAATTTTGACTTTTTACTGTTGTTAAATACAATTATGAACTATAATGCATAGTTTTCTATAATTGTGACTTTTTTTCTCCTTGTTTTTCTACTATTATTTCTATATCTCGTGAAAGAGATGGGAAGTCACGTATTGCTTGAAGATTTTTTCATATAATAATCGTTTTCGCACTATATACCAATTGTACTTAAGGCTCATCAGCTGGACTTGTACATTTGGCTGTCCAGGAACGATATTTTATTATTATATTTTATTAAGCATACTTAAGAATGAAGAGTTCTAATTTGTCTATATTCAATCCATCTAGAATTTTACTTTTGCGAATTAAATACTAAATGAAAAATTTCTGTTTTTACACCGAATTTTTTTTAAATATTTTGAATAGTTTTTTATTTATCGTCCTTGATAAATTTTTAAATTGATTTTTTAAGTATTTAGGTTGTTGTTTATACTATTATATTTAGTCGGTATTAGGACAATGTAATTATTTATTAGGAACTGATCCACATTTTATATTTTCCACAATGATTCGACTTTATTTTGAATCTTCATCATGGATCAACATTATTTTGTATATCAGAAAATCCTAATTATTACAGAATTTTGACTTTTTACTGTTGTTAAATACAATTATGAACTATAATTCATGGTTTTCTATAATTGTGACTTTTTTTCTCTTTGTTTTTCTACTATTATTTCTATATCTCGTGAAAGAGATGTGAATTCACGTATTGCTTGAAGATTTTTTCATATAATAATCGTTTTCGCACTATATACCAATTGTACTTAAGGCTCATCAGCTGGACTTGTACATTTGGCTGTCCAGGAACGATATTTTATTAAGCATACTTAAGAATGAAGAGTTCTAATTTGTCTATATTCAATCCATCTAGAGTTTTACTTCTGCGAATTAAATACTAAATGAAAAATTTCTGTTTTTACACCGAATTTTTTTAAAATATTTTGAATAGTTTTTTATTTATCGTCCTTGATAAATTTTTAAATTGATTTTTTTAGTATTTAGGTTGTTGTTTATACTATTATATTTAGTCGGTATTAGGACAATGTAATTATTTATTAGGAACTGATCCACATTTTATATTTTCCCCAATGACTCGACTTTATTTTGAATCTTCATCATGGATCAACATTATTTTGTATATCGGAAAATCCTAATTATTACAGAATTTTGACTTTTTACTGTTGTTAAATACAATTATGAACTATAATGCATAGTTTTCTATAATTGTGACTTTTTTTCTCTTTGTTTTTCTACTATTATTTCTATATCTCGTGAAAGAGATGGGAAATCACGTATTGCTTGAAGATTTTTTCATATAATAATCGTTTTCGCACAATATACCAATTGCACTTAAGGCTCATCAGCTGGACTTGTACATTTGGCTGTCCAGGAACGATATTTTATTATTATATTTTATTCAGCATACTTAAGAATAAAGAGTTCTAATTTTTCTATATTCAATCCATCTAGAATTTTACTTCTGCGAATTAAATACTAAATGTAAAATTTCTGTTTTTACACCGAATTTTTTTAAATATTTTGAATAGTTTTTTATTTATCGTCCTTGATACATTTTTAAATTGATCTTTTAAGTATTTAGGTTGTTGTTTATACTATTATATTTAGTCGGTATTAGGACAATGTAATTATTTATTAGGAACTGATCCACATTTTATATTTTCTCCAATGATTCGACTTTATTTTGAATCTTCATCATGGGTCAACATTATTTTGTATATCAGAAAATCCTAATTATTACAGAATTTTGACTTTTTACTGTTGTTAAATACAATTATGTACTATAATTCATTGTTTTCTATAATTGTGACTTTTTTCCTCTTTGTTTTACTACTATTATTTCTATATCTCGTGAAAGAGATGGGAAATCACGTATTGCTTGAAGATGTTTTCATATAATAATCGTTTTCGCACTATATACCAATTGTACTTAAGGCTTATCAGCTGGACTTGTACATTTGGCTGTTCAGGAACGATATTTTATTAAGCATACTTAAGAATGAAGAGTTCTAATTTGTCTATATTCAATCCATCTAGAGTTTTACTTCTGCGAATTAAATACTAAATGAAAAATTTCTGTTTTTACACCGAATTTTTTTTAAATATTTTGAATAGTTTTTTATTTATCGTCCTTGATAAATTTTTAAATTGATTTTTTTAGTATTTGGGTTGTTGTTTATACTAATATAGTTAGTCGGTATTAGGACAATGTAATTATTTATTAGGAACTGATCCACATTTTATATTTTCCCCAATGATTCGACTTTATTTTGAATCTTCATCATGGATCAACATTATTTTGTATATCGGAAAATCCTAATTATTACAGAATTTTGACTTTTTACTGTTGTTAAATACAATTATGAACTATAATGCATAGTTTTCTATAATTGTGACTTTTTTTTCTCTTTGTTTTTCTACTATTATTTCTATATCTCGTGAAAGAGATGGGAAATCACGTATTGCTTGAAGATTTTTTCATATAATAATCGTTTTCGCACTATATACCAATTGTACTTAAGGCTCATCAGCTGGACTTGTACATTTGGCTGTCCAGGAACGATATTTTATTATTATATTTTATTAAGCATACTTAAGAATGAAGAGTTCTAATTTGTCTATATTCAATCCATCTAGAATTTTACTTCTGCGAATTAAATACTAAATGAAAAATTTCTGTTTTTACACCGAATTTTTTTTAAATATTTCGAATAGTTTTTTATTTATCGTCCTTGATAAATTTTTAAATTGATTTTTTTAGTATTTATGTTGTTGTTTATACTATTATATTTAGTCGGTATTAGGACAATGTAATTATTTATTAGGAACTGATCCACATTTTATATTTTCCCCAAAGACTCGACTTTATTTTGAATCTTCATCATGGATCAACATTATTTTGTATATCGGAAAATCCTAATTATTACAGAATTTTGACTTTTTACTGTTGTTAAATACAATTATGAACTATAATGCATAGTTTTCTATAATTGTGACTTTTTTTCTCTTTGTTTTTCTACTATTATTTCTATATCTCGTGAAAGAGATGGGAAATCACGTATTGCTTGAAGATTTTTTCATATAATAATCGTTTTCGCACTATATACCAATTGTACTTAAGGCTCATCAGCTGGACTTGTACATTTGGCTGTCCAGGAACGATATTTTATTATTATATTTTATTAAGCATACTTAAGAATGAAGAGTTTTAATTTGTCTATATTCAATCCATCTAGAATTTTACTTCTGCGAATTAAATACTAAATGAAAAATTTCTGTTTTTACACCGAATTTTTTTAAATATTTTGAATAGTTTTTTATTTATCGTCTTTGATAAATTTTTAAATTGATTTTTTTAGTATTTAGGTTGTCGTTTATACTATTATATTTAGTCGGTATTAAGACAATGTAATTATTTATTCGGAACTGATCCACATTTTATATTTTCCCCAATGATTCGACTTTATTTTGAATCTTTATCATGGATCAACATTATTTTGTATATCAGAAAATCCTAATTATTACAGAATTTTGACTTTTTACTGTTGTTAAATACAATTATGAACTATAATTCATAGTTCTCTATAATTGTGACTTTTTTTCTCTTTGTTTTTCTACTATTATTTCTATATCTCGTGAAAGAGATGGGAAATCACGTATTGCTTGAAGATTTTTTCATATAATAATCGTTTTCGCACTATATACCAATTGTACTTCAGGCTCATCAGCTGGACTTGTACATTTGGCTGTCCAGGAACGATATTTTATTATTATATTTTATTCAGCATACTTAAGAATGAAGAGTTCTAATTTTTCTATATTCAATCCATCTAGAATTTTACTTCTGCGAATTAAATACTAAATGAAAAATTTCTGTTTTTACACCGAATTTTTTTAAATATTTTGAATAGTTTTTTATTTAGCGTCCTTGATAAATTTTTAAATTGATTTTTTTAGTATTTGGGTTGTTGTTTATACTATTATATTTAGTCGGTATTAGGACAATGTAATTATTTATTAGGAACTGATCCACATTTTATATTTTCCCCAATGATTCGACTTTATTTTGAATCTTCATCATGGATCAACATTATTTTGTATATCGGAAAATCCTAATTATTACAGAATTTTGACTTTTTACTGTTGTTAAATACAATTATGAACTATAATTAATGGTTTTCTATAATTGTGACTTTTTTTCTCTTTGTTTTTCTACTATTATTTCTATATCTCGTGAAAGAGATGGGAAATCACGTATTGCTTGAAGATTTTATCATATAATAATCGTTTTCGCACTATATACCAATTGTACTTAAGGCTCATCAGCTGGACTTGTACATTTGGCTGTCCAGGAACGATATTTTATTAAGCATACTTAAGAATGAAGAGTTCTAATTTTTCTATATTCAATCCATCTAGAATTTTACTTCTGCGAATTAAATACTAAATGAAAAATTTCTGTTTTTACACCGATTTTTTTAAAATATTTTGAATAGTTTTTTATTTATCGTCTTTGATAAATTTTTAAATTGATTTTTTTAGTATTTAGGTTGTTGTTTATACTAATATATTTAGTCGGTATTAGGACAATGTAATTATTTATTAGGAACTGATCCACATTTTATATTTTCCCCAATGACTCGACTTTATTTTGAATCTTCATCATGGATCAACATTATTTTGTATATCGGAAAATCCTAATTATTACAGAATTTTGACTTTTTACTGTTGTTAAATACAATTATGAACTATAATTCATAGTTTTCTATAATTGTGACTTTTTTTCTCTTTGTTTTTCTACTATTATTTCTATATCTCGTGAAAGAGATGGGAAATCACGTATTGCTTGAAGATTTTTTCATATAATAATCGTTTTCGCACTATATACCAATTGTACTTAAGGCTCATCAGCCGGACTTGTACATTTGGCTGTCCAGGAACGATATTTTATTATTATATTTCATTAAGCATACTTAAGAATGAAGAGTTCTAATTTGTCTATATTCAATCCATCTAAAATTTTACTTCTGCGAATTAAATACTAAATGAAAAATTTCTGTTTTTACACCGAATTTTTTTTAAATATTTTGAATAGTTTTTTATTTATCGTCTTTGATAAATTTTTAAATTGATTTTTTTAGTATTTAGGTTGTTGTTTATACTATTATATTTAGTCGCTATTAGGACAATGTAATTATTTATTAGGAACTGATCCACATTTTATATTTTCCCCAATGATTCGACTTTATTTTGAATCTTCATCATGGATCAACATTACTTTGTATATCTGAAAATCCTAATTATTACAGAATTTTGACTTTTTACTGTTGTTAAATACAATTATGAACTATAATTCATAGTTTTCTATAAATGTGACTTTTTTCTCTTTGTTTTTCTACTATTATTTCTATATCTAGTGAAAGAGATGGGAAATCACGTATTGCCTGAAGATATTTTCATATAATAATCGTTTTCGCACTATATACCAATTGTACTTAAGGCTCATCAGCTGGACTTGTACATTTGGCTGTCCAGGAACGATATTTTATTATTATATTTTATTAAGCATACTTAAGAATAAAGAGTTCTAATTTTTCTATATTCAATCCATCTAGAATTTTACTTCTGCGAATTAAATACTAAATGAAAAATTTCTGTTTTTACACCGAATTTTTTTAAATATTTTAAATAGTTTTTTATTTAGCGTCCTTGATAAATTTTTAAATTGATTTTTTTAGTATTTAGGATGTTGTTTATACTATTATATTTAGTCGGTATTGGGACAATGTAATTATTTATTAGGAGCTGATCCACATTTTATATTTTCCCCAATGATTCGACTTTATTTTGAATCTTCATCATGGATCAACATTACTTTGTATTTCAGAAAATCCTAATTATTACAGAATTTTGACTTTTTACTATTGTTAAATACAATTATAAACTATAATTCATAGTTTTCTATAATTGTGACTTTTTTCTCTTTGTTTTTCTACTATTATTTCTATATCTCGTGAAAGAGATGGGAAATCACGTATTGCTTGAAGATTTTTTCATATAATAATCGTTTTCGCACTATATACCAATTGTACTTAAGGCTCATCAGCTGGACTTGTACATTTGGCTGTCCAGGAACGATATTTTATTAAGCATACTTAAGAATGAAGAGTTCTAATTTTTCTATATTCAATCCATCTAGAATTTTACTTCTGCGAATTAAATACTAAATGAAAAATTTCTGTTTATACACCGAATTTTTTTAAATATTTTGAATAGTTTTTTATTTAGCGTCCTTGATAAATTTTTAAATTGATTTTTTTAGTATTTAGGTTGTTGTTTATACTATTATATTTAGTCGGTATCAGGACAATGTAATTATTTATTAGGAACTGATCCACATTTTATATTTTCCCCAATGATTCGACTTTATTTTGAATCTTCACCATGGATCAACATTATTTTGTATATCAGAAAATCCTAATTATTACAGAATTTTGACTTTTTACTGTTGTTAAATACAATTATGAACTATAATTCATGGTTTCTATAATTGTGACTTTTTTCCTTTTTGTTTTACTACTATTATTTCTATATCTCGTGAAAGAGATGGGAAATCACGTATTGCTTGAAGATGTTTTCATATAATAATCCTTTTCGCACTATATACCAATTGTACTTAAGGCTTACCAGCTGGACTTGTACATTTGGCTGTTCAGGAACGATATTTTATTAAGCATACTTAAGAATGAAGAGTTCTAATTTGTCTATATTCAATCCATCTAGAGTTTTACTTCTGCGAATTAAATACTAAATGAAAAATTTCTGTTTTTACACCGAATTTTTTTTAAATATTTTGAATAGTTTTTTATTTATCGTCCTTCATAAATTTTTAAATTGATTTTTTTAGTATTTGGGTTGTTGTTTATACTAATATAGTTAGTCGGTATTAGGACAATGTAATTATTTATTAGGAACTGATCCACATTTTATATTTTCCCCAATGACTCGACTTTATTTTGAATCTTCATCATGGATCAACATTATTTTGTATATCGGAAAATCCTAATTATTACAGAATTTTGACTTTTTACTGTTGTTAAATACAATTATGAACTATAATGCATAGTTTTCTATAATTGTGACTTTTTTTCTCTTTGTTTTTCTACTATTATTTCTATATCTCGTGAAAGAGATGGGAAGTCACGTATTGCTTGAAGATTTTTTCATATAATAATCGTTTTCGCACTATATACCAATTGTACTTAAGGCTCATCAGCTGGACTTGTACATTTGGCTGTCCAGGAACGATATTTTATTATTATATTTTATTAAGCATACTTAAGAATGAAGAGTTCTAATTTGTCTATATTCAATCCATCTAGAGTTTTACTTCTGCGAATTAAATACTAAATGAAAAATTTCTGTTTTTACACCGAATTTTTTTTAAATATTTTGAATAGTTTTTTATTTATCGTCCTTCATAAATTTTTAAATTGATTTTTTTAGTATTTGGGTTGTTGTTTATACTAATATAGTTAGTCGGTATTAGGACAATGTAATTATTTATTAGGAACTGATCCACATTTTATATTTTCCACAATGATTCGACTTTATTTTGAATCTTCATCATGGATCAACATTATTTTGTATATCAGAAAATCCTAATTATTACAGAATTTTGACTTTTTACTGTTGTTAAATACAATTATGAACTATAATTCATGGTTTTCTATAATTGTGACTTTTTTTCTCTTTGTTTTTCTACTATTATTTCTATATCTCGTGAAAGAGATGGGAATTCACGTATTGCTTGAAGATTTTTTCTTATAATAATCGTTTTCGCACTATATACCAATTGTACTTAAGGCTCATCAGCTGGACTTGTACATTTGGCTGTCCAGGAACGATATTTTATTAAGCATACTTAAGAATGAAGAGTTCTAATTTTTCTATATTCAATCCATCTAGAATTTTACTTCTGCGAATTAAATACTAAATGAAAAATTTCTGTTTTTACACCGATTTTTTTAAAATATTTTGAATAGTTTTTTATTTAGCGTCCTTGATAAATTTTTAAATTGATTTTTTTAGTATTTAGGTTGTTGTTTGTACTATTATATTTAGTCGGTATTAGGACAATGTAATTATTTATTAGGAACTGATCCACATTTTATATTTTCCCCAATGATTCGACTTTATTTTGAATCTTCATCATGGATCAACATTATTTTGTATAATCAGAAAATCCTATTTATTACAGAATTTTGACTTTTTACTGTTGTTAAATATAATTATGAACTATAATTCATGGTTTTCTATTATTGTGACTCTTTCTCTCTTTGTTTTTCTACTATTATTTCTATATCTCGTGAAAGAGATGGGAAATCACGTATTGCTTGAAGATTTTTTCATATAATAATCGTTTTCGCTCTATATACCAATTGTACTTAAGGCTCATCAGCTGGACTTGTACATTTGGCTGTCCAGGAACGATATTTTATTATTATATTTTATTCAGCATACTTAAGAATAAAGAGTTCTAATTTTTCTATATTCAATCCATCTAGAATTTTACTTCTGCGAATTAAATACTAAATGTAAAATTTCTGTTTTTACACCGAATTTTTTTAAATATTTTGAATAGTTTTTTATTTATCGTCCTTGATACATTTTTAAATTGATCTTTTAAGTATTTAGGTTGTTGTTTATACTATTATATTTAGTCGGTATTAGGACAATGTAATTATTTATTAGGAACTGATCCACATTTTATATTTTCTCCAATGATTCGACTTTATTTTGAATCTTCATCATGGATCAACATTATTTTGTATATCAGAAAATCCTAATTATTACAGAATTTTGACTTTTTACTGTTGTTAAATACAATTATGTACTATAATTCATAGTTTTCTATAATTGTGACTTTTTTCCTCTTTGTTTTACTACTATTATTTCTATATCTCGTGAAAGAGATGGGAAATCACGTATTGCTTGAAGATGTTTTCATATAATAATCGTTTTCGCACTATATACCAACTGTACTTAAGGCTTATCAGCTGGACTTGTACATTTGGCTGTTCAGGAACGATATTTTATTAAGCATACTTAAGAATGAAGAGTTCTAGTTTGTCTATATTCAATCCATCTAGAGTTTTACTTCTGCGAATTAAATACTAAATGAAAAATTTCTGTTTTTACACCGAATTTTTTTTAAATATTTTGAATAGTTTTTTATTTATCGTCCTTGATAAATTTTTAAATTGATTTTTTTAGTATTTGGGTTGTTGTTTATACTAATATAGTTAGTCGGTATTAGGACAATGTAATTATTTATTAGGAACTGATCCACATTTTATATTTTCCCCAATGATTCGACTTTATTTTGAATCTTCATCATGGATCAACATTATTTTGTATATCGGAAAATCCTAATTATTACAGAATTTTGACTTTTTACTGTTGTTAAATACAATTATGAACTATAATGCATAGTTTTCTATAATTGTGACTTTTTTTCTCTTTGTTTTTCTACTATTATTTCTATATCTCGTGAAAGAGATGGGAAATCACGTATTGCTTGAAGATTTTTTCATATAATAATCGTTTTCGCTCTATATACCAATTGTACTTAAGGCTCATCAGCTGGACTTGTACATTTGGCTGTCCAGGAACGATATTTTATTATTATATTTTATTCAGCATACTTAAGAATAAAGAGTTCTAATTTTTCTATATTCAATCCATCTAGAATTTTACTTCTGCGAATTAACTACTAAATGAAAAATTTTTGTTTTTACACCGAATTTTTTTTAAATATTTTGAATAGTTTTTTATTTAGCGTCCTTGATAAATTTTTAAATTGATTTTTTTAGTATTTAGGTTGTTGTTTATACTATTATATTTAGTCGGTATCAGGACAATGTAATTTTTTATTAGGAACTGATCCACATTTTATATTTTCCCCAATGATTCGACTTTATTTTGAATCTTCACCATGGATCAACATTATTTTGTATATCAGAAAATCCTAATTATTACAGAATTTTGACTTTTTACTGTTGTTAAATACAATTATGAACTATAATTCATGGTTTTCTATAATTGTGACTTTTTTTCTCTTTGTTTTTCTACTATTATTTGTATATCTCGTGAAAGAGATGGGAAATCACGTATTGCTTGAAGATTTTTTCATATAATAATCGTTTTCGCTCTATATACCAATTGTACTTAAGGCTAATCAGCTGGACTTGTACATTTGGCTGCCCAGGAACGATATTTTATTATTATATTTTATTAAGCATACTTAAGAATAAAGAGTTCTAATTTTTCTATATTCAATCCATCTAGAATTTTACTTCTGCGAATTAAATACTAAATGAAAAATTTCTGTTTTTACACCGAATTTTTTTTAAATATTTTGAATTGTTTTTTATTTATCGTCCTTCATAAATTTTTAAATTGATTTTTTTAGTATTTGGGTTGTTGTTTATACTAATATAGTTAGTCGGTATTAGGACAATGTAATTATTTATTAGGAACTGATCCACATTTTATATTTTCCCCAATGACTCGACTTTATTTTGAATCTTCATCATGGATCAACATTATTTTGTATATCGGAAAATCCTAATTATTACAGAATTTTGACTTTTTACTGTTGTCAAATACAATTATGAACTATAATGCATAGTTTTCTATAATTGTGATTTTTTTTCTCTTTGTTTTTCTACTATTATTTCTATATCTCGTGAAAGAGATGGGAAGTCACGTATTGCTTGAAGATTTTTTCATATAATAATCGTTTTCGCACTATATACCAATTGTACTTAAGGCTCATCAGCTGGACTTGTACATTTGGCTGTCCAGGAACGATATTTTATTAAGCATACTTAAGAATGAAGAGTTCTAATTTTTCTATATTCAATCCATCTAGAATTTTACTTCTGCGAATTAAATACTAAATGAAAAATTTCTGTTTTTACACCGATTTTTTTAAAATATTTTGAATAGTTTTTTATTTATCGTCCTTGATAAATTTTTAAATTGATTTTTTTAGTATTTAGGTTGTTGTTTGTACTATTATATTTAGTCGGTATTAGGACAATGTAATTATTTATTAGGAACTGATCCACATTTTATATTTTCCCCAATGATTCGACTTTATTTTGAATCTTCATCATGGATCAACATTATTTTGTATAATCAGAAAATCCTATTTATTACAGAATTTTGACTTTTTACTGTTGTTAAATATAATTATGAACTATAATTCATAGTTTTCTATTATTGTGACTCTTTCTCTCTTTGTTTTTCTACTATTATTTCTATATCTCGTGAAAGAGATGGGAAATCACGTATTGCTTGAAGATTTTTTCATATAATAATCGTTTTCGCTCTATATACCAATTGTACTTAAGGCTCATCAGCTGGACTTGTACATTTGGCTGCTCAGGAACGATATTTTATTAAGCATACTTAAGAATGAAGAGTTCTAATTTGTCTATATTCAATCCATCTAGAGTTTTACTTCTGCGAATTAAATACTAAATGAAAAATTTCTGTTTTTACACTGAATTTTTTTTAAATATTTTGAATAGTTTTTTATTTATCGTCCTTGATAAATTTTTAAATTGATTTTTTTAGTATTTGGGTTGTTGTTTATACGAATATAGTTAGTCGGTATTAGGACAATGCAATTATTTATTAGGAACTGATCCACATTTTATATTTTCCCCAATGATTCGACTTTATTTTGAATCTTCATCATGGATCAACATTATTTTGTATATCGGAAAATCCTAATTATTACAGAATTTTGACTTTTTACTGTTGTTAAATACAATTATGAACTATAATGCATAGTTTTCTATAATTGTGATTTTTTTTCTCTTTGTTTTTCTACTATTATTTCTATATCTCGTGAAAGAGATGGGAAATCACGTATTGCTTGAAGATTTTTTCATATAATAATCGTTTTCGCACTATATACCAATTGTACTTAAGGCTCATCAGCTGGACTTGTACATTTGGCTGTCCAGGAACGATATTTTATTATTATATTTTATTAAGCATACTTAAGAATGAAGAGTTCTAATTTGTCTATATTCAATCCATCTAGAATTTTACTTCTGCGAATTAAATACTAAATGAAAAATTTCTGTTTTTACACCGAATTTTTTTTAAATATTTCGAATAGTTTTTTATTTATCGTCCTTGATAAATTTTTAAATTGATTTTTTTAGTATTTAGGTTGTTGTTTATACTATTATATTTAGTCGGTATTAGGACAATGTAATTATTTATTAGGAACTGATCCACATTTTATATTTTCCTCAATGATTCGACTTTATTTTGAATCTTCACCATGGATCAACATTGTTTTGTATATCAGAAAATCCTAATTATTACAGAATTTTGATTTTTTACTGTTGTTAAATACAATTATGAACTATAATTAATAGTTTTCTATAATTGTGATTTTTTTCTCTTTGTTTTTCTACTATTATTTCTATATCTCGTGAAAGAGATGGGAAATCACGTATTGCTTGATAATTTTTTCATATAATAATCGTCTTCGCACTATATACCAATTGTACTTAAGGCTCATCAGCTGGACTTGTACATTTGGCTGTCCAGGAACGATATTTTATTAAGCATACTTAAGAATGAAGAGTTCTAATTTTTCTATATTCAATCCATCTAGAATTTTACTTCTGCGAATTAACTACTAAATGAAAAATTTCTGTTTTTACACCGAATTTTTTTTAAATATTTTGAATAGTTTTTTATTTAGCGTCCTTGATAAATTTTTAAATTGATTTTTTTAGTATTTAGGTTGTTGTTTATACTATTATATTTAGTCGGTATCAGGACAATGTAATTTTTTATTAGGAACTGATCCACATTTTATATTTTCCCCAATGATTCGACTTTATTTTGAATCTTCACCATGGATCAACATTATTTTGTATATCAGAAAATCCTAATTATTACAGAATTTTGACTTTTTACTGTTGTTAAATACAATTATGAACTATAATTCATGGTTTTCTATAATTGTGACTTTTTTTCTCTTTGTTTTTCTACTATTATTTCTATATCTCGTGAAAGAGATGGGAAATCACGTATTGCTTGAAGATTTTTTCATATAATAATCGTTTTCGCACTATATACCAATTGTACTTAAGGCTCATCAGCTGGACTTGTACATTTGGCTGCCCAGGAACGATATTTTATTATTATATTTTATTAAGCATACTTAAGAATGAAGAGTTCTAATTTGTTTATATTCAATCCATCTAGAATTTTACTTCTGCGAATTAAATACTAAATGAAAAATTTCTGTTTTTACACCGAATTTTTTTTAAATATTTTGAATAGTTTTTTATTTATCGTCTTTGATAAATTTTTAAATTGATTTTTTTAGTATTTAGGTTGTTGTTTATACTATTATATTTAGTCGCTATTAGGACAATGTAATTATTTATTAGGAGCTGATCCACATTTTATATTTTCCCCAATGATTCGACTTTATTTTGAATCTTCATCATGGATCAACATTACTTTGTATTTCAGAAAATCCTAATTATTACAGAATTTTGACTTTTTACTATTGTTAAATACAATTATAAACTATAATTCATAGTTTTCTATAATTGTGACTTTTTTCTCTTTGTTTTTCTACTATTATTTCTATATCTCGTGAAAGAGATGGGAAATCACGTATTGCTTGAAGATTTTTTCATATAATAATCGTTTTCGCACTATATACCAATTGTACTTAAGGCTCATCAGCTGGACTTGTACATTTGGCTGTCCAGGAATGATATTTTATTAAGCATACTTAAGAATGAAGAGTTCTAATTTTTCTATATTCAATCCATCTAGAATTTTACTTCTGCGAATTAAATACTAAATGAAAAATTTCTTTTTTTACACCGAATTTTTTTAAATATTTTGAATAGTTTTTTATTTAGCGTCCTTGATAAATTTTTAAATTGATTTTTTTAGTATTTAGGTTGTTGTTTATACTATTATATTTAGTCGGTATTAGGACAATGTAATTATTTATTAGGAACTGATCCACATTTTATATTTTCCCCAATGATTCGACTTTATTTTGAATCTTCATCATGGATCAACATTATTTTGTATATCGGAAAATCCTAATTATTACAGAATTTTGACTTTTTACTGTTGTTAAATACAATTATGAACTATAATGCATAGTTTTCTATAATTGTGACTTTTTTTCTCTTTGTTTTTCTACTATTATTTCTATATCTCGTGAAAGAAATGGAAAATCACGTATTGCTTGAAGATTTTTTCATATAATAATCGTTTTCGCACTATATACCAATTGTACTTAAGGCTCATCAGCTGGACTTGTACATTTGGCTGTCCAGGAACGATATTTTATTATTATATTTTATTAAGCATACTTAAGAATGAAGAGTTCTAATTTTTCTATATTCAATCCATCTAGAATTTTACTTCTGCGAATTAAATACTAAATGAAAAATTTCTGTTTTTACACCGAATTTTTTTAAATATTTTGAATAGTTTTTTATTTAGCGTCCTTGATAAATTTTTAAATTGATTTTTTTAGTATTTATGTTGTTGTTTATACTATTATATTTAGTCGGTATCAGGACAATGTAATTATTTATTAGGAACTGATACACATTTTATATTTTCCCCAATGATTCGACTTTATTTTGAATCTTCATCATGGATCAACATTATTTTGTATATCGGAAAATCCTAATTATTACAGAATTTTGACTTTTTACTGTTGTTAAATACAATTATGAACTATAATGCATAGTTTTCTATAATTGTGACTTTTTTTCTCTTTGTTTTTCTACTATTATTTCTATGTCTCGTGAAAGAGATAGGAAATCACGTATTGCTTGAAGATTTTTTCATATAATAATCGTTTTCGCACTATATACCAATTGTACTTAAGGCTCATCAGCTGGACTTGTACATTTGGCTGTCCAGGAACGATATTCTATTATTATATTTTATTAAGCATACTTAAGAATGAAGAGTTCTAATTTGTCTATATTCAATCCATCTAGAATTTTACTTCTGCGAATTAAATACTAAATGAAAAATTTCTGTTTTTACACCGAATTTTTTTTAAATATTTCGAATAGTTTTTTATTTATCGTCCTTGATAAATTTTTAAATTGATTTTTTTAGTATTTAGGTTGTTGTTTATACTATTATATTTAGTCGGTATTAGGACAATGTAATTATTTATTAGGAACTGATCCACATTTTATATTTTCCCCAAAGACTCGACTTTATTTTGAATCTTCATCATGGATCAACATTATTTTGTATATCGGAAAATCCTAATTATTACAGAATTTTGACTTTTTACTGTTGTTAAATACAATTATGAACTATAATGCATAGTTTTCTATAATTGTGACTTTTTTTCTCTTTGTTTTTCTACTATTATTTCTATATCTCGGGAAAGAGATGGGAAATCACGTATTGCTTGAAGATTTTTTCATATAATAATCGTTTTCGCACTATATACCAATTGTACTTAAGGCTCATCAGCTGGACTTGTACATTTGGCTGTCCAGGAACGATATTTTATTATTATATTTTATTAAGCATACTTAAGAATGAAGAGTTCTAATTTTTCTATATTCAATCCATCTAGAATTTTACTTCTGCGAATAAAATACTAAATGAAAAATTTCTGTTTTTACACCGAATTTTTTTAAATATTTTGAATAGTTTTTTATTTAGCGTCCTTGATAAATTTTTAAATTGATTTTTTTAGTATCTATGTTGTTGTTTATACTATTATATTTAGTCGGTATCAGGACAATGTAATTATTTATTAGGAACTGATCCACATTTTATATTTTCCCCAATGATTCGACTTTATTTGGAATCTTCACCATGGATCAACATTGTTTTGTATATCAGAAAATCCTAATTATTACAGAATTTTGACTTTTTACTATTGTTAAATACAATTATGAACTATAATTAATAGTTTTCTATAATTGTGACTTTTTTTCTCTTTGTTTTTCTACTATTATTTCTATATCTCGTGAAAGAGAAGGGAAATCACGTATTGCTTGATAATTTTTTCATATAATAATCGTCTTCGCACTATATACCAATTGTACTTAAGGCTCATCAGCTGGACTTGTACATTTGGCTGTCTAGGAACGATATTTTATTAAGCATACTTAAGAATGAAGAGTTCTAATTTTTCTATATTCAATCCATCTAGAATTTTACTTCTGCGAATTAACTACTAAATGAAAAATTTCTGTTTTTACACCGAATTTTTTTTAAATATTTTGAATAGTTTTTTATTTAGCGTCCTTGAAAAAATTTTTAAATTGATTTTTTTAGTATTTAGGTTGTTGTTTATACTATTATATTTAGTCGGTATCAGGATAATGTAATTTTTTATTAGGAACTGATCCACATTTTATATTTTCCCCAATGATTCGACTTTATTTTGAATCTTCACCATGGATCAACATTATTTTGTATATCAGAAAATCCTAATTATTACAGAATTTTGACTTTTTACTGTTGTTAAATACAATTATGAACTATAATTCATGGTTTTCTATAATTGTGACTTTTTTTCTCTTTGTTTTTCTACTATTATTTCTATATCTCGTGAAAGAGATGGGAAATCACGTATTGCTTGAAGATTTTTTCATATAATAATCGTTTTCGCACTATATACCAATTGAACTTAAGGCTCATCAGCTGGACTTGTACATTTGGCTGCCCAGGAACGATATTTTATTATTATATTTTATTAAGCATACTTAAGAATGAAGAGTTCTAATTTGTTTATATTCAATCCATCTAGAATTTTACTTCTGCGAATTAAATACTAAATGAAAAATTTCTGTTTTTACACCGAATTTTTTTAAATATTTTGAATAGTTTTTTATTTAGCGTCCTTGATAAATTTTTAAATTGATTTTTTTAGTATTTATGTTGTTGTTTATACTATTATATTTAGTCGCTATTAGGACAATGTAATTATTTATTAGGAGCTGATCCACATTTTATATTTTCCCCAATGATTCGACTTTATTTTGAATCTTCATCATGGATCAACATTACTTTGTATTTCAGAAAATCCTAATTATTACAGAATTTTGACTTTTTACTATTGTTAAATACAATTATAAACTATAATTCATAGTTTTCTATAATTGTGACTTTTTTCTCTTTGTTTTTCTACTATTATTTCTATATCTCGTGAAAGAGATGGGAAATCACGTATTGCTTGAAGATTTTTTCATATAATAATCGTTTTCGCACTATATACCAATTGTACTTAAGGCTCATCAGCTGGACTTGTACATTTGGCTGTCCAGGAACGATATTTTATTAAGCATACTTAAGAATGAAGAGTTCTAATTTTTCTATATTCAATCCATCTAGAATTTTACTTCTGCGAATTAAATACTAAATGAAAAATTTCTTTTTTTACACCGAATTTTTTTAAATATTTTGAATAGTTTTTTATTTAGCGTCCTTGCTAAATTTTTAAATTGATTTTTTTAGTATTTAGGTTGTTGTTTATACTATTATATTTAGTCGGTATTAGGACAATGTAATTATTTATTAGGAACTGATCCACATTTTATATTTTCCCCAATGATTCGACTTTATTTTGAATCTTCATCATGGATCAACATTATTTTGTATATCGGAAAATCCTAATTATTACAGAATTTTGACTTTTTACTGTTGTTAAATACAATTATGAACTATAATGCATAGTTTTCTATAATTGTGACTTTTTTTCTCTTTGTTTTTCTACTATTATTTCTATATCTCGTGAAAGAAATGGGAAATCACGTATTGCTTGAAGATTTTTTCATATAATAATCGTTTTCGCACTATATACCAATTGTACTTAAGGCTCATCAGCTGGACTTGTACATTTGGCTGTCCAGGAACGATATTTTATTATTATATTTTATTAAGCATACTTAAGAATGAAGAGTTCTAATTTTTCTATATTCAATCCATCTAGAATTTTACTTCTGCGAATTAAATACTAAATGAAAAATTTCTGTTTTTACACCGAATTTTTTTAAATATTTTGAATAGTTTTTTATTTAGCGTCCTTGATAAATTTTTAAATTGATTTTTTTAGTATTTATGTTGTTGTTTATACTATTATATTTAGTCGGTATCAGGACAATGTAATTATTTATTAGGAACTGATACACATTTTATATTTTCCCCAATGATTCGACTTTATTTTGAATCTTCACCATGGATCAACATTATTTTGTATATCAGAAAATCCTAATTATTACAGAATTTTGAATTTTTACTGTTGTTAAATACAATTATGAACTATAATTCATAGTTTTCTATAATTGTGACTTTTTTTCTCTTTGTTTTTCTACTATTATTTCTATATCTCGTGAAAGAGATGGGAAATCACGTATTGCTTGAAGATTTTTTCATATAATAATCGTTTTCGCACTATATACCAATTGTACTTAAGGCTCATCAGCTGGACTTGTACATTTGGCTGTCCAGGAACGATATTTTATTAAGCATACTTAAGAATGAAGAGTTCTAATTTTTCTATATTCAATCCATCTAGAATTTTACTTCTGCGAATTAAATACTAAATGAAAAATTTCTGTTTTTACACCGAATTTTTTTTAAATATTTTGAATAGTTTTTTATTTAGCGTCCTTGATAAATTTTTAAATTGATTTTTTTAGTATTTAGCTTGTTGTTTATACTATTATATTTAGTTGGTATCAGGACGATGTAATTATTTATTAGGAACTGATCCACATTTTATATTTTCCCCAATGATTCGACTTTATTTTGAATCTTCACCATGGATCAACATTATTTTGTATATCAGAAAATCCTAATTATTACAGAATTTTGACTTTTTACTGTTATTAAATACAATTATGTACTATAATTCATAGTTTTCTATAATTGTGACTTTTTTTCTCTTTGTTTTACTACTATTATTTCTATATCTCGTGAAAGAGATGGGAAATCACGTATTGCTTGAAGATGTTTTCATATAATAATCGTTTTCGCACTATATACCAATTGTACTTAAGGCTTATCAGCTGGACTTGTACATTTGGCTGTCCAGGAACGATATTTTATTAAGCATACTTAAGAATGAAGAGTTCTAATTTTTCTATATTCAATCCATCTAGAATTTTACTTCTGCGAATTAAATACTAAATGAAAAATTTCTGTTTTTACACCGAATTTTTTTAAATATTTTGAATAGTTTTTTATTTAGCGTCCTTGATAAATTTTTAAATTGATTTTTTTAGTATTTATGTTGTTGTTTATACTATTATATTTAGTCGGTATCAGGACAATGTAATTATTTATTAGGAACTGATACACATTTTATATTTTCCCCAATGATTCGACTTTATTTTGAATCTTCACCATGGATCAACATTATTTTGTATATCAGAAAATCCTAATTATTACAGAATTTTGAATTTTTACTGTTGTTAAATACAATTATGAACTATAATTCATAGTTTTCTATAATTGTGACTTTTTTTCTCTTTGTTTTTCTACTATTATTTCTATATCTCGTGAAAGAGATGGGAAATCACGTATTGCTTGAAGATTTTTTCATATAATAATCGTTTTCGCACTATATACCAATTGTACTTAAGGCTCATCAGCTGGACTTGTACATTTGGCTGTCCAGGAACGATATTTTATTAAGCATACTTAAGAATGAAGAGTTCTAATTTTTCTATATTCAATCCATCTAGAATTTTACTTCTGCGAATTAAATACTAAATGAAAAATTTCTGTTTTTACACCGAATTTTTTTTAAATATTTTGAATAGTTTTTTATTTAGCGTCCTTGATAAATTTTTAAATTGATTTTTTTAGTATTTAGCTTGTTGTTTATACTATTATATTTAGTTGGTATCAGGACGATGTAATTATTTATTAGGAACTGATCCACATTTTATATTTTCCCCAATGATTCGACTTTATTTTGAATCTTCATCATGGATCAACATTATTTTGTATATCGGAAAATCCTAATTATTACAGAATTTTGACTTTTTACTGTTGTTAAATACAATTATGAACTATAATTCATGGTTTCTATTATTGTGACTCTTTCTCTCTTTGTTTTTCTACTATTATTTCTATATCTCGTGAAAGAGATGGGAAATCACGTATTGCTTGAAGATTTTTTCATATAATAATCGTTTTCGCTCTATATACCAATTGTACTTAAGGCTCATCAGCTGGACTTGTACATTTGGCTGTCCAGGAACGATATTTTATTATTATATTTTATTCAGCATACTTAAGAATAAAGAGTTCTAATTTTTCTATATTCAATCCATCTAGAATTTTACTTCTGCGAATTAAATACTAAATGTAAAATTTCTGTTTTTACACCGAATTTTTTTAAATATTTTGAATAGTTTTTTATTTATCGTCCTTGATACATTTTTAAATTGATCTTTTAAGTATTTAGGTTGTTGTTTATACTATTATATTTAGTCGGTATTAGGACAATGTAATTATTTATTAGGAACTGATCCACATTTTATATTTTCCCCAATGATTCGACTTTATTTTGAATCTTCATCATGGATCAACATTATTTTGTATATCGGAAAATCCTAATTATTACAGAATTTTGACTTTTTACTGTTGTTAAATACAATTATGAACTATAATGCATAGTTTTCTATAATTGTGACTTTTTTTCTCTTTGTTTTTCTACTATTATTTCTATGTCTCGTGAAAGAGATGGGAAATCACGTATTGCTTGAGGATTTTTTCATATAATAATCGTTTTCGCACTATATACCAATTGTACTTAAGGCTCATCAGCTGGACTTGTACATTTGGCTGTCCAGGAACGATATTCTATTATTATATTTTATTAAGCATACTTAAGAATGAAGAGTTCTAATTTGTCTATATTCAATCCATCTAGAATTTTACTTCTGCGAATTAAATACTAAATGAAAAATTTCTGTTTTTACACCGAATTTTTTTTAAATATTTCGAATAGTTTTTTATTTATCGTCCTTGATAAATTTTTAAATTGATTTTTTTAGTATTTAGGTTGTTGTTTATACTATTATATTTAGTCGGTATTAGGACAATGTAATTATTTATTAGGAACTGATCCACATTTTATATTTTCCCCAAAGACTCGACTTTATTTTGAATCTTCATCATGGATCAACATTATTTTGTATATCGGAAAATCCTAATTATTACAGAATTTTGACTTTTTACTGTTGTTAAATACAATTATGAACTATAATGCATAGTTTTCTATAATTGTGACTTTTTTTCTCTTTGTTTTTCTACTATTATTTCTATATCTCGTGAAAGAGATGGGAAATCATGTATTGCTTGAAGATTTTTTCATATAATAATCGTTTTCGCACTATATACCAATTGTACTTAAGGCTCATCAGCTGGACTTGTACATTTGGCTGTCCAGGAACGATATTTTATTATTATATTTTATTAAGCATACTTAAGAATGAAGAGTTCTAATTTTTCTATATTCAATCCATCTAGAATTTTACTTCTGCGAATTAAATACTAAATGAAAAATTTCTGTTTTTACACCGAATTTTTTTAAATATTTTGAATAGTTTTTTATTTAGCGTCCTTGATAAATTTTTAAATTGATTTTTTTAGTATTTATGTTGTTGTTTATACTATTATATTTAGTCGGTATCAGGACAATGTAATTATTTATTAGGAACTGATCCACATTTTATATTTTCCCCAATGATTCGACTTTATTTGGAATCTTCACCATGGATCAACATTGTTTTGTATATCAGAAAATCCTAATTATTACAGAATTTTGACTTTTTACTATTGTTAAATACAATTATGAACTATAATTAATAGTTTTCTATAATTGTGACTTTTTTTCTCTTTGTTTTTCTACTATTATTTCTATATCTCGTGAAAGAGATGGGAAATCACGTATTGCTTGATAATTTTTTCATATAATAATCGTCTTCGCACTATATACCAATTGTACTTAAGGCTCATCAGCTGGACTTGTACATTTGGCTGTCTAGGAACGATATTTTATTAAGCATACTTAAGAATGAAGAGTTCTAATTTTTCTATATTCAATCCATCTAGAATTTTACTTCTGCGAATTAACTACTAAATGAAAAATTTCTGTTTTTACACCGAATTTTTTTTAAATATTTTGAATAGTTTTTTATTTAGCGTCCTTGAAAAAATTTTTAAATTGATTTTTTTAGTATTTAGGTTGTTGTTTATACTATTATATTTAGTCGGTATCAGGACAATGTAATTTTTTATTAGGAACTGATCCACATTTTATATTTTCCCCAATGATTCGACTTTATTTTGAATCTTCACCATGGATCAACATTATTTTGTATATCAGAAAATCCTAATTATTACAGAATTTTGACTTTTTACTGTTGTTAAATACAATTATGAACTATAATTCATGGTTTTCTATAATTGTGACTTTTTTTCTCTTTGTTTTTCTACTATTATTTCTATATCTCGTGAAAGAGATGGGAAATCACGTATTGCTTGAAGATTTTTTCATATAATAATCGTTTTCGCACTATATACCAATTGAACTTAAGGCTCATCAGCTGGACTTGTACATTTGGCTGCCCAGGAACGATATTTTATTATTATATTTTATTAAGCATACTTAAGAATGAAGAGTTCTAATTTGTTTATATTCAATCCATCTAGAATTTTACTTCTGCGAATTAAATACTAAATGAAAAATTTCTGTTTTTACACCGAATTTTTTTTAAATATTTTGAATAGTTTTTCAGTTATCGTCTTTGATAAATTTTTAAATTGATTTTTTTAGTATTTAGGTTGTTGTTTATACTATTATATTTAGTCGCTATTAGGACAATGTAATTATTTATTAGGAGCAGATCCACATTTTATATTTTCCCCAATGATTCGACTTTATTTTGAATCTTCATCATGGATCAACATTACTTTGTATATCTGAAAATCCTAATTATTACAGAATTTTGACTTTTTACTGTTGTTAAATACAATTATGAACTATAATTCATAGTTTTCTATAAATGTGACTTTTTTCTCTTTGTTTTTCTACTATTATTTCTATATCTAGTGAAAGAGATGGGAAATCACGTATTGCCTGAAGATTTTTTCATATAATAATCGTTTTCGCACTATATACCAATTGTACTTAAGGCTCATCAGCTGGACTTGTACATTTGGCTGTCCAGGAACGATATTTTATTATTATATTTTATTAAGCATACTTAAGAATAAAGAGTTCTAATTTTTCTATATTCAATCCATCTAGAATTTTACTTCTGCGAATTAAATACTAAATGAAAAATTTCTGTTTTTACACCGAATTTTTTTAAATATTATAAATAGTTTTTTATTTAGCGTCCTTGATAAATTTTTAAATTGATTTTTTTAGTATTTAGGTTGTTGTTTATACTATTATATTTAGTCGGTATTAGGACAATGTAATTATTTATTAGGAACTGATCCACATTTTATATTTTCCCCAATGATTCGACTTTGTTTTGAATCTTCATCATGGATCAATATTATTTTGTATTTCAGAAAATCCTAATTATTACAGAATTTTGACTTTTTACTATTGTTAAATACAATTATAAACTATAATTCATAGTTTTCTATAATTGTGACTTTTTTCTCTTTGTTTTTCTACTATTATTTCTATATCTCGTGAAAGAGATGGGAAATCACGTATTGCTTGAAGATTTTTTCATATAATAATCGTTTTCGCACTATATACCAATTGTACTTAAGGCTCATCGGCTGGACTTGTACATTTGGCTGTCCAGGAACGATATTTTATTAAGCATACTTAAGAATGAAGAGTTCTAATTTTTCTATATTCAATCCATCTAGAATTTTACTTTTGCGAATTAAATACTAAATGAAAAATTTCTTTTTTTACACCGAATTTTTTTTAATATTTTGAATAGTTTTTTATTTAGCGTCCTTGATAAATTTTTAAATTGATTTTTTTAGTATTTAGGTTGTTGCTTATACTATTATAGTTAGTCGGTATTAGGACAATGTAATTATTTATTAGGAACTGATCCACATTTTATATTTTCCCCAATGATTCGACTTTATTTTGAATCTTCATCATGGATCAACATTATTTTTTATATCGGAAAATCCTAATTATTACAGAATTTTGAATTTTTACTGTTGTTAAATACAATTATGAACTATAATTCATAGTTTTCTATAATTGTGACTTTTTTTCTCTTTGTTTTTCTACTATTATTTCTATATCTCGTGAAAGAGATGGGAAATCACGTATTGCTTGAAGATTTTTTCATATAATAATCGTTTTCGCACTATATACCAATTGTACTTAAGGCTCATCAGCTGGACTTGTACATTTGGCTGTCCAGGAACGATATTTTATTAAGCATACTTAAGAATGAAGAGTTCTAATTTTTCTATATTCAATCCATCTAGAATTTTACTTCTGCGAATTAAATACTAAATGAAAAATTTCTGTTTTTACACCGAATTTTTTTTAAATATTTTGAATAGTTTTTTATTTAGCGTCCTTGATAAATTTTTAAATTGATTTTTTTAGTATTTAGCTTGTTGTTTATACTATTATATTTAGTTGGTATCAGGACGATGTAATTATTTATTAGGAACTGATCCACATTTTATATTTTCCCCAATGATTCGACTTTATTTTGAATCTTCACCATGGATCAACATTATTTTGTATATCAGAAAATCCTAATTATTACAGAATTTTGACTTTTTACTGTTATTGAATACAATTATGTACTATAATTCATAGTTTTCTATAATTGTGACTTTTTTTCTCTTTGTTTTACTACTATTATTTCTATATCTCGTGAAAGAGATGGGAAATCACGTATTGCTTGAAGATGTTTTCATATAATAATCGTTTTCGCACTATATACCAATTGTACTTAAGGCTTATCAGCTGGACTTGTACATTTGGCTGTCCAGGAACGATATTTTATTAAGCATACTTAAGAATGAAGAGTTCTAATTTTTCTATATTCAATCCATCTAGAATTTTACTTCTGCGAATTAAATACTAAATGAAAAATTTCTGTTTTTACACCGAATTTTTTTAAATATTTTGAATAGTTTTTTATTTAGCGTCCTTGATAAATTTTTAAATTGATTTTTTTAGTATTTATGTTGTTGTTTATACTATTATATTTAGTCGGTATCAGGACAATGTAATTATTTATTAGGAACTGATACACATTTTATATTTTCCCCAATGATTCGACTTTATTTTGAATCTTCACCATGGATCAACATTATTTTGTATATCAGAAAATCCTAATTATTACAGAATTTTGAATTTTTACTGTTGTTAAATACAATTATGAACTATAATTCATAGTTTTCTATAATTGTGACTTTTTTTCTCTTTGTTTTTCTACTATTATTTCTATATCTCGTGAAAGAGATGGGAAATCACGTATTGCTTGAAGATTTTTTCATATAATAATCGTTTTCGCACTATATACCAATTGTACTTAAGGCTCATCAGCTGGACTTGTACATTTGGCTGTCCAGGAACGATATTTTATTAAGCATACTTAAGAATGAAGAGTTCTAATTTTTCTATATTCAATCCATCTAGAATTTTACTTCTGCGAATTAAATACTAAATGAAAAATTTCTGTTTTTACACCGAATTTTTTTTAAATATTTTGAATAGTTTTTTATTTAGCGTCCTTGATAAATTTTTAAATTGATTTTTTTAGTATTTAGCTTGTTGTTTATACTATTATATTTAGTTGGTATCAGGACGATGTAATTATTTATTAGGAACTGATCCACATTTTATATTTTCCCCAATGATTCGACTTTATTTTGAATCTTCATCATGGATCAACATTATTTTGTATATCGGAAAATCCTAATTATTACAGAATTTTGACTTTTTACTGTTGTTAAATACAATTATGAACTATAATTCATGGTTTCTATTATTGTGACTCTTTCTCTCTTTGTTTTTCTACTATTATTTCTATATCTCGTGAAAGAGATGGGAAATCACGTATTGCTTGAAGATTTTTTCATATAATAATCGTTTTCGCTCTATATACCAATTGTACTTAAGGCTCATCAGCTGGACTTGTACATTTGGCTGTCCAGGAACGATATTTTATTATTATATTTTATTCAGCATACTTAAGAATAAAGAGTTCTAATTTTTCTATATTCAATCCATCTAGAATTTTACTTCTGCGAATTAAATACTAAATGTAAAATTTCTGTTTTTACACCGAATTTTTTTAAATATTTTGAATAGTTTTTTATTTATCGTCCTTGATACATTTTTAAATTGATCTTTTAAGTATTTAGGTTGTTGTTTATACTATTATATTTAGTCGGTATTAGGACAATGTAATTATTTATTAGGAACTGATCCACATTTTATATTTTCCCCAATGATTCGACTTTATTTTGAATCTTCATCATGGATCAACATTATTTTGTATATCGGAAAATCCTAATTATTACAGAATTTTGACTTTTTACTGTTGTTAAATACAATTATGAACTATAATGCATAGTTTTCTATAATTGTGACTTTTTTTCTCTTTGTTTTTCTACTATTATTTCTATGTCTCGTGAAAGAGATGGGAAATCACGTATTGCTTGAGGATTTTTTCATATAGTAATCGTTTTCGCACTATATACCAATTGTACTTAAGGCTCATCAGCTGGACTTGTACATTTGGCTGTCCAGGAACGATATTCTATTATTATATTTTATTAAGCATACTTAAGAATGAAGAGTTCTAATTTGTCTATATTCAATCCATCTAGAATTTTACTTCTGCGAATTAAATACTAAATGAAAAATTTCTGTTTTTACACCGAATTTTTTTTAAATATTTCGAATAGTTTTTTATTTATCGTCCTTGATAAATTTTTAAATTGATTTTTTTAGTATTTAGGTTGTTGTTTATACTATTATATTTAGTCGGTATTAGGACAATGTAATTATTTATTAGGAACTGATCCACATTTTATATTTTCCCCAAAGACTCGACTTTATTTTGAATCTTCATCATGGATCAACATTATTTTGTATATCGGAAAATCCTAATTATTACAGAATTTTGACTTTTTACTGTTGTTAAATACAATTATGAACTATAATGCATAGTTTTCTATAATTGTGACTTTTTTTCTCTTTGTTTTTCTACTATTATTTCTATATCTCGTGAAAGAGATGGGAAATCATGTATTGCTTGAAGATTTTTTCATATAATAATCGTTTTCGCACTATATACCAATTGTACTTAAGGCTCATCAGCTGGACTTGTACATTTGGCTGTCCAGGAACGATATTTTATTATTATATTTTATTAAGCATACTTAAGAATGAAGAGTTCTAATTTTTCTATATTCAATCCATCTAGAATTTTACTTCTGCGAATTAAATACTAAATGAAAAATTTCTGTTTTTACACCGAATTTTTTTAAATATTTTGAATAGTTTTTTATTTAGCGTCCTTGATAAATTTTTAAATTGATTTTTTTAGTATTTATGTTGTTGTTTATACTATTATATTTAGTCGGTATCAGGACAATGTAATTATTTATTAGGAACTGATCCACATTTTATATTTTCCCCAATGATTCGACTTTATTTGGAATCTTCACCATGGATCAACATTGTTTTGTATATCAGAAAATCCTAATTATTACAGAATTTTGACTTTTTACTATTGTTAAATACAATTATGAACTATAATTAATAGTTTTCTATAATTGTGACTTTTTTTCTCTTTGTTTTTCTACTATTATTTCTATATCTCGTGAAAGAGATGGGAAATCACGTATTGCTTGATAATTTTTTCATATAATAATCGTCTTCGCACTATATACCAATTGTACTTAAGGCTCATCAGCTGGACTTGTACATTTGGCTGTCTAGGAACGATATTTTATTAAGCATACTTAAGAATGAAGAGTTCTAATTTTTCTATATTCAATCCATCTAGAATTTTACTTCTGCGAATTAACTACTAAATGAAAAATTTCTGTTTTTACACCGAATTTTTTTTAAATATTTTGAATAGTTTTTTATTTAGCGTCCTTGAAAAAATTTTTAAATTGATTTTTTTAGTATTTAGGTTGTTGTTTATACTATTATATTTAGTCGGTATCAGGACAATGTAATTTTTTATTAGGAACTGATCCACATTTTATATTTTCCCCAATGATTCGACTTTATTTTGAATCTTCACCATGGATCAACATTATTTTGTATATCAGAAAATCCTAATTATTACAGAATTTTGACTTTTTACTGTTGTTAAATACAATTATGAACTATAATTCATGGTTTTCTATAATTGTGACTTTTTTTCTCTTTGTTTTTCTACTATTATTTCTATATCTCGTGAAAGAGATGGGAAATCACGTATTGCTTGAAGATTTTTTCATATAATAATCGTTTTCGCACTATATACCAATTGAACTTAAGGCTCATCAGCTGGACTTGTACATTTGGCTGCCCAGGAACGATATTTTATTATTATATTTTATTAAGCATACTTAAGAATGAAGAGTTCTAATTTGTTTATATTCAATCCATCTAGAATTTTACTTCTGCGAATTAAATACTAAATGAAAAATTTCTGTTTTTACACCGAATTTTTTTTAAATATTTTGAATAGTTTTTCAGTTATCGTCTTTGATAAATTTTTAAATTGATTTTTTTAGTATTTAGGTTGTTGTTTATACTATTATATTTAGTCGCTATTAGGACAATGTAATTATTTATTAGGAGCAGATCCACATTTTATATTTTCCCCAATGATTCGACTTTATTTTGAATCTTCATCATGGATCAACATTACTTTGTATATCTGAAAATCCTAATTATTACAGAATTTTGACTTTTTACTGTTGTTAAATACAATTATGAACTATAATTCATAGTTTTCTATAAATGTGACTTTTTTCTCTTTGTTTTTCTACTATTATTTCTATATCTAGTGAAAGAGATGGGAAATCACGTATTGCCTGAAGATTTTTTCATATAATAATCGTTTTCGCACTATATACCAATTGTACTTAAGGCTCATCAGCTGGACTTGTACATTTGGCTGTCCAGGAACGATATTTTATTATTATATTTTATTAAGCATACTTAAGAATAAAGAGTTCTAATTTTTCTATATTCAATCCATCTAGAATTTTACTTCTGCGAATTAAATACTAAATGAAAAATTTCTGTTTTTACACCGAATTTTTTTAAATATTATAAATAGTTTTTTATTTAGCGTCCTTGATAAATTTTTAAATTGATTTTTTTAGTATTTAGGTTGTTGTTTATACTATTATATTTAGTCGGTATTAGGACAATGTAATTATTTATTAGGAACTGATCCACATTTTATATTTTCCCCAATGATTCGACTTTGTTTTGAATCTTCATCATGGATCAATATTATTTTGTATTTCAGAAAATCCTAATTATTACAGAATTTTGACTTTTTACTATTGTTAAATACAATTATAAACTATAATTCATAGTTTTCTATAATTGTGACTTTTTTCTCTTTGTTTTTCTACTATTATTTCTATATCTCGTGAAAGAGATGGGAAATCACGTATTGCTTGAAGATTTTTTCATATAATAATCGTTTTCGCACTATATACCAATTGTACTTAAGGCTCATCGGCTGGACTTGTACATTTGGCTGTCCAGGAACGATATTTTATTAAGCATACTTAAGAATGAAGAGTTCTAATTTTTCTATATTCAATCCATCTAGAATTTTACTTCTGCGAATTAAATACTAAATGAAAAATTTCTTTTTTTACACCGAATTTTTTTTAATATTTTGAATAGTTTTTTATTTAGCGTCCTTGATAAATTTTTAAATTGATTTTTTTAGTATTTAGGTTGTTGCTTATACTATTATAGTTAGTCGGTATTAGGACAATGTAATTATTTATTAGGAACTGATCCACATTTTATATTTTCCCCAATGATTCGACTTTATTTTGAATCTTCATCATGGATCAACATTATTTTTTATATCGGAAAATCCTAATTATTACAGAATTTTGACTTTTTACTGTTGTTAAATACAATTATGAACTATAATGCATAGTTTTCTATAATTGTGACTTTTTTTCTCTTTGTTTTTCTACTATTATTTCTATATCTCGTGAAAGAAATGGGAAATCACGTATTGCTTGAAGATTTTTTCATATAATAATCGTTTTCGCACTATATACCAATTGTACTTAAGGCTCATCAGCTGGACTTGTACATTTGGCTGTCCAGGAACAATATTTTATTATTATATTTTATTAAGCATACTTAAGAATGAAGAGTTCTAATTTTTCTATATTCAATCCATCTAGAATTTTACTTCTGCGAATTAAATACTAAATGAAAAATTTCTGTTTTTACACCGAATTTTTTTAAATATTTTGAATAGTTTTTTATTTAGCGTCCTTGATAAATTTTTAAATTGATTTTTTTAGTATTTATGTTGTTGTTTATATTTAGTCGGTATCAGGACAATGAAATTATTTATTAGGAACTGATACACATTTTATATTTTCCCCAATGATTCGACTTTATTTTGAATCTTCACCATGGATCAACATTATTTTGTATATCAGAAAATCCTAATTATTACAGAATTTTGACTTTTTACTGTTGTTAAATACAATTATGAACTATAATTCATAGTTTTCTATAATTGTGACTTTTTTTCTCTTTGTTTTTCTACTATTATTTCTATATCTCGTGAAAGAGATGGGAAATCACGTATTGCTTGAAGATTTTTTCATATAATAATCGTTTTCGCACTATATACCAATTGTACTTAAGGCTCATCCGCTGGACTTGTACATTTGGCTGTCCACGAACGATATTTTATTAAGCATACTTAAGAATGAAGAGTTCTAATTTTTCTATATTCAATCCATCTAGAATTTTACTTCTGCGAATTAAATACTAAATGAAAAATTTCTGTTTTTACACCGAATTTTTTTTAAATATTTTGAATAGTTTTTTATTTAGCGTCCTTGATAAATTTTTAAATTGATTTTTTTAGTATTTAGGTTGTTGTTTATACTATTATATTTAGTCGGTATCAGGACGATGTAATTATTTATTAGGAACTGATCCACATTTTATATTTTCCCCAATGATTCGACTTTATTTTGAATCTTCACCATGGATCAACATTATTTTGTATATCAGAAAATCCTAATTATTACAGAATTTTGACTTTTTACTGTTGTTAAATACAATTATGAACTATAATTCATGGTTTCTATAATTGTGACTATTTTTCTCTTTGTTTTTCTACTATTATTTCTATATCTCGTGAAAGAGATGGGAAATCACGTATTGCTTGAAGATTTTTTCATATAATAATCGTTTTCGCACTATATACCAATTGTACTTAAGGCTCATCAGCTGGACTTGTACATTTGGCTGCCCAAGAATGATATTTTATTATTATATTTTATTAAGCATACTTAAGAATGAAGAGTTCTAATTTGTCTATATTCAATCCATCTAGAATTTTAATTCTGCGAATTAAATACTAAATGAAAAATTTCTGTTTTTACACCGAATTTTTTTTAAATATTTTGAATAGTTTTTTATTTATCGTCTTTGATAAATTTTTAAATTGATTTTTTTAGTATTTAGGTTGTTGTTTATACTAATATATTTAGTCGGTATTAGGACAATGTAATTATTTATTAGGAACTGATCCACATTTTATATTTTCCCCAATGACTCGACTTTATTTTGAATCTTCATCATGGATCAACATTATTTTGTATATCGGAAAATCCTAATTATTACAGAATTTTGACTTTTTACTGTTGTTAAATACAATTATGAACTATAATTCATAGTTTTCTATAATTGTGACTTTTTGCTCTTTGTTTTTCTACTATTATTTCTATATCTCGTGAAAGAGATGGGAAATCACGTATTGCTTGAAGATTTTTTCATATAATAATCGTTTTCGCACTATATACCAATTGTACTTAAGGCTCATCAGCTGGACTTGTACATTTGGCTGTCCAGGAACGATATTTTATTATTATATTTTATTAAGCATACTTAAGAATGAAGAGTTCTAATTTGTCTATATTCAATCCATCTAGAATTTTACTTCTGCGAATTAAATACTAAATGAAAAATTTCTGTTTTTACACCGAATTTTTTTTAAATATTTTGAATAGTTTTTTATTTATCGTCCTTGATAAATTTTTAAATTGATTTTTTTAGTATTTAGGTTGTCGTTTATACTATTATATTTAGTCGGTATTAGGACAATGTAATTATTTATTAGGAACTGATCCACATTTTATATTTTCCCCAATGATTCGACTTTATTTTGAATCTTTGTCATGGATCAACATTATTTTGTATATCAGAAAATCCTAATTATTACAGAATTTTGACTTTTTACTGTTGTTAAATACAATTATGAACTATAATTCATAGTTTTCTATAATTGTGACTTTTTTTCTCTTTGTTTTTCTACTATTATTTCTATATCTCGTGAAAGAGATGGGAAATCACGTATTGCTTGAAGATTTTTTCATATAATAATCGTTTTCGCACTATATACCAATTGTACTTCAGGCTCATCAGCTGGACTTGTACATTTGGTTGTCCAGGAACGATATTTTATTATTATATTTTATTCAGCATACTTAAGAATGAAGAGTTCTAATTTTTCTATATTCAATCCATCTAGAATTTTACTTCTGCGAATTAAATACTAAATGAAAAATTTCTGTTTTTACACCGAATTTTTTTAAATATTTTGAATAGTTTTTATTTAGCGTCCTTGATAAATTTTTAAATTGATTTTTTTAGTATTTAGGTTGTTGTTTATACTATTATATTTAGTCGGTATTAGGACAATGTAATTATTTATTAGGAACTGATCCACATTTTATATTTTCCCCAATGATTCGACTTTATTTTGAATCTTCATCATGGATCAACATTATTTTGTATATCGGAAAATCCTAATTATTACAGAATTTTGACTTTTTACTGTTGTTAAATACAATTATGAACTATAATTAATGGTTTTCTATAATTGTGACTTTTTTCTCTTTGTTTTTCTAGTATTATTTCTATATCTCGTGAAAGAGATGGGAAATCACGTATTGCTTGAAGATTTTTTCATATAATAATCGTTTTCGCACTATATACCAATTGTACTTAAGGCTCATCAGCTGAATTTGTACATTTGGCTGTCCAGGAACGATATTTTATTATTATATTTTATTCAGCATACTTAAGAATAAAGAGTTCTAATTTTTCTATATTCAATCCATCTAGAATTTTACTTCTGCGAATTAAATACTAAATGAAAAATTTCTGTTTTTACACCCAATTTTTTTAAATATTTTGAATAGTTTTTTATTTATCGTCCTTGATACATTTTTAAATTGATTTTTTAAGTATTTAGGTTGTTGTTTATACTATTATATTTAGTCGGTATTAGGACAATGTAATTATTTATTAGGAACTGATCCACATTTTATATTTTCTCCAATGATTCGACTTTATTTTGAATCTTCATCATGGATCAACATTATTTTGTATATCAGAAAATCCTAATTATTACAGAATTTTGACTTTTTACTCTTGTTAAATACAATTATGTACTATAATTCATAGTTTTTTATAATTGTGACTTTTTTCCTCTTTGTTTTACTACTATTATTTCTATATCTCGTGAAAGAGATGGGAAATCACGTATTGCTTGAAGATGATTTCATATAATAATCGTTTTCGCACTATATACCAATTGTACTTAAGGCTTATCAGCTGGACTTGTACATTTGGCTGTTCAGGAACGATATTTTATTAAGCATACTTAAGAATGAAGAGTTCTAATTTGTCTATATTCAATCCATCTAGAGTTTTACTTCTGCGAATTAAATACTAAATGAAAAATTTCTGTTTTTACACCGAATTTTTTTTAAATATTTTGAATAGTTTTTTATTTATCGTCCTTGATAAATTTTTAAATTGATTTTTTTAGTATTTGGGTTGTTGTTTATACTAATATAGTTAGTCGGTATTAGGACAATGTAATTATTTATTAGGAACTGATCCACATTTTATATTTTCCCCAATGACTCGACTTTATTTTGAATCTTCATCATGGATCAACATTATTTTGTATATCGGAAAATCCTAATTATTACAGAATTTTGACTTTTACTGTTGTTAAATACAATTATGAACTATAATGCATAGTTTTCTATAATTGTGACTTTTTTCTCTTTGTTTTTCTACTATTATTTCTATATCTCGTGAAAGAGATGGGAAGTCACGTATTGCTTGAAGATTTTTTCATATAATAATCGTTTTCGCACTATATACCAATTGTACTTAAGGCTCATCAGCTGGACTTGTACATTTGGCTGTCCAGGAACGATATTTTATTAAGCATACTTAAGAATGAAGAGTTCTAATTTTTCTATATTCAATCCATCTAGAATTTTACTTCTGCGAATTAAATACTAAATGAAAAATTTCTGTTTTTACACCGAATTTTTTTTAAATATTTTGAATAGTTTTTTATTTAGCGTCCTTGATAAATTTTTAAATTGATTTTTTTAGTATTTAGCTTGTTGTTTATACTATTATATTTAGTCGGTATCAGGACGATGTAATTATTTATTAGGAACTGATCCACATTTTATATTTTCCCCAATGATTCGACTTTATTTTGAATCTTCACCATGGATCAACATTATTTTTATATCAGAAAATCCTAATTATTACAGAATTTTGACTTTTTACTGTTGTTAAATACAATTATGAACTATAATTCATGGTTTCTATTATTGTGACTCTTTCTCTCTTTGTTTTTCTACTATTATTTCTATATCTCGTGAAAGAGATGGGAAATCACGTATTGCTTGAAGATTTTTTCATATAATAATCGTTTTCGCTCTATATACCAATTGTACTTAAGGCTCATCAGCTGGACTTGTACATTTGGCTGTCCAGGAACGATATTTTATTATTATATTTTATTCAGCATACTTAAGAATAAAGAGTTCTAATTTTTCTATATTCAATCCATCTAGAATTTTACTTCTGCGAATTAAATACTAAATGTAAAATTTCTGTTTTTACACCGAATTTTTTTAAATATTTTGAATAGTTTTTTATTTATCGTCCTTGATACATTTTTAAATTGATCTTTTAAGTATTTAGGTTGTTGTTTATACTATTATATTTAGTCGGTATTAGGACAATGTAATTATTTATTAGGAACTGATCCACATTTTATATTTTCTCCAATGATTCGACTTTATTTTGAATCTTCATCATGGATCAACATTATTTTGTATATCAGAAAATCCTAATTATTACAGAATTTTGACTTTTTACTGTTGTTAAATACAATTATGTACTATAATTCATAGTTTTCTATAATTGTGACTTTTTTTCTCTTTGTTTTACTACTATTATTTCTATATCTCGTGAAAGAGATGGGAAATCACGCATTGCTTGAAGATGTTTTCATATAATAATCGTTTTCGCACTATATACCAATTGTACTTAAGGCTTATCAGCTGGACTTGTACATTTGGCTGTTCAGGAACGATATTTTATGAAGCATACTTAAGAATGAAGAGTTCTAATTTGTCTATATTCAATCCATCTAGAGTTTTACTTCTGCGAATTAAATACTAAATGAAAAATTTCTGTTTTTACACCGAATTTTTTTTAAATATTTTGAATAGTTTTTTATTTATCGTCCTTGATAAATTTTTAAATTGATTTTTTTAGTATTTGGGTTGTTGTTTATACTAATATAGTCAGTCGGTATTAGGACAATGTAATTATTTATTAGGAACTGATCCACATTTTATATTTTCCCCAATGATTCGACTTTATTTTGAATCTTCATCATGGATCAACATTATTTTGTATATCGGAAAATCCTAATTATTACAGAATTTTGACTTTTTACTGTTGTTAAATACAATTATGAACTATAATGCATAGTTTTCTATAATTGTGACTTTTTTTCTCTTTGTTTTTCTACTATTATTTCTATATCTCGTGAAAGAGATGGGAAATCACGTATTGCTTGATAATTTTTTCATATAATAATCGTCTTCGCACTATATACCAATTGTACTT
Organism: Xylophagus ater; assembly: GCA_963422695.1. NCBI lineage: Eukaryota > Metazoa > Arthropoda > Insecta > Diptera > Xylophagidae > Xylophagus > Xylophagus ater. The sequence continues at coordinate 32,384,441 of OY730483.1, forward strand.
AAGGCTCATCAGCTGGACTTGTACATTTGGCTGTCCAGGAACGATATTTTATTAAGCATACTTAAGAATGAAGAGTTTTAATTTTTCTATATTCAATCCATCTAGAATTTTACTTCTGCGAATTAACTACTAAATGAAAAATTTCTGTTTTTACACTGAATTTTTTTTAAATATTTTGAATAGTTTTTTATTTAGCGTCCTTGATACATTTTTAAATTGATCTTTTAAGTATTTAGGTTGTTGTTTATACTATTATATTTAGTCGGTATTAGGACAATGTAATTATTTATTAGGAACTGATCCACATTTTATATTTTCTCCAATGATTCGACTTTATTTTGAATCTTCATCATGGATCAACATTATTTTGTATATCAGAAAATCCTAATTATTACAGAATTTTGACTTTTTACTGTTGTTAAATACAATTATGTACTATAATTCATAGTTTTCTATAATTGTGACTTTTTTTCTCTTTGTTTTACTACTATTATTTCTATATCTCGTGAAAGAGATGGGAAATCACGTATTGCTTGAAGATTTTTTCATATAATAATCGTTTTCGCACTATATACCAATTGTACTTAAGGCTCATCAGCTGGACTTGTACATTTGGCTGTCCAGGAACGATATTTTATTATTATATTTTATTAAGCATACTTAAGAATGAAGAGTTCTAATTTTTCTATATTCAATCCATCTAGAATTTTACTTCTGCGAATTAAATACTAAATGAAAAATTTCTGTTTTTACACCGAATTTTTTTAAATATTTTGAATAGTTTTTTATTTAGCGTCCTTGATAAATTTTTAAATTGATTTTTTTAGTATTTATGTTGTTGTTTATACTATTATATTTAGTCGGTATCAGGACAATGTAATTATTTATTAGGAACTGATCCACATTTTATATTTTCCCCAATGATTCGACTTTATTTTGAATCTTCACCATGGATCAACATTGTTTTGTATATCAGAAAATCCTAATTATTACAGAATTTTGACTTTTTACTATTGTTAAATACAATTATGAACTATAATTAATAGTTTTCTATAATTGTGACTTTTTTTCGCCTTGTTTTTCTACTATTATTTCTATATCTCGTGAAAGAGATGGGAAATCACGTATTGCTTGATAATTTTTTCATATAATAATCGTCTTCGCACTATATACCAATTGTACTTAAGGCTCATCAGCTGGACTTGTACATTTGGCTGTCCAGGAACGATATTTTATTAAGCATACTTAAGAATGAAGAGTTCTAATTTTTCTATATTCAATCCATCTAGAATTTTACTTCTGCGAATTAACTACTAAATGAAAAATTTCTGTTTTTACACTGAATTTTTTTTAAATATTTTGAATAGTTTTTTATTTAGCGTCCTTGATAAATTTTTAAATTGATTTTTTTAGTATTTAGGTTGTTGTTTATACTATTATATTTAGTCGGTATCAGGACAATGTAATTTTTTATTAGGAACTGATCCACATTTTATATTTTCCCCAATGATTCGACTTTATTTTGAATCTTCACCATGGATCAACATTATTTTTTATACCAGAAAATCCTAATTATTACAGAATTTTGACTTTTTACTGTTGTTAAATACAATTATGAACTATAATTCATGGTTTTCTATAATTGTGACTTTTTTTCTCTTTGTTTTTCTACTATTATTTCTATATCTCGTGAAAGAGATGGGAAATCACGTATTGCTTGAAGATTTTTTCATATAATAATCGTTTTCGCACTATATACCAATTGTACTTAAGGCTCATCAGCTGGACTTGTACATTTGGCTGCCCAGGAACGATATTTTATTATTATATTTTATTAAGCATACTTAAGAATGAAGAGTTCTAATTTGTTTATATTCAATCCATCTAGAATTTTACTTCTGCGAATTAAATACTAAATGAAAAATTTCTGTTTTTACACCGAATTTTTTTTAAATATTTTGAATAGTTTTTTATTTATCGTCTGTGATAAATTTTTAAATTGATTTTTTTAGTATTTAGGTTGTTGTTTATACTAATATAGTTAGTCGGTATTAGGACAATGTAATTATTTATTAGGAACTGATCCACATTTTATATTTTCCCCAATGATTCGACTTTATTTTGAATCTTCACCATGGATCAACATTATTTTGAATATCAGAAAATCCTAATTATTACAGAATTTTGACTTTTTACTGTTGTTAAATACAATTATGAACTATAATTCATAGTTTTCTATAATTGTGACTTTTTGCTCTTTGTTTTTCTACTATTATTTCTATATCTCGTGAAAGAGATGGGAAATCACGTATTGCTTGAAGATTTTTTCATATAATAATCGTTTTCGCACTATATACCAATTGTACTTAAGGCTCATCAGCTGGACTTGTACATTTGGCTGTCCAGGAACGATATTTTATTATTATATTTTATTAAGCATACTTAAGAATGAAGAGTTCTAATTTGTCTATATTCAATCCATCTAGAATTTTACTTCTGCGAATTAAATACTAAATGAAAAATTTCTGTTTTTACACCGAATTTTTTTTAAATATTTTGAATAGTTTTTTATTTATCGTCCTTGATAAATTTTTAAATTGATTTCTTTAGTATTTAGGTTGTCGTTTATACTATTATATTTAGTCGGTATTAGGACAATGTAATTATTTATTAGGAACTGATCCACATTTTATATTTTCCCCAATGATTCGACTTTATTTTGAATCTTTGTCATGGATCAACATTATTTTGTATATCAGAAAATCCTAATTATTACAGAATTTTGACTTTTTACTGTTGTTAAATACAATTATGAACTATAATTCATAGTTTTCTATAATTGTGACTTTTTTTCTCTTTGTTTTTCTACTATTATTTCTATATCTCGTGAAAGAGATGGGAAATCACGTATTGCTTGAAGATTTTTTCATATAATAATCGTTTTCGCACTATATACCAATTGTACTTCAGGCTCATCAGCTGGACTTGTACATTTGGTTGTCCAGGAACGATATTTTATTATTATATTTTATTCAGCATACTTAAGAATGAAGAGTTCTAATTTTTCTATATTCAATCCATCTAGAATTTTACTTCTGCGAATTAAATACTAAATGAAAAATTTCTGTTTTTACACCGAATTTTTTTAAATATTTTGAATAGTTTTTATTTAGCGTCCTTGATAAATTTTTAAATTGATTTTTTTAGTATTTAGGTTGTTGTTTATACTATTATATTTAGTCGGTATTAGGACAATGTAATTATTTATTAGGAACTGATCCACATTTTATATTTTCCCCAATGATTCGACTTTATTTTGAATCTTCATCATGGATCAACATTATTTTGTATATCGGAAAATCCTAATTATTACAGAATTTTGACTTTTTACTGTTGTTAAATACAATTATGAACTATAATTCATGGTTTTCTATAATTGTGACTTTTTTCTCTTTGTTTTTCTACTATTATTTCTATATCTCGTGAAAGAGATGGGAAATCACGTATTGCTTGAAGATTTTTTCATATAATAATCGTTTTCGCACTATATACCAATTGTACTTAAGGCTCATCAGCTGAATTTGTACATTTGGCTGTCCAGGAACGATATTTTATTATTATATTTTATTCAGCATACTTAAGAATAAAGAGTTCTAATTTTTCTATATTCAATCCATCTAGAATTTTACTTCTGCGAATTAAATACTAAGTGAAAAATTTCTGTTTTTACACCCAATTTTTTTAAATATTTTGAATAGTTTTTTATTTATCGTCCTTGATACATTTTTAAATTGATTTTTTAAGTATTTAGGTTGTTGTTTATACTATTATATTTAGTCGGTATTAGGACAATGTAATTATTTATTAGGAACTGATCCACATTTTATATTTTCTCCAATGATTCGACTTTATTTTGAATCTTCATCATGGATCAACATTATTTTGTATATCAGAAAATCCTAATTATTACAGAATTTTGACTTTTTACTCTTGTTAAATACAATTATGTACTATAATTCATAGTTTTTTATAATTGTGACTTTTTTCCTCTTTGTTTTACTACTATTATTTCTATATCTCGTGAAAGAGATGGGAAATCACGTATTGCTTGAAGATGATTTCATATAATAATCGTTTTCGCACTATATACCAATTGTACTTAAGGCTTATCAGCTGGACTTGTACATTTGGCTGTTCAGGAACGATATTTTATTAAGCATACTTAAGAATGAAGAGTTCTAATTTGTCTATATTCAATCCATCTAGAGTTTTACTTCTGCGAATTAAATACTAAATGAAAAATTTCTGTTTTTACACCGAATTTTTTTTAAATATTTTGAATAGTTTTTTATTTATCGTCCTTGATAAATTTTTAAATTGATTTTTTTAGTATTTGGGTTGTTGTTTATACTAATATAGTTAGTCGGTATTAGGACAATGTAATTATTTATTAGGAACTGATCCACATTTTATATTTTCCCCAATGACTCGACTTTATTTTGAATCTTCATCATGGATCAACATTATTTTGTATATCGGAAAATCCTAATTATTACAGAATTTTGACTTTTACTGTTGTTAAATACAATTATGAACTATAATGCATAGTTTTCTATAATTGTGACTTTTTTTCTCTTTGTTTTTCTACTATTATTTCTATATCTCGTGAAAGAGATGGGAAATCACGTATTGCTTGAAGATTTTTTCATATAATAATCGTTTTCGCTCTATATACCAATTGTACTTAAGGCTCATCAGCTGGACTTGTACATTTGGCTGTCCAGGAACGATATTTTATTATTATATTTTATTCAGCATACTTAAGAATAAAGAGTTCTAATTTTTCTATATTCAATCCATCTAGAATTTTACTTCTGCGAATTAAATACTAAATGAAAAATTTCTGTTTTTACACCGAATTTTTTTAAATATTTTGAATAGTTTTTTATTTATCGTCCTTGATACATTTTTAAATTGATTTTTTAAGTATTTAGGTTGTTGTTTATACTATTATATTTAGTCGGTATTAGGACAATGTAATTATTTATTAGGAACTGATCCACATTTTATATTTTCTCCAATGATTCGACTTTATTTTGAATCTTCATCATGGATCAACATTATTTTGTATATCAGAAAATCCTAATTATTACAGAATTTTGACTTTTTACTCTTGTTAAATACAATTATGTACTATAATTCATAGTTTTTTATAATTGTGACTTTTTTCCTCTTTGTTTTACTACTATTATTTCTATATCTCGTGAAAGAGATGGGAAATCACGTATTGCTTGAAGATGATTTCATATAATAATCGTTTTCGCACTATATACCAATTGTACTTAAGGCTTATCAGCTGGACTTGTACATTTGGCTGTTCAGGAACGATATTTTATTAAGCATACTTAAGAATGAAGAGTTCTAATTTGTCTATATTCAATCCATCTAGAGTTTTACTTCTGCGAATTAAATACTAAATGAAAAATTTCTGTTTTTACACCGAATTTTTTTTAAATATTTTGAATAGTTTTTTATTTATCGTCCTTGATAAATTTTTAAATTGATTTTTTTAGTATTTGGGTTGTTGTTTATACTAATATAGTTAGTCGGTATTAGGACAATGTAATTATTTATTAGGAACTGATCCACATTTTATATTTTCCCCAATGACTCGACTTTATTTTGAATCTTCATCATGGATCAACATTATTTTGTATATCGGAAAATCCTAATTATTACAGAATTTTGACTTTTACTGTTGTTAAATACAATTATGAACTATAATGCATAGTTTTCTATAATTGTGACTTTTTTCTCTTTGTTTTTCTACTATTATTTCTATATCTCGTGAAAGAGATGGGAAGTCACGTATTGCTTGAAGATTTTTTCATATAATAATCGTTTTCGCACTATATACCAATTGTACTTAAGGCTCATCAGCTGGACTTGTACATTTGGCTGTCCAGGAACGATATTTTATTAAGCATACTTAAGAATGAAGAGTTCTAATTTTTCTATATTCAATCCATCTAGAATTTTACTTCTGCGAATTAAATACTAAATGAAAAATTTCTGTTTTTACACCGAATTTTTTTTAAATATTTTGAATAGTTTTTTATTTAGCGTCCTTGATAAATTTTTAAATTGATTTTTTTAGTATTTAGCTTGTTGTTTATACTATTATATTTAGTCGGTATCAGGACGATGTAATTATTTATTAGGAACTGATCCACATTTTATATTTTCCCCAATGATTCGACTTTATTTTGAATCTTCACCATGGATCAACATTATTTTGTATATCAGAAAATCCTAATTATTACAGAATTTTGACTTTTTACTGTTGTTAAATACAATTATGAACTATAATTCATGGTTTCTATTATTGTGACTCTTTCTCTCTTTGTTTTTCTACTATTATTTCTATATCTCGTGAAAGAGATGGGAAATCACGTATTGCTTGAAGATTTTTTCATATAATAATCGTTTTCGCTCTATATACCAATTGTACTTAAGGCTCATCAGCTGGACTTGTACATTTGGCTGTCCAGGAACGATATTTTATTATTATATTTTATTCAGCATACTTAAGAATAAAGAGTTCTAATTTTTCTATATTCAATCCATCTAGAATTTTACTTCTGCGAATTAAATACTAAATGTAAAATTTCTGTTTTTACACCGAATTTTTTTAAATATTTTGAATAGTTTTTTATTTATCGTCCTTGATACATTTTTAAATTGATCTTTTAAGTATTTAGGTTGTTGTTTATACTATTATATTTAGTCGGTATTAGGACAATGTAATTATTTATTAGGAACTGATCCACATTTTATATTTTCTCCAATGATTCGACTTTATTTTGAATCTTCATCATGGATCAACATTATTTTGTATATCAGAAAATCCTAATTATTACAGAATTTTGACTTTTTACTGTTGTTAAATACAATTATGTACTATAATTCATAGTTTTCTATAATTGTGACTTTTTTTCTCTTTGTTTTACTACTATTATTTCTATATCTCGTGAAAGAGATGGGAAATCACGCATTGCTTGAAGATGTTTTCATATAATAATCGTTTTCGCACTATATACCAATTGTACTTAAGGCTTATCAGCTGGACTTGTACATTTGGCTGTTCAGGAACGATATTTTATGAAGCATACTTAAGAATGAAGAGTTCTAATTTGTCTATATTCAATCCATCTAGAGTTTTACTTCTGCGAATTAAATACTAAATGAAAAATTTCTGTTTTTACACCGAATTTTTTTTAAATATTTTGAATAGTTTTTTATTTATCGTCCTTGATAAATTTTTAAATTGATTTTTTTAGTATTTGGGTTGTTGTTTATACTAATATAGTCAGTCGGTATTAGGACAATGTAATTATTTATTAGGAACTGATCCACATTTTATATTTTCCCCAATGATTCGACTTTATTTTGAATCTTCATCATGGATCAACATTATTTTGTATATCGGAAAATCCTAATTATTACAGAATTTTGACTTTTTACTGTTGTTAAATACAATTATGAACTATAATGCATAGTTTTCTATAATTGTGACTTTTTTTCTCTTTGTTTTTCTACTATTATTTCTATATCTCGTGAAAGAGATGGGAAATCACGTATTGCTTGATAATTTTTTCATATAATAATCGTCTTCGCACTATATACCAATTGTACTTAAGGCTCATCAGCTGGACTTGTACATTTGGCTGTCCAGGAACGATATTTTATTAAGCATACTTAAGAATGAAGAGTTTTAATTTTTCTATATTCAATCCATCTAGAATTTTACTTCTGCGAATTAACTACTAAATGAAAAATTTCTGTTTTTACACTGAATTTTTTTTAAATATTTTGAATAGTTTTTTATTTAGCGTCCTTGATACATTTTTAAATTGATCTTTTAAGTATTTAGGTTGTTGTTTATACTATTATATTTAGTCGGTATTAGGACAATGTAATTATTTATTAGGAACTGATCCACATTTTATATTTTCTCCAATGATTCGACTTTATTTTGAATCTTCATCATGGATCAACATTATTTTGTATATCAGAAAATCCTAATTATTACAGAATTTTGACTTTTTACTGTTGTTAAATACAATTATGTACTATAATTCATAGTTTTCTATAATTGTGACTTTTTTCTCTTTGTTTTACTACTATTATTTCTATATCTCGTGAAAGAGATGGGAAATCACGTATTGCTTGAAGATTTTTTCATATAATAATCGTTTTCGCACTATATACCAATTGTACTTAAGGCTCATCAGCTGGACTTGTACATTTGGCTGTCCAGGAACGATATTTTATTATTATATTTTATTAAGCATACTTAAGAATGAAGAGTTCTAATTTTTCTATATTCAATCCATCTAGAATTTTACTTCTGCGAATTAAATACTAAATGAAAAATTTCTGTTTTTACACCGAATTTTTTTAAATATTTTGAATAGTTTTTTATTTAGCGTCCTTGATAAATTTTTAAATTGATTTTTTTAGTATTTATGTTGTTGTTTATACTATTATATTTAGTCGGTATCAGGACAATGTAATTATTTATTAGGAGCAGATCCACATTTTATATTTTCCCCAATGATTCGACTTTATTTTGAATCTTCATCATGGATCAACATTACTTTGTATATCTGAAAATCCTAATTATTACAGAATTTTGACTTTTTACTGTTGTTAAATACAATTATGAACTATAATTCATAGTTTTCTATAAATGTGACTTTTTTCTCTTTGTTTTTCTACTATTATTTCTATATCTAGTGAAAGAGATGGGAAATCACGTATTGCCTGAAGATTTTTTCATATAATAATCGTTTTCGCACTATATACCAATTGTACTTAAGGCTCATCAGCTGGACTTGTACATTTGGCTGTCCAGGAACGATATTTTATTATTATATTTTATTAAGCATAATTAAGAATAAAGAGTTCTAATTTCTCTATATTCAATCCATCTAGAATTTTACTTCTGCGAATTAAATACTAAATGAAAAATTTCTGTTTTTACACCGAATTTTTTTAAATATTATAAATAGTTTTTTATTTAGCGTCCTTGATAAATTTTTAAATTGATTTTTTTAGTATTTAGGTTGTTGTTTATACTATTATATTTAGTCGGTATTAGGACAATGTAATTATTTATTAGGAACTGATCCACATTTTATATTTTCCCCAATGATTCGACTTTGTTTTGAATCTTCATCATGGATCAACATTATTTTGTATTTCAGAAAATCCTAATTATTACAGAATTTTGACTTTTTACTATTGTTAAATACAATTATAAACTATAATTCATAGTTTTCTATAATTGTGACTTTTTTCTCTTTGTTTTTCTACTATTATTTCTATATCTCGTGAAAGAGATGGGAAATCACGTATTGCTTGAAGATTTTTTCATATAATAATCGTTTTCGCACTATATACCAATTGTACTTAAGGCTCATCAGCTGGACTTGTACATTTGGCTGTCCAGGAACGATATTTTATTAAGCATACTTAAGAATGAAGAGTTCTAATTTTTCTATATTCAATCCATCTAGAATTTTACTTCTGCGAATTAAATACTAAATGAAAAATTTCTGTTTTTACACAGAATTTTTTTTAAATATTTTGAATAGTTTTTTATTTAGCGTCCTTGATAAATTTTTAAATTGATTTTTTTAGTATTTAGCTTGTTGTTTATACTATTATATTTAGTCGGTATCAGGACGATGTAATTATTTATTAGGAACTGATCCACATTTTATATTTTCCCCAATGATTCGACTTTATTTTGAATCTTCACCATGGATCAACATTATTTTGTATATCAGAAAATCCTAATTATTACAGAATTTTGACTTTTTACTGTTGTTAAATACAATTATGAACTATAATTCATGGTTTCTATTATTGTGACTCTTTCTCTCTTTGTTTTTCTACTATTATTTCTATATCTCGTGAAAGAGATGGGAAATCACGTATTGCTTGAAGATTTTTTCATATAATAATCGTTTTCGCTCTATATACCAATTGTACTTAAGGCTCATCAGCTGGACTTGTACATTTGGCTGTCCAGGAACGATATTTTATTATTATATTTTATTCAGCATACTTAAGAATAAAGAGTTCTAATTTTTCTATGTTCAATCCATCTAGAATTTTACTTCTGCGAATTAAATACTAAATGTAAAATTTCTGTTTTTACACCGAATTTTTTTAAATATTTTGAATAGTTTTTTATTTATCGTCCTTGATACATTTTTAAATTGATCTTTTAAGTATTTAGGTTGTTGTTTATACTATTATATTTAGTCGGTATTAGGACAATGTAATTATTTATTAGGAACTGATACACATTTTATATTTTCTCCAATGATTCGACTTTATTTTGAATCTTCATCATGGATCAACATTATTTTGTATATCAGAAAATCCTAATTATTACAGAATTTTGACTTTTTACTGTTGTTAAATACAATTATGTACTATAATTCATAGTTTTCTATAATTGTGACTTTTTTTCTCTTTGTTTTACTACTATTATTTCTATATCTCGTGAAAGAGATGGGAAATCACGTATTGCTTGAAGATGTTTTCATATAATAATCGTTTTCGCACTATATACCAATTGTACTTAAGGCTTATCAGCTGGACTTGTACATTTGGCTGTTCAGGAACGATATTTTATGAAGCATACTTAAGAATGAAGAGTTCTAATTTGTCTATATTCAATCCATCTAGAGTTTTACTTCTGCGAATTAAATACTAAATGAAAAATTTCTGTTTTTACACCGAATTTTTTTTAAATATTTTGAATAGTTTTTTATTTATCGTCCTTGATAAATTTTTAAATTGATTTTTTTAGTATTTGGGTTGTTGTTTATACTAATATAGTTAGTCGGTATTAGGACAATGTAATTATTTATTAGGAACTGATCCACATTTTATATTTTCCCCAATGATTCGACTTTATTTTGAATCTTCATCATGGATCAACATTATTTTGTATATCGGAAAATCCTAATTATTACAGAATTTTGACTTTTTACTGTTGTTAAATACAATTATGAACTATAATGCATAGTTTTCTATAATTGTGACTTTTTTTCTCTTTGTTTTTCTACTATTATTTCTATATCTCGTGAAAGAGATGGGAAATCACGTATTGCTTGAAGATTTTTTCATATAATAATCGTTTTCGCACTATATACCAATTGTACTTAAGGCTCATCAGCTGGACTTGTACATTTGGCTGTCCAGGAACGATATTTTATTATTATATTTTATTAAGCATACTTAAGAATGAAGAGTTCTAATTTTTCTATATTCAATCCATCTAGAATTTTACTTCTGCGAATTAAATACTAAATGAAAAATTTCTGTTTTTACACCGAATTTTTTTAAATATTTTGAATAGTTTTTTATTTAGCGTCCTTGATAAATTTTTAAATTGATTTTTTTAGTATTTATGTTGTTGTTTATACTATTATATTTAGTCGGTATCAGGACAATGTAATTATTTATTAGGAACTGATCCACATTTTATATTTTCCCCAATGATTCGACTTTATTTGGAATCTTCACCATGGATCAACATTGTTTTGTATATGAGAAAATCCTAATTATTACAGAATTTTGACTTTTTACTATTGTTAAATACAATTATGAACTATAATTAATAGTTTTCTATAATTGTGACTTTTTTTCGCCTTGTTTTTCTACTATTATTTCTATATCTCGTGAAAGAGATGGGAAATCACGTATTGCTTGATAATTTTTTCATATAATAATCGTCTTCGCACTATATACCAATTGTACTTAAGGCTCATCAGCTGGACTTGTACATTTGGCTGTCCAGGAACGATATTTTATTAAGCATACTTAAGAATGAAGAGTTCTAATTTTTCTATATTCAATCCATCTAGAATTTTACTTCTGCGAATTAACTACTAAATGAAAAATTTCTGTTTTTACACTGAATTTTTTTTAAATATTTTGAATAGTTTTTTATTTAGCGTCCTTGATAAATTTTTAAATTGATTTTTTTAGTATTTAGGTTGTTGTTTATACTATTATATTTAGTCGGTATCAGGACAATGTAATTTTTTATTAGGAACTGATCCACATTTTATATTTTCCCCAATGATTCGACTTTATTTTGAATCTTCACCATGGATCAACATTATTTTTTATACCAGAAAATCCTAATTATTACAGAATTTTGACTTTTTACTGTTGTTAAATACAATTATGAACTATAATTCATGGTTTTCTATAATTGTGACTTTTTTTCTCTTTGTTTTTCTACTATTATTTCTATATCTCGTGAAAGAGATGGGAAATCACGTATTGCTTGAAGATTTTTTCATATAATAATCGTTTTCGCACTATATACCAATTGTACTTAAGGCTCATCAGCTGGACTTGTACATTTGGCTGTCCAGGAACGATATTTTATTATTATATTTTATTAAGCATACTTAAGAATGAAGAGTTCTAATTTGTTTATATTCAATCCATCTAGAATTTTACTTCTGCGAATTAAATACTAAATGAAAAATTTCTGTTTTTACACCGAATTTTTTTTAAATATTTTGAATAGTTTTTTATTTACCGTCTGTGATAAATTTTTAAATTGATTTTTTTAGTATTTAGGTTGTTGTTTATACTATTATATTTAGTCGCTATTAGGACAATGTAATTATTTATTAGGAGCAGATCCACATTTTATATTTTCCCCAATGATTCGACTTTATTTTGAATCTTCATCATGGATCAACATTACTTTGTATATCTGAAAATCCTAATTATTACAGAATTTTGACTTTTTACTGTTGTTAAATACAATTATGAACTATAATTCATAGTTTTCTATAAATGTGACTTTTTTCTCTTTGTTTTTCTACTATTATTTCTATATCTAGTGAAAGAGATGGGAAATCACGTATTGCCTGAAGATTTTTTCATATAGTAATCGTTTTCGCACTATATACCAATTGTACTTAAGGCTCATCAGCTGGACTTGTACATTTGGCTGTCCAGGAACGATATTTTATTATTATATTTCATTAAGCATAATTAAGAATAAAGAGTTCTAATTTTTCTATATTCAATCCATCTAGAATTTTACTTCTGCGAATTAAATACTAAATGAAAAATTTCTGTTTTTACACCGAATTTTTTTAAATATTATAAATAGTTTTTTATTTAGCGTCCTTGATAAATTTTTAAATTGATTTTTTTAGTATTTAGGTTGTTGTTTATACTATTATATTTAGTCGGTATTAGGACAATGTAATTATTTATTAGGAACTGATCCACATTTTATATTTTCCCCAATGATTCGACTTTGTTTTGAATCTTCATCATGGATCAACATTATTTTGTATTTCAGAAAATCCTAATTATTACAGAATTTTGACTTTTTACTATTGTTAAATACAATTATAAACTATAATTCATAGTTTTCTATAATTGTGACTTTTTTCTCTTTGTTTTTCTACTATTATTTCTATATCTCGTGAAAGAGATGGGAAATCACGTATTGCTTGAAGATTTTTTCATATAATAATCGTTTTCGCACTATATACCAATTGTACTTAAGGCTCATCAGCTGGACTTGTACATTTGGCTGTCCAGGAACGATATTTTATTAAGCATACTTAAGAATGAAGAGTTCTAATTTTTCTATATTCAATCCATCTAGAATTTTACTTCTGCGAATTAAATACTAAATGAAAAATTTCTTTTTTTACACCGAATTTTTTTAAATATTTTGAATAGTTTTTTATTTAGCGTCCTTGATAAATTTTTAAATTGATTTTTTCAGTATTTAGGTTGTTGTTTATACTATTATATTTAGTCGGTATTAGGACAATGTAATTATTTATTAGGAACTGATCCACATTTTATATTTTCCCCAATGATTCGACTTTATTTTGAATCTTCATCATGGATCAACATTATTTTGTATATCGGAAAATCCTAATTATTACAGAATTTTGACTTTTTACTGTTGTTAAATACAATTATGAACTATAATGCATAGTTTTCTATAATTGTGACTTTTTTTCTCTTTGTTTTTCTACTATTATTTCTATATCTCGTGAAAGAAATGGGAAATCACGTATTGCTTGAAGATTTTTTCATATAATAATCGTTTTCGCACTATATACCAATTGTACTTAAGGCTCATCAGCTGGACTTGTACATTTGGCTGTCCAGGAACGATATTTTATTATTATATTTTATTAAGCATACTTAAGAATGAAGAGTTCTAATTTGTCTATATTCAATCCATCTAGAATTTTACTTCTGCGAATTAAATACTAAATGAAAAATTTCTGTTTTTACACCGAATTTTTTTAAATATTTTGAATAGTTTTTTATTTAGCGTCCTTGATAAATTTTTAAATTGATTTTTTTAGTATTTATGTTGTTGTTTATATTTAGTCGGTATCAGGACAATGAAATTATTTATTAGGAACTGATACACATTTTATATTTTCCCCAATGATTCGACTTTATTTTGAATCTTCACCATGGATCAACATTATTTTGTATATCAGAAAATCCTAATTATTACAGAATTTTGACTTTTTACTGTTGTTAAATACAATTATGAACTATAATTCATAGTTTTCTATAATTGTGGCTTTTTTTCTCTTTGTTTTTCTACTATTATTTCTATATCTCGTGAAAGAGATGGGAAATCACGTATTGCTTGAAGATTTTTTCATATAATAATCGTTTTCGCACTATATACCAATTGTACTTAAGGCTCATCCGCTGGACTTGTACATTTGGCTGTCCAGGAACGCTATTTTATTAAGCATACTTAAGAATGAAGAGTTCTAATTTTTCTATATTCAATCCATCTAGAAGTTTACTTCTGCGAATTAAATACTAAATGAAAAATTTCTGTTTTTACACCGAATTTTTTTTAAATATTTTGAATAGTTTTTTATTTAGCGTCCTTGATAAATTTTTAAATTGATTTTTTTAGTATTTAGGTTGTTGTTTATACTATTATATTTAGTCGGTATCAGGACGATGTAATTATTTATTAGGAACTGATCCACATTTTATATTTTCCCCAATGATTCGACTTTATTTTGAATCTTCACCATGGATCAACATTATTTTGTATATCAGAAAATCCTAATTATTACAGAATTTTGACTTTTTACTGTTGTTAAATACAATTATGAACTATAATTCATGGTTTCTATAATTGTGACTATTTTTCTCTTTGTTTTTCTACTATTATTTCTATATCTCGTGAAAGAGATGGGAAATCACGTTTTGCTTGAAGATTTTTTCATATAATAATCGTTTTCGAACTATATACCAATTGTACTTAAGGCTCATCAGCTGGACTTGTACATTTGGCTGCCCAGGAATGATATTTTATTATTATATTTTATTAAGTATACTTAAGAATGAAGAGTTCTAATTTATCTATATTCAATCCATCTAGAATTTTAATTCTGCGAATTAAATACTAAATGAAAAATTTCTGTTTTTACACCGAATTTTTTTTAAATATTTTGAATAGTTTTTTATTTATCGTCTTTGATAAATTTTTAAATTGATTTTTTTAGTATTTAGGTTGTTGTTTATACTAATATATTTAGTCGGTATTAGGACAATGTAATTATTTATTAGGAACTGATCCACATTTTATATTTCCCCAATGACTCGACTTTATTTTGAATCTTCATCATGGATCAACATTATTTTGTATATCGGAAAATCCTAATTATTACAGAATTTTGACTTTTTACTGTTGTTAAATACAATTATGAACTATAATTCATAGTTTTCTATAATTGTGACTTTTTTCTCTTTGTTTTTCTACTATTATTTCTATATCTCGTGAAAGAGATGGGAAATCACGTATTGCTTGAAGATTTTTTCATATAATAATCGTTTTCGCACTATATACCAATTGTACTTAAGGCTCATCAGCTGGACTTGTACATTTGGCTGTCCAGGAACGATATTTTATTATTATATTTTATTAAGCATACTTAAGAATGAAGAGTTCTAATTTGTCTATATTCAATCCATCTAGAATTTTACTTCTGCGAATTAAATACTAAATGAAAAATTTCTGTTTTTACACCGAATTTTTTTTAAATATTTTGTATAGTTTTTTATTTATCGTCCTTGATAAATTTTTAAATTGATTTTTTTAGTATTTAGGTTGTCGTTTATACTATTATATTTAGTCGGTATTAGGACAATGTAATTATTTATTAGGAACTGATCCACATTTTATATTTTCCCCAATGATTCGACTTTATTTTGAATCTTTGTCATGGATCAACATTATTTTGTATATCAGAAAATCCTAATTATTACAGAATTTTGACTTTTTACTGTTGTTAAATACAATTATGAACTATAATTCATAGTTTTCTATAATTGTGACTTTTTTTCTCTTTGTTTTTCTACTATTATTTCTATATCTCGTGAAAGAGATGGGAAATCACGTATTGCTTGAAGATTTTTTCATATAATAATCGTTTTCGCACTATATACCAATTGTACTTCAGGCTCATAAGCTGGACTTGTACATTTGGTTGTCCAGGAACGATATTTTATTATTATATTTTATTCAGCGTACTTAAGAATGAAGAGTTCTAATTTTTCTATATTCAATCCATCTAGAATTTTACTTCTGCGAATTAAATACTAAATGAAAAATTTCTGTTTTTACACCGAATTTTTTTAAATATTTTGAATAGTTTTTATTTATCGTCCTTGATAAATTTTTAAATTGATTTTTTTAGTATTTAGGTTGTTGTTTATACTATTATATTTAGTCGGTATTAGGACAATGTAATTATTTATTAGGAACTGATCCACATTTTATATTTTCCCCAATGATTCGACTTTATTTTGAATCTTCATCATGGATCAACATTATTTTGTATATCGGAAAATCCTAATTATTACAGAATTTTGACTTTTTACTGTTGTTAAATACAATTATGAACTATAATTAATGGTTTTCTATAATTGTGACTTTTTTCTCTTTGTTTTTCTACTATTATTTCTATATCTCGTGAAAGAGATGGGAAATCACGTATTGCTTGAAGATTTTTTCATATAATAATCGTTTTCGCACTATATACCAATTGTACTTAAGGCTCATCAGCTGAATTTGTACATTTGGCTGTCCAGGAACGATATTTTATTAAGCATAAATAAGAAAAAAGAGTTCTAATTTTTCTATATTCAATCCATCTGGAATTTTACTTCTGCGAATTAAATACTAAATGAAAAATTTCTGTTTTTACACCGATTTTTTAAAAATATTTTGAATAGTTTTTTATTTAGCGTCCTTGATAAATTTTTAAATTGATTTTTTTAGTATTTAGGTTGTTGTTTGTACTATTATATTTAGTCGGTATTAGGACAATGTAATTATTTATTAGGAACTGATCCACATTTTATATTTTCCCCAATGATTCGACTTTATTTTGAATCTTCATCATGGATCAACATTATTTTGTATAATCAGAAAATCCTAATTATTACAGAATTTTGACTTTTTACTGTTGTTAAATATAATTATGAACTATAATTTATAGTTTTCTATAATTGTGACTCTTTTTCTCTTTGTTTTTCTACTATTATTTCTATATCTCGTGAAAGAGATGGGAAATCACGTATTGCTTGAAGATTTTTTCATATAATAATCGTTTTCGCTCTATATACCAATTGTACTTAAGGCTCATCAGCTGGACTTGTACATTTGGCTGTCCAGGAACGATATTTTATTATTATATTTTATTCAGCATACTTAAGAATAAAGAGTTCTAATTTTTCTATATTCAATCCATCTAGAATTTTACTTCTGCGAATTAAATACTAAATGAAAAATTTCTGTTTTTACACCGAATTTTTTTAAATATTTTGAATAGTTTTTTATTTATCGTCCTTGATACATTTTTAAATTGATTTTTTAAGTATTTAGGTTGTTGTTTATACTATTATATTTAGTCGGTATTAGGACAATGTAATTATTTATTAGGAACTGATCCACATTTTATATTTTCTCCAATGATTCGACTTTATTTTGAATCTTCATCATGGATCAACATTATTTTGTATATCAGAAAATCCTAATTATTACAGAATTTTGACTTTTTACTCTTGTTAAATACAATTATGTACTATAATTCATAGTTTTTTATAATTGTGACTTTTTTCCTCTTTGTTTTACTACTATTATTTCTATATCTCGTGAAAGAGATGGGAAATCACGTATTGCTTGAAGATGATTTCATATAATAATCGTTTTCGCACTATATACCAATTGTACTTAAGGCTTATCAGCTGGACTTGTACATTTGGCTGTTCAGGAACGATATTTTATTAAGCATACTTAAGAATGAAGAGTTCTAATTTGTCTATATTCAATCCATCTAGAGTTTTACTTCTGCGAATTAAATACTAAATGAAAAATTTCTGTTTTTACACCGAATTTTTTTTAAATATTTTGAATAGTTTTTTATTTATCGTCCTTGATAAATTTTTAAATTGATTTTTTTAGTATTTGGGTTGTTGTTTATACTAATATAGTTAGTCGGTATTAGGACAATGTAATTATTTATTAGGAACTGATCCACATTTTATATTTTCCCCAATGACTCGACTTTATTTTGAATCTTCATCATGGATCAACATTATTTTGTATATCGGAAAATCCTAATTATTACAGAATTTTGACTTTTACTGTTGTTAAATACAATTATGAACTATAATGCATAGTTTTCTATAATTGTGACTTTTTTTCTCTTTGTTTTTCTACTATTATTTCTATATCTCGTGAAAGAGATGGGAAGTCACGTATTGCTTGAAGATTTTTTCATATAATAATCGTTTTCGCACTATATACCAATTGTACTTAAGGCTCATCAGCTGGACTTGTACATTTGGCTGTCCAGGAACGATATTTTATTATTATATTTTATTAAGCATACTTAAGAATGAAGAGTTCTAATTTGTCTATATTCAATCCATCTAGAATTTTACTTCTGCGAATTAAATACTAACTGAAAAATTTCTGTTTTTACACCGAATTTTTTTTAAATATTTTGAATAGTTTTTTATTTATCGTCCTTGATAAATTTTTAAATTGATTTTTTAAGTATTTAGGTTGTTGTTTATACTATTATATTTAGTCGGTATTAGGACAATGTAATTATTTATTAGGAACTGATCCACATTTCATATTTTCCACAATGATTCGACTTTATTTTGAATCTTCATCATGGATCAACATTATTTTGTATATCAGAAAATCCTAATTATTACAGAATTTTGACTTTTTACTGTTGTTAAATACAATTATGAACTATAATTCATGGTTTTCTATAATTGTGACTTTTTTTCTCTTTGTTTTTCTACTATTATTTCTATATCTCGTGAAAGAGATGGGAATTCACGTATTGCTTGAAGATTTTTTCATATAATAATCGTTTTCGCACTATATACCAATTGTACTTAAGGCTCATCAGCTGGACTTGTACATTTGGCTGTCCAGGAACGATATTTTATTATTATATTTTATTAAGCATACTTAAGAATGAAGAGTTCTAATTTGTCTATATTCAATCCATCTAGAGTTTTACTTCTGCGAATTAAATACTAAATGAAAAATTTCTGTTTTTACACCGATTTTTTTTTAAATATTTCGAATAGTTTTTTATTTATCGTCCTTGATAAATTTTTAAATTGATTTTTTTAGTATTTAGGTTGTTGTTTATACTATTATATTTAGTCGCTATTAGGACAATGTAATTATTTATTAGGAACTGATCCACATTTTATATTTTCCCCAATGACTCGACTTTATTTTGAATCTTCATCATGGATCAACATTATTTTGTATATCGGAAAATCCTAATTATTACAGAATTTTGACTTTTTACTGTTGTTAAATACAATTATGAACTATAATGCATAGTTTTCTATAATTGTGACTTTTTTTCTCTTTGTTTTTCTACTATTATTTCTATATCTCGTGAAAGAGATGGGAAATCACGTATTGCTTGAAGATTTTTTCATATAATAATCGTTTTCGCACTATATACCAATTGTACTTAAGGCTCATCAGCTGGACTTGTACATTTGGCTGTCCAGGAACGATATTTTATTAAGCATACTTAAGAATGAAGAGTTCTAATTTTTCTATATTCAATCCATCTAGAATTTTACTTCTGCGAATTAAATACTAAATGAAAAATTTCTGTTTTTACACCGATTTTTTTAAAATATTTTGAATAGTTTTTTGTTTAGCGTCCTTGATAAATTTTTAAATTGATTTTTTTAGTATTTAGGTTGTTGTTTGTACCATTATATTTAGTCGGTATTAGGACAATGTAATTATTTATTAGGAACTGATCCACATTTTATATTTTCCCCAATGATTCGACTTTATTTTGAATCTTCATTATGGATCAACATTATTTTGTATAATCAGAAAATCCTATTTATTACAGAATTTTGAGTTTTTACTGTTGTTAAATATAATTATGAACTATAATTCATAGTTTTCTATAATTGTGACTCTTTTTCTCTTTGTTTTTCTACTATTATTTCTATATCTCGTGAAAGAGATGGGAAATCACGTATTGCTTGAAGATTTTTTCATATAATAATCGTTTTCGCTCTATATACCAATTATACTTAAGGCTCATCAGCTGGACTTGTACATTTGGCTGTCCAGGAACGATATTTTATTAAGTTTACTTAAGAATGAAGAGTTCTAATTTGTCTATATTAAATCCATCTAGAGTTTTACTTCTGCGAATTAAATACTAAATGAAAAATTTCTGTTTTTACACCGAATTTTTTTTAAATATTTTGAATAGTTTTTTATTTATCGTCCTTGATAAATTTTTAAATTGATTTTTTTAGTATTTGGGTTGTTGTTTATACTAATATAGTTAGTCGGTATTAGGACAATGTAATTATTTATTAGGAACTGATCCACATTTTATATTTTCCAAAATGATTCGACTTTATTTTGAATCTTCATCACGGATCAACATTATTTTGTATATCGGAAAATCCTAATTATTACAGAATTTTGAATTTTTACTGTTGTTAAATACAATTATGAACTATAATGCATAGTTTTCTATAATTGTGACTTTTTTTCTCTTTGTTTTTCTACTCTTATTTCTATATCTCGTGAAAGAGATGGGAAATCACGTATTGCTTGAAGATTTTTTCATATAATAATCGTTTTCGCACTATATACCAATTGTACTTAAGGCTCATCAGCTGGACTTGTACATTTGGCTGTCCAGGAACGATATTTTATTATTATATGTTATTAAGCATACTTAAGAATGAAGAGTTCTAATTTGTCTATATTCAATCCATCTAGAATTTTACTTCTGCGATTTAAATACTAAATGAAAAATTTCTGTTTTTACACCGAATTTTTTTTAAATATTTTGAATAGTTTTTTATTTATCGTCCTTGATAAACTTTAAATTGATTTTTTAAGTATTTAGGTTGTTGTTTATGCTATTATATTTAGTCGGTATTAGGACAATGTAATTATTTATTAGGAACTGATCCACATTTTATATTTTCCACAATGATTCGACTTTATTTTGAATCTTCATCATGGATCAACATTATTTTGTATATCAGAAAATCCTAATTATTACAGAATTTTGACTTTTTACTGTTGTTAAAAACAATTATGAACTATAATTCATGGTTTTCTATAATTGTGACTTTTTTTCTCTTTGTTTTTCTACTATTATTTCTACATCTCGTGAAAGAGATGGGAATTCACGTATTGCTTGAAGATTTTTTCATATAATAATCGTTTTCGCACTATATACCAATTGTACTTAAGGCTCATCAGCTGGACTTGTACATTTGGCTGCCCAGGAACGATATTTTATTATTATATTTTATTAAGCATACTTAAGAATGAAGAGTTCTAATTTGTCTATATTCAATCCATCTAGAGTTTTACTTCTGCGAATTAAATACTAAATGAAAAATTTCTGTTTTTACACCGAATTTTTTTTAAATATTTCGTATAGTTTTTTATTTATCGTCCTTGATAAAATTTTAAATTCATTTTTTTAGTATTTAGGTTGTTGTTTATACTATTATATTTAGTCGGTATTAGGACAATGTAATTATTTATTAGGAACTGATCCACATTTTTATTTTCCCCAATGACTCGACTTTATTTTGAATCTTCATCATGGATCAACATTATTTTGTATATCGGAAAATCCTAATTATTACAGAATTTTGACTTTTTACTGTTGTTAAATACAATTATGAACTATAATGCATAGTTTTCTATAATTGTGACTTTTTTTCTCTTTGTGTTTCTACTATTATTTCTATATCTCGTGAAAGAGATGGGAAATCACGTATTGCTTGAAGATTTTTTCATATAATAATCGTTTTCGCACTATATACCAATTGTACTTAAGGCTCATCAGCTGGACTTGTACATTTGGCTGTCCAGGAACGATATTCTATTATTATATTTTATTAAGCATACTTAAGAATGAAGAGTTCTAATTTGTCTATATTCAATCCATCTAGAATTTTACTTCTGCGAATTAAATACTAAATGAAAAATTTCTGTTTTTACACCGAATTTTTTTTAAATATTTCGAATAGTTTTTTATTTATCGTCCTTGATAAATTTTTAAATTGATTTTTTTAGTATTTAAGTTGTTGTTTATACTATTATATTTAGTCGGTATTAGGACAATGTAATTATTTATTAGGAACTGATCCACATTTTATATTTTCCCCAAAGACTCGACTTTATTTTGAATCTTCATCATGGATCAACATTATTTTGTATATCGGAAAATCCTAATTATTACAGAATTTTGACTTTTTACTGTTGTTAAATACAATTATGAACTATAATGCATAGTTTTCTATAATTGTGACTTTTTTTCTCTTTGTTTTTCTACTATTATTTCTATATCTCGTGAAAGAGATGGGAAATCACGTATTGCTTGATAATTTTTTCATATAATAATCGTCTTCGCACTATATACCAATTGTACTTAAGGCTCATCAGCTGGACTTGTACATTTGGCTGTCCAGGAACGATATTTTATTAAGCATACTTAAGAATGAAGAGTTCTAATTTTTCTATATTCAATCCATCTAGAATTTTACTTCTGCGAATTAACTACTAAATGAAAAATTTCTGTTTTTACACCGAATTTTTTTAAATATTTTGAATAGTTTTTTATTTAGCGTCCTTGATAAATTTTTAAATTGATTTTTTTAGTATTTATGTTGTTGTTTATACTATTATATTTAGTCGGTATCAGGACAATGTAATTATTTATTAGGAACTGATCCACATTTTATATTTTCCCCAAAGACTCGACTTTATTTTGAATCTTCATCATGGATCAACATTATTTTGTATATCGGAAAATCCTAATTATTACAGAATTTTGACTTTTTACTGTTGTTAAATACAATTATGAACTATAATGCATAGTTTTCTATAATTGTGACTTTTTTTCTCTTTGTTTTTCTACTATTATTTCTATATCTCGTGAAAGAGATGGGAAATCACGTATTGCTTGAAGATGTTTTCATATAATAATCGTTTTCGCACTATATACCAATTGTACTTAAGGCTTATCAGCTGGACTTGTACATTTGGCTGTCCAGGAACGATATTTTATTATTATATTTTATTAAGCATACTTAAGAAAGAAGAGTTCTAATTTTTCTATATTCAATCCATCTAGAATTTTACTTCTGCGAATTAAATACTAAATGAAAAATTTCTGTTTTTACACCGAATTTTTTTAAATATTTTGAATAGTTTTTTATTTAGCGTCCTTGATAAATTTTTAAATTGATTTTTTTAGTATTTATGTTGTTGTTTATACTATTATATTTAGTCGGTATCAGGACAATGTAATTATTTATTAGGAACTGATCCACATTTTATATTTTCCCCAATGGTTCGACTTTATTTTGAATCTTCACCATGGATCAACATTGTTTTGTATATCAGAAAATCCTAATTATTACAGAATTTTGACTTTTTACTATTGTTAAATACAATTATGAACTATAATTAATAGTTTTCTATAATTGTGACTTTTTTTCTCTTTGTTTTTCTACTATTATTTCTATATCTCGTGAAAGAGATGGGAAATCACGTATTGCTTGATAATTTTTTCATATAATAATCGTCTTCGCACTATATACCAATTGTACTTAAGGCTCATCAGCTGGACTTGTACATTTGGCTGTCCAGGAACGATATTTTATTAAGCATACTTAAGAATGAAGAGTTCTAATTTTTCTATATTCAATCCATCTAGAATTTTACTTCTGCGAATTAACTACTAAATGAAAAATTTCTGTTTTTACACCGAATTTTTTTAAAATATTTTGAATAGTTTTTTATTTAGCGTCCTTGATAAATTTTTAAATTGATTTTTTTAGTATTTAGGTTGTTGTTTATACTATTATATTTAGTCGGTATCAGGACAATGTAATTTTTTATTAGGAACTGATCCACATTTTATATTTTCCCCAATGATTCGACTTTATTTTGAATCTTCACCATGGATCAACATTATTTTGTATATCAGAAAATCCTAATTATTACAGAATTTTGACTTTTTACTGTTGTTAAATACAATTATGAACTATAATTCATGGTTTTCTATAATTGTGACTTTTTTTCTCTTTGTTTTTCTACTATTATTTCTATATCTCGTGAAAGAGATGGGAAATCACGTATTGCTTGAAGATTTTTTCATATAATAATCGTTTTCGCACTATATACCAATTGTACTTAAGGCTCATCAGCTGGACTTGTACATTTGGCTGCCCAGGAACGATATTTTATTATTATATTTTATTAAGCATACTTAAGAATGAAGAGTTCTAATTTGTTTATATTCAATCCATCTAGAATTTTACTTCTGCGAATGAAATACTAAATGAAAAATTTCTGTTTTTACACCGAATTTTTTTTAAATATTTTGAATAGTTTTTTATTTATCGTCTTTGATAAATTTTTAAATTGATTTTTTTAGTATTTAGGTTGTTGTTTATACTATTATATTTAGTCGCTATTAGGACAATGTAATTATTTATTAGGAGCAGATCCACATTTTATATTTTCCCCAATGATTCGACTTTATTTTGAATCTTCATCATGGATCAACATTACTTTGTATATCTGAAAATCCTAATTATTACAGAATTTTGACTTTTTACTGTTGTTAAATACAATTATGAACTATAATTCATAGTTTTCTATAAATGTGACTTTTTTCTCTTTGTTTTTCTACTATTATTTCTATATCTAGTGAAAGAGATGGGAAATCACGTATTGCCTGAAGATTTTTTCATATAATAATCGTTTTCGCACTATATACCAATTGTACTTAAGGCTCATCAGCTGGACTTGTACATTTGGCTGTCCAGGAACGATATTTTATTATTATATTTTATTAAGCATACTTAAGAATAAAGAGTTCTAATTTTTCTATATTCAATCCATCTAGAATTTTACTTCTGCGAATTAAATACTAAATGAAAATTTCTGTTTTTACACCGAATTTTTTTAAATATTTTAAATAGTTTTTTATTTAGCGTCCTTGATAAATTTTTAAATTGATTTTTTTAGTATTTAGGTTGTTGTTTATACTATTATATTTAGTCGGTATTAGGACAATGTAATTATTTATTAGGAACTGATCCACATTTTATATTTTCCCCTATGATTCGACTTTATTTTGAATCTTCATCATGGATCAACATTATTTTGTATATCGGAAAATCCTAATTATTACAGAATTTTGACTTTTTACTGTTGTTAAATACAATTATGAACTATAATGCATAGTTTTCTATAATTGTGACTTTTTTTCTCTTTGTTTTTCTACTATTATTTCTATATCTCGTGAAAGAAATGGGAAATCACGTATTGCTTGAAGATTTTTTCATATAATAATCGTTTTCGCACTATATACCAATTGTACTTAAGGCTCATCAGCTGGACTTGTACATTTGGCTGTCCAGGAACGATATTTTATTATTATATTTTATTAAGCATACTTAAGAATGAAGAGTTCTAATTTTTCTATATTCAATCCATCTAGAATTTTACTTCTGCGAATTAAATACTAAATGAAAAATTTCTGTTTTTACACCGAATTTTTTTAAATATTTTGAATAGTTTTTTATTTAGCGTCCTTGATAAATTTTTAAATTGATTTTTTTAGTATTTATGTTGTTGTTTATATTTAGTCGGTATCAGGACAATGTAATTATTTATTAGGAACTGATCCACATTTTATATTTTCCCCAATGATTCGACTTTATTTTGAATCTTCACCATGGATCAACATTGTTTTGTATATCAGAAAATCCTAATTATTACAGAATTTTGACTTTTTACTATTGTTAAATACAATTATGAACTATAATTCATAGTTTTCTATAATTGTGACTTTTTTTCTCTTTGTTTTTCTACTATTATTTCTATATCTCGTGAAAGAGATGGGAAATCACGTATTGCTTGAAGATTTTTTCATATAATAATCGTTTTCGCACTATATACCAATTGTACTTAAGGCTCATCCGCTGGACTTGTACATTTGGCTGTCCAGGAACGATATTTTATTAAGCATACTTAAGAATGAAGAGTTCTAATTTTTCTATATTCAATCCATCTAGAATTTTACTTCTGCGAATTAAATACTAAATGAAAAATTTCTGTTTTTACACCGAATTTTTTTAAATATTTTGAATAGTTTTTTATTTAGCGTCCTTGATAAATTTTTAAATTGATTTTTTTAGTATTTAGGTTGTTGTTTATACTATTATATTTAGTCGGTATCAGGACGATGTAATTATTTATTAGGAACTGATCCACATTTTATATTTTCCCCAATGATTCGACTTTATTTTGAATCTTCACCATGGATCAACATTATTTTGTATATCAGAAAATCCTAATTATTACAGAATTTTGACTTTTTACTGTTGTTAAATACAATTATGAACTATAATTCATGGTTTCTATAATTGTGACTTTTTTTCTCTTTGTTTTTCTACTATTATTTCTATATCTCGTGAAAGAGATGGGAAATCACGTATTGCTTGAAGATTTTTTCATATAATAATCGTTTTCGCACTATATACCAATTGTACTTAAGGCTCATCAGCTGGACTTGTACATTTGGCTGTCCAGGAACGATATTTTATTATTATATTTTATTAAGCATACTTAAGAAAGAAGAGTTCTAATTTTTCTATATTCAATCCATCTAGAATTTTACTTCTGCGAGTTAAATACTAAATGAAAAATTTCTGTTTTTACACCGAATTTTTTTAAATATTTTGAATAGTTTTTTATTTAGCGTCCTTGATAAATTTTTAAATTGATTTTTTTAGTATTTATGTTGTTGTTTATACTATTATATTTAGTCGGTATCAGGACAATGTAATTATTTATTAGGAACTGATCCACATTTTATATTTTCCCCAATGATTCGACTTTATTTTGAATCTTCACCATGGATCAACATTGTTTTGTATATCAGAAAATCCTAATTATTACAGAATTTTGACTTTTTACTATTGTTAAATACAATTATGAACTATAATTAATAGTTT
Organism: Xylophagus ater; assembly: GCA_963422695.1. NCBI lineage: Eukaryota > Metazoa > Arthropoda > Insecta > Diptera > Xylophagidae > Xylophagus > Xylophagus ater. The sequence continues at coordinate 32,412,152 of OY730483.1, forward strand.
TCTATAATTGTGACTTTTTTTCTCTTTGTTTTTCTTCTATTATTTCTATATCTCGTGAAAGAGATGGGAAATCACGTATTGCTTGATAATTTTTTCATATAATAATCGTCTTCGCACTATATACCAATTGTACTTAAGGCTCATCAGCTGGACTTGTACATTTGGCTGTCCAGGAACGATATTTTATTAAGCATACTTAAGAATGAAGAGTTCTAATTTTTCTATATTCAATCCATCTAGAATTTTACTTCTGCGAATTAACTACTAAATGAAAAATTTCTGTTTTTACACCGAATTTTTTTTCAATATTTTGAATGGTTTTTTATTTAGCGTCCTTGATAAATTTTTAAATTGATTTTTTTAGTATTTACGTTGTTGTTTATACTATTATATTTAGTCGGTATCAGCACAATGTAATTTTTTATTAGGAACTGATCCACATTTTATATTTTCCCCAATGATTCGACTTTATTTTGAATCTTCACCATGGATCAACATTATTTTGTATATCAGAAAATCCTAATTATTACAGAATTTTGACTTTTTACTGTTGTTAAATACAATTATGGACTATAATTCATGGTTTTCTATAATTGTGACTTTTTTTCTCTTTGTTTTTCTACTATTATTTCTATATCTCGTGAAAGAGATGGGAAATCACGTATTGCTTGAAGATTTTTTCATATAATAATCGTTTTCGCACTATATACCAATTGTACTTAAGGCTCATCAGCTGGACTTGTACATTTGGCTGCCCAGGAACGATATTTTATTATTATATTTTATTAAGCATACTTAAGAATGAAGAGTTCTAATTTGTCTATATTCAATCCATCTAGAATTTTACTTCTGCGAATGAAATACTAAATGAAAAATTTCTGTTTTTACACCGAATTTTTTTTAAATATTTTGAATAGTTTTTTATTTATCGTCTTTGATAAATTTTTAAATTGATTTTTTTAGTATTTAGGTTCTTGTTTATACTATTATATTTAGTCGCTATTAGGACAATGTAATTATTTATTAGGAGCAGATCCACATTTTATATTTTCCCCAATGATTCGACTTTATTTTGAATCTTCATCATGGATCAACATTACTTTGTATATCTGAAAATCCTAATTATTACAGAATTTTGACTTTTTACTGTTGTTAAATACAATTATGAACTATAATTCATAGTTTTCTATAAATGTGACTTTTTTCTCTTTGTTTTTCTACTATTATTTCTATATCTAGTGAAAGAGATGGGAAATCACGTATTGCCTGAAGATTTTTTCATATAATAATCGTTTTCGCACTATATACCAATTGTACTTAAGGCTCATCAGCTGGACTTGTACATTTGGCTGTCCAGGAACGATATTTTATTATTATATTTTATTAAGCATACTTAAGAATAAAGAGTTCTAATTTTTCTATATTCAATCCATCTAGAATTTTACTTCTGCGAATTAAATACTAAATGAAAATTTCTGTTTTTACACCGAATTTTTTTAAATATTATAAATAGTTTTTTATTTAGCGTCCTTGATAAATTTTTAAATTGATTTTTTTAGTATTTAGGTTGTTGTTTATACTATTATATTTAGTCGGTATTAGGACAATGTAATTATTTATTAGGAACTGATCCACATTTTATATTTTCCCCTATGATTCGACTTTATTTTGAATCTTCATCATGGATCAACATTATTTTGTATATCGGAAAATCCTAATTATTACAGAATTTTGACTTTTTACTGTTGTTAAATACAATTATGAACTATAATGCATAGTTTTCTATAATTGTGACTTTTTTTCTCTTTGTTTTTCTACTATTATTTCTATATCTCGTGAAAGAGATGGGAAATCACGTATTGCTTGAAGATTTTTTCATATAATAATCGTTTTCGCACTATATACCAATTGTACTTAAGGCTCATCAGCTGGACTTGTACATTTGGCTGTCCAGGAACGATATTCTATTATTATATTTTATTAAGCATACTTAAGAATGAAGAGTTCTAATTTGTCTATATTCAATCCATCTAGAATTTTACTTCTGCGAATTAAATACTAAATGAAAAATTTCTGTTTTTACACCGAATTTTTTTTAAATATTTCGAATAGTTTTTTATTTATCGTCCTTGATAAATTTTTAAATTGATTTTTTTAGTATTTAAGTTGTTGTTTATACTATTATATTTAGTCGGTATTAGGACAATGTAATTATTTATTAGGAACTGATCCACATTTTATATTTTCCCCAAAGACTCGACTTTATTTTGAATCTTCATCATGGATCAACATTATTTTGTATATCGGAAAATCCTAATTATTACAGAATTTTGACTTTTTACTGTTGTTAAATACAATTATGAACTATAATGCATAGTTTTCTATAATTGTGACTTTTTTTCTCTTTGTTTTTCTACTATTATTTCTATATCTCGTGAAAGAGATGGGAAATCACGTATTGCTTGAAGATTTTTTCATATAATAATCGTTTTCGCACTATATACCAATTGTACTTAAGGCTCATCAGCTGGACTTGTACATTTGGCTGTCCAGGAACGATATTTTATTATTATATTTTATTAAGCATACTTAAGAAAGAAGAGTTCTAATTTTTCTATATTCAATCCATCTAGAATTTTACTTCTGCGAATTAAATACTAAATGAAAAATTTCTGTTTTTACACCGAATTTTTTTAAATATTTTGAATAGTTTTTTATTTAGCGTCCTTGATAAATTTTTAAATTGATTTTTTTAGTATTTATGTTGTTGTTTATACTATTATATTTAGTCGGTATCAGGACAATGTAATTATTTATTAGGAACTGATCCACATTTTATATTTTCCCCAATGATTCGACTTTATTTTGAATCTTCACCATGGATCAACATTGTTTTGTATATCAGAAAATCCTAATTATTACAGAATTTTGACTTTTTACTATTGTTAAATACAATTATGAACTATAATTAATAGTTTTCTATAATTGTGACTTTTTTTCTCTTTGTTTTTCTACTATTATTTCTACATCTCGTGAAAGAGATGGGAAATCACGTATTGCTTGATAATTTTTTCATATAATAATCGTCTTCGCACTATATACCAATTGTACTTAAGGCTCATCAGCTGGACTTGTACATTTGGCTGTCCAGGAACGATATTTTATTAAGCATACTTAAGAATGAAGAGTTCTAATTTTTCTATATTCAATCCATCTAGAATTTTACTTCTGCGAATTAACTACTAAATGAAAAATTTCTGTTTTTACACCGAATTTTTTTTAAATATTTTGAATAGTTTTTTATTTAGCGTCCTTGATAAATTTTTAAATTGATTTTTTTAGTATTTAGGTTGTTGTTTATACTATTATATTTAGTCGGTATCAGGACAATGTAATTTTTTATTAGGAACTGATCCACATTTTATATTTTCCCCAATGATTCGACTTTATTTTGAATCTTCACCATGGATCAATATTATTTTGTATATCAGAAAATCCTAATTATTACAGAATTTTGACTTTTTACTGTTGTTAAATACAATTATGAACTATAATTCATGGTTTTCTATAATTGTGACTTTTTTTCTCTTTGTTTTTCTACTATTATTTCTATATCTCGTGAAAGAGATGGGAAATCACGTATTGCTTGAAGATTTTTTCATATAATAATCGTTTTCGCACTATATACCAATTGTACTTAAGGCTCATCAGCTGGACTTGTGCATTTGGCTGCCCAGGAACGATATTTTATTATTATATTTTATTAAGCATACTTAAGAATGAAGAGTTCTAATTTGTTTATATTCAATCCATCTAGAATTTTACTTCTGCGAATGAAATACTAAATGAAAAATTTCTGTTTTTACACCGAATTTTTTTTAAATATTTTGAATAGTTTTTTATTTATCGTCTTTGATAAATTTTTAAATTGATTTTTTTAGTATTTAGGTTGTTGTTTATACTATTATATTTAGTCGCTATTAGGACAATGTAATTATTTATTAGGAGCAGATCCACATTTTATATTTTGCCCAATGATTCGACTTTATTTTGAATCTTCATCATGGATCAACATTACTTTGTATATCTGAAAATTCTTATTATTACAGAATTTTGACTTTTTACTGTTGTTAAATACAATTATGAACTATAATTCATAGTTTTCTATAAATGTGACTTTTTTCTCTTTGTTTTTCTACTATTATTTCTATATCTAGTGAAAGAGATGGGAAATCACGTATTGCCTGAAGATTTTTTCATATAATAATCGTTTTCGCACTATATACCAATTGTACTTAAGGCTCATCAGCTGGACTTGTACATTTGGCTGTCCAGGAACGATATTTTATTATTATATTTTATTAAGCATACTTAAGAATAAAGAGTTCTAATTTTTCTATATTCAATCCATCTAGAATTTTACTTCTGCGAATTAAATACTAAATGAAAATTTCTGTTTTTACACCGACTTTTTTTAAATATTATAAATAGTTTTTTATTTAGCGTCCTTGATAAATTTTTAAATTGATTTTTTTAGTATTTAGGTTGTTGTTTATACTATTATATTTAGTCGGTATTAGGACAATGTAATTATTTATTAGGAACTGATCCACATTTTATATTTTCCCCTATGATTCGACTTTATTTTGAATCTTCATCATGGATCAACATTATTTTGTATATCGGAAAATCCTAATTATTACAGAATTTTGACTTTTTACTGTTGTTAAATACAATTATGAACTATAATGCATAGTTTTCTATAATTGTGACTTTTTTTCTCTTTGTTTTTCTACTATTATTTCTATATCTCGTGAAAGAAATGGGGAATCACGTATTGCTTGAAGATTTTTTCATATAATAATCGTTTTCGCACTATATACCAATTGTACTTAAGGCTCATCAGCTGGACTTGTACATTTGGCTGTCCAGGAACGATATTTTATTATTATATTTTATTAAGCATACTTAAGAATGAAGAGTTCTAATTTTTCTATATTCAATCCATCTAGAATTTTACTTCTGCGAATTAAATACTAAATGAAAAATTTCTGTTTTTACACCGAATTTTTTTAAATATTTTGAATAGTTTTTTATTTAGCGTCCTTGATAAATTTTTAAATTGATTTTTTTAGTATTTATGTTGTTGTTTATATTTAGTCGGTATCAGGACAATGTAATTATTTATTAGGAACTGATCCACATTTTATATTTTCCCCAATGATTCGACTTTATTTTGAATCTTCACCATGGATCAACATTGTTTTGTATATCAGAAAATCCTAATTATTACAGAATTTTTACTTTTTACTATTGTTAAATACAATTATGAACTATAATTCATAGTTTTCTATAATTGTGACTTTTTTTCTCTTTGTTTTTCTACTATTATTTCTATATCTCGTGAAAGAGATGGGAAATCACGTATTGCTTGAAGATTTTTTCATATAATAATCGTTTTCGCACTATATACCAATTGTACTTAAGGCTCATCAGCTGGACTTGTACATTTGGCTGTCCAGGAACGATATTTTATTATTATATTTTATTAAGCATACTTAAGAATGAAGAGTTCTAATTTTTCTATATTCAATCCATCTAGAATTTTACTTCTGCGAATTAAATACTAAATGAAAAATTTCTGTTTTTACACCGAATTTTTTTAAATATTTTGAATAGTTTTTTATTTAGCGTCCTTGATAAATTTTTAAATTGATTTTTTTAGTATTTAGGTTGTTGTTTATACTATTATATTTAGTCGGTATCAGGACGATGTAATTATTTATTAGGAACTGATCCACATTTTATATTTTCCCCAATGATTCGACTTTATTTTGAATCTTCACCATGGATCAACATTATTTTGTATATCAGAAAATCCTAATTATTACAGAATTTTGACTTTTTACTGTTGTTAAATACAATTATGAACTATAATTCATGGTTTCTATAATTGTGACTTTTTTTCTCTTTGTTTTTCTACTATTATTTCTATATCTCGTGAAAGAGATGGGAAATCACGTATTGCTTGAAGATTTTTTCATATAATAATCGTTTTCGCACTATATACCAATTGTACTTAAGGCTCATCAGCTGGACTTGTACATTTGGCTGTCCAGGAACGATATTTTATTATTATATTTTATTAAGCATACTTAAGAAAGAAGAGTTCTAATTTTTCTATATTCAATCCATCTAGAATTTTACTTCTGCGAATTAAATACTAAATGAAAAATTTCTGTTTTTACACCGAATTTTTTTAAATATTTTGAATAGTTTTTTATTTAGCGTCCTTGATAAATTTTTAAATTGATTTTTTTAGTATTTATGTTGTTGTTTATACTATTATATTTAGTCGGTATCAGGACAATGTAATTATTTATTAGGAACTGATCCACATTTTATATTTTCCCCAATGATTCGACTTTATTTTGAATCTTCACCATGGATCAACATTGTTTTGTATATCAGAAAATCCTAATTATTACAGAATTTTGACTTTTTACTATTGTTAAATACAATTATGAACTATAATTAATAGTTTTCTATAATTGTGACTTTTTTTCTCTTTGTTTTTCTACTATTATTTCTATATCTCGTGAAAGAGATGGGAAATCACGTATTGCTTGATAATTTTTTCATATAATAATCGTCTTCGCACTATATACCAATTGTACTTAAGGCTCATCAGCTGGACTTGTACATTTGGCTGTCCAGGAACGATATTTTATTAAGCATACTTAAGAATGAAGAGTTCTAATTTTTCTATATTCAATCCATCTAGAATTTTACTTCTGCGAATTAACTACTAAATGAAAAATTTCTGTTTTTACACCGAATTTTTTTTAAATATTTTGAATAGTTTTTTATTTAGCGTCCTTGATAAATTTTTAAATTGATTTTTTTAGTATTTAGGTTATTGTTTATACTATTATATTTAGTCGGAATCAGGACAATGTAATTTTTTATTAGGAACTGATCCACATTTTATATTTTCCCCAATGATTCGACTTTATTTTGAATCTTCACCATGGATCAACATTATTTTGTATATCAGAAAATCCTAATTATTACAGAATTTTGACTTTTTACTGTTGTTAAATACAATTATGAACTATAATTCATGGTTTTCTATAATTGTGACTTTTTTTCTCTTTGTTTTTCTACTATTATTTCTATATCTCGTGAAAGAGATGGGAAATCACGTATTGCTTGAAGATTTTTTCATATAATAATCGTTTTCGCACTATATACCAATTGTACTTAAGGCTCATCAGCTGGACTTGTACATTTGGCTGCCCAGGAACGATATTTTATTATTATATTTTATTAAGCATACTTAAGAATGAAGAGTTCTAATTTGTTTATATTCAATCCATCTAGAATTTTACTTCTGCGAATGAAATACTAAATGAAAAATTTCTGTTTTTACACCGAATTTTTTTTAAATATTTTGAATAGTTTTTTATTTATCGTCTTTGATAAATTTTTAAATTGATTTTTTTAGTATTTAGGTTCTTGTTTATACTATTATATTTAGTCGCTATTAGGACAATGTAATTATTTATTAGGAGCAGATCCACATTTTATATTTTCCCCAATGATTCGACTTTATTTTGAATCTTCATCATGGATCAACATTACTTTGTATATCTGAAAATCCTAATTATTACAGAATTTTGACTTTTTACTGTTGTTAAATACAATTATGAACTATAATTCATAGTTTTCTATAAATGTGACTTTTTTCTCTTTGTTTTTCTACTATTATTTCTATATCTAGTGAAAGAGATGGGAAATCACGTATTGCCTGAAGATTTTTTCATATAATAATCGTTTTCGCACTATATACCAATTGTACTTAAGGCTCATCAGCTGGACTTGTACATTTGGCTGTCCAGGAACGATATTTTATTATTATATTTTATTAAGCATACTTAAGAATAAAGAGTTCTAATTTTTCTATATTCAATCCATCTAGAATTTTACTTCTGCGAATTAAATACTAAATGAAAATTTCTGTTTTTACACCGAATTTTTTTAAATATTATAAATAGTTTTTTATTTAGCGTCCTTGATAAATTTTTAAATTGATTTTTTTAGTATTTAGGTTGTTGTTTATACTATTATATTTAGTCGGTATTAGGACAATGTAATTATTTATTAGGAACTGATCCACATTTTATATTTTCCCCTATGATTCGACTTTATTTTGAATCTTCATCATGGATCAACATTATTTTGTATATCGGAAAATCCTAATTATTACAGAATTTTGACTTTTTACTGTTGTTAAATACAATTATGAACTATAATGCATAGTTTTCTATAATTGTGACTTTTTTTCTCTTTGTTTTTCTACTATTATTTCTATATCTCGTGAAAGAAATGGGAAATCACGTATTGCTTGAAGATTTTTTCATATAATAATCGTTTTCGCACTATATACCAATTGTACTTAAGGCTCATCAGCTGGACTTGTACATTTGGCTGTCCAGGAACGATATTTTATTATTATATTTTATTAAGCATACTTAAGAATGAAGAGTTCTAATTTTTCTATATTCAATCCATCTAGAATTTTACTTCTGCGAATTAAATACTAAATGAAAAATTTCTGTTTTTACACCGAATTTTTTTAAATATTTTGAATAGTTTTTTATTTAGCGTCCTTGATAAATTTTTAAATTGATTTTTTTAGTATTTATGTTGTTGTTTATATTTAGTCGGTATCAGGACAATGTAATTATTTATTAGGAACTGATCCACATTTTATATTTTCCCCAATGATTCGACTTTATTTTGAATCTTCACCATGGATCAACATTGTTTTGTATATCAGAAAATCCTAATTATTACAGAATTTTGACTTTTTACTATTGTTAAATACAATTATGAACTATAATTCATAGTTTTCTATAATTGTGACTTTTTTTCTCTTTGTTTTTCTACTATTATTTCTATATCTCGTGAAAGAGATGGGAAATCACGTATTGCTTGAAGATTTTTTCATATAATAATCTTTTTTGCACTATATACCAATTGTACTTAAGGCTCATCCGCTGGACTTGTACATTTGGCTGTCCAGGAACGATATTTTATTAAGCATACTTAAGAATGAAGAGTTCTAATTTTTCTATATTCAATCCATCTAGAATTTTACTTCTGCGAATTAAATACTAAATGAAAAATTTCTGTTTTTACACCGAATTTTTTTAAATATTTTGAATAGTTTTTTATTTAGCGTCCTTGATAAATTTTTAAATTGATTTTTTTAGTATTTAGGTTGTTGTTTATACTATTATATTTAGTCGGTATCAGGACGATGTAATTATTTATTAGGAACTGATCCACGTTTTATATTTTCCCCAATGATTCGACTTTATTTTGAATCTTCACCATGGATCAACATTATTTTGTATATCAGAAAATCCTAATTATTACAGAATTTTGACTTTTTACTGTTGTTAAATACAATTATGAACTATAATTCATGGTTTCTATAATTGTGACTTTTTTTCTCTTTGTTTTTCTACTATTATTTCTATATCTCGTGAAAGAGATGGGAAATCACGTTTTGCTTAAAGATTTTTTCATATAATAATCGTTTTCGCACTATATACCAATTGTACTTAAGGCTCATCAGCTGGACTTGTACATTTGGCTGCCCAGGAATGATATTTTATTATTATATTTTATTAAGCATACTTAAGAATGAAGAGTTCTAATTTGTCTATATTCAATCCATCTAGAATTTTAATTCTGCGAATTAAATGCTAAATGAAAAATTTCTGTTTTTACACCGAATTTTTTTTAAATATTTTGAATAGTTTTTTATTTATCGTCTTTGATAAATTTTTAAATTGATTTTTTTAGTATTTAGGTTGTTGTTTATACTAATATATTTAGTCGGTATTAGGACAATGTAATTATTTATTAGGAACTGATCCACATTTTATATTTTCCCCAATGACTCGACTTTATTTTGAATCTTCATCATGGATCAACATTATTTTGTATATCGGAAAATCCTAATTATTACAGAATTTTGACTTTTTACTGTTGTTAAATACAATTATAAACTATAATTCATAGTTTTCTATAATTGTGACTTTTTTCTCTTTGTTTTTCTACTATTATTTCTATATCTCGTGAAAGAGATGGGAAATCACGTATTGCTTGAAGATTTTTTCATATAATAATCGTTTTCGCACTATATACCAATTGTACTTAAGGCTCATCAGCTGGACTTGTACATTTGGCTGTCCAGGAACGATATTTTATTATTATATTTTATTAAGCATACTTAAGAATGAAGAGTTCTAATTTTTCTATATTCAATCCATCTAGAATTTTACTTCTGCGAATTAAATACTAAATGAAAAATTTCTGTTTTTACACCGAATTTTTTTTAAATATTTTGAATAGTTTTTTATTTATCGTCTTTGATAAATTTTTAAATTGATTTTTTTAGTATTTAGGTTCTTGTTTATACTATTATATTTAGTCGCTATTAGGACAATGTAATTATTTATTAGGAGCAGATCCACATTTTATATTTTCCCCAATGATTCGACTTTATTTTGAATCTTCATCATGGATCAACATTACTTTGTATATCTGAAAATCCTAATTATTACAGAATTTTGACTTTTTACTGTTGTTAAATACAATTATGAACTATAATTCATAGTTTTCTATAAATGTGACTTTTTTCTCTTTGTTTTTCTACTATTATTTCTATGTCTAGTGAAAGAGATGGGAAATCACGTATTGCCTGAAGATTTTTTCATATAATAATCGTTTTCGCACTATATACCAATTGTACTTAAGGCTCATCAGCTGGACTTGTACATTTGGCTGTCCAGGAACGATATTTTATTATTATATTTTATTAAGCATACTTAAGAATAAAGAGTTCTAATTTTTCTATATTCAATCCATCTAGAATTTTACTTCTGCGAATTAAATACTAAATGAAAATTTCTGTTTTTACACCGAATTTTTTTAAATATTATAAATAGTTTTTTATTTAGCGTCCTTGATAAATTTTTAAATTGATTTTTTTAGTATTTAGGTTGTCGTTTATACTATTATATTTAGTCGGTATTAGGACAATGTAATTATTTATTAGGAACTGATCCACATTTTATATTTTCCCCTATGATTCGACTTTATTTTGAATCTTCATCATGGATCAACATTATTTTGTATATCGGAAAATCCTAATTATTACAGAATTTTGACTTTTTACTGTTGTTAAATACAATTATGAACTATAATTCATAGTTTTCTATAATTGTGACTTTTTTTCTCTTTGTTTTTCTACTATTATTTCTATATCTCGTGAAAGAGATGGGAAATCACGTATTGCTTGAAGATTTTTTCATATAATAATCGTTTTCGCACTATATACCAATTGTACTTAAGGCTCATCCGCTGGACTTGTACATTTGGCTGTCCAGGAACGATATTTTATTAAGCATACTTAAGAATGAAGAGTTCTAATTTTTCTATATTCAATCCATCTAGAATTTTACTTCTGCGAATTAAATACTAAATGAAAAATTTCTGTTTTTACACCGAATTTTTTTAAATATTTTGAATAGTTTTTTATTTAGCGTCCTTGATAAATTTTTAAATTGATTTTTTTAGTATTTAGGTTGTTGTTTATACTATTATATTTAGTCGGTATCAGGACGATGTAATTATTTATTAGGAACTGATCCACATTTTATATTTTCCCCAATGATTCGACTTTATTTTGAATCTTCACCATGGATCAACATTGTTTTGTATATCAGAAAATCCTAATTATTACAGAATTTTGACTTTTTACTATTGTTAAATACAATTATGAACTATAATTCATAGTTTTCTATAATTGTGACTTTTTTTCTCTTTGTTTTTCTACTATTATTTCTATATCTCGTGAAAGAGATGGGAAATCACGTATTGCTTGAAGATTTTTTCATATAATAATCGTTTTCGCACTATATACCAATTGTACTTAAGGCTCATCCGCTGGACTTGTACATTTGGCTGTCCAGGAACGATATTTTATTAAGCATACTTAAGAATGAAGAGTTCTAATTTTTCTATATTCAATCCATCTAGAATTTTACTTCTGCGAATTAAATACTAAATGAAAAATTTCTGTTTTTACACCGAATTTTTTTAAATATTTTGAATAGTTTTTTATTTAGCGTCCTTGATAAATTTTTAAATTGATTTTTTTAGTATTTAGGTTGTTGTTTATACTATTATATTTAGTCGGTATCAGGACGATGTAATTATTTATTAGGAACTGATCCACATTTTATATTTTCCCCAATGATTCGACTTTATTTTGAATCTTCACCATGGATCAACATTATTTTGTATATCAGAAAATCCTAATTATTACAGAATTTTGACTTTTTACTGTTGTTAAATACAATTATGAACTATAATTCATGGTTTCTATAATTGTGACTTTTTTTCTCTTTGTTTTTCTACTATTATTTCTATATCTCGTGAAAGAGATGGGAAATCACGTTTTGCTTGAAGATTTTTTCATATAATAATCGTTTTCGCACTATATACCAATTGTACTTAAGGCTCATCAGCTGGACTTGTACATTTGGCTGCCCAGGAATGATATTTTATTATTATATTTTATTAAGCATACTTAAGAATGAAGAGTTCTAATTTGTCTATATTCAATCCATCTAGAATTTTAATTCTGCGAATTAAATACTAAATGAAAAATTTCTGTTTTTACACCGAATTTTTTTTAAATATTTTGAATAGTTTTTTATTTATCGTCTTTGATAAATTTTTAAATTGATTTTTTTAGTATTTAGGTTGTTGTTTATACTAATATATTTAGTCGGTATTAGGACAATGTAATTATTTATTAGGAACTGATCCACATTTTATATTTTCCCCAATGACTCGACTTTATTTTGAATCTTCATCATGGATCAACATTATTTTGTATATCGGAAAATCCTAATTATTACAGAATTTTGACTTTTTACTGTTGTTAAATACAATTATAAACTATAATTCATAGTTTTCTATAATTGTGACTTTTTTCTCTTTGTTTTTCTACTATTATTTCTATATCTCGTGAAAGAGATGGGAAATCACGTATTGCTTGAAGATTTTTTCATATAATAATCGTTTTCGCACTATATACCAATTGTACTTAAGGCTCATCAGCTGGACTTGTACATTTGGCTGTCCAGGAACGATATTTTATTATTATATTTTATTAAGCATACTTAAGAATGAAGAGTTCTAATTTGTCTATATTCAATCCATCTAGAATTTTACTTCTGCGAATTAAATACTAAATGAAAAATTTCTGTTTTTACACCGAATTTTTTTTAAATATTTTGAATAGTTTTTTATTTATCGTCCTTGATAAATTTTTAAATTGATTTTTTTAGTATTTAAGTTGTCGTTTATACTATTATATTTAGTCGGTATTAGGACAATGTAATTATTTATTAGGAACTGATCCACATTTTATATTTTCCCCAATGATTCGACTTTATTTTGAATCTTTGTCATGGATCAACATTATTTTGTATATCAGAAAATCCTAATTATTACAGAATTTTGACTTTTTACTGTTGTTAAATATAATTATGAACTATAATTCATAGTTTTCTATAATTGTGACTTTTTTTCTCTTCGTTTTTCTACTATTATTTCTATATCTCGTGAAAGAGATGGGAAATCACGTATTGCTTGAAGATTTTTTCATATAATAATCGTTTTCGCACTATATACCAATTGTACTTCAGGCTCATCAGCTGGACTTGTACATTTGGTTGTCCAGGAACGATATTTTATTATTATATTTTATTCAGCATACTTAAGAATGAAGAGTTCTAATTTTTCTATATTCAATCCATCTAGAATTTTACTTCTGCGAATTAAATACTAAATGAAAAATTTCTGTTTTTACACCGAATTTTTTTAAATATTTTGAATAGTTTTTATTTAGCGTCCTTGATAAATTTTTAAATTGATTTTTTTAGTATTTAGGTTGTTGTTTATACTATTATATTTAGTCGGTATTAGGACAATGTAATTATTTATTAGGAACTGATCCACATTTTATATTTTCCCCAATGATTCGACTTTATTTTGAATCTTCATCATGGATCAACATTATTTTGTATATCGGAAAATCCTAATTATTACAGAATTTTGACTTTTTACTGTTGTTAAATACAATTATGAACTATAATTAATGGTTTTCTATAATTGTGACTTTTTTTCTCTTTGTTTTTCTACTATTATTTCTATATCTCGTGAAAGAGATGGGAAATCACGTATTGCTTGAAGATTTTTTCATATAATAATCGTTTTCGCACTATATACCAATTGTACTTAAGGCTCATCAGCTGAATTTGTACATTTGGCTGTCCAGGAACGATATTTTATTAAGCATAAATAAGAATGAAAAGTTCTAATTTTTCTATATTCAATCCATCTAGAATTTTACTTCTGCGAATTAAATACTAAATGAAAAATTTCTGTTTTTACACCGATTTTTTTAAAATATTTTGAATAGTTTTTTATTTAGCGTCCTTGATAAATTTTTAAATTGATTTTTTTAGTATTTAGGTTGTTGTTTGTACTATTATATTTAGTCGGTATTAGGACAATGTAATTATTTATTAGAAACTGATCCACATTTTATATTTTCCCCAATGACTCGACTTTATTTTGAATCTTCATCATGGATCAACATTATTTTGTATATCAGAAAATCCTAATTATTACAGAATTTTGACTTTTTACTGTTGTTAAATACAATTATGAACTATAATTCATGGTTTTCTATAATTGTGACTTTTTTTCTCTTTGTTTTTCTACTATTATTTCTATATCTCGTGAAAGAGATGGGAAGTCACGTATTGCTTGAAGATTTTTTCATATAATAATCGTTTTCGCACTATATACCAATTGTACTTAAGGCTCATCAGCTGGACTTGTACATTTGGCTGTCCAGGAACGATATTTTATTATTATATTTTATTAAGCATACTTAAGAATGAAGAGTTCTAATTTGTCTATATTCAATCCATCTAGAATTTTACTTCTGCGAATTAAATACTAAATGAAAAATTTCTGTTTTTACACCGAATTTTTTTTAAATATTTTGAATAGTTTTTTATTTATCGTCCTTGATAAATTTTTAAATTGATTTTTTAAGTATTTAGGTTGTTGTTTATACTATTATATTTAGTCGGTATTAGGAGAATGTAATTATTTATTAGGAACTGATCCACATTTTATATTTTCCACAATGATTCGACTTTATTTTGAATCTTCATCATGGATCAACATTATTTTGTATATCAGAAAATCCCAATTATTACAGAATTTTGACTTTTTACTGTTGTTAAATACAATTATGAACTATAATTCATGGTTTTCTATAATTGTGACTTTTTTTCTCTTTGTTTTTCTACTATTATTTCTATATCTCGTGAAAGAGATGGGAATTCACGTATTGCTTGAAGATTTTTTCATATAATAATCGTTTTCGCACTATATACCAATTGTACTTAAGGCTCATCAGCTGGACTTATACATTTGGCTGTCCAGGAACGATATTTTATTATTATATTTTATTAAGCATACTTAAGAATGAAGAGTTCTAATTTGTCTATATTCAATCCATCTAGAGTTTTACGTCTGCGAATTAAATACTAAATGAAAAATTTCTGTTTTTACACCGAATTTCTTTTAAATATTTTGAATAGTTTTTTATTTATCGTCCTTGATAAATTTTTAAATTGATTTTTTAAGTATTTAGGTTGTTGTTTATACTATTATATTTAGTCGCTATTAGGACAATGTAATTATTTATTAGGAACTGATCCACATTTTATATTTTCCCCAATGACTCGACTTTATTTTGAATCTTCATCATGGATCAACATTATTTTGTATATCGGAAAATCCTAATTATTACAGAATTTTGACTTTTTACTGTTGTTAAATACAATTATGAACTATAATGCATAGTTTTCTATAATTGTGACTTTTTTTCTCTTTGTTTTTCTACTATTATTTCTATATCTCGTGAAAGAGATGGGAAATCACGTATTGCTTGAAGATTTTTTCATATAATAATCGTTTTCGCACTATATACCAATTGTACTTAAGGCTCATCAGCTGGACTTGTACATTTGTCTGTCCAGGAACGATATTTTATTAAGCATACTTAAGAATGAAGAGTTCTAATTTTTCTATATTCAATCCATCTAGAATTTTACTTCTGCGAATTAAATACTAAATGAAAAATTTCTGTTTTTACACCGATTTTTTTAAAATATTTTGAATAGTTTTTTATTTAGCGTCCTTGATAAATTTTTAAATTGATTTTTTTAGTATTTAGGTTGTTGTTTGTACTATTATATTTAGTCGGTATTAGGACAATGTAATTATTTATTAGGAACTGATCCACATTTTATATTTTCCCCAATGATTCGACTTTATATTGAATCTTCATCATGGATCAACATTATTTTGTATAATCAGAAAATCCTATTTATTACAGAATTTTGAGTTTTTACTGTTGTTAAATATAATTATGAACTATAATTCATAGTTTTCTATAATTGTGACTCTTTTTCTCTTTGTTTTTCTACTATTATTTCTATATCTCGTGAAAGAGATGGGAAATCACGTATTGCTTGAAGATTTTTTCATATAATAATCGTTTTCGCTCTATATACCAATTGTACTTAAGGCTCATCAGCTGGACTTGTACATTTGGCTGTCCAGGAACGATATTTTATTATTATATTTTATTCAGCATACTTAAGAATAAAGAGTTCTAATTTTTCTATATTCAATCCATCTAGAATTTTACTTCTGCGAATTAAATACTAAATGTAAAATTTCTGTTTTTACACCGATTTTTTTAAAATATTTTCAACAGTTTTTTATTTATTGTCCTTGATACATTTTTAAATTGATCTTTTAAGTATTTAGGTTGTTGTTTATACTATTATATTTAGTCGGTATTAGGACAATGTAATTATTTATTAGGAACTGATCCACATTTTATATTTTCTCCAATGATTCGACTTTATTTTGAATCTTCATCATGGATCAACATTATTTTGTATATCAGAAAATCCTAATTATTACAGAATTTTGACTTTTTACTGTTGTTAAATACAATTATGTACTATAATTCATAGTTTTCTATAATTGTGACTTTTTTCCTCTTTGTTTTACTACTATTATTTCTATATCTCGTGAAAGAGATGGGAAATCACGTATTGCTTGAAGATGTTTTCATATAATAATCGTTTTCGCACTATATACCAATTGTACTTAAGGCTTATCAGCTGGACTTGTACATTTGGCTGTTCAGGAACGATATTTTATTAAGTTTACTTAAGAATGAAGAGTTCTAATTTGTCTATATTCAATCCATCTAGAGTTTTACTTCTGCGAATTAAATACTAAATGAAAAATTTCTGTTTTTACACCGAATTTTTTTTAAATATTTTGAATAGTTTTTTATTTATCGTCCTTGATAAATTTTTAAATTGATTTTTTTAGTATTTGGGTTGTTGTTTATACTAATATAGTTAGTCGGTATTAGGACAATGTAATTATTTATTAGGAACTGATCCACATTTTATATTTTCCCCAAAGTTTCGACTTTATTTTGAATCTTCATCACGGATCAACATTATTTTGTATATCGGAAAATCCTAATTATTACAGAATTTTGACTTTTTACTGTTGTTAAATACAATTATGAACTATAATGCATAGTTTTCTATAATTGTGACTTTTTTTCTCTTTGTTTTTCTACTATTATTTCTATATCTCGTGAAAGAGATGGGAAATCACGTATTGCTTGAAGATTTTTTCATATAATAATCGTTTTCGCACTATATACCAATTGTACTTAAGGCTCATCAGCTGGACTTGTACATTTGGCTGTCCAGGAATGATATTTTATTATTATATTTTATTAAGCATACTTAAGAATGAAGAGTTCTAATTTGTCTATATTCAATCCATCTAGAATTTCACTTCTGCGAATTAAATACTAAATGAAAAATTTCTGTTTTTACACCGAATTTTTTTTAAATATTTTGAATAGTTTTTTATTTATCGTCCTTGATAAATTTTTAAATTGATTTTTTAAGTATTTAGGTTGTTGTTTATACTATTATATTTAGTCGGTATTAGGACAATGTAATTATTTATTAGGAACTGATCCACATTTTATATTTTCCCCAATGATTCGACTTTATTTTGAATCTTCACCTTGGATCAACATTGTTTTGTATATCAGAAAATCCTAATTATTACAGAATTTTGACTTTTTACTGTTGTTAAATACAATTATGAACTATAATTCATAGTTTTCTATAATTGTGACTTTTTTTCTCTTTGTTTTTCTACTATTATTTCTATATCTCGTGAAAGAGATGGGAAATCACGTATTGCTTGATAATTTTTTCATATAATAATCGTCTTCGCACTATATACCAATTGTACTTAAGGCTCATCAGCTGGACTTGTACATTTGGCTGTCCAGGAACGATATTTTATTAAGCATACTTAAGAATGAAGAGTTCTAATTTTTCTATATTCAATCCATCTAGAATTTTACTTCTGCGAATTAAATACTAAATGAAAAATTTCTGTTTTTACACCGAATTTTTTTAAATATTTTGAATAGTTTTTTATTTAGCGTCCTTGATAAATTTTTTAATTGATTTTTTTGGTATTTATGTTGTTGTTTATACTATTATATTTAGTCGGTATCAGGACAATGTAATTATTTATTAGGAACTGATCCACATTTTATATTTTCCCCAATGACTCGACTTTATTTTGAATCTTCACCATGGATCAACATTATTTTGTATATCAGAAAATCCTAATTATTACAGAATTTTGACTTTTTACTGTTGTTAAATACAATTATGAACTATAATTCATAGTTTTCTATAATTGTGACTTTTTTTCTCTTTGTTTTTCTACTATCGTTTCTATATCTCGTGGAAGAGATGGGAAATCACGTATTGCTTGATAATTTTTTCATATAATAATCGTTTTCGCACAATATACCAATTGTACTTAAGGCTCATCAGCTGCACTTGTACATTTGGCTGTCCAGGAACGATATTTTATTAAGCATACTTAAGAATGAAGAGTTCTAATTTTTCTATATTCAATCCATCTAGAATTTTACTTCTGCGAATTAAATACTAAATGAAAAATTTCTGTTTTTACACCGAATTTTTTTAAATATTTTGAATAGTTTTTTATTTAGCGTCCTTGATAAATTTTTAAATTGATTTTTTTAGTATTTAGGTTGTTGTTTATACTATTATATTTAGTCGGTATCAGGACAATGTAATTATTTATTAGGAACTGATCCACATTTTATATTTTCCCCAATGACTCGACTTTATTTTGAATCTTCATCATGGATCAACATTATTTTGTATATCGGAAAATCCTAATTATTACAGAATTTTGACTTTTTACTGTTGTTAAATACAATTATGAACTATAATGCATAGTTTTCTATAATTGTGACTTTTTTTTTCTTTGTTTTTCTACTATTATTTCTATATCTCGTGAAAGAGATGGGAAATCACGTATTGCTTGAAGATTTTTTCATATAATAATCGTTTTCGCACTATATACCAATTGTACTTATGGCTCATCAGCTGGACTTGTACATTTCGCTGTCCAGGAACGATATTTTATTATTATATTTTATTAAGCATAGTTAAGAATGAAGAGTTCTAATTTGTCTATATTCAATCCATCTAGAATTCTACTTCTGCGAATTAAATATTAAATGAAAAATTTCTGTTTTTACACCGAATTTTTTTTAAATATTTTGAATAGTTTTTTATTTATCGTCCTTGATAAATTTTTAAATTGATTTTTTAAGTATTTAGGTTGTTGTTTATACTATTATATTTAGTCGGTATTAGGACAATGTAATTATTTATTAGGAACTGATCCACATTTTATATTTTCCCCAATGACTCGACTTTATTTTGAATCTTCATCATGGATCAACATTATTTTGTATATCGGAAAATCCTAATTGTTACAGAATTTTGACTTTTTACTGTTGTTAAATACAATTATGAACTATAATGCATAGTTTTCTATAATTGTGACTTTTTTTCTCTTTGTTTTTCTACTATTATTTCTATATCTCGTGAAAGAGATGGGAAATCACGTATTGCTTGAAGATTTTTTCATATAATAATCGTTTTCGCACTATATACCAATTGTACTTAAGGCTCATCAGCTGGACTTGTACATTTGGCTGTCCAGGAACGATATTTTATTATTATATTTTATTAAGCATACTTAAGAATGAAGAGTTCTAATTTTTCTATATTCAATCCATCTAGAATTTTACTTCTGCGAATTAAATACTAAATGAAAAATTTCTGTTTTTACACCGAATTTTTTTAAATATTTTGAATAGTTTTTTATTTAGCGTCCTTCATAAATTTTTAAATTGATTTTTTTAGTATTTATGTTGTTGTTTATACTATTATATTTAGTCGGTATCAGGACGATGTAATTATTTATTAGGAACTGATCCACTTTTTATATTTTCCCCAATGACTCGACTTTATTTTGAATCTTCACCATGGATCAACATTATTTTGTATATCAGAAAATCCTAATTATTACAGAATTTTGACTTTTTACTGTTGTTAAATACAATTATGAACTATAATTCATAGTTTTCTATAATTGTCACTTTTTTTCTCTTTGTTTTTCTACTATTATTTCTATATCTCGTGAAAGAGATGGGAAATCACGTATTGCTTGATAATTTTTTCATATAATAATCGTTTTCGCACAATATACCAATTGTACTTAAGGCTCATCAGCTGGACTTGTACATTTGGCTGTCCAGGAACGATATTTTATTAAGCATACTTAAGAATGAAGAGTTCTAATTTTTCTATATTCAATCCATCTAGAATTTTACTTCTGCGAATTAAATACTAAATGAAAAATTTCTGTTTTTACACCGAATTTTTTTAAATATTTTGAATAGTTTTTTATTTAGCGTCCTTGATAAATTTTTAAATTGATTTTTTTAGTATTTAAGTTGTTGTTTATACTATTATATTTAGTCGGTATCAGGACAATGTAATTATTTATTAGGAACTGATCCACATTTTATATTTTCCCCAATGACTCGACTTTATTTTGAATCTTCATCATGGATCAACATTATTTTGTATATCGGAAAATCCTAATTATTACAGAATTTTGACTTTTTACTGTTGTTAAATACAATTATGAACTATAATGCATAGTTTTCTATAATTGTGACTTTTTTTCTCTTTGTTTTTCTACTATTATTTCTATATCTCGTGAAAGAAATGGGAAATCACGTATTGCTTGAAGATTTTTTCATATAATAATCGTTTTCGCACTATATACCAATTGTACTTAAGGCTCATCAGCTGGACTTGTACATTTCGCTGTCCAGGAACGATATTTTATTATTATATTTTATTAAGCATACTTAAGAATGAAGAGTTCTAATTTGTCTATATTCAATCCATCTAGAATTTTACTTCTGCGAATTAAATACTAAATGAAAAATTTCTGTTTTTACACCGAATTTTTTTTTAAATATTTTGAATAGTTTTTTATTTATCGTCCTTGATAAATTTTTAAATTGATTTTTTAAGTATTTAGGTTGTTGTTTATACTATTATATTTAGTCGGTATTAGGACAATGTAATTATTTATTAGGAACTGATCCACATTTTATATTTTCCACAATGATTCGACTTTATTTTGAATCTTCATCATGGATCAACATTATTTTGTATATCAGAAAATCCTAATTATTACAGAATTTTGACTTTTTACTGTTGTTAAATACAATCATGAACTATAATTCATGGTTTTCTATAATTGTGACTTTTTTTCTCTTTGTTTTTCTACTATTATTTCTATATCTCGTGAAAGAGATGGGAATTCACGTATTGCTTGAAGATTTTTTCATATAATAATCGTTTTCGCACTATATACCAATTGTACTTAAGGCTCATTAGCTGGACTTGTACATTTGGCTGCCCAGGAACGATATTTTATTATTATATTTTATTAAGCATACTTAAGAATGAAGAGTTCTAATTTGTCTATATTCAATCCATCTAGAGTTTTACTTCTGCGAATTAAATACTAAATGAAAAATTTCTGTTTTTACACCGAATTTTTTTTAAATATTTTGAATAGTTTTTTATTTATCGTCCTTTATAAATTTTTAAATTGATTTTTTTAGTATTTAGGTTGTTGTTTATACTATTATATTTAGTCGGTATTAGGACAATGTAATTATTTATTAGGAACTGATCCACATTTTATATTTTCCCCAATGATTCGACTTTATTTTGAATCTTCACCATGGATCAACATTATTTTGTATATCAGAAAATCCTAATTATTACAGAATTTTGACTTTTTACTGTTGTTAAATACAATTATGAACTATAATTCATGGTTTTCTATAATTGTGACTTTTTTTCTCTTTGTTTTTCTACTATTATTTCTACATCTCGTGAAAGAGATGGGAAATCACGTATTGCTTGATAATTTTTTCATATAATAATCGTTTTCGCACTATATACCAATTGTACTTAAGGCTCATCAGCTGGACTTGTACATTTGGCTGTCCAGGAACGATATTTTATTAAGCATACTTAAGAATGAAGAGTTCTAATTTTTCTATATTCAATCCATCTAGAATTTTACTTCTGCGAATTAAATACTAAATGAAAAATTTCTGTTTTTACACCGAATTTTTTTAAATATTTTGAATAGTTTTTTATTTAGCGTCCTTGATAAATTTTTAAATTGATTTTTTTAGTATTTAAGTTGTTGTTTATACTATTATATTTAGTCGGTATCAGGACAATGTAATTATTTATTAGGAACTGATCCACATTTTATATTTTCCCCAATGACTCGACTTTATTTTGAATCTTCATCATGGATCAACATTATTTTGTATATCGGAAAATCCTAATTATTACAGAATTTTGACTTTTTACTGTTGTTAAATACAATTATGAACTATAATGCATAGTTTTCTATAATTGTGACTTTTTTTCTCTTTGTTTTTCTACTATTATTTCTATATCTCGTGAAAGAAATGGGAAATCACGTATTGCTTGAAGATTTTTTCATATAATAATCGTTTTCGCACTATATACCAATTGTACTTAAGGCTCATCAGCTGGACTTGTACATTTCGCTGTCCAGGAACGATATTTTATTATTATATTTTATTAAGCATACTTAAGAATGAAGAGTTCTAATTTGTCTATATTCAATCCATCTAGAATTTTACTTCTGCGAATTAAATACTAAATGAAAAATTTCTGTTTTTACACCGAATTTTTTTTTAAATATTTTGAATAGTTTTTTATTTATCGTCCTTGATAAATTTTTAAATTGATTTTTTAAGTATTTAGGTTGTTGTTTATACTATTATATTTAGTCGGTATTAGGACAATGTAATTATTTATTAGGAACTGATCCACATTTTATATTTTCCACAATGATTCGACTTTATTTTGAATCTTCATCATGGATCAACATTATTTTGTATATCAGAAAATCCTAATTATTACAGAATTTTGACTTTTTACTGTTGTTAAATACAATCATGAACTATAATTCATGGTTTTCTATAATTGTGACTTTTTTTCTCTTTGTTTTTCTACTATTATTTCTATATCTCGTGAAAGAGATGGGAATTCACGTATTGCTTGAAGATTTTTTCATATAATAATCGTTTTCGCACTATATACCAATTGTACTTAAGGCTCATTAGCTGGACTTGTACATTTGGCTGCCCAGGAACGATATTTTATTATTATATTTTATTAAGCATACTTAAGAATGAAGAGTTCTAATTTGTCTATATTCAATCCATCTAGAGTTTTACTTCTGCGAATTAAATACTAAATGAAAAATTTCTGTTTTTACACCGAATTTTTTTTAAATATTTTGAATAGTTTTTTATTTATCGTCCTTTATAAATTTTTAAATTGATTTTTTTAGTATTTAGGTTGTTGTTTATACTATTATATTTAGTCGGTATTAGGACAATGTAATTATTTATTAGGAACTGATCCACATTTTATATTTTCCCCAATGATTCGACTTTATTTTGAATCTTCACCATGGATCAACATTATTTTGTATATCAGAAAATCCTAATTATTACAGAATTTTGACTTTTTACTGTTGTTAAATACAATTATGAACTATAATTCATGGTTTTCTATAATTGTGACTTTTTTTCTCTTTGTTTTTCTACTATTATTTCTACATCTCGTGAAAGAGATGGGAAATCACGTATTGCTTGATAATTTTTTCATATAATAATCGTTTTCGCACTATATACCAATTGTACTTAAGGCTCATCAGCTGGACTTGTACATTTGGCTGTCCAGGAACGATATTTTATTAAGCATACTTAAGAATGAAGAGTTCTAATTTTTCTATATTCAATCCATCTAGAATTTTACTTCTGCGAATTAAATACTAACTGAAAAATTTCTGTTTTTACACCGAATTTTTTTAAATATTTTGAATAGTTTTTTATTTAGCGTCCTTGATAAATTTTTAAATTGATTTTTTTAGTATTTAGGTTGTTGTTTATACTATTATATTTAGTCGGTATCAGGACAATGTAATTATTTATTAAGACCTGATCCACATTTTATATTTTCCACAATGATTCGACTTTATTTTGAATCTTCACCATGGATCAACATTATTTTGTATATCAGAAAATCCTAATTATTACAGAATTTTGACTTTTTTCTGTTGTTAAATACAATTATGAACTATAATTCATGGTTTTCTATAATTGTGACTTTTTTTCTCTTTGTTTTTCCACTATTATTTCTATATCTCGTGAAAGAGATGGGAAATCACGTATTGCTTGAAGATTTTTTCATATAGTAATCGTTTTCGCACTATATACCAATTGTACTTAAGGCTCATCAGCTGGACTTGTACATTTGGCTGCCCAGGAACGATATTTTATTATTATATTTTATTAAGCATACTTAAGAATGAAGAGTTCTAATTTGTCTATATTCAATCCATCTAGAATTTTACTTCTGCGAATTAAATACTAAATGAAAAATTTCTGTTTTTACACCGAATTTTTTTTAAATATTTTGAATAGTTTTTTATTTATCGTCTTTGATAAATTTTTAAATTGATTTTTTTAGTATTTAGGTTGTTGTTTATACTAATATATTTAGTCGGTATTAGGACAATGTAATTATTTATTAGGAACTGATCCACATTTTATATTTTCCCCAATGACTCGACTTTATTTTGAATCTTCATCATGGATCAACATTATTTTGTATATCGGAAAATCCTAACTATTACAGAATTTTGACTTCTTACTGTTGTTAAATACAATTATGAACTATAATGCATAGTTTTCTATAATTGTGACTTTTTTTCTCTTTGTTTTTCTACTATTATTTCTACATCTCGTGAAAGAGATGGGAAATCACGTATTGCTTGAAGATTTTTTCATATAATAATCGTTTTCGCACTATATACCAATTGTACTTATGGCTCATCAGCTGGACTTGTACATTTCGCTGTCCAGGAACGATATTTTATTATTATATTTTATTAAGCATACTTAAGAATGAAGAGTTCTAATTTGTCTATATTCAATCCATCTAGAATTTTACTTCTGCGAATTAAATACTAAATGAAAAATTTCTGTTTTTACACCCAATTTTTTTTAAATATTTTGAATAGTTTTTTATTTATCGTCCTTGATAAATTTTTAAATTGATTTTTTTAGTATTTAGGTTGTTGTTTATACTATTATATTTAGTCGGTATTAGGACAATGTAATTATTTATTAGGAACTGATCCACATTTTATATTTTCCCCAATGATTCGACTTTATTTTGAATCCTCATCATGGATCAACATTATTTTGTATATCAGAAAATCCTAATTATTACAGAATTTTGACTTTTTACTGTTGTTAAATACAATTATGAACTATAATTCATGGTTTTCTATAATTGTGACTTTTTTTCTCTTTGTTTTTCTACTATTATTTCTATATCTCGTGAAAGAGATGGGAAATCACGTATTGCTTGAAGATTTTTTCATATAATAATCGTTTTCGCACTATATACCAATTGTACTTAAGGCTCATCAGCTGGACTTGTACATTTGGCTGCCCAGGAACGATATTTTATTATTATATTTTATTAAGCATACTTAAGAATGAAGAGTTCTAATTTGTCTATATTCAATCCATCTAGAGTTTTACTTCTGCA
This sequence comes from Xylophagus ater, assembly GCA_963422695.1. Lineage (NCBI taxonomy): Eukaryota > Metazoa > Arthropoda > Insecta > Diptera > Xylophagidae > Xylophagus > Xylophagus ater. Next base: position 32,438,545 of record OY730483.1, read on the forward strand.
AATTAAATACTAAATGAAAAATTTCTGTTTTTACACCGAATTTTTTTTAAATATTTTGAATAGTTTTTTATTTATCGTCCTTGATAAATTTTTAAATTGATTTTTTTAGTATTTAGGTTGTTGTTTATACTATTATATTTAGTCGGTATTAGGACAATGTAATTATTTATTACGAACTGATCCACATTTTATATTTTCCCCAATGACTCGACTTTATTTTGAATCTTCATCATGGATCAACATTATTTTGTATATCGGAAAATCCCAATTATTACAGAATTTTGACTTTTTACTGTTGTTAAATACAATTATGAACTATAATGCATAGTTTTCTATAATTGTGACTTTTTTCTCTTTGTTTTTCTACTATTATTTCTATGTCTCGTGAAAGAGATGGGAAATCACGTATTGCTTGAAGATTTTTTCATATAATAATCGTTTTCGCACTATATACCAATTGTACTTAAGGCTCATCAGCTGGACTTGTACATTTGGCTGTCCAGGAACGATATTTTATTATTATATTTTATTAAGCATACTTAAGAATGAAGAGTTCTAATTTGTCTATATTCAATCCATCTAGAATTTTACTTCTGCGAATTAAATACTAAATGAAAAATTTCTGTTTTTACACCGAATTTTTTTTAAATATTTTGAATAGTTTTTTATTTATCGTCCTTGATAAATTTTTAAATTGATTTTTTTAGTATTTAGGTTGTTCTCTATACTATTATATTTAGTCGGTATTAGGACAATGTAATTATTTATTAGGAACTGATCCACATTTTATATTTTCCCCAATGACTCGACTTTATTTTGAATCTTCATCATGGATCAACATTATTTTGTATATCGGAAAATCCTAATTATTACAGAATTTTGACTTTTTACTGTTGTTAAATACAATTATGAACTATAATGCATAGTTTTCTATAATTGTGACTTTTTTTCTCTTTGTTTTTCTACTATTATTTCTATATCTCGTGAAAGAGATGGGAAATCACGTATTGCTTGAAGATTTTTTCATATAATAATCGTTTTCGCACTATATACCAATTGTACTTAAGGCTCATCAGCTGGACTTATACATTTGGCTGTCCAGGAACGATATTTTATTAAGCATACTTAAGAATGAAGAGTTCTAATTTTTCTATATTCAATCCATCTAGAATTTTACTTCTGCGAATTAAATACTAAATGAAAAATTTCTGTTTTTACACCGATTTTTTTTTAAATATTTTGAATAGTTTTTTATTTAGCGTCCTTGATAAATTTTTAAATTGATTTTTTTAGTATTTAGGTTGTTGTTTATACTATTATATTTAGTCGGTATTAGGACAATGTAATTATTTATTAGGAACTGATCCACATTTTATATTTTCCCCAATGATTCGACTTTATTTTGAATCTTTATCATGGATCAACATTATTTTGTATAATCAGAAAATCCTAATTATTACAGAATTTTGACTTTTTACTGTTGTTAAATACAATTATGAACTATAATTCATAGTTTTCTATAATTGTGACTCTTTTTCTCTTTGTTTTTCTACTATTATTTCTATATCTCGTGAAAGAGATGGGAAATCACGTATTGCTTGAAGATTTTTTCATATAATAATCGTTTTCGCTCTATATACCAATTGTACTTAAGGCTCATCAGCTGGACTTGTACATTTGGCTGTCCAGGAACGATATTTTATTATTATATTTTATTCAGCATACTTAAGAATGAAGATTTCTAATTTTTCTATATTCAATCCATCTAGAATTTTACTTCTGCGAATTAAATACTAAATGAAAAATTTCTGTTTTTACACCGAATTTTTTTAAATATTTTGAATAGTTTTTTATTGAGCGTCCTTGATAAATTTTTAAATTGATTTTTTTAGTATTTGAGTTGTTGTTTATACTATTATATTTAGTCGGTATTAGGACAATGTAATTATTTATTAGGAACTGATCCACATTTTATATTTTCCCCAATGATTCGACTTTATTTTGAATCTTCATCATGGATCAACATTATTTTGTATATCGGAAAATCCTAATTATTACAGAATTTTGACTTTTTACTGTTGTTAAATACAATTATGAACTATAATTCATGGTTTTCTATTAATGTGACTTTTTTTCTCTTTGTTTTTCTACTATTATTTCTATATCTCGTGAAAGAGATGGGAAATCACGTATTGCTTGAAGAATTTTTCATATAATAATCGTTTTCGCACTATATACCAATTGTACTTAAGGCTCATCAGCTGGACTTGTACATTTGGCTGTCCAGGAACGATATTTTATTAAGCATAGTTAAGAATGAAGAGTTCTAATTTTTCTATATTCAATCCATCTAGAATTTTACTTCTGCGAATTAAATACTAAATGAAAAATTTCTGTTTTTACACCGATTTTTTTAAAATATTTTGAATAGTTTTTTATTTAGCGTCCTTGATAAATTTTTAAATTGATTTTTTTAGTATTTAGGTTGTTGTTTGTACTATTATATTTAGTCGGTATTAGGACAATGTAATTATATATTAGGAACTGATCCACATTTTATATTTTCCCCAATGATTCGACTTTATTTTGAATCTTCATCATGGATCAACAATATTTTGTATAATCAGAAAATCCTAATTATTACAGAATTTTGACTTTTTACTGTTGTTAAATATAATTATGAACTATGATTCATAGTTTTCTATAATTGTGACTCTTTTTCTCTTTGTTTTTCTACTATTATTTCTATATCTCGTGAAAGAGATGGGAAATCACGTATTGCTTGAAGATTTTTTCATATAATAATCGTTTTCGCTCTATATACCAATTGTACTTAAGGCTCATCAGCTGGACTTGTACATTTCGCTGTCCGGGAACGATATTTTATTATTATATTTTATTAAGCATACTTAAGAATGAAGAGTTCTAATTTGTCTATATTCAATCCATCTAGAATTTTAGTTCTGCGAATTAAATACTAAATGAAAAATTTCTGTTTTTACACCGAATTTTTTTTAAATATTTTGAATAGTTTTTTATTTATCGTCTTTGATAAATTTTTAAATTGATTTTTTTAGTATTTAGGTTGTTGTTTATACTAATATATTTAGTCGGTATTAGGACAATGTAATTATTTATTAGGAACTGATCCACATTTTATATTTTCCCCAATGACTCGACTTTATTTTGAATCTTCATCATGGATCAACATTATTTTGTATATCGGAAAATCCTAACTATTACAGAATTTTGACTTCTTACTGTTGTTAAATACAATTATGAACTATAATGCATAGTTTTCTATAATTGTGACTTTTTTTCTCTTTGTTTTTCTACTACTATTTCTACATCTCGTGAAAGAGATGGGAAATCACGTATTGCTTGAAGATTTTTTCATATAATAATCGTTTTCGCACTATATACCAATTGTACTTATGGCTCATCAGCTGGACTTGTACATTTCGCTGTCCGGGAACGATATTTTATTATTATATTTTATTAAGCATACTTAAGAATGAAGAGTTCTAATTTGTCTATATTCAATCCATCTAGAATTTTACTTCTGCGAATTAAATACTAAATGAAAAATTTCTGTTTTTACACCCAATTTTTTTTAAATATTTTGAATAGTTTTTTATTTATCGTCCTTGATAAATTTTTAAATTGATTTTTTTAGTATTTAGGTTGTTGTTTATACTATTATATTTAGTCGGTATTAGGACAATGTAATTATTTATTAGGAACTGATCCACATTTTATATTTTCCCCAATGATTCGACTTTATTTTGAATCCTCATCATGGATCAACATTATTTTGTATATCAGAAAATCCTAATTATTACAGAATTTTGACTTTTTACTGTTGTTAAATACAATTATGAACTATAATTCATGGTTTTCTATAATTGTGACTTTTTTTCTCTTTGTTTTTCTACTATTATTTCTATATCTCGTGAAAGAGATGGGAAATCACGTATTGCTTGAAGATTTTTTCATATAATAATCGTTTTCGCACTATATACCAATTGTACTTAAGGCTCATCAGCTGGACTTGTACATTTGGCTGCCCAGGAACGATATTTTATTATTATATTTTATTAAGCATACTTAAGAATGAAGAGTTCTAATTTGTCTATATTCAATCCATCTAGAGTTTTACTTCTGCAAATTAAATACTAAATGAAAAATTTCTGTTTTTACACCGAATTTTTTTTAAATATTTTGAATAGTTTTTTATTTATCGTCCTTGATAAATTTTTAAATTGATTTTTTTAGTATTTAGGTTGTTGTTTATACTATTATATTTAGTCGGTATTAGGACAATGTAATTATTTATTACGAACTGATCCACATTTTATATTTTCCCCAATGACTCGACTTTATTTTGAATCTTCATCATGGATCAACATTATTTTGTATATCGGAAAATCCTAATTATTACAGAATTTTGACTTTTTACTGTTGTTAAATACAATTATGAACTATAATGCATAGTTTTCTATAATTGTGACTTTTTTTCTCTTTGTTTTTCTACTATTATTTCTATATCTCGTGAAAGAGATGGGAAATCACGTATTGCTTGAAGATTTTTTCATATAATAATCGTTTTCGCACTATATACCAATTGTACTTAAGGCTCATCAGCTGGACTTATACATTTGGCTGTCCAGGAACGATATTTTATTAAGCATACTTAAGAATGAAGAGTTCTAATTTTTCTATATTCAATCCATCTAGAATTTTACTTCTGCGAATTAAATACTAAATGAAAAATTTCTGTTTTTACACCGATTTTTTTTTAAATATTTTGAATAGTTTTTTATTTAGCGTCCTTGATAAATTTTTAAATTGATTTTTTTAGTATTTAGGTTGTTGTTTATACTATTATATTTAGTCGGTATTAGGACAATGTAATTATTTATTAGGAACTGATCGACATTTTATATTTTCCCCAATGATTCGACTTTATTTTGAATCTTTATCATGGATCAACATTATTTTGTATAATCAGAAAATCCTAATTATTACAGAATTTTGACTTTTTACTGTTGTTAAATACAATTATGAACTATAATTCATAGTTTTCTATAATTGTGACTCTTTTTCTCTTTGTTTTTCTACTATTATTTCTATATCTCGTGAAAGAGATGGGAAATCACGTATTGCTTGAAGATTTTTTCATATAATAATCGTTTTCGCTCTATATACCAATTGTACTTAAGGCTCATCAGCTGGACTTGTACATTTGGCTGTCCAGGAACGATATTTTATTATTATATTTTATTCAGCATACTTAAGAATGAAGAGTTCTAATTTTTCTATATTCAATCCATCTAGAATTTTACTTCTGCGAATTAAATACTAAATGAAAAATTTCTGTTTTTACACCGAATTTTTTTAAATATTTTGAATAGTTTTTTATTGAGCGTCCTTGATAAATTTTTAAATTGATTTTTTTAGTATTTGGGTTGTTGTTTATACTATTATATTTAGTCGGTATTAGGACAATGTAATTATTTATTAGGAACTGATCCACATTTTATATTTTCCCCAATGATTCGACTTTATTTTGAATCTTCATCATGGATCAACATTATTTTGTATATCGGAAAATCCTAATTATTACAGAATTTTGACTTTTTACTGTTGTTAAATACAATTATGAACTATAATTCATGGTTTTCTATTAATGTGACTTTTTTTCTCTTTGTTTTTCTACTATTATTTCTATATCTCGTGAAAGAGATGGGAAATCACGTATTGCTTGAAGATTTTTTCATATAATAATCGTTTTCGCACTATATACCAATTGTACTTAAGGCTCATCAGCTGGACTTGTACATTTGGCTGTCCAGGAACGATATTTTATTAAGCATACTTAAGAATGAAGAGTTCTAATTTTTCTATATTCAATCCATCTAGAATTTTACTTCTGCGAATTAAATACTAAATGAAAAATTTCTGTTTTTACACCGATTTTTTTAAAATATTTTGAATAGTTTTTTATTTAGCGTCCTTGATAAATTTTTAAATTGATTTTTTTAGTATTTAGGTTGTTGTTTGTACTATTATATTTAGTCGGTATTAGGACAATGTAATTATATATTAGGAACTGATCCACATTTTATATTTTCCCCAATGATTCGACTTTATTTTGAATCTTCATCATGGATCAACAATATTTTGTATAATCAGAAAATCCTAATTATTACAGAATTTTGACTTTTTACTGTTGTTAAATATAATTATGAACTATGATTCATAGTTTTCTATAATTGTGACTCTTTTTCTCTTTGTTTTTCTACTATTATTTCTATATCTCGTGAAAGAGATGGGAAATCACGTATTGCTTGAAGATTTTTTCATATAATAATCGTTTTCGCTCTATATACCAATTGTACTTAAGGCTCATCAGCTGGACTTGTACATTTGGCTGTCAAGGAACGATATTTTATTATTATATTTTATTAAGCATACTTAAGAATGAAGAGTTCTAATTTTTCTATATTCAATCCATCTAGAATTTTACTTCTGCGAATTAAATACTAAATGAAAAATTTCTGTTTTTACACCGAATTTTTTTAAATATTTTGAATAGTTTTTTATTTGTCGTCCTTGATATATTTTTAAATTTATTTTTTAAGTATTTAGGTTGTTGTTTATACTATTATATTTAGTCGGTATTAGGACAATGTAATTATTTATTAGGAACTGATCCACATTTTATATTTTCCCCAATGATTCGACTTTATTTTGAATCTTCATCATGGATCAACATTATTTTGTATATCAGAAAATCCTAATTATTACAGAATTTTGACTTTTTACTGTTGTTAAATACAATTATGTACTATAATTCATAGTTTTCTATAATTGTGACTTTTTTTCTCTTTGTTTTACTACTATTATTTCTATATGTCGTGAAAGAGATGGGAAATCACGTATTGCTTGAAGATTTTTTCATATAATAATCGTTTTCGCTCTATATACCAATTGTACTTAAGGCTCATCAGCTGGGCTTGTACATTTGGCTGTCCAGGAACGATATTTTATTAAGCATACTTAAGAATGAAGAGTTCTAATTTGTCTATATTCAATCCATCTAGAATTTTACTTCTGCGAATTAAATACTAAATGAAAAATTTCTGTTTTTACACCGAATTTTTTTTAAATATTTTGAATAGTTTTTTATTTATCGTCTTTGATAAATTTTTAAATTGATTTTTTTAGTATTTAGGTTGTTGTTTATACTAATATATTTAGTCGGTATTAGGACAATGTAATTATTTATTAGGAACTGATCCACATTTTATATTTTCCCCAATGACTCGACTTTATTTTGAATCTTCATCATGGATCAACATTATTTTGTATATCGGAAAATCCTAATTATTACAGAATTTTGACTTTTTACTGTTGTTAAATACAATTATGAACTATAATGCATAGTTTACTATAATTGTGACTTTTTTTCTCTTTGTTTTTCTACTATTATTTCTATATCTCGTGAAAGAGATGGGAAATCACGTATTGCTTGAAGATTTTTTCATATAATAATCGTTTTCGCACTATATACCAATTGTACTTAAGGCTCATCAGCTGGACTTATACATTTGGCTGTCCAGGAACGATATTTTATTAAGCATACTTAAGAATGAAGAGTTCTAATTTTTCTATATTCAATCCATCTAGAATTTTACTTCTGCGAATTAAATACTAAATGAAAAATTTCTGTTTTTACACCGATTTTTTTTTAAATATTTTGAATAGTTTTTTATTTAGCGTCCTTGATAAATTTTTAAATTGATTTTTTTAGTATTTAGGTTGTTGTTTATACTATTATATTTAGTCGGTATTAGGACAATGTAATTATTTATTAGGAACTGATCCACATTTTATATTTTCCCCAATGATTCGACTTTATTTTGAATCTTTATCATGGATCAACATTATTTTGTATAATCAGAAAATCCTAATTATTACAGAATTTTGACTTTTTACTGTTGTTAAATACAATTATGAACTATAATTCATAGTTTTCTATAATTGTGACTCTTTTTCTCTTTGTTTTTCTACTATTATTTCTATATCTCGTGAAAGAGATGGGAAATCACGTATTGCTTGAAGATTTTTTCATATAATAATCGTTTTCGCTCTATATACCAATTGTACTTAAGGCTCATCAGCTGGACTTGTACATTTGGCTGTCCAGGAACGATATTTTATTATTATATTTTATTCAGCATACTTAAGAATGAAGAGTTCTAATTTTTCTATATTCAATCCATCTAGAATTTTACTTCTGCGAATTAAATACTAAATGAAAAATTTCTGTTTTTACACCGAATTTTTTTAAATATTTTGAATAGTTTTTTATTGAGCGTCCTTGATAAATTTTTAAATTGATTTTTTTAATATTTGGGTTGTTGTTTATACTATTATATTTAGTCGGTATTAGGACAATGTAATTATTTATTAGGAACTGATCCACATTTTATATTTTCCCCAATGATTCGACTTTATTTTGAATCTTCATCATGGATCAACATTATTTTGTATATCGGAAAATCCTAATTATTACAGAATTTTGACTTTTTACTGTTGTTAAATACAATTATGAACTATAATTCATGGTTTTCTATTAATGTGACTTTTTTCTCTTTGTTTTTCTACTATTATTTCTATATCTCGTGAAAGAGATGGGAAAGCACGTATTGCTTGAAGATTTTTTCATATAATAATCGTTTTCGCACTATATACCAATTGTACTTAAGGCTCATCAGCTGGACTTGTACATTTGGCTGTCCAGGAACGATATTTTATTAAGCATACTTAAGAATGAAGAGTTCTAATTTTTCTATATTCAATCCATCTAGAATTTTACTTCTGCGAGTTAAATACTAAATGAAAAATTTCTGTTTTTACACCGATTTTTTTAAAATATTTTGAATAGTTTTTTATTTAGCGTCCTTGATAAATTTTTAAATTGATTTTTTTAGTATTTAGGTTGTTGTTTGTACTATTATATTTAGTCGGTATTAGGACAATGTAATTATATATTAGGAACTGATCCACATTTTATATTTTCCCCAATGATTCGACTTTATTTTGAATCTTCATCATGGATCAACAATATTTTGTATAATCAGAAAATCCTAATTATTACAGAATTTTGACTTTTTACTGTTGTTAAATATAATTATGAACTATGATTCATAGTTTTCTATAATTGTGACTCTTTTTCTCTTTGTTTTTCTACTATTATTTCTATAGCTCGTGAAAGAGATGGGAAATCACGTATTGCTTGAAGATTTTTTCATATAATAATCGTTTTCGCTCTATATACCAATTGTACTTAAGGCTCATCAGCTGGACTTGTACATTTGGCTGTCCAGGAACGATATTTTATTATTATATTTTATTCAGCATACTTAAGAATAAAGAGTTCTAATTTTTCTATATTCAATCCATGTAGAATTTTACTTCTGCGAATTAAATACTAAATGAAAAATTTCTGTTTTTACACCGAATTTTTTTAAATATTTTGAATAGTTTTTTATTTGTCGTCCTTGATATATTTTTAAATTGATTTTTTAAGTATTTAGGTTGTTGTTTATACTATTATATTTAGTCGGTATTAGGACAATGTAATTATTTATTAGGAACTGATCCACATTTTATATTTTCCCCAATGATTCGACTTTATTTTGAATCTTCATCATGGATCAACATTATTTTGTATATCAGAAAATCCTAATTATTACAGAATTTTGACTTTTTACTGTTGTTAAATACAATTATGTACTATAATTCATAGTTTTCTATAATTTTGACTTTTTTTCTCTTTGTTTTACTACTATTATTTCTATATCTCGTGAAAGAGATGGGAAATCACGTATTGCTTGAAGATGTTTTCATATAATAATCGTTTTCGCACAATATACCAATTGTACTTAAGGCCCATCAGCTGGACTTGTACATTTGGCTGTCCAGGAACGATATTTTATTAAGCATACTTAAGAATGAAGAGTTCTAATTTTTCTATATTCAATCCATCTAGAATTTTACTTCTGCGAATTAAATACTAAATGAAAAATTTCTGTTTTTACACCGAATTTTTTAAATTATTTTGAATAGTTTTTTATTTAGCGTCCTTGATAAATTTTTAAATTGATTTTTTTAGTATTTAGGTTGTTTTTTATACTATTATATTTAGTCGGTATTAGGACAATGTAATTATTTATTAGGAACTGATCCACATTTTATATTTGCCCCAATGATTCGACTTTATTTTGAATCTTCATCATGGATCAACATTATTTTGTATATCAGAAAATCCTAATTATTACAGAATTTTGACTTTTCACTGTTGTTAAATATAATTATGAAGTATAATTCATAGTTTTCTATAATTGTGACTCTTTTTCTCTTTGTTTGTCTACTATTATTTCTATATCTCGTGAAAGAGGTGGGAAATCACGTATTGCTTGAAGATTTTTTCATATAATAATCGTTTTCGCTCTATATACCAATTGTACTTAAGGCTCATCAGCTGGACTTGTACATTTGGCTGTCCAGGAACGATATTTTATTATTATATTTTATTAAGCATACTTAAGAATGAAGAGTTCTAATTTTTCTATATTCAATCCATCTAGAATTTTACTTCTGCGAATTAAATACTAAATGAAAAATTTCTGTTTTTACACCGAATTTTTTTAAATATTTTGAATAGTTTTTTATTTAGCGTCCTTGATAAATTTTTAAATTGATTTTTTTAGTATTTAGATTGTTGTTTATACTATTATATTTAGTCGGTATTAGGACAATGTAATTATTTATTAGGAACTGACCCACATTTTATATTTTCCCCAATGATTCGACTTTATTTTGAATCTTCATCATGGATCAACATTATTTTGTATATCAGAAAATCCTAATTATTACAGAATTTTGACTTTTTACTGTTGTTAAATACAATTATGAACTATAATTCATGGTTTTCTATAATTGTGACTTTTTTTCTCTTTGTTTTTCTACTATTATTTCTATATCTCGTGAAAGAGATGGGAAATCACGTATTGCTTGAAGATTTTTTCATATAATAATCGTTTTCGCACTATATACCAATTGTACTTAAGGCTCATCAGCTGGGCTTGTACATTTGGCTGTCCAGGAACGATATTTTATTAAGCATACTTAAGAATGAAGAGTTCTAATTTGTCTATATTCAATCCATCTAGAATTTTACTTCTGCGAATTAAATACTAAATGAAAAATTTCTGTTTTTACACCGAATTTTTTTTAAATATTTTGAATAGTTTTTTATTTATCGTCTTTGATAAATTTTTAAATTGATTTTTTTAGTATTTAGGTTGTTGTTTATACTAATATATTTAGTCGGTATTAGGACAATGTAATTATTTATTAGGAACTGATCCACATTTTATATTTTCCCCAATGGCTCGACTTTATTTTGAATCTTCATCATGGATCAACATTATTTTGTATATCGGAAAATCCTAATTATTACAGAATTTTTACTTTTTACTGTTGTTAAATACAATTATGAACTTTAATGCATAGTTTTCTATAATTGTGACTTTTTCTCTCTTTGTTTTTCTACTATTATTTCTATATCTCGTGAAAGAGATGGGAAATCACGTATTGCTTGAAGATTTTTTCATATAATAATCGTTTTCGCACTATATACCAATTGTACTTATGGCTCATCAGCTGGACTTGTACATTTCGCTGTCCAGGAACGATATTTTATTATTATATTTTATTAAGCATACTTAAGAATGAAGAGTTCTACTTTGTCTATATTCAATCCATCTAGAATTTTACTTCTGCGAATTAAATATTAAATGAAAAATTTCTGTTTTTACACCGAATTTTTTTTAAATATTTTGAATAGTTTTTTATTTATCGTCCTTGATAAATTTTTAAATTAATTTTTTAAGTATTTAGGTTGTTGTTTATACTATTATATTTAGTCGGTATTAGGACAATGTAATTATTTATTAGAACTGATCCACATTTTATATTTTCCCCAATGACTCGACTTTATTTTGAATCTTCATCATGGATCAACATTATTTTGTATATCGGAAAATCCTAATTGTTACAGAATTTTGACTTTTTACTGTTATTAAATACAATTATGAACTATAATGCATAGTTTTCTATAATTGTGACTTTTTTTCTCTTTGTTTTTCTACTATTATTTCTATATCTCGTGAAAGAGATGGGAAATCACGTATTGCTTGAAGATTTTTTCATATAATAATCGTTTTCGCACTATATACCAATTGTACTTAAGGCTCATCAGCTGGACTTGTACATTTGGCTGTCCAGGAACGATATTTTATTATTATATTTTATTAAGCATACTTAAGAATGAAGAGTTCTAATTTTTCTATATTCAATCCATCTAGAATTTTACTTCTGCGAATTAAATACTAAATGAAAAATTTTTGTTTTTACACCGAATTTTTTTAAATATTTTGAATAGTTTTTTATTTAGCGTCCTTGATAAATTTTTAAATTGATTTTTTTAGTATTTAGGTTGTTTTTTATACTATTATATTTAGTCGGTATTAGCACAATGTAATTATTTATTAGGAACTGATCCACATTTTATATTTTCCCCAATGACTCGACTTTATTTTGAATCTTCATCATGGATCAACATTATTTTGTATATCGGAAAATCCTAATTATTACAGAATTTTGACTTTTTACTGTTGTTAAATACAATTATGAACTATAATGCATAGTTTTCTATAATTGTGACTTTTTTTCTCTTTGTTTTTCTACTATTATTTCTATATCTCGTGAAAGAGATGGGAAATCACGTATTGCTTGAAGATTTTTTCATATAATAATCGTTTTCGCACTATATACCAATTGTACTTAAGGCTCATCAGCTGGACTTATACATTTGGCTGTCCAGGAACGATATTTTATTAAGCATACTTAAGAATGAAGAGTTCTAATTTTTCTATATTCAATCCATCTAGAATTTTACTTCTGCGAATTAAATACTAAATGAAAAATTTCTGTTTTTACACCGATTTTTTTTTAAATATTTTGAATAGTTTTTTATTTAGCGTCCTTGATAAATTTTTAAATTGATTTTTTTAGTATTTAGGTTGGTGTTTATACTATTATATTTAGTCGGTATTAGGACAATGTAATTATTTATTAGGAACTGATCCACATTTTATATTTTCCCCAATGATTCGACTTTATTTTGAATCTTTATCATGGATCAACATTATTTTGTATAATCAGAAAATCCTAATTATTACAGAATTTTGACTTTTTACTGTTGTTAAATACAATTATGAACTATAATTCATAGTTTTCTATAATTGTGACTCTTTTTCTCTTTGTTTTTCTACTATTATTTCTATATCTCGTGAAAGAGATGGGAAATCACGTATTGCTTGAAGATTTTTTCATATAATAATCGTTTTCGCTCTATATACCAATTGTACTTAAGGCTCATCAGCTGGACTTGTACATTTGGCTGTCCAGGAACGATATTTTATTATTATATTTTATTCAGCATACTTAAGAATGAAGAGTTCTAATTTTTCTATATTCAATTCATCTAGAATTTTACTTCTGCGAATTAAATACTAAATGAAAAATTTCTGTTTTTACACCGAATTTTTTTAAATATTTTGAATAGTTTTTTATTTAGCGTCCTTGATAAATTTTTAAATTGATTTTTTTAGTATTTGGGTTGTTGTTTATACTATTATATTTAGTCGGTATTAGGACAATGTAATTATTTATTAGGAACTGATCCACATTTTATATTTTCCCCAATGATTCGACTTTATTTTGAATCTTCATCATGGATCAACATTATTTTGTATATCGGAAAATCCTAATTATTACAGAATTTTGACTTTTTACTGTTGTTAAATACAATTATGAACTATAATTTATGGTTTTCTATTAATGTGACTTTTTTTCTCTTTGTTTTTCTACTATTATTTCTATATCTCGTGAAAGAGATGGGAAATCACGTATTGCTTGAAGATTTTTTCATATAATAATCGTTTTCGCACTATATACCAATTGTACTTAAGGCTCATCAGCTGGACTTGTACATTTGGCTGTCCAGGAACGATATTTTATTAAGCATACTTAAGAATGAAGAGTTCTAATTTTTCGATATTCAATCCATCTAGAATTTTACTTCTGCGAATTAAATACTAAATGAAAAATTTCTGTTTTTACACCGATTTTTTTAAAATATTTTGAATAGTTTTTTATTTAGCGTCCTTGATAAATTTTTAAATTGATTTTTTTAGTATTTAGGTTGTTGTTTGTACTATTATATTTAGTCGGTATTAGGACAATGTAATTATTTATTAGGAACTGATCCACATTTTATATTTTCCCCAATGATTCGACTTTATTTTGAATCTTCATCATGGATCAACAATATTTTGTATAATCAGAAAATCCTAATTATTACAGAATTTTGACTTTTTACTGTTGTTAAATATAATTATGAACTATGATTCATAGTTTTCTATAATTGTGACTCTTTTTCTATTTGTTTGTCTACTATTATTTCTATATCTCGTGAAAGAGGTGGGAAATCACGTATTGCTTGAAGATTTTTTCATATAATAATCGTTTTCGCTCTATATACCAATTGTACTTAAGGCTCATCAGCTGGACTTGTACATTTGGCTGTCCAGGAACGATATTTTATTATTATATTTTATTCAGCATACTTAAGAATAAAGAGTTCTAATTTTTCTATATTCAATCCATGTAGAATTTTACTTCTGCGAATTAAATACTAAATGAAAAATTTCTGTTTTTACACCGAATTTTTTTAAATATTTTGAATAGTTTTTTATTTGTCGTCCTTGATATATTTTTAAATTGATTTTTTAAGTATTTAGGTTGTTGTTTATACTATTATATTTAGTCGGTATTAGGACAATGTAATTATTTATTAGGAACTGATCCACATTTTATATTTTCCCCAATGATTCGACTTTATTTTGAATCTTCATCATGGATCAACATTATTTTGTATATCAGAAAATCCTAATTATTACAGAATTTTGACTTTTTACTGTTGTTAAATACAATTATGTACTATAATTCATAGTTTTCTATAATTGTGACTTTTTTTCTCTTTGTTTTACTACTATTATTTCTATATCTCGTGAAAGAGATGGGAAATCACGTATTGCTTGAAGATGTTTTCATATAATAATCGTTTTCGCACAATATACCAATTGTACTTAAGGCCCATCAGCTGGACTTGTACATTTGGCTGTCCAGGAACGATATTTTATTAAGCATACTTAAGAATGAAGAGTTCTAATTTTTCTATATTCAATCCATCTAGAATTTTACTTCTGCGAATTAAATACTAAATGAAAAATTTCTGTTTTTACACCGAATTTTTTAAATTATTTTGAATAGTTTTTTATTTAGCGTCCTTGATAAATTTTTAAATTGATTTTTTTAGTATTTAGGTTGTTTTTTATACTATTATATTTAGTCGGTATTAGGACAATGTAATTATTTATTAGGAACTGATCCACATTTTATATTTGCTCCAATGATTCGACTTTATTTTGAATCTTCATCATGGATCAACATTATTTTGTATATCAGAAAATCCTAATTATTACAGAATTTTGACTTTTCACTGTTGTTAAATATAATTATGAAGTATAATTCATAGTTTTCTATAATTGTGACTCTTTTTCTCTTTGTTTGTCTACTATTATTTCTATATCTCGTGAAAGAGGTGGGAAATCACGTATTGCTTGAAGATTTTTTCATATAATAATCGTTTTCGCTCTATATACCAATTGTACTTAAGGCTCATCAGCTGGACTTGTACATTTGGCTGTCCAGGAACGATATTTTATTATTATATTTTATTAAGCATACTTAAGAATGAAGAGTTCTAATTTTTCTATATTCAATCCATCTAGAATTTTACTTCTGCGAATTAAATACTAAATGAAAAATTTCTGTTTTTACACCGAATTTTTTTAAATATTTTGAATAGTTTTTTATTTAGCGTCCTTGATAAATTTTTAAATTGATTTTTTTAGTATTTAGGTTGTTTTTTATACTATTATATTTAGTCGGTATTAGGACAATGTAATTATTTATTAGGAACTGATCCACATTTTATATTTGCCCCAATGATTCGACTTTATTTTGAATCTTCATCATGGATCAACATTATTTTGTATATCAGAAAATCCTAATTATTACAGAATTTTGACTTTTCACTGTTGTTAAATATAATTATGAAGTATAATTCATAGTTTTCTATAATTGTGACTCTTTTTCTCTTTGTTTGTCTACTATTATTTCTATATCTCGTGAAAGAGGTGGGAAATCACGTATTGCTTGAAGATTTTTTCATATAATAATCGTTTTCGCTCTATATACCAATTGTACTTAAGGCTCATCAGCTGGACTTGTACATTTGGCTGTCCAGGAACGATATTTTATTATTATATTTTATTAAGCATACTTAAGAATGAAGAGTTCTAATTTTTCTATATTCAATCCATCTAGAATTTTACTTCTGCGAATTAAATACTAAATGAAAAATTTCTGTTTTTACACCGAATTTTTTTAAATATTTTGAATAGTTTTTTATTTAGCGTCCTTGATAAATTTTTAAATTGATTTTTTTAGTATTTAGATTGTTGTTTATACTATTATATTTAGTCGGTATTAGGACAATGTAATTATTTATTAGGAACTGACCCACATTTTATATTTTCCCCAATGATTCGACTTTATTTTGAATCTTCATCATGGATCAACATTATTTTGTATATCAGAAAATCCTAATTATTACAGAATTTTGACTTTTTACTGTTGTTAAATACAATTATGAACTATAATTCATGGTTTTCTATAATTGTGACTTTTTTTCTCTTTGTTTTTCTACTATTATTTCTATATCTCGTGAAAGAGATGGGAAATCACGTATTGCTTGAAGATTTTTTCATATAATAATCGTTTTCGCACTATATACCAATTGTACTTAAGGCTCATCAGCTGGGCTTGTACATTTGGCTGTCCAGGAACGATATTTTATTAAGCATACTTAAGAATGAAGAGTTCTAATTTGTCTATATTCAATCCATCTAGAATTTTACTTCTGCGAATTAAATACTAAATGAAAAATTTCTGTTTTTACACCGATTTTTTTAAAATATTTTGAATAGTTTTTTATTTATCGTCCTTGATAAATTTTTAAATTAATTTTTTAAGTATTTAGGTTGTTGTTTATACTATTATATTTAGTCGGTATTAGGACAATGTAATTATTTATTAGAACTGATCCACATTTTATATTTTCCCCAATGACTCGACTTTATTTTGAATCTTCATCATGGATCAACATTATTTTGTATATCGGAAAATCCTAATTGTTACAGAATTTTGACTTTTTACTGTTATTAAATACAATTATGAACTATAATGCATAGTTTTCTATAATTGTGACTTTTTTTCTCTTTGTTTTTCTACTATTATTTCTATATCTCGTGAAAGAGATGGGAAATCACGTATTGCTTGAAGATTTTTTCATATAATAATCGTTTTCGCACTATATACCAATTGTACTTAAGGCTCATCAGCTGGACTTGTACATTTGGCTGTCCAGGAACGATATTTTATTATTATATTTTATTAAGCATACTTAAGAATGAAGAGTTCTAATTTTTCTATATTCAATCCATCTAGAATTTTACTTCTGCGAATTAAATACTAAATGAAAAATTTTTGTTTTTACACCGAATTTTTTTAAATATTTTGAATAGTTTTTTATTTAGCGTCCTTGATAAATTTTTAAATTGATTTTTTTAGTATTTAGGTTGTTTTTTATACTATTATATTTAGTCGGTATTAGCACAATGTAATTATTTATTAGGAACTGATCCACATTTTATATTTTCCCCAATGACTCGACTTTATTTTGAATCTTCATCATGGATCAACATTATTTTGTATATCGGAAAATCCTAATTATTACAGAATTTTGACTTTTTACTGTTGTTAAATACAATTATGAACTATAATGCATAGTTTTCTATAATTGTGACTTTTTTTCTCTTTGTTTTTCTACTATTATTTCTATATCTCGTGAAAGAGATGGGAAATCACGTATTGCTTGAAGATTTTTTCATATAATAATCGTTTTCGCACTATATACCAATTGTACTTAAGGCTCATCAGCTGGACTTATACATTTGGCTGTCCAGGAACGATATTTTATTAAGCATACTTAAGAATGAAGAGTTCTAATTTTTCTATATTCAATCCATCTAGAATTTTACTTCTGCGAATTAAATACTAAATGAAAAATTTCTGTTTTTACACCGATTTTTTTTTAAATATTTTGAATAGTTTTTTATTTAGCGTCCTTGATAAATTTTTAAATTGATTTTTTTAGTATTTAGGTTGGTGTTTATACTATTATATTTAGTCGGTATTAGGACAATGTAATTATTTATTAGGAACTGATCCACATTTTATATTTTCCCCAATGATTCGACTTTATTTTGAATCTTTATCATGGATCAACATTATTTTGTATAATCAGAAAATCCTAATTATTACAGAATTTTGACTTTTTACTGTTGTTAAATACAATTATGAACTATAATTCATAGTTTTCTATAATTGTGACTCTTTTTCTCTTTGTTTTTCTACTATTATTTCTATATCTCGTGAAAGAGATGGGAAATCACGTATTGCTTGAAGATTTTTTCATATAATAATCGTTTTCGCTCTATATACCAATTGTACTTAAGGCTCATCAGCTGGACTTGTACATTTGGCTGTCCAGGAACGATATTTTATTATTATATTTTATTCAGCATACTTAAGAATGAAGAGTTCTAATTTTTCTATATTCAATTCATCTAGAATTTTACTTCTGCGAATTAAATACTAAATGAAAAATTTCTGTTTTTACACCGAATTTTTTTAAATATTTTGAATAGTTTTTTATTTAGCGTCCTTGATAAATTTTTAAATTGATTTTTTTAGTATTTGGGTTGTTGTTTATACTATTATATTTAGTCGGTATTAGGACAATGTAATTATTTATTAGGAACTGATCCACATTTTATATTTTCCCCAATGATTCGACTTTATTTTGAATCTTCATCATGGATCAACATTATTTTGTATATCGGAAAATCCTAATTATTACAGAATTTTGACTTTTTACTGTTGTTAAATACAATTATGAACTATAATTCATGGTTTTCTATTAATGTGACTTTTTTTCTCTTTGTTTTTCTACTATTATTTCTATATCTCGTGAAAGAGATGGGAAATCACGTATTGCTTGAAGATTTTTTCATATAATAATCGTTTTCGCACTATATACCAATTGTACTTAAGGCTCATCAGCTGGACTTGTACATTTGGCTGTCCAGGAACGATATTTTATTAAGCATACTTAAGAATGAAGAGTTCTAATTTTTCGATATTCAATCCATCTAGAATTTTACTTCTGCGAATTAAATACTAAATGAAAAATTTCTGTTTTTACACCGATTTTTTTAAAATATTTTGAATAGTTTTTTATTTAGCGTCCTTGATAAATTTTTAAATTGATTTTTTTAGTATTTAGGTTGTTGTTTGTACTATTATATTTAGTCGGTATTAGGACAATGTAATTATTTATTAGGAACTGATCCACATTTTATATTTTCCCCAATGATTCGACTTTATTTTGAATCTTCATCATGGATCAACAATATTTTGTATAATCAGAAAATCCTAATTATTACAGAATTTTGACTTTTTACTGTTGTTAAATATAATTATGAACTATGATTCATAGTTTTCTATAATTGTGACTCTTTTTCTATTTGTTTGTCTACTATTATTTCTATATCTCGTGAAAGAGGTGGGAAATCACGTATTGCTTGAAGATTTTTTCATATAATAATCGTTTTCGCTCTATATACCAATTGTACTTAAGGCTCATCAGCTGGACTTGTACATTTGGCTGTCCAGGAACGATATTTTATTAAGCATACTTAAGAATGAAGAGTTCTAATTTTTCTATATTCAATCCATCTAGAATTTTACTTCTGCGAATTAAATACTAAATGAAAAATTTCTGTTTTTACACCGAATTTTTTTAAATATTTTGAAT
Organism: Xylophagus ater; assembly: GCA_963422695.1. Lineage (NCBI taxonomy): Eukaryota > Metazoa > Arthropoda > Insecta > Diptera > Xylophagidae > Xylophagus > Xylophagus ater. Next base: position 32,458,748 of record OY730483.1, read on the forward strand.
AGTTTTTTATTTAGCGTCCTTGATAAATTTTTAAATTGATTTTTTTAGTATTTAGATTGTTGTTTATACTATTATATTTAGTCGGTATTAGGACAATGTAATTATTTATTAGGAACTGACCCACATTTTATATTTTCCCCAATGATTCGACTTTATTTTGAATCTTCATCATGGATCAACATTATTTTGTATATCAGAAAATCCTAATTATTACAGAATTTTGACTTTTTACTGTTGTTAAATACAATTATGAACTATAATTCATGGTTTTCTATAATTGTGACTTTTTTTCTCTTTGTTTTTCTACTATTATTTCTATATCTCGTGAAAGAGATGGGAAATCACGTATTGCTTGAAGATTTTTTCATATAATAATCGTTTTCGCACTATATACCAATTGTACTTAAGGCTCATCAGCTGGGCTTGTACATTTGGCTGTCCAGGAACGATATTTTATTAAGCATACTTAAGAATGAAGAGTTCTAATTTGTCTATATTCAATCCATCTAGAATTTTACTTCTGCGAATTAAATACTAAATGAAAAATTTCTGTTTTTACACCGAATTTTTTTTAAATATTTTGAATAGTTTTTTATTTATCGTCTTTGATAAATTTTTAAATTGATTTTTTTAGTATTTAGGTTGTTGTTTATACTAATATATTTAATCGGTATTAGGACAATGTAATTATTTATTAGGAACTGATCCACATTTTATATTTTCCCCAATGACTCGACTTTATTTTGAATCTTCATCATGGATCAACATTATTTTGTATATCGGAAAATCCTAATTATTACAGAATTTTTACTTTTTACTGTTGTTAAATACAATTATGAACTTTAATGCATAGTTTTCTATAATTGTGACTTTTTCTCTCTTTGTTTTTCTACTATTATTTCTATATCTCGTGAAAGAGATGGGAAATCACGTATTGCTTGAAGATTTTTTCATATAATAATCGTTTTCGCACTATATACCAATTGTACTTATGGCTCATCAGCTGGACTTGTACATTTCGCTGTCCAGGAACGATATTTTATTATTATATTTTATTAAGCATACTTAAGAATGAAGAGTTCTAATTTGTCTATATTCAATCCATCTAGAATTTTACTTCTGCGAATTAAATATTAAATGAAAAATTTCTGTTTTTACACCGAATTTTTTTTAAATATTTTGAATAGTTTTTTATTTATCGTCCTTGATAAATTTTTAAATTAATTTTTTAAGTATTTAGGTTGTTGTTTATACTATTATATTTAGTCGGTATTAGGACAATCTAATTATTTATTAGGAACTGATCCACATTTTATATTTTCCCCAATGACTCGACTTTATTTTGAATCTTCATCATGGATCAACATTATTTTGTATATCGGAAAATCCTAATTGTTACAGAATTTTGACTTTTTACTGTTGTTAAATACAATTATGAACTATAATGCATAGTTTTCTATAATTGTGACTTTTTTTCTCTTTGTTTTTCTACTATTATTTCTATATCTCGTGAAAGAGATGGGAAATCACGTATTGCTTGAAGATTTTTTCATATAATAATCGTTTTCGCACTATATACCAATTGTACTTAAGGCTCATCAGCTGGACTTGTACATTTGGCTGTCCAGGAACGATATTTTATTATTATATTTTATTAAGCATACTTAAGAATGAAGAGTTCTAATTTTTCGATATTCAATCCATCTAGAATTTTACTTCTGCGAATTAAATACTAAATGAAAAATTTCTGTTTTTACACCGATTTTTTTAAAATATTTTGAATAGTTTTTTATTTAGCGTCCTTGATAAATTTTTAAATTGATTTTTTTAGTATTTAGGTTGTTGTTTGTACTATTATATTTAGTCGGTATTAGGACAATGTAATTATTTATTAGGAACTGATCCACATTTTATATTTTCCCCAATGATTCGACTTTATTTTGAATCTTCATCATGGATCAACAATATTTTGTATAATCAGAAAATCCTAATTATTACAGAATTTTGACTTTTTACTGTTGTTAAATATAATTATGAACTATGATTCATAGTTTTCTATAATTGTGACTCTTTTTCTATTTGTTTGTCTACTATTATTTCTATATCTCGTGAAAGAGGTGGGAAATCACGTATTGCTTGAAGATTTTTTCATATAATAATCGTTTTCGCTCTATATACCAATTGTACTTAAGGCTCATCAGCTGGACTTGTACATTTGGCTGTCCAGGAACGATATTTTATTATTATATTTTATTCAGCATACTTAAGAATAAAGAGTTCTAATTTTTCTATATTCAATCCATGTAGAATTTTACTTCTGCGAATTAAATACTAAATGAAAAATTTCTGTTTTTACACCGAATTTTTTTAAATATTTTGAATAGTTTTTTATTTGTCGTCCTTGATATATTTTTAAATTGATTTTTTAAGTATTTAGGTTGTTGTTTATACTATTATATTTAGTCGGTATTAGGACAATGTAATTATTTATTAGGAACTGATCCACATTTTATATTTTCCCCAATGATTCGACTTTATTTTGAATCTTCATCATGGATCAACATTATTTTGTATATCAGAAAATCCTAATTATTACAGAATTTTGACTTTTTACTGTTGTTAAATACAATTATGTACTATAATTCATAGTTTTCTATAATTGTGACTTTTTTTCTCTTTGTTTTACTACTATTATTTCTATATCTCGTGAAAGAGATGGGAAATCACGTATTGCTTGAAGATGTTTTCATATAATAATCGTTTTCGCACAATATACCAATTGTACTTAAGGCCCATCAGCTGGACTTGTACATTTGGCTGTCCAGGAACGATATTTTATTAAGCATACTTAAGAATGAAGAGTTCTAATTTTTCTATATTCAATCCATCTAGAATTTTACTTCTGCGAATTAAATACTAAATGAAAAATTTCTGTTTTTACACCGAATTTTTTAAATTATTTTGAATAGTTTTTTATTTAGCGTCCTTGATAAATTTTTAAATTGATTTTTTTAGTATTTAGGTTGTTTTTTATACTATTATATTTAGTCGGTATTAGGACAATGTAATTATTTATTAGGAACTGATCCACATTTTATATTTGCTCCAATGATTCGACTTTATTTTGAATCTTCATCATGGATCAACATTATTTTGTATATCAGAAAATCCTAATTATTACAGAATTTTGACTTTTCACTGTTGTTAAATATAATTATGAAGTATAATTCATAGTTTTCTATAATTGTGACTCTTTTTCTCTTTGTTTGTCTACTATTATTTCTATATCTCGTGAAAGAGGTGGGAAATCACGTATTGCTTGAAGATTTTTTCATATAATAATCGTTTTCGCTCTATATACCAATTGTACTTAAGGCTCATCAGCTGGACTTGTACATTTGGCTGTCCAGGAACGATATTTTATTATTATATTTTATTAAGCATACTTAAGAATGAAGAGTTCTAATTTTTCTATATTCAATCCATCTAGAATTTTACTTCTGCGAATTAAATACTAAATGAAAAATTTCTGTTTTTACACCGAATTTTTTTAAATATTTTGAATAGTTTTTTATTTAGCGTCCTTGATAAATTTTTAAATTGATTTTTTTAGTATTTAGGTTGTTTTTTATACTATTATATTTAGTCGGTATTAGGACAATGTAATTATTTATTAGGAACTGATCCACATTTTATATTTGCCCCAATGATTCGACTTTATTTTGAATCTTCATCATGGATCAACATTATTTTGTATATCAGAAAATCCTAATTATTACAGAATTTTGACTTTTCACTGTTGTTAAATATAATTATGAAGTATAATTCATAGTTTTCTATAATTGTGACTCTTTTTCTCTTTGTTTGTCTACTATTATTTCTATATCTCGTGAAAGAGGTGGGAAATCACGTATTGCTTGAAGATTTTTTCATATAATAATCGTTTTCGCTCTATATACCAATTGTACTTAAGGCTCATCAGCTGGACTTGTACATTTGGCTGTCCAGGAACGATATTTTATTATTATATTTTATTAAGCATACTTAAGAATGAAGAGTTCTAATTTTTCTATATTCAATCCATCTAGAATTTTACTTCTGCGAATTAAATACTAAATGAAAAATTTCTGTTTTTACACCGAATTTTTTTAAATATTTTGAATAGTTTTTTATTTAGCGTCCTTGATAAATTTTTAAATTGATTTTTTTAGTATTTAGATTGTTGTTTATACTATTATATTTAGTCGGTATTAGGACAATGTAATTATTTATTAGGAACTGACCCACATTTTATATTTTCCCCAATGATTCGACTTTATTTTGAATCTTCATCATGGATCAACATTATTTTGTATATCAGAAAATCCTAATTATTACAGAATTTTGACTTTTTACTGTTGTTAAATACAATTATGAACTATAATTCATGGTTTTCTATAATTGTGACTTTTTTTCTCTTTGTTTTTCTACTATTATTTCTATATCTCGTGAAAGAGATGGGAAATCACGTATTGCTTGAAGATTTTTTCATATAATAATCGTTTTCGCACTATATACCAATTGTACTTAAGGCTCATCAGCTGGGCTTGTACATTTGGCTGTCCAGGAACGATATTTTATTAAGCATACTTAAGAATGAAGAGTTCTAATTTGTCTATATTCAATCCATCTAGAATTTTACTTCTGCGAATTAAATACTAAATGAAAAATTTCTGTTTTTACACCGATTTTTTTAAAATATTTTGAATAGTTTTTTATTTATCGTCCTTGATAAATTTTTAAATTAATTTTTTAAGTATTTAGGTTGTTGTTTATACTATTATATTTAGTCGGTATTAGGACAATGTAATTATTTATTAGAACTGATCCACATTTTATATTTTCCCCAATGACTCGACTTTATTTTGAATCTTCATCATGGATCAACATTATTTTGTATATCGGAAAATCCTAATTGTTACAGAATTTTGACTTTTTACTGTTATTAAATACAATTATGAACTATAATGCATAGTTTTCTATAATTGTGACTTTTTTTCTCTTTGTTTTTCTACTATTATTTCTATATCTCGTGAAAGAGATGGGAAATCACGTATTGCTTGAAGATTTTTTCATATAATAATCGTTTTCGCACTATATACCAATTGTACTTAAGGCTCATCAGCTGGACTTGTACATTTGGCTGTCCAGGAACGATATTTTATTATTATATTTTATTAAGCATACTTAAGAATGAAGAGTTCTAATTTTTCTATATTCAATCCATCTAGAATTTTACTTCTGCGAATTAAATACTAAATGAAAAATTTTTGTTTTTACACCGAATTTTTTTAAATATTTTGAATAGTTTTTTATTTAGCGTCCTTGATAAATTTTTAAATTGATTTTTTTAGTATTTAGGTTGTTTTTTATACTATTATATTTAGTCGGTATTAGCACAATGTAATTATTTATTAGGAACTGATCCACATTTTATATTTTCCCCAATGACTCGACTTTATTTTGAATCTTCATCATGGATCAACATTATTTTGTATATCGGAAAATCCTAATTATTACAGAATTTTGACTTTTTACTGTTGTTAAATACAATTATGAACTATAATGCATAGTTTTCTATAATTGTGACTTTTTTTCTCTTTGTTTTTCTACTATTATTTCTATATCTCGTGAAAGAGATGGGAAATCACGTATTGCTTGAAGATTTTTTCATATAATAATCGTTTTCGCACTATATACCAATTGTACTTAAGGCTCATCAGCTGGACTTATACATTTGGCTGTCCAGGAACGATATTTTATTAAGCATACTTAAGAATGAAGAGTTCTAATTTTTCTATATTCAATCCATCTAGAATTTTACTTCTGCGAATTAAATACTAAATGAAAAATTTCTGTTTTTACACCGATTTTTTTTTAAATATTTTGAATAGTTTTTTATTTAGCGTCCTTGATAAATTTTTAAATTGATTTTTTTAGTATTTAGGTTGGTGTTTATACTATTATATTTAGTCGGTATTAGGACAATGTAATTATTTATTAGGAACTGATCCACATTTTATATTTTCCCCAATGATTCGACTTTATTTTGAATCTTTATCATGGATCAACATTATTTTGTATAATCAGAAAATCCTAATTATTACAGAATTTTGACTTTTTACTGTTGTTAAATACAATTATGAACTATAATTCATAGTTTTCTATAATTGTGACTCTTTTTCTCTTTGTTTTTCTACTATTATTTCTATATCTCGTGAAAGAGATGGGAAATCACGTATTGCTTGAAGATTTTTTCATATAATAATCGTTTTCGCTCTATATACCAATTGTACTTAAGGCTCATCAGCTGGACTTGTACATTTGGCTGTCCAGGAACGATATTTTATTATTATATTTTATTCAGCATACTTAAGAATGAAGAGTTCTAATTTTTCTATATTCAATTCATCTAGAATTTTACTTCTGCGAATTAAATACTAAATGAAAAATTTCTGTTTTTACACCGAATTTTTTTAAATATTTTGAATAGTTTTTTATTTAGCGTCCTTGATAAATTTTTAAATTGATTTTTTTAGTATTTGGGTTGTTGTTTATACTATTATATTTAGTCGGTATTAGGACAATGTAATTATTTATTAGGAACTGATCCACATTTTATATTTTCCCCAATGATTCGACTTTATTTTGAATCTTCATCATGGATCAACATTATTTTGTATATCGGAAAATCCTAATTATTACAGAATTTTGACTTTTTACTGTTGTTAAATACAATTATGAACTATAATTCATGGTTTTCTATTAATGTGACTTTTTTTCTCTTTGTTTTTCTACTATTATTTCTATATCTCGTGAAAGAGATGGGAAATCACGTATTGCTTGAAGATTTTTTCATATAATAATCGTTTTCGCACTATATACCAATTGTACTTAAGGCTCATCAGCTGGACTTGTACATTTGGCTGTCCAGGAACGATATTTTATTAAGCATACTTAAGAATGAAGAGTTCTAATTTTTCGATATTCAATCCATCTAGAATTTTACTTCTGCGAATTAAATACTAAATGAAAAATTTCTGTTTTTACACCGATTTTTTTAAAATATTTTGAATAGTTTTTTATTTAGCGTCCTTGATAAATTTTTAAATTGATTTTTTTAGTATTTAGGTTGTTGTTTGTACTATTATATTTAGTCGGTATTAGGACAATGTAATTATTTATTAGGAACTGATCCACATTTTATATTTTCCCCAATGATTCGACTTTATTTTGAATCTTCATCATGGATCAACAATATTTTGTATAATCAGAAAATCCTAATTATTACAGAATTTTGACTTTTTACTGTTGTTAAATATAATTATGAACTATGATTCATAGTTTTCTATAATTGTGACTCTTTTTCTATTTGTTTGTCTACTATTATTTCTATATCTCGTGAAAGAGGTGGGAAATCACGTATTGCTTGAAGATTTTTTCATATAATAATCGTTTTCGCTCTATATACCAATTGTACTTAAGGCTCATCAGCTGGACTTGTACATTTGGCTGTCCAGGAACGATATTTTATTAAGCATACTTAAGAATGAAGAGTTCTAATTTTTCTATATTCAATCCATCTAGAATTTTACTTCTGCGAATTAAATACTAAATGAAAAATTTCTGTTTTTACACCGAATTTTTTTAAATATTTTGAATAGTTTTTTATTTAGCGTCCTTGATAAATTTTTAAATTGATTTTTTTAGTATTTAGATTGTTGTTTATACTATTATATTTAGTCGGTATTAGGACAATGTAATTATTTATTAGGAACTGACCCACATTTTATATTTTCCCCAATGATTCGACTTTATTTTGAATCTTCATCATGGATCAACATTATTTTGTATATCAGAAAATCCTAATTATTACAGAATTTTGACTTTTTACTGTTGTTAAATACAATTATGAACTATAATTCATGGTTTTCTATAATTGTGACTTTTTTTCTCTTTGTTTTTCTACTATTATTTCTATATCTCGTGAAAGAGATGGGAAATCACGTATTGCTTGAAGATTTTTTCATATAATAATCGTTTTCGCACTATATACCAATTGTACTTAAGGCTCATCAGCTGGGCTTGTACATTTGGCTGTCCAGGAACGATATTTTATTAAGCATACTTAAGAATGAAGAGTTCTAATTTGTCTATATTCAATCCATCTAGAATTTTACTTCTGCGAATTAAATACTAAATGAAAAATTTCTGTTTTTACACCGAATTTTTTTTAAATATTTTGAATAGTTTTTTATTTATCGTCTTTGATAAATTTTTAAATTGATTTTTTTAGTATTTAGGTTGTTGTTTATACTAATATATTTAATCGGTATTAGGACAATGTAATTATTTATTAGGAACTGATCCACATTTTATATTTTCCCCAATGACTCGACTTTATTTTGAATCTTCATCATGGATCAACATTATTTTGTATATCGGAAAATCCTAATTATTACAGAATTTTTACTTTTTACTGTTGTTAAATACAATTATGAACTTTAATGCATAGTTTTCTATAATTGTGACTTTTTCTCTCTTTGTTTTTCTACTATTATTTCTATATCTCGTGAAAGAGATGGGAAATCACGTATTGCTTGAAGATTTTTTCATATAATAATCGTTTTCGCACTATATACCAATTGTACTTATGGCTCATCAGCTGGACTTGTACATTTCGCTGTCCAGGAACGATATTTTATTATTATATTTTATTAAGCATACTTAAGAATGAAGAGTTCTAATTTGTCTATATTCAATCCATCTAGAATTTTACTTCTGCGAATTAAATATTAAATGAAAAATTTCTGTTTTTACACCGAATTTTTTTTAAATATTTTGAATAGTTTTTTATTTATCGTCCTTGATAAATTTTTAAATTAATTTTTTAAGTATTTAGGTTGTTGTTTATACTATTATATTTAGTCGGTATTAGGACAATCTAATTATTTATTAGGAACTGATCCACATTTTATATTTTCCCCAATGACTCGACTTTATTTTGAATCTTCATCATGGATCAACATTATTTTGTATATCGGAAAATCCTAATTGTTACAGAATTTTGACTTTTTACTGTTGTTAAATACAATTATGAACTATAATGCATAGTTTTCTATAATTGTGACTTTTTTTCTCTTTGTTTTTCTACTATTATTTCTATATCTCGTGAAAGAGATGGGAAATCACGTATTGCTTGAAGATTTTTTCATATAATAATCGTTTTCGCACTATATACCAATTGTACTTAAGGCTCATCAGCTGGACTTGTACATTTGGCTGTCCAGGAACGATATTTTATTATTATATTTTATTAAGCATACTTAAGAATGAAGAGTTCTAATTTTTCTATATTCAATCCATCTAGAATTTTACTTCTGCGAATTAAATACTAAATGAAAAATTTCTGTTTTTACACCGAATTTTTTTAAATATTTTGAATAGTTTTTTATTTAGCGTCCTTGATAAATTTTTAAATTGATTTTTTTAGTATTTATGTTGTTGTTTATACTATTATATTTAGTCGGTATTAGGACAATGTAATTATTTATTAGGAACTGATCCACATTTTATATTTTCCCCAATGACTCGACTTTATTTTGAATCTTCACCATGGATCAACATTATTTTGTATATCAGAAAATCCTAATTATTACAGAATTTTGACTTTTTACTGTTGTTAAATACAATTATGAACTATAATTCATAGTTTTCTATAATTGTGACTTTTTTTCTCTTTGTTTTTCTACTATTATTTCTATATCTCGTGAAAGAGATGGGAAATCACGTATTGCTTGATAATTTTTTCATATAATAATCGTTTTCGCACAATATACCAATTGTACTTAAGGCTCATCAGCTGGACTTGTACATTTGGCTGTCCAGGAACGATATTTTATTAAGCATACTTAAGAATGAAGAGTTCTAATTTTTCTATATTCAATCCATCTAGAATTTTACTTCTGCGAATTAAATACTAAATGAAAAATTTCTGTTTTTACACCGAATTTTTTAAAATATTTTGAATAGTTTTTTATTTAGCGTCCTTGATAAATTTTTAAATTGCTTTTTTTAGTATTTAGGTTGTTGTTTATACTATTATATTTAGTCGGTATCAGGACAATGTAATTATTTATTAGGAACTGATCCACATTTTATATTTTCCCCAATGACTCGACTTTATTTTGAATCTTCATCATGGATCAACATTATTTTGTATATCGGAAAATCCTAATTATTACAGAATTTTGACTTTTTACTGTTGTTAAATACAATTATGAACTATAATGCATAGTTTTCTATAATTGTGACTTTTTTCTCTTTGTTTTTCTACTATTATTTCTATATCTCGTGAAAGAGATGGGAAATCACGTATTGTTTGAAGATTTTTTCATATAATAATCGTTTTCGCACTATATACCAATTGTACTTATGGCTCATCAGCTGGACTTGTACATTTCGCTGTCCAGGAACGATATTTTATTATTATATTTTATTAAGCATACTTAAGAATGAAGAGTTCTAATTTGTCTATATTCAATCCATCTAGAATTTTACTTCTGCGAATTAAATACTAAATGAAAAATTTCTGTTTCTACACCGAATTTTTTTTTAAATATTTTGAATAGCTTTTTATTTAACGTCCTTGATAAATTTTTAAATTGATTTTTTAAGTATTTAGGTTGTTGTTTATACTATTATATTTAGTCGGTATTAGGACAATGTAATTATTTATTAGGAACTGATCCACATTTTATATTTTCCACAATAATTCGACTTTATTTTGAGTCTTCATCATGGATCAACATTATTTTGTATATCAGAATATCCTAATTATTACAGAATTTTGACTTTTTACTGTTGTTAAATACAATTATGAACTATAATTCATGGTTTTCTATAATTGTGACTTTTTTTCTCTTTGTTTTTCTACTATTATTTCTATATCTCGTGAAAGAGATGGGAAATCACGTATTGCTTGATAATTTTTTCATATAATAATCGTTTTCGCACAATATACCAATTGTACTTAAGGCTCATCAGCTGGACTTGTACATTTGGCTGTCCAGGAACGATATTTTATTAAGCATACTTAAGAATGAAGAGTTCTAATTTTTCTATATTCAATCCATCTAGAATTTTACTTCTGCGAATTAAATACTAAATGAAAAATTTCTGTTTTTACACCGAATTTTTTAAAATATTTTGAATAGTTTTTTATTTAGCGTCCTTGATAAATTTTTAAATTGATTTTTTTAGTATTTAGGTTGTTGTTTATACTATTATATTTAGTCGGTATCAGGACAATGTAATTATTTATTAGGAACTGATCCACATTTTATATTTTCCCCAATGACTCGACTTTATTTTGAATCTTCATCATGGATCAACATTATTTTGTATATCGGAAAATCCTAATTATTACAGAATTTTGACTTTTTACTGTTGTTAAATACAATTATGAACTATAATGCATAGTTTTCTATAATTGTGACTTTTTTCCTCTTTGTTTTTCTACTATTATTTCTATATCTCGTGAAAGAGATGGGAAATCACGTATTGTTTGAAGATTTTTTCATATAATAATCGTTTTCGCACTATATACCAATTGTACTTATGGCTCATCAGCTGGACTTGTACATTTCGCTATCCAGGAACGATATTTTATTATTATATTTCATTAAGCATACTTAAGAATGAAGAGTTCTAATTTGTCTATATTCAATCCATCTAGAATTTTACTTCTGCGAATTAAATACTAAATGAAAAATTTCTGTTTTTACACCGAATTTTTTTTTAAATATTTTGAATAGTTTTTTATTTAACGTCCTTGATAAATTTTTAAATTGATTTTTTAAGTATTTAGGTTGTTGTTTATACTATTATATTTAGTCGGTATTAGGACAATGTAATTATTTATTAGGAACTGATCCACATTTTATATTTTCCACAATAATTCGACTTTATTTTGAATCTTCATCATGGATCAACATTATTTTGTATATCAGAAAATCCTAATTATTACAGAATTTTGACTTTTTACTGTTGTTAAATACAATTATGAACTATAATTCATGGTTTTCTATAATTGTGACTTTTTTTCTCTTTGTTTTTCTACTATCATTTCTATATCTCGTGAAAGAGATGGGAATTCACGTATTGCTTGAAGATTTTTTCATATAATATTCGTTTTCGCACTATATACCAATTGTACTTAAGGCTCATTAGCTGGACTTGTACATTTGGCTGCCCAGGAACGATATTTTATTATTATATTTTATTAAGCATACTTAAGAATGAAGAGTTCTAATTTGTCTATATTCAATCCATCTAGAGTTTTACTTCTGCGAATTAAATACTAAATGAAAAATTTCTGTCTTTACACCGAATTTTTTTTAAATATTTTGAATAGTTTTTTATTTATCGTCCTTGATAAATTTTTAAATTGATTTTTTTAGTATTTAGGTTGTTGTTTATGCTATTATATTTAGTCGGTATTAGGACAATGTAATTATTTATTAGGAACTGATCCACATTTTATATTTTCCCCAATGATTCGACTTTATTTTGAATCTTCACCATGGATCAACATTATTTTGTATATCAGAAAATCCTAATTATTACAGAATTTTGACTTTTTACTGTTGTTAAATACAATTATGAACTATAATTCATGGTTTTCTATAATTGTGACTTTTTTTCTCTTTGTTTTTCTACTATTATTTCTATATCTCGTGAAAGAGATGGGAAATCACGTATTGCTTGAAGATTTTTTCATATAATAATCGTTTTCGCACTATATACCAATTGTACTTAAGGCTCATCAGCTGGACTTGTACATTTGGCTGCCCAGGAACGATATTTTATTATTATATTTTATTAAGCATACTTAAGAATGAAGGGTTCTAATTTGTCTATATTCAATCCATCTAGAATTTTACTTCTGCGAATTAAATACTAAATGAAAAATTTTTGTTTTTACACCGAATTTTTTTAAAATATTTTGAATAGTTTTTTATTTATCGTCTTTGATAAATTTTTAAATTGATTTTTTTAGTATTTAGGTTGTTGTTTATACTAATATATTTAGTCGGTATTAGGACAATGTAATTATTTATTAGGAACTGATCCACATTTTATATTTTCCCCAATGACTCGACTTTATTTTGAATCTTCATCATGGATCAACATTATTTTGTATATCGGAAAATCCTAATTATTACAGAATTTTGACTTTTTACTGTTGTTAAATACAATTATGAACTATAATTCATGGTTTTCAATAATTGTGACTTTTTTCTCTTTGTTTTTCTACTACTATTTCTATATCTCGTGAAAGAGATGGGAAATCACGTATTGCTTGAAGATTTTTTCATATAATAATCGTTTTCGCACTATATACCAATTGTACTTAAGGCTCATCAGCTGGACTTGTACATTTGGCTGCCCAGGAACGATATTTTATTATTATATTTTATTAAGCATACTTAAGAATGAAGGGTTCTAATTTGTCTATATTCAATCCATCTAGAATTTTACTTCTGCGAATTAAATACTAAATGAAAAATTTCTGTTTTTACACCGAATTTTTTTAAAATATTTTGAATAGTTTTTTATTTATCGTCTTTGATAAATTTTTAAATTGATTTTTTTAGTATTTAGGTTGTTGTTTATACAAATATATTTAGTCGGTATTAGGACAATGTAATTATTTATTAGGAACTGATCCACATTTTATATTTTCCCCAATGACTCGACTTTATTTTGAATCTTCATCATGGATCAACATTATTTTGTATATCGGAAAATCCTAATTATTACAGAATTTTGACTTTTTACTGTTGTTAAATACAATTATGAACTATAATTCATGGTTTTCTATTAATGTGACTTTTTTTCTCTTTGTTTTTCTACTATTATTTCTATATCTCGTGAAAGAGATGGGAAATCACGTATTGCTTGAAGATTTTTTCATATAATAATCGTTTTCGCACTATATACCAATTGTACTTAAGGCTCATCAGCTGGACTTGTACATTTGGCTGTCCAGGAACGATATTTTATTAAGCATACTTAAGAATGAAGAGTTCTAATTTTTCTATATTCAATCCATCTAGAATTTTACTTCTGCGAATTAAATACTAAATGAAAAATTTCTGTTTTTACACCGAATTTTTTTAAATATTTTGAATAGTTTTTTATTTAGCGTCCTTGATAAATTTTTAAATTGATTTTTTTAGTATTTAGATTGTTGTTTATACTATTATATTTAGTCGGTATTAGGACAATGTAATTATTTATTAGGAACTGACCCACATTTTATATTTTCCCCAATGATTCGACTTTATTTTGAATCTTCATCATGGATCAACATTATTTTGTATATCAGAAAATCCTAATTATTACAGAATTTTGACTTTTTACTGTTGTTAAATACAATTTTGAACTATAATTCATGGTTTTCTATAATTGTGACTTTTTTTCTCTTTGTTTTTCTACTATTATTTCTATATCTCGTGAAAGAGATGGGAAATCACGTATTGCTTGAAGATTTTTTCATATAATAATCGTTTTCGCACTATATACCAATTGTACTTAAGGCTCATCAGCTGGGCTTGTACATTTGGCTGTCCAGGAACGATATTTTATTAAGCATACTTAAGAATGAAGAGTTCTAATTTGTCTATATTCAATCCATCTAGAATTTTACTTCTGCGAATTAAATATTAAATGAAAAATTTCTGTTTTTACACCGAATTTTTTTTAAATATTTTGAATAGTTTTTTATTTATCGTCCTTGATAAATTTTTAAATTAATTTTTTAAGTATTTAGGTTGTTGTTTATACTATTATATTTAGTCGGTATTAGGACAATGTAATTATTTATTAGGAACTGATCCACATTTTATATTTTCCCCAATGACTCTACTTTATTTTGAATCTTCATCATGGATCAACATTATTTTGTATATCGGAAAATCCTAATTGTTACAGAATTTTGACTTTTTACTGTTGTTAAATACAATTATGAACTATAATGCATAGTTTTCTATAATTGTGACTTTTTTTCTCTTTGTTTTTCTACTATTATTTCTATATCTCGTGAAAGAGATGGGAAATCACGTATTGCTTGAAGATTTTTTCATATAATAATCGTTTTCGCACTATATACCAATTGTACTTAAGGCTCATCAGCTGGACTTGTACATTTGGCTGTCCAGGAACGATATTTTATTATTATATTTTATTAAGCATACTTAAGAATGAAGAGTTCTAATTTTTCTATATTCAATCCATCTAGAATTTTACTTCTGCGAATTAAGTACTAAATGAAAAATTTCTGTTTTTACACCGAATTTTTTTTTAAATATTTTGAATAGTTTTTTTTTTAACGTCCTTGATAAATTTTTAAATTGATTTTTTAAGTATTTAGGTTGTTGTTTATACTATTATATTTAGTCGGTATTAGGACAATGTAATTATTTATTAGGAACTGATCCACATTTTATATTTTCCACAATAATTCGACTTTATTTTGAATCTTCATCATGGATCAACATTATTTTGTATATCAGAAAATCCTAATTATTACAGAATTTTGACTTTTTACTGTTGTTAAATACAATTATGAACTATAATTCATGGTTTTCTATAATTGTGACTTTTTTTCTCTTTGTTTTTCTACTATCATTTCTATATCTCGTGAAAGAGATGGGAATTCACGTATTGCTTGAAGATTTTTTCATATAATATTCGTTTTCGCACTATATACCAATTGTACTTAAGGCTCATTAGCTGGACTTGTACATTTGGCTGCCAAGGAACGATATTTTATTATTATATTTTATTAAGCATACTTAAGAATGAAGAGTTCTAATTTGTCTATATTCAATCCATCTAGAGTTTTACTTCTGCGAATTAAATACTAAATGAAAAATTTCTGTTTTTACACCGAATTTTTTTTAAATATTTTGAATAGTTTTTTATTTATCGTCTTTGATAAATTTTTAAATTGATTTATTTAGGTTGTTGTTTATGCTATTATATTTAGTCGGTATTAGGACAATGTAATTATTTATTAGGAACTGATCCACATTTTATATTTTCCCCAATGATTCGACTTTATTTTGAATCTTCACCATGGATCAACATTATTTTGTATATCAGAAAATCCTAATTATTACAGAATTTTGACTTTTTACTGTTGTTAAATACAATTATGAACTATAATTCATGGTTTTCTATAATTGTGACTTTTTTTCTCTTTGTTTTTCTACTATTATTTCTATATCTCGTGAAAGAGATGGGAAATCACGTATTGCTTGAAGATTTTTTCATATAATAATCGTTTTCGCACTATATACCAATTGTACTTAAGGCTCATCAGCTGGACTTGTACATTTGGCTGTCCAGGAACAATATTTTATTAAGCATACTTAAGAATGAAGAGTTCTAATTTGTCTATATTCAATCCATCTAGAATTTTACTTCTGCGAATTAAATATTAAATGAAAAATTTCTGTTTTTACACCGAATTTTTTTTAAATATTTTGAATAGTTTTTTATTTATCGTCCTTGATAAATTTTTAAATTAATTTTTTAAGTATTTAGGTTGTTGTTTATACTATTATATTTAGTCGGTATTAGGACAATGTAATTATTTATTAGGAACTGATCCACATTTTATATTTTCCCCAATGACTCTACTTTATTTTGAATCTTCATCATGGATCAACATTATTTTGTATATCGGAAAATCCTAATTGTTACAGAATTTTGACTTTTTACTGTTGTTAAATACAATTATGAACTATAATGCATAGTTTTCTATAATTGTGACTTTTTTTCTCTTTGTTTTTCTACTATTATTTCTATATCTCGTGAAAGAGATGGGAAATCACGTATTGCTTGATAATTTTTTCATATAATAATCGTTTTCGCACAATATACCAATTGTACTTAAGGCTCATCAGCTGGACTTGTACATTTGGCTGTCCAGGAACGATATTTTATTAAGCATACTTAAGAATGAAGAGTTCTAATTTTTCTATATTCAATCCATCTAGAATTTTACTTCTGCGAATTAAATACTAAATGAAAAATTTCTGTTTTTACACCGAATTTTTTAAAATATTTTGAATAGTTTTTTATTTAGCGTCCTTGATAAATGTTTAAATTGATTTTTTTAGTATTTAGGTTGTTGTTTATACTATTATATTTAGTCGGTATCAGGACAATGTAATTATTTATTAGGAACTGATCCACATTTTATATTTTCCCCAATGACTCGACTTTATTTTGAATCTTCATCATGGATCAACATTATTTTGTATATCGGAAAATCCTAATTATTACAGAATTTTGACTTTTTACTGTTGTTAAATACAATTATGAACTATAATGCATAGTTTTCTATAATTGTGACTTTTTTTCTCTTTGTTTTTCTACTATTATTTCTATATCTCGTGAAAGAGATGGGAAATCACGTATTGTTTGAAGATTTTTTCATATAATAATCGTTTTCGCACTATATACCAATTGTACTTATGGCTCATCAGCTGGACTTGTACATTTCGCTGTCCAGGAACGATATTTTATTATTATATTTTATTAAGCATACTTAAGAATGAAGAGTTCTAATTTGTCTATATTCAATCCATCTAGAATTTTACTTCTGCGAATTAAATACTAAATGAAAAATTTCTGTTTTTACACCGAATTTTTTTTTAAATATTTTGAATAGTTTTTTTTTTAACGTCCTTGATAAATTTTTAAATTGATTTTTTAAGTATTTAGGTTGTTGTTTATACTATTATATTTAGTCGGTATTAGGACAATGTAATTATTTATTAGGAACTGATCCACATTTTATATTTTCCACAATAATTCGACTTTATTTTGAATCTTCATCATGGATCAACATTATTTTGTATATCAGAAAATCCTAATTATTACAGAATTTTGACTTTTTACTGTTGTTAAATACAATTATGAACTATAATTCATGGTTTTCTATAATTGTGACTTTTTTTCTCTTTGTTTTTCTACTATCATTTCTATATCTCGTGAAAGAGATGGGAATTCACGTATTGCTTGAAGATTTTTTCATATAATATTCGTTTTCGCACTATATACCAATTGTACTTAAGGCTCATTAGCTGGACTTGTACATTTGGCTGCCAAGGAACGATATTTTATTATTATATTTTATTAAGCATACTTAAGAATGAAGAGTTCTAATTTGTCTATATTCAATCCATCTAGAGTTTTACTTCTGCGAATTAAATACTAAATGAAAAATTTCTGTTTTTACACCGAATTTTTTTTAAATATTTTGAATAGTTTTTTATTTATCGTCTTTGATAAATTTTTAAATTGATTTTTTTAGTATTTAGGTTGTTGTTTATGCTATTATATTTAGTCGGTATTAGGACAATGTAATTATTTATTAGGAACTGATCCACATTTTATATTTTCCACAATGATTCGACTTTATTTTGAATCTTCACCATGGATCAACATTATTTTGTATATCAGAAAATCCTAATTATTACAGAATTTTGACTTTTTACTGTTGTTAAATACAATTATGAACTATAATTCATGGTTTTCTATAATTGTGACTTTTTTTCTCTTTGTTTTTCTACTATTATTTCTATATCTCGTGAAAGAGATGGGAAATCACGTATTGCTTGAAGATTTTTTCATATAATAATCGTTTTCGCACTATATACCAATTGTACTTAAAGCTCATCAGCTGGACTTGTACATTTGGCTGCCCAGGAACGATATTTTATTATTATATTTTATTAAGCATACTTAAGAATGAAGGGTTCTAATTTGTCTATATTCAATCCATCTAGAATTTTACTTCTGCGAATTAAATACTAAATGAAAAATTTCTGTTTTTACACCGAATTTTTTTAAAATATTTTGAATAGTTTTTTATTTATCGTCTTTGATAAATTTTTAAATTGATTTTTTTAGTATTTAGGTTGTTATTTATACTAATATATTTAGTCGGTATTAGGACAATGTAATTATTTATTAGGAACTGATCCACATTTTATATTTTCCCCAATGACTCGACTTTATTTTGAATCTTCATCATGGATCAACATTATTTTGTATATCGGAAAATCCTAATTATTACAGAATTTTGACTTTTTACTGTTGTTAAATAGAATTATGAACTATAATGCATAGTTTTCTATAATTGTGACTTTTTTCCTCTTTGTTTTTCTACTATTATTTCTATATCTCGTGAAAGAGATGGGAAATCACGTACTGCTTGAAGATTTTTTCATATAATAATCGTTTTCGCACTATATACCAATTGTACTTATGGCTCATCAGCTGGACTTGTACATTTCGCTGTCCGGGAACGATATTTTATTATTATATTTTATTAAGCATACTTAAGAATGAAGAGTTTTAATTTGTCTATATTCAATCCATCTAGAATTTTACTTCTGCGAATTAAATACTAAATGAAAAATTTCTGTTTTTACACCCAATTTTTTTTAAATATTTTGAATAGTTTTTTATTTATCGTCTTTGATAAATTTTTAAATTGATTTTTTAAGTATTTAGGTTGTTGTTTATACTATTATATTTAGTCGGTATTAGGACAATGTAATTATTTATTAGGAACTGATCCACATTTTATATTTTCCCCAATGATTCGACTTTATTTTGAATCCTCATCATGGATCAACATTATTTTGTATATCAGATAATCCTAATTATTACAGAATTTTGACTTTTTACTATTGTTAAATACAATTATGAACTATAATTCATGGTTTTCTATAATTGTGACTTTTTTCTCTTTGTTTTTCTACTATTATTTCTATATCTCGTGAAAGAGATGGGAAATCACGTATTGCTTGAAGATTTTTTCATATAATAATCGTTTTCGCACTATATACCAATTGTACTTAAGGCTCATCAGCTGGACTTGTACATTTGGCTGTCCAGGAACGATATTTTATTATTATATTTTATTAAGCATACTTAAGAATGAAGAGTTCTAATTTTTCTATATTCAATCCATCTAGAATTTTACTTCTGCGAATTAAATACTAAATGAAAAATTTCTGTTTTTACACCGAATTTTTTTAAATATTTTGAATAGTTTTTTATTTAGCGTCCTTGATAAATTTTTAAATTGATTTTTTTAGTATTTATGTTGTTGTTTATACTATTATATTTAGTCGGTATCAGGACAATGTAATTATTTATTAGGAACTGATCCACATTTTTATTTTCCCCAATGACTCGACTTTATTTTGAATCTTCATCATGGATCAACATTATTTTGTATATCGGAAAATCCTAATTATTACAGAATTTTGACTTTTTACTATTGTTAAATACAATTATGAACTATAATGCATAGTTTTCTATAATTGTGACTTTTTTTCTCTTTGTTTTTCTACTATTATTTCTATATCTCGTGAAAGAAATGGGAAATCACGTATTGCTTGAAGATTTTTTCATATAATAATCGTTTTCGCACTATATACCAATTGTACTTATGGCTCATCAGCTGGACTTGTACATTTGGCTGTCCAGGAACGATATTTTATTATTATATTTTATTAAGCATACTTAAGAATGAAGAGTTCTAATTTTTCTATATTCAATCCATCTAGAATTTTACTTCTGCGAATTAAATACTAAATGAAAAATTTCTGTTTTTACACCGAATTTTTTTAAATATTTTGAATAGTTTTTTATTTAGCGTCCTTGATAAATTTTTAAATTGATTTTTTTAGTATTTATGTTGTTGTTTATACTATTATATTTAGTCGGTATCAGGACAATGTAATTATTTATTAGGAACTGATCCACATTTTATATTTTCCCCAATGATTCGACTTTATTTTGAATCTTCACCATGGATCAACATTGTTTTGTATATCAGAAAATCCTAATTATTACAGAATTTTGACTTTTTACTGTTGTTAAATACAATTATGAACTATAATTCATAGTTTTCTATTATTGTGACTTTTTTTCTCTTTGTTTTTCTACTATTATTTCTATATCTCGTGAAAGAGATGAGAAATCACGTATTGCTTGATAATTTTTTCATATAATAATCGTCTTCGCACTATATACCAATTGTACTTAAGGCTCATTAGCTGGACTTGTACATTTGGCTGTCCAGGAACGATATTTTATTAAGCATACTTAAGAATGAAGAGTTCTAATTTTTCTATATTCAATCCATCTAGAATTTTACTTCTGCGAATTAAATACTAAATGAAAAATTTCTGTTTTTACACCGAATTTTTTTAAATATTTTGAATAGTTTTTTATTTAGCGTCCTTGATAAATTTTTAAATTGATTTTTTTAGTATTTATGTTGTTGTTTATACTATTATATTTAGTCGGTATCAGGACAATGTAATTATTTATTAGGAACTGATCCACATTTTATATTTTCCCCAATGATTCGACTTTATTTTGAATCTTCACCATGGATCAACATTGTTTTGTATATCAGAAAATCCTAATTATTACAGAATTTTGACTTTTTACTGTTGTTAAATACAATTATGAACTATAATTCATAGTTTTCTATTATTGTGACTTTTTTTCTCTTTGTTTTTCTACTATTATTTCTATATCTCGTGAAAGAGATGAGAAATCACGTATTGCTTGATAATTTTTTCATATAATAATCGTCTTCGCACTATATACCAATTGTACTTAAGGCTCATTAGCTGGACTTGTACATTTGGCTGTCCAGGAACGATATTTTATTAAGCATACTTAAGAATGAAGAGTTCTAATTTTTCTATATTCAATCCATCTAGAATTTTACTTCTGCGAATTAAATACTAAATGAAAAATTTCTGTTTTTACACCGAATTTTTTTAAATATTTTGAATAGTTTTTTATTTAGTGTCCTTGATAAATTTTTAAATTGATTTTTTTAGTATTTAGGTTGTTGTTTATACTATTATATTTAGTCGGTATCAGGACAATGTAATTATTTATTAGGAACTGATCCACATTTTATATTTTCCCCAATGACTCGACTTTATTTTGAATCTTCATCATGGATCAACATTATTTTGTATATCGGAAAATCCTAATTATTACAGAATTTTGACTTTTTACTGTTGTTAAATACAATTATGAACTATAATGCATAGTTTTCTATAATTGTGATTTTTTTTCTCTTTGTTTTTCTACTATTATTTCTATATCTCGTGAAAGAGATGGGAAATCACGTATTGCTTGAAGATTTTTTCATATAATAATCGTTTTCGCACTATATACCAATTGTACTTATGGCTCATCAGCTGGACTTGTACATTTCGCTGTCCAGGAACGATATTTTATTATGATATTTTATTAAGCATACTTAAGAATGAAGAGTTCTAATTTGTCTATATTCAATCCATCTAGAATTTTACTTCTGCGAATTAAATACTAAATGAAAAATTTCTGTTTTTACACCGAATTTTTTTTAAATATTTTGAATAGTTTTTTATTTATCGTCCTTGATAAATTTTTAAATTGATTTTTTAAGTATTTAGGTTGTTGTTTATACTATTATATTTAGTCGGTATTAGGACAATGTAATTATTTATTAGGAACTGATCCACATTTTATATTTTCCACAATGATTCGACTTTATTTTGAATCTTCATCATGGATCAACATTATTTTGTATATCAGAAAATCCTAATTATTACAGAATTTTGACTTTTTACTGTTGCTAAATACAATTATGAACTATAATTCATGGTTTTCTATAATTGTGACTTTTTTTCTCTTTGTTTTTCTACTATTATTTCTATATCTCGTGAAAGAGATGGGAATTCACGTATTGCTTGAAGATTTTTTCATATAATAATCGTTTTCGCACTATATACCAATTGTACTTAAGGCTCATCAGCTGGACTTGTACATTTGGCTGTCCAGGAACGATATTTTATTATTATATTTTATTAAGCATACTTAAGAATGAAGAGTTCTAATTTGTCTATATTCAATCCATCTAGAATTTTACTTCTGCGAATTAAATACTAAATGAAAAATTTCTGTTTTTACACCGAATTTTTTTTAAATATTTTGAATAGTTTTTTATTTATCGTCCTTGATAAATTTTTAAATTGATTTTTTTAGTATTTATGTTGTTGTTTATACTATTATATTTAGTCGGTATCAGGACAATGTAATTATTTATTAGGAACTGATCCACATTTTATATTTTCCCCAATGATTCGACTTTATTTTGAATCTTCACCATGGATCAACATTGTTTTGTATATCAGAAAATCCTAATTATTACAGAATTTTGACTTTTTACTGTTGTTAAATACAATTATGAACTATAATTCATAGTTTTCTATTATTGTGACTTTTTTTCTCTTTGTTTTTCTACTATTATTTCTATATCTCGTGAAAGAGATGAGAAATCACGTATTGCTTGATAATTTTTTCATATAATAATCGTCTTCGCACTATATACCAATTGTACTTAAGGCTCATTAGCTGGACTTGTACATTTGGCTGTCCAGGAACGATATTTTATTAAGCATACTTAAGAATGAAGAGTTCTAATTTTTCTATATTCAATCCATCTAGAATTTTACTTCTGCGAATTAAATACTAAATGAAAAATTTCTGTTTTTACACCGAATTTTTTTAAATATTTTGAATAGTTTTTTATTTAGTGTCCTTGATAAATTTTTAAATTGATTTTTTTAGTATTTAGGTTGTTGTTTATACTATTATATTTAGTCGGTATCAGGACAATGTAATTATTTATTAGGAACTGATCCACATTTTATATTTTCCCCAATGACTCGACTTTATTTTGAATCTTCATCATGGATCAACATTATTTTGTATATCGGAAAATCCTAATTATTACAGAATTTTGACTTTTTACTGTTGTTAAATACAATTATGAACTATAATGCATAGTTTTCTATAATTGTGATTTTTTTTCTCTTTGTTTTTCTACTATTATTTCTATATCTCGTGAAAGAGATGGGAAATCACGTATTGCTTGAAGATTTTTTCATATAATAATCGTTTTCGCACTATATACCAATTGTACTTATGGCTCATCAGCTGGACTTGTACATTTCGCTGTCCAGGAACGATATTTTATTATGATATTTTATTAAGCATACTTAAGAATGAAGAGTTCTAATTTGTCTATATTCAATCCATCTAGAATTTTACTTCTGCGAATTAAATACTAAATGAAAAATTTCTGTTTTTACACCGAATTTTTTTTAAATATTTTGAATAGTTTTTTATTTATCGTCCTTGATAAATTTTTAAATTGATTTTTTAAGTATTTAGGTTGTTGTTTATACTATTATATTTAGTCGGTATTAGGACAATGTAATTATTTATTAGGAACTGATCCACATTTTATATTTTCCACAATGATTCGACTTTATTTTGAATCTTCATCATGGATCAACATTATTTTGTATATCAGAAAATCCTAATTATTATAGAATTTTGACTTTTTACTGTTGCTAAATACAATTATGAACTATAATTCATGGTTTTCTATAATTGTGACTTTTTTTCTCTTTGTTTTTCTACTATTATTTCTATATCTCGTGAAAGAGATGGGAATTCACGTATTGCTTGAAGATTTTTTCATATAATAATCGTTTTCGCACTATATACCAATTGTACTTAAGGCTCATCAGCTGGACTTGTACATTTGGCTGTCCAGGAACGATATTTTATTATTATATTTTATTAAGCATACTTAAGAATGAAGAGTTCTAATTTGTCTATATTCAATCCATCTAGAATTTTACTTCTGCGAATTAAATACTAAATGAAAAATTTCTGTTTTTACACCGAATTTTTTTTAAATATTTTGAATAGTTTTTTATTTAACGTCCTTGATAAATTTTTAAATTGATTTTTTAAGTATTTAGGTTGTTGTTTATACTATTATATTTAGTCGGTATTAGGACAATGTAATTATTTATTAGGAACTGATCCACATTTTATATTTTCCCCAATGACTCGACTTTATTTTGAATCTTCATCATGGATCAACATTATTTTGTATATCGGAAAATCCTAATTATTACAGAATTTTGACTTTTTACTGTTGTTAAATAGAATTATGAACTATAATGCATAGTTTTCTATAATTGTGACTTTTTTCCTCTTTGTTTTTCTACTATTATTTCTATATCTCGTGAAAGAGATGGGAAATCACGTATTGCTTGAAGATTTTTTCATATAATAATCGTTTTCGCACTATATACCAATTGTACTTATGGCTCATCAGCTGGACTTGTACATTTCGCTGTCCGGGAACGATATTTTATTATTATATTTTATTAAGCATACTTAAGAATGAAGAGTTTTAATTTGTCTATATTCAATCCATCTAGAATTTTACTTCTGCGAATTAAATACTAAATGAAAAATTTCTGTTTTTACACCCAATTTTTTTTAAATATTTTGAATAGTTTTTTATTTATCGTCTTTGATAAATTTTTAAATTGATTTTTTAAGTATTTAGGTTGTTGTTTATACTATTATATTTAGTCGGTATTAGGACAATGTAATTATTTATTAGGAACTGATCCACATTTTATATTTTCCCCAATGATTCGACTTTATTTTGAATCCTCATCATGGATCAACATTATTTTGTATATCAGAAAATCCTAATTATTACAGAATTTTGACTTTTTACTGTTGTTAAATACAATTATGAACTATAATTCATGGTTTTCTATAATTGTGACTTTTTTTCTCTTTGTTTTTCTACTATTATTTCTATATCTCGTGAAAGAGATGGGAAATCACGTATTGCTTGAAGATTTTTTCACATAATAATCGTTTTCGCACTATATACCAATTGTACTTAAGGCTCATCAGCTGGACTTGTACATTTGGCTGTCCAGGAACGATATTTTATTATTATATTTTATTAAGCATACTTAAGAATGAAGAGTTCTAATTTTTCTATATTCAATCCATCTAGAATTTTACTTCTGCGAATTAAATACTAAATGAAAAATTTCTGTTTTTACACCGAATTTTTTTAAATATTTTGAATAGTTTTTTATTTAGCGTCCTTGATAAATTTTTAAATTGATTTTTTTAGTATTTATGTTGTTGTTTATACTATTATATTTAGTCGGTATCAGGACAATGTAATTATTTATTAGGAACTGATCCACATTTTTATTTTCCCCAATGACTCGACTTTATTTTGAATCTTCATCATGGATCAACATTATTTTGTATATCGGAAAATCCTAATTATTACAGAATTTTGACTTTTTACTGTTGTTAAATACAATTATGAACTATAATGCATAGTTTTCTATAATTGTGACTTTTTTTCTCTTTGTTTTTCTACTATTATTTCTATATCTCGTGAAAGAGATGGGAAATCACGTATTGCTTGAAGATTTTTTCATATAATAATCGTTTTCGCACTATATACCAATTGTACTTAAGGCTCATCAGCTGGACTTGTACATTTGGCTGTCCAGGAACGATATTTTATTATTATATTTTATTAAGCATACTTAAGAATGAAGAGTTCTAATTTTTCTATATTCAATCCATCTAGAATTTTACTTCTGCGAATTAAATACTAAATGAAAAATTTCTGTTTTTACACCGAATTTTTTTAAATATTTTGAATAGTTTTTTATTTAGCGTCCTTGATAAATTTTTAAATTGATTTTTTTAGTATTTATGTTGTTGTTTATACTATTATATTTAGTCGGTATCAGGACAATGTAATTATTTATTAGGAACTGATCCACATTTTATATTTTCCCCAATGATTCGACTTTATTTTGAATCTTCGCCATGGATCAACATTGTTTTGTATATCAGAAAATCCTAATTATTACAGAATTTTGACTTTTTACTGTTGTTAAATACAATTATGAACTATAATTCATAGTTTTCTATAATTGTGACTTTTTTTCTCTTTGTTTTTCTACTATTATTTCTATATCTCGTGAAACAGATGAGAAATCACGTATTGCTTGATAATTTTTTCATATAATAATCGTCTTCGCACTATATACCAATTGTACTTAAGGCTCATCAGCTGGACTTGTACATTTGGCTGTCCAGGAACGATATTTTATTAAGCATACTTAAGAATGAAGAGTTCTAATTTTTCTATATTCAATCCATCTAGAATTTTAATTCTGCGAATTAAATACTAAATGAAAAATTTCTGTTTTTACACCGATTTTTTTTAAATATTTTGAATAGTTTTTTATTTATCGTCTTTGATAAATTTTTAAATTGATTTTTTCAGTATTTAGGTTGTTGTTTATACTAATATATTTAGTCGGTATTAGGACAATGTAATTACTTATTAGGAACTGATCCACATTTTATATTTTCCCCAATGACTCGACTTTATTTTGAATCTTCATCATGGATCAACATTATTTTGTATATCGGAAAATCCTAATTATTACAGAATTTTTACTTTTTACTGTTGTTAAATACAATTATGAACTTTAATGCATAGTTTTCTATAATTGTGACTTTTTTTCTCTTTGTTTTTCTACTATTATTTCTATATCTCGTGAAAGAGATGGGAAATCACGTATTGCTTGAAGATTTTTTCATATAATAATCGTTTTCGCACTATATACCAATTGTACTTATGGCTCATCAGCTGGACTTGTACATTTCGCTGTCCAGGAACGATATTTTATTATTATATTTTATTAAGCATACTTAAGAATGAAGAGTTCTAATTTGTCTATATTCAATCCATCTAGAATTTTACTTCTGCGAATTAGATATTAAATGAAAAATTTCTGTTTTTACACCGAATTTTTTTTAAATATTTTGAATAGTTTTTTATTTATCGTCCTTGATAAATTTTTAAATTGATTTTTTAAGTATTTAGGTTGTTGTTTATACTATTATATTTAGTCGGTATTAGGACAATGTAATTATTTATTAGGAACTGATCCACATTTTATATTTTCCCCAATGACTCGACTTTATTTTGAATCTTCACCATGGATCAACATTATTTTGTATATCAGAAAATCCTAATTATTACAGAATTTTGACTTTTTACTGTTGTTAAATACAATTATGAACTATAATTCATAGTTTTCTATAATTGTGACTTTTTTTCTCTTTGTTTTTCTACTATTATTTCTATATCTCGTGAAAGAGATGGGAAATCACGTATTGCTTGATAATTTTTTCATATAATAATCGTTTTCGCACAATATACCAATTGTACTTAAGGCTCATCAGCTGGACTTGTACATTTGGCTGTCCAGGAACGATATTTTATTAAGCATACTTAAGAATGAAGAGTTCTAATTTTTCTATATTCAATCCATCTAGAATTTTACTTCTGCGAATTAAATACTAAATGAAAAATTTCTGTTTTTACACCGAATTTTTTTAAATATTTTGAATAGTTTTTTATTTAGTGTCCTTGATAAATTTTTAAATTGATTTTTTTAGTATTTAGGTTGTTGTTTATACTATTATATTTAGTCGGTATTAGGACAATGTAATTATTTATTAGGAACTGATCCACATTTTATATTTTCCCCAATGACTCGACTTTATTTTGAATCTTCATCATGGATCAACATTATTTTGTATATCGGAAAATCCTAATTATTACAGAATTTTGACTTTTTACTGTTGTTAAATACAATTATGAACTATAATGCATGGTTTTCTATAATTGTGATTTTTTTTCTCTTTGTTTTTCTATTATTATTTCTATATCTCGTGAAAGAGATGGGAAATCACGTATTGCTTGAAGATTTTTTCATATAATAATCGTTTTCGCACTATATACCAATTGTACTTATGGCTCATCAGCTGGACTTGTACATTTCGCTGTCCAGGAACGATATTTTATTATGATATTTTATTAAGCATACTTAAGAATGAAGAGTTCTAATTTGTCTATATTCAATCCATCTAGAATTTTACTTCTGCGAATTAAATACTAAATGAAAAATTTCTGTTTTTACACCGAATTTTTTTTAAATATTTTGAATAGTTTTTTATTTATCGTCCTTGATAAATTTTTAAATTGATTTTTTAAGTATTTAGGTTGTTGTTTATACTATTATATTTAGTCGGTATTAGGACAATGTAATTATTTATTAGGAACTGATCCACATTTTATATTTTCCACAATGATTCGACTTTATTTTGAATCTTCATCATGGATCAACATTATTTTGTATATCAGAAAATCCTAATTATTACAGAATTTTGACTTTTTACTGTTGCTAAATATAATTATGAACTATAATTCATGGTTTTCTATAATTGTGACTTTTTTTCTCTTTGTTTTTCTACTATTATTTCTATATCTCGTGAAAGAGATGGGAATTCACGTATTGCTTGAAGATTTTTTCATATAATAATCGTTTTCGCACTATATACCAATTGTACTTAAGGCTCATCAGCTGGACTTGTACATTTGGCTGTCCAGGAACGATATTTTATTATTATATTTTATTAAGCATACTTAAGAATGAAGAGTTCTAATTTGTCTATATTCAATCCATCTAGAATTTTACTTCTGCGAATTAAATACTAAATGAAAAATTTCTGTTTTTACACCGAATTTTTTTTTATATATTTTGAATAGTTTTTTATTTAACGTCCTTGATAAATTTTTAAATTGATTTTTTAAGTATTTAGGTTGTTGTTTATACTATTATATTTAGTCGGTATTAGGACAATGTAATTATTTATTAGGAACTGATCCACATTTTATATTTTCCACAATAATTCGACTTTATTTTGAATCTTCATCATGGATCAACATTATTTTGTATATCAGAAAATCCTAATTATTACAGAATTTTGACTTTTTACTGTTGTTAAATACAATTATGAACTATAATTCATGGTTTTCTATAATTGTGACTTTTTTTCTCTTTGTTTTTCTACTATCATTTCTATATCTCGTGAAAGAGATGGGAATTCACGTATTGCTTGAAGATTTTTTCATATAATATTCGTTTTCGCACTATATACCAATTGTACTTAAGGCTCATTAGCTGGACTTGTACATTTGGCTGCCCAGGAACGATATTTTATTATTATATTTTATTAAGCATACTTAAGAATGAAGAGTTCTAATTTGTCTATATTCAATCCATCTAGAGTTTTACTTCTGCGAATTAAATACTAAATGAAAAATTTCTGTTTTTACACCGAATTTTTTTTAAATATTTTGAATAGTTTTTTATTTATCGTCCTTGATAAATTTTTAAATTGATTTTTTTAGTATTTAGGTTGTTGTTTATGCTATTATATTTAGTCGGTATTAGGACAATGTAATTATTTATTAGGAACTGATCCACATTTTATATTTTCCCCAATGATTCGACTTTATTTTGAATCTTCACCATGGATCAACATTGTTTTGTATATCAGAAAATCCTAATTATTACAGAATTTTGACTTTTTACTGTTGTTAAATACAATTATGAACTATAATTCATAGTTTTCTATAATTGTGACTTTTTTTCTCTTTGTTTTTCTACTATTATTTCTATATCTCGTGAAACAGATGAGAAATCACGTATTGCTTGATAATTTTTTCATATAATAATCGTCTTCGCACTATATACCAATTGTACTTAAGGCTCATCAGCTGGACTTGTACATTTGGCTGTCCAGGAACGATATTTTATTAAGCATACTTAAGAATGAAGAGTTCTAATTTTTCTATATTCAATCCATCTAGAATTTTAATTCTGCGAATTAAATACTAAATGAAAAATTTCTGTTTTTACACCGAATTTTTTTAAATATTTTGAATAGTTTTTTATTTATCGTCTTTGATAAATTTTTAAATTGATTTTTTCAGTATTTAGGTTGTTGTTTATACTAATATATTTAGTCGGTATTAGGACAATGTAATTACTTATTAGGAACTGATCCACATTTTATATTTTCCCCAATGACTCGACTTTATTTTGAATCTTCATCATGGATCAACATTATTTTGTATATCGGAAAATCCTAATTATTACAGAATTTTTACTTTTTACTGTTGTTAAATACAATTATGAACTTTAATGCATAGTTTTCTATAATTGTGACTTTTTTTCTCTTTGTTTTTCTACTATTATTTCTATATCTCGTGAAAGAGATGGGAAATCACGTATTGCTTGATAATTTTTTCATATAATAATCGTTTTCGCACAATATACCAATTGTACTTAAGGCTCATCAGCTGGACTTGTACATTTGGCTGTCCAGGAACGATATTTTATTAAGCATACTTAAGAATGAAAAGTTCTAATTTGTCTATATTCAATCCATCTAGAATTTTACTTCTGCGAATTAAATATTAAATGAAAAATTTCTGTTTTTACACCGAATTTTTTTTAAATATTTTGAATAGTTTTTTATTTATCGTCCTTGATAAATTTTTAAATTGATTTTTTAAGTATTTAGGTTGTTGTTTATACTATTATATTTAGTCGGTATTAGGACAATGTAATTATTTATTAGGAACTGATCCACATTTTATATTTTCCCCAATGACTCGACTTTATTTTGAATCTTCACCATGGATCAACATTATTTTGTATATCAGAAAATCCTAATTATTACAGAATTTTGACTTTTTACTGTTGTTAAATACAATTATGAACTATAATTCATAGTTTTCTATAATTGTGACTTTTTTTCTCTTTGTTTTTCTACTATTATTTCTATATCTCGTGAAAGAGATGGGAAATCACGTATTGCTTGATAATTTTTTCATATAATAATCGTTTTCGCACAATATACCAATTGTACTTAAGGCTCATCAGCTGGACTTGTACATTTGGCTGTCCAGGAACGATATTTTATTAAGCATACTTAAGAATGAAGAGTTCTAATTTTTCTATATTCAATCCATCTAGAATTTTACTTCTGCGAATTAAATACTAAATGAAAAATTTCTGTTTTTACACCGAATTTTTTTAAATATTTTGAATAGTTTTTTATTTAGTGTCCTTGATAAATTTTTAAATTGATTTTTTTAGTATTTAGGTTGTTGTTTATACTATTATATTTAGTCGGTATCAGGACAATGTAATTATTTATTAGGAACTGATCCACATTTTATATTTTCCCCAATGACTCGACTTTATTTTGAATCTTCATCATGGATCAACATTATTTTGTATATCGGAAAATCCTAATTATTACAGAATTTTGACTTTTTACTGTTGTTAAATACAATTATGAACTATAATGCATAGTTTTCTATAATTGTGATTTTTTTTCTCTTTGTTTTTCTATTATTATTTCTATATCTCGTGAAAGAGATGGGAAATCACGTATTGCTTGAAGATTTTTTCATATAATAATCGTTTTCGCACTATATACCAATTGTACTTATGGCTCATCAGCTGGACTTGTACATTTCGCTGTCCAGGAACGATATTTTATTATGATATTTTATTAAGCATACTTAAGAATGAAGAGTTCTAATTTGTCTATATTCAATCCATCTAGAATTTTACTTCTGCGAATTAAATACTAAATGAAAAATTTCTGTTTTTACACCGAATTTTTTTTAAATATTTTGAATAGTTTTTTATTTATCGTCCTTGATAAATTTTTAAATTGATTTTTTAAGTATTTAGGTTGTTGTTTATACTATTATATTTAGTCGGTATTAGGACAATGTAATTATTTATTAGGAACTGATCCACATTTTATATTTTCCACAATGATTCGACTTTATTTTGAATCTTCATCATGGATCAACATTATTTTGTATATCAGAAAATCCTAATTATTACAGAATTTTGACTTTTTACTGTTGCTAAATATAATTATGAACTATAATTCATGGTTTTCTATAATTGTGACTTTTTTTCTCTTTGTTTTTCTACTATTATTCCTATATCTCGTGAAAGAGATGGGAATTCACGTATTGCTTGAAGATTTTTTCATATAATAATCGTTTTCGCACTATATACCAATTGTACTTAAGGCTCATCAGCTGGACTTGTACATTTGGCTGTCCAGGAACGATATTTTATTATTATATTTTATTAAGCATACTTAAGAATGAAGAGTTCTAATTTGTCTATATTCAATCCATCTAGAATTTTACTTCTGCGAATTAAATACTAAATGAAAAATTTCTGTTTTTACACCGAATTTTTTTTTATATATTTTGAATAGTTTTTTATTTAACGTCCTTGATAAATTTTTAAATTGATTTTTTAAGTATTTAGGTTGTTGTTTATACTATTATATTTAGTCGGTATTAGGACAATGTAATTATTTATTAGGAACTGATCCACATTTTATATTTTCCACAATAATTCGACTTTATTTTGAATCTTCATCATGGATCAACATTATTTTGTATATCAGAAAATCCTAATTATTACAGAATTTTGACTTTTTACTGTTGTTAAATACAATTATGAACTATAATTCATGGTTTTCTATAATTGTGACTTTTTTTCTCTTTGTTTTTCTACTATCATTTCTATATCTCGTGAAAGAGATGGGAATTCACGTATTGCTTGAAGATTTTTTCATATAATATTCGTTTTCGCACTATATACCAATTGTACTTAAGGCTCATTAGCTGGACTTGTACATTTGGCTGCCCAGGAACGATATTTTATTATTATATTTTATTAAGCATACTTAAGAATGAAGAGTTCTAATTTGTCTATATTCAATCCATCTAGAGTTTTACTTCTGCGAATTAAATACTAAATGAAAAATTTCTGTTTTTACACCGAATTTTTTTTAAATATTTTGAATAGTTTTTTATTTATCGTCCTTGATAAATTTTTAAATTGATTTTTTTAGTATTTAGGTTGTTGTTTATGCTATTATATTTAGTCGGTATTAGGACAATGTAATTATTTATTAGGAACTGATCCACATTTTATATTTTCCCCAATGATTCGACTTTATTTTGAATCTTCACCATGGATCAACATTATTTTGTATATCAGAAAATCCTAATTATTACAGAATTTTGACTTTTTACTGTTGTTAAATACAATTATGAACTATAATTCATGGTTTTCTATAATTGTGACTTTTTTTCTCTTTGTTTTTCTACTATTATTTCTATATCTCGTGAAAGAGATGGGAAATCACGTATTGCTTGAAGATTTTTTCATATAATAATCGTTTTCGCACTATATACCAATTGTACTTAAGGCTCATCAGCTGGACTTGTACATTTGGCTGCCCAGGAACGATATTTTATTATTATATTTTATTAAGCATACTTAAGAATGAAGGGTTCCAATTTGTCTATATTCAATCCATCTAGAATTTTACTTCTGCGAATTAAATACTAAATGAAAAATTTCTGTTTTTACACCGAATTTTTTTAAAATATTTTGAATAGTTTTTTATTTATCGTCTTTGATAAATTTTTAAATTGATTTTTTTAGTATTTAGGTTGTTCTTTATACTAATATATTTAGTCGGTATTAGGACAATGTAATTATTTATTAGGAACTGATCCACATTTTAGATTTTCCCCAATGACTCGACTTTATTTTGAATCTTCATCATGGATCAACATTATTTTGTATATCGGAAAATCCTAATTATTACAGAATTTTGACTTTTTACTGTTGTTAAATACAATTATGAACTATAATTCATGGTTTTCTATAATTGTGACTTTTTTCTCTTTGTTTTTCTACTACTATTTCTATATCTCGTGAAAGAGATGGGAAATCACGTATTGCTTGAAGATTTTTTCATATAATAATCGTTTTCGCTCTATATACCAATTGTACTTAAGGCTCATCAGCTGGACTTGTACATTTGGCTGTCCAGGAACGATATTTTATTATTATATTTTATTCAGCATACTTAAGAATAAAGAGTTCTAATTTTTCTATATTCAATCCATGTAGAATTTTACTTCTGCGAATTAAATACTAAATGAAAAATTTCTGTTTTTACACCGAATTTTTTTAAATATTTTGAATAGTTTTTTATTTGTCGTCCTTGATATATTTTTAAATTGATTTTTTAAGTATTTAGGTTGTTGTTTATACTATTATATTTAGTCGGTATTAGGACAATGTAATTATTTATTAGGAACTGATCCACATTTTATATTTTCCCCAATGATTCGACTTTATTTTGAATCTTCATCATGGATCAACATTATTTTGTATATCAGAAAATCCTAATTATTACAGAATTTTGACTTTTTACTGTTGTTAAATACAATTATGTACTATAATTCATAGTTTTCTATAATTGTGACTTTTTTTCTCTTTGTTTTACTACTATTATTTCTATATCTCGTGAAAGAGATGGGAAATCACGTATTGCTTGAAGATGTTTTCATATAATAATCGTTTTCGCACAATATACCAATTGTACTTAAGGCCCATCAGCTGGACTTGTACATTTGGCTGTCCAGGAACGATATTTTATTAAGCATACTTAAGAATGAAGAGTTCTAATTTTTCTATATTCAATCCATCTAGAATTTTACTTCTGCGAATTAAATACTAAATGAAAAATTTCTGTTTTTACACCGAATTTTTTAAATTATTTTGAATAGTTTTTTATTTAGCGTCCTTGATAAATTTTTAAATTGATTTTTTTAGTATTTAGGTTGTTTTTTATACTATTATATTTAGTCGGTATTAGGACAATGTAATTATTTATTAGGAACTGATCCACATTTTATATTTGCCCCAATGATTCGACTTTATTTTGAATCTTCATCATGGATCAACATTATTTTGTATATCAGAAAATCCTAATTATTACAGAATTTTGACTTTTCACTGTTGTTAAATATAATTATGAAGTATAATTCATAGTTTTCTATAATTGTGACTCTTTTTCTCTTTGTTTGTCTACTATTATTTCTATATCTCGTGAAAGAGGTGGGAAATCACGTATTGCTTGAAGATTTTTTCATATAATAATCGTTTTCGCTCTATATACCAATTGTACTTAAGGCTCATCAGCTGGACTTGTACATTTGGCTGTCCAGGAACGATATTTTATTATTATATTTTATTAAGCATACTTAAGAATGAAGAGTTCTAATTTTTCTATATTCAATCCATCTAGAATTTTACTTCTGCGAATTAAATACTAAATGAAAAATTTCTGTTTTTACACCGAATTTTTTTAAATATTTTGAATAGTTTTTTATTTAGCGTCCTTGATAAATTTTTAAATTGATTTTTTTAGTATTTAGATTGTTGTTTATACTATTATATTTAGTCGGTATTAGGACAATGTAATTATTTATTAGGAACTGACCCACATTTTATATTTTCCCCAATGATTCGACTTTATTTTGAATCTTCATCATGGATCAACATTATTTTGTATATCAGAAAATCCTAATTATTACAGAATTTTGACTTTTTACTGTTGTTAAATACAATTATGAACTATAATTCATGGTTTTCTATAATTGTGACTTTTTTTCTCTTTGTTTTTCTACTATTATTTCTATATCTCGTGAAAGAGATGGGAAATCACGTATTGCTTGAAGATTTTTTCATATAATAATCGTTTTCGCACTATATACCAATTGTACTTAAGGCTCATCAGCTGGGCTTGTACATTTGGCTGTCCAGGAACGATATTTTATTAAGCATACTTAAGAATGAAGAGTTCTAATTTGTCTATATTCAATCCATCTAGAATTTTACTTCTGCGAATTAAATACTAAATGAAAAATTTCTGTTTTTACACCGAATTTTTTTTAAATATTTTGAATAGTTTTTTATTTATCGTCTTTGATAAATTTTTAAATTGATTTTTTTAGTATTTAGGTTGTTGTTTATACTAATATATTTAGTCGGTATTAGGACAATGTAATTATTTATTAGGAACTGATCCACATTTTATATTTTCCCCAATGACTCGACTTTATTTTGAATCTTCATCATGGATCAACATTATTTTGTATATCGGAAAATCCTAATTATTACAGAATTTTTACTTTTTACTGTTGTTAAATACAATTATGAACTTTAATGCATAGTTTTCTATAATTGTGACTTTTTCTCTCTTTGTTTTTCTACTATTATTTCTATATCTCGTGAAAGAGATGGGAAATCACGTATTGCTTGAAGATTTTTTC
This sequence comes from Xylophagus ater, assembly GCA_963422695.1. Lineage (NCBI taxonomy): Eukaryota > Metazoa > Arthropoda > Insecta > Diptera > Xylophagidae > Xylophagus > Xylophagus ater. Next base: position 32,495,919 of record OY730483.1, read on the forward strand.
ATATAATAATCGTTTTCGCACTATATACCAATTGTACTTATGGCTCATCAGCTGGACTTGTACATTTCGCTGTCCAGGAACGATATTTTATTATTATATTTTATTAAGCATACTTAAGAATGAAGAGTTCTACTTTGTCTATATTCAATCCATCTAGAATTTTACTTCTGCGAATTAAATATTAAATGAAAAATTTCTGTTTTTACACCGAATTTTTTTTAAATATTTTGAATAGTTTTTTATTTATCGTCCTTGATAAATTTTTAAATTAATTTTTTAAGTATTTAGGTTGTTGTTTATACTATTATATTTAGTCGGTATTAGGACAATGTAATTATTTATTAGAACTGATCCACATTTTATATTTTCCCCAATGACTCGACTTTATTTTGAATCTTCATCATGGATCAACATTATTTTGTATATCGGAAAATCCTAATTGTTACAGAATTTTGACTTTTTACTGTTATTAAATACAATTATGAACTATAATGCATAGTTTTCTATAATTGTGACTTTTTTTCTCTTTGTTTTTCTACTATTATTTCTATATCTCGTGAAAGAGATGGGAAATCACGTATTGCTTGAAGATTTTTTCATATAATAATCGTTTTCGCACTATATACCAATTGTACTTAAGGCTCATCAGCTGGACTTGTACATTTGGCTGTCCAGGAACGATATTTTATTATTATATTTTATTAAGCATACTTAAGAATGAAGAGTTCTAATTTTTCTATATTCAATCCATCTAGAATTTTACTTCTGCGAATTAAATACTAAATGAAAAATTTTTGTTTTTACACCGAATTTTTTTAAATATTTTGAATAGTTTTTTATTTAGCGTCCTTGATAAATTTTTAAATTGATTTTTTTAGTATTTAGGTTGTTTTTTATACTATTATATTTAGTCGGTATTAGCACAATGTAATTATTTATTAGGAACTGATCCACATTTTATATTTTCCCCAATGACTCGACTTTATTTTGAATCTTCATCATGGATCAACATTATTTTGTATATCGGAAAATCCTAATTATTACAGAATTTTGACTTTTTACTGTTGTTAAATACAATTATGAACTATAATGCATAGTTTTCTATAATTGTGACTTTTTTTCTCTTTGTTTTTCTACTATTATTTCTATATCTCGTGAAAGAGATGGGAAATCACGTATTGCTTGAAGATTTTTTCATATAATAATCGTTTTCGCACTATATACCAATTGTACTTAAGGCTCATCAGCTGGACTTATACATTTGGCTGTCCAGGAACGATATTTTATTAAGCATACTTAAGAATGAAGAGTTCTAATTTTTCTATATTCAATCCATCTAGAATTTTACTTCTGCGAATTAAATACTAAATGAAAAATTTCTGTTTTTACACCGATTTTTTTTTAAATATTTTGAATAGTTTTTTATTTAGCGTCCTTGATAAATTTTTAAATTGATTTTTTTAGTATTTAGGTTGGTGTTTATACTATTATATTTAGTCGGTATTAGGACAATGTAATTATTTATTAGGAACTGATCCACATTTTATATTTTCCCCAATGATTCGACTTTATTTTGAATCTTTATCATGGATCAACATTATTTTGTATAATCAGAAAATCCTAATTATTACAGAATTTTGACTTTTTACTGTTGTTAAATACAATTATGAACTATAATTCATAGTTTTCTATAATTGTGACTCTTTTTCTCTTTGTTTTTCTACTATTATTTCTATATCTCGTGAAAGAGATGGGAAATCACGTATTGCTTGAAGATTTTTTCATATAATAATCGTTTTCGCTCTATATACCAATTGTACTTAAGGCTCATCAGCTGGACTTGTACATTTGGCTGTCCAGGAACGATATTTTATTATTATATTTTATTCAGCATACTTAAGAATGAAGAGTTCTAATTTTTCTATATTCAATTCATCTAGAATTTTACTTCTGCGAATTAAATACTAAATGAAAAATTTCTGTTTTTACACCGAATTTTTTTAAATATTTTGAATAGTTTTTTATTTAGCGTCCTTGATAAATTTTTAAATTGATTTTTTTAGTATTTGGGTTGTTGTTTATACTATTATATTTAGTCGGTATTAGGACAATGTAATTATTTATTAGGAACTGATCCACATTTTATATTTTCCCCAATGATTCGACTTTATTTTGAATCTTCATCATGGATCAACATTATTTTGTATATCGGAAAATCCTAATTATTACAGAATTTTGACTTTTTACTGTTGTTAAATACAATTATGAACTATAATTCATGGTTTTCTATTAATGTGACTTTTTTTCTCTTTGTTTTTCTACTATTATTTCTATATCTCGTGAAAGAGATGGGAAATCACGTATTGCTTGAAGATTTTTTCATATAATAATCGTTTTCGCACTATATACCAATTGTACTTAAGGCTCATCAGCTGGACTTGTACATTTGGCTGTCCAGGAACGATATTTTATTAAGCATACTTAAGAATGAAGAGTTCTAATTTTTCGATATTCAATCCATCTAGAATTTTACTTCTGCGAATTAAATACTAAATGAAAAATTTCTGTTTTTACACCGATTTTTTTAAAATATTTTGAATAGTTTTTTATTTAGCGTCCTTGATAAATTTTTAAATTGATTTTTTTAGTATTTAGGTTGTTGTTTGTACTATTATATTTAGTCGGTATTAGGACAATGTAATTATTTATTAGGAACTGATCCACATTTTATATTTTCCCCAATGATTCGACTTTATTTTGAATCTTCATCATGGATCAACAATATTTTGTATAATCAGAAAATCCTAATTATTACAGAATTTTGACTTTTTACTGTTGTTAAATATAATTATGAACTATGATTCATAGTTTTCTATAATTGTGACTCTTTTTCTATTTGTTTGTCTACTATTATTTCTATATCTCGTGAAAGAGGTGGGAAATCACGTATTGCTTGAAGATTTTTTCATATAATAATCGTTTTCGCTCTATATACCAATTGTACTTAAGGCTCATCAGCTGGACTTGTACATTTGGCTGTCCAGGAACGATATTTTATTAAGCATACTTAAGAATGAAGAGTTCTAATTTTTCTATATTCAATCCATCTAGAATTTTACTTCTGCGAATTAAATACTAAATGAAAAATTTCTGTTTTTACACCGAATTTTTTTAAATATTTTGAATAGTTTTTTATTTAGCGTCCTTGATAAATTTTTAAATTGATTTTTTTAGTATTTAGATTGTTGTTTATACTATTATATTTAGTCGGTATTAGGACAATGTAATTATTTATTAGGAACTGACCCACATTTTATATTTTCCCCAATGATTCGACTTTATTTTGAATCTTCATCATGGATCAACATTATTTTGTATATCAGAAAATCCTAATTATTACAGAATTTTGACTTTTTACTGTTGTTAAATACAATTATGAACTATAATTCATGGTTTTCTATAATTGTGACTTTTTTTCTCTTTGTTTTTCTACTATTATTTCTATATCTCGTGAAAGAGATGGGAAATCACGTATTGCTTGAAGATTTTTTCATATAATAATCGTTTTCGCACTATATACCAATTGTACTTAAGGCTCATCAGCTGGGCTTGTACATTTGGCTGTCCAGGAACGATATTTTATTAAGCATACTTAAGAATGAAGAGTTCTAATTTGTCTATATTCAATCCATCTAGAATTTTACTTCTGCGAATTAAATACTAAATGAAAAATTTCTGTTTTTACACCGAATTTTTTTTAAATATTTTGAATAGTTTTTTATTTATCGTCTTTGATAAATTTTTAAATTGATTTTTTTAGTATTTAGGTTGTTGTTTATACTAATATATTTAATCGGTATTAGGACAATGTAATTATTTATTAGGAACTGATCCACATTTTATATTTTCCCCAATGACTCGACTTTATTTTGAATCTTCATCATGGATCAACATTATTTTGTATATCGGAAAATCCTAATTATTACAGAATTTTTACTTTTTACTGTTGTTAAATACAATTATGAACTTTAATGCATAGTTTTCTATAATTGTGACTTTTTCTCTCTTTGTTTTTCTACTATTATTTCTATATCTCGTGAAAGAGATGGGAAATCACGTATTGCTTGAAGATTTTTTCATATAATAATCGTTTTCGCACTATATACCAATTGTACTTATGGCTCATCAGCTGGACTTGTACATTTCGCTGTCCAGGAACGATATTTTATTATTATATTTTATTAAGCATACTTAAGAATGAAGAGTTCTAATTTGTCTATATTCAATCCATCTAGAATTTTACTTCTGCGAATTAAATATTAAATGAAAAATTTCTGTTTTTACACCGAATTTTTTTTAAATATTTTGAATAGTTTTTTATTTATCGTCCTTGATAAATTTTTAAATTAATTTTTTAAGTATTTAGGTTGTTGTTTATACTATTATATTTAGTCGGTATTAGGACAATCTAATTATTTATTAGGAACTGATCCACATTTTATATTTTCCCCAATGACTCGACTTTATTTTGAATCTTCATCATGGATCAACATTATTTTGTATATCGGAAAATCCTAATTGTTACAGAATTTTGACTTTTTACTGTTGTTAAATACAATTATGAACTATAATGCATAGTTTTCTATAATTGTGACTTTTTTTCTCTTTGTTTTTCTACTATTATTTCTATATCTCGTGAAAGAGATGGGAAATCACGTATTGCTTGAAGATTTTTTCATATAATAATCGTTTTCGCACTATATACCAATTGTACTTAAGGCTCATCAGCTGGACTTGTACATTTGGCTGTCCAGGAACGATATTTTATTATTATATTTTATTAAGCATACTTAAGAATGAAGAGTTCTAATTTTTCTATATTCAATCCATCTAGAATTTTACTTCTGCGAATTAAATACTAAATGAAAAATTTCTGTTTTTACACCGAATTTTTTTAAATATTTTGAATAGTTTTTTATTTAGCGTCCTTGATAAATTTTTAAATTGATTTTTTTAGTATTTATGTTGTTGTTTATACTATTATATTTAGTCGGTATTAGGACAATGTAATTATTTATTAGGAACTGATCCACATTTTATATTTTCCCCAATGACTCGACTTTATTTTGAATCTTCACCATGGATCAACATTATTTTGTATATCAGAAAATCCTAATTATTACAGAATTTTGACTTTTTACTGTTGTTAAATACAATTATGAACTATAATTCATAGTTTTCTATAATTGTGACTTTTTTTCTCTTTGTTTTTCTACTATTATTTCTATATCTCGTGAAAGAGATGGGAAATCACGTATTGCTTGATAATTTTTTCATATAATAATCGTTTTCGCACAATATACCAATTGTACTTAAGGCTCATCAGCTGGACTTGTACATTTGGCTGTCCAGGAACGATATTTTATTAAGCATACTTAAGAATGAAGAGTTCTAATTTTTCTATATTCAATCCATCTAGAATTTTACTTCTGCGAATTAAATACTAAATGAAAAATTTCTGTTTTTACACCGAATTTTTTAAAATATTTTGAATAGTTTTTTATTTAGCGTCCTTGATAAATTTTTAAATTGCTTTTTTTAGTATTTAGGTTGTTGTTTATACTATTATATTTAGTCGGTATCAGGACAATGTAATTATTTATTAGGAACTGATCCACATTTTATATTTTCCCCAATGACTCGACTTTATTTTGAATCTTCATCATGGATCAACATTATTTTGTATATCGGAAAATCCTAATTATTACAGAATTTTGACTTTTTACTGTTGTTAAATACAATTATGAACTATAATGCATAGTTTTCTATAATTGTGACTTTTTTCTCTTTGTTTTTCTACTATTATTTCTATATCTCGTGAAAGAGATGGGAAATCACGTATTGTTTGAAGATTTTTTCATATAATAATCGTTTTCGCACTATATACCAATTGTACTTATGGCTCATCAGCTGGACTTGTACATTTCGCTGTCCAGGAACGATATTTTATTATTATATTTTATTAAGCATACTTAAGAATGAAGAGTTCTAATTTGTCTATATTCAATCCATCTAGAATTTTACTTCTGCGAATTAAATACTAAATGAAAAATTTCTGTTTCTACACCGAATTTTTTTTTAAATATTTTGAATAGCTTTTTATTTAACGTCCTTGATAAATTTTTAAATTGATTTTTTAAGTATTTAGGTTGTTGTTTATACTATTATATTTAGTCGGTATTAGGACAATGTAATTATTTATTAGGAACTGATCCACATTTTATATTTTCCACAATAATTCGACTTTATTTTGAGTCTTCATCATGGATCAACATTATTTTGTATATCAGAATATCCTAATTATTACAGAATTTTGACTTTTTACTGTTGTTAAATACAATTATGAACTATAATTCATGGTTTTCTATAATTGTGACTTTTTTTCTCTTTGTTTTTCTACTATTATTTCTATATCTCGTGAAAGAGATGGGAAATCACGTATTGCTTGATAATTTTTTCATATAATAATCGTTTTCGCACAATATACCAATTGTACTTAAGGCTCATCAGCTGGACTTGTACATTTGGCTGTCCAGGAACGATATTTTATTAAGCATACTTAAGAATGAAGAGTTCTAATTTTTCTATATTCAATCCATCTAGAATTTTACTTCTGCGAATTAAATACTAAATGAAAAATTTCTGTTTTTACACCGAATTTTTTAAAATATTTTGAATAGTTTTTTATTTAGCGTCCTTGATAAATTTTTAAATTGATTTTTTTAGTATTTAGGTTGTTGTTTATACTATTATATTTAGTCGGTATCAGGACAATGTAATTATTTATTAGGAACTGATCCACATTTTATATTTTCCCCAATGACTCGACTTTATTTTGAATCTTCATCATGGATCAACATTATTTTGTATATCGGAAAATCCTAATTATTACAGAATTTTGACTTTTTACTGTTGTTAAATACAATTATGAACTATAATGCATAGTTTTCTATAATTGTGACTTTTTTCCTCTTTGTTTTTCTACTATTATTTCTATATCTCGTGAAAGAGATGGGAAATCACGTATTGTTTGAAGATTTTTTCATATAATAATCGTTTTCGCACTATATACCAATTGTACTTATGGCTCATCAGCTGGACTTGTACATTTCGCTATCCAGGAACGATATTTTATTATTATATTTTATTAAGCATACTTAAGAATGAAGAGTTCTAATTTGTCTATATTCAATCCATCTAGAATTTTACTTCTGCGAATTAAATACTAAATGAAAAATTTCTGTTTTTACACCGAATTTTTTTTTAAATATTTTGAATAGTTTTTTATTTAACGTCCTTGATAAATTTTTAAATTGATTTTTTAAGTATTTAGGTTGTTGTTTATACTATTATATTTAGTCGGTATTAGGACAATGTAATTATTTATTAGGAACTGATCCACATTTTATATTTTCCACAATAATTCGACTTTATTTTGAATCTTCATCATGGATCAACATTATTTTGTATATCAGAAAATCCTAATTATTACAGAATTTTGACTTTTTACTGTTGTTAAATACAATTATGAACTATAATTCATGGTTTTCTATAATTGTGACTTTTTTTCTCTTTGTTTTTCTACTATCATTTCTATATCTCGTGAAAGAGATGGGAATTCACGTATTGCTTGAAGATTTTTTCATATAATATTCGTTTTCGCACTATATACCAATTGTACTTAAGGCTCATTAGCTGGACTTGTACATTTGGCTGCCCAGGAACGATATTTTATTATTATATTTTATTAAGCATACTTAAGAATGAAGAGTTCTAATTTGTCTATATTCAATCCATCTAGAGTTTTACTTCTGCGAATTAAATACTAAATGAAAAATTTCTGTTTTTACACCGAATTTTTTTTAAATATTTTGAATAGTTTTTTATTTATCGTCCTTGATAAATTTTTAAATTGATTTTTTTAGTATTTAGGTTGTTGTTTATGCTATTATATTTAGTCGGTATTAGGACAATGTAATTATTTATTAGGAACTGATCCACATTTTATATTTTCCCCAATGATTCGACTTTATTTTGAATCTTCACCATGGATCAACATTATTTTGTATATCAGAAAATCCTAATTATTACAGAATTTTGACTTTTTACTGTTGTTAAATACAATTATGAACTATAATTCATGGTTTTCTATAATTGTGACTTTTTTTCTCTTTGTTTTTCTACTATTATTTCTATATCTCGTGAAAGAGATGGGAAATCACGTATTGCTTGAAGATTTTTTCATATAATAATCGTTTTCGCACTATATACCAATTGTACTTAAGGCTCATCAGCTGGACTTGTACATTTGGCTGCCCAGCAACGATATTTTATTATTATATTTTATTAAGCATACTTAAGAATGAAGGGTTCTAATTTGTCTATATTCAATCCATCTAGAATTTTACTTCTGCGAATTAAATACTAAATGAAAAATTTTTGTTTTTACACCGAATTTTTTTAAAATATTTTGAATAGTTTTTTATTTATCGTCTTTGATAAATTTTTAAATTGATTTTTTTAGTATTTAGGTTGTTGTTTATACTAATATATTTAGTCGGTATTAGGACAATGTAATTATTTATTAGGAACTGATCCACATTTTATATTTTCCCCAATGACTCGACTTTATTTTGAATCTTCATCATGGATCAACATTATTTTGTATATCGGAAAATCCTAATTATTACAGAATTTTGACTTTTTACTGTTGTTAAATACAATTATGAACTATAATTCATGGTTTTCAATAATTGTGACTTTTTTCTCTTTGTTTTTCTACTACTATTTCTATATCTCGTGAAAGAGATGGGAAATCACGTATTGCTTGAAGATTTTTTCATATAATAATCGTTTTCGCACTATATACCAATTGTACTTAAGGCTCATCAGCTGGACTTGTACATTTGGCTGCCCAGGAACGATATTTTATTATTATATTTTATTAAGCATACTTAAGAATGAAGGGTTCTAATTTGTCTATATTCAATCCATCTAGAATTTTACTTCTGCGAATTAAATACTAAATGAAAAATTTCTGTTTTTACACCGAATTTTTTTAAAATATTTTGAATAGTTTTTTATTTATCGTCTTTGATAAATTTTTAAATTGATTTTTTTAGTATTTAGGTTGTTGTTTATACAAATATATTTAGTCGGTATTAGGACAATGTAATTATTTATTAGGAACTGATCCACATTTTATATTTTCCCCAATGACTCGACTTTATTTTGAATCTTCATCATGGATCAACATTATTTTGTATATCGGAAAATCCTAATTATTACAGAATTTTGACTTTTTACTGTTGTTAAATACAATTATGAACTATAATTCATGGTTTTCTATTAATGTGACTTTTTTTCTCTTTGTTTTTCTACTATTATTTCTATATCTCGTGAAAGAGATGGGAAATCACGTATTGCTTGAAGATTTTTTCATATAATAATCGTTTTCGCACTATATACCAATTGTACTTAAGGCTCATCAGCTGGACTTGTACATTTGGCTGTCCAGGAACGATATTTTATTAAGCATACTTAAGAATGAAGAGTTCTGATTTTTCTATATTCAATCCATCTAGAATTTTACTTCTGCGAATTAAATACTAAATGAAAAATTTCTGTTTTTACACCGAATTTTTTTAAATATTTTGAATAGTTTTTTATTTAGCGTCCTTGATAAATTTTTAAATTGATTTTTTTAGTATTTAGATTGTTGTTTATACTATTATATTTAGTCGGTATTAGGACAATGTAATTATTTATTAGGAACTGACCCACATTTTATATTTTCCCCAATGATTCGACTTTATTTTGAATCTTCATCATGGATCAACATTATTTTGTATATCAGAAAATCCTAATTATTACAGAATTTTGACTTTTTACTGTTGTTAAATACAATTATGAACTATAATTCATGGTTTTCTATAATTGTGACTTTTTTTCTCTTTGTTTTTCTACTATTATTTCTATATCTCGTGAAAGAGATGGGAAATCACGTATTGCTTGAAGATTTTTTCATATAATAATCGTTTTCGCACTATATACCAATTGTACTTAAGGCTCATCAGCTGGGCTTGTACATTTGGCTGTCCAGGAACGATATTTTATTAAGCATACTTAAGAATGAAGAGTTCTAATTTGTCTATATTCAATCCATCTAGAATTTTACTTCTGCGAATTAAATATTAAATGAAAAATTTCTGTTTTTACACCGAATTTTTTTTAAATATTTTGAATAGTTTTTTATTTATCGTCCTTGATAAATTTTTAAATTAATTTTTTAAGTATTTAGGTTGTTGTTTATACTATTATATTTAGTCGGTATTAGGACAATGTAATTATTTATTAGGAACTGATCCACATTTTATATTTTCCCCAATGACTCTACTTTATTTTGAATCTTCATCATGGATCAACATTATTTTGTATATCGGAAAATCCTAATTGTTACAGAATTTTGACTTTTTACTGTTGTTAAATACAATTATGAACTATAATGCATAGTTTTCTATAATTGTGACTTTTTTTCTCTTTGTTTTTCTACTATTATTTCTATATCTCGTGAAAGAGATGGGAAATCACGTATTCCTTGAAGATTTTTTCATATAATAATCGTTTTCGCACTATATACCAATTGTACTTAAGGCTCATCAGCTGGACTTGTACATTTGGCTGTCCAGGAACGATATTTTATTATTATATTTTATTAAGCATACTTAAGAATGAAGAGTTCTAATTTTTCTATATTCAATCCATCTAGAATTTTACTTCTGCGAATTAAGTACTAAATGAAAAATTTCTGTTTTTACACCGAATTTTTTTTTAAATATTTTGAATAGTTTTTTTTTTAACGTCCTTGATAAATTTTTAAATTGATTTTTTAAGTATTTAGGTTGTTGTTTATACTATTATATTTAGTCGGTATTAGGACAATGTAATTATTTATTAGGAACTGATCCACATTTTATATTTTCCACAATAATTCGACTTTATTTTGAATCTTCATCATGGATCAACATTATTTTGTATATCAGAAAATCCTAATTATTACAGAATTTTGACTTTTTACTGTTGTTAAATACAATTATGAACTATAATTCATGGTTTTCTATAATTGTGACTTTTTTTCTCTTTGTTTTTCTACTATCATTTCTATATCTCGTGAAAGAGATGGGAATTCACGTATTGCTTGAAGATTTTTTCATATAATATTCGTTTTCGCACTATATACCAATTGTACTTAAGGCTCATTAGCTGGACTTGTACATTTGGCTGCCAAGGAACGATATTTTATTATTATATTTTATTAAGCATACTTAAGAATGAAGAGTTCTAATTTGTCTATATTCAATCCATCTAGAGTTTTACTTCTGCGAATTAAATACTAAATGAAAAATTTCTGTTTTTACACCGAATTTTTTTTAAATATTTTGAATAGTTTTTTATTTATCGTCTTTGATAAATTTTTAAATTGATTTATTTAGGTTGTTGTTTATGCTATTATATTTAGTCGGTATTAGGACAATGTAATTATTTATTAGGAACTGATCCACATTTTATATTTTCCCCAATGATTCGACTTTATTTTGAATCTTCACCATGGATCAACATTATTTTGTATATCAGAAAATCCTAATTATTACAGAATTTTGACTTTTTACTGTTGTTAAATACAATTATGAACTATAATTCATGGTTTTCTATAATTGTGACTTTTTTTCTCTTTGTTTTTCTACTATTATTTCTATATCTCGTGAAAGAGATGGGAAATCACGTATTGCTTGAAGATTTTTTCATATAATAATCGTTTTCGCACTATATACCAATTGTACTTAAGGCTCATCAGCTGGACTTGTACATTTGGCTGTCCAGGAACAATATTTTATTAAGCATACTTAAGAATGAAGAGTTCTAATTTGTCTATATTCAATCCATCTAGAATTTTACTTCTGCGAATTAAATATTAAATGAAAAATTTCTGTTTTTACACCGAATTTTTTTTAAATATTTTGAATAGTTTTTTATTTATCGTCCTTGATAAATTTTTAAATTAATTTTTTAAGTATTTAGGTTGTTGTTTATACTATTATATTTAGTCGGTATTAGGACAATGTAATTATTTATTAGGAACTGATCCACATTTTATATTTTCCCCAATGACTCTACTTTATTTTGAATCTTCATCATGGATCAACATTATTTTGTATATCGGAAAATCCTAATTGTTACAGAATTTTGACTTTTTACTGTTGTTAAATACAATTATGAACTATAATGCATAGTTTTCTATAATTGTGACTTTTTTTCTCTTTGTTTTTCTACTATTATTTCTATATCTCGTGAAAGAGATGGGAAATCACGTATTGCTTGATAATTTTTTCATATAATAATCGTTTTCGCACAATATACCAATTGTACTTAAGGCTCATCAGCTGGACTTGTACATTTGGCTGTCCAGGAACGATATTTTATTAAGCATACTTAAGAATGAAGAGTTCTAATTTTTCTATATTCAATCCATCTAGAATTTTACTTCTGCGAATTAAATACTAAATGAAAAATTTCTGTTTTTACACCGAATTTTTTAAAATATTTTGAATAGTTTTTTATTTAGCGTCCTTGATAAATGTTTAAATTGATTTTTTTAGTATTTAGGTTGTTGTTTATACTATTATATTTAGTCGGTATCAGGACAATGTAATTATTTATTAGGAACTGATCCACATTTTATATTTTCCCCAATGACTCGACTTTATTTTGAATCTTCATCATGGATCAACATTATTTTGTATATCGGAAAATCCTAATTATTACAGAATTTTGACTTTTTACTGTTGTTAAATACAATTATGAACTATAATGCATAGTTTTCTATAATTGTGACTTTTTTTCTCTTTGTTTTTCTACTATTATTTCTATATCTCGTGAAAGAGATGGGAAATCACGTATTGTTTGAAGATTTTTTCATATAATAATCGTTTTCGCACTATATACCAATTGTACTTATGGCTCATCAGCTGGACTTGTACATTTCGCTGTCCAGGAACGATATTTTATTATTATATTTTATTAAGCATACTTAAGAATGAAGAGTTCTAATTTGTCTATATTCAATCCATCTAGAATTTTACTTCTGCGAATTAAATACTAAATGAAAAATTTCTGTTTTTACACCGAATTTTTTTTTAAATATTTTGAATAGTTTTTTTTTTAACGTCCTTGATAAATTTTTAAATTGATTTTTTAAGTATTTAGGTTGTTGTTTATACTATTATATTTAGTCGGTATTAGGACAATGTAATTATTTATTAGGAACTGATCCACATTTTATATTTTCCACAATAATTCGACTTTATTTTGAATCTTCATCATGGATCAACATTATTTTGTATATCAGAAAATCCTAATTATTACAGAATTTTGACTTTTTACTGTTGTTAAATACAATTATGAACTATAATTCATGGTTTTCTATAATTGTGACTTTTTTTCTCTTTGTTTTTCTACTATCATTTCTATATCTCGTGAAAGAGATGGGAATTCACGTATTGCTTGAAGATTTTTTCATATAATATTCGTTTTCGCACTATATACCAATTGTACTTAAGGCTCATTAGCTGGACTTGTACATTTGGCTGCCAAGGAACGATATTTTATTATTATATTTTATTAAGCATACTTAAGAATGAAGAGTTCTAATTTGTCTATATTCAATCCATCTAGAGTTTTACTTCTGCGAATTAAATACTAAATGAAAAATTTCTGTTTTTACACCGAATTTTTTTTAAATATTTTGAATAGTTTTTTATTTATCGTCTTTGATAAATTTTTAAATTGATTTTTTTAGTATTTAGGTTGTTGTTTATGCTATTATATTTAGTCGGTATTAGGACAATGTAATTATTTATTAGGAACTGATCCACATTTTATATTTTCCACAATGATTCGACTTTATTTTGAATCTTCACCATGGATCAACATTATTTTGTATATCAGAAAATCCTAATTATTACAGAATTTTGACTTTTTACTGTTGTTAAATACAATTATGAACTATAATTCATGGTTTTCTATAATTGTGACTTTTTTTCTCTTTGTTTTTCTACTATTATTTCTATATCTCGTGAAAGAGATGGGAAATCACGTATTGCTTGAAGATTTTTTCATATAATAATCGTTTTCGCACTATATACCAATTGTACTTAAAGCTCATCAGCTGGACTTGTACATTTGGCTGCCCAGGAACGATATTTTATTATTATATTTTATTAAGCATACTTAAGAATGAAGGGTTCTAATTTGTCTATATTCAATCCATCTAGAATTTTACTTCTGCGAATTAAATACTAAATGAAAAATTTCTGTTTTTACACCGAATTTTTTTAAAATATTTTGAATAGTTTTTTATTTCTCGTCTTTGATAAATTTTTAAATTGATTTTTTTAGTATTTAGGTTGTTATTTATACTAATATATTTAGTCGGTATTAGGACAATGTAATTATTTATTAGGAACTGATCCACATTTTATATTTTCCCCAATGACTCGACTTTATTTTGAATCTTCATCATGGATCAACATTATTTTGTATATCGGAAAATCCTAATTATTACAGAATTTTGACTTTTTACTGTTGTTAAATAGAATTATGAACTATAATGCATAGTTTTCTATAATTGTGACTTTTTTCCTCTTTGTTTTTCTACTATTATTTCTATATCTCGTGAAAGAGATGGGAAATCACGTACTGCTTGAAGATTTTTTCATATAATAATCGTTTTCGCACTATATACCAATTGTACTTATGGCTCATCAGCTGGACTTGTACATTTCGCTGTCCGGAACGATATTTTATTATTATATTTTATTAAGCATACTTAAGAATGAAGAGTTTTAATTTGTCTATATTCAATCCATCTAGAATTTTACTTCTGCGAATTAAATACTAAATGAAAAATTTCTGTTTTTACACCCAATTTTTTTTAAATATTTTGAATAGTTTTTTATTTATCGTCTTTGATAAATTTTTAAATTGATTTTTTAAGTATTTAGGTTGTTGTTTATACTATTATATTTAGTCGGTATTAGGACAATGTAATTATTTATTAGGAACTGATCCACATTTTATATTTTCCCCAATGATTCGACTTTATTTTGAATCCTCATCATGGATCAACATTATTTTGTATATCAGATAATCCTAATTATTACAGAATTTTGACTTTTTACTATTGTTAAATACAATTATGAACTATAATTCATGGTTTTCTATAATTGTGACTTTTTTCTCTTTGTTTTTCTACTATTATTTCTATATCTCGTGAAAGAGATGGGAAATCACGTATTGCTTGAAGATTTTTTCATATAATAATCGTTTTCGCACTATATACCAATTGTACTTAAGGCTCATCAGCTGGACTTGTACATTTGGCTGTCCAGGAACGATATTTTATTATTATATTTTATTAAGCATACTTAAGAATGAAGAGTTCTAATTTTTCTATATTCAATCCATCTAGAATTTTACTTCTGCGAATTAAATACTAAATGAAAAATTTCTGTTTTTACACCGAATTTTTTTAAATATTTTGAATAGTTTTTTATTTAGCGTCCTTGATAAATTTTTAAATTGATTTTTTTAGTATTTATGTTGTTGTTTATACTATTATATTTAGTCGGTATCAGGACAATGTAATTATTTATTAGGAACTGATCCACATTTTTATTTTCCCCAATGACTCGACTTTATTTTGAATCTTCATCATGGATCAACATTATTTTGTATATCGGAAAATCCTAATTATTACAGAATTTTGACTTTTTACTGTTGTTAAATACAATTATGAACTATAATGCATAGTTTTCTATAATTGTGACTTTTTTTCTCTTTGTTTTTCTACTATTATTTCTATATCTCGTGAAAGAAATGGGAAATCACGTATTGCTTGAAGATTTTTTCATATAATAATCGTTTTCGCACTATATACCAATTGTACTTATGGCTCATCAGCTGGACTTGTACATTTGGCTGTCCAGGAACGATATTTTATTATTATATTTTATTAAGCATACTTAAGAATGAAGAGTTCTAATTTTTCTATATTCAATCCATCTAGAATTTTACTTCTGCGAATTAAATACTAAATGAAAAATTTCTGTTTTTACACCGAATTTTTTTAAATATTTTGAATAGTTTTTTATTTAGCGTCCTTGATAAATTTTTAAATTGATTTTTTTAGTATTTATGTTGTTGTTTATACTATTATATTTAGTCGGTATCAGGACAATGTAATTATTTATTAGGAACTGATCCACATTTTATATTTTCCCCAATGATTCGACTTTATTTTGAATCTTCACCATGGATCAACATTGTTTTGTATATCAGAAAATCCTAATTATTACAGAATTTTGACTTTTTACTGTTGTTAAATACAATTATGAACTATAATTCATAGTTTTCTATTATTGTGACTTTTTTTCTCTTTGTTTTTCTACTATTATTTCTATATCTCGTGAAAGAGATGAGAAATCACGTATTGCTTGATAATTTTTTCATATAATAATCGTCTTCGCACTATATACCAATTGTACTTAAGGCTCATTAGCTGGACTTGTACATTTGGCTGTCCAGGAACGATATTTTATTAAGCATACTTAAGAATGAAGAGTTCTAATTTTTCTATATTCAATCCATCTAGAATTTTACTTCTGCGAATTAAATACTAAATGAAAAATTTCTGTTTTTACACCGAATTTTTTTAAATATTTTGAATAGTTTTTTATTTAGCGTCCTTGATAAATTTTTAAATTGATTTTTTTAGTATTTATGTTGTTGTTTATACTATTATATTTAGTCGGTATCAGGACAATGTAATTATTTATTAGGAACTGATCCACATTTTATATTTTCCCCAATGATTCGACTTTATTTTGAATCTTCACCATGGATCAACATTGTTTTGTATATCAGAAAATCCTAATTATTACAGAATTTTGACTTTTTACTGTTGTTAAATACAATTATGAACTATAATTCATAGTTTTCTATTATTGTGACTTTTTTTCTCTTTGTTTTTCTACTATTATTTCTATATCTCGTGAAAGAGATGAGAAATCACGTATTGCTTGATAATTTTTTCATATAATAATCGTCTTCGCACTATATACCAATTGCACTTAAGGCTCATTAGCTGGACTTGTACATTTGGCTGTCCAGGAACGATATTTTATTAAGCATACTTAAGAATGAAGAGTTCTAATTTTTCTATATTCAATCCATCTAGAATTTTACTTCTGCGAATTAAATACTAAATGAAAAATTTCTGTTTTTACACCGAATTTTTTTAAATATTTTGAATAGTTTTTTATTTAGTGTCCTTGATAAATTTTTAAATTGATTTTTTTAGTATTTAGGTTGTTGTTTATACTATTATATTTAGTCGGTATCAGGACAATGTAATTATTTATTAGGAACTGATCCACATTTTATATTTTCCCCAATGACTCGACTTTATTTTGAATCTTCATCATGGATCAACATTATTTTGTATATCGGAAAATCCTAATTATTACAGAATTTTGACTTTTTACTGTTGTTAAATACAATTATGAACTATAATGCATAGTTTTCTATAATTGTGATTTTTTTTCTCTTTGTTTTTCTACTATTATTTCTATATCTCGTGAAAGAGATGGGAAATCACGTATTGCTTGAAGATTTTTTCATATAATAATCGTTTTCGCACTATATACCAATTGTACTTATGGCTCATCAGCTGGACTTGTACATTTCGCTGTCCAGGAACGATATTTTATTATGATATTTTATTAAGCATACTTAAGAATGAAGAGTTCTAATTTGTCTATATTCAATCCATCTAGAATTTTACTTCTGCGAATTAAATACTAAATGAAAAATTTCTGTTTTTACACCGAATTTTTTTTAAATATTTTGAATAGTTTTTTATTTATCGTCCTTGATAAATTTTTAAATTGATTTTTTAAGTATTTAGGTTGTTGTTTATACTATTATATTTAGTCGGTATTAGGACAATGTAATTATTTATTAGGAACTGATCCACATTTTATATTTTCCACAATGATTCGACTTTATTTTGAATCTTCATCATGGATCAACATTATTTTGTATATCAGAAAATCCTAATTATTATAGAATTTTGACTTTTTACTGTTGCTAAATACAATTATGAACTATAATTCATGGTTTTCTATAATTGTGACTTTTTTTCTCTTTGTTTTTCTACTATTATTTCTATATCTCGTGAAAGAGATGGGAATTCACGTATTGCTTGAAGATTTTTTCATATAATAATCGTTTTCGCACTATATACCAATTGTACTTAAGGCTCATCAGCTGGACTTGTACATTTGGCTGTCCAGGAACGATATTTTATTATTATATTTTATTAAGCATACTTAAGAATGAAGAGTTCTAATTTGTCTATATTCAATCCATCTAGAATTTTACTTCTGCGAATTAAATACTAAATGAAAAATTTCTGTTTTTACACCGAATTTTTTTTAAATATTTTGAATAGTTTTTTATTTATCGTCCTTGATAAATTTTTAAATTGATTTTTTTAGTATTTATGTTGTTGTTTATACTATTATATTTAGTCGGTATCAGGACAATGTAATTATTTATTAGGAACTGATCCACATTTTATATTTTCCCCAATGATTCGACTTTATTTTGAATCTTCACCATGGATCAACATTGTTTTGTATATCAGAAAATCCTAATTATTACAGAATTTTGACTTTTTACTGTTGTTAAATACAATTATGAACTATAATTCATAGTTTTCTATTATTGTGACTTTTTTTCTCTTTGTTTTTCTACTATTATTTCTATATCTCGTGAAAGAGATGAGAAATCACGTATTGCTTGATAATTTTTTCATATAATAATCGTCTTCGCACTATATACCAATTGTACTTAAGGCTCATTAGCTGGACTTGTACATTTGGCTGTCCAGGAACGATATTTTATTAAGCATACTTAAGAATGAAGAGTTCTAATTTTTCTATATTCAATCCATCTAGAATTTTACTTCTGCGAATTAAATACTAAATGAAAAATTTCTGTTTTTACACCGAATTTTTTTAAATATTTTGAATAGTTTTTTATTTAGTGTCCTTGATAAATTTTTAAATTGATTTTTTTAGTATTTAGGTTGTTGTTTATACTATTATATTTAGTCGGTATCAGGACAATGTAATTATTTATTAGGAACTGATCCACATTTTATATTTTCCCCAATGACTCGACTTTATTTTGAATCTTCATCATGGATCAACATTATTTTGTATATCGGAAAATCCTAATTATTACAGAATTTTGACTTTTTACTGTTGTTAAATACAATTATGAACTATAATGCATAGTTTTCTATAATTGTGATTTTTTTTCTCTTTGTTTTTCTACTATTATTTCTATATCTCGTGAAAGAGATGGGAAATCACGTATTGCTTGAAGATTTTTTCATATAATAATCGTTTTCGCACTATATACCAATTGTACTTATGGCTCATCAGCTGGACTTGTACATTTCGCTGTCCAGGAACGATATTTTATTATGATATTTTATTAAGCATACTTAAGAATGAAGAGTTCTAATTTGTCTATATTCAATCCATCTAGAATTTTACTTCTGCGAATTAAATACTAAATGAAAAATTTCTGTTTTTACACCGAATTTTTTTTAAATATTTTGAATAGTTTTTTATTTATCGTCCTTGATAAATTTTTAAATTGATTTTTTAAGTATTTAGGTTGTTGTTTATACTATTATATTTAGTCGGTATTAGGACAATGTAATTATTTATTAGGAACTGATCCACATTTTATATTTTCCACAATGATTCGACTTTATTTTGAATCTTCATCATGGATCAACATTATTTTGTATATCAGAAAATCCTAATTATTATAGAATTTTGACTTTTTACTGTTGCTAAATACAATTATGAACTATAATTCATGGTTTTCTATAATTGTGACTTTTTTTCTCTTTGTTTTTCTACTATTATTTCTATATCTCGTGAAAGAGATGGGAATTCACGTATTGCTTGAAGATTTTTTCATATAATAATCGTTTTCGCACTATATACCAATTGTACTTAAGGCTCATCAGCTGGACTTGTACATTTGGCTGTCCAGGAACGATATTTTATTATTATATTTTATTAAGCATACTTAAGAATGAAGAGTTCTAATTTGTCTATATTCAATCCATCTAGAATTTTACTTCTGCGAATTAAATACTAAATGAAAAATTTCTGTTTTTACACCGAATTTTTTTTAAATATTTTGAATAGTTTTTTATTTAACGTCCTTGATAAATTTTTAAATTGATTTTTTAAGTATTTAGGTTGTTGTTTATACTATTATATTTAGTCGGTATTAGGACAATGTAATTATTTATTAGGAACTGATCCACATTTTATATTTTCCCCAATGACTCGACTTTATTTTGAATCTTCATCATGGATCAACATTATTTTGTATATCGGAAAATCCTAATTATTACAGAATTTTGACTTTTTACTGTTGTTAAATAGAATTATGAACTATAATGCATAGTTTTCTATAATTGTGACTTTTTTCCTCTTTGTTTTTCTACTATTATTTCTATATCTCGTGAAAGAGATGGGAAATCACGTATTGCTTGAAGATTTTTTCATATAATAATCGTTTTCGCACTATATACCAATTGTACTTATGGCTCATCAGCTGGACTTGTACATTTCGCTGTCCGGGAACGATATTTTATTATTATATTTTATTAAGCATACTTAAGAATGAAGAGTTTTAATTTGTCTATATTCAATCCATCTAGAATTTTACTTCTGCGAATTAAATACTAAATGAAAAATTTCTGTTTTTACACCCAATTTTTTTTAAATATTTTGAATAGTTTTTTATTTATCGTCTTTGATAAATTTTTAAATTGATTTTTTAAGTATTTAGGTTGTTGTTTATACTATTATATTTAGTCGGTATTAGGACAATGTAATTATTTATTAGGAACTGATCCACATTTTATATTTTCCCCAATGATTCGACTTTATTTTGAATCCTCATCATGGATCAACATTATTTTGTATATCAGAAAATCCTAATTATTACAGAATTTTGACTTTTTACTGTTGTTAAATACAATTATGAACTATAATTCATGGTTTTCTATAATTGTGACTTTTTTTCTCTTTGTTTTTCTACTATTATTTCTATATCTCGTGAAAGAGATGGGAAATCACGTATTGCTTGAAGATTTTTTCACATAATAATCGTTTTCGCACTATATACCAATTGTACTTAAGGCTCATCAGCTGGACTTGTACATTTGGCTGTCCAGGAACGATATTTTATTATTATATTTTATTAAGCATACTTAAGAATGAAGAGTTCTAATTTTTCTATATTCAATCCATCTAGAATTTTACTTCTGCGAATTAAATACTAAATGAAAAATTTCTGTTTTTACACCGAATTTTTTTAAATATTTTGAATAGTTTTTTATTTAGCGTCCTTGATAAATTTTTAAATTGATTTTTTTAGTATTTATGTTGTTGTTTATACTATTATATTTAGTCGGTATCAGGACAATGTAATTATTTATTAGGAACTGATCCACATTTTTATTTTCCCCAATGACTCGACTTTATTTTGAATCTTCATCATGGATCAACATTATTTTGTATATCGGAAAATCCTAATTATTACAGAATTTTGACTTTTTACTGTTGTTAAATACAATTATGAACTATAATGCATAGTTTTCTATAATTGTGACTTTTTTTCTCTTTGTTTTTCTACTATTATTTCTATATCTCGTGAAAGAGATGGGAAATCACGTATTGCTTGAAGATTTTTTCATATAATAATCGTTTTCGCACTATATACCAATTGTACTTAAGGCTCATCAGCTGGACTTGTACATTTGGCTGTCCAGGAACGATATTTTATTATTATATTTTATTAAGCATACTTAAGAATGAAGAGTTCTAATTTTTCTATATTCAATCCATCTAGAATTTTACTTCTGCGAATTAAATACTAAATGAAAAATTTCTGTTTTTACACCGAATTTTTTTAAATATTTTGAATAGTTTTTTATTTAGCGTCCTTGATAAATTTTTAAATTGATTTTTTTAGTATTTATGTTGTTGTTTATACTATTATATTTAGTCGGTATCAGGACAATGTAATTATTTATTAGGAACTGATCCACATTTTATATTTTCCCCAATGATTCGACTTTATTTTGAATCTTCGCCATGGATCAACATTGTTTTGTATATCAGAAAATCCTAATTATTACAGAATTTTGACTTTTTACTGTTGTTAAATACAATTATGAACTATAATTCATAGTTTTCTATAATTGTGACTTTTTTTCTCTTTGTTTTTCTACTATTATTTCTATATCTCGTGAAACAGATGAGAAATCACGTATTGCTTGATAATTTTTTCATATAATAATCGTCTTCGCACTATATACCAATTGTACTTAAGGCTCATCAGCTGGACTTGTACATTTGGCTGTCCAGGAACGATATTTTATTAAGCATACTTAAGAATGAAGAGTTCTAATTTTTCTATATTCAATCCATCTAGAATTTTAATTCTGCGAATTAAATACTAAATGAAAAATTTCTGTTTTTACACCGATTTTTTTTAAATATTTTGAATAGTTTTTTATTTATCGTCTTTGATAAATTTTTAAATTGATTTTTTCAGTATTTAGGTTGTTGTTTATACTAATATATTTAGTCGGTATTAGGACAATGTAATTACTTATTAGGAACTGATCCACATTTTATATTTTCCCCAATGACTCGACTTTATTTTGAATCTTCATCATGGATCAACATTATTTTGTATATCGGAAAATCCTAATTATTACAGAATTTTGACTTTTTACTGTTGTTAAATACAATTATGAACTATAATGCATGGTTTTCTATAATTGTGATTTTTTTCTCTTTGTTTTTCTATTATTATTTCTATATCTCGTGAAAGAGATGGGAAATCACGTATTGCTTGAAGATTTTTTCATATAATAATCGTTTTCGCACTATATACCAATTGTACTTATGGCTCATCAGCTGGACTTGTACATTTCGCTGTCCAGGAACGATATTTTATTATGATATTTTATTAAGCATACTTAAGAATGAAGAGTTCTAATTTGTCTATATTCAATCCATCTAGAATTTTACTTCTGCGAATTAAATACTAAATGAAAAATTTCTGTTTTTACACCGAATTTTTTTTAAATATTTTGAATAGTTTTTTATTTATCGTCCTTGATAAATTTTTAAATTGATTTTTTAAGTATTTAGGTTGTTGTTTATACTATTATATTTAGTCGGTATTAGGACAATGTAATTATTTATTAGGAACTGATCCACATTTTATATTTTCCACAATGATTCGACTTTATTTTGAATCTTCATCATGGATCAACATTATTTTGTATATCAGAAAATCCTAATTATTACAGAATTTTGACTTTTTACTGTTGCTAAATATAATTATGAACTATAATTCATGGTTTTCTATAATTGTGACTTTTTTTCTCTTTGTTTTTCTACTATTATTTCTATATCTCGTGAAAGAGATGGGAATTCACGTATTGCTTGAAGATTTTTTCATATAATAATCGTTTTCGCACTATATACCAATTGTACTTAAGGCTCATCAGCTGGACTTGTACATTTGGCTGTCCAGGAACGATATTTTATTATTATATTTTATTAAGCATACTTAAGAATGAAGAGTTCTAATTTGTCTATATTCAATCCATCTAGAATTTTACTTCTGCGAATTAAATACTAAATGAAAAATTTCTGTTTTTACACCGAATTTTTTTTTATATATTTTGAATAGTTTTTTATTTAACGTCCTTGATAAATTTTTAAATTGATTTTTTAAGTATTTAGGTTGTTGTTTATACTATTATATTTAGTCGGTATTAGGACAATGTAATTATTTATTAGGAACTGATCCACATTTTATATTTTCCACAATAATTCGACTTTATTTTGAATCTTCATCATGGATCAACATTATTTTGTATATCAGAAAATCCTAATTATTACAGAATTTTGACTTTTTACTGTTGTTAAATACAATTATGAACTATAATTCATGGTTTTCTATAATTGTGACTTTTTTTCTCTTTGTTTTTCTACTATCATTTCTATATCTCGTGAAAGAGATGGGAATTCACGTATTGCTTGAAGATTTTTTCATATAATATTCGTTTTCGCACTATATACCAATTGTACTTAAGGCTCATTAGCTGGACTTGTACATTTGGCTGCCCAGGAACGATATTTTATTATTATATTTTATTAAGCATACTTAAGAATGAAGAGTTCTAATTTGTCTATATTCAATCCATCTAGAGTTTTACTTCTGCGAATTAAATACTAAATGAAAAATTTCTGTTTTTACACCGAATTTTTTTTAAATATTTTGAATAGTTTTTTATTTATCGTCCTTGATAAATTTTTAAATTGATTTTTTTAGTATTTAGGTTGTTGTTTATGCTATTATATTTAGTCGGTATTAGGACAATGTAATTATTTATTAGGAACTGATCCACATTTTATATTTTCCCCAATGATTCGACTTTATTTTGAATCTTCACCATGGATCAACATTGTTTTGTATATCAGAAAATCCTAATTATTACAGAATTTTGACTTTTTACTGTTGTTAAATACAATTATGAACTATAATTCATAGTTTTCTATAATTGTGACTTTTTTTCTCTTTGTTTTTCTACTATTATTTCTATATCTCGTGAAACAGATGAGAAATCACGTATTGCTTGATAATTTTTTCATATAATAATCGTCTTCGCACTATATACCAATTGTACTTAAGGCTCATCAGCTGGACTTGTACATTTGGCTGTCCAGGAACGATATTTTATTAAGCATACTTAAGAATGAAGAGTTCTAATTTTTCTATATTCAATCCATCTAGAATTTTAATTCTGCGAATTAAATACTAAATGAAAAATTTCTGTTTTTACACCGAATTTTTTTAAATATTTTGAATAGTTTTTTATTTATCGTCTTTGATAAATTTTTAAATTGATTTTTTCAGTATTTAGGTTGTTGTTTATACTAATATATTTAGTCGGTATTAGGACAATGTAATTACTTATTAGGAACTGATCCACATTTTATATTTTCCCCAATGACTCGACTTTATTTTGAATCTTCATCATGGATCAACATTATTTTGTATATCGGAAAATCCTAATTATTACAGAATTTTTACTTTTTACTGTTGTTAAATACAATTATGAACTTTAATGCATAGTTTTCTATAATTGTGACTTTTTTTCTCTTTGTTTTTCTACTATTATTTCTATATCTCGTGAAAGAGATGGGAAATCACGTATTGCTTGATAATTTTTTCATATAATAATCGTTTTCGCACAATATACCAATTGTACTTAAGGCTCATCAGCTGGACTTGTACATTTGGCTGTCCAGGAACGATATTTTATTAAGCATACTTAAGAATGAAGAGTTCTAATTTGTCTATATTCAATCCATCTAGAATTTTACTTCTGCGAATTAAATATTAAATGAAAAATTTCTGTTTTTACACCGAATTTTTTTTAAATATTTTGAATAGTTTTTTATTTATCGTCCTTGATAAATTTTTAAATTGATTTTTTAAGTATTTAGGTTGTTGTTTATACTATTATATTTAGTCGGTATTAGGACAATGTAATTATTTATTAGGAACTGATCCACATTTTATATTTTCCCCAATGACTCGACTTTATTTTGAATCTTCACCATGGATCAACATTATTTTGTATATCAGAAAATCCTAATTATTACAGAATTTTGACTTTTTACTGTTGTTAAATACAATTATGAACTATAATTCATAGTTTTCTATAATTGTGACTTTTTTTCTCTTTGTTTTTCTACTATTATTTCTATATCTCGTGAAAGAGATGGGAAATCACGTATTGCTTGATAATTTTTTCATATAATAATCGTTTTCGCACAATATACCAATTGTACTTAAGGCTCATCAGCTGGACTTGTACATTTGGCTGTCCAGGAACGATATTTTATTAAGCATACTTAAGAATGAAGAGTTCTAATTTTTCTATATTCAATCCATCTAGAATTTTACTTCTGCGAATTAAATACTAAATGAAAAATTTCTGTTTTTACACCGAATTTTTTTAAATATTTTGAATAGTTTTTTATTTAGTGTCCTTGATAAATTTTTAAATTGATTTTTTTAGTATTTAGGTTGTTGTTTATACTATTATATTTAGTCGGTATCAGGACAATGTAATTATTTATTAGGAACTGATCCACATTTTATATTTTCCCCAATGACTCGACTTTATTTTGAATCTTCATCATGGATCAACATTATTTTGTATATCGGAAAATCCTAATTATTACAGAATTTTGACTTTTTACTGTTGTTAAATACAATTATGAACTATAATGCATAGTTTTCTATAATTGTGATTTTTTTTCTCTTTGTTTTTCTATTATTATTTCTATATCTCGTGAAAGAGATGGGAAATCACGTATTGCTTGAAGATTTTTTCATATAATAATCGTTTTCGCACTATATACCAATTGTACTTATGGCTCATCAGCTGGACTTGTACATTTCGCTGTCCAGGAACGATATTTTATTATGATATTTTATTAAGCATACTTAAGAATGAAGAGTTCTAATTTGTCTATATTCAATCCATCTAGAATTTTACTTCTGCGAATTAAATACTAAATGAAAAATTTCTGTTTTTACACCGAATTTTTTTTAAATATTTTGAATAGTTTTTTATTTATCGTCCTTGATAAATTTTTAAATTGATTTTTTAAGTATTTAGGTTGTTGTTTATACTATTATATTTAGTCGGTATTAGGACAATGTAATTATTTATTAGGAACTGATCCACATTTTATATTTTCCACAATGATTCGACTTTATTTTGAATCTTCATCATGGATCAACATTATTTTGTATATCAGAAAATCCTAATTATTACAGAATTTTGACTTTTTACTGTTGCTAAATATAATTATGAACTATAATTCATGGTTTTCTATAATTGTGACTTTTTTTCTCTTTGTTTTTCTACTATTATTCCTATATCTCGTGAAAGAGATGGGAATTCACGTATTGCTTGAAGATTTTTTCATATAATAATCGTTTTCGCACTATATACCAATTGTACTTAAGGCTCATCAGCTGGACTTGTACATTTGGCTGTCCAGGAACGATATTTTATTATTATATTTTATTAAGCATACTTAAGAATGAAGAGTTCTAATTTGTCTATATTCAATCCATCTAGAATTTTACTTCTGCGAATTAAATACTAAATGAAAAATTTCTGTTTTTACACCGAATTTTTTTTTATATATTTTGAATAGTTTTTTATTTAACGTCCTTGATAAATTTTTAAATTGATTTTTTAAGTATTTAGGTTGTTGTTTATACTATTATATTTAGTCGGTATTAGGACAATGTAATTATTTATTAGGAACTGATCCACATTTTATATTTTCCACAATAATTCGACTTTATTTTGAATCTTCATCATGGATCAACATTATTTTGTATATCAGAAAATCCTAATTATTACAGAATTTTGACTTTTTACTGTTGTTAAATACAATTATGAACTATAATTCATGGTTTTCTATAATTGTGACTTTTTTTCTCTTTGTTTTTCTACTATCATTTCTATATCTCGTGAAAGAGATGGGAATTCACGTATTGCTTGAAGATTTTTTCATATAATATTCGTTTTCGCACTATATACCAATTGTACTTAAGGCTCATTAGCTGGACTTGTACATTTGGCTGCCCAGGAACGATATTTTATTATTATATTTTATTAAGCATACTTAAGAATGAAGAGTTCTAATTTGTCTATATTCAATCCATCTAGAGTTTTACTTCTGCGAATTAAATACTAAATGAAAAATTTCTGTTTTTACACCGAATTTTTTTTAAATATTTTGAATAGTTTTTTATTTATCGTCCTTGATAAATTTTTAAATTGATTTTTTTAGTATTTAGGTTGTTGTTTATGCTATTATATTTAGTCGGTATTAGGACAATGTAATTATTTATTAGGAACTGATCCACATTTTATATTTTCCCCAATGATTCGACTTTATTTTGAATCTTCACCATGGATCAACATTATTTTGTATATCAGAAAATCCTAATTATTACAGAATTTTGACTTTTTACTGTTGTTAAATACAATTATGAACTATAATTCATGGTTTTCTATAATTGTGACTTTTTTTCTCTTTGTTTTTCTACTATTATTTCTATATCTCGTGAAAGAGATGGGAAATCACGTATTGCTTGAAGATTTTTTCATATAATAATCGTTTTCGCACTATATACCAATTGTACTTAAGGCTCATCAGCTGGACTTGTACATTTGGCTGCCCAGGAACGATATTTTATTATTATATTTTATTAAGCATACTTAAGAATGAAGGGTTCTAATTTGTCTATATTCAATCCATCTAGAATTTTACTTCTGCGAATTAAATACTAAATGAAAAATTTCTGTTTTTACACCGAATTTTTTTAAAATATTTTGAATAGTTTTTTATTTATCGTCTTTGATAAATTTTTAAATTGATTTTTTTAGTATTTAGGTTGTTCTTTATACTAATATATTTAGTCGGTATTAGGACAATGTAATTATTTATTAGGAACTGATCCACATTTTAGATTTTCCCCAATGACTCGACTTTATTTTGAATCTTCATCATGGATCAACATTATTTTGTATATCGGAAAATCCTAATTATTACAGAATTTTGACTTTTTACTGTTGTTAAATACAATTATGAACTATAATTCATGGTTTTCTATAATTGTGACTTTTTTCTCTTTGTTTTTCTACTACTATTTCTATATCTCGTGAAAGAGATGGGAAATCACGTATTGCTTGAAGATTTTTTCATATAATAATCGTTTTCGCACTATATACCAATTGTACTTATGGCTCATCAGCTGGACTTGTACATTTCGCTGTCCGGGAACGATATTTTATTATTATATTTTATTAAGCATACTTAAGAATGAAGAGTTTTAATTTGTCTATATTCAATCCATCTAGAATTTTACTTCTGCGAATTAAATACTAAATGAAAAATTTCTGTTTTTACACCCAATTTTTTTTTAAATATTTTGAATAGTTTTTTATTTATCGTCTTTGATAAATTTTTAAATTGATTTTTTAAGTATTTAGGTTGTTGTTTATACTATTATATTTAGTCGGTATTAGGACAATGTAATTATTTATTAGGAACTGATCCACATTTTATATTTTCCCCAATGATTCGACTTTATTTTGAATCCTCATCATGGATCAACATTATTTTGTATATCAGAAAATCCTAATTATTACAGAATTTTGACTTTTTACTGTTGCTAAATACAATTATGAACTATAATTCATGGTTTTCTATAATTGTGACTTTTTTTCTCTTTGTTTTTCTACTATTATTTCTATATCTCGTGAAAGAGATGGGAAATCACGTATTGCTTGAAGATTTTTTCATATAATAATCGTTTTCGCACTATATACCAATTGCACTTAAGGCTCATCAGCTGGACTTGTACATTTGGCTGTCCAGGAACGATATTTTATTATTATATTTTATTAAGCATACTTAAGAATGAAGAGTTCTAATTTTTCTATATTCAATCCATCTAGAATTTTATTTCTGCGAATTAAATACTAAATGAAAAATTTCTGTTTTTACACCGAATTTTTTTAAATATTTTGAATAGTTTTTTATTTAGCGTCCTTGATAAATTTTTAAATTGATTTTTTTAGTATTTATGTTGTTGTTTATACTATTATATTTAGTCGGTATCAGGACAATGTAATTATTTATTAGGAACTGATCCACATTTTTATTTTCCCCAATGACTCGACTTTATTTTGAATCTTCATCATGGATCAACATTATTTTGTATATCGGAAAATCCTAATTATTACAGAATTTTGACTTTTTACTGTTGTTAAATACAATTATGAACTATAATTCATGGTTTTCTATAATTGTGACTTTTTTTCTCTTTGTTTTTCTACTATTATTTCTATATCTCGTGAAAGAGATGGGAAATCACGTATTGCTTGAAGATTTTTTCATATAATAATCGTTTTCGCACTATATACCAATTGTACTTAAGGCTCATCAGCTGGACTTGTACATTTGGCTGTCCAGGAACGATATTTTATTATTATATTTTATTAAGCATACTTAAGAATGAAGAGTTCTAATTTTTCTATATTCAATCCATCTAGAATTTTACTTCTGCGAATTAAATACTAAATGAAAAATTTCTGTTTTTACACCGAATTTTTTTAAATATTTTGAATAGTTTTTTATTTAGCGTCCTTGATAAATTTTTAAATTGATTTTTTTAGTATTTATGTTGTTGTTTATACTATTATATTTAGTCGGTATCAGGACAATGTAATTATTTATTAGGAACTGATCCACATTTTATATTTTCCCCAATGATTCGACTTTATTTTGAATCTTCACCATGGATCAACATTGTTTTGTATATCAGAAAATCCTAATTATTACAGAATTTTGACTTTTTACTGTTGTTAAATACAATTATGAACTATAATTCATAGTTTTCTATAATTGTGACTTTTTTTCTCTTTGTTTTTCTACTATTATTTCTATATCTCGTGAAAGAGATGAGAAATCACGTATTGCTTGATAATTTTTTCATATAATAATCGTCTTCGCACTATATACCAATTGTACTTAAGGCTCATCAGCTGGACTTGTACATTTGGCTGTCCAGGGACGATATTTTATTAAGCATACTTAAGAATGAAGAGTTGTAATTTTTCTATATTCAATCCATCTAGAATTTTACTTCTGCGAATTAAATACTAAATGAAAAATTTCTGTTTTTACACCGAATTTTTTTAAATATTTTGAATAGTTTTTTATTTATCGTCTTTGATAAATTTTTAAATTGATTTTTTCAGTATTTAGGTTGTTGTTT
The DNA here is from genome assembly GCA_963422695.1 of Xylophagus ater. Taxonomy (NCBI): domain Eukaryota; kingdom Metazoa; phylum Arthropoda; class Insecta; order Diptera; family Xylophagidae; genus Xylophagus; species Xylophagus ater. Next base: position 32,527,101 of record OY730483.1, read on the forward strand.
ATACTAATATATTTAGTCGGTATTAGGACAATGTAATTACTTATTAGGAACTGATCCACATTTTATATTTTCCCCAATGACTCGACTTTATTTTGAATCTTCATCATGGATCAACATTATTTTGTATATCGGAAAATCCTAATTATTACAGAATTTTTACTTTTTACTGTTGTTAAATACAATTATGAACTTTAATGCATAATTTTCTATAATTGTGACTTTTTTTCTCTTTGTTTTTCTACTATTATTTCTATATCTCGTGAAAGAGATGGGAAATCACGTATTGCTTGAAGATTTTTTCATATAATAATCGTTTTCGCACTATATACCAATTGTACTTATGGCTCATCAGCTGGACTTGTACATTTCGCTGTCCAGGAACGATATTTTATTATTATATTTTATTAAGCATACTTAAGAATGAAGAGTTCTAATTTGTCTATATTCAATCCATCTAGAATTTTACTTCTGCGAATTAAATATTAAATGAAAAATTTCTGTTTTTACACCGAATTTTTTTAAATATTTTGAATAGTTTTTTATTTATCGTCCTTGATAAATTTTTAAATTGATTTTTTAAGTATTTAGGTTGTTGTTTATACTATTATATTTAGTCGGTATTAGGACAATGAAATTATTTATTAGGAACTGATCCACATTTTATATTTTCCCCAATGACTCGACTTTATTTTGAATCTTCACCATGGATCAACATTATTTTGTATATCAGAAAATCCTAATTATTACAGAATTTTGACTTTTTACTGTTGTTAAATACAATTATGAACTATAATTCATAGTTTTCTATAATTGTGACTTTTTTTCTCTTTGTTTTTCTACTATTATTTCTATATCTCGTGAAAGAGATGGGAAATCACGTATTGCTTGATAATTTTTTCATATAATAATCGTTTTCGCACAATATACCAATTGTACTTAAGGCTCATCAGCTGGACTTGTACATTTGGCTGTCCAGGAACGATATTTTATTAAGCATACTTAAGAATGAAGAGTTCTAATTTTTCTATATTCAATCCATCTAGAATTTTACTTCTGCGAATTAAATATTAAATGAAAAATTTCTGTTTTTACACCGAATTTTTTTAAATATTTTGAATAGTTTTTTATTTAGTGTCCTTGATAAATTTTTAAATTGATTTTTTTAGTATTTAGGTTGTTGTTTATACTATTATATTTAGTCGGTATCAGGACAATGTAATTATTTATTAGGAACTGATCCACATTTTATATTTTCACCAATGACTCGACTTTATTTTGAATCTTCATCATGGATCAACATTATTTTGTATATCGGAAAATCCTAATTATTACAGAATTTTGACTTTTTACTGTTGTTAAATACAATTATGAACTATAATGCATAGTTTTCTATAATTGTGATTTTTTTTCTCTTTGTTTTTCTACTATTATTTCTATATCTCGTGAAAGAGATGGGAAATCACGTATTGCTTGAAGATTTTTTCATATAATAATCGTTTTCGCACTATATACCAATTGTACTTATGGCTCATCAGCTGGACTTGTACATTTCGCTGTCCAGGAACGATATTTTATTATGATATTTTATTAAGCATACTTAAGAATGAAGAGTTCTAATTTGTCTATATTCAATCCATCTAGAATTTTACTTCTGCGAATTAAATACTAAATGAAAAATTTCTGTTTTTACACCGAATTTTTTTTAAATATTTTGAATAGTTTTTTATTTATCGTCCTTGATAAATTTTTAAATTGATTTTTTAAGTATTTAGGTTGTTGTTTATACTATTATATTTAGTCGGTATTAGGACAATGTAATTATTTATTAGGAACTGATCCACATTTTATATTTTCCACAATGATTCGACTTTATTTTGAATCTTCATCATGGATCAACATTATTTTGTATATCAGAAAATCCTAATTATTACAGAATTTTGACTTTTTACTGTTGCTAAATACAATTATGAACTATAATTCATGGTTTTCTATAATTGTGACTTTTTTTCTCTTTGTTTTTCTACTATTATTTCTATATCTCGTGAAAGAGATGGGAATTCACGTATTGCTTGAAGATTTTTTCATATAATAATCGTTTTCGCACTATATACCAATTGTACTTAAGGCTCATCAGCTGGACTTGTACATTTGGCTGTCCAGGAACGATATTTTATTAAGCATACTTAAGAATGAAGAGTTCTAATTTTTCTATATTCAATCCATCTAGAATTTTACTTCTGCGAATTAAATACTAAATGAAAAATTTCTGTTTTTACACCGAATTTTTTAAATTATTTTGAATAGTTTTTTATTTAGCGTCCTTGATAAATTTTTAAATTGATTTTTTTAGTATTTAGGTTGTTGTTTATACTATTATATTTAGTCGGTATTAGGACAATGTAATTATTTATTAGGAACTGATCCACATTTTATATTTTCCACAATGATTCGACTTTATTTTGAATCTTCATCATGGATCAACATTATTTTGTATATCGGAAAATCCTAATTATTACAGAATTTTTACTTTTTACTGTTGTTAAATACAATTATGAACTTTAATGCATAGTTTTCTATAATTGTGACTTTTTTTCTCTTTGTTTTTCTACTATTATTTCTATATCTCGTGAAAGAGATGGGAAATCACGTATTGCTTGAAGATTTTTTCATATAATAATCGTTTTCGCACTATATACCAATTGTACTTATGGCTCATCAGCTGGACTTGTACATTTCGCTGTCCAGGAACGATATTTTATTATTATATTTTATTAAGCATACTTAAGAATGAAGAGTTCTAATTTGTTTATATTCAATCCATCTAGAATTTTACTTCTGCGAATTAAATATTAAATGAAAAATTTCTGTTTTTACACCGAATTTTTTTTAAATATTTTGAATAGTTTTTTATTTATCGTCCTTGATAAATTTTTAAATTGATTTTTTAAGTATTTAGGTTGTTGTTTATACTATTATATTTAGTCGGTATTAGGACAATGTAATTATTTATTAGGAACTGATCCACATTTTATATTTTCCCCAATGACTCGACTTTATTTTGAATCTTCACCATGGATCAACATTGTTTTGTATATCAGAAAATCCTAATTATTACAGAATTTTGACTTTTTACTGTTGTTAAATACAATTATGAACTATAATTCATAGTTTTCTATAATTGTGACTTTTTTTCTCTTTGTTTTTCTACTATTATTTCTATATCTCGTGAAAGAGATGAGAAATCACGTATTGCTTGATAATTTTTTCATATAATAATCGTCTTCGCACTATATACCAATTGTACTTAAGGCTCATCAGCTGGACTTGTACATTTGGCTGTCCAGGGACGATATTTTATTAAGCATACTTAAGAATGAAGAGTTGTAATTTTTCTATATTCAATCCATCTAGAATTTTACTTCTGCGAATTAAATACTAAATGAAAAATTTCTGTTTTTACACCGAATTTTTTTAAATATTTTGAATAGTTTTTTATTTATCGTCTTTGATAAATTTTTAAATTGATTTTTTCAGTATTTAGGTTGTTGTTTATACTAATATATTTAGTCGGTATTAGGACAATGTAATTACTTATTAGGAACTGATCCACATTTTATATTTTCCCCAATGACTCGACTTTATTTTGAATCTTCATCATGGATCAACATTATTTTGTATATCGGAAAATCCTAATTATTACAGAATTTTTACTTTTTACTGTTGTTAAATACAATTATGAACTTTAATGCATAATTTTCTATAATTGTGACTTTTTTTCTCTTTGTTTTTCTACTATTATTTCTATATCTCGTGAAAGAGATGGGAAATCACGTATTGCTTGAAGATTTTTTCATATAATAATCGTTTTCGCACTATATACCAATTGTACTTATGGCTCATCAGCTGGACTTGTACATTTCGCTGTCCAGGAACGATATTTTATTATTATATTTTATTAAGCATACTTAAGAATGAAGAGTTCTAATTTGTCTATATTCAATCCATCTAGAATTTTACTTCTGCGAATTAAATATTAAATGAAAAATTTCTGTTTTTACACCGAATTTTTTTAAATATTTTGAATAGTTTTTTATTTATCGTCCTTGATAAATTTTTAAATTGATTTTTTAAGTATTTAGGTTGTTGTTTATACTATTATATTTAGTCGGTATTAGGACAATGAAATTATTTATTAGGAACTGATCCACATTTTATATTTTCCCCAATGACTCGACTTTATTTTGAATCTTCACCATGGATCAACATTATTTTGTATATCAGAAAATCCTAATTATTACAGAATTTTGACTTTTTACTGTTGTTAAATACAATTATGAACTATAATTCATAGTTTTCTATAATTGTGACTTTTTTTCTCTTTGTTTTTCTACTATTATTTCTATATCTCGTGAAAGAGATGGGAAATCACGTATTGCTTGATAATTTTTTCATATAATAATCGTTTTCGCACAATATACCAATTGTACTTAAGGCTCATCAGCTGGACTTGTACATTTGGCTGTCCAGGAACGATATTTTATTAAGCATACTTAAGAATGAAGAGTTCTAATTTTTCTATATTCAATCCATCTAGAATTTTACTTCTGCGAATTAAATATTAAATGAAAAATTTCTGTTTTTACACCGAATTTTTTTAAATATTTTGAATAGTTTTTTATTTAGTGTCCTTGATAAATTTTTAAATTGATTTTTTTAGTATTTAGGTTGTTGTTTATACTATTATATTTAGTCGGTATCAGGACAATGTAATTATTTATTAGGAACTGATCCACATTTTATATTTTCACCAATGACTCGACTTTATTTTGAATCTTCATCATGGATCAACATTATTTTGTATATCGGAAAATCCTAATTATTACAGAATTTTGACTTTTTACTGTTGTTAAATACAATTATGAACTATAATGCATAGTTTTCTATAATTGTGATTTTTTTTCTCTTTGTTTTTCTACTATTATTTCTATATCTCGTGAAAGAGATGGGAAATCACGTATTGCTTGAAGATTTTTTCATATAATAATCGTTTTCGCACTATATACCAATTGTACTTATGGCTCATCAGCTGGACTTGTACATTTCGCTGTCCAGGAACGATATTTTATTATGATATTTTATTAAGCATACTTAAGAATGAAGAGTTCTAATTTGTCTATATTCAATCCATCTAGAATTTTACTTCTGCGAATTAAATACTAAATGAAAAATTTCTGTTTTTACACCGAATTTTTTTTAAATATTTTGAATAGTTTTTTATTTATCGTCCTTGATAAATTTTTAAATTGATTTTTTAAGTATTTAGGTTGTTGTTTATACTATTATATTTAGTCGGTATTAGGACAATGTAATTATTTATTAGGAACTGATCCACATTTTATATTTTCCACAATGATTCGACTTTATTTTGAATCTTCATCATGGATCAACATTATTTTGTATATCAGAAAATCCTAATTATTACAGAATTTTGACTTTTTACTGTTGCTAAATACAATTATGAACTATAATTCATGGTTTTCTATAATTGTGACTTTTTTTCTCTTTGTTTTTCTACTATTATTTCTATATCTCGTGAAAGAGATGGGAATTCACGTATTGCTTGAAGATTTTTTCATATAATAATCGTTTTCGCACTATATACCAATTGTACTTAAGGCTCATCAGCTGGACTTGTACATTTGGCTGTCCAGGAACGATATTTTATTAAGCATACTTAAGAATGAAGAGTTCTAATTTTTCTATATTCAATCCATCTAGAATTTTACTTCTGCGAATTAAATACTAAATGAAAAATTTCTGTTTTTACACCGAATTTTTTAAATTATTTTGAATAGTTTTTTATTTAGCGTCCTTGATAAATTTTTAAATTGATTTTTTTAGTATTTAGGTTGTTGTTTATACTATTATATTTAGTCGGTATTAGGACAATGTAATTATTTATTAGGAACTGATCCACATTTTATATTTTCCACAATGATTCGACTTTATTTTGAATCTTCATCATGGATCAACATTATTTTGTATATCGGAAAATCCTAATTATTACAGAATTTTTACTTTTTACTGTTGTTAAATACAATTATGAACTTTAATGCATAGTTTTCTATAATTGTGACTTTTTTTCTCTTTGTTTTTCTACTATTATTTCTATATCTCGTGAAAGAGATGGGAAATCACGTATTGCTTGAAGATTTTTTCATATAATAATCGTTTTCGCACTATATACCAATTGTACTTATGGCTCATCAGCTGGACTTGTACATTTCGCTGTCCAGGAACGATATTTTATTATTATATTTTATTAAGCATACTTAAGAATGAAGAGTTCTAATTTGTTTATATTCAATCCATCTAGAATTTTACTTCTGCGAATTAAATATTAAATGAAAAATTTCTGTTTTTACACCGAATTTTTTTTAAATATTTTGAATAGTTTTTTATTTATCGTCCTTGATAAATTTTTAAATTGATTTTTTAAGTATTTAGGTTGTTGTTTATACTATTATATTTAGTCGGTATTAGGACAATGTAATTATTTATTAGGAACTGATCCACATTTTATATTTTCCCCAATGACTCGACTTTATTTTGAATCTTCACCATGGATCAACATTATTTTGTATATCAGAAAATCCTAATTATTACAGAATTTTGACTTTTTACTGTTGTTAAATACAATTATGAACTATAATTCATAGTTTTCTATAATTGTGACTTTTTTTCTCTTTTTTTTTCTACTATTATTTCTATATCTTGTGAAAGAGATGGGAAATCACGTATTGCTTGATAATTTGTTCATATAATAATCGTTTTCGCACAATATACCAATTGTACTTAAGGCTCATCAGCTGGACTTGTACATTTGGCTGTCCAGGAACGATATTTTATTAAGCATACTTAAGAATGAAGAGTTCTAATTTTTCTATATTCAATCCATCTAGAATTTTACTTCTGCGAATTAAATACTAAATGAAAAATTTCTGTTTTTACACCGAATTTTTTTAAATATTTTGAATAGTTTTTTATTTAGCGTCCTTGATAAATTTTTAAATTGATTTTTTTAGTATTTAGGTTGTTGTTTATACTATTATATTTAGTCGGTATCAGGACAATGTAATTATTTATTAGGAACTGATCCACATTTTATATTTTCCCCAATGACTCGACTTTATTTTGAATCTTCATCATGGATCAACATTATTTTGTATATCGGAAAATCCTAATTATTACAGAATTTTGACTTTTTACTGTTGTTAAATACAATTATGAACTATAATGCATAGTTTTCTATAATTGTGATTTTTTTTCTCTTTGTTTTTCTACTATTATTTCTATATCTCGTGAAAGAGATGGGAAATCACGTATTGCTTGAAGATTTTTTCATATAATAATCGTTTTCGCACTATATACCAATTGTACTTATGGCTCATCAGCTGGACTTGTACATTTCGCTGTCCAGGAACGATATTTTATTATGATATTTTATTAAGCATACTTAAGAATGAAGAGTTCTAATTTGTCTATATTCAATCCATCTAGAATTTTACTTCTGCGAATTAAATACTAAATGAAAAATTTCTGTTTTTACACCGAATTTTTTTTAAATATTTTGAATAGTTTTTTATTTATCGTCCTTGATAAATTTTTAAATTGATTTTTTAAGTATTTAGGTTGTTGTTTATACTATTATATTTAGTCGGTATTAGGACAATGTAATTATTTATTAGGAACTGATCCACATTTTATATTTTCCCCAATGATTCGACTTTATTTTGAATCTTCATCATGGATCAACATTATTTTGTATATCAGAAAATCCTAATTATTACAGAATTTTGACTTTTTACTGTTGCTAAATACAATTATGAACTATAATTCATGGTTTTCTATAATTGTGACTTTTTTTCTCTTTGTTTTTCTACTATTATTTCTATATCTCTTGAAAGAGATGGGAATTCACGTATTGCTTGAAGATTTTTTCATATAATAATCGTTTTCGCACTATATACCAATTGTACTTAAGGCTCATCAGCTGGACTTGTACATTTGGCTGTCCAGGAACGATATTTTATTATTATATTTTATTAAGCATACTTAAGAATGAAGAGTTCTAATTTTTCTATATTCAATCCATCTAGAATTTTACTTCTGCGAATTAAATACTAAATGAAAAATTTCTGTTTTTACACCGAATTTTTTTAAATATTTTGAATAGTTTTTTATATAGCGTCCTTGATAAATTTTTAAATTGATTTTTTTAGTATTTATGTTGTTGTTTATACTATTATATTTAGTCGGTATCAGGACAATGTAATTATTTATTAGGAACTGATCCACATTTTATGTTTTCCCCAATGATTCGACTTTATTTTGAATCTTCACCATGGATCAACATTGTTTTGTATATCAGAAAATCCTAATTATTACAGAATTTTGACTTTTTACTGTTGTTAAATACAATTATGAACTATAATTCATAGTTTTCTATAATTGTGACTTTTTTTCTCTTTGTTTTTCTACTATTATTTCTATATCTCGTGAAAGAGATGAGAAATCACGTATTGCTTGATAATTTTTTCATATAATAATCGTCTTCGCACTATATACCAATTGTACTTAAGGCTTATCAGCTGGACTTGTACATTTGGCTGTCCAGGAACGATATTTTATTAAGCATACTTAAGAATGAACAGTTCTAATTTGTCTATATTCAATCCATCTAGAATTTTACTTCTGCGAATTAAATATTAAATGAAAAATTTCTGTTTTTACACCGAATTTTTTTAAATATTTTGAATAGTTTTTTATTTATCGTCCTTGATAAATTTTTAAATTGATTTTTTAAGTATTTAGGTTGTTGTTTATACTATTATATTTAGTCGGTATTAGGACAATGTAATTATTTATTAGGAACTGATCCACATTTTATATTTTCCACAATGATTCGACTTTATTTTGAATCTTCATCATGGATCAACATTATTTTGTATATCGGAAAATCCTAATTATTACAGAATTTTTACTTTTTACTGTTGTTAAATACAATTATGAACTTTAATGCATAGTTTTCTATAATTGTGACTTTTTTTCTCTTTGTTTTTCTACTATTATTTCTATATCTCGTGAAAGAGATGGGAAATCACGTATTGCTTGAAGATTTTTTCATATAATAATCGTTTTCGCACTATATACCAATTGTACTTATGGCTCATCAGCTGGACTTGTACATTTCGCTGTCCAGGAACGATATTTTATTATTATATTTTATTAAGCATACTTAAGAATGAAGAGTTCTAATTTGTCTATATTCAATCCATCTAGAATTTTACTTCTGCGAATTAAATATTAAATGAAAAATTTCTGTTTTTACACCGAATTTTTTTTAAATATTTTGAATAGTTTTTTATTTATCGTCCTTGATAAATTTTTAAATTGATTTTTTAAGTATTTAGGTTGTTGTTTATACTATTATATTTAGTCGGTATTAGGACAATGTAATTATTTATTAGGAACTGATCCACATTTTATATTTTCCCCAATGACTCGACTTTATTTTGAATCTTCACCATGGATCAACATTATTTTGTATATCAGAAAATCCTAATTATTACAGAATTTTGACTTTTTACTGTTGTTAAATACAATTATGAACTATAATTCATAGTTTTCTATAATTGTGACTTTTTTTCTCTTTGTTTTTCTACTATTATTTCTATATCTCGTGAAAGAGATGGGAAATCACGTATTGCTTGATAATTTTTTCATATAATAATCGTTTTCGCACAATATACCAATTGTACTTAAGGCTCATCAGCTGGACTTGTACATTTGGCTGTCCAGGAACGATATTTTATTAAGCATACTTAAGAATGAAGAGTTCTAATTTTTCTATATTCAATCCATCTAGAATTTTACTTCTGCGAATTAAATACTAAATGAAAAATTTCTGTTTTTACACCGAATTTTTTTAAATATTTTGAATAGTTTTTTATTTAGCGTCCTTGATAAATTTTTAAATTGATTTTTTTAGTATTTATGTTGTTGTTTATACTATTATATTTAGTCGGTATTAGGACAATGTAATTATTTATTAGGAACTGATCCACTGTTGAGTCTTGCTCAACATTTTCTATAAAATATAAAAAAAAATTAATTAAAATAAATGAAAAAAAAATATGAATTACCAAACTCTTTGTTTACATTTAAACTGTCAAACGACAGCCATGCGCAGTACGCCATGTTAAAATAAGACCATATTTTTATGTATCCACTGAACAGAATTATTCAGAATAAATTATAATTTTTTAAAATTTAATTCATACATTCAACTAATTACCACATTATAAGTAATGTGACGAATTATCATGTAATTAGTTTTCAACAAAAAGGAATATTTGATTAAATATTCAATAAAAACCAACACATCAGTTGTGAATTTGATTCAACAATAAGTTTAACCACATCCTCCCAATTGTACACCCCTGCATTTTGCTACTTTCATTTAAGTTTTTTAAACCAATTTAAGTGGAAAAACCAAAACGATAACAAAAAAACTTAAGAAAACCAGTTACACACCTAATAACGTCAAAATTAAAGAACATACGATAAAATAAGTTATTAAGATCCAAAACTGTATTTTGGGTTTTTACACACCCCTAAAATTTTGAAGAAGTTTTTTATTAATTTTTGTACAAAAAAATTATCAGGGGGACACAAGTGCGTTAGCAAAATTTGCAAAAAATAAATTCACATGAAGTAATGCAAGAATTAGAGCATCAATACTACATGTCATAAACATATTTAATTTCAAAGTCGTAAGGACGACAACTTGACTCAGAAGTCAATCGATCCCGTATCATTGAAAAAACCGTTAAACAGCTAGTATAAAAAGGGGAAGCAAATCCAAATCAAATCACTTAGTTTTCTCAACCGAACGAGCAGGGATCAACCAAAAATGGTGAGTACAATTTAAAATTAAGTCGTCTTGGTGAAACAAGTAAAAAATTGAAAATTTCCAACGGATAAATTGCCTTGCAAATTTTCAATCGGTCATTGATAAAGGATACTCGTTGCCTTATCATTTTTTCATATTAAGAATGGTGATGGATAATTTGCCTCACTATTTTTAATCGGGATTTAATTCTGGATATCGTTGCCGAATTAATGTAAAATCAAATAAGCTTGATAAATACAATCAAGAAAGTTTCAACCATAGACAACATTATTATCTTTACATAAACACGGACATTGTTGCCTGTTTATTCTTTTTCACATAAACACGGACATTTTTGCCTGTTTATTCTTTTATAAAATTACGGACATATCGCCTAATTTTCGTCAAACAATCACGGATATTTACGCCTGATTACCATCACATAAACACGGACATTTTTGCCTGTTTATTTTTTATAAACACGGACATTTTTGCCTGTTTATTCCTTTATAAATTTCAGATATTAGCGTCAAATATTTCCTTGAGATAATTACGGACACTAGCGCCTAATTGATCTCACACCAACCACGAACAATTTTGCCCGATCTCTCCGTCCAAAACCACGGACAGACCAGCTGACTTTCGTCAAGAGTTCACCAAAGCCACAGCCAGACTACTTGCTTCGAGTCATAGAATTAATAATTAGATTAATATTTTTCTTGAATTTTTCTAGACTAAGATATATGAATTTTAAATATTTTAAATATTTTTAAGTTGAATTAAATAAAATTAAATGTTATTTCCTACTTACAAATAAAACAATCTTTTTATTTTACCACAACAACCTATCCGTTTAAAATTAATGATTAGATTGTGTCGAAGTTACGTAAGTTACATCAACACAATTTCATCATTATAAATGTTAAGTTGAGGACTTAACATTTTGGTCCTTCGAGCCGGATAGATTGATTGTTTGTAGTAGGAATTCGCGTTTATTTAAAATTCATATAGAACCACGAGTAATAACGCATTTGTGTCTTCTTGGATAGATAGAATCAGATAAGGGTTAGTGTAGGTGACTTGCATTCAATTTCGTTTGTTTTCTTTTTTTTTGTAAAAATTGCAGAGGGTTACAATGGGTGATCCAAAAATCATATTAACGCAAATGGGGTTGATCGACCAAATTCGAAGGGCGATTATAAATCATCGAAAAACTGGGGAAGCCAGAAAAACGGGAGGTTATTTAAGTCGAAGAATGTCTGCCGTCGAGAAAGTATGGGAAGATATAACGAAGAATCAGGTTCTCATTTCCATGGAAGAACAAACACTAAAGGACACCGACTATATAAAAAAGGGGGTTTTTGACGACATAGAAGGTGCATATTTCGAATTCATTGGTGAACTCCAAGAAGCTTTCGAAATCATCAATAAACCAACGAACCCGGTGCCTTTTAATGAGTCGTTCAACCAAACCAGCGGAGAATCAAGAATTCAGAATAAATCGGAAATACATTTACCAAAAATTAACCTCCCAAAGTTTAACGGCGATTACGAATCATGGCGGTCGTTTCACGATTTATTCGTCTCTTTAATACATTCAAATTCTGGAATTCCTTCAGTGCAAAAATTGCACTATTTAAAAACAAGTCTAGTCGGCGAAGCAGAAAGGCTGCTACGACAGTTCCAGACCATTGGGGATAATTATGGCCCAGCCTGGAACACGTTAGTTAAACGTTATGACAATAAACGAGTTTTAGTACACACTCAGTTAAAAGTACTATTTAATCAAAACATTCTGCGAAACGAAACGGTCAATGGCATTAAAGCTATTATCGACCAAACTTCTGAATGCCTTCATGAATTAGAAGCATTGCAAATCCCCATCGGGGAATGGGACCCAATCATAATTCATTTAGTAAATCAACGATTACCTCTCGAAACGAGGAATCTGTGGGAGCAATCATTAGGAAACACGTCAGAGGTGCCTTCTTTAGACGAATTTTTCAAATTCTTAGAGTCAAGGTACCGAACGTTGGAAGCTTTAGCCGATATAAAGCCCAACAACGGAAAAATACAAAATCATCATGTGGATTGTAAAAGTGGATGCCCACTATGCAAGCAATCACATTATTTGCATGCGTGCAACAGATTCTTGAACATGGACATCTCCATGAAAAGAAAATACATATTAGATAATCGGATGTGCTACAATTGTCTAAGGGTAGGACATCAAATAAAGAAGTGTTTAAACAAATTCGGGTGCAAGAGATGTGGAAAAAGACACCACACTTTGCTACATACTGACCACACATCTTCTAAAGGCGAAGATGTGAGTCATACGGAGGGTACAGACAAAGTACCAGCCAGGGTCTCTACATCGACCATGTTCGCACAGAACAGTAAGGGTCAAAAAACCATCCTAAGGGATAATACTCAAGGGTTGCTCGCTACCGCAATGGTACGGATAGCCAACTTAGAAGGCAATGCTGTAACATTTCGAGCATTAATAGATTCGGGATCACAAGTATCCTTTATTACGGAAAAAGCAGTTCAACAATTAAATTTGAAAGGCGCACGAGTTGATATTCAAGTCACGGGACTTGGTAAATCGAGAGTAACAACAATCAACAAAAAAGTAACTTTTAACATAAAATCAATCAATTCCAATTTTTCACTAAACTTAGAAGCTTTAGTATTAAAAAGAATCACTGGATTAACCCCAGCTGACACTATTACTAAAGAAAAATGGTCACATCTTCAGGATCTCAAGTTCGCAGATCCACAATTCTCTCAACCAGGAAAAATTGACATACTGTTAGGAGTCGAAATATATTCGGCAATCCTGCTGGATGGGTTAAGGAAAGGACCGATTGGATATCCAATTGCCCAACGAACACATTTGGGTTGGATCTTATTTGGGGGCATCAATAAATCCAATCAAACTACCTCATTCAATATAACCATTGAAAACGAACTTAATCAAGCACTGAGAAAATTCTGGGAGATAGAAGAACTTTTACCAACACGTAAACACACTTTAGAAGAAACCCAATGTGAAAAATTTTTCGGAGAAACTCACAAACGTTTAAAAAATGGACAATATCAAGTTCGTCTGCCATTTATAACACCACCAAATCTCGGCCATTCAAAATACATCGCTGATAAATGTTTTCAACAAATAGAAAACAAATTTGCAAAAAACAAATATATGTTGGAAGAGTACACAACGTGCATAAATGAATACATAAACTTAAAACACATGAGACCCTTAACGCAAAGTGAACTTTGTACACAACAAACATCCAGTCATTGTTATTTACCACATCACGCTGTGTACAAAGACAGTAGTACAACAAAAGTAAGAGTTGTCTTTAACGCATCTGCTAAAACATCAAATGGGAAAACCTTAAACGATTATTTGATGACTGGTCCCACAATCCAACCAAAACTAGCTGCAACACTTCTCAAATGGAGAAAATATAAATACGCCTTAACGGCCGATATCGAGAAAATGTACCGAATGATACAAATTGAGCCAGCAGACCAACAATTTCAAAGGATCTTGTGGAGAGATAATCCAGAGAAACCAGTAATCGAATACCTTTTAACGACTGTAACCTTTGGTACAACATCAGCACCCTATTCAGCTATAAAAACACTACAAACCTTAGCAAAAGACGATGGGACAAAATTTCCGGCAGCAGCTCAATCAGTAATGGACGACTTCTATGTGGATGATTTATTAACCGGGGCTGACTCAAAACCAGAAGCATTAAACATACAAACCCAATTGATATCATTATTAAAAGGTGGAGGGTTCAAATTAAGAAAATGGGCTAGTAATAATCAGGAGTTACTTAGATCAGTACCAAAAGAAGATAGAGAGGTAAACCTTCCTTTAACATTCGACCACAAGGATCAAATCAAAACTTTGGGTATTCGTTGGCACCCAGCTTTAGATTATTTTGATTTCAATATTAAATTTACAGAAAATACTTCAGAGACATACTCAAAAAGAAGAATTTTATCCGAATTGTCTCAACTTTTTGACCCACTAGGGTGGATAGCTCCATGCATAATAAAGATAAAAATATTAATGCAACAGTTATGGTTGACCGGCTGTACTTGGGACGAACCTGTTCCAATTAATCTCGAACAAGATTGGAAAATTATGAAAAAGCAACTAGTTTCAACTATAAAAGAAATTAAAATTCCTAGGTGGGTCCAAACATTGAGTAATTGTAACAAAGAAATTCATGGCTTCGCGGACGCCTCCACCAAAGCTTATGCAGCAGTAGTTTTCATACGAACAGAAGATGAATTTGGAAACATTCATGTAAATTTACTAACATCAAAAACAAGAGTAGCTCCACTCAAACCAGTGACACTCCCAAGATTAGAATTATGCGCTGCAGTATTACTTAGTCAATTAATTAGACAAATTCGATTGGATATGCACATGAAGGATATTATCACAACATCATGGAGTGATTCAAAAATCACCCTCGCTTGGATCAAAGGAAACCCAAATAAATATAAAACTTTCGTAGCCAATCGAGTGGTAGATATACAAGAAAACAATGCTTTTAATCAGTGGCGATACATTCCCACCAAAGACAATCCAGCTGACTGCGCATCAAGAGGAATTGAACCAGTGTTATTAAAGAATCATGACTCATGGTGGCATGGACCGATATGGCTAACAAAAACCCAAGAACATTGGCCATCAGAAAGCACAGAAGTTATTGAAACAATACCTGAATTAAGACCTCCAAAAAGTTTAATGACACAAAAAGTCAGTTATATCGAATTATTTAACAAGTACTCTTCATTTACAAAACTAGTTAGAGTTATAGCATGGTGCATGCGATGGAATCACAAAAATCTTGAATGTCGGAAACAACCGCACTTAACATCAACAGAACTAATTCAGGCAAAAATCATAATCTGCAAACATATACAAAAAGTAAACTTTACACAAGAAATAAACTGTTTACATAAAAACATGAGATTGCCAAAAGAAAGCAAGTTATCAAATTTACATCCATTCATAGGAAATGATGGTTTAATACGAATTCACGGTAGATTGACCAATTCAAATCTCTCTTATGACCAACGGCATCCAATCATTTTACCAAAAGGACATCACGTGATAGACACTCTCATCGACGAAATACACAATCAAACGTTTCATGGAGGAACTCAATTAGTACTCAACACCATACGTTCCAAATATTGGATTTTGGATGGACGAAATACTGTAAGGCTCAGAATTTTTAAGTGCAATCGATGCGCCAGATTTCGTTCTCAGATTCCGTCTCAACTAATGGGAGATTTACCATCCCCAAGAGTGAATGTTTCTCGACCTTTCACCCATTGTGGAATTGATTACGCAGGCCCAATTGAACTCCGAATGTCAAAACATCGTAAAGCAAAAACCTACAAGGGTTATTTTAGTATATTCATCTGTTTAGCAACCAAAGCCATCCACATAGAAGTCGTATCCGACTTAACCTCAGAAGCATTCTTAGCCGCTTTTAAACGCTTCATCAGTAGACGAGGAAAACCATCCCATGTATACTCGGATTGTGGAACAAACTTTGTAGGAGCAAATAAAATATTGTTACGCGAATTCACTAAAAACATAAGGAATGCAAATCAATCAGCAATCACATGGGCTGCCAATATGAGCATAACATGGCATTTTAACCCACCCGCTTCACCTCATTTCGGGGGATTATGGGAAGCCGGAGTCAAGTCAATTAAATACCATTTGAAAAGAACTTTGGGAGAATCATGCCTAACTTATGAAGAATTGAGTACAGTCTTAACACAAATTGAAGCATGTCTTAATTCAAGACCACTATGCCCAATGACCACTGACATAGCAGACTTGGAGCCCCTAACTCCTGGTCATTTCCTAATAGGAACAACATTAATAGCACTTCCAGAACAAAATTTAACTATAGAAAACACACATATCCTTTCAAGATGGCAATACCTTCAACAACTACAACAAATTTTTTGGAAAAAATGGTCAACCGATTATTTACATCGACTGCAACAACGACCTAAATGGCTAACGGCAACACCCAACTTGGAGATCGGAGAATTAGTACTTCTCAAAAGCAATACCCTTCCACCCATCAAGTGGCCCTTAGCAAGGATAATTGATATCCATCCAGGCAAGGACAATATAGTTCGAGTAGTTACAGTTAAGACTAAAGAAGGCACATTCAAACGTCCAATCACAAAACTCATTAGACTCCCATCCAATAAATAAATGAATCCCAAATCTTTGAACAACAATATTAACAATTAACACAGTCATAACAAAAAAAAAAAATAAAATTCCAGATGGATATATTGAATATTGATGATGATGAAAACTGCAATTTCACCGACGGAGAGCTACCACCAACACCAGGGAGAAGCATCAACTTAGACAAAATACTCAAAGAAACAGCAGCAAAGAAACCAAAACCACGACGAAACCATAAAATTCGACCAATCACATGGGGCCGTGAACAATTATCACCCAAACCACATATAAAGGCATCAACCACCAGTCAACAAGCTGGAAGCTTGAGTTACTGGAGACGTCACGCTAAAGAGGTGCCTACACCAGAATACACCAAAAAACAGCGGGAACGCTTCAGAGACCTTTTTGGTACAGACTCGGATACAGAAGAACCGAAAAAAGAACAGAAGAGCATACCAAAAACAATCAAAAAAACAGTCAAAAACAACTCCAAGGAGGTAATAAAGAAAAAACCTACTGAAGACACCAGCACAACAGTGCAAACAACCGATGGAATCCAGGTGGAATTGTCAAAGGAAGAATTTGAAAGCATACCATGGGATACATTAAAAGTTAATGCGCGCCATAAAAAAGTAATCAACCTTAGCAACGGCCGAATTATAAAAGTAAAATTATTAAAATCAACAGACACTAACAATATAACCAACTGGAAAATTATATGGTTCGGGTATCGCGATCATCCAATCGGTCAACAGAAAACTACCACAAAAGGGAAAATTGTTTAAAAAAAAAAAAAAAGGGGGGGGAGTATGTTGAGTCTTGCTCAACATTTTCTATAAAATATAAAAAAAAATTAATTAAAATAAATGAAAAAAAAATATGAATTACCAAACTCTTTGTTTACATTTAAACTGTCAAACGACAGCCATGCGCAGTACGCCATGTTAAAATAAGACCATATTTTTATGTATCCACTGAACAGAATTATTCAGAATAAATTATAATTTTTTAAAATTTAATTCATACATTCAACTAATTACCACATTATAAGTAATGTGACGAATTATCATGTAATTAGTTTTCAACAAAAAGGAATATTTGATTAAATATTCAATAAAAACCAACACATCAGTTGTGAATTTGATTCAACAATAAGTTTAACCACATCCTCCCAATTGTACACCCCTGCATTTTGCTACTTTCATTTAAGTTTTTTAAACCAATTTAAGTGGAAAAACCAAAACGATAACAAAAAAACTTAAGAAAACCAGTTACACACCTAATAACGTCAAAATTAAAGAACATACGATAAAATAAGTTATTAAGATCCAAAACTGTATTTTGGGTTTTTACACACCCCTAAAATTTTGAAGAAGTTTTTTATTAATTTTTGTACAAAAAAATTATCAGGGGGACACAAGTGCGTTAGCAAAATTTGCAAAAAATAAATTCACATGAAGTAATGCAAGAATTAGAGCATCAATACTACATGTCATAAACATATTTAATTTCAAAGTCGTAAGGACGACAACTTGACTCAGAAGTCAATCGATCCCGTATCATTGAAAAAACCGTTAAACAGCTAGTATAAAAAGGGGAAGCAAATCCAAATCAAATCACTTAGTTTTCTCAACCGAACGAGCAGGGATCAACCAAAAATGGTGAGTACAATTTAAAATTAAGTCGTCTTGGTGAAACAAGTAAAAAATTGAAAATTTCCAACGGATAAATTGCCTTGCAAATTTTCAATCGGTCATTGATAAAGGATACTCGTTGCCTTATCATTTTTTCATATTAAGAATGGTGATGGATAATTTGCCTCACTATTTTTAATCGGGATTTAATTCTGGATATCGTTGCCGAATTAATGTAAAATCAAATAAGCTTGATAAATACAATCAAGAAAGTTTCAACCATAGACAACATTATTATCTTTACATAAACACGGACATTGTTGCCTGTTTATTCTTTTTCACATAAACACGGACATTTTTGCCTGTTTATTCTTTTATAAAATTACGGACATATCGCCTAATTTTCGTCAAACAATCACGGATATTTACGCCTGATTACCATCACATAAACACGGACATTTTTGCCTGTTTATTTTTTATAAACACGGACATTTTTGCCTGTTTATTCCTTTATAAATTTCAGATATTAGCGTCAAATATTTCCTTGAGATAATTACGGACACTAGCGCCTAATTGATCTCACACCAACCACGAACAATTTTGCCCGATCTCTCCGTCCAAAACCACGGACAGACCAGCTGACTTTCGTCAAGAGTTCACCAAAGCCACAGCCAGACTACTTGCTTCGAGTCATAGAATTAATAATTAGATTAATATTTTTCTTGAATTTTTCTAGACTAAGATATATGAATTTTAAATATTTTAAATATTTTTAAGTTGAATTAAATAAAATTAAATGTTATTTCCTACTTACAAATAAAACAATCTTTTTATTTTACCACAACAACCTATCCGTTTAAAATTAATGATTAGATTGTGTCGAAGTTACGTAAGTTACATCAACACAATTTCATCATTATAAATGTTAAGTTGAGGACTTAACATCCACATTTTATATTTTCCCCAATGACTCGACTTTATTTTGAATCTTCATCATGGATCAACATTATTTTGTATATCGGAAAATCCTAATTGTTACAGAATTTTGACTTTTTACTGTTGTTAAATACAATTATGAACTATAATGCATAGTTTTCTATAATTGTGACTTTTTTTCTCTTTGTTTTTCTACTATTATTTCTATATCTCGTGAAAGAGATGGGAAATCACGTATTGCTTGAAGATTTTTTCATATAATAATCGTTTTCGCACTATATACCAATTGTACTTAAGGCTCATCAGCTGGACTTGTACATTTGGCTGTCCAGGAACGATATTTTATTATTATATTTTATTAAGCATACTCAAGAATGAAGAGTTCTAATTTTTCTATATTCAATCCATCTAGAATTTTACTTCTGCGAATTAAATACTAAATGAAAAATTTCTGTTTTTACACCGAATTTTTTTAAATATTTTGAATAGTTTTTTATTTAGCGTCCTTGATAAATTTTTAAATTGATTTTTTTAGTATTTATGTTGTTGTTTATACTATTATATTTAGTCGGTATCAGGAAAATGTAATTATTTATTAGGAACTGATCCACATTTTATATTTTCCCCAATGACTCGACTTTATTTTGAATCTTCACCATGGATCAACATTATTTTGTATATCAGAAAATCCTAATTATTACAGAATTTTGACTTTTTACTGTTGTTAAATACAATTATGAACTATAATTCATAGTTTTCTATAATTGTGACTTTTTTTCTCTTTGTTTTTCTACTATTATTTCTATATCTCGTGAAAGAGATGGGAAATCACGTATTGCTTGATAATTTTTTCATATAATAATCGTTTTCGCACAATATACCAATTGTACTTAAGGCTCATCAGCTGGACTTGTACATTTGGCTGTCCAGGAACGATATTTTATTAAGCATAATTAAGAATGAAGAGTTCTAATTTTTCTATATTCAATCCATCTAGAATTTTACTTCTGCGAATTAAATACTAAATGAAAAATTTCTGTTTTTACACCGAATTTTTTTTAAATATTTTGAATAGTTTTTTATTTATCGTCCTTGATAAATTTTTAAATTGATTTTTTAAGTATTTAGGTTGTTGTTTATACTATTATATTTAGTCGGTATTAGGACAATGTAATTATTTATTAGGAACTGATCCACATTTTATATTTTCCACAATGATTCGACTTTATTTTGAATCTTCATCATGGATCAACATTATTTTGTATATCAGAAAATCCTAATTATTACAGAATTTTGACTTTTTACTGTTGTTAAATACAATTATGAACTATAATTCATGGTTTTCTATAATTGTGACTTTTTTTCTCTTTGTTTTTCTACTATTATTTCTATATCTCGTGAAAGAGATGGGAATTCACGTATTGCTTGAAGATTTTTTCATATAATAATCGTTTTCGCACTATATACCAATTGTACTTAAGGCTCATCAGCTGGACTTGTACATTTGGCTGTCCAGGAACGATATTTTATTATTATATTTTATTAAGCATACTTAAGAATGAAGAGTTCTAATTTTTCTATATTCAATCCATCTAGAATTTTACTTCTGCGAATTAAATACTAAATGAAAAATTTCTGTTTTTACACCGAATTTTTTTAAATATTTTGAATAGTTTTTTATTTAGCGTCCTTGATAAATTTTTAAATTGATTTTTTTAGTATTTATGTTGTTGTTTCTACTATTATATTTAGTCGGTATCAGGACAATGTAATTATTTATTAGGAACTGATCCACATTTTATATTTTCCCCAATGATTCGACTTTATTTTGAATCTTCACCATGGATCAACATTGTTTTGTATATCAGAAAATCCTAATTATTACAGAATTTTGACTTTTTACTGTTGTTAAATACAATTGTGAACTATAATTCATAGTTTTCTATAATTGTGACTTTTTTTCTCTTTGTTTTTCTACTATTATTTCTATATCTCGTGAAAGAGATGAGAAATCACGTATTGCTTGATAATTTTTTCATATAATAATCGTCTTCGCACTATATACCAATTGTACTTAAGGCTCATCAGCTGGACTTGTACATTTGGCTGTCCAGGAACGATATTTTATTAAGCGTACTTAAGAATGAACAGTTCTAATTTGTCTATATTCAATCCATCTAGAATTTTACTTCTGCGAATTAAATATTAAATGAAAAATTTCTGTTTTTACACCGAATTTTTTTTAAATATTTTGAATAGTTTTTTATTTATCGTCCTTGATAAATTTTTAAATTGATTTTTTAAGTATTTAGGTTGTTGTTTATACTATTATATTTAGTCGGTATTAGGATAATGTAATTATTTATTAGGAACTGATCCACATTTTATATTATCCCCAATGACTCGACTTTATTTTGAATCTTCATCATGGATCAACATTATTTTGTATATCGGAAAATCCTAATTGTTACAGAATTTTGACTTTTTACTGTTGTTAAATACAATTATGAACTATAATGCATAGTTTTCTATAATTGTGACTTTTTTTCTCTTTGTTTTTCTACTATTATTTCTATATCTCGTGAAAGAGATGGGAAATCACGTACTGCTTGAAGATTTTTTCATATAATAATCGTTTTCGCACTATATACCAATTGTACTTAAGGCTCATCAGCTGGACTTGTACATTTGGCTGTCCAGGAACGATATTTTATTATTATATTTTATTAAGCATACTTAAGAATGAAGAGTTCTAATTTTTCTATATTCAATCCATCTAGAATTTTACTTCTGCGAATTAAATACTAAATGAAAAATTTCTGTTTTTACACCGAATTTTTTTAAATATTTTGAATAGTTTTTTATTTAGCGTCCTTGATAAATTTTTAAATTGATTTTTTTAGTATTTATGTTGTTGTTTATACTATTATATTTAGTCGGTATCAGGACAATGTAATTATTTATTAGGAACTGATCCACATTTTATATTTTCCCCAATGACTCGACTTTATTTTGAATCTTCACCATGGATCAACATTATTTTGTATATCAGAAAATCCTAATTATTACAGAATTTTGACTTTTTACTGTTGTTAAATACAATTATGAACTATAATTCATAGTTTTCTATAATTGTGACTTTTTTTCTCTTTGTTTTTCTACTATTATTTCTATATCTCGTGAAAGAGATGGGAAATCACGTATTGCTTGATAATTTTTTCATATAATAATCGTTTTCGCACTATATACCAATTGTACTTAAGGCTCATCAGCTGGACTTGTACATTTGGCTGTCCAGGAACGATATTTTATTAAGCATGCTTAAGAATGAAGAGTTCTAATTTTTCTATATTCAATCCATCTAGAATTTTACTTCTGCGAATTAAATACTAAATGAAAAATTTCTGTTTTTACACCGAATTTTTTTAAATATTTTGAATAGTTTTTTATTTAGCGTCCTTGATAAATTTTTAAATTGATTTTTTTAGTATTTAGGTTGTTGTTTATACTATTATATTTAGTCGGTATCAGGACAATGTAATTATTTATTAGGAACTGATCCACATTTTATATTTTCCCCAATGACTCGACTTTATTTTGAATCTTCATCATGGATCAACATTATTTTGTATATCGGAAAATCCTAATTATTACAGAATTTTGACTTTTTACTGTTGTTAAATACAATTATGAACTATAATGCATAGTTTTCTATAATTGTGACTTTTTTTCTCTTTGTTTTTCTACTATTATTTCTATATCTCGTGAAAGAGATGGGAAATCACGTATTGCTTGAAGATTTTTTCATATAATAATCGTTTTCGCACTATATACCAATTGTACTTATGGCTCATCAGCTGGACTTGTACATTTCGCTGTCCAGGAACGATATTTTATTATTATATTTTATTAAGCATACTTAAGAATGAAGAGTTCTAATTTGTCTATATTCAATCCATCTAGAATTTTACTTCTGCGAATTAAATACTAAATGAAAAATTTCTGTTTTTACACCGAATTTTTTTTAAATATTTTGAATAGTTTTTTATTTATCGTCCTTGATAAATTTTTAAATTGATTTTTTAAGTATTTAGGTTGTTGTTTATACTATTATATTTAGTCGGTATTAGGACAATGTAATTATTTATTAGGAACTGATCCACATTTTATATTTTCCACAATGATTCGACTTTATTTTGAATCTTCATCATGGATCAACATTATTTTGTATATCAGAAAATCCTAATTATTACAGAATTTTGACTTTTTACTGTTGTTAAATACAATTATGAACTATAATTCATGGTTTTCTATAATTGTGACTTTTTTTCTCTTTGTTTTTCTACTATTATTTCTATATCTCGTGAAAGAGATGGGAATTCACGTATTGCTTGAAGATTTTTTCATATAATAATCGTTTTCGCACTACATACCAATTGTACTTAAGGCTCATCAGCTGGACTTGTACATTTGGCTGTCCAGGAACGATATTTTATTATTATATTTTATTAAGCATACTTAAGAATGAAGAGTTCTAATTTTTCTATATTCAATCCATCTAGAATTTTACTTCTGCGAATTAAATACTAAATGAAAAATTTCTGTTTTTACACCGAAGTTTTTTAAATATTTTGAATAGTTTTTTATTTAGCGTCCTTGATAAATTTTTAAATTGATTTTTTTAGTATTTATGTTGTTGTTTATACTATTATATTTAGTCGGTATCAGGACAATGTAATTATTTATTAGGAACTGATCCACATTTTATATTTTCCCCAATGATTCGACTTTATTTTGAATCTTCACCATGGATCAACATTGTTTTGTATATCAGAAAATCCTAATTATTACAGAATTTTGACTTTTTACTGTTGTTAAATACAATTATGAACTATAATTCATAGTTTTCTATAATTGTGACTTTTTTTCTCTTTGTTTTTCTACTATTATTTCTATATCTCGTGAAAGAGATGAGAAATCACGTATTGCTTGATAATTTTTTCATATAATAATCGTCTTCGCACTATATACCAATTGTACTTAAGGCTCATCAGCTGGACTTGTACATTTGGTAGTCCAGGAACGATATTTTATTAAGCATACTTAAGAATGAAGAGTTCTAATTTTTCTATATTCAATCCATCTAGAATTTTACTTCTGCGAATTAAATACTAAATTAAAAATTTCTGTTTTTACACCGAATTTTTTAAATATTTTGAATAGTTTTTTATTTATCGTCTTTGATAAATTTTTAAATTGATTTTTTTAGTATTTATGTTGTTGTTTATACTAATATATTTAGTCGGTATTAGGACAATGTAATTATTTATTAGGAACTGATCCACATTTTATATTTTCCCCAATGACTCGACTTTATTTTGAATCTTCATCATTGATCAACATTATTTTGTATATCGGAAAATCCTAATTATTACAGAATTTTTATTTTTTACTGTTGTTAAATACAATTATGTACTTTAATGCATAGTTTTCTATAATTGTGACTTTTTTTCTCTTTGTTTTTCTACTATTATTTCTATATCTCGTGAATGAGATGGGAAATCACGTATTGCTTGAAGATTTTTTCATATAATAATCGTTTTCGCACTATATACCAATTGTACTTATGGCTCATCAGCTGGACTTGTACATTTCGCTGTCCAGGAACGATATTTTATTATTATATTTTATTAAGCATACTTAAGAATGAAGAGCTCTAATTTGTCTATATTCAATCCATCTAGAATTTTACTTCTGCGAATTAAATATTAAATGAAAAATTTCTGTTTTTACACCGAATTTTTTTTAAATATTTTGAATAGTTTTTTATTTATCATCCTTGATAAATTTTTAAATTGATTTTTTAAGTATTTAGGTTGTTGTTTATACTATTATATTTAGTCGGTATTAGGACAATGTAATTATTTATTAGGAACTGATCCACATTTTATATTTTCCCCAATGACTCGACTTTATTTTGAATCTTCATCATGGATCAACATTATTTTGTATATCGGAAAATCCTAATTATTACAGAATTTTGACTTTTTACTGTTGTTAAATACAATTATGAACTATAATGCATAGTTTTCTATAATTGTGACTTTTTTTCTCTTTGTTTTTCTACTATTATTTCTATATCTCGTGAAAGAGATGGGAAATCACGTATTGCTTTAAGATTTTTTCATATAATAATCGTTTTCGCACTATATACCAATTGTACTTAAGGCTCATCAGCTGGACTTGTACATTTGGCTGTCCAGGAACGATATTTTATTATTATATTTTATTAAGCATACTTAAGAATGAAGAGTTCTAATTTTTCTATATTCAATCCATCTAGAATTTTACTTCTGCGAATTAAATACTAAATGAAAAATTTCTGTTTTTACACCGAATTTTTTTAAATATTTTGAATAGTTTTTTATTTAGCGTCCTTGATAAATTTTTAAATTGATTTTTTTAGTATTTATGTTGTTGTTTATACTATTATATTTAGTCGGTATCAGGACAATGTAATTATTTATTAGGAACTGATCCACATTTTATATTTTCCCCAATGATTCGACTTTATTTTGAATCTTCACCATGGATCAACATTGTTTTGTATATCAGAAAATCCTAATTATTACAGAATTTTGACTTTTTACTGTTGTTAAATATAATTATGAACTATGATTCATAGTTTTCTATAATTGTGACTTTTTTTCTCTTTGTTTTTCTACTATTATTTCTATATCTCGTGAAAGAGATGAGAAATCACGTATTGCTTGATAATTTTTTCATATAGTAATCGTCTTCGCACTATATACCAATTGTACTTAAGGCTCATCAGCTGGACTTGTACATTTGGCTGTCCAGGAACGATATTTTATTAAGCATACTTAAGAATGAAGAGTTCTAATTTTTCTATATTCAATCCATCTAGAATTTTACTTCTGCGAATTAAATACTAATTGAAAAATTTCTGTTTTTACACCGAATTTTTTTAAATATTTTGAATAGTTTTTTATTTATCGTCTTTGATAAATTTTTAAATTGATTTTTTTAGTATTTAGGTTGTTGTTTATACTAATATATTTAGTCGGTATTAGGACAATGTAATTATTTATTAGGAACTGATCCACATTTTATATTTTCCCCAATGACTCGACTTTATTTTGAATCTTCATCATGGATCAACATTATTTTGTATATCGGAAAATCCTAATTATTACAGAATTTTTACTTTTTACTGTTGTTAAATACAATTATGAACTTTAATGCTTAGTTTTCTATAATTGTGACTTTTTTTCTCTTTGTTTTTCTACTATTATTTCTATATCTCGTGAAAGAGATGGGAAATCACGTATTGCTTGAAGATTTTTTCATATAATAATCGTTTTCGCACTATATACCAATTGTACTTATGGCTCATCAGCTGGACTTGTACATTTCGCTGTCCAGGAACGATATTTTATTATTATATTTTATTAAGCATACTTAAGAATGAAGAGTTCTAATTTTTCTATATTCAATCCATCTAGAATTTTACTTCTGCGAATTAAATACTAAATGAAAAATTTCTGTTTTTACACCGAATTTTTTTAAATATTTTGAATAGTTTTTTATTGATCGTCCTTGATAAATTTTTAAATTGATTTTTTAAGTATTTAGGTTGTTTTTTATACTATTATATTTAGTCGGTATCAGGACAATGTAATTATTTATTAGGAACTGATCCACATTTTATATTTTCCCCAATGACTCGACTTTATTTTGAATCTTCAATATGGATCAACATTATTTTGTATATCAGAAAATCCTAATTATTACAGAATTTTGACTTTTTACTGTTGTTAAATACAATTATGAACTATAATTCATAGTTTTCTATAATTGTGACTTTTTTTCTCTTTGTTTTTCTACTATTATTTCTATATCTCGTGAAAGAGATGGGAAATCACGTATTGCTTGATAATTTTTTCATATAATAATCGTTTTCGCACAATATACCAATTGTACTTAAGGCTCATCAGCTGGACTTGTACATTTGGCTGTCCAGGAACGATATTTTATTAAGCATACTTAAGAATGAAGAGTTCTAATTTTTCTATATTCAATCCATCTAGAATTTTACTTCTGCGAATTAAATACTAAATGAAAAATTTCTGTTTTTACACCGAATTTTTTTAAATATTTTGAATAGTTTTTTATTTAGCGTCCTTGATAAATTTTTAAATTGATTTTTTTAGTATTTAGGTTGTTGTTTATACTATTATATTTAGTCGGTATCAGGACAATGTAATTATTTATTAGGAACTGATCCACATTTTATATTTTCCCCAATGACTCGACTTTATTTTGAATCTTCATCATGGATCAACATTATTTTGTATATCGGAAAATCCTAATTATTACAGAATTTTGACTTTTTACTGTTGTTAAATACAATTATGAACTATAATGCATAGTTTTCTATAATTGTGACTTTTTTTCTCTTTGTTTTTCTACTATTATTTCTATATCTCGTGAAAGAGATGGGAAATCACGTATTGCTTGAAGATTTTTTCATATAATAATCGTTTTCGCACTATATACCAATTGTACTTATGGCTCATCAGCTGGACTTGTACATTTCGCTGTCCAGGAACGATATTTTATTATTATATTTTATTAAGCATACTTAAGAATGAAGAGTTCTAATTTGTCTATATTCAATCCATCTAGAATTTTACTTCTACGAATTAAATACTAAATGAAAAATTTCTGTTTTTACACCGAATTTTTTTTAAATATTTTGAATAGTTTTTTATTTATCGTCCTTGATAAATTTTTAAATTGATTTTTTAAGTATTTAGGTTGTTGTTTATACTATTATATTTAGTCGGTATTAGGACAATGTAATTATTTATTAGGAACTGATCCACATTTTATATTTTCCACAATGATTCGACTTTATTTTGAATCTTCATCATGGATCAACATTATTTTGTATATCAGAAAATCCTAATTATTACAGAATTTTGACTTTTTACTGTTGTTAAATACAATTATGAACTATAATTCATGGTTTTCTATAATTGTGACTTTTTTTCTCTTTGTTTTTCTACTATTATTTCTATATCTCGTGAAAGAGATGGGAATTCACGTATTGCTTGAAGATTTTTTCATATAATAATCGTTTTCGCACTATATACCAATTGTACTTAAGGCTCATCAGCGGGACTTGTACATTTGGTTGTCCAGGAACGATATTTTATTATTATATTTTATTAAGCATACTTAAGAATGAAGAGTTCTAATTTTTCTATATTCAATCCATCTAGAATTTTACTTCTGCGAATTAAATACTAAATGAAAAATTTCTGTTTTTACACCGAATTTTTTTAAATATTTTGAATAGTTTTTTATTTAGCGTCCTTGATAAATTTTTAAATTGATTTTTTTAGTATTTATGTTGTTGTTTATACTATTATATTTAGTCGGTATCAGGACAATGTAATTATTTATTAGGAACTGATCCACATTTTATATTTTCCCCAATGATTCGACTTTATTTTGAATCTTCACCATGGATCAACATTGTTTTGTATATCAGAAAATCCTAATTATTACAGAGTTTTGACTTTTTACTGTTGTTAAATACAATTATGAACTATAATTCATAGTTTTCTATAATTGTGACTTTTTTTCTCTTTGTTTTTCTACTATTATTTCTATATCTCGTGAAAGAGATGAGAAATCACGTATTGCTTGATAATTTTTTCATATAATAATCGTCTTCGCACTATATACCAATTGTACTTAAGGCTCATCAGCTGGACTTGTACATTTGGCTGTCCAGGAACGATATTTTATTAAGCATACTTAAGAATGAAGAGTTCTAATTTTTCTAAATTCAATCCATCTAGAATTTTACTTCTGCGAATTAAATACTAAATGAAAAATTTCTGCTTTTACACCGAATTTTTTTAAATATTTTGAATAGTTTTTTATTTATCGTCTTTGATAAATTTTTAAATTGATTTTTTTAGTATTTAGGTTGTTGTTTATACTAATATATTTAGTCGGTATTAGGACAATGTAATTATTTATTAGGAACTGATCCACATTTTATATTTTCCCCAATGACTCGACTTTATTTTGAATCTTCATCATGGATCAACATTATTTTGTATATCGGAAAATCCTAATTGTTACAGAATTTTGACTTTTTACTGTTGTTAAATACAATTATGAACTATAATGCATAGTTTTCTATAATTGTGACTTTTTTTCTCTTTGTTTTTCTACTATTATTTCTATATCTCGTGAAAGAGATGGGAAATCACGTATTGCTTGAAGATTTTTTCATATAATAATCGTTTTCGCACTATATACCAATTGTACTTATGGCTCATCAGCTGGACTTGTATATTTCGCTGTCCAGGAACGATATTTTATTATTATATTTTATTAAGCATACTTAAGAATGAAGAGTTCTAATTTTTCTATATTCAATCCATCTAGAATTTTACTTCTGCGAATTAAATACTAAATGAAAAATTTCTGTTTTTACACCGAATTTTTTTAAATATTTTGAATAGTTTTTTATTGATCGTCCTTGATAAATTTTTAAATTGATTTTTTAAGTATTTAGGTTGTTTTTTATACTATTATATTTAGTCGGTATCAGGACAATGTAATTATTTATTAGGAACTGATCCACATTTTATATTTTCCCCAATGACTCGACTTTATTTTGAATCTTCAATATGGATCAACATTATTTTGTATATCAGAAAATCCTAATTATTACAGAATTTTGACTTTTTACTGTTGTTAAATACAATTATGAACTATAATTCATAGTTTTCTATAATTGTGACTTTTTTTCTCTTTGTTTTTCTACTATTATTTCTATATCTCGTGAAAGAGATGGGAAATCACGTATTGCTTGATAATTTTTTCATATAATAATCGTTTTCGCACAATATACCAATTGTACTTAAGGCTCATCAGCTGGACTTGTACATTTGGCTGTCCAGGAACGATATTTTATTAAGCATACTTAAGAATGAAGAGTTCTAATTTTTCTATATTCAATCCATCTAGAATTTTACTTCCGCGAATTAAATACTAAATGAAAAATTTCTGTTTTTACACCGAATTTTTTTAAATATTTTGAATAGTTTTTTATTTAGCGTCCTTGATAAATTTTTAAATTTATTTTTTTAGTATTTAGGTTGTTGTTTATACTATTATATTTAGTCGGTATCAGGACAATGTAATTATTTATTAGGAACTGATCCACATTTTATATTTTCCCCAATGACTCGACTTTATTTTGAATCTTCATCATGGATCAACATTATTTTGTATATCGGAAAATCCTAATTATTACAGAATTTTGACTTTTTACTGTTGTTAAATACAATTATGAACTATAATGCATAGTTTTCTATAATTGTGACTTTTTTTCTCTTTGTTTTTCTACTATTATTTCTATATCTCGTGAAAGAGATGGGAATTCACGTATTGCTTGAAGATTTTTTCATATAATAATCGTTTTCGCACTATATACCAATTGTACTTAAGGCTCATCAGCGGGACTTGTACATTTGGTTGTCCAGGAACGATATTTTATTATTATATTTTATTAAGCATACTTAAGAATGAAGAGTTCTAATTTTTCTATATTCAATCCATCTAGAATTTTACTTCTGCGAATTAAATACTAAATGAAAAATTTCTGTTTTTACACCGAATTTTTTTAAATATTTTGAATAGTTTTTTATTTAGCGTCCTTGATAAATTTTTAAATTGATTTTTTTAGTATTTATGTTGTTGTTTATACTATTATATTTAGTCGGTATCAGGACAATGTAATTATTTATTAGGAACTGATCCACATTTTATATTTTCCCCAATGATTCGACTTTATTTTGAATCTTCACCATGGATCAACATTGTTTTGTATATCAGAAAATCCTAATTATTACAGAGTTTTGACTTTTTACTGTTGTTAAATACAATTATGAACTATAATTCATAGTTTTCTATAATTGTGACTTTTTTTCTCTTTGTTTTTCTACTATTATTTCTATATCTCGTGAAAGAGATGAGAAATCACGTATTGCTTGATAATTTTTTCATATAATAATCGTCTTCGCACTATATACCAATTGTACTTAAGGCTCATCAGCTGGACTTGTACATTTGGCTGTCCAGGAACGATATTTTATTAAGCATACTTAAGAATGAAGAGTTCTAATTTTTCTAAATTCAATCCATCTAGAATTTTACTTCTGCGAATTAAATACTAAATGAAAAATTTCTGCTTTTACACCGAATTTTTTTAAATATTTTGAATAGTTTTTTATTTATCGTCTTTGATAAATTTTTAAATTGATTTTTTTAGTATTTAGGTTGTTGTTTATACTAATATATTTAGTCGGTATTAGGACAATGTAATTATTTATTAGGAACTGATCCACATTTTATATTTTCCCCAATGACTCGACTTTATTTTGAATCTTCATCATGGATCAACATTATTTTGTATATCGGAAAATCCTAATTGTTACAGAATTTTGACTTTTTACTGTTGTTAAATACAATTATGAACTATAATGCATAGTTTTCTATAATTGTGACTTTTTTTCTCTTTGTTTTTCTACTATTATTTCTATATCTCGTGAAAGAGATGGGAAATCACGTATTGCTTGAAGATTTTTTCATAAAATAATCGTTTTCGCACTATATACCAATTGTACTTAAGGCTCATCAGCTGGACTTGTACATTTGGCTGTCCAGGAACGATATTTTATTAAGCATACTTAAGAATGAAGAGTTCTAATTTTTCTATATTCAATCCATCTAGAATTTTACTTCTGCGAATTAAATACTAAATGAAAGATTTCTGTTTTTACACCGAATTTTTTTAAATATTTTGAATAGTTTTTTATTTAGCGTCCTTGATAAATTTTTAAATTGATTTTTTTAGTATTTATGTTGTTGTTTATACTATTATATTTAGTCGGTATCAGGACAATGTAATTATTTATTAGGAACTGATCCACATTTTATATTTTCCCCAATGACTCGACTTTATTTTGAATCTTCACCATGGATCAACATTATTTTGTATATCAGAAAATCCTAATTATTACAGAATTTTGACTTTTTACTGTTGTTAAATACAATTATGAACTATAATTCATAGTTTTCTATAATTGTGACTTTTTTTCTCTTTGTTTTTCTACTATTATTTCTATATCTCGTGAAAGAGATGGGAAATCACGTATTGCTTGATAATTTTTTCATATAATAATCGTTTTCGCACAATATACCAATTGTACTTAAGGCTCATCAGCTGGACTTGTACATTTGGCTGTCCAGGAACGATATTTTATTAAGCATACTTAAGAATGAAGAGTTCTAATTTTTCTATATTCAATCCATCTAGAATTTTACTTCTGCGAATTAAATACTAAATGAAAAATTTCTGTTTTTACACCGAATTTTTTTAAATATTTTGAATAGTTTTTTATTTAGCGTCCTTGATAAATTTTTAAATTGATTTTTTTAGTATTTATGTTGTTGTTTATACTATTATATTTAGTCGGTATCAGGACAATGTAATTATTTATTAGGAACTGATCCACATTTTATATTTTCCCCAATGACTCGACTTTATTTTGAATCTTCACCATGGATCAACATTATTTTGTATATCAGAAAATCCTAATTATTACAGAATTTTGACTTTTTACTGTTGTTAAATACAATTATGAACTATAATTCATAGTTTTCTATAATTGTGACTTTTTTTCTCTTTGTTTTTCTACTATTATTTCTATATCTCGTGAAAGAGATGGGAAATCACGTATTGCTTGATAATTTTTTCATATAATAATCGTTTTCGCACAATATACCAATTGTACTTAAGGCTCATCAGCTGGACTTGTACATTTGGCTGTCCAGGAACGATATTTTATTAAGCATACTTAAGAATGAAGAGTTCTAATTTTTCTATATTCAATCCATCTAGAATTTTACTTCTGCGAATTAAATACTAAATGAAAAATTTCTGTTTTTACACCGAATTTTTTTAAATATTTTGAATAGTTTTTTATTTAGCGTCCTTGATAAATTTTTAAATTGATTTTTTTAGTATTTAGGTTGTTGTTTATACTATTATATTTAGTCGGTATCAGGACAATGTAATTATTTATTAGGAACTGATCCACATTTTATATTTTCCACAATGATTCGACTTTATTTTGAATCTTTATCATGGATCAACATTATTTTGTATATCAGAAAATCCTAATTATTACAGAATTTTGACGTTTTACTGTTGTTAAATACAATTATGAACTATAATTCATGGTTTTCTATAATTGTGACTTTTTTTCTCTTTGTTTTTCTACTATTATTTCTATATCTCGTGAAAGAGATGGGAAATCACGTATTGCTTGAAGATTTTTTCATATAGTAATCGTTTTCGCACTATATACCAATTGTACTTAAGGCTCATCAGCTGGACTTGTACATTTGGCTGTCCAGGAACGATATTTTATTAAGCATACTTAAGAATGAAGAGTTCTAATTTTTCTATATTCAATCCATCTAGAATTTTACTTCTGCGAATTAAATACTAAATGAAAAATTTCTGTTTTTACACCGAATTTTTTTAAATATTTTGAATAGTTTTTTATTTAGCGTCCTTGATAAATTTTTAAATTGATTTTTTTAGTATTTAGGTTGTTGTTTATACTATTATATTTAGTCGGTATCAGGACAATGTAATTATTTATTAAGACGTGATCCACATTTTAAATTTTCCCCAATGATTCGACTTTATTTTGAATCTTCACCATGGATCAACATTATTTTGTATATCAGAAAATCCTAATTATTACAGAATTTTGACTTTTTACTGTTGTTAAATACAATTATGAACTATAATTCATGGTTTTCTATAATTGTGACTTTTTTTCTCTTTGTTTTTCTACTATTATTTCTATATCTCGTGAAAGAGATGGGAAATCACGTATTGCTTGAAGATTTTTTCATATAGTAATCGTTTTCGCACTATATACCAATTGTACTTAAGGCTCATCAGCTGGACTTGTACATTTCGCTGTCCAGGAACGATATTTTATTATTATATTTTATTAAGCATACTTAAGAATGAAGAGTTCTAATTTGTCTATATTCAATCCATCTAGAATTTTACTTCTGCGAATTAAATACTAAATGAAAAATTTCTGTTTTTACACCGAATTTTTTTTAAATATTTTGAATAGTTTTTTATTTATCGTCCTTGATAAATTTTTAAATTGATTTTTTAAGTATTTAGGTTGTTGTTTATACTATTATATTTAGTCGGTATTAGGACAATGTAATTATGTATTAGGAACTGATCCACATTTTATATTTTCCACAATGATTCGACTTTATTTTGAATCTTCATCATGGATCAACATTATTTTGTATATCAGAAAATCCTAATTATTACAGAATTTTGACTTTTTACTGTTGTTAAATACAATTATGAACTATAATTCATGGTTTTCTATAATTGTGACTTTTTTCTCTTTGTTTTTCTACTATTATTTCTATATCTCGTGAAAGAGATGGGAATTCACATATTGCTTGAAGATTTTTTCATATAATAATCGTTTTCGCACTATATACCAATTGTACTTAAGGCTCATTAGCTGGACTTGTACATTTGGCTGCCCAGGAACGATATTTTATTATTATATTTTATTAAGCATACTTAAGAATGAAGAGTTCTAATTTTTCTATATTCAATCCATCTAGAATTTTACTTCTGCGAATTAAATACTAAATGAAAAATTTCTGTTTTTACACCGATTTTTTTTTAAATATTTTGAATAGTTTTTTATTTAGCGTCCTTGATAAATTTTTAAATTGATTTTTTTAGTATTTAGGTTGTTGTTTATACTATTATATTTAGTCGGTATTAGGACAATGTAATTATTTATTAGGAACTGATCCACATTTTATATTTTCCCCAATGATTCGACTTTATTTTGAATCTTTATCATGGATCAACATTATTTTGTATAATCAGAAAATCCTAATTATTACAGAATTTTGACTTTTTACTGTTGTTAAATACAATTATGAACTATAATTCATAGTTTTCTATAATTGTGACTCTTTTTCTCTTTGTTTTTCTACTATTATTTCTATATCTCGTGAAAGAGATGGGAAATCACGTATTGCTTGAAGATTTTTTCATATAATAATCGTTTTCGCTCTATATACCAATTGTACTTAAGGCTCATCAGCTGGACTTGTACATTTGGCTGTCCAGGAACGATATTTTATTATTATATTTTATTCAGCATACTTAAGAATGAAGAGTTCTAATTTTTCTATATTCAATCCATCTAGAATTTTACTTCTGCGAATTAAATACTAAATGAAAAATTTCTGTTTTTACACCGAATTTTTTTAAATATTTTGAATAGTTTTTTATTTAGCGTCCTTGATAAATTTTTAAATTGATTTTTTTAGTATTTGGGTTGTTGTTTATACTATTATATTTAGTCGGTATTAGGACAATGTAATTATTTATTAGGAACTGATCCACATTTTATATTTTCCCCAATGATTCGACTTTATTTTGAATCTTCATCATGGATCAACATTATTTTGTATATCGGAAAATCCTAATTATTACAGAATTTTGACTTTTTACTGTTGTTAAATACAATTATGAACTATAATTCATGGTTTTCTATTAATGTGACTTTTTATGCCCTATGGTAGGTACTACCAGAGGGTATATTAGTTTTGTCACTAAGTGTGTAACACATAGAAATAATAATCGGAGAAAAATTTCAAGGGTATGGTTGTGTAGGGAATCAAAAGTTATATTGATTTATGCATGTCCGTCCGTCCGTCCGTAGACAAGATAACTCAAAAACGCGTTATCCGATTTTGATGAAATTTATAATTTGAGTTGCTTATTCCTTAACTTGGTTTGGTATTGCATTTGAGCCAAATCGATCCGCGGGGGGCAAAGTTATAAAGGAAAAACCAGGGTGACCAGAAAGTTTTGTCCTTTTTTTGGTTATGGTTTTTCGGATGTAATTGGAAAATTTGTGACCCGATTTTGTACAAATTAATTATGTAGGTTAACTGCATAAATAGACGATACCGAATTAATTTTCAGTCAAATCGGTCCAAGGATAGTGGAGAAAGAAATAGTTGTAGCCTAAAATAAGCCTGTTCATAAAGTTTTTCTTATGTATTTTAAAAAGTTATGTACGGATTTGAATAAAATTTACGAAACGTGTTTATACTATTCGACTCCAGCCTACCTGTGAATTTGGGCCAATTTGAGAATGAAGAAACGAAGTTATGGAGAGAAAAACCTTAAAATATTCAGTTAAGCAGAAAGTTCGTGGCGTTTTTTTTCCAATAGTTGGCTTTAGAATCGTATAACTTTAGTAGTTCTAATCCTATCAAGTTATATTATAGCGCACTGAAAAGGTGACATCTTATAGAATACTTAGAAAAAAAATTGTAAAATTCTGGCAGAACAAATTGGGGTAATTGGGTTTTGAAAATGAGCCAAAATTCTGAAAAAAATTCCCTATATTAATGCTCCATGTTTGGTACTACCGTCCGTCCGTTGACAAAATAACTTAAAAACGCGTTATCCAATTTTGATGAAATTTAGAATGCTACTTGGTTATTGCTATAGTGGTTTTGGTATTGCATTTCAGCAAAATCGACTGAGGGGCAGCGAAGGTATTAAGGAAAAACAGGGGCGACCATAAAGTTTTGTCGTTTTTTTCTATAGCTTTTCGGGTTTAATTGGAAAATTGGTATAGCAATTTTGTTTAAATTAATTATATTGGTTGACTACGTTAATAGACGATACCGTTGAAAATTTCAGTGATATCGGTCTAAGGATAGTGGAGAAAGAAGTAGTCGTAGGA
This sequence comes from Xylophagus ater, assembly GCA_963422695.1. Taxonomy (NCBI): domain Eukaryota; kingdom Metazoa; phylum Arthropoda; class Insecta; order Diptera; family Xylophagidae; genus Xylophagus; species Xylophagus ater. The sequence continues at coordinate 32,564,838 of OY730483.1, forward strand.
AGAAATAACCCTGTTCAGAAAGTTTTTTTGATGTATTTTCAGAACTAATGCACCGATTTGAATGAAATTTGCAAATTAGACTTATGCTACCAGGGTCTGAGTTACTTACAAATTAGAGAAAATTTTGACAAGGGCAAACAAAGTTATGAAGAAAAACCTTGATATATTGTTAGTTTTCACAATTTTTCTCTCCCATTTCTACCATAGGGCATCAAAAAATCAGCTATAGGCCGATTTTAAATTACTTTATGTTTTCTCTTTGTTTTTCTACTATTATTTCTATATCTCGTGATAGAGATGGGAAATCACGTATTGCTTGAAGATTTTTTCATATAATAATCGTTTTCGCACTATATACCAATTGTACTTAAGGCTCATCAGCTGGACTTGTACATTTGGCTGTCCAGGAACGATATTTTATTACGCATACTTAAGAATGAAGAGTTCTAATTTTTCTATATTCAATCCATCTAGAATTTTAGTTCCGCGAATTAAATACTAAATGAAAAATTTCTGTTTTTACACCGATTTTTTAAAAATATTTTGAATAGTTTTTTATTTAGCGTCCTTGATAAATTTTTAAATTGATTTTTTTAGTATTTAGGTTGTTGTTTGTACTATTATATTTAGTCGGTATTAGGACAATGTAATTATTTATTAGGAACTGATCCACATTTTATATTTTCCCCAATGATTCGACTTTATTTTGAATCTTCATCATGGATCAACAATATTTTGTATAATCAGAAAATCCTAATTATTACAGAATTTTGACTTTTTACTGTTGTTAAATATAATTATGAACTATGATTCATAGTTTTCTATAATTGTGACTCTTTTTCTCTTCGTTTTTCTACTATTATTTCTATATCTCGTGAAAGAGATGGGAAATCACGTATTGCTTGAAGATTTTTTCATATCATAATCGTTTTCGCTCTATATACCAATTGTACTTAAGGCTCATCAGCTGGACTTGTACATTTGGCTGTCCAGGAACGATATTTTATTATTATATTTTATTCAGCATACTTAAGAATAAAGAGTTCTAATTTTTCTATATTCAATCCATGTAGAATTTTACTTCTGCGAATTAAATACTAAATGAAAAATTTCTGTTTTTACACCGAATTTTTTTAAATATTTTGAATAGTTTTTTATTTGTCGTCCTTGAGATATTTTTAAATTGATTTTTTAAGTATTTAGGTTGTTGTTTATACTATTATATTTAGTCGGTATTAGGACAATGTAATTATTTATTAGGAACTGATCCACATTTTATATTTTCTCCAATGATTCGACTTTATTTTGAATCTTCATCATGGATCAACATTATTTTGTATATCAGAAAATCCTAATTATTACAGAATTTTGACTTTTTACTGTTGTTAAATACAATTATGTACTATAATTCATAGTTTTCTATAATTGTGACTTTTTTTCTCTTGGTTTTACTACTATTATTTCTATATCTCGTGAAAGAGATGGGAAATCACGTATTGCTTGAAGATGTTTTCATATAATAATCGTTTTCGCACAATATACCAATTGTACTTAAGGCTCATCAGCTGGACTTGTAAATTTGGCTGTCCAGGAACGATATTTTATTAAGCATACTTAAGAATGAAGAGTTCTAATTTTTCTATATTCAATCCATCTAGAATTTTACTTCTGCGAATTAAATACTAAATGAAAAATTTCTGTTTTTACACCGAATTTTTTAAATTATTTTGAATAGTTTTTTATTTAGCGCCCTTGATAAATTTTTAAATTGATTTTTTTAGTATTTAGGTTGTTTTTTATACTATTATATTTAGTCGGTATTAGGACAATGTAATTATTTATTAGGAACTGATCCACATTTTATATTTGCCCCAATGATTCGACTTTATTTTGAATCTTCATCATGGATCAACATTATTTTGTATATCAGAAAATCCTAATTATTACAGAATTTTGACTTTTCACTGTTGTTAAATATAATTATGAACTATAATTCATAGTTTTCTATAATTGTGTCTCTTTTTCTCTTTGTTTGTCTACTATTATTTCTATATCCCGTGAAAGAGGTGGGAAATCACGTATTGCTTGAAGATTTTTTCATATAATAATCGTTTTCGCTCTATATACCAATTGTACTTAAGGCTCATCAGCTGGACTTGTACATTTGGCTGTCCAGGAACGATATTTTATTATTATATTTTATTAAGCATACATAAGAATGAAGAGTTCTAATTTTTCTATATTCAATCCATCTAGAATTTTACTTCTGCGAATTAAATACTAAATGAAAAATTTCTGTTTTTACACCGAATTTTTTTAAATATTTTGAATAGTTTTTTATTTAGCGTCCTTGATAAATTTTTAAATTGATTTTTTTAGTATTTAGATTGTTGTTTACGCTATTATATTTAGTCGGTATTAGGACAATGTAATTATTTATTAGGAACTGACCCACATTTTATATTTTCCCCAATGATTCGACTTTATTTTGAATCTTCATCATGGATCAACATTATTTTGTATATCAGAAAATCCTAATTATTACAGAATTTTGACTTTTTACTGTTGTTAAATACAATTATGAACTATAATTCATGGTTTTCTGTAATTGTGACTTTTTTTCTCTTTGTTTTTCTACTATTATTTCTATATCTCGTGAAAGAGATGGGAAATCACGTATTGCTTGAAGATTTTTTCATATAATAATCGTTTTCGCACTATATACCAATTGTACTTAAGGCTCATCAGCTGGGCTTGTACATTTGGCTGTCCAGGAACGATATTTTATTAAGCATACTTAAGAATGAAGAGTTCTAATTTTTCTATATTGAATCCATCTAGAATTTTACTTCTGCGAATTAAATACTAAATGAAAAATTTATGCTTTTACACCCAATTTTTTTAAATATTTTGAATAGTTTTTTATTTAGCGTCCTTGATAAATTTTTAAATTGATTTTTTTAGTATTTAGGTTGTTGTTTGTACTATTATATTTAGTCGGTATTAGGACAATGTAGTTATTTATTAGGAACTGATCCACATTTTATATTTTCCCCAATGATTCGACTTTATTTTGAATCTTCATCATGGATCAACATTATTTTGTATTATCAGAAAATCCTAATTATTACAGAATTTTGACTTTTTACTGTTGTTAAATATAATTATGAACTATAATTCATAGTTTTCTATAATTGTGACTCTTTTTCTCTTTGTTTTTCTACTATTATTTCTATATCTCGTGAAAGAGATGGGAAATCACGTATTGCTTGAAGATTTTTTCATATAATAATCGTTTTCGCTCTATATACCAATTGTACTTAAGGCTCATCAGCTGGACTTGTACATTTGGCTGTCCAGGAACGATATTTTATTAAGCATACTTAAGAATGAAGAGTTCTAATTTTTCTATATTCAATCCATCTAGAATTTTACTTCTGCGAATTAAATACTAAATGAAAAATTTCTGTTTTTACACCGATTTTTTTAAAATATTTTGAATAGTTTTTTATTCAGCGTCCTTGATAAATTTTTAAATTGATTTTTTTAGTATTTGGGTTGTTGTTTGTACTATTATATTTAGTCGGTATTAGGACAATGTAATTATTTATTAGGAACTGATCCACATTTTATATTTTCCCCAATGATTCGACTTTATTTTGAATCTTCATCATGGATCAACATTATTTTGTATTATCAGAAAATCCTAATTATTACAGAATTTTGACTTTTTACTGTTGTTAAATATAATTATGAACTATAATTCATAGTTTTCTATAATTGTGACTCTTTTTCTCTTTGTTTTTCTACTATTATTTCTATATCTCGTGAAAGAGATGGGAAATCACGTATTTCTTGAAGATTTTTTCATATAATAATCGTTTTCGCTCTATATACCAATTGTACTTAAGGCTCATCAGCTGGACTTGTACATTTGGCTGTCCAGGAACGATATTTTATTATTATATTTTATTCAGCATACTTAAGAATAAAGAGTTCTAATTTTTCTATATTCAATCCATCTAGAATTTTACTTCTGCGAATTAAATACTAAATGAAAAATTTCTGTTTTACACCGAATTTTTTTAAATATTTTGAATAGTTTTTTATTTATCGTCCTTGATACATTTTTAAATTGAATTTTTAAGTATTTAGGTTGTTGTTTATACTATTATATTTAGTCGGTATTAGGACAATGTAATTATTTATTAGGAACTGATCCACATTTTATATTTTCTCCAATGATTCGACTTTATTTTGAATCTTCATCAGGGATCAACATTATTTTGTATATCAGAAAATCCTAATTATTACAGAATTTTGACTTTTTACTGTTGTTAAATACAATTATGAACTATAATTCATGGTTTACTATAATTGTGACTTTTTTTCTCTTTGTTTTTCTACTATTATTTCTATATCTCGTGAAAGAGATGGGAAATCACGTATTGCCTGAAGATTTTTTCATATAATAATCGTTTTCGCACTATATACCAATTGTACTTAAGGCTCATCAGCTGGGCTTGTACATTTGGCTGTCTAGGAACGATATTTTATTAAGCATACTTAAGAATGAAGAGTTCTAATCTTTCTATATTCAATCCATCTAGAATTTTACTTCTGCGAATTAAATACTAAATGAAAAATTTCTGTTTTTACACCGAATTTTTTAAAATATTTTGAATAGTTTTTTATTTAGCGTCCTTGATAAATTTTTAAATTGATTTTTTTAGTATTTGGGTTGTTGTTCATATTATTATATTTAGTCGGTATCAACACAATGTAATTATTTATTAGGAACTGATCCACATTTTATATTTTCCCCAATGATTCGAATTTATTTTGAATCTTCATCATGGATCAACATTATTTTGTATATCAGAAAATCCTAATTATTACAGAATTTTGACTTTTTACTGTTGTTAAATACAATTATGAACTATAATTCATAGTTTTCTATAATTGTGACTTTTTTCTCTTTGTTTTTCTACTATTATTTCTACATCTCGTGAAAGAGATGGGAAATCACGTATTGCTTGAAAATTTTTTCATATAATAACCGTTTTCGCACTATATACCAATTGTACTTAAGGCTCATCAGCTGGACTTGTACATTTGGCTGTCCCGGAACGATATTTTATTATTATATTTTATTAAGCATACTTAAGAATGAAGAGTTCTAATTTTTCTATTTTCAATCCATCTAGAATTTTACTTCTGCGAATTAAATACTAAATGAAAAATTTATGTTTTTACACCGAATTTTTTTAAATATTTTGAATAGTTTTTTATTTAGCGTCCTTGATAAATTTTTAAATTGATTTTTTTAGTATTTAGATTGTTGTTTATACTATTATATTTAGTCGGTATTAGGACAATGTAATTATTTATTAGGAACTGTCCCACATTTTATATTTTCCCCAATGATTCGACTTTATTTTGAATCTTCATCATGGATCAACATTATTTTGTATATCAGAAAATCCTAACTATTACAGAATTTTGACTTTTTACTGTTGCTAAATACAATTATGAACTATAATTCATGGTTTTCTATAATTGTGACTTTTTTTCTCTTTGTTTTTCTACTATTATTTCTATATCTCGTGAAAGAGATGGGAAGTCACGTATTGCTTGAAGATTTTTTCATATAAAAATCGTTTTCGCACTATATACCAATTGTACTTAAGGCTCATCAGCTGGGCTTGTACATTTGGCTGTCCAGGAACGATATTTTGTTAAGCATACTTAAGAATGAAGAGTTCTAATTTTTCTATATTCAATCCATCTAGAATTTTACTTCTGCGAATTAAATACTAAATGAAAAATTTATGTTTATACACCCAATTTTTTTAAATATTTTGAATAGTTTTTTATTTAGCGTCCTTGATAAATTTTTAAATTGATTTTTTTAGTATTTAGGTTGTTGTTTATACTATTATATTTAGTCGGTAGTAGGACAATGTAATTATTTATTAGGAACTGATCCACATTTTATATTTTCCCCAATGATTCGACTTTATTTTGAATCTTCATCATGGATCAACATTATTTTGTATATCGGAAAATCCTAATTATTACAGAATTTTGACTTTTTACTGTTGTTAAATACAATTGTGAACTATAATTCATGATTTTCTATAATTGTGACTTTTTTCTCTTTGTTTTTCTACTATTATTTCTATATCTCGTGAAAGAGATGGGAAATCACGTATTGCTTGAAGATTTTTTCATATACTAATCGTTTTCGCACTATATACCATTTGTACTTAAGGCTCATCAGCTGGACTTGTACATTTGGCTGTCCAGGAACGATATTTTATTAAGCATACTTAAGAATGAAGAGTTCTAATTTTTCTATATTCAATCCATCTAGAATTTTACTTCTGCGAATTAAATACTAAATGAAAAATTTCTGTTTTTACACCGATTTTTTTTAAATATTTTGAATAGTTTTTTATTCAGCGTCCTTGATAAATTTTTAAATTGATTTTTTTAGTATTTGGGTTGTTGTTTGTACTATTATATTTAGTCGGTATTAGGACAATGTAATTATTTATTAGGAACTGATCCACATTTTATATTTTCCCCAATGATTCGACTTTATTTTGAATCTTCATCATGGATCAACATTATTTTGTATTATCAGAAAATCCTAATTATTACAGAATTTTGACTTTTTACTGTTGTTAAATATAATTATGAACTATAATTCATAGTTTTCTATAATTGTGACTCTTTTTCTCTTTGTTTTTCTACTATTATTTCTATATCTCGTGAAAGAGATGGGAAATCACGTATTGCTTGAAGATTTTTTCATATAATAATCGTTTTCGCTCTATATACCAATTGTACTTAAGGCTCATCAGCTGGACTTGTACATTTGGCTGTCCAGGAACGATATTTTATTATTATATTTTATTCAGCATACTTAAGAATAAAGAGTTCTAATTTTTCTATATTCAATCCATCTAGAATTTTACTTCTGCGAATTAAATACTAAATGAAAAATTTCTGTTTTACACCGAATTTTTTTAAATATTTTGAATAGTTTTTTATTTATCGTCCTTGATACATTTTTAAATTGAATTTTTAAGTATTTAGGTTGTTGTTTATACTATTATATTTAGTCGGTATTAGGACAATGTAATTATTTATTAGGAACTGATCCACATTTTATATTTTCTCCAATGATTCGACTTTATTTTGAATCTTCATCAGGGATCAACATTATTTTGTATATCAGAAAATCCTAATTATTACAGAATTTTGACTTTTTACTGTTGTTAAATACAATTATGAACTATAATTCATGGTTTACTATAATTGTGACTTTTTTTCTCTTTGTTTTTCTACTATTATTTCTATATCTCGTGAAAGAGATGGGAAATCACGTATTGCCTGAAGATTTTTTCATATAATAATCGTTTTCGCACTATATACCAATTGTACTTAAGGCTCATCAGCTGGGCTTGTACATTTGGCTGTCTAGGAACGATATTTTATTAAGCATACTTAAGAATGAAGAGTTCTAATCTTTCTATATTCAATCCATCTAGAATTTTACTTCTGCGAATTAAATACTAAATGAAAAATTTCTGTTTTTACACCGAATTTTTTAAAATATTTTGAATAGTTTTTTATTTAGCGTCCTTGATAAATTTTTAAATTGATTTTTTTAGTATTTGGGTTGTTGTTCATACTATTATATTTAGTCGGTATCAACACAATGTAATTATTTATTAGGAACTGATCCACATTTTATATTTTCCCAAATGATTCGAATTTATTTTGAATCTTCATCATGGATCAACATTATTTTGTATATCAGAAAATCCTAATTATTACAGAATTTTGACTTTTTACTGTTGTTAAATACAATTATGAACTATAATTCATAGTTTTCTATAATTGTGACTTTTTTCTCTTTGTTTTTCTACTATTATTTCTACATCTCGCGAAAGAGATGGGAAATCACGTATTGGTTGAAAATTTTTTCATATAATAACCGTTTTCGCACTATATACCAATTGTACTTAAGGCTCATCAGCTGGACTTGTACATTTGGCTGTCCCGGAACGATATTTTATTATTATATTTTATTAAGCATACTTAAGAATGAAGAGTTCTAATTTTTCTATTTTCAATCCATCTAGAATTTTACTTCTGCGAATTAAATACTAAATGAAAAATTTATGTTTTTACACCGAATTTTTTTAAATATTTTGAATAGTTTTTTATTTAGCGTCCTTGATAAATTTTTAAATTGATTTTTTTAGTATTTAGATTGTTGTTTATACTATTATATTTAGTCGGTATTAGGACAATGTAATTATTTATTAGGAACTGTCCCACATTTTATATTTTCCCCAATGATTCGACTTTATTTTGAATCTTCATCATGGATCAACATTATTTTGTATATCAGAAAATCCTAACTATTACAGAATTTTGACTTTTTACTGTTGCTAAATACAATTATGAACTATAATTCATGGTTTTCTATAATTGTGACTTTTTTTCTCTTTGTTTTTCTACTATTATTTCTATATCTCGTGAAAGAGATGGGAAGTCACGTATTGCTTGAAGATTTTTTCATATAATAATCGTTTTCGCACTATATACCAATTGTACTTAAGGCTCATCAGCTGGGCTTGTACATTTGGCTGTCCAGGAACGATATTTTATTAAGCATACTTAAGAATGAAGAGTTCTAATTTTTCTATATTCAATCCATCTAGAATTTTACTTCTGCGAATTAAATACTAAATGAAAAATTTATGTTTTCACACCCAATTTTTTTAAATATTTTGAATAGTTTTTTATTTAGCGTCCTTGATAAATTTTTAAATTGATTTTTTTAGTATTTAGGTTGTTGTTTATACTATTATATTTAGTCGGTAGTAGGACAATGTAATTATTTATTAGGAACTGATCCACATTTTATATTTTCCCCAATGATTCGACTTTATTTTGAATCTTCATCATGGATCAACATTATTTTGTATATCGGAAAATCCTAATTATTACAGAATTTTGACTTTTTACTGTTGTTAAATACAATTGTGAACTATAATTCATGATTTTCTATAATTGTGACTTTTTTCTCTTTGTTTTTCTACTATTATTTCTATATCTCGTGAAAGAGATGGGAAATCACGTATTGCTTGAAGATTTTTTCATATACTAATCGTTTTCGCACTATATACCATTTGTACTTAAGGCTCATCAGCTGGACTTGTACATTTGGCTGTCCAGGAACGATATTTTATTAAGCATACTTAAGAATGAAGAGTTCTAATTTTTCTATATTCAATCCATCTAGAATTTTACTTCTGCGAATTAAATACTAAATGAAAAATTTCTGTTTTTACACCGATTTTTTTTAAATATTTTGAATAGTTTTTTATTCAGCGTCCTTGATAAATTTTTAAATTGATTTTTTTAGTATTTGGGTTGTTGTTTGTACTATTATATTTAGTCGGTATTAGGACAATGTAATTATTTATTAGGAACTGATCCACATTTTATATTTTCCCCAATGATTCGACTTTATTTTGAATCTTCATCATGGATCAACATTATTTTGTATTATCAGAAAATCCTAATTATTACAGAATTTTGACTTTTTACTGTTGTTAAATATAATTATGAACTATAATTCATAGTTTTCTATAATTGTGACTCTTTTTCTCTTTGTTTTTCTACTATTATTTCTATATCTCGTGAAAGAGATGGGAAATCACGTATTGCTTGAAGATTTTTTCATATAATAATCGTTTTCGCTCTATATACCAATTGTACTTAAGGCTCATCAGCTGGACTTGTACATTTGGCTGTCCAGGAACGATATTTTATTATTATATTTTATTCAGCATACTTAAGAATAAAGAGTTCTAATTTTTCTATATTCAATCCATCTAGAATTTTACTTCTGCGAATTAAATACTAAATGAAAAATTTCTGTTTTACACCGAATTTTTTTAAATATTTTGAATAGTTTTTTATTTATCGTCCTTGATACATTTTTAAATTGAATTTTTAAGTGTTTATGTTGTTGTTTATACTATTATATTTAGTCGGTATTAGGACAATGTAATTATTTATTAGGAACTGATCCACATTTTATATTTTCTCCAATGATTCGACTTTATTTTGAATCTTCATCAGGGATCAACATTATTTTGTATATCAGAAAATCCTAATTATTACAGAATTTTGACTTTTTACTGTTGTTAAATACAATTATGAACTATAATTCATGGTTTACTATAATTGTGACTTTTTTTCTCTTTGTTTTTCTACTATTATTTCTATATCTCGTGAAAGAGATGGGAAATCACGTATTGCCTGAAGATTTTTTCATATAATAATCGTTTTCGCACTATATACCAATTGTACTTAAGGCTCATCAGCTGGGCTTGTACATTTGGCTGTCTAGGAACGATATTTTATTAAGCATACTTAAGAATGAAGAGTTCTAATCTTTCTATATTCAATCCATCTAGAATTTTACTTCTGCGAATTAAATACTAAATGAAAAATTTCTGTTTTTACACCGAATTTTTTAAAATATTTTGAATAGTTTTTTATTTAGCGTCCTTGATAAATTTTTAAATTGATTTTTTTAGTATTTGGGTTGTTGTTCATACTATTATATTTAGTCGGTATCAACACAATGTAATTATTTATTAGGAACTGATCCACATTTTATATTTTCCCAAATGATTCGAATTTATTTTGAATCTTCATCATGGATCAACATTATTTTGTATATCAGAAAATCCTAATTATTACAGAATTTTGACTTTTTACTGTTGTTAAATACAATTATGAACTATAATTCATAGTTTTCTATAATTGTGACTTTTTTCTCTTTGTTTTTCTACTATTATTTCTACATCTCGTGAAAGAGATGGGAAATCACGTATTGCTTGAAAATTTTTTCATATAATAACCGTTTTCGCACTATATACCAATTGTACTTAAGGCTCATCAGCTGGACTTGTACATTTGGCTGTCCCGGAACGATATTTTATTATTATATTTTATTAAGCATACTTAAGAATGAAGAGTTCTAATTTTTCTATTTTCAATCCATCTAGAATTTTACTTCTGCGAATTAAATACTAAATGAAAAATTTATGTTTTTACACCGAATTTTTTTAAATATTTTGAATAGTTTTTTATTTAGCGTCCTTGATAAATTTTTAAATTGATTTTTTTAGTATTTAGATTGTTGTTTATACTATTATATTTAGTCGGTATTAGGACAATGTAATTATTTATTAGGAACTGTCCCACATTTTATATTTTCCCCAATGATTCGACTTTATTTTGAATCTTCATCATGGATCAACATTATTTTGTATATCAGAAAATCCTAACTATTACAGAATTTTGACTTTTTACTGTTGCTAAATACAATTATGAACTATAATTCATGGTTTTCTATAATTGTGACTTTTTTTCTCTTTGTTTTTCTACTATTATTTCTATATCTCGTGAAAGAGATGGGAAGTCACGTATTGCTTGAAGATTTTTTCATATAATAATCGTTTTCGCACTATATACCAATTGTACTTAAGGCTCATCAGCTGGGCTTGTACATTTGGCTGTCCAGGAACGATATTTTATTAAGCATACTTAAGAATGAAGAGTTCTAATTTTTCTATATTCAATCCATCTAGAATTTTACTTCTGCGAATTAAATACTAAATGAAAAATTTATGTTTTTACACCCAATTTTTTTAAATATTTTGAATAGTTTTTTATTTTGCGTCCTTGATAAATTTTTAAATTGATTTTTTTAGTATTTAGGTTGTTGTTTATACTATTATATTTAGTCGGTAGTAGGACAATGTAATTATTTATTAGGAACTGATCCACATTTTATATTTTCCCCAATGATTCGACTTTATTTTGAATCTTCATCATGGATCAACATTATTTTGTATTATCAGAAAATCCTAATTATTACAGAATTTTGACTTTTTACTGTTGTTAAATATAATTATGAACTATAATTCATAGTTTTCTATAATTGTGACTCTTTTTCTCTTTGTTTTTCTACTATTATTTCTATATCTCATGAAAGAGATGGGAAATCACGTATTGCTTGAAGATTTTTTCATATAATAATCGTTTTCGCTCTATATACCAATTGTACTTAAGGCTCATCAGCTGGACTTGTACATTTGGCTGTCCAGGAACGATATTTTATTATTATATTTTATTCAGCATACTTAAGAATAAAGAGTTCTAATTTTTCTATATTCAATCCATCTAGAATTTTACTTCTGCGAATTAAATACTAAATGAAAAATTTCTGTTTTACACCGAATTTTTTTAAATATTTTGAATAGTTTTTTATTTATCGTCCTTGATACATTTTTAAATTGAATTTTTAAGTATTTAGGTTGTTGTTTATACTATTATATTTAGTCGGTATTAGGACAATGTAATTATTTATTAGGAACTGATCCACATTTTATATTTTCTCCAATGATTCGACTTTATTTTGAATCTTCATCAGGGATCAACATTATTTTGTATATCAGAAAATCCTAATTATTACAGAATTTTGACTTTTTACTGTTGTTAAATACAATTATGAACTATAATTCATGGTTTACTATAATTGTGACTTTTTTTCTCTTTGTTTTTCTACTATTATTTCTATATCTCGTGAAAGAGATGGGAAATCACGTATTGCCTGAAGATTTTTTCATATAATAATCGTTTTCGCACTATATACCAATTGTACTTAAGGCTCATCAGCTGGGCTTGTACATTTGGCTCTCTAGGAACGATATTTTATTAAGCATACTTAAGAATGAAGAGTTCTAATCTTTCTATATTCAATCCATCTAGAATTTTACTTCTGCGAATTAAATACTAAATGAAAAATTTCTGTTTTTACACCGAATTTTTTAAAATATTTTGAATAGTTTTTTATTTAGCGTCCTTGATAAATTTTTAAATTGATTTTTTTAGTATTTGGGTTGTTGTTCATACTATTATATTTAGTCGGTATCAACACAATGTAATTATTTATTAGGAACTGATCCACATTTTATATTTTCCCCAATGATTCGAATTTATTTTGAATCTTCATCATGGATCAACATTATTTTGTATATCAGAAAATCCTAATTATTACAGAATTTTGACTTTTTACTGTTGTTAAATACAATTATGAACTATAATTCATAGTTTTCTATAATTGTGACTTTTTTCTCTTTGTTTTTCTACTATTATTTCTACATCTCGTGAAAGAGATGGGAAATCACGTATTGCTTGAAAATTTTTTTATATAATAACCGTTTTCGCACTATATACCAATTGTACTTAAGGCTCATCAGCTGGACTTGTACATTTGGCTGTCCCGGAACGATATTTTATTATTATATTTTATTAAGCATACTTAAGAATGAAGAGTTCTAATTTTTCTATTTTCAATCCATCTAGAATTTTACTTCTGCGAATTAAATACTAAATGAAAAATTTATGTTTTTACACCGAATTTTTTTAAATATTTTGAATAGTTTTTTATTTAGCGTCCTTGATAAATTTTTAAATTGATTTTTTTAGTATTTAGATTGTTGTTTATACTATTATATTTAGTCGGTATTAGGACAATGTAATTATTTATTAGGAACTGTCCCACATTTTATATTTTCCCCAATGATTCGACTTTATTTTGAATCTTCATCATGGATCAACATTATTTTGTATATCAGAAAATCCTAACTATTACAGAATTTTGACTTTTTACTGTTGCTAAATACAATTATGAACTATAATTCATGGTTTTCTATAATTGTGACTTTTTTTCTCTTTGTTTTTCTACTATTATTTCTATATCTCGTGAAAGAGATGGGAAGTCACGTATTGCTTGAAGATTTTTTCATATAATAATCGTTTTCGCACTATATACCAATTGTACTTAAGGCTCATCAGCTGGGCTTGTACATTTGGCTGTCCAGGAACGATATTTTATTAAGCATACTTAAGAATGAAGAGTTCTAATTTTTCTATATTCAATCCATCTAGAATTTTACTTCTGCGAATTAAATACTAAATGAAAAATTTATGTTTTTACACCCAATTTTTTTAAATATTTTGAATAGTTTTTTATTTAGCGTCCTTGATAAATTTTTAAATTGATTTTTTTAGTATTTAGGTTGTTGTTTATACTATTATATTTAGTCGGTAGTAGGACAATGTAATTATTTATTAGGAACTGATCCACATTTTATATTTTCCCCAATGATTCGACTTTATTTTGAATCTTCATCATGGATCAACATTATTTTGTATATCGGAAAATCCTAATTATTACAGAATTTTGACTTTTTACTGTTGTTAAATACAATTATGAACTATAATTCATGATTTTCTATAATTGTGACTTTTTTCTCTTTGTTTTTCTACTATTATTTCTATATCTCGTGAAAGAGATGGGAAATCACGTATTGCTTGAAGATTTTTTCATGTAATAATCGTTTTCGCACTATATACCAATTGTACTTAAGGCTCATCAGCTGGACTTGTACATTTGGCTGTCCAGGAACGATATTTTATTAAGCATACTTAAGAATGAAGAGTTCTAATTTTTCTATATTCAATCCATCTAGAATTTTACTTCTGCGAATTAAATACTAAATGAAAAATTTCTGTTTTTACACCGATTTTTTTAAAATATTTTGAATAGTTTTTTATTCAGCGTCCTTGATAAATTTTTAAATTGATTTTTTTAGTATTTAGGTTGTTGTTTGTACTATTATATTTAGTCGGTATTAGGACAATGTAATTATTTATTAGGAACTAATCCACATTTTATATTTTCCCTAATGATTCGACTTTATTTTGAATCTTCATCATGGATCAACATTATTTTGTATTATCAGAAAATCCTAATTATTACAGAATTTTGACTTTTTACTGTTGTTAAATATAATTATGAACTATAATTCATAGTTTTCTATAATTGTGACTCTTTTTCTCTTTGTTTTTCTACTATTATTTCTATATCTCGTGAAAGAGATGGGAAATCACGTATTGCTTGAAGATTTTTTCATATAATAATCGTTTTCGCTCTATATACCAATTGTACTTAAGGCTCATCAGCTGGACTTGTACATTTGGCTGTCCAGGAACGATATTTTATTATTATATTTTATTCAGCATACTTAAGAATAAAGAGTTCTAATTTTTCTATATTCAATCCATCTAGAATTTTACTTCTGCGAATTAAATACTAAATGAAAAATTTCTGTTTTTACACCGAATTTTTTTAAATATTTTGAATAGTTTTTTATTTATCGTCCTTCATACATTTTTAAATTGATTTTTTAAGTATTTAGGTTGTTGTTTATACTTTTATATTTAGTCGGTATTAGGACAATGTAATTATTTATTAGGAACTGATCCACATTTTATATTTTCTCCAATGTTTCGACTTTATTTTGAATCTTCATCAGGGATCAACATTATTTTGTATATCAGAAAATCGTAATTATTACAGAATTTTGACTTTTTACTGTTGTTAAATACAATTATGTACTATAATTCATAGTTTTCTATAATTGTGTTTTTTTTTCTCTTTGTTTTACTACTATTATTTCTATATCTCGTGAAAGAGATGGGAAATCACGTATTGCTTGAAGATGTTTTCATATAATAATCGTTTTCGCACTATATGCCAATTGTACTTAAGGCTTATCAGCTGGACTTGTACATTTGGCTGTCCAGGAACGATATTTTATTAAGCATACTTAAGAATGAAGAGTTCTAATTTTTCTATATTCAATCCATCTAGAATTTTACTTCTGCCAATTAAATACTAAATGAAAAATTTCTGTTTTTACACCGAATTTTTTAAAATATTTTGAATAGTTTTTTATTTAGCGTCCTTGATAAATTTTTAAATTGATTTTTTTAGTATTTAGGTTGTTGTTTATACTATTATATTTAGTCGGTATTAGGACAATGTAATTATTTATTAGGAACTGATCCACATTTTATATTTTCCCCAATGATTCGACTTTATTTTGAAACTTCATCATGGATCAACATTATTTTGTATATCAGAAAATCCTAATTATTACAGAATTTTGACTTTTTACTGTTGTTAAATACAATTGTGAACTATAATTCATGGTTTTCTATAATTGTGACTTTTTTCCTCTTTGTTTTTCTACTATTATTTCTATATCTCGTGAAAGAGATGGGAAATCACGTATTGCTTGAAGATTTTTTCATATAATAATCGTTTTCGCATTATATACCAATTGTACTTAAGGCTCATCAGCTGGGCTTGTACATTTGGCTGTCCAGGAACGATATTTTATTAAGCATACTTAAGAATGAAGAGTTCTAATTTTTCTATATTCAATCCATCTAGAATTTTACTTCTGCGAATTAAATACTAAATGAAAAATTTATGTTTTTACACCCAATTTTTTTAAATATTTTGAATAGTTTTTTATTTAGCGTCCTTGATAAATTTTTAAATTGATTTTTTTAGTATTTAGGTTGTTGTTTATACTATTATATTTAGTCGGCATTAGGACAATGTAATTATTTATTAAGAACTGATCCACATTTTATATTTTCCCCAATGATTCGACTTTATTTTGAATCTTCATCATGGATCAACATTATTTTGTATATCAGAAAATCCTAATTATTACAGAATTTTGACTTTTTACTGTTGTTAAATACAATTATGAACTATAATTCATAGTTTTCTATAATTGTGTTTTTTTTTCTCTTTGTTTTACTACTATTATTTCTATATCTCGTGAAAGAGATGGGAAATCACGTATTGCTTGAAGATGTTTTCATATAATAATCGTTTTCGCACTATATACCAATTGTACTTAAGGCTCATCAGCTGGACTTGTACATTTGGCTGTCCCGGAACGATATTTTATTATTATATTTTATTAAGCATACTTAAGAATGAAGAGTTCTAATTTTTCTATATTCAATCCATCTAGAATTTTACTTCTGCGAATTAAATACTAAATGAAAAATTTCTGTTTTTACACCGAATTTTTTTAAATATTTTGAATAGTTTTTTATTTATCGTCCTTGATAAATTTTTAAATTGATTTTTTTAGTATTTAGGTTGTTGTTTATACTATTATATTTAGTCGGTATTAGGACAATGTAATTTTTTATTAGGAACTGATCCACATTTTATATTTTCCCCAATGATTCGACTTTATTTTGAATCTTCATCATGGATCAACATTATTTTGTATATCGGAAAATCCTAATTATTACAGAATTTTGACTTTTTACTGTTGTTAAATACAATTATGAACTATAATTCATAGTTTTCTATAATTGTGACTTTTTTTCTCTTTGTTTTTCTACTATTATTCCTATATCTCGTGAAAGAGATGGGAAATCACGTATTGCTTGAAGATTTTTTCATATAATAATCGTTTTCGCACTATATACCAATTGTACTTAAGGCTCATCAGCTGGGCTTGTACATTTGGCTGTCCAGGAACGATATTTTATTAAGCATACTTAAGAATGAAGAGTTCTAATTTTTCTATATTCAATCCATCTAGAATTTTACTTCTGCGAATTAAATACTAAATGAAAAATTTATGTTTTTACACCCAATTTTTTTAAATATTTTGAATAGTTTTTTATTTAGCGTCCTTGATAAATTTTTAAATTGATTTTTTTAGTATTTAGGTTGTTGTTTATACTATTATATTTAGTCGGCATTAGGACAATGTAATTATTTATTAAGAACTGATCCACATTTTATATTTTCCCCAATGATTCGACTTTATTTTGAATCTTCATCATGGATCAACATTATTTTGTATATCAGAAAATCCTAATTATTACAGAATTTTGACTTTTTACTGTTGTTAAATACAATTATGAACTATAATTCATGGTTTTCTATAATTGTGACTTTTTTTCTCTTTGTTTTTCTACTATTATTTCTATATCTCGTGAAAGAGATGGGAAATCACGTATTGCTTGAAGATTTTTTCATACAATAATCGTTTTCGCAGTATATACCAATTGTACTTAAGGCTCATCAGCTGGGCTTGTACATTTGGCTGTCCAGGAACGATATTTTATTAAGCATACTTAAGAATGAAGAGTTCTAATCTTTCTATTTTCAATCCATCTAGAATTTTACTTCTGCGAATTAAATACTAAATGAAAAATTTATGTTTTTACACCCAATTTTTTTAAATATTTTGAATAGTTTTTTATTTAGCGTCCTTGATAAATTTTTAAATTGATTTTTTTAGTATTTAGGTTGTTGTTTATACTATTATATTTAGTCGGCATTAGGACAATGTAATTATTTATTAAGAACTGATCCACATTTTATATTTTCCCCAATGATTCGACTTTATTTTGAATCTTCATCATGGATCAACATTATTTTGTATATCAGAAAATCCTAATTATTACAGAATTTTGACTTTTTACTGTTGTTAAATACAATTATGAACTATAATTCATAGTTTTCTATAATTGTGTTTTTTTTTCTCTTTGTTTTACTACTATTATTTCTATATCTCGTGAAAGAGATGGGAAATCACGTATTGCTTGAAGATGTTTTCATATAATAATCGTTTTCGCACTATATACCAATTGTACTTAAGGCTCATCAGCTGGACTTGTACATTTGGCTGTCCCGGAACGATATTTTATTATTATATTTTATTAAGCATACTTAAGAATGAAGAGTTCTAATTTTTCTATATTCAATCCATCTAGAATTTTACTTCTGCGAATTAAATACTAAATGAAAAATTTCTGTTTTTACACCGAATTTTTTTAAATATTTTGAATAGTTTTTTATTTATCGTCCTTGATAAATTTTTAAATTGATTTTTTTAGTATTTAGGTTGTTGTTTATACTATTATATTTAGTCGGTATTAGGACAATGTAATTTTTTATTAGGAACTGATCCACATTTTATATTTTCCCCAATGATTCGACTTTATTTTGAATCTTCATCATGGATCAACATTATTTTGTATATCGGAAAATCCTAATTATTACAGAATTTTGACTTTTTACTGTTGTTAAATACAATTATGAACTATAATTCATGGTTTTCTATAATTGTGACTTTTTTTCTCTTTGTTTTTCTACTATTATTCCTATATCTCGTGAAAGAGATGGGAAATCACGTATTGCTTGAAGATTTTTTCATATAATAATCGTTTTCGCACTATATACCAATTGTACTTAAGGCTCATCAGCTGGGCTTGTACATTTGGCTGTCCAGGAACGATATTTTATTAAGCATACTTAAGAATGAAGAGTTCTAATTTTTCTATATTCAATCCATCTAGAATTTTACTTCTGCGAATTAAATACTAAATGAAAAATTTATGTTTTTACACCCAATTTTTTTAAATATTTTGAATAGTTTTTTATTTAGCGTCCTTGATAAATTTTTAAATTGATTTTTTTAGTATTTAGGTTGTTGTTTATACTATTATATTTAGTCGGCATTAGGACAATGTAATTATTTATTAAGAACTGATCCACATTTTATATTTTCCCCAATGATTCGACTTTATTTTGAATCTTCATCATGGATCAACATTATTTTGTATATCAGAAAATCCTAATTATTACAGAATTTTGACTTTTTACTGTTGTTAAATACAATTATGAACTATAATTCATGGTTTTCTATAATTGTGACTTTTTTTCTCTTTGTTTTTCTACTATTATTTCTATATCTCGTGAAAGAGATGGGAAATCACGTATTGCTTGAAGATTTTTTCATACAATAATCGTTTTCGCAGTATATACCAATTGTACTTAAGGCTCATCAGCTGGGCTTGTACATTTGGCTGTCCAGGAACGATATTTTATTAAGCATACTTAAGAATGAAGAGTTCTAATCTTTCTATTTTCAATCCATCTAGAATTTTACTTCTGCGAATTAAATACTAAATGAAAAATTTCTGTTTTTACACCGAATTTTTTAAAATATTTTGAATAGTTTTTTATTTAGCGTCCTTGATAAATTTTTAAATTGATTTTTTTAGTATTTGGGTTGTTGTTCATACTATTATATTTAGTCGGTATCAAGACAATGTAATTATTTATTAGGAACTGATCCACATTTTATATTTTCCCCAATGATTGGACTTTATTTTGAATCTTCATCATGGATCAACATTATTTTGTATATCAGAAAATCCTAATTATTACAGAATTTTGACTTTTTACTGTTGTTAAATACAATTATGAACTATAATTCATAGTTTTCTATAATTGTGACTTTTTTCTCTTTGTTTTTCTACTATTATTTCTACATCTCGTGAAAGAGATGGGAAATCACGTATTGCTTGAAAATTTTTTCATATAATAACCGTTTTCGCACTATATACCAATTGTACTTAAGGCTCATCAGCTGGACTTGTACATTTGGCTGTCCCGGAACGATATTTTATTATTATATTTTATTAAGCATACTTAAGAATGAAGAGTTCTAATTTTTCTATATTCAATCCATCTAGAATTTTACTTCTGCGAATTAAATACTAAATTAAAAATTTTTGTTTTTACACCGAATTTTTTTAAATATTTTGAATAGTTTTTTATTTATCGTCCTTGATAAATTTTTAAATTGATTTTTTTAGTATTTAGGTTGTTGTTTATACTATTATATTTAGTCGGTATTAGGACAATGTAATTATTTATAGGGAACTGATCCACATTTTATATTTTCCCCAATGATTCGACTTTATTTTGAATCTTCATCATGGATCAACATTATTTTGTATATCAGAAAATCCTAATTATTACAGAATTTTGACTTTTTACTGTTGTTAAATACAATTATGAACTATAATTCATAGTTTTCTATAATTGTGACTTTTTTTCTCTTTGCTTTTCTACTATTATTTCTATATCTCGTGAAAGAGATGGGAAATCACGTATTGCTTCAAGATATTTTCATATAATAATCGTTTTGGCACTATATACCAATTGTACTTAAGGCTCGTCAGCTGGACTTGTACATTTAGCTGTCCAGGAACGATATTTTATTATTATATTTTATTAAGCATACTTAAGAATGAAGAGTTCTAATTTTTCTATATTCAATCCATCTAGAATTTTACTTCTGCGAATTAAATACTAAATGAAAAATTTCTTTTTTTACACCGAATTTTTTAAATATTTTGAATAGTTTTTTATTTAGCGTCCTTGATAAATTTTTAAATTGATTTTTTTAGTATTTAGGTTGTTGTTTATACTATTATATTTAGTCGGTATTAGGACAATGTAATTATTTATTAGGAACTGATCCACATTTTATATTTTCCCCAATGATTCGACTTTATTTTGAATCTTCATCATGGATCAACATTATTTTGTATATCAGAAAATCCTAATTATTACAGAATTTTGACTTTTTACTGTTGTTAAATACAATTATTGACTATAATTCATAGTTTTCTATAATTGTGACTTTTTTTCCCTCTGTTTTTCTACTATTATTTCTATATCTCGTGAAAGAGATGGGAAATCACGTATTGCTTGAAGATTTTTTCATATAATAATCGTTTTCGCACTATACACCAATTGTACTTAAGGCTCATCAGCTGGACTTGTACATTTCGCTGTCCAGGAACGATATTTTATTATTATATTTTATTAAGCATACTTAAGAATGAAGAGTTCTAATTTTTCTATATTCAATCCATCTAGAATTTTACTTCTGCGAATTAAATACTAAATGAAAAATTTCTGTTTTTACACCGAATTTTTCTAAATATTTTGAATAGTATTTTATTTAGCGTCCTTGATAAATTTTTAAATTGATTTTTTTAGTATTTAGGTTGTTGTTTATACTATTATATTTAGTCGGTATTAGGACAATGTAATTATTTATTGGGAACTGATCCACATTTTATATTTTCCCCAATGATTCGACTTTATTTGGAAACTTCATCATGGATCAACATTATTTTGTATATCAGAAAATCCTAATTATTACAGAATTTTGACTTTTTACTGTTGTTAAATACAATTATGAACTATAATTCATAGTTTTCTATAATTGTGACTTTTTTTCTCTCTGTTTTTCTACTATTATTTCTATATCTCGTGAAAGAGATGGGAAATCACGTATTGCTTGAAGATTTTTTCTTATAATAATCGTTTTCGTACTATACACCAATTGTACTTAAGGCTCATCAGCTGGACTTGTACATTTGGCTGTCCAGGAACGATATTTTATTATTATATTTTATTAAGCATACTTAAGAATGAAGAGTTCTAATTTTTCTATATTCAATCCATCTAGAATTTTACTTCTGCGAATTAAATACTAAATGAAAAATTTCTGTTTTTACACCGAATTTTTTTAAATATTTTGAATAGTATTTTATTTAGCGTCCTTGATAAATTTTTAAATTGATTTTTTTAGTATTTAGGTTGTTGTTTATACTATTATATTTAGTCGGTATTAGGACAATGTAATTATTTATTAGGAACTGATCCACATTTTATATTTTCCCCAATGATTCGACTTTATTTGGAAACTTCATCATGGATCAACATTATTTTGTATAACAGAAAATCCTAATTATTACAGAATTTTGACTTTTTACTGTTGTTAAATACAATTATGTACTATAATTCATAGTTTTCTATAATTGTGACTTTTTTGCTCTTTTTTTTTACTATTATTTCTATATCTCGTGAAAGAGATGGGAAATCACGTATTGCTTGAAGATTTTTTCATATAATAATCGTTTTCGCACTATATACCAATTGTACTTAAGGCTCATCAGCTGGGCTTGTACATTTGGCTGTCCAGGAACGATATTTTATTATTATATTTTATTAAGCATACTTAAGAATGAAGAGTTCTAATTTTTCTATATTCAATCCATCTAGAATTTTACTTCTGCGAATTAAATACTAAATGAAAAATTTCTTTTTTTACACCGAATTTTTTAAATATTTTGAATAGTTTTTTATTTAGCGTCCTTGATAAATTTTTAAATTGATTTTTTTAGTATTTAGGTTGTTGTTTATACTATTATATTTAGTCGGTATTAGGACAATGTAATTATTTATTGGGAACTGATCCACATTTTATATTTTCCCCAATGATTCGACTTTATTTTGAATCTTCATCATGGATCAACATTATTTTGTATATCAGAAAATCCTAATTATTACAGAATTTTGACTTTTTACTGTTGTTAAATACAATTATGACTATAATTCATAGTTTTCTATAATTGTGACTTTTTTTCTCTCTGTTTTTCTACTATTATTTCTATTTGATAAATTTTTAAATTGATTTTTTTAGTATTTAGGTTGTTGTTTATACTATTATATTTAGTCAGTATTAGGACAATGTAATTATTTATTAGGAACTGATCCACATTTTATATTTTCCCCAATGATTCGACTTTATTTGGAAACTTCATCATGGATCAACATTATTTTGTATATCAAAAAATCCTAATTATTACAGAATTTTGACTTTTTACTGTTGTTAAATACAATTATGTACTATAATTCATAGTTTTCTATAATTGTGACTTTTTTGCTCTTTTTTTTACTATTATTTCTATATCTCGTGAAAGAGATGGGAAATCACGTATTGCTTGAAGATTTTTTCATATAATAATCGTTTTCGCACTATATACCAATTGTACTTAAGGCTCATCAGCTGGGCTTGTACATTTGGCTGTCTAGGAACGATATTTTGTTATTATATTTTATTAAGCATACTTAAGAATGAAGAGTTCTAATTTTTCTATATTCAATCCATCTAGAATTTTACTTCTGCGAATTAAATACTAAATGAAAAATTTCTTTTTTTACACCGAATTTTTTAAATATTTTGAATAGTTTTTTATTTAGCGTCCTTGATAAATTTTTAAATTGATTTTTTTAGTTTTTAGGTTGTTGTTTATACTATTATATTTAGTCGGTATTAGGACAATGTAATTATTTATTAGGAACTGATCCACATTTTATATTTTCCCCAATGATTCGACTTTATTTTGAATCTTTATCATGGATCAACATTATTTTGTATATCAGAAAATCCTAATTATTACAGAATTTTGACTTTTTAGTGTTGTTAAATACAATTATGAACTATAATTCATAGTTTTCTATAATTGTTACTTTTTTCTCTTTGTTTTTCTACTATTATTTCTATATCTCGTGAAAGAGATGGGAAATCACGTATTGCTTCAAGATATTTTCATATAATAATCGTTTTCGCACTATATACCAATTGTACTTAAGGCTCATCAGCTGGACTTGTACATTTAGCTGTCCAGGAACGATATTTTATTATTATATTTTATTAAGCATACTTAAGAATGACGAGTTCTAATTTTTCTATATTCAATCCATCTAGAATTTTACTTCTGCGAATTAAATAGTAAATGAAAAATTTCTTTTTTTACACCGAATTTTTTAAATATTTTGAATAGTTTTTTATTTAGCGTCCTTGATAAATTTTTAAATTGATTTTTTTAGTATTTAGGTTGTTGTTTATACTATTATATTTAGTCGGTATTAGGACAATGTAATTATTTATTAGGAACTGATCCACATTTTATATTTTCCCCAATGATTCGACTTTATTTTGAATCTTCATCATGGATCAACATTATTTTGTATATCAGAAAATCCTAATTATTACAGAATTTTGACTTTTTACTGTTGTTAAATACAATTATGAACTATAATTCATAGTTTTCTATAATTGTGACTTTTTTTCTCTCTGTTTTTCTACTATTATTTCTATTTGATAAATTTTTAAATTGATTTTTTTAGTATTTAGGTTGTTGTTTATACTATTATATTTAGTCGGTATTAGGACAATGTAATTATTTATTAGGAACTGATCCACATTTTATATTTTCCCCAATGATTCGACTTTATTTGGAAACTTCATCATGGATCAACATTATTTTGTATATCAGAAAATCCTAATTATTACAGAATTTTGACTTTTTACTGTTGTTAAATACAATTATGTACTATAATTCATAGTTTTCTATAATTGTGACTTTTTTGCTCTTTTTTTTACTATTATTTCTATATCTCGTGAAAGAGATGGGAAATCACGTATTGCTTGAAGATTTTTTCATATAATAATCGTTTTCGCACTATATACCAATTGTACTTAAGGCTCATCAGCTGGGCTTGTACATTTGGCTGTCCAGGAACGATATTTTATTAAGCATACTTAAGAATGAAGAGTTCTAATTTTTCTATATTCAATCCATCTAGAATTTTACTTCTGCGAATTAAATACTAAATGAAAAATTTATGTTTTTACACCCAATTTTTTTAAATATTTTGAATAGTTTTTTATTTAGCGTCCTTGATAAATTTTTAAATTGAT
This sequence comes from Xylophagus ater, assembly GCA_963422695.1. Classification (NCBI taxonomy): domain Eukaryota; kingdom Metazoa; phylum Arthropoda; class Insecta; order Diptera; family Xylophagidae; genus Xylophagus; species Xylophagus ater. The sequence continues at coordinate 32,590,253 of OY730483.1, forward strand.
TTTTTTAGTATTTAGGTTGTTGTTTATACTATTATATTTAGTCGGCATTAGGACAATGTAATTATTTATTAAGAACTGATCCACATTTTATATTTTCCCCAATGATTCGACTTTATTTTGAATCTTCATCATGGATCAACATTATTTTGTATATCAGAAAATCCTAATTATTACAGAATTTTGACTTTTTACTGTTGTTAAATACAATTATGAACTATAATTCATGGTTTTCTATAATTGTGACTTTTTTTCTCTTTGTTTTTCTACTATTATTTCTATATCTCGTGAAAGAGATGGGAAATCACGTATTGCTTGAAGATTTTTTCATACAATAATCGTTTTCGCAGTATATACCAATTGTACTTAAGGCTCATCAGCTGGGCTTGTACATTTGGCTGTCCAGGAACGATATTTTATTAAGCATACTTAAGAATGAAGAGTTCTAATCTTTCTATTTTCAATCCATCTAGAATTTTACTTCTGCGAATTAAATACTAAATGAAAAATTTCTGTTTTTACACCGAATTTTTTAAAATATTTTGAATAGTTTTTTATTTAGCGTCCTTGATAAATTTTTAAATTGATTTTTTTAGTATTTGGGTTGTTGTTCATACTATTATATTTAGTGGGTATCAAGACAATGTAATTATTTATTAGGAACTGATCCACATTTTATATTTTCCCCAATGATTCGACTTTATTTTGAATCTTCATCATGGATCAACATTATTTTGTATATCAGAAAATCCTAATTATTACAGAATTTTGACTTTTTACTGTTGTTAAATACAATTATGAACTATAATTCATAGTTTTCTATAATTGTGACTTTTTTCTCTTTGTTTTTCTACTATTATTTCTACATCTCGTGAAAGAGATGGGAAATCACGTATTGCTTGAAAATTTTTTCATATAATAACCGTTTTCGCACTATATACCAATTGTACTTAAGGCTCATCAGCTGGACTTGTACATTTGGCTGTCCCGGAACGATATTTTATTATTATATTTTATTAAGCATACTTAAGAATGAAGAGTTCTAATTTTTCTATATTCAATCACTCTAGAATTTTACTTCTGCGAATTAAATACTAAATGAAAAATTTCTGTTTTTACACCGAATTTTTTTAAATATTTTGAATAGTTTTTTATTTATCGTCCTTGATAAATTTTTAAATTGATTTTTTTAGTATTTAGGTTGTTGTTTATACTATTATATTTAGTCGGTATTAGGACAATGTAATTTTTTATTAGGAACTGATCCACATTTTATATTTTCCCCAATGATTCGACTTTATTTTGAATCTTCATCATGGATCAACATTATTTTGTATATCGGAAAATCCTAATTATTACAGAATTTTGACTTTTTACTGTTGTTAAATACAATTATGAACTATAATTCATGGTTTTCTATAATTGTGACTTTTTTTCTCTTTGTTTTTCTACTATTATTTCTATATCTCGTGAAAGAGATGGGAAATCACGTATTGCTTGAAGATTTTTTCATATAATAATCGTTTTCGCACTATATACCAATTGTACTTAAGGGTCATCAGCTGGGCTTGTACATTTGGCTGTCCAGGAACGATATTTTATTAAGCATACTTAAGAATGAAGAGTTCTAATTTTTCTATATTCAATCCATCTAGAATTTTACTTCTGCGAATTAAATACTAAATGAAAAATTTATGTTTTTACACCCAATTTTTTTAAATATTTTGAATAGTTTTTTATTTAGCGTCCTTGATAAATTTTTAAATTGATTTTTTTAGTATTTAGGTTGTTGTTTATACTATTATATTTAGTCGGCATTAGGACAATGTAATTATTTATTAAGAACTGATCCACATTTTATATTTTCCCCAATGATTCGACTTTATTTTGAATCTTCATCATGGATCAACATTATTTTGTATATCAGAAAATCCTAATTATTACAGAATTTTGACTTTTTACTGTTGTTAAATACAATTATGAACTATAATTCATGGTTTTCTATAATTGTGACTTTTGTTCTCTTTGTTTTTCTACTATTATTTCTATATCTCGTGAAAGAGATGGGAAATCACGTATTGCTTGAAGATTTTTTCATACAATAATCGTTTTCGCAGTATATACCAATTGTACTTAAGGCTCATCAGCTGGGCTTGTACATTTGGCTGTCCAGGAACGATATTTTATTAAGCATACTTAAGAATGAAGAGTTCTAATCTTTCTATTTTCAATCCATCTAGAATTTTACTTCTGCGAATTAAATACTACATGAAAAATTTCTGTTTTTACACCGAATTTTTTAAAATATTTTGAATAGTTTTTTATTTAGCGTCCTTGATAAATTTTTAAATTGATTTTTTTAGTATTTGGGTTGTTGTTCATACTATTATATTTAGTCGGTATCAAGACAATGTAATTATTTATTAGGAACTGATCCACATTTTATATTTTCCCCAATGATTGGACTTTATTTTGAATCTTCATCATGGATCAACATTATTTTGTATATCAGAAAATCCTAATTATTACAGAATTTTGACTTTTTACTGTTGTTAAATACAATTATGAACTATAATTCATAGTTTTCTATAATTTTGACTTTTTTCTCTTTGTTTTTCTACTATTATTTCTACATCTCGTGAAAGAGATGGGAAATCACGTATTGCTTGAAAATTTTTTCATATAATAACCGTTTTCGCACTATATACCAATTGTACTTAAGGCTCATCAGCTGGACTTGTACATTTGGCTGTCCCGGAACGATATTTTATTATTATATTTTATTAAGCATACTTAAGAATGAAGAGTTCTAATTTTTCTATATTCAATCCATCTAGAATTTTACTTCTGCGAATTAAATACTAAATGAAAAATTTTTGTTTTTACACCGAATTTTTTTAAATATTTTGAATAGTTTTTTATTTATCGTCCTTGATAAATTTTTAAATTGATTTTTTTAGTATTTAGGTTGTTGTTTATACTATTATATTTAGTCGGTATTAGAACAATGTAATTATTTATAGGGAACTGATCCACATTTTATATTTTCCCCAATGATTCGACTTTATTTTGAATCTTCATCATGGATCAACATTATTTTGTATATCAGAAAATCCTAATTATTACAGAATTTTGACTTTTTACTGTTGTTAAATACAATTATGAACTATAATTCATAGTTTTCTATAATTGTGAATTTTTTTCTCTTTGCTTTTCTACTATTATTTCTATATCTCGTGAAAGAGATGGGAAATCACGTATTGCTTCAAGATATTTTCATATAATAATCGTTTTCGCACTATATACCAATTGTACTTAAGGCTCATCAGCTGGACTTGTACATTTAGCTGTCCAGGAACGATATTTTATTATTATATTTTATTAAGCATACTTAAGAATGAAGAGTTCTAATTTTTCTATATTCAATCCATCTAGAATTTTACTTCTGCGAATTAAATACTAAATGAAAAATTTCTTTTTTTACACCGAATTTTTTAAATATTTTGAATAGTTTTTTATTTAGCGTCCTTGATAAATTTTTAAATTGATTTTTTTAGTATTTAGGTTGTTGTTTATACTATTATATTTAGTCGGTATTAGGACAATGTAATTATTTATTAGGAACTGATCCACATTTTATATTTTCCCCAATGATTCGACTTTATTTTGAATCTTCATCATGGATCAACATTATTTTGTATATCAGAAAATCCTAATTATTACAGAATTTTGACTTTTTACTGTTGTTAAATACAATTATGAACTATAATTCATAGTTTTCTATAATTGTGACTTTTTTCCCTCTGTTTTTCTACTATTATTTCTATATCTCGTGAAAGAGATGGGAAATCACGTATTGCTTGAAGATTTTTTCATATAATAATCGTTTTCGCACTATACACCAATTGTACTTAAGGCTCATCAGCTGGACTTGTACATTTCGCTGTCCAGGAACGATATTTTATTATTATATTTTATTAAGCATACTTAAGAATGAAGAGTTCTAATTTTTCTATATTCAATCCATCTAGAATTTTACTTCTGCGAATTAAATACTAAATGAAAAATTTCTGTTTTTACACCGAATTTTTTTAAATATTTTGAATAGTATTTTATTTAGCGTCCTTGATAAATTTTTAAATTGATTTTTTTAGTATTTAGGTTGTTGTTTATACTATTATATTTAGTCGGTATTAGGACAATGTAATTATTTATTGGGAACTGATCCACATTTTATATTTTCCCCAATGACTCGACTTTATTTGGAAACTTCATCATGGATCAACATTATTTTGTATATCAGAAAATCCTAATTATTACAGAATTTTGACTTTTTACTGTTGTTAAATACAATTATGAACTATAATTCATAGTTTTCTATAATTGTGACTTTTTTTCTCTCTGTTTTTCTACTATTATTTCTATATCTCGTGAAAGAGATGGGAAATCACGTATTGCTTGAAGATTTTTTCTTATAATAATCGTTTTCGTACTATACACCAATTGTACTTAAGGCTCATCAGCTGGACTTGTACATTTGGCTGTCCAGGAACGATATTTTATTATTATATTTTATTAAGCATACTTAAGAATGAAGAGTTCTAATTTTTCTATATTCAATCCATCTAGAATTTTACTTCTGCGAATTAAATACTAAATGAAAAATTTCTGTTTTTACACCGAATTTTTTTAAATATTTTGAATAGTATTTTATTTAGCGTCCTTGATAAATTTTTAAATTGATTTTTTTAGTATTTAGGTTGTTGTTTATACTATTATATTTAGTCGGTATTAGGACAATGTAATTATTTATTAGGAACTGATCCACATTTTATATTTTCCCCAATGATTCGACTTTATTTGGAAACTTCATCATGGATCAACATTATTTTGTATATCAGAAAATCCTAATTATTACAGAATTTTGACTTTTTACTGTTGTTAAATACAATTATGTACTATAATTCATAGTTTTCTATAATTGTGACTTTTTTGCTCTTTTTTTTTACTATTATTTCTATATCTCGTGAAAGAGATGGGAAATCACGTATTGCTTGAAGATTTTTTCATATAATAATCGTTTTCGTACTATATACCAATTGTACTTAAGGCTCATCAGCTGGGCTTGTACATTTGGCTGTCCAGGAACGATATTTTATTATTATATTTTATTAAGCATACTTAAGAATGAAGAGTTCTAATTTTTCTATATTCAATCCATCTAGAATTTTACTTCTGCGAATTAAATACTAAATGAAAAATTTCTTTTTTTACACCGAATTTTTTAAATATTTTGAATAGTTTTTTATTTAGCGTCCTTGATAAATTTTTAAATTGATTTTTTTAGTATTTAGGTTGTTGTTTATACTATTATATTTAGTCGGTATTAGGACAATGTAATTATTTATTGGGAACTGATCCACATTTTATATTTTCCCCAATGATTCGACTTTATTTTGAATCTTCATCATGGATCAACATTATTTTGTATATCAGAAAATCCTAATTATTACAGAATTTTGACTTTTTACTGTTGTTAAATACAATTATGACTATAATTCATAGTTTTCTATAATTGTGACTTTTTTTCTCTCTGTTTTTCTACTATTATTTCTATTTGATAAATTTTTAAATTGATTTTTTTAGTATTTAGGTTGTTGTTTATACTATTATATTTAGTCAGTATTAGGACAATGTAATTATTTATTAGGAACTGATCCACATTTTATATTTTCCCCAATGATTCGACTTTATTTGGAAACTTCATCATGGATCAACATTATTTTGTATATCAGAAAATCCTAATTATTACAGAATTTTGACTTTTTACTGTTGTTAAATACAATTATGTACTATAATTCATAGTTTTCTATAATTGTGACTTTTTTGCTCTTTTTTTTACTATTATTTCTATATCTCGTGAAAGAGATGGGAAATGACGTATTGCTTGAAGATTTTTTCATATAATAATCGTTTTCGCACTATATACCAATTGTACTTAAGGCTCATCAGCTGGGCTTGTACATTTGGCTGTCTAGGAACGATATTTTGTTATTATATTTTATTAAGCATACTTAAGAATGAAGAGTTCTAATTTTTCTATATTCAATCCATCTAGAATTTTACTTCTGCGAATTAAATACTAAATGAAAAATTTCTTTTTTTACACCGAATTTTTTAAATATTTTGAATAGTTTTTTATTTAGCGTCCTTGATAAATTTTTAAATTGATTTTTTTAGTTTTTAGGTTGTTGTTTATACTATTATATTTAGTCGGTATTAGGACAATGTAATTATTTATTAGGAACTGATCCACATTTTATATTTTCCCCAATGATTCGACTTTATTTTGAATCTTCATCATGGATCAACATTATTTTGTATATCAGAAAATCCTAATTATTACAGAATTTTGACTTTTTAGTGTTGTTAAATACAATTATGAACTATAATTCATAGTTTTCTATAATTGTGACTTTTTTTCTCTTTGTTTTTCTACTATTATTTCTATATCTCGTGAAAGAGATGGGAAATCACGTATTGCTTCAAGATATTTTCATATAATAATCGTTTTCGCACTATATACCAATTGTACTTAAGGCTCATCAGCTGGACTTGTACATTTAGCTGTCCAGGAACGATATTTTATTATTATATTTTATTAAGCATATTTAAGAATGAAGAGTTCTAATTTTTCTATATTCAATCCATTTAGAATTTTACTTCTGCGAATTAAATACTAAATGAAAAATTTCTTTTTTTACACCGAATTTTTTAAATATTTTGAATAGTTTTTTATTTAGCGTCCTTGATAAATTTTTAAATTGATTTTTTTAGTATTTAGGTTGTTGTTTATACTATTATATTTAGCCGGTATTAGGACAATGTAATTATTTATTAGGAACTGATCCACATTTTATATTTTCCCCAATGATTCGACTTTATTTTGAATCTTCATCATGGATCAACATTATTTTGTATATCAGAAAATCCTAATTATTACAGAATTTTGACTTTTTACTGTTGTTAAATACAATTATGAACCATAATTCATAGTTTTCTATAATTGTGACTTTTTTTCTCTCTGTTTTTCTACTATTATTTCTATTTGATAAATTTTTAAATTGATTTTTTTAGTATTTAGGTTGTTGTTTATACTATTATATTTAGTCGGTGTTAGGACAATGTAATTATTTATTAGGAACTGATCCACATTTTATATTTTCCCCAATGATTCGACTTTATTTGGAAACTTCATCATGGATCAACATTATTTTGTATATCAGAAAATCCTAACTATTACAGAATTTTGACTTTTTACTGTTGTTAAATACAATTATGTACTATAATTCATAGTTTTCTATAATTGTGACTTTTTTGCTCTTTTTTTTTACTATTATTTCTATATCTCGTGAAAGAGATGGGAAATCACGTATTGCTTGAAGATTTTTTCATATAATAATCGTTTTCGCACTATATACCAATTGTACTTAAGGCTCATCAGCTGGGCTTGTACATTTGGCTGTCCAGGAACGATATTTTGTTATTATATTTTATTAAGCATACTTAAGAATGAAGAGTTCTAATTTTTCTATATTCAATCCATCTAGAATTTTACTTCTGCGAATTAAATACTAAATGAAAAATTTCTTTTTTTACACCGAATTTTTTAAATATTTTGAATAGTTTTTTATTTAGCGTCCTTGATAAATTTTTAAATTGATTTTTTTAGTTTTTAGGTTGTTGTTTATACTATTATATTTAGTCGGTATTAGGACAATGTAATTATTTATTAGGAACTGATCCACATTTTATATTTTCCCCAATGATTCGACTTTATTTTGAATCTTCATCATGGATCAACATTATTTTGTATATCGGAAAATCCTAATTATTACAGAATTTTGACTTTTTACTGTTGTTAAATACAATTATGAACTATAATGCATAGTTTTCTATAATTGTGTCGTTTTTTCTCTTTGTTTTTCTACTATTATTTCTATATCTCGTGAAAGAGATGGGAAATCACGTATTGCTTGAAGATTTTTTCATATAATAATCGTTTTCGCACTATATACCAATTGTACTTAAGGCTCATCAGCTGGACTTGTACATTTAGCTGTCCAGGAACGATATTTTATTATTATATTTTATTAAGCATACTTAAGAATGAAGAGTTCTACTTTTTCTATATTCAATCCATCTAGAATTTTACTTCTGCGAATAAAATACTAAATGAAAAATTTCTTTTTTTACACCGAATTTTTTAAATATTTTGAATAGTTTATTATTTAGCGTCCTTGATAAATTTTTAAATTGATTTTTTTAGTATTTAGGTTGTTGTTTATACTATTATATTTAGTCGGTATTAGGACAATGTAATTATTTATTAGGAACTGATCCACATTTTATATTTTCCCCAATGATTCGACTTTATTTTGAATCTTCATCATGGATCAACATTATTTTGTATATCAGAAAATCCTAATTATTACAGAATTTTGACTTTTTACTGTTGTTAAATACAATTATGAACTATAATTCATAGTTTTCTATAATTGTGACTTTTTTCTCTTTGTTTTTTACTATGATTTCTATATCTCGTGAAAGAGATGGGAAATCACGTATTGCTTGAAAATTTTTTCATATAATAATCGTTTTCGCACTATATACCAATTGTACTTAAGGCTCATCAGCTGGACTTGTACATTTGGCTGTCCCGGAACGATATTTTATTAAGCATACTTAAGAATGAAGAGTTCTAATTTTTCTATATTCAATCCATCTAGAATTTTACTTCTGCGAATTAAATACTAAATGAAAAATTTCTGTTTTTACACCGAATTTTTTTAAATATTTTGAATAGTTTTTTATTTATCGTCCTTGATAAATTTTTAAATTGATTTTTTTAGTATTTAGGTTGTTGTTTATACTATTATATTTAGTCGGTATTAGGACAATGTAATTATTTATTAGGAACTGATCCACATTTTATATTTTCTCCAATGATTCGACTTTATTTTGAATCTTCATCATGGATCAACATTATTTTGTATATCAGAAAATCCTAATTATTACAGAATTTTGACTTTTTACTGTTGTTAAATACAATTATGAACTATAATTCATAGTTTTCTATAATTGTGACTTTTTTCTCTTTGTTTTTCTACTATTATTTCTATATGTCGTGAAAGAGATGGGAAATCACGTATTGCTTGAAAATTTTTTCATATAATAATCGTTTTCGCACTATATACGAATTGTACTTAAGGCTCATCAGCTGGACTTGTACATTTGGCTGTCCAGGAACGATATTTTATTATTATATTTTATTAAGCATACTTAAGAATGAAGAGTTCTAATTTTTCTATATTCAATCCATCTAGAATTTTACTTCTGCGAATTAAATACTAAATGAAAAATTTCTGTTTTTACACCGAATTTTTTTAAATATTTTGAATAGTATTTTATTTAGCGTCCTTGATAAATTTTTAAATTGATTTTTTTAGTATTTAGGTTGTTGTTTATACTATTATATTTAGTCGGTATTAGAACAATGTAATTATTTATTAGGAACTGATCCACATTTTATATTTTCCCCAATGATTCGACTTTATCTGGAAACTTCATCATGGATCAACATTATTTTGTATATCAGAAAATCCTAATTATTACAGAATTTTGACTTTTTACTGTTGTTAAATACAATTATGAACTATAATTCATAGTTTTCTATAATTGTGACTTTTTTCTCTTTGTTTTTCTACTATTATTTCTATATCTCGTGAAAGTGATGGGAAATCACGTATTGCTTGAAAATTTTTTCATATAATAATCGTTTTCGCACTATATACGAATTGTACTTAAGGCTCATCAGCTGGACTTGTACATTTGGCTGTCCGGGAAAGATATTTTATTATTATATTTTATTAAGCATACTTAAGAATGAAGAGTTCTAATTTTTCTATATTCAATCCATCTAGAATTTTACTTCTGCGAATTAAATACTAAATGAAAAATTTCTGTTTTTACACCGAATTTTTTTAAATATTTTGAATAGTTTTTTATTTATCGTCCTTGATAAATTTTTAAATTGATTTTTTTAGTATTTAGGTTGTTGTTTATACTTATATATTTAGTCGGTATTAGGACAATGTAATTATTTATTAGGAACTGATCCACATTTTATATTTTCTCCAATGATTCGACTTTATTTTGAATCTTCATCATGGATCAACATTATTTTGTATATCAGAAAATCCTAATTATTACAGAATTTTGACTTTTTACTGTTGTTAAATACAATTATGTACTATAATTCATAGTTTTCTATAATTGTGACTTTTTTCTCTTTGTTTTTCTACTATTATTTCTACATCTCGTGAAAGAGATGGGAAATCACGTATTGCTTGAAAATTTTTTCATATAATAATCGTTTTCGCACTATATACCAATTTTATTTAAGGCTCATCAGCTGGACTTGTACATTTGGCTGTCCAGGAACGATATTTTATTATTATATTTTATTAAGCATACTTAAGAATGAAGAGTTCTAATTTGTCTATATTCAATCCATCTAGAATTTTACTTCTGCGAATTAAATACTAAATGAAAAATTTCTGTTTTTACACCGAATTTTTTTAAATATTTTGAATAGTTTTTTATTTATCGTCCTTGATAAATTTTTAAATTGATTTTTTTAGTATTTAGGTTGTTGTTTATACTATTATATTTAGTCGGTATTAGGACAATGTAATTATTTATTAGGAACTGATCCACATTTTATATTTTCCCCAATGATTCGACTTTATTTTGAATCTTCATCATGGATCAACATTATTTTGTATATCAGAAAATCCTAATTATTACAGAATTTTGACTTTTTACTGTTGTTAAATACAATTATGAACTATAATGCATGGTTTTCTATAATTGTGACTTTTTTTCTCTTTGTTTTTCTACTATTATTTCTATATCTCGTGAAAGAGATGGGAAATCACGTATTGCTTGAAGATTTTTTCATATAATAATCGTTTTCGCACTATATACCAATTGTACTTAAGGCCCATCAGCTGGACTTGTACATTTGGCTGTCCAGGAACGATATTTTATTATTATATTTTATTAAGCATACTTAAGAATGAAGAGTTCTAATTTTTCTATATTCAATCCATCTAGAATTTTACTTCTGCGAATTAAATACTAAATGAAAAGTTTCTTTTTTTACACCGAATTTTTTAAATATTTTGAATAGTTTTTTATTTAGCGTCCTTGATAAATTTTTAAATTGATTTTTTTAGTATTTAGGTTGTTGTTTATACTATTATATTTAGTCGGTATTAGGACAATGTAATTATTTATTAGGAACTGATCCACATTTTATATTTTCCCCAATGATTCGACTTTATTTTGAATCTTCATCATGGATCAACATTATTTTGTATATCAGAAAATCCTAATTATTACAGAATTTTGTCTTTTTACTGTTGTTAAATACAATTATGTACTATAATTCATAGTTTTCTATAATTGTGACTTTTTTTCTCTTTGTTTTACTACTATTATTTCTATATCTCGTGAAAGAGATGGGAAATCACGTATTGCTTGAAGATGTTTTCATATAATAATCGTTTTCGCACTATATACCAATTGTACTTAAGGCTCATCAGCTGGACTTGTACATTTGGCTGTCCAGGAACGATATTTTATTAAGCATACTTAAGAATGAAGAGTTCTAATTTTTCTATATTCAATCCATCTAGAATTTTACTTCTGCGAATTAAATACTAAATGAAAAATTTCTGTTTTTACACCGATTTTTTTAAAATATTTTGAATAATTTTTTATTTAGCGTCCTTGATAAATTTTTAAATTGATTTTTTTAGTATTTAGGTTGTTGTTTGTACTATTATATTTAGTCGGTATTAGGACAATGTAATTATTTATTAGGAACTGATCCACATTTTATATTTTCCCCAATGATTCGACTTTATTTTGAATCTTCATCATGGATCAACATTATTTTGTATATCAGAAAATCCTAATTATTACAGAATTTTGACTTTTTACTGTTGTTAAATACAATTATGAACTATAATTCATGGTTTTCTATAATTGTGGCTTTTTTTCTCTTTGTTTTTCTACTATTATTTCTATATCTCGTGAAAGAGATGGGAAATGACGTATTGCTTGAAGATTTTTTCATATAATAATCCTTTTCGCACTATATACCAATTGTACTTAAGGCTCATCAGATGGACTTGTACATTTGGCTGTCCAGGAACGATATTTTATTATTATATTTTATTAAGCATACTTAAGAATGAAGAGTTCTAATTTGTCTATATTCAATCCATCTAGAATTTTACTTCTGCGAATTAAATACTAAATGAAAAATTTCTGTTTTTACACCGAATTTTTTTAAAATATTTGAATAGTTTTTTATTTATCGTCCTTGATAAATTTTTAAATTGATTTTTTTAGTATTTAGGTTGTTGTCTATACTATTATATTTAGTCGGTATTAGGACAATGTAATTATTTATTGGGAACTGATCCACATTTTATATTTTCCCCAATGATTCGACTTTATTTTGAATCTTCATCATGGATCAACATTATTTTGTATATCAGAAAATCCTAATTATTACAGAATTTTGACTTTTTACTGTTGTTAAATACAATTATGAACTATAATTCATAGTTTTCTCTAATTGCGACTTTTTTTCTCTCTGTTTTTCTACTATTATTTCTATATCTCGTGAAAGAGATGGGAAATCACGTATTGCTTGAAGATTTTTTCATATAATAATCGTTTTCGCACTATACACCAATTGTACTTAAGGCTCATCAGCTGGACTTGTACATTTGGCAGTCCAGGAACGATATTTTATTATTATATTTTATTAAGCATACTTAAGAATGAAGAGTTCTAATTTTTCTATATTCAATCCATCTAGAATTTTACTTCTGCGAATTAAATACTAAATGAAAAATTTCTGTTTTTACACCGAATTTTTTAAAATATTTTGAATAGTATTTTATTTAGCGTCCTTGATAAATTTTTAGATTGATTTTTTTAGTATTTAGGTTGTTGTTTATACTATTATATTTAGTCGGTATTAGGACAATGTAATTATTTATTAGGAACTGATCCACATTTTATATTTTCCCCAATGATTCGACTTTATTTTGAATCTTCATCATGGATCAACATTATTTTGTATATCAGAAAATCCTAATTATTACAGAATTTTGACTTTTTACTGTTGTTAAATACAATCATGAACTATAATGCATGGTTTTCTATAATTGTGACTTTTTTCTCTTTGTTTTTCTACTATTATTTCTATATCTCGTGAAAGAGATGGGAAATCACGTATTGCTTGAAGATTTTTTCATATAATAATCGTTTTCGCACTATATACCAATTGTACTTAAGGCCCATCAGCTGGACTTGTACATTTGGCTGTCCAGGAACGATATTTTATTATTATATTTTATTAAGCATACTTAAGAATGAAGAGTTCTAATTTTTCTATATTCAATCCATCTAGAATTTTACTTCTGCGAATTAAATACTAAATGAAAAGTTTCTTTTTTTACACCGAATTTTTTAAATATTTTGAATAGTTTTTTATTTAGCGTCCTTGATAAATTTTTAAATTGATTTTTTTAGTATTTGGGTTGTTGTTTATACTATTATATTTAGTCGGTATTAGGACAATGTAATTATTTATTAGGAACTGATCCACATTTTATATTTTCCCCAATGATTCGACTTTATTTTGAATCTTCATCATGGATCAACATTATTTTGTATATCAGAAAATCCTAATTATTACAGAATTTTGTCTTTTTACTGTTGTTAAATACAATTATGTACTATAATTCATAGTTTTCTATAATTGTGACTTTTTTTCTCTTTGTTTTACTACTATTATTTCTATATCTCGTGAAAGAGATGGGAAATCACGTATTGCTTGAAGATGTTTTCATATAATAATCGTTTTCGCACTATATACCAATTGTACTTAAGGCTCATCAGCTGGACTTGTACATTTGGCTGTCCAGGAACGATATTTTATTAAGCATACTTAAGAATGAAGAGTTCTAATTTTTCTATATTCAATCCATCTAGAATTTTACTTCTGCGAATTAAATACTAAATGAAAAATTTCTGTTTTTACACCGATTTTTTTAAAATATTTTGAATAATTTTTTATTTAGCGTCCTTGATAAATTTTTAAATTGATTTTTTTAGTATTTAGGTTGTTGTCTATACTATTATATTTAGTCGGTATAAATAATTACATTGTCCTATGTAATTATTTATTGGGAACTGATCCACATTTTATATTTTCCCCAATGATTCGACTTTATTTTGAATCTTCATCATGGATCAACATTATTTTGTATATCAGAAAATCCTAATTATTACAGAATTTTGACTTTTTACTGTTGTTAAATACAATTATGAACTATAATTCATAGTTTTCTCTAATTGCGACTTTTTTTCTCTCTGTTTTTCTACTATTATTTCTATATCTCGTGAAAGAGATGGGAAATCACGTATTGCTTGAAGATTTTTTCATATAATAATCGTTTTCGCACTATACACCAATTGTACTTAAGGCTCATCAGCTGGACTTGTACATTTGGCAGTCCAGGAACGATATTTTATTATTATATTTTATTAAGCATACTTAAGAATGAAGAGTTCTAATTTTTCTATATTCAATCCATCTAGAATTTTACTTCTGCGAATTAAATACTAAATGAAAAATTTCTGTTTTTACACCGAATTTTTTAAAATATTTTGAATAGTATTTTATTTAGCGTCCTTGATAAATTTTTAGATTGATTTTTTTAGTATTTAGGTTGTTGTTTATACTATTATATTTAGTCGGTATTAGGACAATGTAATTATTTATTAGGAACTGATCCACATTTTATATTTTCCCCAATGATTCGACTTTATTTTGAATCTTCATCATGGATCAACATTATTTTGTATATCAGAAAATCCTAATTATTACAGAATTTTGACTTTTTACTGTTGTTAAATACAATTATGAACTATAATGCATGGTTTTCTATAATTGTGACTTTTTTCTCTTTGTTTTTCTACTATTATTTCTATATCTCGTGAAAGAGATGGGAAATCACGTATTGCTTGAAGATTTTTTCATATAATAATCGTTTTCGCACTATATACCAATTGTACTTAAGGCCCATCAGCTGGACTTGTACATTTGGCTGTCCAGGAACGATATTTTATTATTATATTTTATTAAGCATACTTAAGAATGAAGAGTTCTAATTTTTCTATATTCAATCCATCTAGAATTTTACTTCTGCGAATTAAATACTAAATGAAAAGTTTCTTTTTTTACACCGAATTTTTTAAATATTTTGAATAGTTTTTTATTTAGCGTCCTTGATAAATTTTTAAATTGATTTTTTTAGTATTTGGGTTGTTGTTTATACTATTATATTTAGTCGGTATTAGGACAATGTAATTATTTATTAGGAACTGATCCACATTTTATATTTTCCCCAATGATTCGACTTTATTTTGAATCTTCATCATGGATCAACATTATTTTGTATATCAGAAAATCCTAATTATTACAGAATTTTGTCTTTTTACTGTTGTTAAATACAATTATGTACTATAATTCATAGTTTTCTATAATTGTGACTTTTTTTCTCTTTGTTTTACTACTATTATTTCTATATCTCGTGAAAGAGATGGGAAATCACGTATTGCTTGAAGATGTTTTCATATAATAATCGTTTTCGCACTATATACCAATTGTACTTAAGGCTCATCAGCTGGACTTGTACATTTGGCTGTCCAGGAACGATATTTTATTAAGCATACTTAAGAATGAAGAGTTCTAATTTTTCTATATTCAATCCATCTAGAATTTTACTTCTGCGAATTAAATACTAAATGAAAAATTTCTGTTTTTACACCGATTTTTTTAAAATATTTTGAATAGTTTTTTATTTAGCGTCCTTGATAAATTTTTAAATTGATTTTTTTAGTATTTAGGTTGTTGTTTGTACTATTATATTTAGTCGGTATTAGGACAATGTAATTATTTATTAGGAACTGATCCACATTTTATATTTTCCCCAATGATTCGACTTTATTTTGAATCTTCATCATGGATCAACATTATTTTGTATATCAGAAAATCCTAATTATTACAGAATTTTGACTTTTTACTGTTGTTAAATACAATTATGAACTATAATTCATGGTTTTCTATAATTGTGACTTTTTTTCTCTTTGTTTTTCTACTATTATTTCTATATCTCGTGAAAGAGATGGGAAATGACGTATTGCTTGAAGATTTTTTCATATAATAATCCTTTTCGCACTATATACCAATTGTACTTAAGGCTCATCAGATGGACTTGTACATTTGGCTGTCCAGGAACGATATTTTATTATTATATTTTATTAAGCATACTTAAGAATGAAGAGTTCTAATTTTTCTATATTCAATCCATCTAGAATTTTACTTCTGCGAATTAAATACTAAATGAAAAATTTCTGTTTTTACACCGAATTTTTTTAAAATATTTGAATAGTTTTTTATTTATCGTCCTTGATAAATTTTTAAATTGATTTTTTTAGTATTTAGGTTGTTGTCTATACTATTATATTTAGTCGGTATTAGGACAATGTAATTATTTATTGGGAACTGATCCACATTTTATATTTTCCCCAATGATTCGACTTTATTTTGAATCTTCATCATGGATCAACATTATTTTGTATATCAGAAAATCCTAATTATTACAGAATTTTGACTTTTTACTGTTGTTAAATACAATTATGAACTATAATTCATAGTTTTCTCTAATTGTGACTTTTTTGCTCTCTGTTTTTCTACTATTATTTCTATATCTCGTGAAAGAGATGGGAAATCACGTATTGCTTGAAGATTTTTTCATATAATAATCGTTTTCGCACTATACACCAATTGTACTTAAGGCTCATCAGCTGGACTTGTACATTTGGCAGTCCAGGAACGATATTTTATTATTATATTTTATTAAGCATACTTAAGAATGAAGAGTTCTAATTGTTCTATATTCAATCCATCTAGAATTTTACTTCTGCGAATTAAATACTAAATGAAAAATTTCTGTTTTTACACCGAATTTTTTAAAATATTTTGAATAGTATTTTATTTAGCGTCCTTGATAAATTTTTAAATTGATTTTTTTAGTATTTAGGTTGTTGTTTATACTATTATATTTAGTCGGTATTAGGACAATGTAATTATTTATTAGGAACTGATCCACATTTTATATTTTCCCCAATGATTCGACTTTATTTGGAATCTTCACCATGGATCAACATTATTTTGTATATCAGAAAATCCTAATTATTAAAGAATTTTGACTTTTTACTGTTGTTAAATACAATTATGAACTATAATTCATAGTTTTCTATAATTGTGACTTTTTTCTCTTTGTTTTTCTACTATTATTTCTATATCTCGTGAAAGAGATGGGAAATCACGTATTGCTTGAAAATTCTTTCATATAATAATCGTTTTCGCACTATATACGAATTGTACTTAAGGCTCATCAGCTGGACTTGTACATTTGGCTGTCCAGGAACGATATTTTATTAAGCATACTTAAGAATGAAGAGTTCTAATTTTTCTATATTCAATCCATCTAGAATTTTACTTCTGCGAATTAAATACTAAATGAAAAATTTCTGTTTTTACACCGATTTTTTTAAAATATTTTGAATAGTTTTTTATTTAGCGTCCTTGATAAATTTTTAAATTGATTTTTTTAGTATTTAGGTTGTTGTTTGTACTATTATATTTAGTCGGTATTAGGACAATGTAATTATTTATTAGGAACTGATCCACATTTTATATTTTCCCCAATGATTCGACTTTATTTTGAATCTTCATCATGGATCAACATTATTTTGTATATCAGAAAATCCTAATTATTACAGAATTTTGACTTTTTACTGTTGTTAAATACAATTATGAACTATAATTCATGGTTTTCTATAATTGTGACTTTTTTTCTCTTTGTTTTTCTACTATTATTTCTATATCTCGTGAAAGAGATGGGAAATGACGTATTGCTTGAAGATTTTTTCATATAATAATCCTTTTCGCACTATATACCAATTGTACTTAAGGCTCATCAGATGGACTTGTACATTTGGCTGTCCAGGAACGATACTTTATTATTATATTTTATTAAGCATACTTAAGAATGAAGAGTTCTAATTTGTCTATATTCAATCCATCTAGAATTTTACTTCTGCGAATTAAATACTAAATGAAAAATTTCTGTTTTTACACCGAATTTTTTTAAAATATTTGAATAGTTTTTTATTTATCGTCCTTGATAAATTTTTAAATTGATTTTTTTAGTATTTAGGTTGTTGTCTATACTATTATATTTAGTCGGTATTAGGACAATGTAATTATTTATTGGGAACTGATCCACATTTTATATTTTCCCCAATGATTCGACTTTATTTTGAATCTTCATCATGGATCAACATTATTTTGTATATCAGAAAATCCTAATTATTACAGAATTTTGACTTTTTACTGTTGTTAAATACAATTATGAACTATAATTCATAGTTTTCTCTAATTGTGACTTTTTTTCTCTCTGTTTTTCTACTATTATTTCTATATCTCGTGAAAGAGATGGGAAATCACGTATTGCTTGAAGATTTTTTCATATAATAATCGTTTTCGCACTATACACCAATTGTACTTAAGGCTCATCAGCTGGACTTGTACATTTGGCAGTCCAGGAACGATATTTTATTATTATATTTTATTAAGCATACTTAAGAATGAAGAGTTCTAATTTTTCTATATTCAATCCATCTAGAATTTTACTTCTGCGAATTAAATACTAAATGAAAAATTTCTGTTTTTACACCGAATTTTTTAAAATATTTTGAATAGTATTTTATTTAGCGTCCTTGATAAATTTTTAAATTGATTTTTTTAGTATTTAGGTTGTTGTTTATACTATTATATTTAGTCGGTATTAGGACAATGTAATTATTTATTAGGAACTGATCCACATTTTATATTTTCCCCAATGATTCGACTTTATTTGGAATCTTCACCATGGATCAACATTATTTTGTATATCAGAAAATCCTAATTATTAAAGAATTTTGACTTTTTACTGTTGTTAAATACAATTATGAACTATAATTCATAGTTTTCTATAATTGTGACTTTTTTCTCTTTGTTTTTCTACTATGATTTCTATATCTCGTGAAAGAGATGGGAAATCACGTATTGCTTGAAAATTTTTTCATATAATAATCGTTTTCGCACTATATACCAATTGTACTTAAGGCTCATCAGCTGGACTTGTACATTTGGCTGTCCCGGAACGATATTTTATTAAGCATACTTAAGAATGAAGAGTTCTAATTTTTCTATATTAAATCCATCTAGAATTTTACTTCTGCGAATTAAATACTAAATGAAAAATTTCTGTTTTTACACCGAATTTTTTTAAATATTTTGAATAGTTTTTTATTTATCGTCCTTGATAAATTTTTAAATTGATTTTTTTAGTATTTAGGTTGTTGTTTATACTATTATATTTAGTCGGTATTAGGACAATGTAATTATTTATTAGGAACTGATCCACATTTTATATTTTCTCCAATGATTCGACTTTATTTTGAATCTTCATCATGGATCAACACTATTTTGTATATCAGAAAATCCTAATTATTACAGAATTTTGACTTTTTACTGTTGTTAAATACAATTATGTACTATAATTCATAGTTTTCTATAATTGTGACTTTTTTCTCTTTGTTTTACTATTATTATTTCTATATCTCGTAAAAGAGATGGGAAATCACGTATTGCTTGAAGATGTTTTCATATAATAATCGTTTTCGCACTATATACCAATTGTACTTAAGGCTCATCAGCTGGACTTGTACATTTGGCTGTCCAGGAACGATATTTTATTAAGCATACTTAAGAATGAAGAGCTCTAATTTTTCTATATTCAATCCATCTAGAATTTTACTTCTGCGAATTAAATACTAAATGAAAAATTTCTGTTTTTACACCGATTTTTTTAAAATATTTTGAATAGTTTTTTATTTAGCATCCTTGATAAATTTTTAAATTGATTTTTTTAGTATTTAGGTTGTTGTTTGTACTATTATATTTAGTCGGTATTAGGACAATGTAATTATTTATTAGGAACTGATCCACATTTTATATTTTCCCCAATGATTCGACTTTATTTTGAATCTTCATCATGGATCAACATTATTTTGTATAATCAGAAAATCCTAATTATTACAGAATTTTGACTTTTTACTGTTGTTAAATATAATTATGAACTATAATTCATAGTTTTCTATAATTGTGACTCTTTTTCTCTTTGTTTTTCTACTATTATTTCTATATCTCGTGAAAGAGATGGGAAATCACGTATTGCTTGAAAATTTTTTCATATAATAATCGTTTTCGCACTATATACCAATTGTACTTAAGGCTCATCAGCTGGACTTGTACATTTGGCTGTCCAGGAACGATATTTTATTATTATATTTTATTAAGCATACTTAAGAATGAAGAGTTCTAAGTTGTCTATATTCAATCCATCTAGAATTTTACTTCTGCGAATTAAATACTAAATGAAAAATTTCTGTTTTTACACCGAATTTTTTTAAATATTTTGAATAGTTTTTTATTTATCGTCCTTGATAAATTTTTAAATTGATTTTTTTAGTATTTAGGTTGTTGTTTATACTTATATATTTAGTCGGTATTAGGACAATGTAATTATTTATTAGGAACTGATCCACATTTTATATTTTCCCCAATGATTCGACTTCATTTTGAATCTTCATCATGGATCAACATTATTTTGTATATCAGAAAATCCTAATTATTACAGAATTTTGACTTTTTACTGTTGTTAAATACAATTATGAACTATAATGCATGGTTTTCTATAATTATGACTTTTTTTCTCTTTGTTTTTCTACTATTATTTCTATATCTCGTGAAAGAGATGGGAAATCACGTATTGCTTGAAGATTTTTTCATATAATAATCGTTTTCGCACTATATACCAATTGTACTTAAGGCCCATCAGCTGGACTTGTACATTTGGCTGTCCAGGAACGATATTTTATTATTATATTTTATTAAGCATACTTAAGAATGAAGAGTTCTAATTTTTCTATATTCAATCCATCTAGAATTTTACTTCTGCGAATTAAATACTAAATGAAAAATTTCTTTTTTTACACCGAATTTTTTAAATATTTTGAATAGTTTTTTATTTAGCGTCCTTGATAAATTTTTAAATTGATTTTTTTAGTATTTGGGTTGTTGTTTATACTATTATATTTAGTCGGTTTTAGGACAATGTAATTATTTATTAGGAACTGATCCACATTTTATATTTTCCCGAATGATTCGAATTTATTTTGAATCTTCATCATGGATCAACATTATTTTGTGTATCAGAAAATCCTAATTATTACAGAATTTTGACTTTTTACTGTTGTTAAATAATATTATGAACTATAATTCATAGTTTTCTATAATTGTGACTTTTTTCTCTCTGTTTTTCTACTATTATTTCTATATTTCGTGAAAGAGATGGGAAATCAGGTATTGCTTGAAGATTTTTTCATATAATAATCGTTTTCGCACTATACACCAATTGTACTTAAGCCTCAGCAGCTGGACTTGTACATTTGGCTGTCCAGGAGCGATATTTTATTATTATATTTTATTAAGCATACTTAAGAATGAAGAGTTCTAATTTTTCTATATTCAATCCATCTAGAATTTTACTTCTGCGAATTAAATACTAAATGAAAAATTTCTGTTTTTACACCGAATTTTTTTAAATATTTTGAATAGTATTTTATTTAGCGTCCTTGATAAATTTTTAAATTGATTTTTTTAGTATTTAGGCTGTTGTTTATACTATTATATTTAGTCGGTATTAGGACAATGTAATTATTTATTAGGAACTGATCCACATTTTATATTTTCCCCAATGATTCGACTTTACTTGGAATCTTCATCATGGATCAACATTATTTTGTATATCAGAAAATCCTAATTATTAAAGAATTTTGACTTTTTACTGTTGTTAAATACAATTATGAACTATAATTCATAGTTTTCTATAATTGTGACTTTTTTCTCTTTGTTTTTCTACTATTATTTCTATATCTCGTGAAGGAGATGGGAAATCACGTATTGCTTGAAAATTTTTTCATATAATAATCGTTTTCGCACTATATACCAATTGTACTTAAGGCTCATCAGCTGGACTTGTACATTTGGCTGTCCCGGAACGATATTTTATTATTATATTTTATTAAGCATACTTAAGAATGAAGAGTTCTAATTTTTCTATATTCAATCCATCTAGAATTTTACTTCTGTGAATTAAATACTAAATGAAAAATTTCTGTTTTTACACCGAATTTTTTTAAATATTTTGAATAGTTTTTTATTTATCGTCCTTGATAAATTTTTAAATTGATTTTTTTAGTATTTAGGTTGTTGTTTATACTATTATATTTAGTCGGTATTAGGACAATGTAATTATTTATTAGGAACTGATCCACATTTTATATTTTCTCCAATGATTCGACTTTATTTTGAATCTTCATCATGGATCAACATTATTTTGTATATCAGAAAATCCTAATTATTACAGAATTTTGACTTTTTACTGTTGTTAAATACAATTATGTACTATAATTCATAGTTTTCTATAATTGTGACTTTTTTTCTCTTTGTTTTACTACTATTATTTCTATATCTCGTGAAAGAGATGGGAAATCACGTATTGCTTGAAGATGTTTTCATATAATAATCGTTTTCGCACTATATACCAATTGTACTTAAGGCTCATCAGCTGGACTTGTACATTTGGCTGTCCAGGAACGATATTTTATTAAGCATACTTAAGAATGAAGAGTTCTAATTTTTCTATATTCAATCCATCTAGAATTTTACTTCTGCGAATTAAATACTAAATGAAAAATTTCTGTTTTTACACCGATTTTTTTAAAATATTTTGAATAGTTTTTTATTTAGCGTCCTTGATAAATTTTTAAATTGATTTTTTTAGTATTTAGGTTGTTGTTTGTACTATTATATTTAGTCGGTATTAGGACAATGTAATTATTTATTAGGAACTGATCCACATTTTATATTTTCCCCAATGATTCGACTTTATTTTGAATCTTCATCATGGATCAACATTATTTTGTATATGAGAAAATCCTAATTATTACAGAATTTTGACTTTTTACTGTTGTTAAATACAATTATGAACTATAATTCATGGTTTTCTATAATTGTGACTTTTTTTCTCTTTGTTTTTCTACTATTATTTCTATATCTCGTGAAAGAGATGGGAAATCACGTATTGCTTGAAAATTTTTTCATATAATAATCGTTTTCGCACTATATACGAATTGTACTTAAGGCTCATCATCTGGACTTGTACATTTGGCTGTCCGGGAAAGATATTTTATTATTATATTTTATTAAGCATACTTAAGAATGAAGAGTTCTAATTTTTCTATATTCAATCCATCTAGAATTTTACTTCTGCGAATTAAATACTAAATGAAAAATTTCTGTTTTTACACCGAATTTTTTTAAATATTTTGAATAGTTTTTTATTTATCGTCCTTGATAAATTTTTAAATTGATTTTTTTAGTATTTAGGTTGTTGTTTATACTTATATATTTAGTCGGTATTAGGACAATGTAATTATTTATTAGGAACTGATCCACATTTTATATTTTCTCCAATGATTCGACTTTATTTTGAATCTTCATCATGGATCAACATTATTTTGTATATCAGAAAATCCTAATTATTACAGAATTTTGACTTTTTACTGTTGTTAAATACAATTATGTTCTATAATTCCTAGTTTTCTATAATTGTGACTTTTTTCTCTTTGTTTTTCTACTATTATTTCTACATCTCGTGAAAGAGATGGGAAATCACGTATTGCTTGAAAATTTTTTCATATAATAATCGTTTTCGCACTATATACCAATTGTACTTAAGGCCCATCAGCTGGACTTGTACATTTGGCTGTCCAGGAACGATATTTTATTATTATATTTTATTAAGCATACTTAAGAATGAAGAGTTCTAATTTTTCTATATTCAATCCATCTAGAATTTTACTTCTGCGAATTAAATACTAAATGAAAAATTTCTTTTTTTACACCGAATTTTTCAAATATTTTGAATAATTTTTTATTTAGCGTCCTTGATAAATTTTTAAATTGATTTTTTTAGTATTTGGGTTGTTGTTTATACTATTATATTTAGTCGGTATTAGGACAATGTAATTATTTATTAGGAACTGATCCACATTTTATATTTTCCCCAATGATTCGTATTTATTTTGAATCTTCATCATGGATCAACATTATTTTGTGTATCAGAAAATCCTAATTATTACAGAATTTTGACTTTTTACTGTTGTTAAATAATATTATGAACTATAATTCATAGTTTTCTATAATTGTGACTTTTTTCTCTCTGTTTTTCTACTATTATTTCTATATTTCGTGAAAGAGATGGGAAATCAGGTATTGCTTGAAGATTTTTTCATATAATAATCGTTTTCGCACTATACACCAATTGTACTTAAGCCTCATCAGCTGGACTTGTACATTTGGCTGTCCAGGAACGATATTTTATTATTATATTTTATTAAGCATACTTAAGAATGAAGAGTTCTAATTTTTCTATATTCAATCCATCTAGAATTTTACTTCTGCGAATTAAATACTAAATGAAAAATTTCTGTTTTTACACCGAATTTTTTTAAATATTTTGAATAGTATTTTATTTAGCGTCCTTGATAAATTTTTAAATTGATTTTTTTAGTATTTAGGTTGTTGTTTATACTATTATATTTAGTCGGTATTAGGACAATGTAATTATTTATTAGGAACTGATCCACATTTTATATTTTCCCCAATGATTCGACTTTACTTGGAATCTTCATCATGGATCAACATTATTTTGTATATCAGAAAATCCTAATTATTAAAGAATTTTGACTTTTTACTGTTGTTAAATACAATTATGAACTATAATTCATAGTTTTCTATAATTGTGACTTTTTTCTCTTTGTTTTTCTACTATTATTTCTATATCTCGTGAAGGAGATGGGAAATCACGTATTGCTTGAAAATTTTTTCATATAATAATCGTTTTCGCACTATATACCAATTGTACTTAAGGCTCATCAGCTGGACTTGTACATTTGGCTGTCCCGGAACGATATTTTATTATTATATTTTATTAAGCATACTTAAGAATGAAGAGTTCTAATTTTTCTATATTGAATCCATCTAGAATTTTACTTCTGTGAATTAAATACTAAATGAAAAATTTCTGTTTTTACACCCAATTTTTTTAAATATTTTGAATAGTTTTTATTTATCGTCCTTGATAAATTTTTAAATTGATTTTTTTAGTATTTAGGTTGTTGTTTATACTATTATATTTAGTCGGTATTAGGACAATGTAATTATTTATTAGGAACTGATCCACATTTTATATTTTCTCCAATGATTCGACTTTATTTTGAATCTTCATCATGGATCAACATTATTTTGTATATCAGAAAATCCTAATTATTACAGAATTTTGACTTTTTACTGTTGTTAAATACAATTATGTACTATAATTCATAGTTTTCTATAATTGTGACTTTTTTTCTCTTTGTTTTACTACTATTATTTCTATATCTCGTGAAAGAGATGGGAAATCACGTATTGCTTGAAGATGTTTTCATATAATAATCGTTTTCGCACTATATACCAATTGTACTTAAGGCTCATCAGCTGGACTTGTACATTTGGCTGTCCAGGAACGATATTTTATTAAGCATACTTTAGAATGAAGAGTTCTAATTTTTCTATATTCAATCCATCTAGAATTTTACTTCTGCGAATTAAATACTAAATGAAAAATTTCTGTTTTTACACCGATTTTTTTAAAATATTTTGAATAGTTTTTTATTTAGCGTCCTTGATAAATTTTTAAATTGATTTTTTAAGTATTTAGGTTGTTGTTTGTACTATTATATTTAGTCGGTATTAGGACAATGTAATTATTTATTAGGAACTGATCCACATTTTATATTTTCCCCAATGATTCGACTTTATTTTGAATCTTCATCATGGATCAACATTATTTTGTATATGAGAAAATCCTAATTATTACAGAATTTTGACTTTTTACTGTTGTTAAATACAATTATGAACTATAATTCATGGTTTTCTATAATTGTGACTTTTTTTCTCTTTGTTTTTCTACTATTATTTCTATATCTCGTGAAAGAGATGGGAAATGACGTATTGCTTGAAGATTTTTTCATATAATAATCCTTTTCGCACTATATACCAATTGTACTTAAGGCTCATCAGATGGACTTGTACATTTGGCTGTCCAGGAACGATATTTTATTATTATATTTTATTAAGCATACTTAAGAATGAAGAGTTCTAATTTGTCTATATTCAATCCATCTAGAATTTTACTTCTGCGAATTAAATACTAAATGAAAAATTTCTGTTTTTACACCGAATTTTTTTAAAATATTTGAATAGTTTTTTATTTATCGTCCTTGATAAATTTTTAAATTGATTTTTTTAGTATTTAGGTTGTTGTCTATACTATTATATTTAGTCGGTATTAGGACAATGTAATTATTTATTGGGAACTGATCCA
This sequence comes from Xylophagus ater, assembly GCA_963422695.1. Lineage (NCBI taxonomy): Eukaryota > Metazoa > Arthropoda > Insecta > Diptera > Xylophagidae > Xylophagus > Xylophagus ater. Next base: position 32,617,066 of record OY730483.1, read on the forward strand.
CATTTTATATTTTCCCCAATGATTCGACTTTATTTTGAATCTTCATCATGGATCAACATTATTTTGTATATCAGAAAATCCTAATTATTACAGAATTTTGACTTTTTACTGTTGTTAAATACAATTATGAACTATAATTCATAGTTTTCTCTAATTGTGACTTTTTTTCTCTCTGTTTTTCTACTATTATTTCTATATCTCGTGAAAGAGATGGGAAATCACGTATTGCTTGAAGATTTTTTCATATAATAATCGTTTTCGCACTATACACCAATTGTACTTAAGGCGCATCAGCTGGACTTGTACATTTGGCAGTCCAGGAACGATATTTTATTATTATATTTTATTAAGCATACTTAAGAATGAAGAGTTCTAATTTTTCTATATTCAATCCATCTAGAATTTTACTTCTGCGAATTAAATACTAAATGAAAAATTTCTGTTTTTACACCGAATTTTTTAAAATATTTTGAATAGTATTTTATTTAGCGTCCTTGATAAATTTTTAAATTGATTTTTTTAGTATTTAGGTTGTTGTTTATACTATTATATTTAGTCGGTATTAGGACAATGTAATTATTTATTAGGAACTGATCCACATTTTATATTTTCCCCAATGATTCGACTTTATTTGGAATCTTCACCATGGATCAACATTATTTTGTATATCAGAAAATCCTAATTATTAAAGAATTTTGACTTTTTACTGTTGTTAAATACAATTATGAACTATAATTCATAGTTTTCTATAATTGTGACTTTTTTCTCTTTGTTTTTCTACTATGATTTCTATATCTCGTGAAAGAGATGGGAAATCACGTATTGCTTGAAAATTTTTTCATATAATAATCGTTTTCGCACTATATACCAATTGTACTTAAGGCCCATCAGCTGGACTTGTACATTTGGCTGTCCAGGAACGATATTTTATTATTATATTTTATTAAGCATACTTAAGAATGAAGAGTTCTAATTTTTCTATATTCAATCCATCTAGAATTTTACTTCTGCGAATTAAATACTAAATGAAAAATTTCTTTTTTTACACCGAATTTTTTAAATATTTTGAATAGTTTTTTATTTAGCGTCCTTGATAAATTTTTAAATTGATTTTTTTAGTATTTGGGTTGTTGTTTATACTATTATATTTAGTCGGTATTAGGACAATGTAATTATTTATTAGGAACTGATCCACATTTTATATTTTCCCCAATGATTCGACTTTATTTTGAATCTTCATCATGGATCAACATTATTTTGTATATCAGAAAATCCTAATTATTACAGAATTTTGACTTTTTACTGTTGTTAAATACAATTATGAACTATAATTCATAGTTTTCTATAATTGTGACTTTTTTCTCTTTGTTTTTCTACTATTATTTCTATATCTCGTGAAAGAGATGGGAAATCACGTATTGCTTGAAAAATTTTTCATATAATAATCGTTTTCGCACTATATACGAATTGTACTTAAGGCTCATCAGCTGGACTTGTACATTTGGCTGTCCAGGAACGATATTTTATTATTATATTTTATTAAGCATACTTAAGAATGAAGAGTTCTAATTTGTCTATATTCAATCCATCTAGAATTTTACTTCTGCGAATTAAATACTAAATGAAAAATTTCTGTTTTTACACCGAATTTTTTTAAATATTTTGAATAGTATTTTATTTAGCGTCCTTGATAAATTTTTAAATTGATTTTTTTAGTATTTAGGTTGTTGTTTATACTATTATATTTAGTCGGTATTAGAACAATGTAATTATTTATTAGGAACTGATCCACATTTTATATTTTCCCCAATGATTCGACTTTATTTGGAAACTTCATCATGGATCAACATTATTTTGTATATCAGAAAATCCTAATTATTACAGAATTTTGACTTTTTACTGTTGTTAAATACAATTATGAACTATAATTCATAGTTTTCTATAATTGTGACTTTTTTCTCTTTGTTTTTCTACTATTATTTCTATATCTCGTGAAAGAGATGGGAAATCACGTATTGCTTGAAAATTTTTTCATATAATAATCGTTTTCGCACTATATACGAATTGTACTTAAGGCTCATCAGCTGGACTTGTACATTTGGCTGTCCGGGAAAGATATTTTATTATTATATTTTATTAAGCATACTTAAGAATGAAGAGTTCTAATTTTTCTATATTCAATCCATCTAGAATTTTACTTCTGCGAATTAAATACTAAATGAAAAATTTCTGTTTTTACACCGAATTTTTTTAAATATTTTGAATAGTTTTTTATTTATCGTCCTTGATAAATTTTTAAATTGATTTTTTTAGTATTTAGGTTGTTGTTTATACTTATATATTTAGTCGGTATTAGGACAATGTAATTATTTATTAGGAACTGATCCACATTTTATATTTTCTCCAATGATTCGACTTTATTTTGAATCTTCATCATGGATCAACATTATTTTGTATATCAGAAAATCCTAATTATTACAGAATTTTGACTTTTTACTGTTGTTAAATAAAATTATGTACTATAATTCATAGTTTTCTATAATTGTGACTTTTTTCTCTTTGTTTTTCTACTATTATTTCTACATCTCGTGAAAGAGATGGGAAATCACGTATTGCTTGAAAATTTTTTCATATAATAATCGTTTTCGCACTATATACCAATTGTACTTAAGGCTCATCAGCTGGACTTGTACATTTGGCTGTCCAGGAACGATATTTTATTATTATATTTTATTAAGCATACTTAAGAATGAAGAGTTCTAATTTGTCTATATTCAATCCTTCTAGAATTTTACTTCTGCGAATTAAATACTAAATGAAAAATTTCTGTTTTTACACCGAATTTTTTTAAATATTTTGAATAGTTTTTTATTTATCGTCCTTGATAAATTTTTAAATTGATTTTTTTAGTATTTAGGTTGTTGTTTATACTATTATATTTAGTCGGTATTAGAACAATGTAATTATTTATTAGGAACTGATCCACATTTTATATTTTCCCCAATGATTCGACTTTATTTTGAATCTTCATCATGGATCAACATTATTTTGTATATCAGAAAATCCTAATTATTACAGAATTTTGACTTTTTACTGTTGTTAAATACAATTATGAACTATAATGCATGGTTTTCTATAATTGTGACTTTTTTTCTCTTTGTTTTTCTACCATTATTTCTATATCTCGTGAAAGAGATGGGAAATCACGTATTGCTTGAAGATTTTTTCATATAATAATCGTTTTCGCACTATATACCAATTGTACTTAAGGCCCATCAGCTGGACTTGTACATTTGGCTGTCCAGGAACGATATTTTATTATTATATTTTATTAAGCATACTTAAGAATGAAGAGTTCTAATTTTTCTATATTCAATCCATCTAGAATTTTACTTCTGCGAATTAAATACTAAATGAAAAATTTCCTTTTTTACACCGAATTTTTTAAATATTTTGAATAGTTTTTTATTTAGCGTCCTTGATAAATTTTTAAATTGATTTTTTTAGTATTTGGGTTGTTGTTTATACTATTATATTTAGTCGGTATTAGGACAATGTAATTATTTATTAGGAACTGATCCACATTTTATATTTTCCCCAATGATTCGACTTTATTTTGAATCTTCATCATGGATCAACATTATTTTGTATATGAGAAAATCCTAATTATTACAGAATTTTGACTTTTTACTGTTGTTAAATACAATTATGAACTATAATTCATGGTTTTCTATAATTGTGACTTTTTTTCTCTTTGTTTTTCTACTATTATTTCTATATCTCGTGAAAGAGATGGGAAATGCCGTATTGCTTGAAGATTTTTTCATATAATAATCCTTTTCGCACTATATACCAATTGTACTTAAGGCTCATCAGATGGACTTGTACATTTGGCTGTCCAGGAATGATATTTTATTATTATATTTTATTAAGCATACTTAAGAATGAAGAGTTCTAATTTGTCTATATTCAATCCATCTAGAATTTTACTTCTGCGAATTAAATACTAAATGAAAAATTTCTGTTTTTACACCGAATTTTTTTAAAATATTTGAATAGTTTTTTATTTATCGTCCTTGATAAATTTTTAAATTGATTTTTTTAGTATTTAGGTTGTTGTCTATACTATTATATTTAGTCGGTATTAGGACAATGTAATTATTTATTGGGAACTGATCCACATTTTATATTTTCCCCAATGATTCGACTTTATTTTGAATCTTCATCATGGATCAACATTATTTTGTATATCAGAAAATCCTAATTATTACAGAATTTTGACTTTTTACTGTTGTTAAATACAATTATGAACTATAATTCATAGTTTTCTCTAATTGTGACTTTTTTTCTCTCTGTTTTTCTACTATTATTTCTATATCTCGTGAAAGAGATGGGAAATCACGTATTGCTTGAAGATTTTTTCATATAATAATCGTTTTCGCACTATACACCAATTGTACTTAAGGCTCATCAGCTGGACTTGTACATTTGGCAGTCCAGGAACGATATTTTATTATTATATTTTATTAAGCATACTTAAGAATGAAGAGTTCTAATTTTTCTATATTCAATCCATCTAGAATTTTACTTCTGCGAAATAAATACTAAATGAAAAATTTCTGTTTTTACACCGAATTTTTTAAAATATTTTGAATAGTATTTTATTTAGCGTCCTTGATAAATTTTTAAATTGATTTTTTTAGTATTTAGGTTGTTGTTTATACTATTATATTTAGTCGGTATTAGGACAATGTAATTATTTATTAGGAACTGATCCACATTTTATATTTTCCCCAATGATTCGACTTTATTTGGAATCTTCACCATGGATCAACATTATTTTGTATATCAGAAAATCCTAATTATTAAAGAATTTTGACTTTTTACTGTTGTTAAATACAATTATGAACTATAATTCATAGTTTTCTATAATTGTGACTTTTTTCTCTTTGTTTTTCTACTATGATTTCTATATCTCGTGAAAGAGATGGGAAATCACGTATTGCTTGAAAATTTTTTCATATAATAATCGTTTTCGCACTATATACCAATTGTACTTAAGGCCCATCAGCTGGACTTGTACATTTGGCTGTCCAGGAACGATATTTTATTATTATATTTTATTAAGCATACTTAAGAATGAAGAGTTCTAATTTTTCTATATTCAATCCATCTAGAATTTTACTTCTGCGAATTAAATACTAAATGAAAAATTTCTTTTTTTACACCGAATTTTTTAAATATTTTGAATAGTTTTTTATTTAGCGTCCTTGATAAATTTTTAAATCGATTTTTTTAGTATTTGGGTTGTTGTTTATACTATTATATTTAGTCGGTATTAGGACAATGTAATTATTTATTAGGAACTGATCCACATTTTATATTTTCCCCAATGATTCGACTTTATTTTGAATCTTCATCATGGATCAACATTATTTTGTATATCAGAAAATCCTAATTATTACAGAATTTTGACTTTTTACTGTTGTTAAATACAATTATGAACTATAATTCATAGTTTTCTATAATTGTGACTTTTTTCTCTTTGTTTTTCTACTATTATTTCTATATCTCGTGAAAGAGATGGGAAATCACGTATTGCTTGAAAATTTTTTCATATAATAATCGTTTTCGCACTATATACGAATTGTACTTAAGGCTCATCAGCTGGACTTGTACATTTGGCTGTCCAGGAACGATATTTTATTATTATATTTTATTAAGCATACTTAAGAATGAAGAGTTCTAATTTGTCTATATTCAATCCATCTAGAATTTTACTTCTGCGAATTAAATACTAAATGAAAAATTTCTGTTTTTACACCGAATTTTTTTAAATATTTTGAATAGTATTTTATTTAGCGTCCTTGATAAATTTTTAAATTGATTTTTTTAGTATTTAGGTTGTTGTTTATACTATTATATTTAGTCGGTATTAGAACAATGCAATTATTTATTAGGAACTGATCCACATTTTATATTTTCCCCAATGATTCGACTTTATTTGGAAACTTCATCATGGATCAACATTATTTTGTATATCAGAAAATCCTAATTATTACAGAATTTTGACTTTTTACTGTTGTTAAATACAATTATGAACTATAATTCATAGTTTTCTATAATTGTGACTTTTTTCTCTTTGTTTTTCTACTATTATTTCTATATCTCGTGAAAGAGATGGGAAATCACGTATTGCTTGAAAATTTTTTCATATAATAATCGTTTTCGCACTATATACGAATTGTACTTAAGGCTCATCAGCTGGACTTGTACATTTGGCTGTCCGGGAAAGATATTTTATTATTATATTTTATTAAGCATACTTAAGAATGAAGAGTTCTAATTTTTCTATATTCAATCCATCTAGAATTTTACTTCTGCGAATTAAATACTAAATGAAAAATTTCTGTTTTTACACCGAATTTTTTTAAATATTTTGAATAGTTTTTTATTTATCGTCCTTGATAAATTTTTAAATTGATTTTTTTAGTATTTAGGTTGTTGTTTATACTTATATATTTAGTCGGTATTAGGACAATGTAATTATTTATTAGGAACTGATCCACATTTTATATTTTCTCCAATGATTCGACTTTATTTTGAATCTTCATCATGGATCAACATTATTTTGTATATCAGAAAATCCTAATTATTACAGAATTTTGACTTTTTACTGTTGTTAAATAAAATTATGTACTATAATTCATAGTTTTCTATAATTGTGACTTTTTTCTCTTTGTTTTTCTACTATTATTTCTACATCTCGTGAAAGAGATGGGAAATCACGTATTGCTTGAAAATTTTTTCATATAATAATCGTTTTCGCACTATATACCAATTGTACTTAAGGCTCATCAGCTGGACTTGTACATTTGGCTGTCCAGGAACGATATTTTATTATTATATTTTATTAAGCATACTTAAGAATGAAGAGTTCTAATTTGTCTATATTCAATCCTTCTAGAATTTTACTTCTGCGAATTAAATACTAAATGAAAAATTTCTGTTTTTACACCGAATTTTTTTAAATATTATGAATAGTTTTTTATTTATCGTCCTTGATAAATTTTTAAATTGATTTTTTTAGTATTTAGGTTGTTGTTTATACTATTATATTTAGTCGGTATTAGAACAATGTAATTATTTATTAGGAACTGATCCACATTTTATATTTTCCCCAATGATTCGACTTTATTTTGAATCTTCATCATGGATCAACATTATTTTGTATATCAGAAAATCCTAATTATTACAGACTTTTGACTTTTTACTGTTGTTAAATACAATTATGAACTATAATGCATGGTTTTCTATAATTGTGACTTTTTTTCTCTTTGTTTTTCTACCATTATTTCTATATCTCGTGAAAGAGATGGGAAATCACGTATTGCTTGAAGATTTTTTCATATAATAATCGTTTTCGCACTATATACCAATTGTACTTAAGGCCCATCAGCTGGACTTGTACATTTGGCTGTCCAGGAACGATATTTTATTATTATATTTTATTAAGCATACTTAAGAATGAAGAGTTCTAATTTTTCTATATTCAATCCATCTAGAATTTTACTTCTGCGAATTAAATACTAAATGAAAAATTTCCTTTTTTACACCGAATTTTTTAAATATTTTGAATAGTTTTTTATTTAGCGTCCTTGATAAATTTTTAAATTGATTTTTTTAGTATTTGGGTTGTTGTTTATACTATTATATTTAGTCGGTATTAGGACAATGTAATTATTTATTAGGAACTGATCCACATTTTATATTTTCCCCAATGATTCGACTTTATTTTGAATCTTCATCATGGATCAACATTATTTTGTATATCAGAAAATCCTAATTATTACAGAATTTTGACATTTTACTGTTTTTAAATAATATTATGAACTATAATTCATAGTTTTCTATAATTGTGACTTTTTTCTCTCTGTTTTTCTACTATTATTTCTATATTTCGTGAAAGAGATGGGAAATCAGGTATTGCTTGAAGATTTTTTCATATAATAATCGTTTTCGCACTATACACCAATTGTACTTAAGGCTCATCAGCTGGACTTGTACATTTGGCTGTCCAGGAACGATATTTTATTATTATATTTTATTAAGCATACTTAAGAATGAAGAGTTCTAATTTTTCTATATTCAATCCATCTAGAATTTTACTTCTGTGAATTAAATACTAAATGAAAAATTTCTGTTTTTACACCGAATTTTTTTAAATATTTTGAATAGTTTTTTTTTATCGTCCTTGATAAATTTTTAAATTGATTTTTTTAGTATTTAGGTTGTTGTTTATACTATTATATTTAGTCGGTATTAGGACAATGTAATTATTTATTAGGAACTGATCCACATTTTATATTTTCTCCAATGATTCGACTTTATTTTGAATCTTCATCATGGATCAACATTATTTTGTATATCTGAAAATCCTAATTATTACAGAATTTTGACTTTTTACTGTTGTTAAATACAATTATGTACTATAATTCATAGTTTTCTATAATTGTGACTTTTTTTCTCTTTGTTTTACTACTATTATTTCTATATCTCGTGAAAGAGATGGGAAATCACGTATTGCTTGAAGATGTTTTCATATAATAATCGTTTTCGCACTATATACCAATTGTACTTAAGGCTCATCAGCTGGACTTGTACATTTGGCTGTCCAGGAACGATATTTTATTATTATATTTTATTAAGCATACTTAAGAATGAAGAGTTCTAATTTTTATATATTCAATCCATCTAGAATTTTACTTCTGTGAATTAAATACTAAATGAAAAATTTCTGTTTTTACACCGAATTTTTTTAAATATTTTGAATAGTTTTTTTTTATCGTCCTTGATAAATTTTTAAATTGATTTTTTTAGTATTTAGGTTGTTGTTTATACTATTATATTTAGTCGGTATTAGGACAATGTAATTATTTATTAGGAACTGATCCACATTTTATATTTTCTCCAATGATTCGACTTTATTTTGAATCTTCATCATGGATCAACATTATTTTGTATATCTGAAAATCCTAATTATTACAGAATTTTGACTTTTTACTGTTGTTAAATACAATTATGTACTATAATTCATAGTTTTCTATAATTGTGACTTTTTTTCTCTTTGTTTTACTACTATTATTTCTATATCTCGTGAAAGAGATGGGAAATCACGTATTGCTTGAAGATGTTTTCATATAATAATCGTTTTCGCACTATACACCAATTGTACTTAAGGCTCATCAGCTGGACTTGTACATTTGGCAGTCCAGGAACGATATTTTATTATTATATTTTATTAAGCATACTTAAGAATGAAGAGTTCTAATTTTTCTATATTCAATCCATCTAGAATTTTACTTCTGCGAATTAAATACTAAATGAAAAATATCTGTTTTTACACCGAATTTTTTAAAATATTTTGAATAGTATTTTATTTAGCGTCCTTGATAAATTTTTAAATTGATTTTTTTAGTATTTAGGTTGTTGTTTATACTATTATATTTAGTCGGTATTAGGACAATGTAATTATTTATTAGGAACTGATCCACATTTTATATTTTCCCCAATGATTCGACTTTATTTGGAATCTTCACCATGGATCAACATTATTTTGTATATCAGAAAATCCTAATTATTAAAGAATTTTGACTTTTTACTGTTGTTAAATACAATTATGAACTATAATTCATAGTTTTCTATAATTGTGACTTTTTTCTCTTTGTTTTTCTACTATGATTTCTATATCTCGTGAAAGAGATGGGAAATCACGTATTGCTTGAAAATTTTTTCATATAATAATCGTTTTCGCACTATATACCAATTGTACTTAAGGCTCATCAGCTGGACTTGTACATTTGGCTGTCCCGGAACGATATTTTATTAAGCATACTTAAGAATGAAGAGTTCTAATTTTTCTATATTCAATCCATCTAGAATTTTACTTCTGCGAATTAAATACTAAATGAAAAATTTCTGTTTTTACACCGAATTTTTTTAAATATTTTGAATAGTTTTTTATTTATCGTCCTTGATAAATTTTTAAATTGATTTTTTTAGTATTTAGGTTGTTGTTTATACTATTATATTTAGTCGGTATTAGGACAATGTAATTATTTATTAGGAACTGATCCACATTTTATATTTTCCCCAATTATTCGACTTTATTTTGAATCTCCATCATGGATCAACATTATTTTGTATATCAGAAAATCCTAATTATTACAGAATTTTGACTTTTTACTGTTGTTAAATACAATTATGTACTATAATTCATAGTTTTCTATAATTGTGACTTTTTTTCTCTTTGTTTTACTATTATTATTTCTATATCTCGTGAAAGAGATGGGAAAGCACGTATTGCTTGAAGATGTTTTCATATAATAATCGTTTTCGCACTATATACCAATTGTACTTAAGGCTCATCAGCTGGACTTGTACATTTGGCTGTCCAGGAACGATATTTTATTAAGCATACTTAAGAATGAAGAGTTCTAATTTTTCTATATTCAATCCATCTAGAATTTTACTTCTGCGAATTAAATACTAAATGAAAAATTTCTGTTTTTACACCGATTTTTTTAAAATATTTTGAATAGTTTTTTATTTATCATCCTTGATAAATTTTTAAATTGATTTTTTTAGTATTTAGGTTGTTGCTTGTACTATTATATTTAGTCGGTATTAGGACAATGTAATTATTTATTAGGAACTGATCCACATTTTATATTTTCCCCAATGATTCGACTTTATTTTGAATCTTCATCATGGATCAACATTATTTTGTATAATCAGAAAATCCTAATTATTACAGAATTTTGACTTTTTACTGTTGTTAAATATAATTATGAACTATAATTCATAGTTTTCTATAATTGTGACTCTTTTTCTCTTTGTTTTTCTACTATTATTTCTATATTTCGTTAAAGAGATGGGAAATCACGTATTGCTTGAAGATTTTTTCATATAATAATCGTTTTCGCTCTATATACCAATTGTACTTAAGGCTCATCAGCTGGACTTGTACATTTGGCTGTCCAGGAACGATAGTTTATTATTATATTTTATTCAGCATACTTAAGAATAAAGAGTTCTAATTTTTCTACATTCAATCCATCTAGAATTTTACTTCTGCGAATTAAATACTAAATGAAAAATTTCTGTTTTTACACCGAATTTTTTTAAATATTTTGAATAGTTTTTTATTTATCGTCGTTGATAAATTTTTAAATTGATTTTTTTAGTATTTAGGTTGTTGTTTGTACTATTATATTTAAGAATGAAGAGTTCTAATTTTTCTATATTCAGTCCATCTAGAATTTTACTTCTGTGAATTAAATACTAAATGAAAAATTTCTGTTTTTACACCGAATTTTTTTAAATATTTTGAATAGTTTTTTATTTATCGTCCTTGATAAATTTTTAAATTGATTTTTTTAGTATTTAGGTTGTTGTTTATACTATTATATTTAGTCGGTATTAGGACAATGTAATTATTTATTAGGAACTGATCCCCATTTTATATTTTCTCCAATGATTCGACTTTATTTTGAATCTTCATCATGGATCAACATTATTTTGTATATCAGAAAATCCTAATTATTACAGAATTTTGACTTTTTACTGTTGCTAAATACAATTATGTACTATAATTCATAGTTTTCTATAATTGTGACTTTTTTTCTCTTTGTTTTACTACTATTATTTCTATATCTCGTGAAAGAGATGGGAAATCACGTATTGCTTGAAGATGTTTTTATATAATAATCGTTTTCGCACTATATACCAATTGTACTTAAGGCTCATCAGCTGGACTTGTACATTTGGCTGTCCAGGAACGATATTTTATTAAGCATACTTAAGAATGAAGAGTTCTAATTTTTCTATATTCAATCCATCTAGAATTTTACTTCTGCGAATTAAATACTAAATGAAAAATTTCTGTTTTTACACCGATTTTTTTAAAATATTTTGAATAGTTTTTTATTTAGCGTCCTTGATAAATTTTTAAATTGATTTTTTTAGTATTCAGGTTGTTGTTTGTACTATTATATTTAGTCGGTATTAGGACAATGTAATTATTTATTAGGAACTGATCCACATTTTATATTTTCCCCAATGATTCGACTTTATTTTGAATCTTCATCATGGATCAACATTATTTTGTATATCAGAAAATCCTAATTATTACAGAATTTTGACTTTTTACTGTTGTTAAATACAATTATGAACTATAATTCATGGTTTTCTATAATTGTGACTTTTTTTCTCTTTGTTTTTCTACTATTATTTCTATATCTCGTGAAAGAGATGGGAAATCACGTATTGCTTGAAGATTTTTTCATATAATAATCCTTTTCGCACTATATACCAATTGTACTTAAGGCTTATCAGCTGGACTTGTACATTTGGCTGTCCAGGAACGATATTTTATTATTATATTTTATTAAGCATACTTAAGAATGAAGAGTTCTAATTTGTCTAGATTCAATCCATCTAGAATTTTACTTCTGCGAATTAAATACTAAATGAAAAATTTCTGTTTTTACACCGAATTTTTTTAAAATATTTGAATAGTTTTTTATTTATCGTCCTTGATAAATTTTTAAATTGATTTTTTTAGTATTTAGGTTGTTGTCTATACTATTATATTTAGTCGGTATTAGGACAATGTAATTATTTATTGGGAACTGATCCACATTTTATATTTTCCCCAATGATTCGACTTTATTTTGAATCTTCATCATGGATCAACATTATTTTGTATATCAGAAAATCCTAATTATTACAGAATTTTGACTTTTTACTGTTGTTAAATACAATTATGAACTATAATTCATAGTTTTCTCTAATTGTGACTTTTTTTCTCTCTGTTTTTCTACTATTATTTCTATATCTCGTGAAAGAGATGGGAAATCACGTATTGCTTGAAGATTTTTTCATATAATAATCATTTTCGCACTATACACCAATTGTACTTAAGGCTCATCAGCTGGACTTGTACATTTGGCAGTCCAGGAACGATATTTTATTATTATATTTTATTAAGCATACTTAAGAATGAAGAGTTCTAATTTTTCTATATTCAATCCATCTAGAATTTTACTTCTGCGAATTAAATACTAAATGAAAAATTTCTGTTTTTACACCGAATTTTTTTAAATATTTTGAATAGTTTTTCATTTATCGTCCTTGATAAATTTTTAAATTGATTTTTTTAGTATTTAGGTTGTTGTTTATACTATTATATTTAGTCGATATTAGGACAATGTAATTATTTATTAGGAACTGATCCACATTTTATATTTTCTCCACTGATTCGACTTTATTTTGAATCTTCATCATGGATCAACATTATTTTGTATATCAGAAAATCCTAATTATTACAGAATTTTGACTTTTTACTGCTGTTAAATACAATTATGTACTATAATTCGTAGTTTTCTATAATTGTGACTTTTTTTCTCTTTGTTTTACTATTATTATTTCTATATCTCGTGAAAGAGATGGGAAATCACGTATTGCTTAAAGATGTTTTCATATAATAATCGTTTTCGCACTATATACCAATTGTACTTAAGGCTCATCAGCTGGACTTGTACATTTGGCTGTCCAGGAACGATATTTTATTAAGCATACCTAAGAATGAAGAGTTCTAATTTTTCTATATTCAATCCATCTAGAATTTTACTTCTGCGAATTAAATACTAAATGAAAAATTTCTGTTTTTACACCGATTTTTTTAAAATATTTTGAATAGTTTTTTATTTAGCATCCTTGATAAATTTTTAAATTGATTTTTTTAGTATTTAGGTTGTTGTTTGTACTATTATATTTAGTCGGTATTAGGACAATGTAATTATTTATTAGGAACTGATCCACATTTTATATTTTCCCCAATGATTCGACTTTATTTTGAATCTTCATCATGGATCAACATTATTTTGTATAATCAGAAAATCCTAATTATTACAGAATTTTGACTTTTTACTGTTGTTAAATATAATTATGAACTATAATTCATAGTTTTCTATAATTGTGACTCTTTTTCTCTTTGTTTTTCTACTATTATTTCTATATTTCGTGAAAGAGATGGGAAATCACGTATTGCTTGAAGATTTTTTCATATAATAATCGTTTTCGCTCTATATACCAATTGTACTTAAGGCTCATCAGCTGGACTTGTACATTTGGCTGTCCAGGAACGATAGTTTATTATTATATTTTATTCAGCATACTTAAGAATAAAGAGTTCTAATTTTTCTACATTCAATCCATCTAGAATTTTACTTCTGCGAATTAAATACTAAATAAAAATTTCTGTTTTTACACCGAATTTTTTTAAATATTTTGAATAGTTTTTTATTTATCGTCCTTGATACATTTTTAAATTGATTTTTTAAGTATTTAGGTTGTTGTTTATACTTTTATATTTAGTCGGTATTAGGACAATGTAATTATTTATTAGGAACTGATCCACATTTTATATTTTCTCCAATGATTCGACTTTATTTTGAATCTTCATCATGGATCAACATTATTTTGTATATCAGAAAATCCTAATTATTACAGAATTTTGACTTTTTACTGTTGTTAAATACAATTATGTACTATAATTCATAGTTTTCTATAATTGTGACTTTTTTTCTCTTTGTTTTACTACTATTATTTCTATATCTCGTGAAAGAGAAGGGAAATCACGTATTGCTTGAAGATGTTTTCATATAATAATCGTTTTCGCACTATATACCAATTGTAGTTAAGGCTTATCAGCTGGACTTGTACATTTGGCTGTCCAGGAACGATATTTTATTAAGCATACTTAAGAATGAAGAGTTCTAATTTTTCTATATTCAATCCATCTAGAATTTTACTTCTGCGAATTAAATACTAAATGAAAAATTTCTGTTTTTACACCGAATTTTTTAAAATATTTTGAATAGTTTTTTATTTAGCGTCCTTGATAAATTTTTAAATTGATTTTTTTAGTATTTAGGTTGTTGTTTATACTATTATATTTAGTCGGTATTAGGACAATGTAATTATTTATTAGGAACTGATCCACATTTTATATTTTCCCCAATTATTCGACTTTATTTTGAATCTCCATCATGGATCAACATTATTTTGTATATCAGAAAATCCTAATTATTACAGAATTTTGACTTTTTACTGTTGTTAAATACAATTATGTACTATAATTCATAGTTTTCTATAATTGTGACTTTTTTTCTCTTTGTTTTACTATTATTATTTCTATATCTCGTGAAAGAGATGGGAAAGCACGTATTGCTTGAAGATGTTTTCATATAATAATCGTTTTCGCACTATATACCAATTGTACTTAAGGCTCATCAGCTGGACTTGTACATTTGGCTGTCCAGGAACGATATTTTATTAAGCATACTTAAGAATGAAGAGTTCTAATTTTTCTATATTCAATCCATCTAGAATTTTACTTCTGCGAATTAAATACTAAATGAAAAATTTCTGTTTTTACACCGATTTTTTTAAAATATTTTGAATAGTTTTTTATTTATCATCCTTGATAAATTTTTAAATTGATTTTTTTAGTATTTAGGTTGTTGCTTGTACTATTATATTTAGTCGGTATTAGGACAATGTAATTATTTATTAGGAACTGATCCACATTTTATATTTTCCCCAATGATTCGACTTTATTTTGAATCTTCATCATGGATCAACATTATTTTGTATAATCAGAAAATCCTAATTATTACAGAATTTTGACTTTTTACTGTTGTTAAATATAATTATGAACTATAATTCATAGTTTTCTATAATTGTGACTCTTTTTCTCTTTGTTTTTCTACTATTATTTCTATATTTCGTTAAAGAGATGGGAAATCACGTATTGCTTGAAGATTTTTTCATATAATAATCGTTTTCGCTCTATATACCAATTGTACTTAAGGCTCATCAGCTGGACTTGTACATTTGGCTGTCCAGGAACGATAGTTTATTATTATATTTTATTCAGCATACTTAAGAATAAAGAGTTCTAATTTTTCTACATTCAATCCATCTAGAATTTTACTTCTGCGAATTAAATACTAAATGAAAAATTTCTGTTTTTACACCGAATTTTTTTAAATATTTTGAATAGTTTTTTATTTATCGTCGTTGATAAATTTTTAAATTGATTTTTTTAGTATTTAGGTTGTTGTTTGTACTATTATATTTAAGAATGAAGAGTTCTAATTTTTCTATATTCAGTCCATCTAGAATTTTACTTCTGTGAATTAAATACTAAATGAAAAATTTCTGTTTTTACACCGAATTTTTTTAAATATTTTGAATAGTTTTTTATTTATCGTCCTTGATAAATTTTTAAATTGATTTTTTTAGTATTTAGGTTGTTGTTTATACTATTATATTTAGTCGGTATTAGGACAATGTAATTATTTATTAGGAACTGATCCCCATTTTATATTTTCTCCAATGATTCGACTTTATTTTGAATCTTCATCATGGATCAACATTATTTTGTATATCAGAAAATCCTAATTATTACAGAATTTTGACTTTTTACTGTTGCTAAATACAATTATGTACTATAATTCATAGTTTTCTATAATTGTGACTTTTTTTCTCTTTGTTTTACTACTATTATTTCTATATCTCGTGAAAGAGATGGGAAATCACGTATTGCTTGAAGATGTTTTTATATAATAATCGTTTTCGCACTATATACCAATTGTACTTAAGGCTCATCAGCTGGACTTGTACATTTGGCTGTCCAGGAACGATATTTTATTAAGCATACTTAAGAATGAAGAGTTCTAATTTTTCTATATTCAATCCATCTAGAATTTTACTTCTGCGAATTAAATACTAAATGAAAAATTTCTGTTTTTACACCGATTTTTTTAAAATATTTTGAATAGTTTTTTATTTAGCGTCCTTGATAAATTTTTAAATTGATTTTTTTAGTATTCAGGTTGTTGTTTGTACTATTATATTTAGTCGGTATTAGGACAATGTAATTATTTATTAGGAACTGATCCACATTTTATATTTTCCCCAATGATTCGACTTTATTTTGAATCTTCATCATGGATCAACATTATTTTGTATATCAGAAAATCCTAATTATTACAGAATTTTGACTTTTTACTGTTGTTAAATACAATTATGAACTATAATTCATGGTTTTCTATAATTGTGACTTTTTTTCTCTTTGTTTTTCTACTATTATTTCTATATCTCGTGAAAGAGATGGGAAATCACGTATTGCTTGAAGATTTTTTCATATAATAATCCTTTTCGCACTATATACCAATTGTACTTAAGGCTTATCAGCTGGACTTGTACATTTGGCTGTCCAGGAACGATATTTTATTATTATATTTTATTAAGCATACTTAAGAATGAAGAGTTCTAATTTGTCTAGATTCAATCCATCTAGAATTTTACTTCTGCGAATTAAATACTAAATGAAAAATTTCTGTTTTTACACCGAATTTTTTTAAAATATTTGAATAGTTTTTTATTTATCGTCCTTGATAAATTTTTAAATTGATTTTTTTAGTATTTAGGTTGTTGTCTATACTATTATATTTAGTCGGTATTAGGACAATGTAATTATTTATTGGGAACTGATCCACATTTTATATTTTCCCCAATGATTCGACTTTATTTTGAATCTTCATCATGGATCAACATTATTTTGTATATCAGAAAATCCTAATTATTACAGAATTTTGACTTTTTACTGTTGTTAAATACAATTATGAACTATAATTCATAGTTTTCTCTAATTGTGACTTTTTTTCTCTCTGTTTTTCTACTATTATTTCTATATCTCGTGAAAGAGATGGGAAATCACGTATTGCTTGAAGATTTTTTCATATAATAATCATTTTCGCACTATACACCAATTGTACTTAAGGCTCATCAGCTGGACTTGTACATTTGGCAGTCCAGGAACGATATTTTATTATTATATTTTATTAAGCATACTTAAGAATGAAGAGTTCTAATTTTTCTATATTCAATCCATCTAGAATTTTACTTCTGCGAATTAAATACTAAATGAAAAATTTCTGTTTTTACACCGAATTTTTTTAAATATTTTGAATAGTTTTTCATTTATCGTCCTTGATAAATTTTTAAATTGATTTTTTTAGTATTTAGGTTGTTGTTTATACTATTATATTTAGTCGATATTAGGACAATGTAATTATTTATTAGGAACTGATCCACATTTTATATTTTCTCCAATGATTCGACTTTATTTTGAATCTTCATCATGGATCAACATTATTTTGTATATCAGAAAATCCTAATTATTACAGAATTTTGACTTTTTACTGTTGTTAAATACAATTATGTACTATAATTCGTAGTTTTCTATAATTGTGACTTTTTTTCTCTTTGTTTTACTATTATTATTTCTATATCTCGTGAAAGAGATGGGAAATCACGTATTGCTTAAAGATGTTTTCATATAATAATCGTTTTCGCACTATATACCAATTGTACTTAAGGCTCATCAGCTGGACTTGTACATTTGGCTGTCCAGGAACGATATTTTATTAAGCATACCTAAGAATGAAGAGTTCTAATTTTTCTATATTCAATCCATCTAGAATTTTACTTCTGCGAATTAAATACTAAATGAAAAATTTCTGTTTTTACACCGATTTTTTTAAAATATTTTGAATAGTTTTTTATTTAGCATCCTTGATAAATTTTTAAATTGATTTTTTTAGTATTTAGGTTGTTGTTTGTACTATTATATTTAGTCGGTATTAGGACAATGTAATTATTTATTAGGAACTGATCCACATTTTATATTTTCCCCAATGATTCGACTTTATTTTGAATCTTCATCATGGATCAACATTATTTTGTATAATCAGAAAATCCTAATTATTACAGAATTTTGACTTTTTACTGTTGTTAAATATAATTATGAACTATAATTCATAGTTTTCTATAATTGTGACTCTTTTTCTCTTTGTTTTTCTACTATTATTTCTATATTTCGTGAAAGAGATGGGAAATCACGTATTGCTTGAAGATTTTTTCATATAATAATCGTTTTCGCTCTATATACCAATTGTACTTAAGGCTCATCAGCTGGACTTGTACATTTGGCTGTCCAGGAACGATAGTTTATTATTATATTTTATTCAGCATACTTAAGAATAAAGAGTTCTAATTTTTCTACATTCAATCCATCTAGAATTTTACTTCTGCGAATTAAATACTAAATAAAAATTTCTGTTTTTACACCGAATTTTTTTAAATATTTTGAATAGTTTTTTATTTATCGTCCTTGATACATTTTTAAATTGATTTTTTAAGTATTTAGGTTGTTGTTTATACTTTTATATTTAGTCGGTATTAGGACAATGTAATTATTTATTAGGAACTGATCCACATTTTATATTTTCTCCAATGATTCGACTTTATTTTGAATCTTCATCATGGATCAACATTATTTTGTATATCAGAAAATCCTAATTATTACAGAATTTTGACTTTTTACTGTTGTTAAATACAATTATGTACTATAATTCATAGTTTTCTATAATTGTGACTTTTTTTCTCTTTGTTTTACTACTATTATTTCTATATCTCGTGAAAGAGAAGGGAAATCACGTATTGCTTGAAGATGTTTTCATATAATAATCGTTTTCGCACTATATACCAATTGTAGTTAAGGCTTATCAGCTGGACTTGTACATTTGGCTGTCCAGGAACGATATTTTATTAAGCATACTTAAGAATGAAGAGTTCTAATTTTTCTATATTCAATCCATCTAGAATTTTACTTCTGCGAATTAAATACTAAATGAAAAATTTCTGTTTTTACACCGAATTTTTTAAAATATTTTGAATAGTTTTTTATTTAGCGTCCTTGATAAATTTTTAAATTGATTTTTTTAGTATTTAGGTTGTTGTTTATACTATTATATTTAGTCGGTATTAGGACAATGTAATTATTTATTAGGAACTGATCCACATTTTATATTTTCCCCAATGATTCGACTTTATTTTGAATCTTCATCATGGATCAACATTATTTTGTATATCAGAAAATCCTAATTATTACAGAATTTTGACTTTTCACTGTTGTTAAATATAATTATGAACTATAATTCATAGTTTTCTATAATTGTGACTCTTTTTCTCTTTGTTTGTCTACTATTATTTCTATATCTCGTGAAAGAGGTGGGAAATCACGTATTGCTTGAAGATTTTTTCATATAATAATCGTTTTCGCTCTATATACCAATTGTACTTAAGGCTCATCTGCTGGACTTGTACATTAGGCTGTCCAGGAACGATATTTTATTATTATATTTTATTAAGCATACTTAAGAATGAAGAGTTCTAATTTTTCTATATTCAATCCATCTAGAATTTTACTTCTGCGAATTAAATACTAAATGAAAAATTTCTGTTTTTACACCGAATTTTTTTAAATATTTTGAATAGTTTTTTATTTATCGTCCTTGATAAATTTTTAAATTGATTTTTTAAGTATTTAGGTTGTTGTTTATACTATTATATTTAGTCGGTATTAGGACAATGTAATTATTTATTAGGAACTGATCCACATTTTATATTTTCTCCAATGATTCGACTTTATTTTGAATCTTCATCATGGATCAACATTATTTTGTATATCAGAAAATCCTAATTATTACAGAATTTTGACTTTTTACTATTGTTAAATACAATTATGTACTATAATTCATAGTTTTCTATAATTGTGACTTTTTTTCTCTTTGTTTTACTACTCTTATTTCTATATCTCGTGAAAGAGATGGGAAATCACGTATTGCTTGAAGATGTTTTCATATAATAATCGTTTTCGCACTATATACCAATTGTACTTAAGGCTTATCAGCTGGACTTGTACATTTGGCTGTCCAGGAATGATATTTTATAAAGCATACTTAAGAATGAAGAGTTCTAATTTTTCTATATTCAATCCATCTAGAATTTTACTTCTGCGAATTAAATACTAAATGGAAAATTTCTGTTTTTACACCGATTTTTTAAAAATATTTTGAATAGTTGTTTATTTAGCGTCCTTGATAAATTTTTAAATTGATTTTTTTAGTATTTAGGTTGTTGTTTGTATTATTATATTTAGTCGGTATTAGGACAATGTAATTATTTATTAGGAACTGATCCACATTTTATATTTTCCCCAATGATTCGACTTTATTTTGAACCTTCATCATGGATCAACATTATTTTGTATAATCAGAAAATCCTAATTATTACAGAATTTTGACTTTTTACTGTTGTTAAATATAATTATGAACTATAATTCATAGTTTTCTATAATTGTGACTCTTTTTCTCTTTGTTTTTCTACTATTATTTCTATATCTCGTGAAATAGATGGGAAATCACGTATTGCTTGAAGATTTTTTCATATAATAATCGTTTTCGCTCTATATACCAATTGTACTTAAGGCTCATCAGCTGGACTTGTACATTTGGCTGTCCAGGAACGATATTTTATTATTATATTTTATTCAGCATACTTAAGAATAAAGAGTTCTAATTTTTCTATATTCAATCCATCTAGAATTTTATTTCTGCGAATTAAATACTAAATGAAAAATTTCTGTTTTTACACCGAATTTTTTTAAATATTTTGAATAGTTTTTTATTTATCGTCCTTGATACATTTTTAAATTGATTTTTTAAGTATTTAGGTTGTTGTTTATACTATTATATTTAGTCGGTATTAGGACAATGTAATTATTTATTAGGAACTGATCCACATTTTATATTTTCTCCAATGATTCGACTTTATTTTGAATCTTCATCATGGATCAACATTATTTTGTATATCAGAAAATCCTAATTATTACAGAATTTTGACTTTTTACTGTTGCTAAATATAATTATGAACTATAATTCATAGTTTTCTATAATTGTGACTCTTTTTCTCTTTGTTTGTCTACTATTATTTCTATATCTCGTGAAAGAGGTGGGAAATCACGTATTGCTTGAAGATTTTTTCATATAATAATCGTTTTCGCTCTATATACCAATTGTACTTAAGGCTCATCAGCTGGACTTGTACATTTGGCTGTCCAGGAACGATATTTTATTATTATATTTTATTAAGCATACTTAAGAATGAAGATTTCTAATTTTTCTATATTCAATCCATCTAGAATTTTACTTCTGCGAATTAAATACTAAATGAAAAATTTCTGTTTTTACACCGAATTTTTTTAAATATTTTGAATAGTTTTTTATTTATCGTCGTTGATAAATTTTTAAATTGAATTTTTAAGTATTTAGGTTGTTGTTTATACTATTATATTTAGTCGGTATTAGGACAATGTAATTATTTATTAGGAACTGATCCACATTTTATATTTTCTCCAATGATTCGACTTTATTTTGAATCTTTATCATGGATCAACATTATTTTGTATATCAGAAAATCCTAATTATTACAGAATTTTGACTTTTTACTGTTGTTAAATACAATTATGTATGTATGTATATTCATAGTTTTCTATAATTGTGACTTTTTTTCTCTTTGTTTTACTACTATTATTTCTATATCTCGTGAAAGAGATTGGAAATCACGTATTGCTTGAAGATTTTTTCATATAATAATCGTTTTCGCACTATATACCAATTGTACTTAAGGCTTATCAGCTGGACTTGTACATTTGGCTGTCCAGGAACCATATTTTATTAAGCATACTTAAGAATGAAGAGTTCTAATTTTTCTATATTCAATCCATCTAGAATTTTACTTCTGCGAATTAAATACTAAATGAAAAATTTCTGTTTTTACACCGAATTTTTTAAAATATTTTGAATAGTTTTTTATTTAGCGTCCTTGATAAATTTTTTAATTGATGTTTTTAGTATTTAGGTTGTTGTTTATACTATTATATTTAGTCGGTATTAGGACAATGTAATTATTTATTAGGAACTGATCCACATTTTATATTTTCCCCAATGATTCGACTTTATTTTGAATCTTCATCATGGATCAACATTATTTTGTATATCAGAAAATCCTAATTATTACAGAATTTTGACTTTTCAATGTTGTTAAATATAATTATGAACTATAATTCATAGTTTTCTATAATTGTGACTCTTTTTGTCTTTGTTTGTCTACTATTATTTCTATATCTCGTGAAAGAGGTGGGAAATCACATATTGCTTGAAGATTTTTTCATATAATAATCGTTTTCGCTCTATATACCAATTGTACTTAAGGCTCATCAGCTGGGCTTGTACATTTGGCTGTCCAGGAACGATATTTTATTATTATATTTTATTAAGCATACTTAAGAATGAAGAGTTCTAATTTTTCTATATTCAATCCCTCTAGAATTTTACTTCTGCGAATTAAATACTAAATGAAAAATTTCTGTTTTTACACCGAATTTTTTTAAATATTTTGAATAGTTTTTTATTTAGCGTCCTTAATAAATTTTTAATTTGTTTTTTTTAGTATTTAGGTTGTTGTTTATACTATTATATTTAGTCGGTATCAGGACAATGAAATTATTTATTAGGAACTGATCCACATTTTATATTTTCCCCAATGATTCGACTTTATTTTGAATCTTCATCATGGATCAAAATTATTTTGTATATCAGAAAATCCTAATTATTACATAATTTTGACATTTTACTGTTGTTAAATACAATTATGAACTATAATTCATAGTTTTCTATAATTGTGACTTTTTTTCTCTTTTTTTTCTACTATTATTTCTATATTTCGTGAAAGAGATGGGAAATCACGTATTGCTTGAAGATTTTTTCATATAATAATCGTTTTCGCACTATATACCAATTGTACTTAAGGCTCATCAGCTGGACTTGTACATTTGGCTGTCCAGGAACGATATTTTATTAAGCATACTTAAGAATGAAGAGTTCTAATTTTTCTATATTCAATCCATCTAGAATTTTACTTCTGCGAATTAAATACTAAATGAAAAATTTCTGTTTTTACACCGAATTTTTTTAAATATTTTGAATAATTTTTTATTTAGCGTCCTTGATAAATTTTTAAATTGATTTTTTTAGTATTTAGGTTGTTGTTTATACTATTATATTTAGTCGGTATCAGGACAATGTAATTATTTATTAGGAACTGGTCCACATTTTATATTTTCCCCAATGATTCGACTTTATTTTGAATCTTCATCATGGATCAAGATTATTTTGTATATCAGAAAATTATAATTATTACAGAATTTTGACTTTTTACTGTTGTTAAATACAATTATGAACTATAATGCATAGTTTTCTATAATTGTGACTTTTTTTCTCTTTGTTTTTCTACCATTATTTCTATATCTCGTGAAAGAGACGGGAAATCACGTATTGCTTGAAGATTTTTTCATATAATAATCGTTTTCGCACCACATACCAATTTTACTTAAGGCTCATCAGCTGGGCTTGTACATTTGGCTGTCCAGGAACGATATTTTATTTTTATATTTTATTAAGCATACTTAAGAATGAAGAGTTCTAATTTGTCTATATTCAATCCATCTAGAATTTTACTTCTGCGAATTAAATACTAAATGAAAAATTTCTGTTTTTACACCGAATTTTTTTAAATATTTTGAATAGTTTTTTATTTAGCGTCCTTGATAAATTTTTAATTTGATTTTTTTAGTATTTAGGTTGTTGTTTATACTATTATATTTAGTCGGTATCAGGACAATGAAATTATTTATTAGGAACTGATCCACATTTTATATTTTCCCCAATGATTCGACTTTATTTTGAATCTTCATCATGGATCAAAATTATTATGTATATCAAAAAATCCTAATTATTACAGAATTTTGACTTTTTACTGTTGTTAAATACAATTATGAACTATAATTCATAGTTTTCTATAATTGTGACTTTTTTTCTCTTTTTTTTTCTACTATTATTTCTATATTTCGTGAAAGAAATGGGAAATCACGTATTGCTTGAAGATTTTTTCATATAATAATCGTTTTCGCACTATATACCAATTGTACTTAAGGCTCATCAGCTGGACTTGTACATTTGGCTGTCCAGGAACGATATTTTAGTAAGCATACTTAAGAATGAAGAGTTCTAATTTTTCTATATTCAATCCATCTAGAATTTTACTTCCGCGAATTAAATACTAAATGAAAAATTTCTGTTTTTACACCGAATTTTTTTAAATATTTTGAATAGTTTTTTATTTAGCGTCCTTGATAAATTTTTAAATTGATTTTTTAAGTATTTAGGTTGTTGTTTATACTATTATATTTAGTCGGTATCAGGACAATGTAATTATTTATTAGGAACTGGTCCACATTTTATATTTTCCCCAATGATTCGACTTTATTTTGAATCTTCATCATGGATCAAAATTATTTTGTATATCAGATAATCCTAATTATTACAGAATTTTGACTTTTTACTGTTGTTAAACACAATTATGAACTATAATGCATAGTTTTCTATAATTGTGACTTTTTTCTCTTTGTTTTTCTACCATTATTTCTATATCTCGTGAAAGAGATGGGAAATCACGTATTAGGACAATGTAATTATTTATTAGGAACTGATCCACATTTTATATTTTCCCCAATGATTCGACTTTATTTGGAATCTTCACCATGGATCAACATTATTTTGTATATCAGAAAATCCTAATTATTAAAGAATTTTGACTTTTTACTGTTGTTAAATATAATTATGAACTATAATGCATAGTTTTCTATAATTGTGACTTTTTTTCTCTTTGTTTTTCTACTATCATTTCTATATCTCGTGAAAGAGATGGGAAATCACGTAGTGCTTGAAGATTTTTTCATATAATAATCGTTTTCGCACTATATACCAATTGTACTTAAGGCTCATCAGCTGGACTTGTACATTTGGCTGCCCAGGAAAGATATTTTATTATTATATTTTATTAAGCATACTTAAGAATGAAGAGTTCTAATTTTTCTATATTCAATCCACCTAGAATTTTACTTCTGCGAATTAAATACTAAATGGAAAATTTCTGTTTTTACACCGAATTTTTTTAAATATTTTGAATAGTTTTTTATTTAGCGTCCTTGATAAATTTTTAAATTGATTTTTTTAGTATTTAGGTTGTTGTTTATACTATTATATTTAGTCGGTATTAGGACAATGTAATTATTTATTAGGAACTGATCCACATTTTATATTTTCCCCAATGATTCGACTTTATTTTGAATCTTCATCATGGATCAACATTATTTTGTATATCGGAAAATCCTAATTATTACAGAATTTTGACTTTTTACTGTTGTTAAACACAATTATGAACTATAATGCATAGTTTTCTATAATTGTGACTTTTTTCTCTTTGTTTTTCTACCATTATTTCTATATCTCGTGAAGGAGATGGGAAATCACGTATTAGGACAATGTAATTATTTATTAGGAACTGATCCACATTTTATATTTTCCCCAATGATTCGACTTTATTTGGAATCTTCACCATGGATCAACATTATTTTGTATATCAGAAAATCCTAATTATTAAAGAATTTTGACTTTTTACTGTTGTTAAATACAATTATGAACTATAATTCATAGTTTTCTATAATTGTGACTTTTTTCTCTTTGTTTTTCTACTATTATTTCTATATCTCGTGAAAGAGATGGGAAATCACGTATTGCTTGAAAATTTTTTCATATAATAATCGTTTTCGCACTATATACCAATTGTACTTAAGGCTCATCAGCTGGACTTGTACATTTGGCTGTCCCGGAACGATATTTTATTAAGCATACTTAAGAATGAAGAGTTCTAATTTTTCTATATTCAATCCATCTAGAATTTTACTTCTGCGAATTAAATACTAAATGAAAAATTTCTGTTTTTACACCGAATTTTTTTAAATATTTTGAATAGTTTTTTATTTATCGTCCTTGATAAATTTTTAAATTGTTTTTTTTAGTATTTAGGTTGTTGTTTATACTATTATATTTAGTCGGTATTAGGACAATGTAATTATTTATTAGGAACTGATCCACATTTTATATTTTCTCCAATGATTCGACTTTATTTTGAATCTTCATCATGGATCAACATTATTTTGTATATCAGAAAATCCTAATTATTACAGAATTTTGACTTTTTACTGTTGTTAAATACAATTATGTACTATAATTCATAGTTTTCTATAATGGTGACTTTTTTTCTCTTTGTTTTACTACTATTATTTCTATATCTCGTGAAAGAGATGGGAAATCACGTATTGCTTGAAGATGTTTTCATATAATAATCGTTTTCGCACTATATACCAATTGTACTTAAGGCTCATCAGCTTGACTTGTACATTTGGCTGTTCAGGAACAATATTTTATTAAGCATACTTAAGAATGAAGAGTTCTAATTTTTCTAT
This sequence comes from Xylophagus ater, assembly GCA_963422695.1. NCBI lineage: Eukaryota > Metazoa > Arthropoda > Insecta > Diptera > Xylophagidae > Xylophagus > Xylophagus ater. The sequence continues at coordinate 32,644,469 of OY730483.1, forward strand.
ATTCAATCCATCTAGAATTTTACTTCTGCGAATTAAATACTAAATGAAAAATTTCTGTTTTTACACCGAATTTTTTAAAATATTTTGAATAGTTTTTTATTTAGCGTCCTTGATAAATTTTTAAATTGATTTTTTTAGTATTTAGGTTGTTGTTTATACTATTATATTTAGTCGGTATTAGGACAATGTAATTATTTATTAGGAACTGATCCACATTTTATATTTTCCCCAATGATTCGACTTTATTTTGAATCTTCATCATGGATCAACATTATTTTGTATATCAGAAAATCCTAATTATTACAGAATTTTGACTTTTTACTGTTGTTAAATATAATTATGAACTATAATTCATAGTTTTCTATAATTGTGACTCTTTTCCTCTTTGTTTTTCTACTATTATTTCTATATCTCGTGAAAGAGATGGGAAATCACGTATTGCTTGAAGATTTTTTCATATAATAATCGTTTTCGCCCTATATACCAATTGTACTTAAGGCTCATCAGCTGGACTTGTACATTTGGCTGTCCAGGAACGATAGTTTATTATTATATTTTATTCAGCATACTTAAGAATAAAGAGTTCTAATTTTTCTACATTCAATCCATCTAGAATTTTACTTCTGCGAATTAAATACTAAATGAAAAATTTCTGTTTTTACACCGAATTTTTTTAAATATTTTGAATAGTTTTTTATTTATCGTCCTTGATAAATTTTTAAATTGATTTTTTAAGTATTTAGGTTGTTGTTTATACTATTATATTTAGTCGGTATTAGGACAATGTAATTATTTATTAGGAACTGATCCACATTTTATATTTTCTCCAATGATTCGACTTTATTTTGAATCTTCATCATGGATGAACATTATTTTGTATATCAGAAAATCCTAATTATTACAGAATTTTGACTTTTTATTGTTGTTAAATACAATTATGTACTATAATTCATAGTTTTCTATAATTGTGACTTTTTTTCTCTTTGTTTTACTACTATTATTTCTATATCTCATGAAAGAGATGGGAAATCACGTATTGCTTGAAGATGTTTTCATATAATAATCGTTTTCGCACTATATACCAATTGTACTTAAGCCTTATCAGCTGGACTTGTACATTTGGCTGTCCAGGAATGATATTTTATTAAGCATACTTAAGAATGAAGAGATCTAATTTTTCTATATTCAATCCATCTAGAATTTTACTTCTGCGAATTAAATACTAAATGAAAGATTTCTGTTTTTACACCGATTTTTTTAAAATATTTTGAATAGTTGTTTATTTAGCGTCCTTGATAAATTTTTAAATTGATTTTTTTAGTATTTAGGTTGTTGTTTGTATTATTATATTTAGTCGGTATTAGGACAATGTAATTATTTATTAGGAACTGATCCACATTTTATATTTTCCCCAATGATTCGACTTTATTTTGAATCTTCATCATGGATCAACATTATTTTGTATATCAGAAAATCCTAATTATTACAGAATTTTGACTTTTTACTGTTGTTAAATACAATTATGTACTATAATTCATAGTTTTCTATAATTGTGACTTTTTTTCTCTTTGTTTTACTACTATTATTTCTATATCTCGTGAAAGAGATGGGAAATCACGTATTGCTTGAAGGTGTTTTCATATAATAATCGTTTTCGCACTATATACCAATTGTAGTTAAGGCTTATCAGCTGGACTTGTACATTTGGCTGTCCAGGAACGATATTTTATTAAGCATACTTAAGAATGAAGAGTTCTAATTTTTCTATATTCAATCCATCTAGAATTTTACTTCTGCGAATTAAATACTAAATGAAAAATTTCTGTTTTTACACCGAATTTTTTAAAATATTTTGAATAGTTTTTTATTTATCGTCCTTGATAAATTTTTAAATTGATTTTTTTAGTATTTAGGTTGTTGTTTATACTATTATATTTAGTCGGTATTAGGACAATGTAATTATTTATTAGGAACTGATCCACATTTTATATTTTCCCCAATGATTCGACTTTATTTTGAATCTTCATCATGGATCAACATTATTTTGTATATCAGAAAATCCTAATTATTACAGAATTTTGACTTTTCACTGTTGTTAAATATAATTATGAACTATAATTCATAGTTTTCTATAATTGTGACTCTTTTTCTCTTTGTTTGTCTACTATTATTTCTATATCTCGTGAAAGAGGTGGGAAATCACGTATTGCTTGAAGATTTTTTCATATAATAATCGTTTTCGCTCTATATACCAATTGTACTTAAGGCTCATCAGCTGGACTTGTACATTTGGCTGTCCAGGAACGATATTTTATTATTATATTTTATTAAGCATACTTAAGAATGAAGAGTTCTAATTTTTCTATATTCAATCCATCTAGAATTTTACTTCTGCGAATTAAATACTAAATGAAAAATTTCTGTTTTTACACCGAATTTTTTAAAATATTTTGAATAGTTTTTTATTTATCGTCCTTGATAAATTTTTAAATTGATTTTTTAAGTATTTAGGTTGTTGTTTATACTATTATATTTAGTCGGTATTAGGACAATGTAATTATTTATTAGGAACTGATCCACATTTTATATTTTCTCCAATGATTCGACTTTATTTTGAATCTTTATCATGGATCAACATTATTTTGTATATCAGAAAATCCTAATTATTACAGAATTTTGACTTTTTACTGTTGTTAAATACAATTATGTATGTATGTATATTCATAGTTTTCTATAATTGTGACTTTTTTTCTCTTTGTTTTACTACTATTATTTCTATATCTCGTGAAAGAGATTGGAAATCACGTATTGCTTGAAGATTTTTTCATATAATAATCGTTTTCGCACTATATACCAATTGTACTTAAGGCTTATCAGCTGGACTTGTACATTTGGCTGTCCAGGAACCATATTTTATTAAGCATACTTAAGAATGAAGAGTTCTAATTTTTCTATATTCAATCCATCTAGAATTTTACTTCTGCGAATTAAATACTAAATGAAAAATTTCTGTTTTTACACCGAATTTTTTAAAATATTTTGAATAATTTTTTATTTAGCGTCCTTGATAAACTTTTTAATTGATTTTTTTAGTATTTAGGTTGTTGTTTATACTATTATATTTAGTCGGTATTAGGACAATGTAATTATTTATTAGGAACTGATCCACATTTTATATTTTCCCCAATGATTCGACTTTATTTTGAATCTTCATCATGGATCAACATTATTTTGTATATCAGAAAATCCTAATTATTACAGAATTTTGACTTTTCACTGTTGTTAAATATAATTATGAACTATAATTCATAGTTTTCTATAATTGTGACTCTTTTTCTCTTTGTTTGTCTACTATTATTTCTATATCTCGTGAAAGAGGTGGGAAATCACGTATTGCTTGAAGATTTTATCATATAATAATCGTTTTCGCTCTATATACCAATTGTACTTAAGGCTCATCAGCTGGGCTTGTACATTTGGCTGTCCAGGAACGATATTTTATTATTATATTTTATTAAGCATACTTAAGAATGAAGAGTTCTAATTTTTCTATATTCAATCCCTCTAGAATTTTACTTCTGCGAATTAAATACTAAATGAAAAATTTCTGTTTTTACACCGAATTTTTTCAAATATTTTGAATAGTTTTTTTTTAGCGTCCTTGATAAATTTTTAATTTGATTTTTTTAGTATTTAGGTTGTTGTTTATACTATTATATTTAGTCGGTATCAGGACAATGTAATTATTTATTAGGAACTGATCCACATTTTATATTTTCCCCAATCATTCGACTTTATTTTGAATCTTCATCATGGATGAAAATTATTTTGTATATCAGAAAATCCTAATTATTACAGAATTTTGACTTTTTACTGTTGTTAAATACAATTATGAACTATAATTCATAGTTTTCTATAATTGTGACTTTTTTTGTCTTTGTTTTTCTACTATTATTTCTATATCTCGTGAAAGAGATGGGAAATCACGTATTGCTTGAAAATTTTTTCATATAATAATCGTTTTCGCACTATATACCAATTGTACTTAAGGCTCATCAGCTGGAGTTGTACATTTGGCTGTCCAGGAACGATATTTTATTAAGCATACTTAAGAATGAAGAGTTCTAATTTTTATATATTCAATCCATCTAGAATTTTACTTCTGCGAATTAAATACTAAATGAAAAATTTCTGTTTTTACACCGAATTTTTTTAAATATTTTGAATAGTATTTTATTTAGCGTCCTTGATAAATTTTTAAATTGATTTTTTTAGTATTTAGGTTGTTGTTTATACTATTATATTTAGTCGGTATTAGGACAATGTAATTATTTATTAGGAACTGATCCACATTTTATATTTTCCCCAATGATTCGACTTTATTTTGAATCTTCACCATGGATCAACATTATTTTGTATATCAGAAAATTCTAATTATTAAAGAATTTTGACATTTTACTGTTGTTAAATACAATTATGAACTATAATTCATAGTTTTCTATAATTGTGACTTTTTTCTCTTTGTTTTTCTACTATTATTTCTATATCTCGTGAAAGAGATGGGAAATCACGTATTGCTTGAAGATGTTTTCATATAATAATCGTTTTCGCACTATATACCAATTGTACTTAAGGCTCGTCAGCTGGACTTGTACATTTGGCTGTCCAAGAACGATATTTTATTAAGCATACTTAAGAATGAAGAGTTCTAATTTTTCTATATTCAATCCATCTAGAATTTTACTTCTGCGAATTAAATACTAAATGAAAAATTTCTGTTTTTACACCGAATTTTTTAAAATATTTTGAATAGTTTTTTATTTAGCGTCCTTGATAAATTTTTAAATTGATTTTTTTAGTATTTAGGTTGTTGTTTATACTATTATATTTAGTCGGTATTAGGACAATGTAATTATTTATTAGGAACTGATCCACATTTTATATTTTCCCCAATGATTCGACTTTATTTTGAATCTTCATCATGGATCAACATTATTTTGTATATCAGAAAATCCTAATTATTACAGAATTTTGACTTTTTACTGTTGTTAAATATAATTATGAACTATAATTCATAGTTTTCTATAATTGTGATTCTTTTTCTCTTTGTTTTTCTACTATTATTTCTATATCTCGTGAAAGAGATGGGAAATCACGTATTGCTTGAAGATTTTTTCATATAATAATCGTTTTCGCTCTATACACCAATTGTACTTAAGGCTCATCAGCTGGACTTGTACATTTGGCTGTCCAGGAACGATAGTTTATTATTATATTTTATTCAGCATACGTAAGAATAAAGACTTCTAATTTTTCTACATTCAATCCATCTAGAATTTTACTTCTGCGAATTAAATACTAAATGAAAAATTTCTGTTTTTACACCGAATTTTTTTAAATATTTTGAATAGTTTTTTATTTATCGTCCTTGATACATTTGTAAATTGATTTTTTAAGTATTTAGGTTGTTGTTTATACTATTATATTTAGTGGGTATTAGGACAATATAATTATTTATTAGGAACTGATCCACATTTTATATTTTCTCCAATGATTCGACTTTATTTTGAATCTTCATCATGGATCAACATTATTTTGTATATCAGAAAATCCTAATTATTACAGAATTTTGACTTTTTACTGTTGTTAAATACAATTATGTACTATAATTCATAGTTTTCTATAATTGTGACTTTTTTTCTCTTTGTTTTACTACTATTATTTCTATATCTCGTGAAAGAGATGGGAAATCACGTATTGCTTGAAGATATTTTCATATAATAATCGTTTTCGCACTATATACCAATTGTAGTTAAGGCTTATCAGCTGGACTTGTACATTTGGCTGTCCAGGAACGATATTTTATTAAGCATACTTAAGAATGAAGAGTTCTAATTTTTCTATATTCAATCCATCTAGAATTTTACTTCTGCGAATTAAATACTAAATGAAAAATTTCTGTTTTTACACCGAATTTTTTAAAATATTTTGAATAGTTTTTTATTTAGCGTCGTTGATAAATTTTTAAATTGATTTTTTTAGTATTTAGGTTGTTGTTTATACTATTATATTTAGTCGGTATTAGGACAATGTAATTATTTATTAGGAACTGATCCACATTTTATATTTTCCCCAATGATTCGACTTTATTTTGAATCTTCATCATGGATCAACATTATTTTGTATATCAGAAAATCCTAATTATTACAGAATTTTGACTTTTCACTGTTGTTAAATATAATTATGAACTATAATTCATAGTTTTCTATAATTGTGACTCTTTTTCTCTTTGTTTGTCTACTATTATTTCTATATCTCGTGAAAGAGGTGGGAAATCACGTATTGCTTGAAGATTTTTTCATATAATAATCGTTTTCGCTCTATATACCAATTGTACTTAAGGCTCATCAGCTGGACTTGTACATTTGGCTGTCCAGGAACGATATTTTATTATTATATTTTATTAAGCATACTTAAGAATGAAGAGTTCTAATTTTTCTATATTCAATCCATCTAGAATTTTACTTCTGCGAATTAAATACTAAATGAAAAATTTCTGTTTTTACACCGAATTTTTTTAAATATTTTGAATAGTTTTTTATTTATCGTCCTTGATAAATTTTTAAATTGATTTTTTAAGTATTCAGGTTGTTGTTTATACTATTATATTTAGTCGGTATTAGGACAATGTAATTATTTATTAGGAACTGATCCACATTTTATATTTTCTCCAATGATTCGACTTTATTTTGAATCTTTATCATGGATCAACATTATTTTGTATATCAGAAAATCCTAATTATTACAGAATTTTGACTTTTTACTGTTGTTAAATACAATTATGTATGTATGTATATTCATAGTTTTCTATAATTGTGACTTTTTTTCTCTTTGTTTTACTACTATTATTTCTATATCTCGTGAAAGAGATTGGAAATCACGTATTGCTTGAAGATTTTTTGATATAATAATCGTTTTCGCACTATATACCAATTGTACTTAAGGCTTATCAGCTGGACTTGTACATTTGGCTGTCCAGGAACCATATTTTATTAAGCATACTTAAGAATGAAGAGTTCTAATTTTTCTATATTCAATCCATCTAGAATTTTACTTCTGCGAATTAAATACTAAATGAAAAATTTCTGTTTTTACACCGAATTTTTTAAAATATTTTGAATAATTTTTTATTTAGCGTCCTTGATAAACTTTTTAATTGATTTTTTTAGTATTTAGGTTGTTGTTTATACTATTATATTTAGTCGGTATTAGGACAATGTAATTATTTATTAGGAACTGATCCACATTTTATATTTTCCCCAATGATTCGACTTTATTTTGAATCTTCATCATGGATCAACATTATTTTGTATATCAGAAAATCCTAATTATTACAGAATTTTGACTTTTCACTGTTGTTAAATATAATTATGAACTATAATTCATAGTTTTCTATAATTGTGACTCTTTTTCTCTTTGTTTGTCTACTATTATTTCTATATCTCGTGAAAGAGGTGGGAAATCACGTATTGCTTGAAGATTTTATCATATAATAATCGTTTTCGCTCTATATACCAATTGTACTTAAGGCTCATCAGCTGTGCTTGTACATTTGGCTGTCCAGGAACGATATTTTATTATTATATTTTATTAAGCATACTTAAGAATGAAGAGTTCTAATTTTTCTATATTCAATCCCTCTAGAATTTTACTTCTGCGAATTAAATACTAAATGAAAAATTTCTGTTTTTACACCGAATTTTTTCAAATATTTTGAATAGTTTTTTATTTAGCGTCCTTGATAAATTTTTAATTTGATTTTTTTAGTATTTAGGTTGTTGTTTATACTATTATATTTAGTCGGTATCAGGACAATGTAATTATTTATTAGGAACTGATCCACATTTTATATTTTCCCCAATCATTCGACTTTATTTTGAATCTTCATCATGGATCAAAATTATTTTGTATATCAGAAAATCCTAATTATTACAGAATTTTGACTTTTTACTGTTGTTAAATACAATTATGAACTATAATTCATAGTTTTCTATAATTGTGACTTTTTTTGTCTTTGTTTTTCTACTATTATTTCTATATCTCGTGAAAGAGATGGGAAATCACGTATTGCTTGAAAATTTTTTCATATAATAATCGTTTTCGCACTATATACCAATTGTACTTAAGGCTCATCAGCTGGAGTTGTACATTTGGCTGTCCAGGAACGATATTTTATTAAGCATACTTAAGAATGAAGAGTTCTAATTTTTATATATTCAATCCATCTAGAATTTTACTTCTGCGAATTAAATACTAAATGAAAAATTTCTGTTTTTACACCGAATTTTTTTAAATATTTTGAATAGTATTTTATTTAGCGTCCTTGATAAATTTTTAAATTGTTTTTTTAGTATTTAGGTTGTTGTTTATACTATTATATTTAGTCGGTATTAGGACAATGTAATTATTTATTAGGAACTGATCCACATTTTATATTTTCCCCAATGATTCGACTTTATTTTGAATCTTCACCATGGATCAACATTATTTTGTATATCAGAAAATCCTAATTATTAAAGAATTTTGACATTCTACTGTTGTTAAATACAATTATGAACTATAATTCATAGTTTTCTATAATTGTGACTTTTTTCTCTTTGTTTTTCTACTATTATTTCTATATCTCGTGAAAGAGATGGGAAATCACGTATTGCTTGAAGATGTTTTCATATAATAATCGTTTTCGCACTATATACCAATTGTACTTAAGGCTCGTCAGCTGGACTTGTACATTTGGCTGTCCAAGAACGATATTTTATTAAGCATACTTAAGAATGAAGAGTTCTAATTTTTCTATATTCAATCCATCTAGAATTTTACTTCTGCGAATTAAATACTAAATGAAAAATTTCTGTTTTTACACCGAATTTTTTAAAATATTTTGAATAGTTTTTTATTTAGCGTCCTTGATAAATTTTTAAATTGATTTTTTTAGTATTTAGGTTGTTGTTTATACTATTATATTTAGTCGGTATTAGGACAATGTAATTATTTATTAGGAACTGATCCACATTTTATATTTTCCCCAATGATTCGACTTTATTTTGAATCTTCATCATGGATCAACATTATTTTGTATATCAGAAAATCCTAATTATTACAGAATTTTGACTTTTTACTGTTGTTAAATATAATTATGAACTATAATTCATAGTTTTCTATAATTGTGATTCTTTTTCTCTTTGTTTTTCTACTATTATTTCTATATCTCGTGAAAGAGATGGGAAATCACGTATTGCTTGAAGATTTTTTCATATAATAATCGTTTTCGCTCTATACACCAATTGTACTTAAGGCTCATCAGCTGGACTTGTACATTTGGCTGTCCAGGAACGATAGTTTATTATTATATTTTATTCAGCATACGTAAGAATAAAGAGTTCTAATTTTTCTACATTCAATCCATCTAGAATTTTACTTCTGCGAATTAAATACTAAATGAAAAATTTCTGTTTTTACACCGAATTTTTTTAAATATTTTGAATAGTTTTTTATTTATCGTCCTTGATACATTTGTAAATTGATTTTTTAAGTATTTAGGTTGTTGTTTATACTATTATATTTAGTGGGTATTAGGACAATATAATTATTTATTAGGAACTGATCCACATTTTATATTTTCTCCAATGATTCGACTTTATTTTGAATCTTCATCATGGATCAACATTATTTTGTATATCAGAAAATCCTAATTATTACAGAATTTTGACTTTTTACTGTTGTTAAATATAATTATGAACTATAATTCATAGTTTTCTATAATTGTGATTCTTTTTCTCTTTGTTTTTCTACTATTATTTCTATATCTCGTGAAAGAGATGGGAAATCACGTATTGCTTGAAGATTTTTTCATATAATAATCGTTTTCGCTCTATACACCAATTGTAGTTAAGGCTTATCAGCTGGACTTGTACATTTGGCTGTCCAGGAACGATATTTTATTAAGCATACTTAAGAATGAAGAGTTCTAATTTTTCTATATTCAATCCATCTAGAATTTTACTTCTGCGAATTAAATACTAAATGAAAAATTTCTGTTTTTACACCGAATTTTTTAAAATATTTTGAATAGTTTTTTATTTAGCGTCGTTGATAAATTTTTAAATTGATTTTTTTAGTATTTAGGTTGTTGTTTATACTATTATATTTAGTCGGTATTAGGACAATGTAATTATTTATTAGGAACTGATCCACATTTTATATTTTCCCCAATGATTCGACTTTATTTTGAATCTTCATCATGGATCAACATTATTTTGTATATCAGAAAATCCTAATTATTACAGAATTTTGACTTTTCACTGTTGTTAAATATAATTATGAACTATAATTCATAGTTTTCTATAATTGTGACTTTTTTTCTCTTTGTTTGTCTACTATTATTTCTATATCTCGTGAAAGAGATGGGAAATCACGTATTGCTTGAAGATTTTTTCATATAATAATCGTTTTCGCTCTATACACCAATTGTACTTAAGGCTCATCAGCTGGACTTGTACATTTGGCTGTCCAGGAACGATAGTTTATTATTATATTTTATTCAGCATACGTAAGAATAAAGAGTTCTAATTTTTCTACATTCAATCCATCTAGAATTTTACTTCTGCGAATTAAATACTAAATGAAAAATTTCTGTTTTTACACCGAATTTTTTTAAATATTTTGAATAGTTTTTTATTTATCGTCCTTGATACATTTGTAAATTGATTTTTTAAGTATTTAGGTTGTTGTTTATACTATTATATTTAGGGGGTATTAGGACAATATAATTATTTATTAGGAACTGATCCACATTTTATATTTTCTCCAATGATTCGACTTTATTTTGAATCTTCATCATGGATCAACATTATTTTGTATATCAGAAAATCCTAATTATTACAGAATTTTGACTTTTTACTGTTGTTAAATACAATTATGTACTATAATTCATAGTTTTCTATAATTGTGACTTTTTTTCTCTTTGTTTTACTACTATTATTTCTATATCTCGTGAAAGAGATGGGAAATCACGTATTGCTTGAAGATGTTTTCATATAATAATCGTTTTCGCACTATATACCAATTGTAGTTAAGGCTTATCAGCTGGACTTGTACATTTGGCTGTCCAGGAACGATATTTTATTAAGCATACTTAAGAATGAAGAGTTCTAATTTTTCTATATTCAATCCATCTAGAATTTTACTTCTGCGAATTAAATACTAAATGAAAAATTTCTGTTTTTACACCGAATTTTTTAAAATATTTTGAATAGTTTTTTATTTAGCGTCGTTGATAAATTTTTAAATTGATTTTTTTAGTATTTAGGTTGTTGTTTATACTATTATATTTAGTCGGTATTAGGACAATGTAATTATTTATTAGGAACTGATCCACATTTTATATTTTCCCCAATGATTCGACTTTATTTTGAATCTTCATCATGGATCAACATCATTTTGTATATCAGAAAATCCTAATTATTACAGAATTTTGACTTTTCACTGTTGTTAAATATAATTATGAACTATAATTCATAGTTTTCTATAATTGTGACTTTTTTTCTCTTTGTTTGTCTACTATTATTTCTATATCTCGTGAAAGAGGTGGGAAATCACGTATTGCTTGAAGATTTTTTCATATAATAATCGTTTTCGCTCTATATACCAATTGTACTTAAGGCTCATCTGCTGGACTTGTACGTTTGGCTGTCCAGGAACGATATTTTATTATTATATTTTATTAAGCATACTTAAGAATAAAGAGTTCTAATTTTTCTATATTCAATCCATCTAGAATTTTACTTCTGCGAATTAAATACTAAATGAAAAATTTCTGTTTTTACACCGAATTTTTTTAAATATTTTAAATAGTTTTTTATTTATCGTCCTTAATACATTTTTAAATTGATTTTTTAAGTATTTAGGTTGTTGTTTATACTATTATATTTAGTCGGTATTAGGACAATGTAATTATTTATTAGGAACTGATACACATTTTATATTTTCCCCAATGATTTGACTTTATTTTGAATCTTCATCATGGATCAAAATTATTTTGTATATCAGAAAATCCTAATTATTACAGAATTTTGACTTTTCACTGTTGTTAAATATAATTATGAACTATAATTCATAGTTTTCTATAATTGTGACTTTTTTTCTCTTTGTTTGTCTACTATTATTTCTATATCTCGTGAAAGAGGTGGGAAATCACGTATTGCTTGAAGATTTTTTCATATAATAATCGTTTTCGCTCTATATACCAATTGTACTTAAGGCTCATCTGCTGGACTTGTACGTTTGGCTGTCCCGGAACGATATTTTATTATTATATTTTATTAAGCATACTTAAGAATGAAGAGTTCTAATTTTTCTATATTCAATCCATCTAGAATTTTACTTCTGTGAATTAAATACTAAATGAAAAATTTCTGTTTTTACACCGAATTTTTTTAAATATTTTGAATAGTTTTTTATTTAGCGTCTTTGATAAATTTTTATTTTGATTTTTTTAGTATTTGGGTTGTTGTTTATACTATTATATTTAGTGGGTATCAGGACAATGTAATTATTTATTAGGAACTGATCCACATTTTATATTTTCCCCAATCATTCGACTTTATTTTGAATCTTCATCATGGATCAAAATTATTTTGTATATCAGAAAATCTAATTATTACAGAATTTTGACTTTTTACTGTTGTTAAATACAATTATGAACTATAATTCATAGTTTTCTATAATTGTGACTTTTTTTGTCTTTGTTTTTCTACTATTATTTCTATATCTCGTGAAAGAGATGGGAAATCACGTATTGCTTGAAAATTTTTTCATATAATAATCGTTTTCGCACTATATACCAATTGTACTTAAGGCTCATCAGCTGGACTTGTACATTTGGCTGTCCAGGAACGATATTTTATTAAGCATACTTAAGAATGAAGAGTTCTAATTTTTCTATATTCAATCCATCTAGAATTTTACTTCTGCGAATTAAATACTAAATGGAAAATTTCTGTTTTTACACCGAATTTTTTAAAATATTTTGAATAGTTTTTTATTTAGCGTCCTTGATAAATTTTTAAATTGATTTTTTTAGTATTTAGGTTGTTGTTTATACTATTATATTTAGTCGGTATTAGGACAATGTAATTATTTATTAGGAACTGATCCACATTTTATATTTTCCCCAGTGATTCGACTTTATTTTGAATCTTCATCATGGATCAACATTATTTTGTATATCAGAAAATCCTAATTATTACAGAATTTTGACTTTTTACTGTTGTTAAATACAATTATGAACTATAATTCATAGTTTTCTCTAATTGTGACTTTTTTTCTCTCTGTTTTTCTACTATTATTTCTATATCTCGTGAAAGAGATGGGAAATCACGTATTGCTTGATGATTGTTTCATATAATAATCGTTTTCCCACTATACACCAATTGTACTTAAGGCTCATCAGCTGGACTTGTACATTTGGCAGTCCAGGAACGATATTTTATTATTATATTTTATTAAGCATACTTAAGAATGAAGAGTTCTAATTTTTCTATATTCAATCCATCTAGAATTTTACTTCTGCGAATTAAATACTAAATGAAAAATTTCTGTTTTTACACCGAATTTTTTTAAATATTTTGAATAGTATTTTATTTAGCGTCCTTGATAAATTTTTAAATTGATTTTTTTAGTATTTAGGTTGTTGTTTATACTATTATATTTAGTCGGTATTAGGACAATGTAATTATTTATTAGGAACTGATCCACATTTTATATTTTCCCCAATGATTCGACTTTATTTTGAATCTTCACCATGGATCAACATTATTTTGTATATCAGAAAATCCTAATTATTAAAGAATTTTGACATTTTACTGTTGTTAAATACAATTATGAACTATAATTCATAGTTTTCTATAATTGTGACTTTTTATGCCCTATGGTAGGTACTACCAGAGGGTATATTAGTTTTGTCACTAAGTGTGTAACGCATAGAAATAATCATCGCAGAAAAATTTCAAGGGTATGGTTGTGTAGGGAATCAAAAGTTATATCGATTTATGCATGTCCGTCCGTCCGTCCGTCCGTCCGTCCGTCTGTGGACAAGATAACTCAAAAACGCGTTATCCGATTTTGTTGAAATTTAGAATATAAGTTGGTTATTCCTTAACTGCGTTTGGTATTGCATTTGAGCAAAATCGACTGAGGGGCAGCGAAGTTATTAAGCAAAAACAAGGGTGACCATAAAGTTTTGGCGTTTTTATGCCCTATGGTAGGTACTACCAGAGGGTATATTAGTTTTGTCACTAAGTGTGTAACGCATAGAAATAATCATCGCAGAAAAATTTCAAGGATATGGTTGTGCAGGGAATCAAAAGTTATATCGATTTCTGCACGTCCGTCCGTCCGTCCGTCCGTCCGTCCGTCCGTCTGTGGACAAGATAACTCAAAAACGCGTTATCCGATTTTGTTGAAATTTAGAACGTAAGTTGGTTATTCCTTAACTGCGTTTGGTATTGCATTTGAGCAAAATCGATTCACGGGGAGCAAAGTTATAAAGGAAAAACCAGGGTGACCAGAAAATTTTGTTGTTTTTTTGGTTATGGCTTTTCGGATGTAATTGGAAAATTTGTCAATCGATTTTGTTTAAATTAATTACATAGGTTAACTACATAAATAGATGATACCATGTTAAATTTCAGTCAAATCGATCCAAGGATAGTGGAGAAAGAAATAGTTGTAGCCTAAAAAAAGCCTGTTCATAAAGTTTTCCCGATGTATTTTAAAAAGTTATATACCGATTTCAATCAAATTTACGCAACGTGTTTATGCTATTAGAGTCAAGCACACCTGTGAATTTGAGCCAATTTGAGAATGTAGAAACGAAGTTATAGAGAAAAAAACCTTGAAATTTTGAGTTAAGTAGAAAGTTCGTGGCGTTTTTTTTCCAATAGACGGCTTTAGAGTCGTATAACTTTAGTAGTTATAAGCCTATCTAGTTATGTTATAGCGCGCTTAAAAGGCGATATTTTATAGAATATTTATGAAAAAAATTGTGAAATTCAGGCAGAACAAATTGGGGTAATTGGGTTTTGAAAATGAGCCAAATTCTTAAAAAAAATTCCCTATATTAAAGCTCCATGTTAGGTACTACCGTCCGTCCGTGGACAAGATAACTCAAAAAAGCGTTATCCAATTTTGATGAAATTCAGAATGCTACTTGGTTATTACTATAGTGGATTTGGTATTGCATTTCAGCAAAATCGACTGAGGGGCAGCGAATTTATTAAGCAAAAACAAGGGTGACTATAAAGTTTTGTCGTTTTTTTTATACAGTTTTTCGTATTTAATTGGAAAATTTGTAAAGCAATTTTGTTTAAATTAATTATATTGGTTGACTACGTAAATAGACGACACCGTTGTAAATTTCAGTGATATCAGTCTAAGGATAGTGGAAAAATAAATAGTTGTAGGAGGAAATAAGCCTGTTCAGAAAGTTTTTTTGATGTACATTCAGAACTAAGACACCGATTTGAATAAAATTTGCAAATTGGACTTATACTACCAGGGTCTGGGTTACTTACAAATTAGAGAAAATTTTGAAAAGGGCAAAAAAAGTTATGAAGAAAAAACCTTGATATATTGTTAGTTTTCACAATTTTTCTCTCCCATTTCTACCATAGGGCATCAAAAAATCGGCTATGGGCCGATTTTTAATTACTTTATGTTTTCTCTTTGTTTTTCTACTATTATTTCTATATCTCGTGAAAGAGATGGAAAATCACGTATTGCTTGAAGATGTTCTCATATAATAATCGTTTTCGCACTATATACCAATTGTACTTAAGGCTCATCAGCTGGACTTGTACATTTGGCTGTCCCGGAACGATATTTTATTAAGCATACTTAAGAATGAAGAGTTCTAATTTTTCTATATTCAATCCATCTAGAATTTTACTTCTGCGAATTAAATACTAAATGAAAAATTTCTGTTTTTACACCGAATTTTTTTTAAATATTTTGAATAGTTTTTTATTTATCGTCCTTGATAAATTTTTAAATTGATTTTTTTAGTATTTAGGTTGTTGTTTATACTATTATATTTAGTCGGTATTAGGACGATGTAATTATTTATTAGGAACTGATCCACATTTTATATTTTCTCCAATGATTCGACTTTATTTTGAATCTTCATCATGGATCAACATTATTTTGTATATCAGAAAATCCTAATTATTACAGAATTTTGACTTTTTACTGTTGTTAAATACAATTATGTACTATAATTCATAGTTTTCTATAATTGTGACTTTTTTTCTCTTTGTTTTACTACTATTATTTCTATATCTCGTGAAAGAGATGGGAAATCACGTATTGCTTGAAGATGTTTTCATATAATAATCGTTTTCGCACTATATACCAATTGTGCTTAAGGCTTATCAGCTGGACTTGTACATTTGGCTGTCCAGGAACGATATTTTATTAAGCATACTTAAGAATGAAGAGTTCTAATTTTTCTATATTCAATCCATCTAGAATTTTACTTCTGCGAATTAAATACTAAATGAAAAATTTCTGTTTTTACACCGAATTTTTTAAAATATTTTGAATAGTTTTTTATTTAGCGTCGTTGATAAATTTTTAAATTGATTTTTTTAGTATTTAGGTTGTTGTTTATACTATTATATTTAGTCGGTATTAGGACAATTTAATTATTTATTAGGAACTGATCCACATTTTATATTTTCTCCAATGATTCGACTTTATTTTGAATCTTAATCATGGATCAACATTATTTTGTATATCAGAAAATCCTAATTATTACAGAATTTTGACTTTTTACTGTTGTTAAATACAATTATGTACTATAATTCATAGTTTTCTATAATTGTGACTTTTTTTCTCTTTGTTTTACTACTATTATTTCTATATCTCGTGAAAGAGATGGGAAATCACGTATTGCTTGAAGATGTTTTCATATAATAATCGTTTTCGCACTATATACCAATTGTGCTTAAGGCTTATCAGCTGGACTTGTACATTTGGCTGTCCAGGAACGATATTTTATTAAGCATACTTAAGAATGAAGAGTTCTAATTTTTCTATATTCAATCCATCTAGAATTTTACTTCTGCGAATTAAATACTAAATGAAAAATTTCTGTTTTTACACCGAATTTTTTAAAATATTTTGAATAGTTTTTTATTTAGCGTCCTTGATAAATTTTTAAATTGATTTTTTTAGTATTTAGGTTGTTGTTTATACTATTATATTTAGTCGGTATTAGGATAATGTAATTATTTATTAGGAACTGATCCACATTTTATATTTTCCCCAATGATTCGACTTTATTTTGAATCTTCATCATGGATCAACATTATTTTGTATATCAGAAAATCCTAATTATTACAGAATTTTGACTTTTCACTGTTGTTAAATATAATTATGAACTATAATTCATAGTTTTCTATAATTGTGACTCTTTCTCTCTTTGTTTGTCTACTATTATTTCTATATCTCGTGAAAGAGATGGGAAATCACGTATTGCTTGAAGATTTTTTCATATAATAATCGTTTTCGCTCTATATACCAATTGTACTTAAGGCTCATCAGCTGGACTTGTACATTTGGCTGTCCAGGAACGATATTTTATTATTATATTTTATTAAGCATACTTAAGAATGAAGAGTTCTAATTTTTCTATATTCAATCCATCTAGAATTTTACTTCTGCGAATTAAATACTAAATGAAAAATTTCTGTTTTTACACCGAATTTTTTTAAATATTTTGAATAATTTTTTATTTATCGGCATTGATAAATTTTTAAATTGATTTTTTAAGTATTTAGGTTGTTGTTTATACTATTATATTTAGTCGGTATTAGGACAATGTAATTATTTATTAGGAACTGATCCACATTTTATATTTTCTCCAATGATTCGACTTTATTTTGAATCTTTATCATGGATCAACATTATTTTGTATATCAGAAAATCCTAATTATTACAGAATTTTGACTTTTTACTGTTGTTAAATACAATTATGTATGTATGTATATTCATAGTTTTCTATAATTGTGACTTTTTTTCTCTTTGTTTTACTACTATTATTTCTATATCTCGTGAAAGAGATTGGAAATCACGTATTGCTTGAAGATTTTTTCATATAATAATCGTTTTCGCACTATATACCAATTGTACTTAAGGCTTATCAGCTGGACTTGTACATTTGGCTGTCCTGGAACCATATTTTATTAAGCATACTTAAGAATGAAGAGTTCTAATTTTTCTATATTCAATCCATCTGGAATTTTACTTCTGCGAATTAAATACTAAATGAAAAATTTCTGTTTTTACACCGAATTTTTTAAAATATTTTGAATAATTTTTTATTTAGCGTCCTCGATAAATTTTTTAATTGATTTTTTTAGTATTTAGGTTGTTGTTTATACTATTATATTTAGTCGGTATTAGGACAATGTAATTATTTATTAGGAACTGATCCACATTTTATATTTTCCCCAATGATTCGACTTTATTTTGAATCTTCATCATGGATCAACATTATTTTGTATATCAGAAAATCCTAATTATTACAGAATTTTGAATTTTCACTGTTGTTAAATATAATTATGAACTATAATTCATAGTTTTCTATAATTGTGACTCTTTTTCTCTTTGTTTGTCTACTATTATTTCTATATCTCGTGAAAGAGATGGGAAATCACGTATTGCTTGAAGATTTTTTCATATAATAATCGTTTTCGCTCTATATACCAATTGTACTTAAGGCTCATCAGCTGGGCTTGTACATTTGGCTGTCCAGGAACGATATTTTATTATTATATTTTATTAAGCATACTTAAGAATGAAGAGTTCTAATTTTTCTATATTCAATCCCTCTAGAATTTTACTTCTGCGAATTAAATACTAAATGAAAAATTTCTGTTTTTACACCGAATTTTTTTAAATATTTTGAATAGTTTTTTATTTAGCGTCCTTGATAAATTTTTAAATTGATTTTTTTAGTATTTAGGTTGTTGTTTATACTATTATATTTAGTCGGTATCAGGACAATGTAATTATTTATTAGGAACTGATCCACATTTTATATTTTCCCCAATGATTCGACTTTATTTTGAATCTTCATCATGGATCAAAATTATTTTGTATATCAGAAAATCCTAATTATTACAGAATTTTGACTTTTTACTGTTGTTAAATACAATTATGAACTATAATTCATAGTTTTCTATAATTGTGACTTTTTTTCTCTTTTTTTTTCTACTATTATTTCTATATTTCGTGAAAGAGATGGGAAATCACGTATTTCTTGAAGATTTTTTCATATAATAATCGTTTTCGCACTATATACCAATTGTACTTAAGGCTTATCAGCTGGACTTGTACATTTGGCTGTCCAGGAACCATATTTTATTAAGCATACTTAAGAATGAAGAGTTCTAATTTTTCTATATTCAATCCATCTAGAATTTTACTTCTGCGAATTAAATACTAAATGAAAAATTTCTGTTTTTACACCGAATTTTTTAAAATATTTTGAATAATTTTTTATTTAGCGTCCTCGATAAATTTTTTAATTGATTTTTTTAGTATTTAGGTTGTTGTTTATACTATTCTATTTAGTCGGTATTAGGACAATGTAATTATTTATTAGGAACTGATCCACATTTTATATTTTCCCCAATGATTCGACTTTATTTTGAATCTTCATCATGGATCAACATTATTTTGTATATCAGAAAATCCTAATTATTACAGAATTTTGACTTTTCACTGTTGTTAAATATAATTATGAACTATAATTCATAGTTTTCTATAATTGTGACTCTTTTTCTCTTTGTTTGTCTACTATTATTTCTATATCTCGTGAAAGAGATGGGAAATCACGTATTGCTTGAAGATTTTTTCATATAATAATCGTTTTCGCTCTATATACCAATTGTACTTAAGGCTCATCAGCTGGGCTTGTACATTTGGCTGTCCAGGAACGATATTTTATTATTATATTTTATTAAGCATACTTAAGAATGAAGAGTTCTAATTTTTCTATATTCAATCCCTCTAGAATTTTACTTCTGCGAATTAAATACTAAATGAAAAATTTCTGTTTTTACACCGAATTTTTTTAAATATTTTGAATAATTTTTTATTTAGCGTCCTTGATAAATTTTTAAATTGATTTTTTTAGTATTTAGGTTGTTGTTTATACTATTATATTTAGTCGGTATCAGGACAATGTAATTATTTATTAGGAACTGGTCCACATTTTATATTTTCCCCAATGATTCGACTTTATTTTGAATCTTCATCATGGATCAAAATTATTTTGTATATCAGAAAATCCTAATTATTACAGAATTTTGACTTTTTACTGTTGTTAAATACAATTATGAACTATAATTCATAGTTTTCTATAATTGTGACTTTTTTTCTCTTTGTTTTTCTACTATTATTTCTATATCTCGTGAAAGAGATGGGAAATCACGTATTGCTTGAAGATTTTTTCATATAATAATCGTTTTCGCACCACATACCAATTGTACTTAAGGCTCATCAGCTGGACTTGTACATTTGGCTGTCCAGGAACGATATTTTATTACTATATTTTATTAAGCATACTTAAGAATGAAGAGTTCTAATTTGTCTATATTCAATCCGTCTAGAATTTTACTTCTGCGAATTAAATACTAAATGAAAAATTTCTGTTTTTCACCGAATTTTTTTAAATATTTTGAATAGTTTTTTATTTAGCGTCCTTGATAAATTTTTAAATTGATTTTTTTAGTATTTAGGTTGTTGTTTATACTATTATATTTAGTCGGTATCAGGACAATGTAATTATTTATTAGGAACTGATCCACATTTTATATTTTCCCCAATGATTCGACTTTATTTTGAATCTTCATCATGGATCAACATTATTTTGTATATCGGAAAATCCTAATTATTACAGAATTTTGACTTTTTACTGTTGCTAAATACAATTATGAACTATAATGCATAGTTTTCTATAATTGTGACTTTTTTTCTCTGTGTTTGTCTACTATTATTTCTATATCTCGTGAAAGAGATGGGAAATCACGTATTGCTTGAAGATTTTTTCATATAATAATCGTTTTCGCTCTATATACCAATTGTACTTAAGGCTCATCAGCTGGACTTGTACATTTGGCTGTCCAGGAACGATATTTTATTATTATATTTTATTAAGCATACTTAAGAATGAAGAGTTCTAATTTTTCTATATTCAATCCGTCTAGAATTTTACTTCTGCGAATTAAATACTAAATGAAAAATTTCTGTTTTTACACCGAATTTTTTTAAATATTTTGAATAATTTTTTATTTATCGGCATTGATAAATTTTTAAATTGATTTTTTAAGTATTTAGGTTGTTGTTTATACTATTATATTTAGTCGGTATTAGGACAATGTAATTATTTATTAGGAACTGATCCACATTTTATATTTTCTCCAATGATTCGACTTTATTTTGAATCTTTATCATGGATCAACATTATTTTGTATATCAGAAAATCCTAATTATTACAGAATTTTGACTTTTTACTGTTGTTAAATACAATTATGTATGTATGTATATTCATAGTTTTCTATAATTGTGACTTTTTTTCTCTTTGTTTTACTACTATTATTTCTATATCTCGTGAAAGAGATTGGAAATCACGTATTGCTTGAAGATTTTTTCATATAATAATCGTTTTCGCACTATATATCAATTGTACTTAAGGCTTATCAGCTGGACTTGTACATTTGGCTGTCCAGGAACCATATTTTATTAAGCATACTTAAGAATGAAGAGTTCTAATTTTTCTATATTCAATCCATCTGGAATTTTACTTCTGCGAATTAAATACTAAATGAAAAATTTCTGTTTTTACACCGAATTTTTTAAAATATTTTGAATAATTTTTTATTTAGCGTCCTCGATAAATTTTTTAATTGATTTTTTTAGTATTTAGGTTGTTGTTTATACTATTATATTTAGTCGGTATTAGGACAATGTAATTATTTATTAGGAACTGATCCACATTTTATATTTTCCCCAATGATTCGACTTTATTTTGAATCTTTATCATGGATCAACATTATTTTGTATATCAGAAAATCCTAATTATTACAGAATTTTGACTTTTCACTGTTGTTAAATATAATTATGAACTATAATTCATAGTTTTCTATAATTGTGACTCTTTTTCTCTTTGTTTGTCTACTATTATTTCTATATCTCGTGAAAGAGATGGGAAATCACGTATTGCTTGAAGATTTTTCATATAATAATCGTTTTCGCTCTATATACCAATTGTACTTAAGGCTCATCAGCTGGGCTTGTACATTTGGCTGTCCAGGAACGATATTTTATTATTATATTTTATTAAGCATACTTAAGAATGAAGAGTTCTAATTTTTCTATATTCAATCCCTCTAGAATTTTACTTCTGCGAATTAAATACTAAATGAAAAATTTCTGTTTTTACACCGAATTTTTTTAAATATTTTGAATAGTTTTTTATTTAGCGTCCTTGATAAATTTTTAAATTGATTTTTTTAGTATTTAGGTTGTTGTTTATACTATTATATTTAGTCGGTATCAGGACAATGTAATTATTTATTAGGAACTGATCCACATTTTATATTTTCCCCAATGATTCGACTTTATTTTGAATCTTCATCATGGATCAAAATTATTTTGTATATCAGAAAATCCTAATTATTACAGAATTTTGACTTTTTACTGTTGTTAAATACAATTATGAACTATAATTCATAGTTTTCTATAATTGTGACTTTTTTTCTCTTTTTTTTTCTACTATTATTTCTATATTTCGTGAAAGAGATGGGAAATCACGTATTTCTTGAAGATTTTTTCATATAATAATCGTTTTCGCACTATATACCAATTGTACTTAAGGCTTATCAGCTGGACTTGTACATTTGGCTGTCCAGGAACCATATTTTATTAAGCATACTTAAGAATGAAGAGTTCTAATTTTTCTATATTCAATCCATCTAGAATTTTACTTCTGCGAATTAAATACTAAATGAAAAATTTCTGTTTTTACACCGAATTTTTTAAAATATTTTGAATAATTTTTTATTTAGCGTCCTCGATAAATTTTTTAATTGATTTTTTTAGTATTTAGGTTGTTGTTTATACTATTATATTTAGTCGGTATTAGGACAATGTAATTATTTATTAGGAACTGATCCACATTTTATATTTTCCCCAATGATTCGACTTTATTTTGAATCTTCATCATGGATCAACATTATTTTGTATATCAGAAAATCCTAATTATTACAGAATTTTGACTTTTCACTGTTGTTAAATTTAATTATGAACTATAATTCATAGTTTTCTATAATTGTGACTCTTTTTCTCTTTGTTTGTCTACTATTATTTCTATATCTCGTGAAAGAGATGGGAAATCACGTATTGCTTGAAGATTTTTTCATATAATAATCGTTTTCGCTCTATATACCAATTGTACTTAAGGCTCATCAGCTGGGCTTGTACATTTGGCTGTCCAGGAACGATATTTTATTATTATATTTTATTAAGCATACTTAAGAATGAAGAGTTCTAATTTTTCTATATTCAATCCCTCTAGAATTTTACTTCTGCGAATTAAATACTAAATGAAAAATTTCTGTTTTTACACCGAATTTTTTTAAATATTTTGAATAGTTTTTTATTTAGCGTCCTTGATAAATTTTTAAATTGATTTTTTTAGTATTTAGGTTGTTGTTTATACTATTATATTTAGTCGGTATCAGGACAATGTAATTATTTATTAGGAACTGGTCCACATTTTATATTTTCCCCAATGATTCGACTTTATTTTGAATCTTCATCATGGATCAAAATTATTTTGTATATCAGAAAATCCTAATTATTACAGAATTTTGACTTTTTACTGTTGTTAAATACAATTATGAACTATAATTCATAGTTTTCTATAATTGTGATTTTTTTTCTCTTTGTTTTTCTACTATCATTTCTATATCTCGTGAAAGAGATGGGAAATCACGTATTGCTTGAAGATTTTTTCATATAATAATCGTTTTCGCACTATATACCAATTGTACTTAAGGCTCATCAGCTGGACTTGTACATTTGGCTGCCCAGGAACGATATTTTATTATTATATTTTATTAAGCATACTTAAGAATGAAGAGTTCTAATTTTTCTATATTCAATCCACCTAGAATTTTACTTCTGCGAATTAAATACTAAATGAAAAATTTCTCTTTTTACACCGAATTTTTTTAAATATTTTGAATAGTTTTTTATTTAGCGTCCTTGATAAATTTTTAAATTGATTTTTTCAGTATTTAGGTTGTTGTTTATACTATTATATTTAGTCGGTATTAGGACAATGTAATTATTTATTAGGAACTGATCCACATTTTATATTTTCCCCAATGATTCGACTTTATTTTGAATCTTCATCATGGATCAACATTATTTTGTATATCGGAAAATCCTAATTATTACAGAATTTTGACTTTTTACTGTTGTTAAAGACAATTATGAACTATAATGCATAGTTTTCTATAATTGTGACTTTTTTTCTCTTTGTTTTTCTACTATTATTTCTATATCTCGTGAAAGAGATGGGAAATCACGTATTGCTTGAAGATTTTTTCATATAATAATCGTTTTCGCACTACATACCAATTGTACTTAAGGCTCATCAGCTGGACTTGTACATTTGGCTGTCCAGGAACGATATTTTATTACTATATTTTATTAAGCATACTTAAGAATGAAGAGTTCTAATTTGTCTATATTCAATCCGTCTAGAATTTTACTTCTGCGAATTAAATACTAAATGAAAAATTTCTGTTTTTCACCGAATTTTTTTAAATATTTTGAATAGTTTTTTATTTAGCGTCCTTGATAAATTTTTAAATTGATTTTTTTAGTATTTAGGTTGTTGTTTATACTATTATATTTAGTCGGTATCAGGACAATGTAATTATTTATTAGGAACTGATCCACATTTTATATTTTCCCCAATGATTCGACTTTATTTTGAATCTTCATCATGGATCAACATTATTTTGTATATCGGAAAATCCTAATTATTACAGAATTTTGACTTTTTACTGTTGTTAAATACAATTATGAACTATAATGCATAGTTTTCTATAATTGTGACTTTTTTTCTCTTTGTTTTTCTACTATTATTTCTATATCTCGTGAAAGAGATGGGAAATCACGTATTGCTTGAAGATTTTTTCATATCATAATCGTTTTCGCACCACATACCAATTGTACTTAAGGCTCATCAGCTGGGCTTGTACATTTGGCTGTCCAGGAACGATATTTTATTATTATATTTTATTAATCATACTTAAGAATGAAGAGTTCTAATTTTTCTATATTCAATCCATCTAGAATTTTACTTCTGCGAATTAAATACCAAATGAAAAATTTCTGTTTTTCACCGAATTTTTTTAAATATTTTGAATAGTTTTTTATTTAGCGTCCTTGATAAATTTTTAAATTGATTTTTTTAGTATTTAGGTTGTTGTTTATACTATTATATTTAGTCGGTATCAGGACAATGTAATTATTTATTAGGAACTGGTCCACATTTTATATTTTCCCCAATGATTCGACTTTATTTTGAATCTTCATCATGGATCAAAATTATTTTGTATATCAGAAAATCCTAATTATTACAGAATTTTGACTTTTTACTGTTGTTAAATACAATTATGAACTATAATTCATAGTTTTCTATAATTGTGATTTTTTTTCTTTTTGTTTTTCTACTATCATTTCTATATCTCGTGAAAGAGATGGGAAATCACGTATTGCTTGAAGATTTTTTCATATAATAATCGTTTTCGCACTATATACCAATTGTACTTAAGGCTCATCAGCTGCACTTGTACATTTGGCTGTCCAGGAACGATATTTTATTATTATATTTTATTAAGCATACTTAAGAATGAAGAGTTCTAATTTGTCTATATTCAATCCATCTAGAATTTTACTTCTGCGAATTAAATACTAAATGAAAAATTTCTGTTTTTACACCGAATTTTTTTAAATATTTTGAATAGTTTTTTATTTAGCGTCCTTGATAAATTTTTAAATTGATTTTTTTAGTATTTAGGTTGTTGTTTATACTATTATATTTAGTCGGTATCAGGACAATGTAATTATTTATTAGGAACTGATCCACATTTTATATTTTCCCCAATGATTCGACTTTATTTTGAATCTTCATCATGGATCAAAATTATTTTGTATATCAGAAAATCCTAATTATTACAGAATTTTGACTTTTTACTGTTGCTAAATACAATTATGAACTATAATTCATAGTTTTCTATAATTGTGACTTTTTTTCTCTTTGTTTTTCTACTATTATTTCTATATCTCGTGAAAGAGATGGAAAATCACGTATTGCTTGAAGATTTTTCATATAATAATCGTTTTCGCATTATATACCAATTGTACCTAAGGCTCATCAGCTGGGCTTGTACATTTGGCTGTCCAGGAACGATATTTTATTATTATATTTTATTAAGCATACTTAAGAATGAAGAGTTCTAATTTTTCTATATTCAATCCATCTAGAATTTTACTTCTGCGAATTAAATACTAAATGAAAAATTTCTGTTTTTACACCGAATTTTTTTAAATATTTTGAATAGTTTTTTATTTAGCGTCTTTGATAAATTTTTATTTTGATTTTTTTAGTATTTGGGTTGTTGTTTATACTATTATATTTAGTCGGTATCAGGACAATGTAATTATTTATTAGGAACTGATCCACATTTTATATTTTCCCCAATCATTCGACTTTATTTTGAATCTTCATCATGGATCAAAATTATTTTGTATATCAGAAAATCCTAATTATTACAGAATTTTGACTTTTTACTGTTGTTAAATACAATTACGAACTATAATTCATAGTTTTCTATAATTGTGACTTTTTTTGTCTTTGTTTTTCTACTATTATTTCTATATCTCGTGAAAGAGATGGGAAATCACGTATTGCTTGAAAATTTTTTCATATAATAATCGTTTTCGCACTATATACCAATTGTACTTAAGGCTCATCAGCTGGACTTGTACATTTGGCTGTCCAGGAACGATATTTTATTAAGCATACTTAAGAATGAAGAGTTCTAGTTTTTCTATATTCAATCCATCTAGAATTTTACTTCTGCGAATTAAATACTAAATGAAAAATTTCTGTTTTTACACCGAATTTTTTAAAATATTTTGAATAGTTTTTTATTCAGCGTCCTTGATAAATTTTTAAATTGATTTTTTTAGTATTTAGGTTGTTGTTTATACTATTATATTTAGTCGGTATTAGGACAATGTAATTATTTATTAGGAACTGATCCACATTTTATATTTTCCCCAGTGATTCGACTTTATTTTGAATCTTCATCATGGATCAACATTATTTTGTATATCAGAAAATCCTAATTATTACAGAATTTTGACTTTTTACTGTTGTTAAATACAATTATGAACTATAATTCATAGTTTTCTCTAATTGTGACTTTTTTTCTCTCTGTTTTTCTACTATTATTTCTATATCTCGTGAAAGAGATGGGAAATCACGTATTGCTTTAAGATTTTTTCATATAATAATCGTTTTCGCACTATACACCAATTGTACTTAAGGCTCATCAGCTGGACTTGCACATTTGGCAGTCCAGGAACGATATTTTATTATTATATTTTATTAAGCATACTTAAGAATGAAGAGTTCTAATTTTTCTATATTCAATCCATCTAGAATTTTACTTCTGCGAATTAAATACTAAATGAAAAATTTCTGTTTTTACACCGAATTTTTTTAAATATTTTGAATAGTATTTTATTTAGCAACCTTGATAAATTTTTAAATTGATTTTTTTAGTATTTAGGTTGTTGTTTATACTATTATATTTAGTCGGTATTAGGACAATGTAATTATTTATTAGGAACTGATCCACATTTTATATTTTCCCCAATGATTCGACTTTATTTTGAATCTTCACCATGGATCAACATTATTTTGTATATCAGAAAATCCTAATTATTAAAGAATTTTGACATTTTACTGTTGTTAAATACAATTATGAACTATAATTCATAGTTTTCTATAATTGTGACTTTTTTCTCTTTGTTTTTCTACTATTATTTCTATATCTCGTGAAAGAGATGGGAAATCACGTATTGCTTGAAGATGTTTTCATATAATAATCGTTTTCGCACTATATACCAATTGTACTTAAGGCTCATCAGCTGGACTTGTACATTTGGCTGTCCAGGAACGATATTTTATTAAGCATACTTAAGAATGAAGAGTTCTAATTTTTCTATATTCAATCCATCTAGAATTTTACTTCTGCGAATTAAATACTAAATGAAAAATTTCTGTTTTTACACCGAATTTTTTAAAATATTTTGAATAGTTTTTTATTTAGCGTCCTTGATAAATTTTTAAATTGATTTTTTTAGTATTTAGGTTGTTGTTTATACTATTATATTTAGTCGGTATTAGGACAATGTAATTATTTATTAGGAACTGATCCACATTTTATATTTTCCCCAATGATTCGACTTTATTTTGAATCTTCATCATGGATCAACATTATTTTGTATATCAGAAAATCCTAATTATTACAGAATTTTGACTTTTTACTGTTGTTAAATATAATTATGAACTATAATTCATAGTTTTCTATAATTGTGACTCTTTTTCTCTTTGTTTTTCTACTATTATTTCTATATCTCGTGAAAGAGATGGGAAATCACGTATTGCTTGAAGATTTTTTCATATAATAATCGTTTTCGCTCTATATACCAATTGTACTTAAGGCTCATCAGCTGGACTTGTACATTTGGCTGTCCAGGAACGATAGTTTATTATTATATTTTATTCAGCATACTTAAGAATAAAGAGTTCTAATTTTTCTACATTCAATCCATCTAGAATTTTACTTCTGCGAATTAAATACTAAATGAAAAATTTCTGTTTTTACACCGAATTTTTTTAAATATTTTGAATAGTTTTTTATTTATCGTCCTTGATACATTTTTAAATTGATTTTTTAAGTATTTAGGTTGTTGTTTATACTATTATATTTAGTGGGTATTAGGACAATGTAATTATTTATTAGGAACTGATCCACATTTTATATTTTTTCCAATGATTCGACTTTATTTTGAATCTTCATCATGGATCAACATTATTTTGTATATCAGAAAATCCTAATTATTACAGAATTTTGACTTTTTACTGTTGTTAAATACAATTATGTACTATAATTCATAGTTTTCTATAATTGTGACTTTTTTTCTCTTTGTTTTACTACTATTATTTCTATATCTCGTGAAAGAGATGGGAAATCACGTATTGCTTGAAGATGTTTTCATATAATAATCGTTTTCGCACTATATACCAATTGTAGTTAAGGCTTATCAGCTGGACTTGTACATTTGGCTGTCCAGGAACGATATTTTATTAAGCATACTTAAGAATGAAGAGTTCTAATTTTTCTATATTCAATCCATCTAGAATTTTACTTCTGCGAATTAAATACTAAATGAAAAATTTCTGTTTTTACACCGAATTTTTTTAAATATTTTGAATAGTTTTTTATTTAGCGTCGTTGATATATTTTTAAATTGATTTTTTTAGTATTTAGGTTGTTGTTTATACTATTATATTTAGTCGGTATTAGGACAATGTAATTATTTATTAGGAACTGATCCACATTTTATATTTTCCCCAATGATTCGACTTTATTTTGAATCTTCATCATGGATCAACATTATTTTGTATATCAGAAAATCCTAATTATTACAGAATTTTGACTTTTCACTGTTGTTAAATATAATTATGAACTATAATTCATAGTTTTCTATAATTGTGACTCTTTTTCTCTTTGTTTGTCTACTATTATTTCTATATCTCGTGAAAGAGGTGGGAAATCACGTATTGCTTGAAGATTTTTTCATATAATAATCGTTTTCGCTCTATATACCAATTGTACTTAAGGCTGATCTGCTGGACTTGTACGTTTGGCTGTCCAGGAACGATATTTTATTATTATATTTTATTAAGCATACTTAAGAATAAAGAGTTCTAATTTTTCTATATTCAATCCATCTAGAATTTTACTTCTGCGAATTAAATACTAAATGAAAAATTTCTGTTTTTACACCGAATTTTTTTAAATATTTTGAATAGTTTTTTATTTATCGTCCTTAATACATTTTTAAATTGATTTTTTAAGTATTTAGGTTGTTGTTTATACTATTATATTTAGTCGGTATTAGGACAATGTAATTATTTATTAGGAACTGATACACATTTTATATTTTCCCCAATGATTTGACTTTATTTTGAATCTTCATCATGGATCAAAATTATTTTGTATATCAGAAAATCCTAATTATTACAGAATTTTGACTTTTTACTGTTGTTAAATACAATTATGAACTATAATTCATAGTTTTCTATAATTGTGACTTTTTTCTCTTTGTTTTTCTACTATTATTTCTATATCTCGTGAAAGAGATGGGAAATCACGTATTGCTTGAAGATTTTTTCATATAATAATCGTTTTCGCATTATATACCAATTGTACTTAAGGCTCATCAGCTGGGCTTGTACATTTGGCTGTCCAGGAACGATATTTTATTATTATATTTTATTAAGCATACTTAAGAATGAAGAGTTCTAATTTTTCTATATTCAATCCATCTAGAATTTTACTTCTGTGAATTAAATACTAAATGAAAAATTTCTGTTTTTACACCGAATTTTTTTAAATATTTCGAATAGTTTTTTATTTAGCGTCTTTGATAAATTTTTATTTTGATTTTTTTAGTATTTGGGTTGTTGTTTATACTATTATATTTAGTCGGTATCAGGACAATGTAATTATTTATTAGGAACTGATCCACATTTTATATTTTCCCCAATCATTCGACTTTATTTTGAATCTTCATCATGGATCAAAATTATTTTGTATATCAGAAAATCCTAATTATTACAGAATTTTGACTTTTTACTGTTGTTAAATACAATTATGAACTATAATTCATAGTTTTCTATAATTGTGACTTTTTTTGTCTTTGTTTTTCTACTATTATTTCTCTATCTCGTGAAAGAGATGGGAAATCACGTATTGCTTGAAAATTTTTTCATATAATAATCGTTTTCGCACTATATACCAATTGTACTTAAGGCTCATCAGCTGGACTTGTACATTTGGCTGTCCAGGAACGATATTTTATTAAGCATACTTAAGAATGAAGAGTTCTAATTTTTCTATATTCAATCCATCTAGAATTTTACTTCTGCGAATTAAATACTAAATGAAAAATTTCCTTTTTTACACCGAATTTTTTAAAATATTTTGAATAGTTTTTTATTTAGCGTCCTTGATAAATTTTTAAATTGATTTTTTTAGTATTTAGGTTGTTGTTTATACTATTATATTTAGTCGGTATTAGGACAATGTAATTATTTATTAGGAACTGATCCACATTTTATATTTTCCCCAGTGATTCGACTTTATTTTGAATCTTTATCATGGATCAACATTATTTTGTATATCAGAAAATCCTAATTATTACAGAATTTTGACTTTTTACTGTTGTTAAATACAATTATGAACTATAATTCATAGTTTTCTCTAATTGTGACTTTTTTTCTCTCTGTTTTTCTACTATTATTTCTATATCTCGTGAAAGAGATGGGAAATCACGTATTGCTTGAAGATTTTTTCATATAATAATCGTTTTCGCACTATACACCAATTGTACTTAAGGCTCATCAGCTGGACTTGTACATTTGGCTGTCCAGGAACGATATTTTATTATTATATTTTATTAAGCATACTTAAGAATGAAGAGTTCTAATTTTTCTGTATTCAATCCATCTAGAATTTTACTTCTGCGAATTAAATACTAAATGAAAAATTTCTGTTTTTACACCGAATTTTTTTAAATATTTTGAATAGTATTTTATTTAGCGTCCTTGATAAATTTTTAAATTGATTTTTTTAGTATTTAGGTTGTTGTTTATACTATTATATTTAGTCGGTATTAGGACAATGTAATTATTTATTAGGAACTGATCCACATTTTATATTTTCCCCAATGATTCGACTTTATTTTGAATCTTCACCATGGATCAACATTATTTTGTATATCAGAAAATCCTAATTATTAAAGAATTTTGACATTTTACTGTTGTTAAATACAATTATGAACTATAATTCATAGTTTTCTATAATTGTGACTTTTTATGCCCTATGGTAGGTACTACCAGAGGGTATATTAGTTTTGTCACTAAGTGTGTAACGCATAGAAATAATCATCGCAGAAAAATTTCAAGGGTATGGTTGTGTAGGGAATCAAAAGTTATATAGATTTATGCATGTCCGTCCGTCCGTCCGTCCGTCCGTCCGCCCGTCTGTGGACAAGATAACTCAAAAACGCGTTATCCGATTTTGTTGAAATTTAGAATATAAGTTGGTTATTCCTTAACTGCGTTTGGTATTGCATTTGAGCAAAATCGACTGAGGGGCAGCGAAGTTATTAAGCAAAAACAAGGGTGACCATAAAGTTTTGTCGTTTTTATGCCCTATGGTAGGTACTACCAGAGGGTATATTAGTTTTGTCACTAAGTGTGTAACGTATAGAAATAATCATCGCAGAAAAATTTCAAGGATATGGTTGTGCAGGGAATCAAAAGTTATATCGATTTCTGCACGTCCGTCCGTCCGTCCGTCCGTCTGTGGACAAGATAACTCAAAAACGCGTTATCCGATTTTGTTGAAATTTAGAACGTAAGTTGGTTAAAATCGATCCACGGGGAGCAAAGTTATAAAGGAAAAACCAGGGTGACCAGAAAGTTTTGTCGTTTTTTTGGTTATGGTTTTTCGGATATAATTGGAAAATTTGTCAATCGATTTTGTTTAAATTAATTACGTAGGTTAACCACATAAATAGATGATACCATGTTAAATTTCAGTCAAATCGATCCAAGGATAGTGGAGAAAGAAATAGTTGTAGCCTAAAAAAAGCCTGTTCATAAAGTTTTCCCGATGTATTTTAAAAAGTTATATACCGATGTCAATCAAATTTACGCAACGTATTTATGCTATTAGAGTCAAGCACACCTGTGAATTTGAGCCAATTTGAGAATGTAGAAACAAAGTTATAGAGAAAAAAACCTTGAAATTTTGAGTTAAGTAGAAAGTTCGTGGCGTTTTTTTTCCAATAGACGGCTTTAGTTATGTTATAGCGCGCTTAAAAGGCGATATTTTATAGAATATTTATGAAAAAAATTGTGAAATTCAGGCAGAACAAATTGGGGTAATTGGGTTTTGAAAATGAGCCAAATTCTTAAAAAAAATTCCCTATATTAAAGCTCCATAGGTACTACCGTCCGTCCGTGGACAAGATAACTCAAAAAAGCGTTATCCAATTTTGATGAAATTCAGAATGCTACTTGGTTATTACTATAGTGGATTTGGTATTGCATTTCAGCAATATCGACTGAGGGGCAGCGAAGTTATTAAGCAAAAACAAGGGTGACTATAAAGTTTTGTCGTTTTTTTTATACAGTTTTTCGTATTTAATTGGAAAATTTGTAAAGCAATTTTGTTTAAATTAATTATATTGGTTGACTACGTAAATAGACGATACCGTTGTAAATTTCAGTGATATCAGTCTAAGGATAGTGGAAAAATAAATAGTTGTAGGAGGAAATAAGCCTGTTCAGAAAGTTTTTTTGATGTACATTCAGAACTAATACACCGATTTGAATAAAATTTGCAAATTTGACTTATACTACCAGGGTCTGGGTTACTTACAAATTAGAGAAAATTTTGAAAAGGGCAAAAAAAGTTATGAAGAAAAAACCTTGATATATTGTTAGTTTTCACAATTTTTCTCTCCCATTTCTACCACAGGGCATCAAAAAATCGGCTATGGGCCGATTTTTAATTACTTTATGTTTTCTCTTTGTTTTTCTACTATTATTTCTATATCTCGTGAAAGAGATGGGAAATCACGTATTGCTTGAAGATGTTCTCATATAATAATCGTTTTCGCACTATATACCAATTGTACTTAAGGCTTATCAGCTGGACTTGTACATTTGGCTGTCCCGGAACTATATTTTATTAAGCATACTTAAGAATGAAGAGTTCTAATTTTTCTATATTCAATCCATCTAGAATTTTACTTCTGCGAATTAAATACTAAATGAAAAATTTCTGTTTTTACACTGAATTTTTTTAAATATTTTGAATAGTTTTTTATTTATCGTCCTTGATAAATTTTTAAATTGATTTTTTTAGTATTTAGGTTGTTGTTTATACTATTATATTTAGTCGGTATTAGGACGATGTAATTATTTATTAGGAACTGATCCACATTTTATATTTTCTCCAATGATTCGACTTTATTTTGAATCTTCATCATGGATCAACATTATTTTGTATATCAGAAAATCCTAATTATTACAGAATTTTGACTTTTTACTGTTGTTAAATACAATTATGTACTATAATTCATAGTTTTCTATAATTGTGACTTTTTTTCTCTTTGTTTTACTACTATTATTTCTATATCTCGTGAAAGAGATGGGAAATCACGTATTGTTTGAAGATGTTTTCATATAATAATCGTTTTCGCACTATATACCAATTGTGCTTAAGGCTTATCAGCTGGACTTGTACATTTGGCTGTCCAGGAACGATATTTTATTAAGCATACTTAAGAATGAAGAGTTCTAATTTTTCTATATTCAATCCATCTAGAATTTTACTTCTGCGAATTAAATACTAAATGAAAAATTTCTGTTTTTACACCGAATTTTTTAAAATATTTTGAATAGTTTTTTATTTAGCGTCCTTGATAAATTTTTAAATTGATTTTTTTAGTATTTAGGTTGTTGTTTATACTATTATATTTAGTCGGTATTAGGACAATGTAATTATTTATTAGGAACTGATCCACATTTTATATTTTCGCCAATGATTCGACTTTATTTTGAATCTTCATCATGGATCAACATTATTTTGTATATCAGAAAATCCTAATTATTACAGAATTTTGACTTTTCACTGTTGTTAAATATAATTATGAACTATAATTCATAGTTTTCTATAATTGTGACTCTTTTTCTCTTTGTTTGTCTACTATTATTTCTATATCTCGTGAAAGAGGTGGGAAATCACGTATTGCTTGAAGATTTTTTCATATAATAATCGTTTTCGCTCTATATACCAATTGTACTTAAGGCTCATCAGCTGGACTTGTACATTTGGCTGTCCAGGAACGATATTTTATTATTATATTTTATTAAGCATACTTAAGAATGAAGAGTTCTAATTTTTCTATATTCAATCCATCTAGAATTTTACTTCTGCGAATTAAATACTAAATGAAAAATTTCTGTTTTTACACCGAATTTTTTTAAATATTTTGAATAATTTTTTATTTATCGTCGTTGATAAATTTTTAAATTGATTTTTTAAGTATTTAGGTTGTTGTTTATACTATTATATTTAGTCGGTATTAGGACAATGTAATTATTTATTAGGAACTGATCCACATTTTATATTTTCTCCAATGATTCGACTTTATTTTGAATCTTTATCATGGACCAACATTATTTTGTATATCAGAAAATCCTAATTATTACAGAATTTTGACTTTTTACTGTTGTTAAATACAATTATGTATGTATGTATATTCATAGTTTTCTATAATTGTGACTTTTTTTCTCTTTGTTTTACTACTATTATTTCTATATCTCGTGAAAGAGATTGGAAATCACGTATTGCTTGAAGATTTTTTCATATAATAATCGTTTTCGCACTATATACCAATTGTACTTAAGGCTTATCAGCTGGACTTGTACATTTGGCTGTCCAGGAACCATATTTTATTAAGCATACTTAAGAATGAAGAGTTCTAATTTTTCTATATTCAATCCATCTAGAATTTTACTTCTGCGAATTAAATACTAAATGAAAAATTTCTGTTTTTACACCGAATTTTTTAAAATATTTTGAATAATTTTTTATTTAGCGTCCTTGATAAATTTTTTAATTGATTTTTTTAGTATTTAGGTTGTTGTTTATACTATTATATTTAGTCGGTATTAGGACAATGTAATTATTTATTAGGAACTGATCCACATTTTATATTTTCCCCAATGATTCGACTTTATTTTGAATCTTCATCATGGATCAACATTATTTTGTATATCAGAAAATCCTAATTATTACAGAATTTTGACTTTTTACTGTTGTTAAATACAATTATGAACTATAATTCATAGTTTTCTATAATTGTGACTTTTTTTCTCTTTTTTTTTCTACTATTATTTCTATATTTCGTGAAAGAGATGGGAAATCACGTATTTCTTGAAGATTTTTTCATATAATAATCGTTTTCGCACTATATACCAATTGTACTTAAGGCTCATCAGCTGGACTTGTACATTTGGCTGTCCAGGAACGATATTTTATTAACCATACTTAAGAATGAAGAGTTCTAATTTTTCTATATTCAATCCATCTAGAATTTTACTTCTGCGAATTAAATACTAAATGAAAAATTTCTGTTTTTACACCGAATTTTTTTAAATATTTTGAATAGTTTTTTATTTAGCGTCCTTGATAAATTTTTAAATTGATTTTTTTAGTATTTAGGTTGTTGTTTATACTATTATATTTAGTCGGTATTAGGACAATGTAATTATTTATTAGGAACTGATCCACATTTTATATTTTCGCCAATGATTCGACTTTATTTTGAATCTTCATCATGGATCAACATTATTTTGTATATCAGAAGATCCTAATTATTACAGAATTTTGACTTTTCACTGTTGTTAAATATAATTATGAACTATAATTCATAGTTTTCTATAATTGTGACTCTTTTTCTCTTTGTTTGCCTACTATTATTTCTATATCTCGTGAAAGAGGTGGGAAATCACGTATTGCTTGAAGATTTTTTCATATAATAATCGTTTTCGCTCTATATACCAATTGTACTTAAGGCTCATCAGCTGGACTTGTACATTTGGCTGTCCAGGAACGATATTTTATTATTATATTTTATTAAGCATACTTAAGAATGAAGAGTTCTAATTTTTCTATATTCAATCCATCTAGAATTTTACTTCTGCGAATTAAATACTAAATGAAAAATTTCTGTTTTTACACCGAATTTTTTTAAATATTTTGAATAATTTTTTATTTATCGTCGTTGATAAATTTTTAAATTGATTTTTTAAGTATTTAGGTTGTTGTTTATACTATTATATTTAGTCGGTATTAGGACAATGTAATTATTTATTAGGAACTGATCCACATTTTATATTTTCTCCAATGATTCGACTTTATTTTGAATCTTTATCATGGATCAACATTATTTTGTATATCAGAAAATCCTAATTATTACAGAATTTTGACTTTTCACTGTTGTTAAATACAATTATGTATGTATGTATATTCATAGTTTTCTATAATTGTGACTTTTTTTCTCTTTGTTTTACTACTATTATTTCTATATCTCGTGAAAGAGATTGGAAATCACGTATTGCTTGAAGATGTTTTCATATAATAATCGTTTTCGCACTATATACCAATTGTACTTAAGGCTTATCAGCTGGACTTGTACATTTGGCTGTCCAGGAACCATATTTTATTAAGCATACTTAAGAATGAAGAGTTCTAATTTTTCTATATTCAATCCATCTAGAATTTTACTTCTGCGAATTAAATACTAAATGAAAAATTTCTGTTTTTACACCGAATTTTTTAAAATATTTTGAATAATTTTTTATTTAGCGTCCTTGATAAATTTTTTAATTGATTTTTTTAGTATTTAGGTTGTTGTTTATACTATTATATTTAGTCGGTATTAGGACAATGTAATTATTTATTAGGAACTGATCCACATTTTATATTTTCCCCAATGATTCGACTTTATTTTGAATCTTCATCATGGATCAACATTATTTTGTATATCAGAAAATCCTAATTATTACAGAATTTTGACTTTTTACTGTTGTTAAATACAATTATGAACTATAATTCATAGTTTTCTATAATTGTGACTTTTTTTCTCTTTTTTTTTCTACTATTATTTCTATATTTCGTGAAAGAGATGGGAAATCACGTATTTCTTGAAGATTTTTTCATATAATAATCGTTTTCGCACTATATACCAATTGTACTTAAGGCTCATCAGCTGGACTTGTACATTTGGCTGTCCAGGAACGATATTTTATTAACCATACTTAAGAATGAAGAGTTCTAATTTTTCTATATTCAATCCATCTAGAATTTTACTTCTGCGAATTAAATACTAAATGAAAAATTTCTGTTTTTACACCGAATTTTTTTAAATATTTTGAATAGTTTTTTATTTAGCGTCCTTGATAAATTTTTAAATTGATTTTTTTAGTATTTAGGTTGTTGTTTATACTATTATATTTAGTCGGTATCAGGACAATGTAATTATTTATTAGGAACTGGTCCACATTTTATATTTTCCCCAATGATTCGACTTTATTTTGAATCTTCATCATGGATCAAAATTATTTTGTATATCAGAAAATCCTAATTATTACAGAATTTTGACTTTTTACTGTTGTTAAATACAATTATGAACTATAATTCATAGTTTTCTATAATTGTGACTTTTTTTCTCTTTGTTTTTCTACTATCATTTCTATATCTCGTGAAAGAGATGGGAAATCACGTATTGCTTGAAGATTTTTTCATATAATAATCGTTTTCGCACTATATACCAATTGTACTTAAGGCTCATCAGCTGGACTTGTACATTTGGCTGCCCAGGAACGATATTTTATTATTATATTTTATTAAGCATACTTAAGAATGAAGAGTTCTAATTTTTCTATATTCAATCCACCTAGAATTTTACTTCTGCGAATTAAATACTAAATGAAAAATTTCTGTTTTTACACCGAATTTTTTTAAATATTTTGAATAGTTTTTTATTTAGCGTCCTTGATAAATTTTTAAATTGATTTTTTTAGTATTTAGGTTGTTGTTTATACTATTATATTTAGTCGGTATTAGGACAATGTAATTATTTATTAGGAACTGATCCACATTTTATATTTTCCCCAATGATTCGACTTTATTTTGAATCTTCATCATGGATCAACATTATTTTGTATATCGGAAAATCCTAATTATTACAGAATTTTGACTTTTTACTGTTGTTAAATACAATTATGAACTATAATGCATAGTTTTCTATAATTGTGACTTTTTTTCTCTTTGTTTTTCTACTATTATTTCTATATCTCGTGAAAGAGATGGGAAATCACGTATTGCTTGAAGATTTTTTCATATAATAATCGTTTTCGCACCACATACCAATTGTACTTAAGGCTCATCAGCTGGACTTGTACATTTGGCTGTCCAGGAACGATATTTTATTATTATATTTTATTAAGCATACTTAAGAATGAAGAGTTCTAATTTGTCTATATTCAATCCGTCTAGAATTTTACTTCTGCGAATTAAATACTAAATGAAAAATTTCTGTTTTTCACCGAATTTTTTTAAATATTTTGAATAGTTTTTTATTTAGCGTCCTTGATAAATTTTTAAATTGATTTTTTTAGTATTTAGGTTGTTGTTTATACTATTATATTTAGTCGGTATCAGGACAATGTAATTATTTATTAGGAACTGATCCACATTTTATATTTTCCCCAATGATTTGACTTTATTTTGAATCTTCATCATGGATCAAAATTATTTTGTATATCAGAAAATCCTAATTATTACAGAATTTTGACTTTTTACTGTTGTTAAATACAATTATGAACTATAATTCATAGTTTTCTATAATTGTGACTTTTTTTCTCTTTGTTTTTCTACTATTATTTCTATATCTCGTGAAAGAGATGGAAAATCACGTATTGCTTGAAGATTTTTTCATATAATAATCGTTTTCGCATTATATACCAATTGTACTTAAGGCTCATCAGCTGGGCTTGTACATTTGGCTGTCCAGGAACGATATTTTATTATTATATTTTATTAAGCATACTTAAGAATGAAGAGTTCTAATTTTTCTATATTCTATCCATCTAGAATTTTACTTCTGTGAATTAAATACTAAATGAAAAATTTCTGTTTTCACACCGAATTTTTTTAAATATTTTGAATAGTTTTTTATTTAGCGTCTTTGATAAATTTTTATTTTGATTTTTTTAGTATTTGGGTTGTTGTTTATACTATTATATTTAGTCGGTATCAGGACAATGTAATTATTTATTAGGAACTGATCCACATTTTATATTTTCCCCAATCATTCGACTTTATTTTGAATCTTCATCATGGATCAAAATTATTTTGTATATCAGAAAATCCTAATTATTACAGAATTTTGACTTTTTACTGTTGTTAAATACAATTACGAACTTTAATTCATAGTTTTCTATAATTGTGACTTTTTTTGTCTTTGTTTTTCTACTATTATTTCTATATCTCGTGAAAGAGATGGGAAATCACGTATTGCTTGAAAATTTTTTCATAGAATAATCGTTTTCGCACTATATACCAATTGTACATAAGGCTCATCAGCTGGACTTGTACATTTGGCTGTCCAGGAACGATATTTTATTAAGCATACTTAAGAATGAAGAGTTCTAATTTTTCTATATTCAATCCATCTAGAATTTTACTTCTGCGAATTAAATACTAAATGAAAAATTTCTGTTTTTACACCGAATTTTTTAAAATATTTTGAATAGTTTTTTATTTAGCGTCCTTGATAAATTTTTAAAT
This sequence comes from Xylophagus ater, assembly GCA_963422695.1. NCBI lineage: Eukaryota > Metazoa > Arthropoda > Insecta > Diptera > Xylophagidae > Xylophagus > Xylophagus ater. The sequence goes on from OY730483.1 coordinate 32,685,406, forward strand.
TGATTTTTTTAGTATTTAGGTTGTTGTTTATACTATTATATTTAGTCGGTATTAGGACAATGTAATTATTTATTAGGAACTGATCCACATTTTATATTTTCCCCAGTGATTCGACTTTATTTTGAATCTTCATCATGGATCAACATTATTTTGTATATCAGAAAATCCTAATTATTACAGAATTTTGACTTTTTACTGTTGTTAAATACAATTATGAACTATAATTCATAGTTTTCTCTAATTGTGACTTTTTTTCTCTCTGTTTTTCTACTATTATTTCTATATCTCGTGAAAGAGATGGGAAATCACGTATTGCTTGAAGATTTTTTCATATAATAATCGTTTTCGCACTATACACCAATTGTACTTAAGGCTCATCAGCTGGACTTGTACATTTGGCAGTCCAGGAACGATATTTTATTATTATATTTTATTAAGCATACTTAAGAATGAAGAGTTCTAATTTTTCTATATTCAATCCATCTAGAATTTTACTTCTGCGAATTAAATACTAAATGAAAAATTTCTGTTTTTACACCGAATTTTTTTAAATATTTTGAATAGTATTTTATTTAGCGTCCTTGATAAATTTTTAAATTGATTTTTTTAGTATTTAGGTTGTTGTTTATACTATTATATTTAGTCGGTATTAGGACAATGTAATTATTTATTAGGAACTGATCCACATTTTATATTTTCCCCAATGATTCGACTTTATTTTGAATCTTCACCATGGATCAACATTATTTTGTATATCAGAAAATCCTAATTATTAAAGAATTTTGACATTTTACTGTTGTTAAATACAATTATGAACTATAATTCATAGTTTTCTATAATTGTGACTTTTTTCTCTTTGTTTTTCTACTATTATTTCTATATCTCGTGAAAGAGATGGGAAATCACGTATTGCTTGAAGATGTTTTCATATAATAATCGTTTTCGCACTATATACCAATTGTATTTAAGGCTCATCAGCTGGACTTGTACATTTGGCTGTCCCGGAACGATATTTTATTAAGCATACTTAAGAATGAAGAGTTCTAATTTTTCTATATTCAATCCATCTAGAATTTTACTTCTGCGAATTAAATACTAAATGAAAAATTTCTGTTTTTACACCGAATTTTTTTAAATATTTTGAATAGTTTTTTATTTATCGTCCTTGATAAATTTTTAAATTGATTTTTTTAGTATTTAGGTTGTTGTTTATACTATTATATTTAGTCGGTATTAGGACGATGTAATTATTTATTAGGAACTGATCCACATTTTATATTTTCTCCAATGATTCGACTTTATTTTGAATCTTCATCATGGATCAACATTATTTTGTATATCAGAAAATCCTAATTATTACAGAATTTTGACTTTTTACTGTTGTTAAATACAATTATGTACTATAATTCATAGTTTTCTATAATTGTGACTTTTTTTCTCTTTGTTTTACTACTATTATTTCTATATCTCGTGAAAGAGATGGGAAATCACGTATTGCTTGAAGATGTTTTCATATAATAATCGTTTTCGCACTATATACCAATTGTACTTAAGGCTCATCAGCTGGACTTGTACATTTGGCTGTCCAGGAACGATATTTTATTAAGCATACTTAAGAATGAAGAGTTCTAATTTTTCTATATTCAATCCATCTAGAATTTTACTTCTGCGAATTAAATACTAAATGAAAAATTTCTGTTTTTACACCGAATTTTTTAAAATATTTTGAATAGTTTTTTATTTAGCGTCCTTGATAAATTTTTAAATTGATTTTTTTAGTATTTAGGTTGTTGTTTATACTATTATATTTAGTCGGTATTAGGACAATGTAATTATTTATTAGGAACTGATCCACATTTTATATTTTCCCCAATGATTCGACTTTATTTTGAATCTTCATCATGGATCAACATTATTTTGTATATCGGAAAATCCTAATTATTACAGAATTTTGACTTTTTACTGTTGTTAAATACAATTATGAACTATAATGCATAGTTTTCTATAATTGTGACTTTTTTTCTCTTTGTTTTTCTACTATTATTTCTATATCTCGTGAAAGAGATGGGAAATCACGTATTGCTTGAAGATTTTTTCATATAATAATCGTTTTCGCACCACATACCAATTGTACTTAAGGCTCATCAGCTGGACTTGTACATTTGGCTGTCCAGGAACGATATTTTATTATTATATTTTATTAAGCATACTTAAGAATGAAGAGTTCTAATTTGTCTATATTCAATCCGTCTAGAATTTTACTTCTGCGAATTAAATACTAAATGAAAAATTTCTGTTTTTCACCGAATTTTTTTAAATATTTTGAATAGTTTTTTATTTAGCGTCCTTGATAAATTTTTAAATTGATTTTTTTAGTATTTAGGTTGTTGTTTATACTATTATATTTAGTCGGTATTAGGACAATGTAATTATTTATTAGGAACTGATCCACATTTTATATTTTCCCCAATGATTCGACTTTATTTTGAATCTTCATCATGGATCAACATTATTTTGTATATCAGAAAATCCTAATTATTACAGAATTTTGACTTTTTACTGTTGTTAAATACAATTATGAACTATAATTCATAGTTTTCTATAATTGTGACTTTTTTTCTCTTTGTTTTTCTACTATTATTTCTATATCTCGTGAAAGAGATGGAAAATCACGTATTGCTTGAAGATTTTTTCATATAATAATCGTTTTCGCATTATATACCAATTGTACTTAAGGCTCATCAGCTGGGCTTGTACATTTGGCTGTCCAGGAACGATATTTTATTATTATATTTTATTAAGCATACTTAAGAATGAAGAGTTCTAATTTTTCTATATTCTATCCATCTAGAATTTTACTTCTGTGAATTAAATACTAAATGAAAAATTTCTGTTTTCACACCGAATTTTTTTAAATATTTTGAATAGTTTTTTATTTAGCGTCTTTGATAAATTTTTATTTTGATTTTTTTAGTATTTGGGTTGTTGTTTATACTATTATATTTAGTCGGTATCAGGACAATGTAATTATTTATTAGGAACTGATCCACATTTTATATTTTCCCCAATCATTCGACTTTATTTTGAATCTTCATCATGGATCAAAATTATTTTGTATATCAGAAAATCCTAATTATTACAGAATTTTGACTTTTTACTGTTGTTAAATACAATTACGAACTTTAATTCATAGTTTTCTATAATTGTGACTTTTTTTGTCTTTGTTTTTCTACTATTATTTCTATATCTCGTGAAAGAGATGGGAAATCACGTATTGCTTGAAAATTTTTTCATATAATAATCGTTTTCGCACTATATACCAATTGTACATAAGGCTCATCAGCTGGACTTGTACATTTGGCTGTCCAGGAACGATATTTTATTAAGCATACTTAAGAATGAAGAGTTCTAATTTTTCTATATTCAATCCATCTAGAATTTTACTTCTGCGAATTAAATACTAAATGAAAAATTTCTGTTTTTACACCGAATTTTTTAAAATATTTTGAATAGTTTTTTATTTAGCGTCCTTGATAAATTTTTAAATTGATTTTTTTAGTATTTAGGTTGTTGTTTATACTATTATATTTAGTCGGTATTAGGACAATGTAATTATTTATTAGGAACTGATCCACATTTTATATTTTCCCCAGTGATTCGACTTTATTTTGAATCTTCATCATGGATCAACATTATTTTGTATATCAGAAAATCCTAATTATTACAGAATTTTGACTTTTTACTGTTGTTAAATACAATTATGAACTATAATTCATAGTTTTCTCTAATTGTGACTTTTTTTCTCTCTGTTTTTCTACTATTATTTCTATATCTCGTGAAAGAGATGGGAAATCACGTATTGCTTGAAGATTTTTTCATATAATAATCGTTTTCGCACTATACACCAATTGTACTTAAGGCTCATCAGCTGGACTTGTACATTTGGCAGTCCAGGAACGATATTTTATTATTATATTTTATTAAGCATACTTAAGAATGAAGAGTTCTAATTTTTCTATATTCAATCCATCTAGAATTTTACTTCTGCGAATTAAATACTAAATGAAAAATTTCTGTTTTTACACCGAATTTTTTTAAATATTTTGAATAGTATTTTATTTAGCGTCCTTGATAAATTTTTAAATTGATTTTTTTAGTATTTAGGTTGTTGTTTATACTATTATATTTAGTCGGTATTAGGACAATGTAATTATTTATTAGGAACTGATCCACATTTTATATTTTCCCCAATGATTCGACTTTATTTTGAATCTTCACCATGGATCAACATTATTTTGTATATCAGAAAATCCTAATTATTAAAGAATTTTGACATTTTACTGTTGTTAAATACAATTATGAACTATAATTCATAGTTTTCTATAATTGTGACTTTTTTCTCTTTGTTTTTCTACTATTATTTCTATATCTCGTGAAAGAGATGGGAAATCACGTATTGCTTGAAGATGTTTTCATATAATAATCGTTTTCGCACTATATACCAATTGTACTTAAGGCTCATCAGCTGGACTTGTACATTTGGCTGTCCCGGAACGATATTTTATTAAGCATACTTAAGAATGAAGAGTTCTAATTTTTCTATATTCAATCCATCTAGAATTTTACTTCTGCGAATTAAATACTAAATGAAAAATTTCTGTTTTTACACCGAATTTTTTTAAATATTTTGAATAGTTTTTTATTTATCGTCCTTGATAAATTTTTAAATTGATTTTTTTAGTATTTAGGTTGTTGTTTATACTATTATATTTAGTCGGTATTAGGACGATGTAATTATTTATTAGGAACTGATCCACATTTTATATTTTCTCCAATGATTCGACTTTATTTTGAATCTTCATCATGGATCAACATTATTTTGTATATCAGAAAATCCTAATTATTACAGAATTTTGACTTTTTACTGTTGTTAAATACAATTATGTACTATAGTTCATAGTTTTCTATAATTGTGACTTTTTTTCTCTTTGTTTTACTACTATTATTTCTATATCTCGTGAAAGAGATGGGAAATCACGTATTGCTTGAAGATGTTTTCATATAATAATCGTTTTCGCACTATATACCAATTGTTCTTAAGGCTTATCAGCTGGACTTGTACATTTGGCTGTCCAGGAACGATATTTTATTAAGCATACTTAAGAATGAAGAGTTCTAATTTTTCTATATTCAATCCATCTAGAATTTTACTTCTGCGAATTAAATACTAAATGAAAAATTTCTGTTTTTACACCGAATTTTTTAAAATATTTTGAATAGTTTTTTATTTAGCGTCCTTGATAAATTTTTAAATTGATTTTTTTAGTATTTAGGTTGTTGTTTATACTATTATATTTAGTCGGTATTAGGACAATGTAATTATTTATTAGGAACTGATCCACATTTTATATTTTCCCCAATGATTCGACTTTATTTTGAATCTTCATCATGGATCAACATTATTTTGTATATCAGAAAATCCTAATTATTACAGAATTTTGACTTTTCACTGTTGTTAAATATAATTATGAACTATAATTCATAGTTTTCTATAATTGTGACTCTTTTTCTCTTTGTTTGTCTACTATTATTTCTATATCTCGTGAAAGAGGTGGGAAATCACGTATTGCTTGAAGATTTTTTCATATAATAATCGTTTTCGCTCTATATACCAATTGTACTTAAGGCTCATCAGCTGGGCTTGTACATTTGGCTGTCCAGGAACGATATTTTATTAAGCATACTTAAGAATGAAGAGTTCTAATTTTTCTATATTCAATCCATCTAGAATTTTACTTCTGCGAATTAAATACTAAATGAAAAATTTCTGTTTTTACACCGAATTTTTTAAAATATTTTGAATAATTTTTTATTTAGCGTCCTTGATAAATTTTTAAATTGATTTTTTTAGTATTTAGGTTGTTGTTTATACTATTATATTTAGTCGGTATTAGGACAATGTAATTATTTATTAGGAACTGATCCACATTTTATATTTTCCCCAATGATTCGACTTTATTTTGAATCTTCATCATGGATCAACATTATTTTGTATATCAGAAAATCCTAATTATTACAGAATTTTGACTTTTCACTGTTGTTAAATATAATTATGAACTATAATTCATAGTTTTCTATAATTGTGACTCTTTTTCTCTTTGTTTGTCTACTATTATTTCTATATCTCGTCAAAGAGATGGGAAATCACGTATTGCTTGAAGATTTTTTCATATAATAATCGTTTTCGCTCTATATACCAATTGTACTTAAGGCTCATCAGCTGGGCTTGTACATTTGGCTGTCCAGGAACGATATTTTATTATTATATTTTATTAAGCATACTTAAGAATGAAGAGTTCTAATTTTTCTATATTCAATCCCTCTAGAATTTTACTTCTGCGAATTAAATACTAAATGAAAAATTTCTGTTTTTACACCGAATTTTTTTAAATATTTTGAATAGTTTTTTATTTAGCGTCCTTGATAAATTTTTAAATTGATTTTTTTAGTATTTAGGTTGTTGTTTATACTATTATATTTAGTCGGTATCAGGACAATGTAATTATTTATTAGGAACTGATCCACATTTTATATTTTCCCCAATGATTCGACTTTATTTTGAATCTTCATCATGGATCAAAATTATTTTGTATATCAGAAAATCCTAATTATTACAGAATTTTGACTTTTTACTGTTGTTAAATACAATTATGAACTATAATTCATAGTTTTCTATAATTGTGACTTTTTTTCTCTTTTTTTTTCTACTATTATTTCTATATTTCGTGAAAGAGATGGGAAATCACGTATTGCTTGAAGATTTTTTCATATAATAATCGTTTTCGCACTATATACCAATTGTACTTAAGGCTCATCAGCTGGACTTGTACATTTGGCTGTCCAGGAACGATATTTTATTAAGCATACTTAAGAATGAAGAGTTCTAATTTTTCTATATTCAATCCATCTAGAATTTTACTTCTGCGAATTAAATACTAAATGAAAAATTTCTGTTTTTACACCGAATTTTTTTAAATATTTTGAATAGTTTTTTATTTAGCGTCCTTGATAAATTTTTAAATTGATTTTTTAAGTATTTAGGTTGTTGTTTATACTATTATATTTAGTCGGTATCAGGACAATGTAATTATTTATTAGGAACTGGTCCACATTTTATATTTTCCCCAATGATTCGACTTTATTTTGAATCTTCATCATGGATCAAAATTATTTTGTATATCAGAAAATCCTAATTATTACAGAATTTTGACTTTTTACTGTTGTTAAATACAATTATGAACTATAATTCATAGTTTTCTATAATTGTGACTTTTTTTCTCTTTGTTTTTCTACTATCATTTCTATATCTCGTGAAAGAGATGGGAAATCACGTATTGCTTGAAGATTTTTTCATATAATAATCGTTCTCGCACTATATACCAATTGTACTTAAGGCTCATCAGCTGGACTTGTACATTTGGCTGCCCAGGAACGATATTTCATTATTATATTTTATTAAGCATACTTAAGAATGAAGAGTTCTAATTTTTCTATATTCAATCCACCTAGAATTTCACTTCTGCGAATTAAATACTAAATGAAAAATTTCTGTTTTTACACCGAATTTTTTTAAATATTTTGAATAGTTTTTTATTTAGCGTCCTTGATAAATTTTTAAATTGATTTTTTTAGTATTTAGGTTGTTGTTTATACTATTATATTTAGTTGGTATTAGGACAATGTAATTATTTATTAGGAACTGATCCACATTTTATATTTTCCCCAATGATTCGACTTTATTTTGAATCTTCATCATGGATCAACATTATTTTGTATATCGGAAAATCCTAATTATTACAGAATTTTGACTTTTTACTGTTGTTAAATACAATTATGTATGTATGTATATTCATAGTTTTCTACAATTGTGACTTTTTTCTCTTTGTTTTACTACTATTATTTCTATATCTCGTGAAAGAGATTGGAAATCACGTATTGCTTGAAGATTTTTTCATATAATAATCGTTTTCGCACTATATACCAATTGTACTTAAGGCTTATCAGCTGGACTTGTACATTTGGCTGTCCAGGAACCATATTTTATTAAGCATACTTAAGAATGAAGAGTTCTAATTTTTCTATATTCAATCCATCTAGAATTTTACTTCTGCGAATTAAATACTAAATGAAAAATTTCTGTTTTTACACCGAATTTTTTAAAATATTTTGAATAATTTTTTATTTAGCGTCCTTGATAAATTTTTTAATTGATTTTTTTAGTATGTAGGTTGTTGTTTATACTATTATATTTAGTAGGTATTAGGACAATGTAATTATTTATTAGGAACTGATCCACATTTTATATTTTCCCCAATGATTCGACTTTATTTTGAATCTTCATCATGGATCAACATTATTTTGTATATCAGAAAATCCTAATTATTACAGAATTTTGACTTTTCACTGTTGTTAAATATAATTATGAACTATAATTCATAGTTTTCTATAATTGTGACTCTTTTTCTCTTTGTTTGTCTACTATTATTTCTATATCTCGTGAAAGAGGTGGGAAATCACGTATTGCTTGAAGATTTTTTCATATAATAATCGTTTTCGCTCTATATACCAATTGTACTTAAGGCTCATCAGCTGGGCTTGTACATTTGGCTGTCCAGGAACGATATTTTATTAAGCATACTTAAGAATGAAGAGTTCTAATTTTTCTATATTCAATCCATCTAGAATTTTACTTCTGCGAATTAAATACTAAATGAAAAATTTCTGTTTTTACACCGAATTTTTTAAAATATTTTGAATAGTTTTTTATTTAGCGTCCTTGATAAATTTTTAAATTGATTTTTTTAGTATTTAGGTTGTTGTTTATACTATTATATTTAGTCGGTATTAGGACAATGTAATTATTTATTAGGAACTGATCCACATTTTATATTTTCCCCAATGATTCGACTTTATTTTGAATCTTCATCATGGATCAACATTATTTTGTATATCAGAAAATCCTAATTATTACAGAATTTTGACTTTTCACTGTTGTTAAATATAATTATGAACTATAATTCATAGTTTTCTATAATTGTGACTCTTTTTCTCTTTGTTTGTCTACTATTATTTCTATATCTCGTGAAAGAGGTGGGAAATCAGGTATTGCTTGAAGATTTTTTCATATAATAATCGTTTTCGCTCTATATACCAATTGTACTTAAGGCTCATCAGCTGGACTTGTACATTTGGCTGTCCAGGAACGATATTTTATTATTATATTTTATTAAGCATACTTAAGAATGAAGAGTTCTAATTTTTCTATATTCAATCCATCTAGAATTTTACTTCTGCGAATTAAATACTAAATGAAAAATTTCTGTTTTTACACCGAATTTTTTTAAATATTTTGAATAATTTTTTATTTATCGTCGTTGATAAATTTTTAAATTGATTTTTTAAGTATTTAGGTTGTTGTTTATACTATTATATTTAGTCGGTATTAGGACAATGTAATTATTTATTAGGAACTGATCCACATTTTATATTTTCTCCAATGATTCGACTTTATTTTGAATCTTTATCATGGATCAACATTATTTTGTATATCAGAAAATCCTAATTATTACAGAATTTTGACTTTTTACTGTTGTTAAATACAATTATGTATGTATGTATATTCATAGTTTTCTATAATTGTGACTTTTTTTCTCTTTGTTTTACTACTATTATTTCTATATCTCGTGAAAGAGATTGGAAATCACGTATTGCTTGAAGATTTTTTCATATAATAATCGTTTTCGCACTATATACCAATTGTACTTAAGGCTTATCAGCTGGACTTGTACATTTGGCTGTCCAGGAACCATATTTTATTAAGCATACTTAAGAATGAAGAGTTCTAATTTTTCTATATTCAATCCATCTAGAATTTTACTTCTGCGAATTAAATACTAAATGAAAAATTTCTGTTTTTACACCGAATTTTTTAAAATATTTTGAATAATTTTTTATTTAGCGTCCTTGATAAATTTTTTAATTGATTTTTTTAGTATTTAGGTTGTTGTTTATACTATTATATTTAGTCGGTATTAGGACAATGTAATTATTTATTAGGAACTGATCCACATTTTATATTTTCCCTAATGATTCGACTTTATTTTGAATCTTCATCATGGATCAACATTATTTTGTATATCAGAAAATCCTAATTATTACAGAATTTTGACTTTTCACTGTTGTTAAATATAATTATGAACTATAATTCATAGTTTTCTATAATTGTGACTCTTTTTCTCTTTGTTTGTCTACTATTATTTCTATATCTCGTGAAAGAGATGGGAAATCACGTATTGCTTGAAGATTTTTTCATATAATAATCGTTTTCGCTCTATATACCAATTGTACTTAAGGCTCATAAGCTGGGCTTGTACATTTGGCTGTCCAGGAACGATATTTTATTATTATATTTTATTAAGCATACTTAAGAATGAAGAGTTCTAATTTTTCTATATTCAATCCCTCTAGAATTTTACTTCTGCGAATTAAATACTAAATGAAAAATTTCTGTTTTTACACCGAATTTTTTTAAATATTTTGAATAGTTTTTTCTTTAGCGTCCTTGATAAATTTTTAAATTGATTTTTTTAGTATTTAGGTTGTTGTCTATACTATTATATTTAGTCGGTATTAGGACAATGTAATTATTTATTAGGAACTGATCCACATTTTATATTTTCCCCAATGATTCGACTTTATTTTGAATCTTCATCATGGATCAACATTATTTTGTATATCAGAAAATCCTAATTATTACAGAATTTTGACTTTTCACTGTTGTTAAATATAATTATGAACTATAATTCATAGTTTTCTATAATTGTGACTCTTTTTCTCTTTGTTTGTCTACTATTATTTCTATATCTCGTGAAAGAGGTGGGAAATCACGTATTGCTTGAAGATTTTTTCATATAATAATCGTTTTCGCTCTATATACCAATTGTACTTAAGGCTCATCAGCTGGGCTTGTACATTTGGCTGTCCAGGAACGATATTTTATTAAGCATACTTAAGAATGAAGAGTTCTAATTTTTCTATATTCAATCCATCTAGAATTTTACTTCTGCGAATTAAATACTAAATGAAAAATTTCTGTTTTTACACCGAATTTTTTAAAATATTTTGAATAGTTTTTCATTTAGCGTCCTTGATAAATTTTTAAATTGATTTTTTTAGTATTTAGGTTGTTGTTTATACTATTATATTTAGTCGGTATTAGGACAATGTAATTATTTATTAGGAACTGATCCACATTTTATATTTTCCCCAATGATTCGACTTTATTTTGAATGTTCATCATGGATCAACATTATTTTGTATATCAGAAAATCCTAATTATTACAGAATTTTGACTTTTCACTGTTGTTAAATATAATTATGAACTATAATTCATAGTTTTCTATAATTGTGACTCTTTTTCTCTTTGTTTGTCTACTATTATTTCTATATCTCGTGAAAGAGGTGGGAAATCAGGTATTGCTTGAAGATTTTTTCATATAATAATCGTTTTCGCTCTATATACCAATTGTACTTAAGGCTCATCAGCTGGACTTGTACATTTGGCTGTCCAGGAACGATATTTTATTATTATATTTTATTAAGCATACTTAAGAATGAAGAGTTCTAATTTTTCTATATTCAATCCATCTAGAATTTTACTTCTGCGAATTAAATACTAAATGAAAAATTTCTGTTTTTACACCGAATTTTTTTAAATATTTTGAATAATTTTTTATTTATCGTCGTTGATAAATTTTTAAATTGATTTTTTAAGTATTTAGGTTGTTGTTTATACTATTATATTTAGTCGGTATTAGGACAATGTAATTATTTATTAGGAACTGATCCACATTTTATATTTTCTCCAATGATTCGACTTTATTTTGAATCTTTATCATGGATCAACATTATTTTGTATATCAGAAAATCCTAATTATTACAGAATTTTGACTTTTTACTGTTGTTAAATACAATTATGTATGTATGTATATTCATAGTTTTCTATAATTGTGACTTTTTTTCTCTTTGTTTTACTACTATTATTTCTATATCTCGTGAAAGAGATTGGAAATCACGTATTGCTTGAAGATTTTTTCATATAATAATCGTTTTCGCACTATATACCAATTGTACTTAAGGCTTATCAGCTGGACTTGTACATTTGGCTGTCCAGGAACCATATTTTATTAAGCATACTTAAGAATGAAGAGTTCTAATTTTTCTATATTCAATCCATCTAGAATTTTACTTCTGCGAATTAAATACTAAATGAAAAATTTCTGTTTTTACACCGAATTTTTTAAAATATTTTGAATAATTTTTTATTTAGCGTCCTTGATAAATTTTTTAATTGATTTTTTTAGTATTTAGGTTGTTGTTTATACTATTATATTTAGTCGGTATTAGGACAATGTAATTATTTATTAGGAACTGATCCACATTTTATATTTTCCCCAATGATTCGACTTTATTTTGAATCTTCATCATGGATCAACATTATTTTGTATATCAGAAAATCCTAATTATTACAGAATTTTGACTTTTCACTGTTGTTAAATATATTTATGAACTATAATTCATAGTTTTCTATAATTGTGACTCTTTTTCTCTTTGTTTGTCTACTATTATTTCTATATCTCGTGAAAGAGATGGGAAATCACGTGTTGCTTGAAGATTTTTTCATATAATAATCGTTTTCGCTCTATATACCAATTGTACTTAAGGCTCATCAGCTGGGCTTGTACATTTGGCTGTCCAGGAACGATATTTTATTATTATATTTTATTAAGCATACTTAAGAATGAAGAGTTCTAATTTTTCTATATTCAATCCCTCTAGAATTTTACTTCTGCGAATTAAATACTAAATGAAAAATTTCTGTTTTTACACCGAATTTTTTTAAATATTTTGAATAGGTTTTTATTTAGCGTCCTTGATAAATTTTTAAATTGATTTTTTTAGTATTTAGGTTGTTGTTTATACTATTATATTTAGTCGGAATCAGGACAATGTAATTATTTATTAGGAACTCATCCACATTTTATATTTTCCCCAATGATTCGACTTTATTTTGAATCTTCATCATGGATCAAAATTATTTTGCATATCAGAAAATCCTAATTATTACAGAATTTTGACTTTTTACTGTTGTTAAATACAATTATGAACTATAATTCATAGTTTTCTATAATTGTGACTTTTTTTCTCTTTTTTTTTCTACTATTATTTCTATATTTCGTGAAAGAGATGGGAAATCACGTATTGCTTGAAGATTTTTTCATATAATAATCGTTTTCGCACTATATACCAATTGTACTTAAGGCTCATCAGCTGGACTTGTACATTTGGCTGTCCAGGAACGATATTTTATTAAGCATACTTAAGAATGAAGAGTTCTAATTTTTCTATATTCAATCCATCTAGAATTTTACTTCTGCGAATTAAATACTAAATGAAAAATTTCTGTTTTTACACCGAATTTTTTTAAATATTTTGAATAGTTTTTTATTTAGCGTCCTTGATAAATTTTTAAATTGATTTTTTTAGTGTTTAGGATGTTGTTTATACTATTATATTTAGTCGGTATCAGGACAATGTAAATATTTATTAGGAACTGGTCCACATTTTATATTTTCCCCAATGATTCGACTTTATTTTGAATCTTCATCATGGATCAAAATTATTTTGTATATCAGAAAATCCTAATTATTACAGAATTTTGACTTTTTACTGTTGTTAAATACAATTATGAACTATAATTCATAGTTTTCTATAATTGTGACTTTTTTTCTCTTTGTTTTTCTACTATCATTTCTATATCTCGTGAAAGAGATGGGAAATCACGTAGTGCTTGAAGATTTTTTCATATAATAATCGTTTTCGCACTATATACCAATTGTACTTAAGGCTCATCAGCTGGACTTGTACATTTGGCTGCCCAGGAACGATATTTTATTATTATATTTTATTAAGCATACTTAAGAATGAAGAGTTCTAATTTTTCTATATTCAATCCACCTAGAATTTTACTTCTGCGAATTAAATACTAAATGAAAAATTTCTGTTTTTACACCGAATTTTTTTAAATATTTTGAATAGTTTTTTATTTAGCGTCCTTGATAAATTTTTAAATTGATTTTTTTAGTATTTAGGTTGTTGTTTATACTATTATATTTAGTTGGTATTAGGACAATGTAATTATTTATTAGGAACTGATCCACATTTTATATTTTCCCCAATGATTCGACTTTATTTTGAATCTTCATCATGGATCAACATTATTTTGTATATCGGAAAATCCTAATTATTTCAGAATTTTGACTTTTTACTGTTGTTAAATACAATTATGTATGTATTTATATTCATAGTTTTCTACAATTGTGACTTTTTTTCTCTTTGTTTTACTACTATTATTTCTATATCTCGTGAAAGAGATTGGAAATCACGTATTGCTTGAAGATTTTTTCATATAATAATCGTTTTCGCACTATATACCAATTGTACTTAAGGCTTATCAGCTGGACTTGTACATTTGGCTGTCCAGGAACCATATTTTATTAAGCATACTTAAGAATGAAGAGTTCTAATTTTTCTATATTCAATCCATCTAGAATTTTACTTCTGCGAATTAAATACTAAATGAAAAATTTCTGTTTTTACACCGAATTTTTTTAAATATTTTGAATAATTTTTTATTTATCGTCGTTGATAAATTTTTAAATTGATTTTTTAAGTATTTAGGTTGTTGTTTATACTATTATATTTAGTCGGTATTAGGACAATGTAATTATTTATTAGGAACTGATCCAAATTTTATATTTTCTCCTATGATTCGACTTTATTTTGAATCTTTATCATGGATCAACATTATTTTGTATATCAGAAAATCCTAATTATTACAGAATTTTGACTTTTTACTGTTGTTAAATACAATTATGTATGTATGTATATTCATAGTTTTCTATAATTGTGACTTTTTTTCTCTTTGTTTTACTACTATTATTTCTATATCTCGTGAAAGAGATTGGAAATCACGTATTGCTTGAAGATTTTTTCATATAATAATCGTTTTCGCACTATATACCAATTGTACTTAAGGCTTATCAGCTGGACTTGTACATTTGGCTGTCCAGGAACCATATTTTATTAAGCATACTTAAGAATGAAGAGTTCTAATTTTTCTATATTCAATCCATCTAGAATTTTACTTCTGCGAATTAAATACTAAATGAAAAATTTCTGTTTTTACACCGAATTTTTTAAATATTTTGAATAATTTTTTATTTAGCGTCCTTGATAAATTTTTTAATTGATTTTTTTAGTATTTAGGTTGTTGTTTATACTATTATATTTAGTCGGTATTAGGACAATGTAATTATTTATTAGGAACTGATCCACATTTTATATTTTCCCCAATGATTCGACTTTATTTTGAATCTTCATCATGGATCAACATTATTTTGTATATCAGAAAATCCTAATTATTACAGAATTTTGACTTTTCACTGTTGTTAAATATAATTATGAACTATAATTCATAGTTTTCTATAATTGTGACTCTTTTTCTCTTTGTTTGTCTACTATTATTTCTATATCTCGTGAAAGAGATGGGAAATCACGTATTGCTTGAAGATTTTTTCATATAATAATCATTTTCGCTCTATATACCAATTGTACTTAAGGCTCATCAGCTGGGCTTGTACATTTGGCTGTCCAGGAACGATATTTTATTATTATATTTTATTAAGCATACTTAAGAATGAAGAGTTCTAATTTTTCTATATTCAATCCCTCTAGAATTTTACTTCTGCGAATTAAATACTAAATGAAAAATTTCTGTTTTTACACCGAATTTTTTTAAATATTTTGAATAGTTTTTTATTTAGCGTCCTTGATAAATTTTTAAATTGATTTTTTTAGTATTTAGGTTGTTGTTTATACTATTATATTTAGTCGGTATCAGGACAATGTAATTATTTATTAGGAACTGATCCACATTTTATATTTTCCCCAATGATTCGACTTTATTTTGAATCTTCATCATGGAACAAAATTATTTTGTATATCAGAAAATCCTAATTATTACAGAATTTTGACTTTTTACTGTTGTTAAATACAATTATGAACTATAATTCATAGTTTTCTATAATTGTGACTTTTTTTCTCTTTTTTTTTCTACTATTATTTCTATATTTCGTGAAAGAGATGGGAAATCACGTATTGCTTGAAGATTTTTTCATATAATAATCGTTTTCGCACTATATACCAATTGTACTTAAGGCTCATCAGCTGGACTTGTACATTTGGCTGTCCAGGAACGATATTTTATTAAGCATACTTAAGAATGAAGAGTTCTAATTTTTCTATATTCAATCCATCTAGAATTTTACTTCTGCGAATTAAATACTAAATGAAAAATTTCTCTTTTTACACCGAATTTTTTAAAATATTTTGAATAGTTTTTTATTTAGCGTCCTTGATAAATTTTTAAATTGATTTTTTTAGTATTTAGGTTGTTGTTTATACTATTATATTTAGTCGGTATCAGGACAATGTAATTAGTTATTAGGAACTGGTCCACATTTTATATTTTCCCCAATGATTCGACTTTATTTTGAATCTTCATCATGGATCAAAATTATTTTGTATATCAGAAAATCCTAATTATTACAGAATTTTGACTTTTTACTGTTGTTAAATACAATTATGAACTATAATTCATAGTTTTCTATAATTGTGACTTTTTTTCTCTTTGTTTTTCTACTATTATTTCTATATCTCGTGAAAGAGATGGGAAATCACGTATTGCTTGAAGATTTTTTCATATAATAATCGTTTTCGCGCTATATACCAATTGTACTTAAGGCTCATCAGCTGGACTTGTACATTTGGCTGCCCAGGAACGATATTTTATTATTATATTTTATTAAGCATACTTAAGAATGAAGAGTTCTAATTTTTCTATATTCAATCCACCTAGAATTTTACTTCTGCGAATTAAATACTAAATGAAAAATTTCTGTTTTTACACCGAATTTTTTTAAATATTTTGAATAGTTTTTTATTTAGCGTCCTTGATAAATTTTTAAATTGATTTTTTTAGTATTTAGGTTGTTGTTTATACTATTATATTTAGTTGGTATTAGGACAATGTAATTATTTATTAGGAACTGATCCACATTTTATATTTTCCCCAATGATTCGACTTTATTTTGAATCTTCATCATGGATCAACATTATTTTGTATATCGGAAAATCCTAATTATTACAGAATTTTGACTTTTTACTGTTGTTAAATACAATTGTGAACTATAATGCATAGTTTTCTATAATTGTGACTTTTTTTCTCTTTGTTTTTCTACCATTATTTCTATATCTCGTGAAAGAGATGGGAAATCACGTATTGCTTGAAGATTTTTTCATATAATAATCGTTTTCGCACCACATACCAATTGTACTTAAGGCTCATCAGCTGGACTTGTACATTTGGCTGTCCAGGAACGATATTTTATTATTATATTTTATTAAGCATACTTAAGAATGAAGAGTTCTAATTTGTCTATATTCAATCCATCTAGAATTTTACTTCTGCGAATTAAATACTAAATGAAAAATTTCTGTTTTTACACCGAATTTTTTTAAATATTTTGAATAGTTTTTTATTTAGCGTCCTTGATAAATTTTTAAATTGATTTTTTTAGTATTTAGGTTGTTGTTTATACTATTATATTTAGTCGGTATCAGGACAATGTAATTATTTATTAGGAACTGATCCACATTTTATATTTTCCGCAATGATTCGACTTTATTTTGAATCTTCATCATGGATCAACATTATTTTGTATATCGGAAAACCCTAATTATTACAGAATTTTGACTTTTTACTGTTGTTAAATACAATTATGAACTATAATGCATAGTTTTCTATAATTGTGACTTTTTTTCTCTTTGTTTTTCTACTATCATTTCTATATCTCGTGAAAGAGATGGGAAATCACGTATTGCTTGAAGATTTTTTCATATAATAATCGTTTTCGCACCACATACCAATTGTACTTAAGGCTCATCAGCTGGACTTGTACATTTGGCTGTCCAGGAACGATATTTTATTATTATATTTTATTAAGCATACTTAAGAATGAAGAGTTCTAATTTGTCTATATTCAATCCATCTAGAATTTTACTTCTGCGAATTAAATACTAAATGAAAAATTTCTGTTTTTACACCGAATTTTTTCAAATATTTTGAATAGTTTTTTATTTATCGTCGTTAATAAATTTTTAAATTGATTTTTTAAGTATTTAGGTTGTTGTTTATACTATTATATTTAGTCGGTATTAGGACAATGTAATTATTTATTAGGAACTGATCCACATTTTATATTTTCTCCAATGATTCGACTTTATTTTGAATCTTTATCATGGATCAACATTATTTTGTATATCAGAAAACCCTAATTATTACAGAATTTTGACTTTTTACTGTTGTTAAATACAATTATGTATGTATGTATATTCATAGTTTTCTATAATTGTGACTTTTTTTCTCTTTGTTTTACTACTATTATTTCTATATCTCGTGAAAGAGATTGGAAATCACGTATTGCTTGAAGATTTTTTCATATAATAATCGTTTTCGCACTATATACCAGTTGTACTTAAGGCTCATCAGCTGGGCTTGTACATTTGGCTGTCCAGGAACGATATTTTATTATTATATTTTATTAAGCATACTTAAGAATGAAGAGTTCTAATTTTTCTATATTCAATCCATCTAGAATTTTACTTCTGCGAATTAAATACTAAATGAAAAATTTCTGTTTTTACACTGAATTTTTTAAAATATTTTGAATAATTTTTTATTTAGCGTCCTTGATAAATTTTTTAATTTATTTTTTTAGTATTTAGGTTGTTGTTTATACTATTATATCTAGTCGGTATTAGGACAATGTAATTATTTATTAGGAACTGATCCACATTTTATATTTTCCCCAATGATTCGACTTTATTTTGAATCTTCATCATGGATCAACATTATTTCGTATATCAGAAAATCCTAATTATTACAGAATTTTGACTTTTCACTGTTGTTAAATATAATTATGAACTATAATTCATAGTTTTCTATAATTGTGACTCTTTTTCTCTTTGTTTGTCTACTATTATTTCTATATCTCGTGAAAGAGATGGGAAATCACGTATTGCTTGAAGATTTTTTCATATAATAATCGTTTTCGCTCTATATACCAATTGTACTTAAGGCTCATCAGCTGGGCTTGTACATTTGGCTGTCCAGGAACGATATTTTATTATTATATTTTATTAAGCATACTTAAGAATGAAGAGTTCTAATTTTTCTATATTCAATCCCTCTAGAATTTTACTTCTGCGAATTAAATACTAAATGAAAAATTTCTGTTTTTACACCGAATTTTTTTAAATATTTTGAATAGTTTTTTATTTAGCGTCCTTGATAAATTTTTAAATTGATTTTTTTAGTATTTAGGTTGTTGTTTATACTATTATATTTAGTCGGTATCAGGACAATGTAATTATTTATTAGGAACTGATCCACATTTTATATTTTCTTCAATGATTCGACTTTATTTTGAATCTTCATCATGGATCAAAATTATTTTGTATATCAGAAAATCCTAATTATTACAGAATTTTGACTTTTTACTGTTGTTAAATACAATTATGAACTATAATTCATAGTTTTTTATAATTGTGACTTTATTTCTCTTTTTTTTTCTACTATTATTTCTATATTTCGTGAAAGAGATGGGAAATCACGTATTGCTTGAAGATTTTTTCATATAATAATCGTTTTCGCACTATATACCAATTGTACTTAAGGCTCATCAGCTGGACTTGTACATTTGGCTGTCCAGGAACGATATTTTATTAAGCATACTTAAGAATGAAGAGTTCTAATTTTTCTATATTCAATCCATCTAGAATTTTACTTCTGCGAATTAAATACTAAATGAAAAATTTCTGTTTTTACACCGAATTTTTTTAAATATTTTGAATAGTTTTTTATTTAGCGTCCTTGATAAATTTTTAAATTGATTTTTTTAGTATTTAGGTTGTTGTTTATACTATTATATTTAGTCGGTATCAGGACAATGTAATTAGTTATTAGGAACTGGTCCACATTTTATATTTTCCCCAATGATTCGACTTTATTTTGAATCTTCATCATGGATCAAAATTATTTTGTATATCAGAAAATCCTAATTATTACAGAATTTTGACTTTTTACTGTTGTTAAATACAATTATGAACTATAATTCATAGTTTTCTATAATTGTGACTTTTTTTCTCTTTGTTTTTCTACTATCATTTCTATATCTCGTGAAAGAGATGGGAAATCACGTATTGCTTGAAGATTTTTTCATATAATAATCGTTTTCGCACTATATACCAATTGTACTTAAGGCTCATCAGCTGGACTTGTACATTTGGCTGCCCAGGAACGATATTTTATTATTATATTTTATTAAGCATACTTAAGAATGAAGAGTTCTAATTTTTCTATATTCAATCCACCTAGAATTTTACTTCTGCGAATTAAATACTAAATGAAAAATTTCTGTTTTTACACCGAATTTTTTTAAATATTTTGAATAGTTTTTTATTTAGCGTCCTTGATAAATTTTTAAATTGATTTTTTTAGTATTTAGGTTGTTGTTTATACTATTATATTTAGTTGGTATTAGGACAATGTAATTATTTATTAGGAACTGATCCACATTTTATATTTTCCCCAATGATTCGACTTTATTTTGAATCTTCATCATGGATCAACATTATTTTGTATATCGGAAAATCCTAATTATTACAGAATTTTGACTTTTTACTGTTGCTAAATACAATTGTGAACTATAATGCATAGTTTTCTATAATTGTGACTTTTTTTCTCTTTGTTTTTCTACCATTATTTCTATATCTCGTGAAAGAGATGGGAAATCACGTATTGCTTGAAGATTTTTTCATATAATAATCGTTTTCGCACCACATACCAATTGTACTTAAGGCTCATCAGCTGGACTTGTACATTTGGCTGTCCAGGAACGATATTTTATTATTATATTTTATTAAGCATACTTAAGAATGAAGAGTTCTAATTTGTCTATATTCAATCCATCTAGAATTTTACTTCTGCGAATTAAATACTAAATGAAAAATTTCTGTTTTTACACCGAATTTTTTTAAATATTTTGAATAGTTTTTTATTTAGCGTCCTTGATAAATTTTTAAATTGATTTTTTTAGTATTTAGGTTGTTGTTTATACAATTATATTTAGTCGGTATCAGGACAATGTAATTATTTATTAGGAACTGATCCACATTTTATATTTTCCCCAATGATTCGACTTTATTTTGAATCTTCATCATGGATCAACATTATTTTGTATATCGGAAAACCCTAATTATTACAGAATTTTGACTTTTTACTGTTGTTAAATACAATTATGAACTATAATGCATAGTTTTCTATAATTGTGACTTTTTTTCTCTTTGTTTTTCTACTATTATTTCTATATCTCGTGAAAGAGATGGGAAATCACGTATTGCTTGAAGATTTTTTCATATAATAATCGTTTTCGCACCACATACCAATTGTACTTAAGGCTCATCAGCTGGACTTGTACATTTGGCTGTCCAGGAACGATATTTTATTATTATATTTTATTAAGCATACTTAAGAATGAAGAGTTCTAATTTGTCTATATTCAATCCATCTAGAATTTTACTTCTGCGAATTAAATACTAAATGAAAAATTTCTGTTTTTACACCGAATTTTTTCAAATATTTTGAATAGTTTTTTATTTAGCGTCCTTGATAAATTTTTAAATTGATTTTTTTAGTATTTAGGTTGTTGTTTATACTATTATATTTAGTCGGTATCAGGACAATGTAATTATTTATTAGGAACTGATCCACATTTTATATTTTCCCCAATGATTTGACTTTATTTTGAATCTTCATCATGGATCAAAATTATTTTGTATATCAGAAAATCCTAATTATTACAGAATTTTGACTTTTTACTGTTGTTAAATACAATTATGAACTATAATTCATAGTTTTCTATAATTGTGACTTTTTTTCTCTTTGTTTTTCTACTATTATTTCTATATCTCGTGAAAGAGATGGGAAATCACGTATTGCTTGAAGATTTTTTCATATAATAATCGTTTTCGCACCACATACCAATTGTACTTAAGGCTCATCAGCTGGACTTGTACATTTGGCTGTCCAGGAACGATATTTTATTATTATATTTTATTAAGCATACTTAAGAATGAAGAGTTCTAATTTTTCTATATTCAATCCATCTAGAATTTTACTTCTGTGAATTAAATACTAAATGAAAAATTTCTGTTTTTACAACGAATTTTTTTAAATATTTTGAATAGTTTTTTATTTAGCGTCTTTGATAAATTTTTATTTTGATTTTTTTAGTATTTAGGTTGTTGTTTATACTATTATATTTAGTCGGTATCAGGACAATGTAATTATTTATTAGGAACTGATCCACATTTTATATTTTCCCCAATCATTCGACTTTATTTTGAATCTTCATCATGGATCAAAATTATTTTGTATATCAGAAAATCCTAATTATTACAGAATTTTGACTTTTTACTGTTGTTAAATACAATTATGAACTATAATTCATAGTTTTCTATAATTGTGACTTTTTCGTCTTTGTTTTTCTACTATTATTTCTATATCTCGTGAAAGAGATGGGAAATCACGTATTGCTTGAAAATTTTTTCATATAATAATCGTTTTCGCACTATATACCAATTGTACTTAAGGCTCATCAGCTGGACTTGTACATTTGGCTGTCCAGGAACGATATTTTATTAAGCATACTTAAGAATGAAGAGTTCTAATTTTTCTATATTCAATCCATCTAGAATTTTACTTCTGCGAATTATATACTAAATGAAAAATTTCTGTTTTTACACCGAATTTTTTAAAATATTTTGAATAGTTTTTTATTTAGCGTCCTTGATAAATTTTTAAATTGATTTTTTTAGTATTTAGGTTGTTGTTTATACTATTATATTTAGTCGGTATTAGGACAATGTAATTATTTATTAGGAACTGATCCACATTTTATATTTTCCCCAATGATTCGACTTTATTTTGAATCTTCATCATGGATCAACATTATTTTGTATATCGGAATATCCTAATTATTACAGAATTTTGACTTTTTACTGTTGTTAAATACAATTATGAACTATAATTCATAGTTTTCTATAATTCTGACTTTTTTTCTCTTTGTTTTTCTACTATTATTTCTATATCTCGTAAAAGAGATGGGAAATCACGTATTGCTTGAAGATTTTTTCATATAATAATCGTTTTCGCACTATATACCTATTGTACTTAAGGCTCATCAGCTGGACTTGTACATTTGGCTGTCCAGGAACGATATTTTATTATTATATTTTATTAAGCATACTTAAGAATGAAGAGTTCTAATTTTTCTATATTCAATCCATCTAGAATTTTACTTCTGCGAATTAAATACTAAATGAAAAATTTCTGTTTTTACACCGATTTTTTTAAAATATTTTGAATAGTTTTTTATTTAGCGTCCTTGATAAATTTTTAAATTAATTTTTTTAGTATTTAGGTTGTTGTTTGTACTATTATATTTAGTCGGTATTAGGACAATGTAATTATTTATTAGGAACTGATCCACATTTTATATTTTCCCCAATGATTCGACTTTATTTGGAATCTTCATCATGGATCAACATTATTTTGTATATCGGAAAATCCTAATTATTACAGAATTTTGACTTTTTACTGTTGTTAAATACAATTATGAACTATAATGCATAGTTTTCTATAATTGTGACTTTTTTTCTCTTTGTTTTTCTACTATTATTTCTATATCTCGTGAAAGAGATGGGAAATCACGTATTGCTTGAAGATTTTTTCATATAATAATCGTTTTCGCACCACATACCAATTGTACTTAAGGTTCATCAGCTGGACTTGTACATTTGGCTGTCCAGGAACGATATTTTATTATTATATTTTATTAAGCATACTTAAGAAAGAAGAGTTCTAATTTTTCTATATTCAATCCATCTAGAATTTTACTTCTGCGAATTAAATACTAAATGAAAAATTTCTTTTTTTACACCGAATTTTTTTAAATATTTTGAATAGTTTTTTATTTAGCGTCCTTGATAAATTTTTAAATTGATTTTTTTAATATTTAGGTTGTTGTTTATACTATTATATTTAGTCGGTATTAGGACAATGTAATTATTTATTAGGAACTGATCCACATTTTATATTTTCCCCAATGATTCGACTTTATTTTGAATCTTCATCATGGATCAACATTATTTTGTATATCGGAAAATCCTAATTATTACAGAATTTTGACTTTTTACTGTTGTTAAATACAATTACGAACTATAATGCATAGTTTTCTATAATTGTGACTTTTTTTCTCTTTGTTTTTCTACTATTATTTCTATATCTCGTGAAAGAGATGGGAAATCACGTATTGCTTGAAGATTTTTTCATATAATAATCGTTTTCGCACCACATACCAATTGTACTTAAGGCTCATCAGCTGGACTTGTACATTTGGCTGTCCAGGAACGATATTTTATTATTATATTTTATTAAGCATACTTAAGAATGAAGAGTTCTAATTTTTCTATATTCAATCCATCTAGAATTTTACTTCAGCGAATTAAATACTAAATGAAAAATTTCTTTTTTTACACCGAATTTTTTTAAATATTTTGAATAGTTTTTTATTTAGCGTCCTTGATAAATTTTTAAATTGATTTTTTTAGTATTTAGGTTGTTGTTTATACTATTATATTTAGTCGGTATTAGGACAATGTAATTATTTATTAGGAACTGATCCACATTTTATATTTTCCCCAATGATTCGACTTTATTTTGAATCTTCATCATGGATCAACATTATTTTGTATATCGGAAAATCCTAATTATTACAGAATTTTGACTTTTTACTGTTGTTAAATACAATTACGAACTATAATGCATAGTTTTCTATAATTGTGACTTTTTTTCTCTTTGTTTTTCTACTATTATTTCTATATCTCGTGAAAGAGATGGGAAATCACGTATTGCTTGAAGATTTTTTCATATAATAATCGTTTTCGCACCACATACCAATTGTACTTAAGGCTCATCAGCTGGACTTGTACATTTGGCTGTCCAGGAACGATATTTTATTATTATATTTAATTAAGCATACTTAAGAATGAAGAGTTCTAATTTGTCTATATTCAATCCATCTAGAATTTTACTTCTGCGAATTAAATACTAAATGAAAAATTTCTGTTTTTACACCGAATTTTTTTAAAATATTTTGAATAGTTTTTTATTTATCGTCCTTGATAAATTTTTAAATTGATTTTTTTAGTATTTAGGTTGTTGTTTATACTATTATATTTAGTCGGTATTAGGACAATGTAATTATTTATTAGGAACTGATCCACATTTTATATTTTCCCCAATGATTCGACTTTATTTGGAGTCTTCATCATGGATCAACATTATTTTGTGTATCAGAAAATCCTAATTATTACAGAATTTTGACTTTTTACTGTTGTTAAATACATTTATGAACTATAATTCATAGTTTTCTATAATTGTGACTTTTTTTTTCTTTGTTTTTCTACTATTATTTCTATATCTCGTGAAAGAGATGGGAAATCACGTATTGCTTGAAGATTTTTTCATATAATAATCGTTTTCGCACTATATACCAATTGTACTTAAGGCTCATCAGATGGGCTTGTACATTTGGCTGTCTAGGAATGATATTTTATTATTATATTTTATTAAGCATACTTGAGAATGAAGAGTTCTAATTTTTCTATATTCAATCCATCTAGAATTTTACTTCTGCGAATTAAATACTAAATGAAAAATTTCTGTTTTTACACCGAATTTTTTTAAATATTTTGAATAGTTTTTTATTTAGCGTCCTTGATAAATTTTTAAATTGATTTTTTTAGTATTTAGGTTGTTGTTTATACTATTATATTTAGATGGTATTAGGACAATGTAATTATTTATTAGGAACTGATCCACATTTTATATTTTCCCCAATGATTCGACTTTATTTTGAATCTTCACCATGGATTAACATTATTTTGTATATCAGAAAATCCTAATTATTACAGAATTTCGACTTTTTACTGTTGTTAAGTACAATTATGAACTATAATTCATAGTTTTCTATAATTGTGACTTTTTTTCTCTTTGTTTTGCTACTATTATTTCTATATCTCGTGAAAGAGATGGGAAATCACGTATTGCTTGAAGATTTTTTCATATTGTAACGTGCTAGTCTTTCGGTTCGATGTTATTAGAATGATAACACTTTTTATTTATGTGAATTTAGTGTATAAACTTTATTTGTACTTATTTCTGCTTAACAATTAGTCTTAAAAATATTTGTCTTTCAATAATTTAATTATTACAATTATTTATCACAGTTTTAGAGCTTGACTATTTTAATTACTTTTAAGATCAAAGCTTTAGTTTTACTCCGAATGTTTCAAGTTCACAGTTTGAAGTTCTGATCTGAATTGAATTCTAGCCTCGACTCTAGGCCTGCTTTTGTATAAAATTGATGTGTCTCGGAATATTCTCGAAAAGCCTGGTCGTTTGGCTTTCTAAAAACTAGGTGGCAACGTTTACACAAAGAAGATCTCTAGAAAATTCTTATTCAATACACAAAGAATAGTTTCCCGAAAATTCTTATTCAATACACAAAGAATAGTTTCCCGAAAATTCTTATTCAATACACAAAGAATAGTTTCCCGAAAATTCTTATTCAATACACAAAGAATAGTTCCAGAAAGTTCTTCTATTGCGAATCATTGCATTGGTTCGTGACAATGATCGATTATTATTTACTTCTACAAAAAATATCTTTTGTATGTGCTTTTTTTATGACATGAGTCATTGCTATTGTTCCGGTCGTGTGAACAATTTAATTTTGGAGTTTTCTGGAAATATTTTTGATTTATAAATTAAATCAAAATATTTCCAGCAATTTCTAGTGATGTGTAGTGCACTACCCCCTCCTTAAATCTGTTCGCCCCGAATAGAATCCTCTGAAGTCGTCCCGTGATATTTTGCTAGCCGATTTAAATGAACAACTTTCATTTTTGCCCTTGGAGATCTTTGGATGCGATATACGCCGTCATTTATCCTTTTTATGACGGTATATGGACCCTCTCATTTTGGCATAAACTTAGGTGACATTCCCTTTTTCCGTTGTGGATTGTAAAGCCATACCAAGTCACCATCCTGGAATCCACAGCTGTTCGTAGCAATGTCGTACCTTATTTTCATTCGGTCGCTAGCAATTTTTATCCGATCCCTTGTTATGTGATGTATCTCGTCTAGACGATCCCTCAGTTTATCGGTGTAGTCACTAACTTCCATTCTGTCACATTCTGGTCTACCAAACATTATATCCACAGGAAGCCGTATATTGCGTCCAAACAATATTTCCGATGGAGTATGTTTTGTGCTGTCGTGGTCTGCAGTTCTATATGCCATTAGGAACAATGGAATGTGTTTGTCCCATTCACTTTGGTCTGATGTTACCACCTTTGATAAATGTTCCTCCAGGGTTCGGTTGAAACGTTCCACCATACCGTCAGATTGCGGGTGCAGGGGTGTTGTTCTGGTTTTATGTATTCCCAGCAATTGGCATACTTCCTGGAATACCGCTGACTCGAAGTTCCGCCCTTGGTCCGAGTGTAGTTCTAGTGGAACCCTGTATCGACTTATCCAGTTTTCAATTATCACTTCTGCCACTGTGGTAGCTTCTTGATTCGGAATGGCGTACACTTCCGGCCATTTGCTGAAATATTCGATGACAACCAACACGTATCGGTTCCCTTGTTTAGACTGAGGAAATGGTCCAGCTACATCAATTGCGATTCATTCAAATGGAGCGCCAACGTTATATTGCTTCATTGCTGCTCTAGTTCGTCTCTGTGGTCCTTTGCTCGCTGCACATGTGTCACATTTTCGACACCAACTTTCAACATCAGCTCGGCAGTTTATCCAATAGAATCGTTCTCGAACTTTTTCTAATGTTTTGTTGACTCCCAGATGTCCCCCTGAAGTCCCACCATGTACTTCACCAAGTACCTCATGTACTTTAGACTTGGGCACAATCAACTGCATTAGTGTATCTCTACCATCAGAAGATTCCCATCTTCTACTGAGAACGCCATTTTCTATTTCCAACGAGTCCCACTGAGCCCAATAACTCTTTGTCGTACTACTATAAGCTGCAATATCGCTCCGTCCCGGACGCTGACCCTGTTCTTTCCATTTAAGGATTGGTCCAATATCTTTGTCCTGTAGCTGTTCATTTCTGATACTAGTCTCGTCATCATTACCTATTCTTGTTGTCTTGACCATGACTATTTCCTTTTCATCTAGCCTGCTACAGTGCTTACAATTCTCGCCGCATGGTCTTCTAGATAAAGCGTCAGCATTACCATGCGATGTCCCCTTTCGATGTTCTGTCTTGAAGTGGTACCCTTGTAGTCGCTCAATCCATCTTGCCACTTGACCTTCTGGATTCTTAAATTGTAGCAACCATTTAAGTGCCGCACGGTCGGTTCGAAGTAGGAACTCCTGCCCGTAGAGGTATTTGTTGAAATGCCTAACAGTTTCAACTACTGCCAAGAGTTCTTTCCGGGTGACGCAGTAGTTTACCTCTTGTTTGGAAAGTTTCCTACTGAAGTATGCGATCACTTTTTCTTCACCTTCGATCTGTTGAGAGAGTACCCCTCCAATTCCGATATTGCTGGCATCCGTATCCACTATAAATCTTTCTCCAAATTTTAGATACGCCAATATCGGAGCAGAACATAGTCTATGTTTCAACTCCTCGAAAGCTGACTGGCATTCTTCGGTCCACTCGTATGGTTTGCCTTATCCGTTGGCTTGTGTAAACAACCGGCTATATTAGCAAAATTCTTTATGAAACGTCGGTAGTAAGTACACAAGCCTAAGTATGACCGGATTTCATGCTTATCTTTTGGTACTGGCCATTGTTGAACTGCTTTTATCTTGTCTTCATCGGTGGCAATTCCTTCTGCAGACACAACATGTCCTAAGTATTTCACCTCATGTTGAAATAGTTCGCACTTCTTCGGACTTAACTTCAAATTAGCTGCACGAAGACGTCCAAATACTTCTCGTAATCGCTGGAGATGTTTATCAAAAGTTTTTCCGATTACGATGATATCGTCCAGGTACACAATGCACGTCTTCCATGTTAAGCCCCGTAGAACATGTTCCATCAGTCGTTCGAATGTTGCCGGTGCATTACATAATCCAAATGGCATCACTGTGAATTGCCATAGGCCTGTTCCTACTGTGAACGCTGTCTTTTCTCTGTCTTCCGATTCAATTCCAACTTGCCAATAGCCACTTTTTAAATCAAGTGTTGAAAACCAAGTTGCTCCTGCGAGTGTATCCAATGTGTCGTCTATGCGAGGAAGAGGGTAACTGTCCTTCTTAGTTACGTCATTCAGTCTTCGGTAATCTACGCAAAATCTCGTAGTCCCATTCTTTTTTCGTACTAGGACTACCGGAGATGCCCATGTACTGTTTGATGGTTCAATTACTCCCTCCTGATGCATTTCCTCGATCATGTCAGCAACCTCTGTTTGTTTGGCTAATGGTAGCCTTCTTGGTGGTTGACGAATAAGATCTGCATTGCCGGTATTAATTCTATGTTTTACTTGGTCCGTTCGTCCAAAGTCCCCTTTACTGCATACAAAGACATCTTCAAACTCCTTGAATAAACCAGTAGCCTTAACTGCTTCCGACTCTGATACTCTTTTAGTGATATCAGAGACAATTGGTTTCAAAGCTTCCGGAAGAACCCGTTCCTCCCGTTGAGTTTCTTTGCCTCTGCAGTCCTCATTTGTTATTGACGAAACCCCCTCAGCACTGCCGACAATGGTTCCCTTTTTCAATTTCTTGTTAATTTTTGAAAAGTTCGCCACTCTGACTGGAATTGTCCCTTTTTCGTTCACTTTTACTATTGTTCGCGCTATCATCAGTCCATCCTTTAAGTTTTGTCTGTCAGGTTCAATAATTTGTATTGCTGGCCTCCCAGTACCATCGACCAGTCTCGCCTCTACAACAGCTTCAGTATTTGAAGCAATTCTTTGGTCTTGTAGAATTTCTACTTTGGCACTGGAACCTGCTTCCTCCAACGTTAGCGAGAAATCAATATTTCCACGTCGCAGAACTTCCTCTTCAACATTTACACTCACTCCATTCTTTTTCATGAAGTCCAGGCCCATGATACAATCGTCCATTATATCAGCCACCAAAAATGTATGTAGGAACACATACCCATCTAGCTCCAATGCTAGATCGACTTCCCCAAGAATCGGAGATGATTCACCCGTAACGGTTTGAAGTACCCTGTTACTGCTTTAACTGATGTGTTTATGATTGCTTAGTCTCTTGTTAATGATGGATTTACTTGCGCCCGTATCTATGATAATTCTGCACTGATGACCAGCAATTACACCCTGTACCGTTAGACTGTTGTTGTTGTGTTGCATAAGCGAGACAGATACAACGATGCTGGGGGCATTATTCTTTTGAGCTAACTTGTCCCCCTTTAAGTTAGCTCCGTTTCGTTTCCCGAACCTTTTTGTTTTGTTGTTTGGTTCGGGCACTTATGTTCTACATGCCCCTCTTTTCCGCAGCCCCAGCATGTGATTTTCCTGCGCGTATTTCTGTCCCCTTCTTTCTGGATTGACCGCAGTACTTCCTTTATCTGCTGCCTGAGGTCTTTGATATCCAGTTGCGGTGACCCTTCAGTAACTGTAGCAGTCCTGATCCGTGGGACTGATCTTGTAGCTTTCTTTGCACCTTCTAATGTCAAAGCGAACGCCAATACTTCTTGTAGCGTTCGCTTTCCGCTAACCCGGACGCTATTTTGTATGTCCGTATCCCGTATGGCGCTTACGAATCTTTCCCCAGCCATCTCGCACCGCATCTCCACAGGGTAATCGGGATAGGACATGTATACTAGACGTTCGATCTCCGCCGCTAATTCTTGAAGCGTTTCCGCAGATTTCTGCGTTCTGTTGACGAGTTCGATCCGGTATACATCCTTCATGTGGTTGTCCCCAAATCGATTGTCTAATTGCGTTACAATGTAATTGTAATTTATCTCATTTTCCGGTGAGATTGTCCGCAATAAATCGGCTGAGTTACCCCGTAGAGCCAGAATTATTGCTGTGGCTTTTTCTACATTGGACCAGCCGTTCGCACCTGCAGCCACTTCAAACTGTCGTTTGTATACTGGCCATGAAGTTTTGCCGTCAAATATTGGTGGCTTCATCCTTTTACCTGATGACTCAATATTTGGTTTATTTTCTTTGATAGCAGCCATTTTTGCTTCTATTTCTGCCACTTTTTGTTTCAATTTCTGGCCCAATTTTTGTTCTATGTTGCTTACTTCCGCGCGAACTGTTGTAACTTCTGTAGTTATTTTGTCTTCCAATTTCTGTTCTACTTTACTTAATTCCGTCCGAACTGCAGAAACTTCCGTACGAACTGTAGAAACTTCTGTACTAATTTTAGTTTCAAGGTTCGCAACACTGGATTCCACCTGAATTTTTAATTCACCCATGCTGGATTCCATTTTGTTCCGCATATCAGATATGTTTGCAATCTTATTTTCGAGACTTGCTGTATTGGATTGCATCTCACTTTGCAGACTAGAAGCAGTTGAATCCATTTTGGTTTGAAGACTAGAAGCATTTGTTTTCATTTCTTCTTGTAGACTAGAAGCAGTTGAGTCCATTTTAGTCTGAGACTAGAAGCATTTGTTTTCATTTCTTCTTGTAGACTAGAAGCATTTGAGTCCATTTTATTCATCAGCAGGGTCATAAACTTCTCGAACTTATCACTTTCCGCTGATTTTGCACCCTCTTCACTGAAATTGAACTTGTCATTGTCCTCGTTCGTGTTTTCTTCTTGTTTTTCCTCTTTCAGAATTTCACTAAAGTCGAATGTGCTAATGTCTAGTTCTCTTATTGCACATTCAGCGATTACTCTTTTCTTCTTTTCTGTTTTAGTTCCCGTGGAAACTGACTCCTACACACGCAGAACTGTGGATAGTTCTGATGTACTCAAGCTGTCTAATAGTTTACTTTCCATTGTTCAAATATTTTTAATTGTTCACGAAATTTTTATGTTCTATAGAAACTTCTCGCACAGTATCTAAATACTACGAAATTTCCTAGTATAATCTTAATTTCCACGAAATTTCTCGTACAATTGAAATTTTCACACGATACACGCGCAATCGAAATTTTTATACAACTCACAAAATTTCTTGTACGCCCCTGAAATTTCTCACACCGTGAAATTATTATACCCTCAATTTTCTTAATAACGAATTTCTTCGAAATTTTTCCCACAGAAGTTTCTAGTTTAATTTCGAATTTTCTTGCAGCAAATTTAGCACAATTGTCCTTCCTGCACTGATTCACAATAAATAATTTCACTTCTGAGACCAATGTAACGTGCTAGTCTTTCGGTTCGATGTTATTAGAATAATAACACTTTTTATTTATGTGAATTTAGTGTATAAATTTAATTTGTACTTATTTCTGCTTAACAATTAGTCTTAAAAATATTTGTCTTTCAATAATTTAATTATTACAATTATTTATCACAGTTTTAGAGCTTCACTATTTTAATTACTTTTAAGATCAAAGCTTTAGTTTTACTCCGAATGTTTCAAGTTCACAGTTTGAAGTTCTGATCTGAATTGAATTCTAGCCTCGACTCTAGGCCTGCTTTTATATAAAATTGATGTGTCTCGGAATATTCTCGAAAAGCCTGGTCGTTTGGCTTTCTAAAAACTAGGTGGCAACGTTTACACAAAGAAGATCTCTAGAAAATTCTTATTCAATACACAAAGAATAGTTTCCCGAAAATTCTTATTCAATACACAAAGAATAGTTTCCCGAAAATTCTTATTCAATACACAAAGAATAGTTCCAGAAAGTTCTTCTATTGTGAATCATTGCATTGGTTCGTGACAATGATCGATTATTATTTACTTCTAAAAAAAAATCTTTTGTATGTGCTTTTTTCATGACATGAGTCATTGCTATTGTTCCGGTCGTGTGAACAATTTAATTTTGGAGTTTTCTGGAAATATTTTTGATTTCTAAATTAAATCAAAATATTTCCAGCAATTTCTAGTGATGTGTAGTGCAATATAATAATCGTTTTCGCACTATACACCAATTGTACTTAAGGCTCATCAGCTGGACTTTTACATTTGGCTGTCCAGGAACGATATTTTATTATTATATTTTATTAAGCATACTTAAGAAAGAAGAGTTCTAATTGTTCTATATTCAATCCATTTAGAATTTTGCTTCTGCGAATTAAATACTAAATGAAAAATTTCTGTTTTTACACCGAATTTTTTAAAATATTTTGAATAGTTTTTTATTTAGCGTCCTTGATAAATTTTTAAATTGATTTTTTTAGTATTTAGGTTGTTGTTTATACTATTATATTTAGACGGTATTAGGACAATGTAATTATTTATTAGGAACTGATCCACATTTTATATTTTCCCCAATGATTCGACTTTATTTTGAATCTTCACCATGGATCAACATTATTTTGTATATCAGAAAATCCTAATTATTACAGAATTTTGACTTTTTACTGTTGTTAAATACAATTATGAACTACAATTCATAGTTTTCTATAATTCTGACTTTTTGTCTCTTTCTTTTTCTACTATTATTTCTATATCTCGTGAAAGAGATGGGAAATCACGTATTGCTTGAAGATTTTTTCATATAATAATCGTTTTCGCACTATATACCAAATGTACTTAAGGCTCATCAGTTGGACTTGTGCATTTGGCTGCCCAGGAACGATATTTTATTATTATATTTTATTAAGCATACTTAAGAATGAAGAGTTCTAATTTTTCTATATTCAATCCATCTAGAATTTTACTTCTGCGAATTAAATACTAAATGAAAAATTTCTGTTTTTACACCGAATTTTTTAAAATATTTTGAATAGTTTTTTATTTAGCGTCCTTGATAAATTTTTAAATTGATTTTTTTAGTATTTAGGTTGTTGTTTATACTATTATATTTAGACGGTATTAGGACAATGTAATTATTTATTAGGAACTGATCCACATTTTATATTTTCCCCAATGATTCGACTTTATTTCGAATCTTCACCATGGATCAACATTATTTTGTATATCAGAAAATCCTAATTATTACAGAATTTTGACTTTTTACTGTTGTTAAATACAATTATGAACTATAGTTCATAGTTTTCTATAATTGTGACTTTTTTTTTCTTTGTTTTTCTACTATTATTTCTATATCTCGTGAAAGAGATGGGAAATCACGTATTGCTTGAAGATTTTTTCATATAATAATAGTTTTCGCACTATATACCAATTGTACTTAAGGCTCATCAGATGGGTTTGTACATTTGGCTGTCCAGGAATGATATTTTATTATTATATTTTATTAAGCATACTTGAAAATGAAGAGTTCTAATTTTTCTATATTCAATCCATCTAGAATTTTACTTCTGCGAATTAAATACTAAATGAAAAATTTCTGTTTTTACACCGAATTTTTTTAAATATTTTGAATAGTTTTTTATTTAGCGTCCTTGATAAATTTTTAAATTGATTTTTTTAGTATTTAGGTTGTTGTTTATACTATTATATTTAGACGGTATTAGGACAATGTAATTATTTATTAGGAACTGATCCACATTTTATATTTTCCCCAATGATTCGACTTTATTTTGAATCTTCACCATGGATTAACATTATTTTGTATATCAGAAAATCCTAATTATTACAGAATTTTGACTTTTTACTGTTGTTAAATACAATTATGAACTATAATTCATAGTTTTCTATAATTGTGACTTTTTTTCTCTTTGTTTTGCTACTATTATTTCTATATCTCGTGAAAGAGATGGGAAATCACGTATTGCTTGAAGATTTTTTCATATTGTAACGTGCTAGTCTTTCGGTTCGATGTTATTAGAATGATAACACTTTTTATTTATGTGAATTTAGTGTATAAACTTTATTTGTACTTATTTCTGCTTAGCAATTAGTCTTAAAAATATTTGTCTTTCAATAATTTAATTATTACAATTATTTATCACAGTTTTAGAGCTTCACTATTTTAATTACTTTTAAGATCAAAGCTTTAGTTTTACTCCGAATGTTTCAAGTTCACAGTTTGAAGTTCTGATCTGAATTGAATTCTAGCCTCGACTCTAGGCCTGCTTTTGTATAAAATTGATGTGTCTCGGAATATTCTCGAAAAGCCTGGTCGTTTGGCTTTCTAAAAACTAGGTGGCAACGTTTACACAAAGAAGATCTCTAGAAAATTCTTATTCAATACACAAAGAATAGTTTCCCGAAAATTCTTATTCAATACACACAGAATAGTTTCCCGAAAATTCTTATTCAATACACAAAGAATAGTTCCAGAAAGTTCTTCTATTGTGAATCATTGCATTGGTTCGTGACAATGATCGATTATTATTTACTTCTACAAAAAATATCTTTTGTATGTGCTTTTTTTATGACATGAGTCATTGCTATTGTTCCGGTCGTGTGAACAATTTAATTTTGGAGTTTTCTGGAAATATTTTTGATTTATAAATTAAATCAAAATATTTCCAGCAATTTCTAGTGATGTGTAGTGCACTACCCCCTCCTTAAATCTGTTCGCCCCGAATAGAATCCTCTGAAGTCGTCCCGTGATATTTTGCTAGCCGATTTAAATGAACAACTTTCATTTTTGCCCTTGGAGATCTTTGGATGCGATATACGACGCCATTTATCCTTTTTATGACGGTATATCGACACTCTCATTTTGTCATAAACTTAGGTGACATTCCCTTTTTCCGTTGTGGATTGTAAAGCCATACCAAGTCACCATCCTGGAATCCACAGCTGTTCGTAGCAATGTCGTATCTTATTTTCATTCGGTCGCTAGCAATTTTTATCCGATCCCTTGTTATGTGATGTATCTCGTCTAGACGATCCCTCAGTTTATCGGTGTAGTCACTAACTTCCATTCTGTCACATTCTGGTCTACCAAACATTATATCCACAGGAAGCCGTATATTGCGTCCAAACAATATTTCCGATGGAGTATGTTTCGTGCTGTCGTGGTCTGCAGTTCTATATTCCATTAGGAACAATGGAATGTGTTTGTCCCATTCACTTTGGTCTGATGTTACCACCTTTGATAAATGTTCCTCCAGGGTTCGGTTAAAACGTTCCACCATACCGTCAGATTGCGGGTGCAGGGGTGTTGTTCTGGTTTTATGTATTCCCAGCAATTGGCATACTTCCTGGAATACCGCTGACTCGAAGTTCCGCCCTTGGTCCGAGTGTAGTTCTAGTGGAACCCCGTATCGACTTATCCAGTTTTCAATTATCACTTCTGCCACTGTGGTAGCTTCTTGATTCGGAATGGCGTACACTTCCGGCCATTTGCTGAAATATTCGATGACAACCAACACGTATCGGTTCCCTTGTTTAGACTGAGGAAATGGTCCAGCTACATCAATTGCAATTCATTCAAATGGAGCGCCAACGTTATATTGCTTCATTGCTGCTCTAGTTCGTCTCTGTGGTCCTTTGCTCGCTGCACATGTGTCACATTTTCGACACCAACTTTCAACATCAGCTCGGCAGTTTATCCAATAGAATCGTTCTCGAACTTTTTCTAATGTTTTGTTGACTCCCAGATGTCCCCCTGAAGTCCCACCATGTACTTCACCAAGTACCTCATGTACTTTAGACTTGGGCACAATCAACTGCATTAGTGTATCTCTACCATCAGAAGATTCCCATCTTCTACTGAGAACGCCATTTTCTATTTCCAACGAGTCCCACTGAGCCCAATAACTCTTTGTCGTACTACTATAAGCTGCAATATCGCTCCGTCCCGGACGCTGACCCTGTTCTTTCCATTGAAGGATTGGTCCAATATCTTTGTCCTTTAGCTGTTCATTTCTGATACTAGTCTCGTCATCATTACCTATTCTTGTTGTCTTGACCATGACTATTTCCTTTTCATCTAGCCTGCTACAGTGCTTACAATTCTCGCCGCATGGTCTTCTAGATAAAGCGTCAGCATTACCATGCGATGTCCCCTTTCGATGTTCTGTCTTGAAGTGGTACCCTTGTAGTCGCTCAATCCATCTTGCCACTTGACCTTCTGGATTCTTAAATTGTAGCAACCATTTAAGTGCCGCACGGTCGGTTCGAAGTAGGAACTCCTGCCCGTAGAGGTATTTGTTGAAATGCCTAACAGTTTCAACTACTGCCAAGAGTTCTTTCCGGGTGACGCAGTAGTTTACCTCTTGTTTGGAAAGTTTCCTACTGAAGTATGCGATCACTTTTTCTTCACCTTCGATCTGTTGAGAGAGTACCCCTCCAATTCCGATATTGCTGGCATCCGTATCCACTATAAATCTTTCTCCAAATTTTAGATACGCCAATATCGGAGCAGAACATAGTCTATGTTTCAACTCCTCGAAAGCTGACTGGCATTCTTCGGTCCACTCGTATGGTTTGCCTTATCCGTTGGCTTGTGTAAACAACCGGCTATATTAGCAAAATTCTTTATGAAACGTCGGTAGTAAGTACACAAGCCTAAGTATGACCGGATTTCATGCTTATCTTTTGGTACTGGCCATTGTTGAACTGCTTTTATCTTGTCTTCATCGGTGGCAATTCCTTCTGCAGACACAACATGTCCTAAGTATTTCACCTCATGTTGAAATAGTTCGCACTTCTTCGGACTTAACTTCAAATTAGCTGCACGAAGACGTCCAAATACTTCTCGTAATCGCTGGAGATGTTTATCAAAAATTTTTCCGATTACGATGATATCGTCCAGGTACACAATGCACGTCTTCCATGTTAAGCCCCGTAGAACATGTTCCATCAGTCGTTCGAATGTTGCCGGTGCATTACATAATCCAAATGGCATCACTGTGAATTGCCATAGGCCTGTTCCTACTGTGAACGCTGTCTTTTCTCTGTCTTCCGATTCAATTCCAACTTGCCAATAGCCACTTTTTAAATCAAGTGTTGAAAACCAAGTTGCTCCTGCGAGTGTATCCAATGTGTCGTCTATGCGAGGAAGAGGGTAACTGTCCTTCTTAGTTACGTCATTCAGTCTTCGGCAATCTACGCAAAATCTTGTAGTCCCATTCTTTTTTCGTACTAGGACTACCGGAGATGCCCATGTACTGTTTGATGGTTCAATTACTCCCTCCTGATGCATTTCCTCGATCATGTCAGCAACCTCTGTTTGTTTGGCTAATGGTAGCCTTCTTGGTGGTTGACGAATAAGATCTGCATTGCCGGTATTAATTCTATGTTTTACTTGGTCCGTTCGTCCAAAGTCCCCTTTACTGCATACAAAGACATCTTCAAACTCCTTGAATAAACCAGTAGCCTTAACTGCTTCCGACTCTGATACTCTTTTAGTGATATCAGAGACAATTGGTTTCAAAGCTTCCGGAAGAACCCGTTCCTCCCGTTGAGTTTCTTTGCCTCTGCAGTCCTCATTTGTTATTGACGAAACCCCCTCAGCACTGCCGACAATGGTTCCCTTTTTCAATTTCTTGTTAATTTTTGAAAAGTTCGCCACTCTGACTGGAATTGTCCCTTTTTCGTTCACTTTTACTATTGTTCGCGCTATCATCAGTCCATCCTTTAAGTTTTGTCTGTCAGGTTCAATAATTTGTATTGCTGGCCTCCCAGTACCATCGACCAGTCTCGCCTCTACAACAGCTTCAGTATTTGAAGCAATTCTTTGGTCTTGTAGAATTTCTACTTTGGCACTGGAACCTGCTTCCTCCAACGTTAGCGAGAAATCAATATTTCCACGTCGCAGAACTTCCTCTTCAACATTTACACTCACTCCATTCTTTTTCATGAAGTCCAGGCCCATGATACAATCGTCCATTATATCAGCCACCAAAAATGTATGTAGGAACACATACCCATCTAGCTCCAATGCTAGATCGACTTCCCCAAGAATCGGAGATGATTCACCCGTAACGGTTTGAAGTACCCTGTTACTGCTTTAACTGATGTGTTTATGATTGCTTAGTCTCTTGTTAATGATGGATTTACTTGCGCCCGTATCTATGATAATTCTGCACTGATGACCAGCAATTACACCCTGTACCGTTAGACTGTTGTTGTTGTGTTGCATAAGCGAGACAGATACAACGATGCTGGGGGCATTATTCTTTTGAGCTAACTTGTCCCCCTTTAAGTTAGCTCCGTTTCGTTTCCCGAACCTTTTTGTTTTGTTGTTTGGTTCGGGCACTTATGTTCTACATGCCCCTCTTTTCCGCAGCCCCAGCATGTGATTTTCCTGCGCGTATTTCTGTCCCCTTCTTTCTGGATTGACCGCAGTACTTCCTTTATCTGCTGCCTGAGGTCTTTGATATCCAGTTGCGGTGACCCTTCAGTAACTGTAGCAGTCCTGATCCGTGGGACTGATCTTGTAGCTTTCTTTGCACCTTCTAATGTCAAAGCGAACGCCAATACTTCTTGTAGCGTTCGCTTTCCGCTAACCCGGACGCTATTTTGTATGTCCGTATCCCGTATGGCGCTTACGAATCTTTCCCCAGCCATCTCGCACCGCATCTCCACAGGGTAATCGGGATAGGACATGTATACTAGACGTTCGATCTCCGCCGCTAATTCTTGAAGCGTTTCCGCAGATTTCTGCGTTCTGTTGACGAGTTCGATCCGGTATACATCCTTCATGTGGTTGTCCCCAAATCGATTGTCTAATTGCGTTACAATGTAATTGTAATTTATCTCATTTTCCGGTGAGATTGTCCGCAATAAATCGGCTGAGTTACCCCGTAGAGCCAGAATTATTGCTGTGGCTTTTTCTACATTGGACCAGCCGTTCGCACCTGCAGCCACTTCAAACTGTCGTTTGTATACTGGCCATGAAGTTTTGCCGTCAAATATTGGTGGCTTCATCCTTTTACCTGATGACTCAATATTTGGTTTATTTTCTTTGATAGCAGCCATTTTTGCTTCTATTTCTGCCACTTTTTGTTTCAATTTCTGGCCCAATTTTTGTTCTATGTTGCTTACTTCCGCGCGAACTGTTGTAACTTCTGTAGTTATTTTGTCTTCCAATTTCTGTTCTACTTTACTTAATTCCGTCCGAACTGCAGAAACTTCCGTACGAACTGTAGAAACTTCTGTACTAATTTTAGTTTCAAGGTTCGCAACACTGGATTCCACCTGAATTTTTAATTCACCCATGCTGGATTCCATTTTGTTCCGCATATCAGATATGTTTGCAATCTTATTTTCGAGACTTGCTGTATTGGATTGCATCTCACTTTGCAGACTAGAAGCAGTTGAATCCATTTTGGTTTGAAGACTAGAAGCATTTGTTTTCATTTCTTCTTGTAGACTAGAAGCAGTTGAGTCCATTTTAGTCTGAGACTAGAAGCATTTGTTTTCATTTCTTCTTGTAGACTAGAAGCATTTGAGTCCATTTTATTCATCAGCAGGGTCATAAACTTCTCGAACTTATCACTTTCCGCTGATTTTGCACCCTCTTCACTGAAATTGAACTTGTCATTGTCCTCGTTCGTGTTTTCTTCTTGTTTTTCCTCTTTCAGAATTTCACTAAAGTCGAATGTGCTAATGTCTAGTTCTCTTATTGCACATTCAGCGATTACTCTTTTCTTCTTTTCTGTTTTAGTTCCCGTGGAAACTGACTCCTACACACGCAGAACTGTGGATAGTTCTGATGTACTCAAGCTGTCTAATAGTTTACTTTCTATTGTTCAAATATTTTTAATTGTTCACGAAATTTTTATGTTCTATAGAAACTTCTCGCACAGTATCTAAATACTACGAAATTTCCTAGTATAATCTTAATTTCCACGAAATTTCTCGTACAATTGAAATTTTCACACGATACACGCGCAATCGAAATTTTTATACAACTCACAAAATTTCTTGTACGCCCCTGAAATTTCTCACACCGTGAAATTATTATACCCTCAATTTTCTTAATAACGAATTTCTTCGAAATTTTTCCCACAGAAGTTTCTAGTTTAATTTCGAATTTTCTTGCAGCAAATTTAGCACAATTGTCCTTCCTGCACTGATTCACAATAAATAATTTCACTTCTGAGACCAATGTAACGTGCTAGTCTTTCGGTTCGATGTTATTAGAATAATAACACTTTTTATTTATGTGAATTTAGTGTATAAATTTAATTTGTACTTATTTCTGCTTAACAATTAGTCTTAAAAATATTTGTCTTTCAATAATTTAATTATTACAATTATTTATCACAGTTTTAGAGCTTCACTATTTTAATTACTTTTAAGATCAAAGCTTTAGTTTTACTCCGAATGTTTCAAGTTCACAGTTTGAAGTTCTGATCTGAATTGAATTCTAGCCTCGACTCTAGGCCTGCTTTTATATAAAATTGATGTGTCTCGGAATATTCTCGAAAAGCCTGGTCGTTTGGCTTTCTAAAAACTAGGTGGCAACGTTTACACAAAGAAGATCTCTAGAAAATTCTTATTCAATACACAAAGAATAGTTTCCCGAAAATTCTTATTCAATACACAAAGAATAGTTTCCCGAAAATTCTTATTCAATACACAAAGAATAGTTCCAGAAAGTTCTTCTATTGTGAATCATTGCATTGGTTCGTGACAATGATCGATTATTATTTACTTCTAAAAAAAAATCTTTTGTATGTGCTTTTTTCATGACATGAGTCATTGCTATTGTTCCGGTCGTGTGAACAATTTAATTTTGGAGTTTTCTGGAAATATTTTTGATTTCTAAATTAAATCAAAATATTTCCAGCAATTTCTAGTGATGTGTAGTGCAATATAATAATCGTTTTCGCACTATACACCAATTGTACTTAAGGCTCATCAGCTGGACTTTTACATTTGGCTGTCCAGGAACGATATTTTATTATTATATTTTATTAAGCATACTTAAGAAAGAAGAGTTCTAATTGTTCTATATTCAATCCATTTAGAATTTTGCTTCTGCGAATTAAATACTAAATGAAAAATTTCTGTTTTTACACCGAATTTTTTAAAATATTTTGAATAGTTTTTTATTTAGCGTCCTTGATAAATTTTTAAATTGATTTTTTTAGTATTTAGGTTGTTGTTTATACTATTATATTTAGACGGTATTAGGACAATGTAATTATTTATTAGGAACTGATCCACATTTTATATTTTCCCCAATGATTCGACTTTATTTTGAATCTTCACCATGGATCAACATTATTTTGTATATCAGAAAATCCTAATTATTACAGAATTTTGACTTTTTACTGTTGTTAAATACAATTATGAACTACAATTCATAGTTTTCTATAATTCTGACTTTTTGTCTCTTTCTTTTTCTACTATTATTTCTATATCTCGTGAAAGAGATGGGAAATCACGTATTGCTTGAAGATTTTTTCATATAATAATCGTTTTCGCACTATATACCAATTGTACTTAAGGCTCATCAGTTGGACTTGTGCATTTGGCTGCCCAGGAACGATATTTTATTATTATATTTTATTAAGCATACTTAAGAATGAAGAGTTCTAATTTTTCTATATTCAATCCATCTAGAATTTTACTTCTGCGAATTAAATACTAAATGAAAAATTTCTGTTTTTACACCGAATTTTTTAAAATATTTTGAATAGTTTTTTATTTAGCGTCCTTGATAAATTTTTAAATTGATTTTTTTAGTATTTAGGTTGTTGTTTATACTATTATATTTAGACGGTATTAGGACAATGTAATTATTTATTAGGAACTGATCCACATTTTATATTTTCCCCAATGATTCGACTTTATTTCGAATCTTCACCATGGATCAACATTATTTTGTATATCAGAAAATCCTAATTATTACAGAATTTTGACTTTTTACTGTTGTTAAATACAATTATGAACTATAGTTCATAGTTTTCTATAATTGTGACTTTTTTTTTCTTTGTTTTTCTACTATTATTTCTATATCTCGTGAAAGAGATGGGAAATCACGTATTGCTTGAAGATTTTTTCATATAATAATAGTTTTCGCACTATATACCAATTGTACTTAAGGCTCATCAGATGGGTTTGTACATTTGGCTGTCCAGGAATGATATTTTATTATTATATTTTATTAAGCATACTTGAAAATGAAGAGTTCTAATTTTTCTATATTCAATCCATCTAGAATTTTACTTCTGCGAATTAAATACTAAATGAAAAATTTCTGTTTTTACACCGAATTTTTTTAAATATTTTGAATAGTTTTTTATTTAGCGTCCTTGATAAATTTTTAAATTGATTTTTTTAGTATTTAGGTTGTTGTTTATACTATTATATTTAGACGGTATTAGGAC
This sequence comes from Xylophagus ater, assembly GCA_963422695.1. Taxonomy (NCBI): domain Eukaryota; kingdom Metazoa; phylum Arthropoda; class Insecta; order Diptera; family Xylophagidae; genus Xylophagus; species Xylophagus ater. The sequence continues at coordinate 32,729,045 of OY730483.1, forward strand.
AATGTAATTATTTATTAGGAACTGATCCACATTTTATATTTTCCCCAATGATTCGACTTTATTTTGAATCTTCACCATGGATTAACATTATTTTGTATATCAGAAAATCCTAATTATTACAGAATTTTGACTTTTTACTGTTGTTAAATACAATTATGAACTATAATTCATAGTTTTCTATAATTGTGACTTTTTTTCTCTTTGTTTTGCTACTATTATTTCTATATCTCGTGAAAGAGATGGGAAATCACGTATTGCTTGAAGATTTTTTCATATTGTAACGTGCTAGTCTTTCGGTTCGATGTTATTAGAATGATAACACTTTTTATTTATGTGAATTTAGTGTATAAACTTTATTTGTACTTATTTCTGCTTAGCAATTAGTCTTAAAAATATTTGTCTTTCAATAATTTAATTATTACAATTATTTATCACAGTTTTAGAGCTTCACTATTTTAATTACTTTTAAGATCAAAGCTTTAGTTTTACTCCGAATGTTTCAAGTTCACAGTTTGAAGTTCTGATCTGAATTGAATTCTAGCCTCGACTCTAGGCCTGCTTTTGTATAAAATTGATGTGTCTCGGAATATTCTCGAAAAGCCTGGTCGTTTGGCTTTCTAAAAACTAGGTGGCAACGTTTACACAAAGAAGATCTCTAGAAAATTCTTATTCAATACACAAAGAATAGTTTCCCGAAAATTCTTATTCAATACACACAGAATAGTTTCCCGAAAATTCTTATTCAATACACAAAGAATAGTTCCAGAAAGTTCTTCTATTGTGAATCATTGCATTGGTTCGTGACAATGATCGATTATTATTTACTTCTACAAAAAATATCTTTTGTATGTGCTTTTTTTATGACATGAGTCATTGCTATTGTTCCGGTCGTGTGAACAATTTAATTTTGGAGTTTTCTGGAAATATTTTTGATTTATAAATTAAATCAAAATATTTCCAGCAATTTCTAGTGATGTGTAGTGCACTACCCCCTCCTTAAATCTGTTCGCCCCGAATAGAATCCTCTGAAGTCGTCCCGTGATATTTTGCTAGCCGATTTAAATGAACAACTTTCATTTTTGCCCTTGGAGATCTTTGGATGCGATATACGACGCCATTTATCCTTTTTATGACGGTATATCGACACTCTCATTTTGTCATAAACTTAGGTGACATTCCCTTTTTCCGTTGTGGATTGTAAAGCCATACCAAGTCACCATCCTGGAATCCACAGCTGTTCGTAGCAATGTCGTATCTTATTTTCATTCGGTCGCTAGCAATTTTTATCCGATCCCTTGTTATGTGATGTATCTCGTCTAGACGATCCCTCAGTTTATCGGTGTAGTCACTAACTTCCATTCTGTCACATTCTGGTCTACCAAACATTATATCCACAGGAAGCCGTATATTGCGTCCAAACAATATTTCCGATGGAGTATGTTTCGTGCTGTCGTGGTCTGCAGTTCTATATTCCATTAGGAACAATGGAATGTGTTTGTCCCATTCACTTTGGTCTGATGTTACCACCTTTGATAAATGTTCCTCCAGGGTTCGGTTAAAACGTTCCACCATACCGTCAGATTGCGGGTGCAGGGGTGTTGTTCTGGTTTTATGTATTCCCAGCAATTGGCATACTTCCTGGAATACCGCTGACTCGAAGTTCCGCCCTTGGTCCGAGTGTAGTTCTAGTGGAACCCCGTATCGACTTATCCAGTTTTCAATTATCACTTCTGCCACTGTGGTAGCTTCTTGATTCGGAATGGCGTACACTTCCGGCCATTTGCTGAAATATTCGATGACAACCAACACGTATCGGTTCCCTTGTTTAGACTGAGGAAATGGTCCAGCTACATCAATTGCAATTCATTCAAATGGAGCGCCAACGTTATATTGCTTCATTGCTGCTCTAGTTCGTCTCTGTGGTCCTTTGCTCGCTGCACATGTGTCACATTTTCGACACCAACTTTCAACATCAGCTCGGCAGTTTATCCAATAGAATCGTTCTCGAACTTTTTCTAATGTTTTGTTGACTCCCAGATGTCCCCCTGAAGTCCCACCATGTACTTCACCAAGTACCTCATGCACTTTAGACTTGGGCACAATCAACTGCATTAGTGTATCTCTACCATCAGAAGATTCCCATCTTCTACTGAGAACGCCATTTTCTATTTCCAACGAGTCCCACTGAGCCCAATAACTCTTTGTCGTACTACTATAAGCTGCAATATCGCTCCGTCCCGGACGCTGACCCTGTTCTTTCCATTGAAGGATTGGTCCAATATCTTTGTCCTTTAGCTGTTCATTTCTGATACTAGTCTCGTCATCATTACCTATTCTTGTTGTCTTGACCATGACTATTTCCTTTTCATCTAGCCTGCTACAGTGCTTACAATTCTCGCCGCATGGTCTTCTAGATAAAGCGTCAGCATTACCATGCGATGTCCCCTTTCGATGTTCTGTCTTGAAGTGGTACCCTTGTAGTCGCTCAATCCATCTTGCCACTTGACCTTCTGGATTCTTAAATTGTAGCAACCATTTAAGTGCCGCACGGTCGGTTCGAAGTAGGAACTCCTGCCCGTAGAGGTATTTGTTGAAATGCCTAACAGTTTCAACTACTGCCAAGAGTTCTTTCCGGGTGACGCAGTAGTTTACCTCTTGTTTGGAAAGTTTCCTACTGAAGTATGCGATCACTTTTTCTTCACCTTCGATCTGTTGAGAGAGTACCCCTCCAATTCCGATATTGCTGGCATCCGTATCCACTATAAATCTTTCTCCAAATTTTAGATACGCCAATATCGGAGCAGAACATAGTCTATGTTTCAACTCCTCGAAAGCTGACTGGCATTCTTCGGTCCACTCGTATGGTTTGCCTTATCCGTTGGCTTGTGTAAACAACCGGCTATATTAGCAAAATTCTTTATGAAACGTCGGTAGTAAGTACACAAGCCTAAGTATGACCGGATTTCATGCTTATCTTTTGGTACTGGCCATTGTTGAACTGCTTTTATCTTGTCTTCATCGGTGGCAATTCCTTCTGCAGACACAACATGTCCTAAGTATTTCACCTCATGTTGAAATAGTTCGCACTTCTTCGGACTTAACTTCAAATTAGCTGCACGAAGACGTCCAAATACTTCTCGTAATCGCTGGAGATGTTTATCAAAAATTTTTCCGATTACGATGATATCGTCCAGGTACACAATGCACGTCTTCCATGTTAAGCCCCGTAGAACATGTTCCATCAGTCGTTCGAATGTTGCCGGTGCATTACATAATCCAAATGGCATCACTGTGAATTGCCATAGGCCTGTTCCTACTGTGAACGCTGTCTTTTCTCTGTCTTCCGATTCAATTCCAACTTGCCAATAGCCACTTTTTAAATCAAGTGTTGAAAACCAAGTTGCTCCTGCGAGTGTATCCAATGTGTCGTCTATGCGAGGAAGAGGGTAACTGTCCTTCTTAGTTACGTCATTCAGTCTTCGGTAATCTACGCAAAATCTTGTAGTCCCATTCTTTTTTCGTACTAGGACTACCGGAGATGCCCATGTACTGTTTGATGGTTCAATTACTCCCTCCTGATGCATTTCCTCGATCATGTCAGCAACCTCTGTTTGTTTGGCTAATGGTAGCCTTCTTGGTGGTTGACGAATAAGATCTGCATTGCCGGTATTAATTCTATGTTTTACTTGGTCCGTTCGTCCAAAGTCCCCTTTACTGCATACAAAGACATCTTCAAACTCCTTGAATAAACCAGTAGCCTTAACTGCTTCCGACTCTGATACTCTTTTAGTGATATCAGAGACAATTGGTTTCAAAGCTTCCGGAAGAACCCGTTCCTCCCGTTGAGTTTCTTTGCCTCTGCAGTCCTCATTTGTTATTGACGAAACCCCCTCAGCACTGCCGACAATGGTTCCCTTTTTCAATTTCTTGTTAATTTTTGAAAAGTTCGCCACTCTGACTGGAATTGTCCCTTTTTCGTTCACTTTTACTATTGTTCGCGCTATCATCAGTCCATCCTTTAAGTTTTGTCTGTCCGGTTCAATAATTTGTATTGCTGGCCTCCCAGTACCATCGACCAGTCTCGCCTCTACAACAGCTTCAGTATTTGAAGCAATTCTTTGGTCTTGTAGAATTTCTACTTTGGCACTGGAACCTGCTTCCTCCAACGTTAGCGAGAAATCAATATTTCCACGTCGCAGAACTTCCTCTTCAACATTTACACTCACTCCATTCTTTTTCATGAAGTCCAGGCCCATGATACAATCGTCCATTATATCAGCCACCAAAAATGTATGTAGGAACACATACCCATCTAGCTCCAATGCTAGATCGACTTCCCCAAGAATCGGAGATGATTCACCCGTAACGGTTTGAAGTACCCTGTTACTGCTTTAACTGATGTGTTTATGATTGCTTAGTCTCTTGTTAATGATGGATTTACTTGCGCCCGTATCTATGATAATTCTGCACTGATGACCAGCAATTACACCCTGTACCGTTAGACTGTTGTTGTTGTGTTGCATAAGCGAGACAGATACAACGATGCTGGGGGCATTATTCTTTTGAGCTAACTTGTCCCCCTTTAAGTTAGCTCCGTTTCGTTTCCCGAACCTTTTTGTTTTGTTGTTTGGTTCGGGCACTTATGTTCTACATGCCCCTCTTTTCCGCAGCCCCAGCATGTGATTTTCCTGCGCGTATTTCTGTCCCCTTCTTTCTGGATTGACCGCAGTACTTCCTTTATCTGCTGCCTGAGGTCTTTGATATCCAGTTGCGGTGACCCTTCAGTAACTGTAGCAGTCCTGATCCGTGGGACTGATCTTGTAGCTTTCTTTGCACCTTCTAATGTCAAAGCGAACGCCAATACTTCTTGTAGCGTTCGCTTTCCGCTAACCCGGACGCTATTTTGTATGTCCGTATCCCGTATGGCGCTTACGAATCTTTCCCCAGCCATCTCGCACCGCATCTCCACAGGGTAATCGGGATAGGACATGTATACTAGACGTTCGATCTCCGCCGCTAATTCTTGAAGCGTTTCCGCAGATTTCTGCGTTCTGTTGACGAGTTCGATCCGGTATACATCCTTCATGTGGTTGTCCCCAAATCGATTGTCTAATTGCGTTACAATGTAATTGTAATTTATCTCATTTTCCGGTGAGATTGTCCGCAATAAATCGGCTGAGTTACCCCGTAGAGCCAGAATTATTGCTGTGGCTTTTTCTACATTGGACCAGCCGTTCGCACCTGCAGCCACTTCAAACTGTCGTTTGTATACTGGCCATGAAGTTTTGCCGTCAAATATTGGTGGCTTCATCCTTTTACCTGATGACTCAATATTTGGTTTATTTTCTTTGATAGCAGCCATTTTTGCTTCTATTTCTGCCACTTTTTGTTTCAATTTCTGGCCCAATTTTTGTTCTATGTTGCTTACTTCCGCGCGAACTGTTGTAACTTCTGTAGTTATTTTGTCTTCCAATTTCTGTTCTACTTTAATTAATTCCGTCCGAACTGCAGAAACTTCCGTACGAACTGTAGAAACTTCTGTACTAATTTTAGTTTCAAGGTTCGCAACACTGGATTCCACCTGAATTTTTAATTCACCCATGCTGGATTCCATTTGGTTCCGCATATCAGATATGTTTGCAATCTTATTTTCGAGACTTGCTGTATTGGATTGCATCTCACTTTGCAGACTAGAAGCAGTTGAATCCATTTTGGTTTGAAGACTAGAAGCATTTGTTTTCATTTCTTCTTGTAGACTAGAAGCAGTTGAGTCCATTTTAGTCTGAGACTAGAAGCATTTGTTTTCATTTCTTCTTGTAGACTAGAAGCATTTGAGTCCATTTTATTCATCAGCAGGGTCATAAACTTCTCGAACTTATCACTTTCCGCTGATTTTGCACCCTCTTCACTGAAATTGAACTTGTCATTGTCCTCGTTCGTGTTTTCTTCTTGTTTTTCCTCTTTCAGAATTTCACTAAAGTCGAATGTGCTAATGTCTAGTTCTCTTATTGCACATTCAGCGATTACTCTTTTCTTCTTTTCTGTTTTAGTTCCCGTGGAAACTGACTCCTACACATTGAACTTGTCATTGTCCTCGTTCGTGTTTTCTTCTTGTTTTTCCTCTTTCAGAATTTCACTAAAGTCGAATGTGCTAATGTCTAGTTCTCTTATTGCACATTCAGCGATTACTCTTTTCTTCTTTTCTGTTTTAGTTCCCGTGGAAACTGACTCCTACACACGCAGAACTGTGGATAGTTCTGATGTACTCAAGCTGTCTAATAGTTTACTTTCCATTGTTCAAATATTTTTAATTGTTCACGAAATTTTTATGTTCTATAGAAACTTCTCGCACAGTATCTAAATACTACGAAATTTCCTAGTATAATCTTAATTTCCACGAAATTTCTCGTACAATTGAAATTTTCACACGATACACGACGTATAGCCTCAAATTTCGCGCAATCGAAATTTTTATACAACTCACAAAATTTCTTGTACGCCCCTGAAATTTCTCACACCGTGAAATTATTATACCCTCAATTTTCTTAATAACGAATTTCTTCGAAATTTTTCCCACAGAAGTTTCTAGTTTAATTTCGAATTTTCTTGCAGCAAATTTAGCACAATTGTCCTTCCTGCACTGATTCACAATAAATAATTTCACTTCTGAGACCAATGTAACGTGCTAGTCTTTCGGTTCGATGTTATTAGAATAATAACACTTTTTATTTATGTGAATTTAGTGTATAAATTTAATTTGTACTTATTTCTGCTTAACAATTAGTCTTAAAAATATTTGTCTTTCAATAATTTAATTATTACAATTATTTATCACAGTTTTAGAGCTTCACTATTTTAATTACTTTTAAGATCAAAGCTTTAGTTTTACTCCGAATGTTTCAAGTTCACAGTTTGAAGTTCTGATCTGAATTGAATTCTAGCCTCGACTCTAGGCCTGCTTTTATATAAAATTGATGTGTCTCGGAATATTCTCGAAAAGCCTGGTCGTTTGGCTTTCTAAAAACTAGGTGGCAACGTTTACACAAAGAAGATCTCTAGAAAATTCTTATTCAATACACAAAGAATAGTTTCCCGAAAATTCTTATTCAATACACAAAGAATAGTTTCCCGAAAATTCTTATTCAATACACAAAGAATAGTTCCAGAAAGTTCTTCTATTGTGAATCATTGCATTGGTTCGTGACAATGATCGATTATTATTTACTTCTAAAAAAAAATCTTTTGTATGTGCTTTTTTCATGACATGAGTCATTGCTATTGTTCCGGTCGTGTGAACAATTTAATTTTGGAGTTTTCTGGAAATATTTTTGATTTCTAAATTAAATCAAAATATTTCCAGCAATTTCTAGTGATGTGTAGTGCAATATAATAATCGTTTTCGCACTATACACCAATTGTACTTAAGGCTCATCAGCTGGACTTTTACATTTGGCTGTCCAGGAACGATATTTTATTATTATATTTCATTAAGCATACTTAAGAAAGAAGAGTTCTAATTGTTCTATATTCAATCCATTTAGAATTTTGCTTCTGCGAATTAAATACTAAATGAAAAATTTCTGTTTTTACACCGAATTTTTTAAAATATTTTGAATAGTTTTTTATTTAGCGTCCTTGATAAATTTTTAAATTGATTTTTTTAGTATTTAGGTTGTTGTTTATACTATTATATTTAGACGGTATTAGGACAATGTAATTATTTATTAGGAACTGATCCACATTTTATATTTTCCCCAATGATTCGACTTTATTTTGAATCTTCACCATGGATCAACATTATTTTGTATATCAGAAAATCCTAATTATTACAGAATTTTGACTTTTTACTGTTGTTAAATACAATTATGAACTATAATTCATAGTTTTCTATAATTCTGACTTTTTGTCTCTTTCTTTTTCTACTATTATTTCTATATCTCGTGAAAGAGATGGGAAATCACGTATTGCTTGAAGATTTTTTCATATAATAATCGTTTTCGCACTATATACCAATTGTACTTAAGGCTCATCAGTTGGACTTGTGCATTTGGCTGCCCAGGAACGATATTTTATTATTATATTTTATTAAGCATACTTAAGAATGAAGAGTTCTAATTTTTCTATATTCAATCCATCTAGAATTTTACTTCTGCGAATTAAATACTAAATGAAAAATTTCTGTTTTTACACCGAATTTTTTAAAATATTTTGAATAGTTTTTTATTTAGCGTCCTTGATAAATTTTTAAATTGATTTTTTTAGTATTTAGGTTGTTGTTTATACTATTATATTTAGACGGTATTAGGACAATGTAATTATTTATTAGGAACTGATCCACATTTTATATTTTCCCCAATGATTCGACTTTATTTCGAATCTTCACCATGGATCAACATTATTTTGTATATCAGAAAATCCTAATTATTACAGAATTTTGACTTTTTACTGTTGTTAAATACAATTATGAACTATAATTCATAGTTTTCTATAATTGTGACTTTTTTTTTCTTTGTTTTTCTACTATTATTTCTATATCTCGTGAAAGAGATGGGAAATCACGTATTGCTTGAAGATTTTTTCATATAATAATAGTTTTCGCACTATATACCAATTGTACTTAAGGCTCATCAGATGGGTTTGTACATTTGGCTGTCCAGGAATGATATTTTATTATTATATTTTATTAAGCATACTTGAGAATGAAGAGTTCTAATTTTTCTATATTCAATCCATCTAGAATTTTACTTCTGCGAATTAAATACTAAATGAAAAATTTCTGTTTTTACACCGAATTTTTTTAAATATTTTGAATAGTTTTTTATTTAGCGTCCTTGATAAATTTTTAAATTGATTTTTTTAGTATTTAGGTTGTTGTTTATACTATTATATTTAGACGGTATTAGGACAATGTAATTATTTATTAGGAACTGATCCACATTTTATATTTTCCCCAATGATTCGACTTTATTTTGAATCTTCACCATGGATTAACATTATTTTGTATATCAGAAAATCCTAATTATTACAGAATTTTGACTTTTTACTGTTGTTAAATACAATTATGAACTATAATTCATAGTTTTCTATAATTGTGACTTTTTTTCTCTTTGTTTTGCTACTATTATTTCTATATCTCGTGAAAGAGATGGGAAATCACGTATTGCTTGAAGATTTTTTCATATTGTAACGTGCTAGTCTTTCGGTTCGATGTTATTAGAATGATAACACTTTTTATTTATGTGAATTTAGTGTATAAACTTTATTTGTACTTATTTCTGCTTAGCAATTAGTCTTAAAAATATTTGTCTTTCAATAATTTAATTATTACAATTATTTATCACAGTTTTAGAGCTTCACTATTTTAATTACTTTTAAGATCAAAGCTTTAGTTTTACTCCGAATGTTTCAAGTTCACAGTTTGAAGTTCTGATCTGAATTGAATTCTAGCCTCGACTCTAGGCCTGCTTTTGTATAAAATTGATGTGTCTCGGAATATTCTCGAAAAGCCTGGTCGTTTGGCTTTCTAAAAACTAGGTGGCAACGTTTACACAAAGAAGATCTCTAGAAAATTCTTATTCAATACACAAAGAATAGTTTCCCGAAAATTCTTATTCAATACACACAGAATAGTTTCCCGAAAATTCTTATTCAATACACAAAGAATAGTTCCAGAAAGTTCTTCTATTGTGAATCATTGCATTGGTTCGTGACAATGATCGATTATTATTTACTTCTACAAAAAATATCTTTTGTATGTGCTTTTTTTATGACATGAGTCATTGCTATTGTTCCGGTCGTGTGAACAATTTAATTTTGGAGTTTTCTGGAAATATTTTTGATTTATAAATTAAATCAAAATATTTCCAGCAATTTCTAGTGATGTGTAGTGCACTACCCCCTCCTTAAATCTGTTCGCCCCGAATAGAATCCTCTGAAGTCGTCCCGTGATATTTTGCTAGCCGATTTAAATGAACAACTTTCATTTTTGCCCTTGGAGATCTTTGGATGCGATATACGACGCCATTTATCCTTTTTATGACGGTATATCGACACTCTCATTTTGTCATAAACTTAGGTGACATTCCCTTTTTCCGTTGTGGATTGTAAAGCCATACCAAGTCACCATCCTGGAATCCACAGCTGTTCGTAGCAATGTCGTATCTTATGTTCATTCGGTCGCTAGCAATTTTTATCCGATCCCTTGTTATGTGATGTATCTCGTCTAGACGATCCCTCAGTTTATCGGTGTAGTCACTAACTTCCATTCTGTCACATTCTGGTCTACCAAACATTATATCCACAGGAAGCCGTATATTGCGTCCAAACAATATTTCCGATGGAGTATGTTTCGTGCTGTCGTGGTCTGCAGTTCTATATTCCATTAGGAACAATGGAATGTGTTTGTCCCATTCACTTTGGTCTGATGTTACCACCTTTGATAAATGTTCCTCCAGGGTTCGGTTAAAACGTTCCACCATACCGTCAGATTGCGGGTGCAGGGGTGTTGTTCTGGTTTTATGTATTCCCAGCAATTGGCATACTTCCTGGAATACCGCTGACTCGAAGTTCCGCCCTTGGTCCGAGTGTAGTTCTAGTGGAACCCCGTATCGACTTATCCAGTTTTCAATTATCACTTCTGCCACTGTGGTAGCTTCTTGATTCGGAATGGCGTACACTTCCGGCCATTTGCTGAAATATTCGATGACAACCAACACGTATCGGTTCCCTTGTTTAGACTGAGGAAATGGTCCAGCTACATCAATTGCAATTCATTCAAATGGAGCGCCAACGTTATATTGCTTCATTGCTGCTCTAGTTCGTCTCTGTGGTCCTTTGCTCGCTGCACATGTGTCACATTTTCGACACCAACTTTCAACATCAGCTCGGCAGTTTATCCAATAGAATCGTTCTCGAACTTTTTCTAATGTTTTGTTGACTCCCAGATGTCCCCCTGAAGTCCCACCATGTACTTCACCAAGTACCTCATGTACTTTAGACTTGGGCACAATCAACTGCATTAGTGTATCTCTACCATCAGAAGATTCCCATCTTCTACTGAGAACGCCATTTTCTATTTCCAACGAGTCCCACTGAGCCCAATAACTCTTTGTCGTACTACTATAAGCTGCAATATCGCTCCGTCCCGGACGCTGACCCTGTTCTTTCCATTTAAGGATTGGTCCAATATCTTTGTCCTTTAGCTGTTCATTTCTGATACTAGTCTCGTCATCATTACCTATTCTTGTTGTCTTGACCATGACTATTTCCTTTTCATCTAGCCTGCTACAGTGCTTACAATTCTCGCCGCATGGTCTTCTAGATAAAGCGTCAGCATTACCATGCGATGTCCCCTTTCGATGTTCTGTCTTGAAGTGGTACCCTTGTAGTCGCTCAATCCATCTTGCCACTTGACCTTCTGGATTCTTAAATTGTAGCAACCATTTAAGTGCCGCACGGTCGGTTCGAAGTAGGAACTCCTGCCCGTAGAGGTATTTGTTGAAATGCCTAACAGTTTCAACTACTGCCAAGAGTTCTTTCCGGGTGACGCAGTAGTTTACCTCTTGTTTGGAAAGTTTCCTACTGAAGTATGCGATCACTTTTTCTTCACCTTCGATCTGTTGAGAGAGTACCCCTCCAATTCCGATATTGCTGGCATCCGTATCCACTATAAATCTTTCTCCAAATTTTAGATACGCCAATATCGGAGCAGAACATAGTCTATGTTTCAACTCCTCGAAAGCTGACTGGCATTCTTCGGTCCACTCGTATGGTTTGCCTTATCCGTTGGCTTGTGTAAACAACCGGCTATATTAGCAAAATTCTTTATGAAACGTCGGTAGTAAGTACACAAGCCTAAGTATGACCGGATTTCATGCTTATCTTTTGGTACTGGCCATTGTTGAACTGCTTTTATCTTGTCTTCATCGGTGGCAATTCCTTCTGCAGACACAACATGTCCTAAGTATTTCACCTCATGTTGAAATAGTTCGCACTTCTTCGGACTTAACTTCAAATTGGCTGCACGAAGACGTCCAAATACTTCTCGTAATCGCTGGAGATGTTTATCAAAAATTTTTCCGATTACGATGATATCGTCCAGGTACACAATGCACGTCTTCCATGTTAAGCCCCGTAGAACATGTTCCATCAGTCGTTCGAATGTTGCCGGTGCATTACATAATCCAAATGGCATCACTGTGAATTGCCATAGGCCTGTTCCTACTGTGAACGCTGTCTTTTCTCTGTCTTCCGATTCAATTCCAACTTGCCAATAGCCACTTTTTAAATCAAGTGTTGAAAACCAAGTTGCTCCTGCGAGTGTATCCAATGTGTCGTCTATGCGAGGAAGAGGGTAACTGTCCTTCTTAGTTACGTCATTCAGTCCTCGGTAATCTACGCAAAATCTTGTAGTCCCATTCTTTTTTCGTACTAGGACTACCGGAGATGCCCATGTACTGTTTGATGGTTCAATTACTCCCTCCTGATGCATTTCCTCGATCATGTCAGCAACCTCTGTTTGTTTGGCTAATGGTAGCCTTCTTGGTGGTTGACGAATAAGATCTGCATTGCCGGTATTAATTCTATGTTTTACTTGGTCCGTTCGTCCAAAGTCCCCTTTACTGCATACAAAGACATCTTCAAACTCCTTGAATAAACCAGTAGCCTTAACTGCTTCCGACTCTGATACTCTTTTAGTGATATCAGAGACAATTGGTTTCAAAGCTTCCGGAAGAACCCGTTCCTCCCGTTGAGTTTCTTTGCCTCTGCAGTCCTCATTTGTTATTGACGAAACCCCCTCAGCACTGCCGACAATGGTTCCCTTTTTCAATTTCTTGTTAATTTTTGAAAAGTTCGCCACTCTGACTGGAATTGTCCCTTTTTCGTTCACTTTTACTATTGTTCGCGCTATCATCAGTCCATCCTTTAAGTTTTGTCTGTCCGGTTCAATAATTTGTATTGCTGGCCTCCCAGTACCATCGACCAGTCTCGCCTCTACAACAGCTTCAGTATTTGAAGCAATTCTTTGGTCTTGTAGAATTTCTACTTTGGCACTGGAACCTGCTTCCTCCAACGTTAGCGAGAAATCAATATTTCCACGTCGCAGAACTTCCTCTTCAACATTTACACTCACTCCATTCTTTTTCATGAAGTCCAGGCCCATGATACAATCGTCCATTATATCAGCCACCAAAAATGTATGTAGGAACACATACCCATCTAGCTCCAATGCTAGATCGACTTCCCCAAGAATCGGAGATGATTCACCCGTAACGGTTTGAAGTACCCTGTTACTGCTTTAACTGATGTGTTTATGATTGCTTAGTCTCTTGTTAATGATGGATTTACTTGCGCCCGTATCTATGATAATTCTGCACTGATGACCAGCAATTACACCCTGTACCGTTAGACTGTTGTTGTTGTGTTGCATAAGCGAGACAGATACAACGATGCTGGGGGTTTATTCTTTTGAGCTAACTTGTCCCCCTTTAAGTTAGCTCCGTTTCGTTTCCCGAACCTTTTTGTTTTGTTGTTTGGTTCGGGCACTTATGTTGTACATGCCCCTCTTTTCCGCAGCCCCAGCATGTGATTTTCCTGCGCGTATTTCTGTCCCCTTCTTTCTGGATTGACCCCAGTACTTCCTTTATCTGCTGCCTGAGGTCTTTGATATCCAGTTGCGGTGACCCTTCAGTAACTGTAGCAGTCCTGATCCGTGGGACTGATCTTGTAGCTTTCTTTGCACCTTCTAATGTCAAAGCGAACGCCAATACTTCTTGTAGCGTTCGCTTTCCGCTAACCCGGACGCTATTTTGTATGTCCGTATCCCGTATGGCGCTTACGAATCTTTCCCCCGCCATCTCGCACCGCATCTCCACAGGGTAATCGGGATAGGACATGTATACTAGACGTTCGATCTCCGCCGCTAATTCTTGAACCGTTTCCGCAGATTTCTGCGTTCTGTTGACGAGTTCGATCCGGTATACATCCTTCATGTGGTTGTCCCCAAATCGATTGTCTAATTGCGTTACAATGTAATTGTAATTTTTCTCATTTTCCGGTGAGATTGTCCGCAATAAATCGGCTGAGTTACCCCGTAGAGCCAGAATTAATGCTGTGGCTTTTTCTACATTGGACCAGCCGTTCGCACCTGCAGCCGCTTCAAACTGTCGTTTGTATGCTGGCCATGAAGTTTTGCCGTCAAATATTGGTGGCTTCATCCTTTTACCTGATGACTCAATATTTGGTTTATTTTCTTTGATAGCAGCCATTTTTGCTTCTATTTCTGCCACTTTTTGTTTCAATTTCTGGCCCAATTTTTGTTCTATGTTGCTTACTTCCGCGCGAACTGTTGTAACTTCTGTAGTTATTTTGTCTTCCAATTTCTGTTCTACTTTACTTAATTCCGTCCGAACTGCAGAAACTTCCGTACGAACTGTAGAAACTTCTGTACTAATTTTAGTTTCAAGGTTCGCAACACTGGATTCCACCTGAATTTTTAATTCACCCATGCTGGATTCCATTTTGTTCTGCATATCAGATATGTTTGCAATCTTATTTTCGAGACTTGCTGTATTGGATTGCATCTCACTTTGCAGACTAGAAGCAGTTGAATCCATTTTGGTTTGAAGACTAGAAGCATTTGTTTTCATTTCTTCTTGTAGACTAGAAGCAGTTGAGTCCATTTTAGTCTGAGACTAGAAGCATTTGTTTTCATTTCTTCTTGTAGACTAGAAGCATTTGAGTCCATTTTATTCATCAGCAGGGTCATAAACTTCTCGAACTTATCACTTTCCGCTGATTTTGCACCCTCTTCACTGAAATTGAACTTGTCATTGTCCTCGTTCGTGTTTTCTTCTTGTTTTTCCTCTTTCAGAATTTCACTAAAGTCGAATGTGCTAATGTCTAGTTCTCTTATTGCACATTCAGCGATTACTCTTTTCTTCTTTTCTGTTTTAGTTCCCGTGGAAACTGACTCCTACACACGCAGAACTGTGGATAGTTCTGATGTACTCAAGCTGTCTAATAGTTTACTTTCCATTGTTCAAATATTTTTAATTGTTCACGAAATTCTTATGTTCTATAGAAACTTCTCGCACAGTATCTAAATACTACGAAATTTCCTAGTATAATCTTAATTTCCACGAAATTTCTCGTACAATTGAAATTTTCACACGATACACGACGTAAAGCCTCAAATTTCGCGCAATCGAAATTTTTATACAACTCACAAAATTTCTTGTACGCCCCTGAAATTTCTCACACCGTGAAATTATTATACCCTCAATTTTCTTAATAACGAATTTCTTCGAAATTTTTCCCACAGAAGTTTCTAGTTTAATTTCGAATTTTCTTGCAGCAAATTTAGCACAATTGTCCTTCCTGCACTGATTCACAATAAATAATTTCACTTCTGAGACCAATGTAACGTGCTAGTCTTTCGGTTCGATGTTATTAGAATGATAACACTTTTTATTTATGTGAATTTAGTGTATAAATTTTATTTGTACTTATTTCTGCTTAACAATTAGTCTTAAAAATATTTGTCTTTCAATAATTTAATTATTACAATTATTTATCACAGTTTTAGAGCTTCACTATTTTAATTACTTTTAAGATCAAAGCTTTAGTTTTACTCCGAATGTTTCAAGTTCACAGTTTGAAGTTCTGATCTGAATTGAATTCTAGCCTCGACTCTAGGCCTGCTTTTATATAAAATTGATGTGTCTCGGAATATTCTCGAAAAGCCTGGTCGTTTGGCTTTCTAAAAACTAGGTGGCAACGTTTACACAAAGAAGATCTCTAGAAAATTCTTATTCAATACACAAAGAATAGTTTCCCGAAAATTCTTATTCAATACACAAAGAATAGTTTCCCGAAAATTCTTATTCAATACACAAAGAATAGTTCCAGAAAGTTCTTCTATTGTGAATCATTGCATTGGTTCGTGACAATGATCGATTATTATTTACTTCTAAAAAAAAATCTTTTGTATGTGCTTTTTTTATGACATGAGTCATTGCTATTGTTCCGGTCGTGTGAACAATTTAATTTTGGAGTTTTCTGGAAATATTTTTGATTTCTAAATTAAATCAAAATATTTCCAGCAATTTCTAGTGATGTGTAGTGCAATATAATAATCGTTTTCGCACTATACACCAATTGTACTTAAGGCTCATCAGTTGGACTTGTGCATTTGGCTGTCCAGGAACGATATTTTATTATTATATTTTATTAAGCATACTTAAGAAAGAAGAGTTCTAATTGTTCTATATTCAATCCATCTAGAATTTTACTTCTGTGAATTACATACTAAATGAAAAATTTCTGTTTTTACACCGAATTTTTTTAAATATTTTGAATAGTTTTTTATTTAGCGTCCTTGATAAATTTTTAAATTGATTTTTTTAGTATTTAGGTTGTTGTTTATACTATTATATTTAGTCGGTATTAGGACAATGTAATTATTTATTAGGAACTGATCCACATTTTATATTTTCCCCAATGATTCGACTTTATTTTGAATCTTCACCATGGATCAACATTATTTTGTATATCAGAAAATCCTAATTATTACAGAATTTTGACTTTTTACTGTTGTTAAATACAATTATGAACTATAATTCATAGTTTTCTATAATTCTGACTTTTTTTCTCTTTGTTTTTCTACTATTATTTCTATATCTCGTGAAAGAGATGGGAAATCACGTATTGCTTGAAGATTTTTTCATATAATAATCGTTTTCGCACTATATACCAATTGTACTTAAGGCTCATCAGTTGGACTTGTGCATTTGGCTGCCCAGGAACGATATTTTATTATTATATTTTATTAAGCATACTTAAGAATGAAGAGTTCTAATTTTTCTATATTCAATCCATCTAGAATTTTACTTCTGAGAATTACATACTAAATGAAAAATTTCTGTTTTTACACCGAATTTTTTTAAATATTTTGAATAGTTTTTTATTTAGCGTCCTTGATAAATTTTTAAATTGATTTTTTTAGTATTTAGGTTGTTGTTTATACTATTATATTTAGTCGGTATTAGGACAATGTAATTATTTATTAGGAACTGATCCACATTTTATATTTTCCCCAATGATTCGACTTTATTTTCAATCTTCACCATGGATCAACATTATTTTGTATATCAGAAAATCCTAATTATTACAGAATTTTGACTTTTTACTATTGTTAAATACATAGTTTTCTATAATTGTGACTTTTTTTCTCTTTGTTTTGCTACTATTATTTCTATATCTCGTGAAAGAGATGGGAAATCACGTATTGCTTGAAGATTTTTTCATATAATAATCGTTTTCGCACTATATACCAATTGTACTTAAGGCTCATCAGTTGGACTTGTACATTTGGCTGCCCAGGAACGATATTTTATTATTATATTTTATTAAGCATACTTAAGAATGAAGAGTTCTAATTTTTCTATATTCAATCCATCTAGAATTTTACTTCTGTGAATTAAATACTAAATGAAAAATTTCTTTTTTTACACCGAATTTTTTTAAATATTTTGAATAGTTTTTTATTTAGCGTCCTTGATAAATTTTTAAATTGATTTTTTTAGTATTTAGGTTGTTGTTTATACTATTATATTTAGTCGGTATTAGGACAATGTAATTATTTATTAGGAACTGATCCACATTTTATATTTTCCCCAATGATTCGACTTTATTTTGAATCTTCATCATGGATCAACATTATTTTGTATATCGGAAAATCCTAATTATTACAGAATTTTGACTTTTTACTGTTGTTAAATACAATTATGAACTATAATGCATAGTTTTCTATAATTGTGACTTTTTTTCTCTTTGTTTGTCTACTATTATTTCTATATCTCGTGAAAGAGATGGGAAATCACGTATTGCTTGAAGATTTTTTCATATAATAATCGTTTTCGCACCACATACCAATTGAACTTAAGGCTGATCAGCTGGACTTGTACATTTGGCTGTCCAGGAACGATATTTTATTATTATATTTTATTAAGCATACTTAAGAATGGAGAGTTCTAATTTGTCTATATTCAATCCATCTAGAATTTTACTTCTGCGAATTAAATACTAAATGAAATATTTCTGTTTTTACACCGAATTTTTTAAAATATTTTGAATAGTTTTTTATTTAGCGTCCTTGATAAATTTTTAAATTGATTTTTTTAGTATTTAGGTTGTTGTTTATACTATTATATTTAGTCGGTATTAGGACAATGTAATTATTTATTAGGAACTGATCCACATTTTATATTTTCCCCAATGATTCGACTCTATTTTGAATCTTCATCATGGATCAACATTATTTTGTATATCGGAAAATCCTAATTATTACAGAATTTTGACTTTTTACTGTTGTTAAATACAATTGTGAACTATAATTCATGATTTTCTATAATTGTGACTTTTTTTCTCTTTGTTTTTCTACTATTATTTCTATATCTCGTGAAAGAGATGGGAAATCACGTATTGCTTGAAGATTTTTTCATATAAAAATCGTTTTCGCACTATATACCAATTCTACTTAAGGCTCATCAGCTGGGCTTGTACATTTGGCTATGCAGGAACGATATTTTATTATTATATTTTATTAAGCATACTTAAGAATGAAGAGTTCTAATTCTTCTGTATTCAATCCATCTAGAATTTTACTTCTGCGAATTAAATACTAAATGAAAAATTTCTGTTTTTACACCGAATTTTTTTAAATATTTTGAATAGTTTTTTATTTATCGCCCTTGATAAATTTTTAAATTGATTTTTTTAGTATTTAGGTTGTTGTTTATACTATTATATTTAGTCGGTATTAGGACAATGCAATTATTTATTAGGAACTGATCCACATTTTACGTAAATATGTCTTCACTCCACGGTGTCTTGAACGAGATTGCCTCTTCGTACTGTTCTTCATGGTAATGTTGGTTTGGGTTGTTCATCATGGTAGTGTTGGTGCGTGTTGTTCATTATGGCAATGTTGGTTCGTGACAGCTCGGCCACTTCTGACATTGATCCGTCCTCGGATCGGGCGTCGTCGGGTTTATCTATGTCATCTGTATTATCCAATTCCGGTGATAATTCACAAAACGGCTTGATTTTATCAACGGCATAAACGGAGTTAAACGGTTTTTGTCTTCGACGAGTATCTTCGATGTCTTCCACTAAATATCGGTCGTAATCCAAAACTTTACGAATAGTATAGGGTCCACGATATTTCGGTACGAGTTTCCGTGATTCCCCGCTGCTCGGTGCTATGTTTTCGATAACCACTAGGTCTCCCTTAGTATATGTATGCGGCTTCTGATGTTTCTGCTCGAATCTGGTCTTCCATCGTTCCCGTTCCTTGGCGATATTTTCGGTAGCTTCTGTCCTACGGTTGCCTATGGAAACAGTCGTTTTCTCGTCTTTATCGGTCTGCAATACTTGTATAATTCGGTTTTTGGTGACATCTCGTAGATGGAAGTCGTAAATTAGCTCATTCAGGCTAAATCCGGTAGTACTATTAATCTGCGTGTTGACTGACCATTGTAGTTGTCGTAAATGTCGATCCCAATCGTTAGGTTTTTCGGTAGTTGTGCGAATATAAGTTAAGACTGATTGATTCATACTTTCGTTTTGGCCATTCGCCCGAGGTGTTCGAACTGCTACTTTACGGTGGTAAATTCCATTTTCGAAACAGAAATCTTCAAAGGTTTTGGAGGTGAAGGCTGTTCCTCGATCAGTTATAATTTGTTCGGGTAGTCCAAAATATGTCGTTAAATCCTTTAGGGCTTTAATAACCGGCTGAGTTTTGGTGGTCCTCACGGCCTTTACGACGAGGTACTTGCTAAATGGGTCACTTATTCCCAAAACGTAGGTGTTACCCTTTCGGCTTCTCGGAAATGGACCAAGATGATCGACGTGCAATACTCTAAATGGTATCGGTATTACTTCATTCGTATACAATTGTCCTTCTGTCTTGCCAGCTGGTCGTTTGTTGTAACAACATTCGATACATGAGGCAATATATTCTTTCACGTACTTACGGATTCTCGGGAACCAGTATCGTTGTTGCACACGTTGGATTGTCTTTTCGAGTCCAAAGTGACCAACTTCATCATGGCATGATTTTACGATTCTCCATCGTACGACGTTTGGAATTGCAAATTTAACGGTTTCGGCGTCACAGCGGTATATTCGTCCTGACTTTAGACAGTATTCCTTCCGGATTTGTTTGACGTTAGTAGCGGTGTTATGTCCTTGTAGCGTTTTCCGGATTTCAAGTAGTTTCGGATCTTTAATTTGTAAAGCGGCAAGCCAATCTTCGGTGTTGATGTCTATTAACATGATATTTTCGGTTACTATTTCTGGTTCCTTAGCTTCGTAATACAGTGCTCGGCTCAATGCATTGGCGTGTTTCGGTTTTTCTGGCTTGGTTGTTTCGTCTTCGTTCAACGTTTGTCTCATTTTAATATCGTTTTCATCAATTTTCTCAACGCGGAATTTCCCTGATTCGATTATGAGACGTGCTCGACCTTTACCCAGGATATCCAAACCGATCATGACAGGCTGAGGTAAAATTTCGTCACTTACTACAAATAATTTGGCTTCGGTTTCATAGTCGTCAATTTGAATTATTGCGTTCAACTTTCGATCACAAATATAAACTCCTCCGGCGAAACCTTTGAGTTGTATTTGCTGGCATTTGTCGATTCTCATTCCATTTGCAATTGTTTCACTAATTAACGATCGTTCACTTCCGGCATCAATGAGTTCATTGGATTTCCGTTCAATAATATTTCCTTATTATTTGAAATATTCTCGGTTTAGTTAGCGATAAGTCGAACAGTGCTAGTGGTGGGAATTGATTCAGTAGTACAGCGATCAGTCGTATGCGTTGTTTTCTGGCACTTCTGACATCTGGGTCGACTTTGCGGTTTCGAGCAATTTATGGATAAATGTCCCGTTTCGAAACAGTTGAAGCATTTTACTTCTACACGTGCACTTGGTGCGATTCGACTCTGAATATTTTTTTCTGTCGGAGGGTTCGGTTTCGTTTCGGTTTTTATTAACGGTCTTGATTCGATGAAGTTCCTCGGATTATTCGTTAAGTATTGGCGGATAGCGGCTAGAAGTTCGTTTGGTGATAAGAACGTGATTGCAGCGAGAGCGTTTTGCATATAGAAGTTCTTTAAACCGTCTCGTGTATATCTGATGATCGATGCGTCGTCTATTCCTGCGTTGCGACCCATAGATAACATTCGGTAAAAGTATTCTTCTTCGGTTTCGTTATTCTACCGGTGCGACTTCATCAGTTTAATGTGCGTATCGGCACTCGTTTCGTGGCATGGGAAATCGGTGGTTAGGGTTTGACAAAAATCTTCCCAAGAATTAAATACATTGGACCTACCATCCATCCACATTTTGGCTGGTCCCTTTAATTTGGCCTGCACTGCAAATAACAACACTGTTTCGTTCCACTGATATGCGTTCTTCAACTGATTTACTCGTTGAATAAACTGACGTGCGGTTAATGACGTTTCTCGCGTCGGATAGAATTCGGGTAGTATTTCGGCTATATCTCTCACATTGTGGATATGATTAATCGGATTTGCACTCGATCCTGAATAACTATGGGGCATGGTATACGGCATCGATAGCGGTTGTCCGGTTGAAGGCGGTGCGGCGTAATTGTGCATCTGTTGGTTTGTTATGCCCATAGTTGGTACATTTCGTATAATAGGAATGGCACACGGTGTTAACGGCGTTTGTTCGGTTGACGTAGGTGGAAAGTTATTGTATATTGGTACATTTTTTATGACAAAGCGTGGCAAACTGTTGTGCGGGACAGCGTGGGGTGGTAACGAAATATGTTCCGTTGACGTTGGTACAGAGTTATTGTACATTGGTACATTTGTTATGCCAAAGCGTGGCAAACTGTTGTGCGGGACGGCGTGCGGTGGTAACGAAATATATTCCGTTGACGTTGATACAGAGTTGCTGTACATCGGTGGAGTCGTTGTGTCAAAGCGTGGCAGATTGTTGTGCGGAGTGCCGTGCGGCGGTAACGGAATGTGTTCGGTTGACGTAGGTGCACTGATGGATTCGTTATGCCAAAGCGTGGCATACTGTTGTGCGGAGCGGCGTGCGCGATCAGTTGAAATGGAATATTCGTGGTGGTTACGGTCAACGGTTGATTAGTGGACGTGATGGACACAGGCTCGCGCACCTCGCTATTGGACGCGACACTAAGTGTTTGACGCGACAGTTGTTCTACCATTTGGCTTAGCTTTAATATTTCGGCCCTGACCAACTCGAGCACACTCGTTTCATTGGAAACTGCGTTAACATTTTCCACGTCACTTTCATTGTGCGAGTGTTCGCGAAGCCGATTTATTAAAACAGCTTTCGACCCGGTGGCCGGCAAGTTGTGTCGTTTCAAAAGCGCTTTTAGTGCTTTCATTGTTAGGTTCTCGAAATTGGAGGTCGCCCGTCACTGTTGATATACACAAGAAAATTAACGGACGCACGTTTTATGTTGCTTCGTTTTGATTTTATTTTTGAGAAACGTCTCAAATCGTATTTTTGTCGTTATTGAAAAAAAAGAAAAAAGTCAGTAACACATCAAAGAGGGGTATTTAAGCGAAATACCCTCCTTTGGGCGTTGTTTCAAATTTCAACGGTTTTTTTTTCTTTTCGTTTGGTTTTATTTTTGAGAAACATGTTTCCTCAAATCGTATTCTTGTCGTTCTTGAAAAAGAGAAAAAAGTCACTAACACATCAAAGAGGGGTATTTAAGCGAAATACTCTCTTTGTGCGCTGTTTCAATTTTCAACGGTTTCTTTTTCTTTTTTTGTTTGGTTTTATTTTTGAGAAACGTGTTTCCTCAAATCGTATTCTTGTCGTTCTTGAAAAAGAGAAAAAAGTCACTAACACATCAAAGAGGGGTATTTAAGCGAAATACTCTTCTTTGTGCTTCGTTTCAACTTTCAACGGTTTTTCTTTTTTTCAAAATATGACGCGTGCGCACCTGAACTTTGTAGAAAAAAAAACAATGGAAAACCGGCGCTCGTATTTTTTTAATACTTTTTGGTTACCACAATTTTTTTTCTTTAACGCACTTAACTTTAGAAAAACAATGGAAAACCCGACGCTCGTATTTTTTTAATACTTTTTGGTTTTCACAAAAATTTTCTTTAACGCACTTAACTTTCAGAAAAATAATGGAAAACCCGACGCTTGTATTTTTAATAACACTTTTTGGTTTTCACAAAATTTTTTTCTTTAACGGTTTCGGAGTAAGCCTTCTTTTTAATTTTTGTTTCAACGAAAATTATGGAAATCCGCTCGTACGTATACTTCTAGTTTCCATGGTTTTTTTTTCTTTTCTTTTTAGCGATTTGGAAACAAATTCTTTTTTTTTTTTTTTTTGTTATCAAATTCCACTTCTGAGTTGTCAGATGGATACGAGAGGCGAGGATATAATAACAGGTGTAAGAAAGGATTTGCTTCCGAAAAAAACGAATAATAACAAACGGCTTTATAATCGATTTTACTAAACTTTATTAACACAAAATATAAAATAGGTCTTCACTCCACGGTGTCTTGAACGAGACTGCCTCTTCGTACTGTTCTTCATGGTAATGTTGGTTTGAGTTGTTCATAATGGTAGTGTTGGTGCGTGTTGTTCATTATGGCAGTGTTGGTTCGTGACAATATTTTATTAAGCATACCTAAGAATGAAGAGTTCTAATTTTTCTATATTCAATCCATCTAGAATTTACTTCTGCGAATTAAATACTTAATGAAAAATTCTGTTTTTACACCGAATTTTTTTAAATATTTCGAGTGTTTTTTATTTAGCGTCCTTGATAAATTTTTAAATTGATTTTTTTAGTATTTAGGTTGTTGTTTATACTATTATATTTAGTCGGTATTAGGACAATGTAATTATTTATTAGGAACTGATCCACATTTTATATTTTCCCCAATGATTCGACTTTATTTTGAATCTTCATCATGGATCAACATTATTTTGTATATCGGAAAATCCTAATTATTACAGAATTTTGACTTTTTACTTTTGTTAAATACAATTATGAACTATAATTCATAGTTTTCTATAATTGTGACTTTTTTGTCTTTTTTTTTCTACTATTATTTCTATATTTCGTGAAAGAGATGGGAAATCACGTATTGCTTGAAGATTTTTTCATATAATAATCGTTTTCGCACTATATACCAATTGTACTTAAGGCTCATCAGCTGGACTTGTACATTTGGCTGTCCAGGAACGATATTTTATTATTATATTTTAGTATGCATACTTAAGAATGAAGAGTTCTAATTTTTCCATATTCAATCCATCTAGAATTTTACTTCTGCGAATTAAATACTATATGAAAAATTTCTGTTTTTACACCGAATTTTTTTAAATATTTAGAATTGTTTTTTATTTAGCGTCCTTGATAAATTTTTAAATTGATTTTTTTAGTATTTAGGTTGTTGTTTATACTATTATATTTAGTCGGTATTAGGACAATGTAATTATTTATTAGGAACTGATCCACATTTTATATTTTCCCCAATGATTCGACTTTATTTTTAATCTTCATCATGGATCAACATTATTTTGTATATCAGAAAATCCTAATTATTACAGAATTTTGACTTTTTACTGTTGTTAAATAGAATTATGAACTATAATTCATAGTTTTCTATAATTGTGACTTTTTTTCTCTTTGTTTTTCTACTATTATTTCTATATCTCGTGAAAGAGATGGGAAATCACGTATTGCTTGAAGATTATTTCATATAATAATCGTTTTCGCACTATATACCAATTGTACTTAAGGCTCATCAGCTGGACTTGTACATTTGGCTGTCCAGGAATAATATTTTATTATTATATTTTATGAGGCATACTTAATAATGAAGAGTTCTAATTTTTCTATATTCAATCCATCTAGAATTTTACTTCTGCGAATTAAATACTAAATGAAAAATTTCTGTTTTTACACCGAATTTTTTTAAATATTTTGAATAGTTTTTTATTTAGCGTCCTTGATAAATTTTTAAATTGATTTTTTTAGTATTTAGGTTGTTGTTTATACTATTATATTTAGTCGGTATTAGGACAATGTAATTATTTATTAGGAACTGATCCACATTTTATATTTTCCCAAATGATTCGACTTCATTTTGAATCTTCATCATGGATCAACATTATTTTGTATATCAGAAAAACCTAATTATTACAGAATTTTGACTTTTTACTGTTGTTAAATACAATTATGAACTATAATTCATAGTTTTCTATAATTGTGACTTTTTTTCTCTTTGTTTTTCTACTATTATTTCTATATCTCGTGAAAGAGATGGGAAATCACGTATTGCTTGAAGATTTTTTCATATAATAATCGTTTTCGCACTATATACGAATTTGTAACGGTGTGTGAAACAACATACTTTCACTTTGAAAAAAAAAACGGAAAAAAACAAACGTTATATGGCATGATGTTTTAACTACACCCAAAAACAAAAACCGGTTTAAAATTTTTTTGGAAAGAAAAAAAAAGTCAGTTATGGTGAGTTGATGATAGACAGTCTGGTTTGGAATGTAAAGTAAAGAGTCTGGTTTAAAACGTTATAAGAAAAAGTTTGGTTTGGAATGTAAAGTAAAGAGTCTGGTTTAAAACGTTATAAGAAAAAGTCTGGTTTGGAATGTAAAGTAAAGAGTCTGGTTTAAAACGTTGTAAGAAAAAGTCTGGTTTTAAGTCAGGATTTGAATGAATTTGTAATGAAAATGAAATTAAAGTGAAATGTACAAATAAATATTGAAATTATAATAAGAATAGTTTTTATTTTATATACGTGAGAACAGTTTAATTAAATAAAAAAAAGGAAGTGTGCTTTTGGCCACACTGTAGAAGTGAAATAGAAGCTTTTCTTTATGGTTTGTCAGCGAGTTGCATTTGTTCCGTTTGTTGAGAAAGTTGCCTAGCCCTAAATGCCCGCGTCCGCTTTGTACCAGTTATAGCCGTACCTGTCGAAGACCTACTCGTCGAAGCCTTGTCAACGAGTTGCTTTTTTTCGCTTGTTGATCAAATTGCCTAGCTCTACATGCCCTCGTCCATTCTGCAGCAGTCATAGCCGTACCCGTCGGAGCCTTGTCAGCGAGTTGGTTTTATTCCGCTTGTTGTGCAATTTGCCTAGCTCTACATGCTCGCGTCCGTTCTGCAACAGTCATAGTCGTACTCGTCGAAGCGTTGTCAACGAGTTGATTTTGCTTCGCTTGTTGAGCAAATTTCCTAGCTCTACATGCACGCGTCCGTTCTGCGCCAGTCATAACCGTACCTGTCGAAGACCTACTCGTCGAAGCCATGTCAACGAGTTGCTTTTGTTTCGCTTGTTGATTAAATTGCCTAGCTCTACATGCCCGCGTCGATTCTGCATCAGTCATAGCCGTACCCGTCGGAGCCTTGTCAGCGAGTTGGTTTCGCTTCGCTTGTTGA
Source organism: Xylophagus ater (assembly GCA_963422695.1). Taxonomy (NCBI): domain Eukaryota; kingdom Metazoa; phylum Arthropoda; class Insecta; order Diptera; family Xylophagidae; genus Xylophagus; species Xylophagus ater. The sequence continues at coordinate 32,755,549 of OY730483.1, forward strand.
TCAAATTGCTTAGCTCTACATGCCCGCGTCCGTTCTGCATCAGTCATAGCCGTACTTGTCGAAGTCCTACTCGTCGAAGCCTTGTCAACGAGTTGCTTTTGTTTCGCTTGTTGATCAAATTGCTTAGCTCTACATGCCCGCGTCCGTTCTGCACCAGTCATAGCCGTACCCGTCGGAGCCTTGTCAGGGAGTTGGTTTTGTTCCGCTTGTTGTGCAAGTTGCCTAGCTCTACATGCCCGCGTGGGTTCTGCACCAGTCATAGCCGTACTTGTCGGAGCCTTGTCAACGAGTTGCTTTTGCTTCGCTTGTTGAGGAAATTGCCTAGCTCTACATGCCCGCGTCCGTTCTGCACCAGTCATAGCCGTACCCGTCGGAGCCTTGTCAGCGAGTTGGTTATATTCCACTTGTTGTGCAAGTTGCCTAGCTCTACATGCCCGCGTGGGTTCTGCACCAGTGATAGCCGTACTTGTCGAAGCCTTGTTAACGAGTTGCTTTTGCTTCGCTTGTTGAAGAAATTGCCTAGGTCTGCATGCCCGCGTCCATTCTGCACCAGACATAGCCGTACCTGTCGAAGACCTACTCGTCGAAGCCTTGTCAACGAGTTTCTTTTGTTTCGCTTGTTGATCAAATTGCTTAGCCCTACATACCCGCGTCCGTTCTGCACCAGTCATCGCCGTACCTGTCGGAGCCTTGTCAGGGAGTTGGTTTTGTTCCGCTTGTTGATCAAATTGCTTAGCTCTACATGCCCGCGTCCGTTCTGCACCAGTCATAGCCGTACCCGTCGGAGCCTTGTCAACGAGTTGCTTTTGTTTCGCTTGTTGAGCAAATTGCCTAGCTCTACATGCCCGCGTCCGTTCTGCACCAGTCATAGCCGTACTTGTCGAAGACCTACTCGTCGAAGCCTTGTCAACGAGTTGCTTTTGTTTCGCTTGTTGATCAAATTGCTTAGCTCTACATGCCCGCGTCCGTTCTGCACCAGTCATAGCCGTACCCGTCGGAGCCTTGTCAGGGAGTTGGTTTTGTTCCACTTGTTGTCCAAGTTGCCTAGCTCTACATGCCCGCGTCGGCTCTGCACCAGTCATAGCCGTACTTGTCGAAGCCTTGTCAACGAGTTCCTTTTGTTTCGCTTGTTGATCATATTGCTTAGCTCTACATGCCCGCGTCCGTTCTGCACCAGTCATAGCCGTACCCGTCGGAGCCTTGTCAGGGAGTTGGTTTTGTTCCGCTTGTTGATCAAATTGCTTAGCTCTACATGCCCGCGTCCGTTCTGCACCAGTCATAGCCGTACCCGTCGGAGCCTTGTCAACGAGTTGCTTTTGTTTCGCTTGTTGAGCAAATTGCCTAGCTCTAAATGCCCGCATCCGTTCTGCACCAGTCATAGCCGTACCCGTCGGAGCCTTGCCAGTGAGTTGGTTTTATTCCGCTTGTTTAGCAATTTGCCTATCCCTACATGCCCGCATCCGTTCTGCACCAGTCATAGCCGTACTCGTCGAAGCCTTGTCAGCGAGTTGCCTTTGTTCCGCTTGTTGAGCAAGTTGCCTGGCCCTACATGCCCGCGTCCGTTCTGCACCAGTCATAGCCGTACCCGTCGAAGCCTTTTCATCGAGTTGGTTTTGTTCCGCTTGTTGTGCAAGTTGCCTAGCTCTATATACCACCGTCCCCTCAATCATATCCGTACTTCTCGAAGCCTTGTCAGCGAGATGCTTTTGTTCCCCTTGTTGTTGCCTAGCCTTACGTGCCCGCGTCAGTTCTGCAATAGTCATAGGCGTTCTCGTGGAAGCATTGTCAGCGTGTTGTGATTGAGCAGAATTGTCGACTCGCAAACGTTTCTTACCGGAGTCATTGTAGCCGTAGTAAGAAGCAATGCCCGTTAATGTATGTAAGATGCGCTGACCGCTTTCCGCTATGCAATATTTGTATGCGCCAGCCTTATGCACAGAAACGACGCAATTATTAGTCAGCTTACACTGATGTGACACGCTGCTTTACAGAGTTAGCGTTCCATGATTTTTTCCATATAAAAAGTTAAAAAATTTGTATGGACTACAGCGCCAATACGGTGGCAGATAGGACTATTTGGTCTTCGAAGGAAATAATACTCATTATAATTTCGACAATATTGCCGAACATTGTAATCATCTAGGACGTCCATATAATAAGATATTTTGTAATGTGACGTTTCATCTAAGTTCAAAAATTGTTATTGAATACAGCGCCGAAATGGTGGGAGATAGAACTATTGGGTCTTCGACGGAAATAGTCGCCATAAAAACCTTTACAACTTTGCCAAACATTGCAATCATGTACGACCTCTATATAAAAAGTTCGAAAAAAATTTCATAAATTTATATCGACTACAGCGCCAATATGGTGGCAGATAGAACTATTTGGTCTGAGAAGGAAATATTACTCATTTTAACCTCCACAATAATGCCGCAGGTTGTAATCGTCTAGGAAGTCCATATAATAAGATATTTTGTAATGTAACGTTTCGTCAAATTGTTATTGAATACAGCGCCGAAGTGGTTGGATATAGAACTATTGTGTCTTCGACGGAAGTAATCCCCATAAAAACCTCCACAACTTTGTTGAACATTTCAATTGTGTATACTTGTAGTATAGTATAGTATTGTAGTATAGTAGTATGTGTGTACCGCAATACCAAATAGTGTATTGGTTGCCACAGCCAGTTCTAATTCGCTCATCATGCAGTAAAGTCATAATTATAAAGAAAGAAAAGAAAATAAAAGAATTAAATAAAATGTGATTTATAATAATAATTTGTATTTAATATATCACAATTGGCGACGTGGATGGGATAAAAGAAAAACAAAACCACGCGAAATAAACAAATTCAGAATCAAAATAAAAAAAAAAAAAAATGTCGACATTTGGTGAATTACCGAAATTTCATCACGAAATAAATGAGTGGTCCATTTATAAAAGTAAATTGGAGCAGTTTTTTATTGCAAATGGTGTAAGTGATAATGGTCGACAAAATTCCTTATTGTTGATTTCTTTAAGTGATGAGACATCTAAATTATTGGTGGCTTTAATGCATCCTACAAATCCGGCAGCCGAAACCGCAACTTTTGAAAAAATAATTAAAAAATTGGAAGACCGGCAAAATCTATATTTGCTGAAAGAAATAAATTTTACGCAGCTCAAATAGAACAGCATGAAACGCTTCAGCAGTGGGCAGTAAGATTAAGATCACTGGCATCAAACTGTAATTTCGAATCAATTTTGAGCATTGCCTTACGTGATAAATTTATAATGGGTTTGGACAAAAGTCCAGAGAAAGATAAATTATTCCTAGAAGATGCAAAAACATTAACTTTCGATAAAGCAGTCGAAATAGTGTTAGCTGTTGAATGTGTGCGTCAACAATATTCGGTCCAATCCGTTAAAATTGAACCAGTATACAAAATACATCAAAATCAAAAATCAATATTGCCACCTAGCAACAGAAGTAAACCGATAGAGACAGATCCAAATACAAATGCAGTATGCAAGGTTTGCGGATATAAAAATCACTCTACAGACCAATGCAGGTTTAAGAATTATACATGTAAAAAGTGCAACAACAAAAGCAGTTTTTTAGTAATTAATAATTCAGATCTAAATAATGATTATAATTGTAATTATATAAATAACGAAAGTGAATTATCTCTTTTTTATTTTAGAACCACCTCTAATTTAAAGCCAATAACAACAATTGTCACTGTGAATGGAGTTCCAGTAAAAATGGAAATAGATAGTGGAGCCTCAATTTCTGCTATTTCCAAAGATTTATATTGCAGGCATTTTTCAAGTTGTGCTGTGGATAATACAAAGTTAGTTTTTAAAAATTATAACGGAAGTTTAATCAGACCAGTTGGGAAGTGTAAGTTGAATATCAAATTCAAAAAATTATGCCGAGATTTAGATTTTTATATCGTAGAAAACGGGGGCCCACCATTATTAGGACGTAATTGGATGCATGCTTTTAATGTAGGCATTAAAGAAATAAATTTTGAGAGTTGCCAGGATACACAATTGGCCGAATTATTAAGAAAGCATAGTGATATTTTCGATGGGGGGTTAGGAACTTTCAAAAATCATAAAGTTCATTTAAACTTAAAAGAAAATGCAACGCCGAAATTTTTTCGCCCAAGAAAATTGCCATTTTCCATAAAAGACCAGGTTGAAAAGGAACTTTCAAAATTAGTAGATTTTGGAATATTGGAACCAGTTATATATAGTAAGTGGGGAACACCCATCGTTCCTATCTTAACAAAAGATGGTTCTGTTAGGATTTGCGGTGATTTTAAAGTAACAATTAATCCAGAATTGTTAATCGACCAATATCCTTTGCCAAAAATTGAAGAGTTATTTGCTAAACTACATGGTGGCCAAGAATTTACAAAATTTGATTTGTCAATGGCATATCAACAATTAGTCTTAGATGAAAATTCAAAGGATCTAACCACGATTTCAACAACTAAAGGACTTTTTAGATATACAAGAATGGTTTATGGTATCGCATCCGCACCAGCAATTTTTCAAAAAATAATTGATTCTCTCTTATTGGGTATAGAAGGAGTTACGGTTTTCATGGATGATATCTTGATAACAGCAAAAAATAGAAAACAACATATTCATACATTAAATATAGGGTTATCAATACTGAAACAAGCCGGGTTCAAGGTATCAAAATCTAAATGCGAATTTTTAAAAACATCAATTAATTATCTGGGGCACACCATTGATACACAAGGGCTTCACAAAGATCCAAATAAAGTCGAATCAATCCTAAAATTATCTTCTCCATCAAATATTGGAGAGCTGCAATCATTTCTGGGAGTAGTAAATTTCTATAGACAATTTATGCCAGATATGGCAACAAAAGCAGCACCCTTATACGAGCTGTTACCAAATAAATTTAAATGGGACGAATTCGAAGAAACGGCATTTTTGGAAATTAAGAATATTTTGGCTTCAGAAACGTGCTTAGCTCATTTTGACCCTTCATTACCAGTTAAATTGATAGTGGATGCAAGCCCTGTTGGTTTGGGAGCTGTGTTAGCTCATGCATATGGTAACGGAGTCGAAAGACCGATATCATTCGCATCAAAAAGACTTTCGGCTACCGAAATGAAATATTCACAAATTGAGAAAGAAGCTTTGGCCATAGTTTTCGGTGTCAACAAATATCACCAATATTTGCTTGGAAAAAAATTCACTCTGGTGTCAGACAATAAACCATTGATTTCAATTTTTGGCGAAAGAAGGGGAGTTCCGACCTTATCAGCAAATAGACTCCAACGCTACGCATTATTCCTCTCAGGGTATCAATATGAGACGCAATACAAGTATATAAATACAAAAAAAAATTTAGCCGACTATTTTTCTCGCGCTGTTAACAATTTTCCGGCTGAGACTACGTCAATTCCAGGATTATTGTCCACCGATGTGTTCATACATTACATAAAAAAGAGTGAATTGAGTCCAATAAAATTTGAACAAATAATTGAAGAAACTTTAAAAGATGAAGTTTTACGAACCGTACTGAACTATGTCCGAAATGGGTGGCCACACAAAATTATTGACTCAAATTTAATTCCACTTTTTAATAGACGAAGCGAACTTTCGGAAGAGTGTGGATCCATATTCTGGGGATATAGAATAGTCATACCTAAAATATTACAAGATTCAATCTTACAGGAAGTCCATAAAACACATTTAGGGATTGTTAAAATGAAAGGATTGGCGCGAAGTTATTTCTGGTGGCCTGGAATAGATTTGGATTTAGAAAATACAGCTAAATCCTGTGACATGTGCTTGCCTTACAAAGGTAACCCACCTAAAAATACTCTGATAACCTGGGATTGGCCACAAGAACCTTGGCAACGACTTCACTTAGATTTTATGGGTCCTATATTCAACAAATATTTCTTGATAATAGTAGATGCCCATAGTAAGTGGATAGAATGTATTGACATGGGAAGTAGCATAACAAGTAGTCGTACAATAGAACAACTGAGATCCATTTTTGCTCGTTTTGGTTTGCCTAAGTTAGTGGTTACAGACAATGGGACGTCATTTGTGTCGCAAGAATTTGAGACTTTTTTAAAAAACAATAGTATTCAACATATAACTTCTCCAGTAGGTCATCCAGCAACAAACGGCCAAGCTGAGAACGGAGTGGAAATATTTAAAACGGCACTTAAAAAGGCTTTACATCTAAATAATCCGCAGCGGAATTTGAACCAATGTTTGCAGACTTTTCTTCTCGATTATAGGAACTCCATTCACAGTACTACAGGTGTTTCTCCAGCACAACTCATATTTAATAGACATATAAGAACTAGATTAGATTTAATTAACCCTTTTAGAAAAAATGAATTAAAGAATGTTTGCAATAAAGTTCAAACAAAAGTTGAAACTATGCAAAGCAAACAAAGAAAATATTTTATTGGAAAAAAAAATAGAAATTTTGTTAAGGGAGATTTCGTTATGGTAAAGGACTATAGTATACCTGGTAAAATTTTTTCGATTAAAGGAAAAATTCATAAAATATTAGGTAAACAATATTATTTAATTGAAGTAATAGAAAAAAATAATATTCTATGGAAAAGACATGTAAACCAGTTAAGGCTTTGTTCAAGTTCTCGTAATAGTCACGTGTATTTTCCAGAAATATTAAAAAAAAATAATAGCGAAAAAATGAACTGTTCTACACTATTTTCTGATGAAGAAATAACAGAAAATCCGGAGCCAACTGTTGAAATTGAACAGAGTCAAAGCCGGTATAATCTTAGAAAAAGAAACAAAGTAAATTAAGTAAAGTAAAGAATTAAATTGCAAATAAGCGAATTAAGGGGGATAATGTAGTATAGTAGTATGTGTGTACCGCAATACCAAATAGTGTATTGGTTGCCACAGCCAGAATTAATTCGCTCATCATGCAGTAAAGTCATAATTATAAAGAAAGAAAAGAAAATAAAGAATTAAATAAAATGTGATTTATAATAATAATTTGTATTTAATATATCACAAAAATAAAAGTGAGATCAGAAAAGAAAAATATTCGTAGATTTTTTGTGGGAATTAGGAACCATAAACAACACAGAGAAAAGGGTGGGATTTGTACTAAATGACTGGGAAATTCATTTCATGGGGGAATCGAAAAGCATTGCAAACGTCCGGCATCATCGTTGTGAAAAAAAAAAACGACATCAATGATAAGGACATAATCGACAATTTGTATGACTTTTGATCGAGGTCACCTTCGCTTGACCTTAAAGGAATTTCGGTGGACTATATCCACTACGACAACAACAAAATATAGTGAAAACGAATCGTCATCGTTTTTTTTTCTTCAAAATTGAAACATTAACCATCATTTCATGCGCGATCAACGAACAGCATAGTCTTCATAATCCTCATCATCCACCTTTAATCAACATGCAGCAATAAATATGTCATCTTTGGCAAAACACAATTTTAATATATATAAGTCAAATTAATCAACCAACAATGGCGTCATCAACTTCTCGATCAACATCATAAGAAACAAAGAATTTTTTGTTGTTTGTAACATACGCAAACTTTGAGTAACTTAGAATTTCATTTAGTCATTTAACAGTTTTATTCTTTTTATAATCAATAAAAATTTCTTTTTCTCATTCCTAAGAATAGATGTGAAAGAGGAGGCCTCCTGTTTCCAGATTCGGGGTGAGTGGTTAATATGATGTCTAATACAAGAAATATTCAAAAAAAAAAAAAAAATTGAATTTAGATTAAAATCACTTTAAAATTCATTTGTACTAAAAGAAGAAAAAAAAAATTAAAATTAAATTTGGTAAAAATTTTTTCTTTAAGAAAGAAATAATGGTACTTATTTTAGATTGAAATTGTGTAGATTTTGAAAAAAAAGGACTCGAATGTACGGTCAAATTAGAAATAAAATACTCTTAAGAATAACAGGAAAAAAGGAATAAATTGACTGTCCTGGAAATTCGTCTTTTTTTTGTTTTTTTTTTCTGCCGTGAAAAGAGAAACCCAACTGAAATGAACGGATGAAGAGCTCGTAATATGACGTAAGAAGGATAGAGAGAGAGAGAGAGAGAGAGAGAGAGATGTAAATGGGTCAGTGAGAAGGAAAAGAAAAATTTTAAGGGACGATAACCAATAGAAGGGGCGGTTATCGTCAACGGGGGCCGGCATTCTGCTGTCGGTCCATGCGGGTGGGAAGTGCCCCAAAGTCCGGTTGGCAATAACACCTTTCCCAATCGGCCCCGACATGCCTCGCAAGGCTTTCGCGTTGTGTTCGGTCAGTTTCGGTGACCAAGAACTAACGAACATTCCCTTTCTTCGGTTGTTTTCGCCACAACCGAATTTTCCTTGCTTGATAGCTTGTGCTATCACCGTAAAGTCTAAACGACGTTAATATTCATATGCACGCATAAAACTTCATGTGTAATTTGAAGGTAGATGGTGGTGAACAACGACCCATCCCTCCAGCGAGCTAGCAAGCGCAACTCAGCTTGGCGTGCCGCCTTTTAGTTGTTCACATAAGCTGCATCATCTCATATCTTCTCCGCGCAAGACGAAGATATGCCGTGAGGATCATCAGGGGACTTACATTCTTCGTAAAAACCCCATATGTTAACCCCGCAGTTACAAATTGTACTTAAGGCTCATCAGCTGGACTTGTACATTTGGCTGTCCAGGAACGATATTTTATTATTATATTTTATTAAGCATACTTAAGAATGAAGAGTTCTAATTTTTCTATATTCAATCCATCTAGAATTTTACTTCTGCGAATTAAATACTAAATGAAAAATTTCTGTTTTTACACCCAATTTTTTTAAAATATTTTGAATAGTTTTTTATTTATCGCCCTTGATAAATTTTTAAATTGATTTTTTTAGTATTTAGGTTGTTGTTTATACTATTATATTTAGTCGGTATTAGGACAATGTAATTATTTATTAGGAACTGATCCACATTTTATATTTTCCCCAATGATTCGACTTCATTTTGAATCTTCATCATGGATCAACATTATTTTGTATATCAGAAAATCCTAATTATTACAGAATTTTGACTTTTTACTGTTGTTAAATACACTTATGAACTATAATTCACAGTTTTCTATAATTGCGACTTTTTCTCTTTGTTTTTCTACTATTATTTCTATATCTCGTGAAAGAGATGGGAAATCACGTATTGCTTGAAGATTTTTTCATATAATAATCGTTTTCGCACTATATACCAATTTGTAACGGTGTTTGAAACAACATACTTTCACTTTGAAAAAAAAACGGAAAAAAACAAACGTTATATGGCATGATGTTTTAACTACACCCAAAAACAAAAACCGGTTTAAAAATTTTTTGGAAAGAAAAAAAAAGTCAGTTATGGTGAGTTGATGATAGGCAGTCTGGTTTGGAATGTAAAGTAATGAGTCTGGTTTAAAACGTTATAAGAAAAAGTCTGGGTTGGAATGTAAAGTAAAGAGTCTGGTTTAAAACGTTATAAGAAAAAGTCTGGTTTGGAATGTAAAGTAAAGAGTCTGGTTTAAAACGTTATAAGAAAAAGTCTGGTTTTAAGTCAGGATTTGAATGAATTTGTAATGAAAATGAAATTAAAGTGAAATGTACAAATAAATAATGAAATTATAATAAGAATAGTTTTTATTTTAAATACGTGAGAAGAGGTTAATTAAATAAATAAAAGTTTTTTTTAAAGTTTTTTCATTTGGACGGCTAAATTTTGCCTGAAAGTCCAAAGGGAAGAGAAAAGTAACAAAACGTTTTTTTTTTGTTTATAAAAATAAAAGTGAGATCAGAAAAGAAAAATATTCGTAGATTTCTTGTGGGAATTAGGAACCATAAACAACAGAGAGGAAAGGGGGGATTTGTACTAAATGACTGGGAAATTCATTTCATGGAGCGAATCGAAAAGCATTGCAAACGTCCGGCATCATCGTTGTGAAAAGAAAAAAAAAACGACATCAATGATAAGGACATAATCGACAATTTGTATGACTTTTGATCGAGGTCACCTTCGCTTGACCTTAAAGGAATTTCGGTGGACTATATCCACTACGACAACAACAAAATATAGTGAAAACGAATCGTCATCGTTTTTTTTTCTTCAAAATTGAAACATTAACCATCATTTCATGCGCGATAAACGAACAGCATAGTCTTCATAATCCTCATCATCCACCTTTAATCAACATGCAGCAATAAATATGTCATCTTTGGCAAAACACAATTTTAATATATATAAGTCAAATTAATCAACCAACAATGGCGTCATCAACTTCTCGATCAACATCATAAGAAACAAAGAATTTTTTGTTGTTTGTAACATACGCAAACTTTGAGTAACTTAGAATTTCATTTAGTCATTTAACAGTTTTATTCTTCTTATAATCAATAAAAATTTCTTTTTCTCATTCCTAAGAATAGATGTGAAAGAGGAGGCCTCCTGTTTCCAGATTCGGGGTGAGTGGTTAATATGATGTCTAATACAAGAAATATTCCAAAAAAAAAAAAAATTAAATTTAGATTAAAATCACTTTAAAATTCATTTGTACTAAAAAGAAGAAAAAAAAAATTAAAATTAAATTTGGTAAAAATTTTTTTTTAAGAGAGAAATAATGGTACTTATTTTAGATTAAAATTGTGTAGATTTTGAAAAAAAAGGACTCGAATGTACGGTCAAATTAGAAATAAAATACTCTTAAGAATAACAGGAAAAAAAGGAATAAATTGACTGTCCTGGAAATTCGTCTTTTTTTTGTTTTTTTTTCTGCCGTGAAAAGAGAAACCAAACTGAAATGAACGGATGAAGAACTCGTAATATGACGTAAGAAGGATAGAGAGAGAGAGAGAGAGATAGATGTAAATGGGTCAGTGAGAAGGAAAAGAAAAATTTTAAGGGACGATAACCAGGTATCTGCAATCTTTGACTTTCCTGCACCTACCACTCCAAAACAGTTTCGTCGATTTTTGGGTATAACGGGATGGTATAGGCGGTTTATTGCCAATTATGCCTCCTTGTCGTCTCCAATTACTGACTGCCTAAAGAAGAGTGCCAAATTTGTTTGGACAGCGGAAGCTCAGGTAGCGTTTGAGGCCTTGAAATCTTCATTAACTACGGCCCCGGTATTGGCCAACCCTGATTACACTAAACCCTTTATTATACAGTGCGACGCGAGTAAGACCGGTGTCGGAGGTGTTTTGCTGCAAAGCGATGACGAAGGCAATGAGAAACCCATCGCATATATTTCTCAAAAGCTGAACTCAGCACAACGCAACTACAGCGTGACGGAACTGGAATGTTTTGCCGCGGTGTTGAGCGTTAAAAAGTTCAGAGCCTACGTCGGAGGTTTGCCGTTCAGAATAATCACCGACCATGCGAGTTTAAAATGGCTCATGAGTCAGCGCGACTTGAGCGGACGTTTGCCTCGATGGAGCCTAAAGCTTCAAGCCTTTGATTTCGGTATCGAACACAGAAAAGTTTCAGAAAATGTGGTGCCAGATGCGCTTTCACGTGTTTACGTGGACGCGATTTCGGAAATAGTTTCGGCACCTAGCATAAACTTGAATTCTGAAGCATTCAAATCAAAGGAATATCTCGACCTGATAGATACAGTGCAAAGCAACCCGGAAAGGCTGCCTGACACGCAAGTGTCAGATGGCTACGTGTACTTCAAGACTAGCTTTAGCACTGGCAATACCTTTCAGGAAGATCGATCGTGGAAGCTTTGGGTCCCGTCCAGCCTTACGGACGAGCTAATTCGTCTGGCGCATGATCCTCCACAAGCTGCGCACGGCGGTAATACCAAAACCTTGTATCCTTTGCGGCAAAGATACTTCTGGCCTGGTATGGCTAGCGAAGTACGTAAATATATCGCGAGTTGCATCGTATGTAAAGAGTCTAAGGCTCCAAATAGTGTGTTGAGGCCGCCAATGGGCAAACAAATTGAAGTTGACAGACCATTCCAGTACTTATATGTTGACTTGTTAGGACCCTACCCTCAGTCTATGCATGGTAACACCACTCTCCTAGTTGTCTTGGACAAATTTTAGAAATTTGTCTTGTTCAAGACACTACGTAAGGCGTCTGCCGTGCAGATCACCGATTTCTTGGAGGAGAACGTCTTCAATTTGTTCGGCGTACCCGAGATTATATTTTCAGACAATGGACCGCAATTTATATCTAAAGAATTTCGTAAATTGGTTGAAGCGTATGGTGTGAAACACAATCGTATAGCTATCTACTCACCACAAGCTAACGCGTCAGAACGTGTAAACCGTTTATTATTGGCGGCCATCCGCTCTTATGTTGGCACCGATCATAGGGATTGGGATCAAAATTTGGGAAGCATCGGTTGTGCTCTTCGGAGTACAATCCATGCTTCTACGGGGATTGATCCATATTTTCTTGTGTTCGGCTCCCACATGATCACACATGGCTCGACCTACGAACTGATGCGAAAGTTAAATGGTTTGATTCATGGTGAATTGGTTGTGTCCTCGAAAAAAGACCAGTTTGAACTAATTCGCGAACGCGTCAAAAATAATTTGTCGAAAGCTCACCAACAACATGAGCGAATTTATAATCGTCGAACCCGGGTAAAGAGATTTATTGCCGGACAAGAAGTCTACCGAAGAAATTTCACGCTTAGCGACTTCGCAAAAAATGTCAATGCTAAGCTAAATCGCATATTTTTGAAGTGTCGGATTGTTCGTGCGATTGGCGGTTCCCTCTATGAGGTCGAGGATTTGCAGGGTAGACCCATAGGGGTTTACCATGCCAAAGATCTGAGGCAATAGTTAAGTGTGAATGTATAACTATTGTCGCGGTCTAGAAGGGATCATCTTCTTTTTTTTTTCATTTTTCTCTCAGAATTTTGTTTTGATGCCCGGCTAGCTCAGACGGTAGAACACGATACTCTTTCTCGGGTGTGGTCGAGTCCCACGTTGGGCAGTGCAAGCTTTCACGCACCACTCAAACAACCCACACGCTTTTCAGTTACGTCCGGGCTGATAGATCAATCCCTGACGGAACTGTGTTGTAACGGTGTGTGAAACAACATACTTTCACTTTGGTTTTAACGACCCCTAGATTAGCGTTTTCTATTTTAGTTACCATTGCGCGAAATGATTTTCAACATTCCCCTTTGCTCCACAAATAATTCTCGGAAAATCATTCCAACGCATATATCCCGGTAACATTAAAATAGAATATAGCAGAAAGAAGAAACGAAAAATTGAAGAAAGAAAAAAAAAACGGAAAAAAACAAACGTTATATGGCATGATGTTTTAACTACACCCAAAAACAAAAACCGGTTTAAAAATTTTTTGTAAAGAAAAAAAAAGTCAGTTATGGTGAGTTGATGATAGGCAGTCTGGTTTGGAATGTAAAGTAAAGAGTCTGGTTTAAAACGTTATAAGAAAAAGTCTGGTTTGGAATGTAAAGTAAAGAGTCTGGTTTAAAACGTTATAAGAAAAAGTCTGGTTTGGAATGTAAAGTAAAGAGTCTGGTTTAAAACGTTATAAGAAAAAGTCTGGTTTTAAGTCAGGATTTGAATGAATTTGTAATGAAAATGAAATTAAAGTGAAATGTACAAATAAATAATGAAATTATAATAAGAATAGTTTTTATTTTATATACGTGAGAACAGTTTAATTAAATAAATAAAAGTTTTTTTTTAAAGTTTTTTCATTTGGACGGCTAAATTTTGCCTGAAAGTCCAAAGGGAAGAGAAAAGAAACAAAACGTTTTTTTTTGTTTATAAAAATAAAAGTGAGATAAGAAAAGAAAAATATTCGTAGATTTCTTGTGGGAATTAGGAACCATAAACAACACAGAGAAAAGGGGGGGATTTGTACTAAATGACTGGGAAATTCATTTCATGGGGGAATCGAAAAGCATTGCAAACGTCCGGCATCATCGTTGTGAAAAAAAAAACGACATCAATGATAAGGACATAATCGACAATTTGTATGACTTTTGATCGAGGTCACCTTCGCTTGACCTTAAAGGAATTTAGGTGGACTATATCCACTACGATAACAACAAAATATAGTGAAAAGGAATCGTCATCGTTTTTTCTTTCTTCAAAATTGAAACATTAACCATCATTTCATGCGCGATCAACGAACAGCATAGTCTTCATAATCCTCATCATCCACCTTTAATCAACATGCAGCAATAAATATATCATCTTTGGCAAAACGCAATTTTAATATATATAAGTCAAATTAATCAACCAACAATGGCGTCATCAACTTCTCGATCAACATCATAAGAAACAAAGAATTTTTTGTTGTTTGTAACATACGCAAACTTTGAGTAACTTAGAATTTCATTTAGTCATTTAACAGTTTTATTCTTCTTATAATCAATAAAAATTCCTTTTTCTCATTCCTAAGAATAGATGTGAAAGAGGAGGCCTCCTGTTTCCAGATTCGGGGTGAGTGGTTAATATGATGTCTAATACAAGAAATATTCAAAAAAAAAAAAAAATTTAATTTAGATTAAAATCACTTTAAAATTCATTTGTACTAAAAAGAAGAAAAAAAAAATTAAAATTAAATTTGGTAAAAATTTTTTTTTTAAGAAAGAAATAATGGTACTTATTTTAGATTGAAATTGTGTAGATTTTGAAAAAAAAAAGGACTCGAATGTACGGTCAAATTGGAAATAAAATACTCTTAAGAATAACAGGGAAAAAGGAATAAATTGACTGTCCTGGAAATTCGTCTTTTTGTTGTTTTTTTTTCTGCCGTAAAAAGAGAAACCAAACTGAAATGAACGGATGAAGAACTCGTAATATGACGTAAGAAGGATAGCGAGAGAGAGAGAGAGAGGTGTAAATGGGTCAGTGAGAAGGAAAAGAAAAATTTTAAGGGACGATAACCAATAGAAGGGGCGGTTATCGTCAACGGGGGCCGGCATTCTGCTGTCGGTCCATGCGGGTGGGAAGTGCCCCAAAGTCCGGTTGGCAATAACACCTTTCCCAATCGGCCCCGACATGCCTCGCAAGGCTTTCGCGTTGTGTTCGGTCAGTTTCGGTGACCAAGAACTAACGAACATTCCCTTTCTTCGGTTGTTTTCGCCACAACCGAATTTTCCTTGCTTGATAGCTTGTGCTATCACCGTAAAGTCTAAACGACGTTAATATTCATATGCACGCATAAAATTTTATGTGTAATTTGAAGGTAGATGGTGGTGAACAACGACCCACCCCTCCGGCGAGCTTTCAAGCGCAACTCAGCTTGGCGTGCAGCCTTTTAGTTGTTCACGTAAGCTGCACCATCTCATATCTTCTCCTCGCAAGAAGAAGATATGCCGTGAGGATCATCAGGGGACTTACATTCTTCGTAAAAACCCCATATGTTAACCCCGCAGTTACAAATTGTACTTAAGGCTCATCAGCTGGACTTGTACATTTGGCTGTCCAGGAACGATATTTTATTATTATATTTTATTAAGCATACTTAAGAATGAAGAGTTCCAATTTTTCTATATTCAATCCATCTACAATTTTACTTCTGCGAATTAAATACTAAATGAAAAATTTCTGTTTTTACACCGAATTTTTTAAAATATTTTGAATAGTTTTTTATTTAGCGTCCTTGGTAAATTTTTGAATTGATTTTTTTCGTATTTAGGTTGTTGTTTATACTATTATATTTAGTCGGTATTAGGACAATGTAATTATTTATTAGGAACTGATCCACATTTTATATTTTCCCCAATGATTCGACTTTATTTTGAATCTTCATCATGGATCAACATTATTTTGCATATCAGAAAATCCTAATTATTACAGAATTTTGACTTTTTACTGTTGTTAAATACAATTATGAACTATAATTCATAGTTTTCTATAATTGTGACTTTTTTTCTCTTTATTTTTCTACTATTACTTCTATATCTCGTGAAAAAGATGGGAAATCAGGTATTGCTTGAAGATTTTTTCATATAATAATCGTTTTCGCACTATATACCAATTGTGCTTAAGGCTCATCAGCTGGACTGGTACATTTGGCTTACCAGGAACGATATTTTATTATTATATTTTATTAAGCATACTTAAGAATGAAGAGTTCTAATTTTTCTATATTCAATCTATCTAGAATTTTACTTCTGCGAATTAAATACTAAATGAAAAATTTCTGTTTTTACACAGAATTTTTTTAAAATATTTTGAATAGTTTTTTATTTATCGTCCTTAATAAATTTTTAAATTGATTGTTTTAGTATTTAGGTTGTTGTTTATACTATTATATTTAGTCGGTATTAGGACAATGTAATTATTTATTAGGAACTGATCCACATTTTATATTTTCCCCAATGATTAGACTTTATTTTGAATCTTCATCATGGATCAACATTATTTTGTATATCAGAAAATCCTAATTATTACCGAATTTTAACTTTTTACTGTTGTTAAATACAATTATGAACTATAATTCATAGTTTTCTATAATTGTGACTTTTTTTCTCTTTATTTTTCTACTATTATTTCTATATCTTGTGAAAAATATGGGAAATTGCTTGAAGATTTTTTCATATAATAATCGTTTTCGCACTATATACCAATTGTACTTAAGGCTCATCAGCTAGACTTGTACATTTGGCTGTCCAGGAACGATATTTTATTATTATATTTTATTAAGCATACTTAAGAATGAAGAGTTCTAATTTTTCTATATTGAATCTATCTAGAATTTTACTTCTGCGAATTAAATACTAAATGAAAAATTTCTGTTTTTACACCGAATTTCTTTTAAATATTTTGAATAGTTTTTCATTTATCGTCCTTGATAAATTTTTAAATTGATTTTTTTAGTATTTAGGTTGTTGTTTATACTACTATATTTAGTCGGTATTAGGACAATGTAATTATTTATTAGGAACTGATTCACATATTATATTTTCCCCAATGATTAGACTTTATTTTGAATCTTCATCATGGATCAACCTTATTTTGTATATCAGAAAATCCTAATTATTACAGAATTTTGACTTTTTACTGTTGTTAAATACAATTATGAACTATAATTCATAGTTTTTTTTTATTTAGCGTCCTAGATAACTTTTTTTTTTAAATTGATTTTTTAGTATTTAGGTTGTTGTTTATACTATTATATTTAGTCGGTATTAGGACAATGTAATTATTTATTAGGAACTGATCCACATTTTATATTTTCTCCAATGATTAGACTTTATTTTGAATCTTCATCATGGATCAACATTATTTTGTATATCAGAAAATCCTAATTATTACAGAATTTTTGACTCTTTTACTGTTGTTAAATACAATTATGAACTATAATTCATAGTTTTCTATAATTGTGACTTTATTTTTCTCTTTGTTTTTCTACTATTATTTCTATATCTCGTGAAAGAGATGGGAAATCACGTATTGCTTGAAGATTTTTTCATATAATAATCGTTTTCGCACTATATACCAATTGTACTTAAGGCTCATCAGCTGGACTTGTACATTTGGCTGTCCAGGAACGATATTTTATTATTATATTTTATTAAGCATACTTAAGAATGAAGAGTTCTAATTTTTCTATATTCAATCCATCTAGAAATTTACTTCTGCGAATTAAAAACTAAATGAAAAATTTCTGTTTTTACACCGAATTTTTTTAAATATTTTGAATAGTTTTCTATTTAGTGTCCTTGATAAATTTTTAAATTGATTTTTTTAGTATTTAGGTTGTTGTTTATACTATTATATTTAGTCGGTATTAGGACAATGTAATTATTTATTAGGAACTGATCCACATTTTATATTTTCCCCAATGGTTCGACTTTATTTTGAATCTTTATCATGGATCAACATTATTTTGTATATCAGAAAATACTAATTATTACAGAATTTTGACTTTTTACTGTTGTTAAATACAATTATGAACTATAATTCATAGTTTTCTATAATTGTGACTTTTTTTCTCCTTGTTTCTCTACTATTATTTCTATATCTCGTGAAAGAGATGGGAAATCACGTACTGCTTGAAGATTTTTTCATATAATAATCGTTTTCGCACTATATACCAATTGTACTTAAGGCTCATCAGCTGGACTTGTACATTTGGCTGTCCAGGAACGATATTTTATTATTATATTTGATTAAGCATACTTAAGAATGAAGAGTTCTAATTTTTCTATATTCAATCCATCTAGAATTTTACTTCTGCGAATTAAATACTAAATGAAAAATTTCTGTTTTTACACCGAATTTTTTTAAAATATTTTGAATAGTTTTTTATTTATCGCCCTTGATAAATTTTTAAATTGATTTTTTTAGTATTTAGGTTGTTGTTTATACTATTATATTTAGTCGGTATTAGGACAATGTGATTATTTATTAGGAACTGATCCACATTTTATATTTTCCCCAATGATTTGACTTTATTTTCAATCTTCATCATGGATCAACATTATTTTGTATATCAGAAAATCCTAATTATTACAGAATTTTGACTTTTTACTGTTGTTAAATACAATTATGAACTATAATTCATAGTTTTCTATAATTGTGACTTTTTTTCTCCTTGTTTTTCTACTATTATTTCTATATCTCGTGAAAGAGATGGGAAATCACGTATTGCTTGAAGATTTTTTCATATAATAATCGTTTTCGCACTATATACCAATTGTACTTAAGGCTCGTCAGCTGGACTTGTACATTTGGCTGTCCAGGAACGATATTTTATTATTATATTTTATTAAGCATAGTTAAGAATGAAGAGTTCTAATTTTTCTATATTCAATCCATCTAGAATTTTACTTCTGCGAATTAAATACTAAATGAAAAATTTCTGTTTTTACACCGAATTTTTTTAAAATATTTTGAATAGTTTTTTATTTATCGCCCTTGATAAATTTTTAAATTGATTTTTTTAGTATTTAGGTTGCCGTGTATACTATTATATTTAGTCGGTATTAGGACAATGTGATTATTTATTAGGAACTGATCCACATTTTATATTTTCCCCAATGATTTGACTTTATTTTCAATCTTCATCATGGATCAACATTATTTTGTATATCAGAAAATCCTAATTATTACAGAATTTTGACTTTTTAGTGTTGTTAAATAAAATTATGAACTATAATTCATAGTTTTCTATAATTGTGACTTTTTTTCTCCTTGTTTTTCTACTATTATTTCTATATCTCGTGAAAGAGATGGGAAATCATGTATTGCTTGAAGATTTTTTCATATAATAATCGTTTTCGCACTATATACCAATTGTACTTAAGGCTCATCAGCTGGACTTGTACATTTGGCTGTCCAGGAACGATATTTTATTATTATATTTTATTAAGCATACTTAAGAATGAAGAGTTCTAATTTTTCTATATTCAATCCATCTAGAATTTTACTTCTGCGAATTAAATACTAAATGAAAAATTTCTGTTTTTACACCCAAATTTTTTAAAATATTTTGAATAGTTTTTTATTTATCGCCCTTGATAAATTTTTAAATTGATTTTTTTAGTATTTAGGTTGTTGTTTATACTATTATATTTAGTCGGTATTAGGACAATGTAATTATTTATGAGGAACTGATCCACATTTTATATTTTCCCCAATGATTAGACTTTATTTTGAATCTTCATCATGGATCAACATTATTTTGTATATCAGAAAATCCTAATTATTACCGAATTTTAACTTTTTACTGTTGTTAAATACAATTATGAACTATAATTCATAGTTTTCTATAATTGTGACTTTTTTTCTCTTTATTTTTCTACTATTATTTCTATATCTTGTGAAAAATATGGGAAATTGCTTGAAGATTTTTTCATATAATAATCGTTTTCGCACTATATACCAATTGTACTTAAGGCTCATCAGCTGGACTTGTACATTTGGCTGTCCAGGAACGATATTTTATTATTATATTTTATTAAGCATACTTAAGGATGAAGAGTTCTAATTTTTCTATATTGAATCTATCTAGAATTTTACTTCTGCGAATTAAATACTAAATGAAAAATTTCTGTTTTTACACCGAATTTCTTTTAAATATTTTGAATAGTTTTTCATTTATCGTCCTTGATAAATTTTTAAATTGATTTTTTTAGTATTTAGGTTGTTGTTTATACTACTATATTTAGTCGGTATTAGGACAATGTAATTATTTATTAGGAACTGATTCACATATTATATTTTCCCCAATGATTAGACTTTATTTTGAATCTTCATCATGGATCAACCTTATTTTGTATATCAGAAAATCCTAATTATTACAGAATTTTGACTTTTTACTGTTGTTAAATACAATTATGAACTATAATTCATAGTTTTTTTTTATTTAGCGTCCTAGATAACTTTTTTTTTTAAATTGATTTTTTAGTATTTAGGTTGTTGTTTATACTATTATATTTAGTCGGTATTAGGACAATGTAATTATTTATTAGGAACTGATCCACATTTTATATTTTCTCCAATGATTAGACTTTATTTTGAATCTTCATCATGGATCAACATTATTTTGTATATCAGAAAATCCTAATTATTACAGAATTTTTGACTCTTTTACTGTTGTTAAATACAATTATGAACTATAATTCATAGTTTTCTATAATTGTGACTTTATTTTTCTCTTTGTTTTTCTACTATTATTTCTATATCTCGTGAAAGAGATGGGAAATCACGTATTGCTTGAAGATTTTTTCATATAATAATCGTTTTCGCACTATATACCAATTGTACTTAAGGCTCATCAGCTGGACTTGTACATTTGGCTGTCCAGGAACGATATTTTATTATTATATTTTATTAAGCATACTTAAGAATGAAGAGTTCTAATTTTTCTATATTCAATCCATCTAGAAATTTACTTCTGCGAATTAAAAACTAAATGAAAAATTTCTGTTTTTACACCGAATTTTTTTAAATATTTTGAATAGTTTTCTATTTAGTGTCCTTGATAAATTTTTAAATTGATTTTTTTAGTATTTAGGTTGTTGTTTATACTATTATATTTAGTCGGTATTAGGACAATGTAATTATTTATTAGGAACTGATCCACATTTTATATTTTAACCAATGGTTCGACTTTATTTTGAATCTTTATCATGGATCAACATTATTTTGTATATCAGAAAATACTAATTATTACAGAATTTTGACTTTTTACTGTTGTTAAATACAATTATGAACTATAATTCATAGTTTTCTATAATTGTGACTTTTTTTCTCTTTGTTTTTCTACTATTATTTCTATATCTCGTGAAAGAGATGGGAAATCACGTATTGCTTGAAAATTTTTTCATATAATAATCGTTTTCGCACTATATACCAATTGTACTTAAGGCTCATCAGCTGGACTTGTACATTTGGCTGTCCAGGAACGATATTTTATTATTATATTTTATTAAGCATACTTAAGAATGAAGAGTTCTAATTTTTCTATATTCAATCCATCTAGAATTTTACTTCTGCAAATTAAATACTAAATGAAAAATTTCTGTTTTTACACCGAATTTTTTTAAATATTTTGAATAGTTTTTTATTTAGCGTCCTTGATAAATTTTTAAATTGATTTTTTTAGTATTTAGGTTGCCGTTTATACTATTATATTTAGTCGGTATTAGGACAATGTGATTATTTATTAGGAACTGATCCACATTTTATATTTTCCCCAATGATTTGACTTTATTTTCAATCTTCATCATGGATCAACATTATTTTGTATATCAGAAAATCCTAATTATTACAGAATTTTGACTTTTTACTGTTGTTAAATACAATTATGAACTATAATTCATAGTTTTCTATAATTGTGACTTTTTTTCTCCTTGTTTTTCTACTATTATTTCTATATCTCGTGAAAGAGATGGGAAATCACGTATTGCTTGAAGATTTTTTCATATAATAATCGTTTTCGCACTATATACCAATTGTACTTAAGGCTCATCAGCTGGACTTGTACATTTGGCTGTCCAGGAACGATATTTTATTATTATATTTTATTAAGCATACTTAAGAATGAAGAGTTCTAATTTTTCTATATTCAATCCATCTAGAATTTTACTTCTGCGAATTAAATACTAAATGAAAAATTTCTGTTTTTACACCGAATTTTTTTAAAATATTTTGAATAGTTTTTTATTTATCGCCCTTGATAAATTTTTAAATTGATTTTTTTAGTATTTAGGTTGTTGTTTATACTATTATATTTAGTCGGTATTAGGACAATGTGATTATTTATTAGGAACTGATCCACATTTTATATTTTCCCCAATGATTTGACTTTATTTTCAATCTTCATCATGGATCAACATTATTTTGTATATCAGAAAATCCTAATTATTACAGAATTTTGACTTTTTACTGTTGTTAAATACAATTATGAACTATAATTCATAGTTTTCTATAATTGTGACTTTTTTTCTCCTTGTTTTTCTACTATTATTTCTATATCTCGTGAAAGAGATGGGAAATCACGTATTGCTTGAAGATTTTTTCATATAATAATCGTTTTCGCACTATATACCAATTGTACTTAAGGCTCGTCAGCTGGACTTGTACATTTGGCTGTCCAGGAACGATATTTTATTATTATATTTTATTAAGCATAGTTAAGAATGAAGAGTTCTAATTTTTCTATATTCAATCCATCTAGAATTTTACGTCTGCGAATTAAATACTAAATGAAAAATTTCTGTTTTTACACCGAATTTTTTAAAAATATTTTGAATAGTTTTTTATTTATCGCCCTTGATAAATTTTTAAATTGATTTTTTTAGTATTTAGGTTGCCGTTTATACTATTATATTTAGTCGGTATTAGGACAATGTGATTATTTATTAGGAACTGATCCACATTTTATATTTTCCCCAATGATTTGACTTTATTTTCAATCTTCATCATGGATCAACATTATTTTGTATATCAGAAAATCCTAATTATTACAGAATTTTGACTTTTTACTGTTGTTAAATAAAATTATGAACTATAATTCATAGTTTTCTATAATTGTGACTTTTTTTCTCCTTGTTTTTCTACTATTATTTCTATATCTCGTGAAAGAGATGGGAAATCACGTATTGCTTGAAGATTTTTTCATATAATAATCGTTTTCGCACTATATACCAATTGTACTTAAGGCTCATCAGCTGGACTTGTACATTTGGCTGTCCAGGAACGATATTTTATTATTATATTTTATTAAGCATACTTAAGAATGAAGAGTTCTAATTTTTCTATATTCAATCCATCTAGAATTTTACTTCTGCGAATTAAATACTAAATGAAAAATTTCTGTTTTTACACCCAAATTTTTTAAAATATTTTGAATAGTTTTTTATTTATCGCCCTTGATAAATTTTTAAATTGATTTTTTTAGTATTTAGGTTGTTGTTTATACTATTATATTTAGTCGGTATTAGGACAATGTAATTATTTATGAGGAACTGATCCACATTTTATATTTTCCCCAATGATTCGACTTCATTTTGAATCTTCATCATGGATCAACATTATTTTGTATATCAGAAAATCCTAATTATTACAGAATTTTGACTTTTTACTGTTGTTAAATACACTTATGAACTATAATTCACAGTTTTCTATAATTGCGACTTTTTCTCTTTGTTTTTCTACTATTATTTCTATATCTCGTGAAAGAGATGGGAAATCACGTATTGCTTGAAGATTTTTTCATATAATAATCGTTTTCGCACTATATACCAATTGTACTTAAGGCTCATCAGCTGGACTTGTACATTTGGCTGTCCAGGAACGATATTTTATTATTATATTTTATTTAGCATACTTAAGAATGAAGAGTTCTAATTGATGAAGAAATAACAGAAAATCCGGAGCCAACTGTTGAAATTGAACAGAGTCAAAGCCGCTATAATCTTAGAAAAAGAAACAAAGTAAATTAAGTAAAGTAAAGAATTAAATTGCAAATAAGCGAATTAAGGGGGATAATGTAGTATAGTAGTATGTGTGTACCGCAATACCAAATAGTGTATTGGTTGCCACAGCCAGAATTAATTCGCTCATCATGCAGTAAAGTCATAATTATAAAGAAAGAAAAGAAAATAAAAGAATTAAATAAAATGTGATTTATAATAATAATTTGTATTTAATATATCACAAAAATAAAAGTGAGATCAGAAAAGAAAAATATTCGTAGATTTTTTGTGGGAATTAGGAACCATAAACAACACAGAGAAAAGGGTGGGATTTGTACTAAATGACTGGGAAATTCATTTCATGGGGGAATCGAAAAGCATTGCAAACGTCCGGCATCATCGTTGTGAAAAAAAAAAAACGACATCAATGATAAGGACATAATCGACAATTTGTATGACTTTTGATCGAGGTCACCTTCGCTTGACCTTAAAGGAATTTCGGTGGACTATATCCACTACGAAAACAACAAAATATAGTGAAAACGAATCGTCATCGTTTTTTTTTCTTCAAAATTGAAACATTAACCATCATTTCATGCACGATCAACGAACAGCATAGTCTTCATAATCCTCATCATCCACCTTTAATCAACATGCAGCAATAAATATGTCATCTTTGGCAAAACACAATTTTAATATATATAAGTCAAATTAATCAACCAACAATGGCGTCATCAACTTCTCGATCAACATCATAAGAAACAAAGAATTTTTTGTTGTTTGTAACATACGCAAACTTTGAGTAACTTAGAATTTCATTTAGTCATTTAACAGTTTTATTCTTCTTATAATCAATAAAAATTTCTTTTTCTCATTCCTAAGAATAGATGTGAAAGAGGAGGCCTCCTGTTTCCAGATTCGGGGTGAGTGGTTAATATGATGTCTAATACAAGAAATATTCAAAAAAAAAAAAAAATTAAATTTAGATTAAAATCACTTTAAAATTCATTTGTACTAAAAGAAGAAAAAAGAAATTCAAATTAAATTTGGTAAAAATTTTTTCTTTAAGAAAGAAATAATGGTACTTATTTTAGATTGAAATTGTGTAGATTTTGAAAAAAAAGGACTCGAATGTACGGTCAAATTAGAAATAAAATACTCTTAAGAATAACAGGAAAAAAGGAATAAATTGACTGTCCTGGAAATTCGTCTTTTTTTTGTTTTTTTTTTTCTGCCGTGAAAAGAGAAACCAAACTGAAATGAACGGATGAAGAACTCGTAATATGACGTAAGAAGGATAGAGAGAGAGAGAGAGAGAGAAATGTAAATGGGTCAGTGAGAAGGAAAAGAAAAATTTTAAGGGACGATAACCAATAGAAGGGGCGGTTATCGTCAACGGGGGCCGGCAATCTGCTGTCGGTCCATGCGGGTGGGAAGTGCCCCAAAGTCCGGTTGGCAATAACACCTTTCCCAATCGGCCCCGACATGCCTCGCAAGGCTTTCGCGTTGTGTTCGGTCAGTTTCGGTGACCAAGAACTAACGAACATTCCCTTTCTTCGGTTGTTTTCGCCACAACCGAATTTTCCTTGCTTGATAGCTTGTGCTATCACCGTAAAGTCTAAACGACGTTAATATTCATATGCACGCATAAAATTTTATGTGTAATTTGAAGGTAGATGGTGGTGAACAACGACCCACCCCTCCAGCGAGCTAGCAAGCGCAACTCAGCTTGGCGTGCAGCCTTTTAGTTGTTCACATAAGCTGCACCATCTCATATCTTCTCCGCGCAAGACGAAGATATGCCGTGAGGATCATCAGGGGACTTACATTCTTCGTAAAAACCCCATATGTTAACCCCGCAGTTACAAATTGTACTTAAGGCTCATCAGCTGGACTTGTACATTTGGCTGTCCAGGAACGATATTTTATTATTCTATTTTATTAAGCATACTTAAGAATGAAGAGTTCTAATTTTTCTATATTCAATCCATCTAGAATTTTACTTCTGCAAATTAAATACTAAATGAAAAATTTCTGTTTTTACACCGAATTTTTTAAAATATTTTGAATAGTTTTTTATTTAGCGTCCTTGATAAATTTTTAAATTGATTTTTTTAGTATTTAGGTTGCCGTTTATACTATTATATTTAGTCGGTATTAGGACAATGTGATTATTTATTAGGAACTGATCCACATTTTATATTTTCCCCAATGATTTGACTTTATTTTCAATCTTCATCATGGATCAACATTATTTTGTATATCAGAAAATCCTAATTATTACAGAATTTTGACTTTTTACTGTTGTTAAATACAATTATGAACTATAATTCATAGTTTTCTATAATTGTGACTTTTTTTCTCCTTGTTTTTCTACTATTATTTCTATATCTCGTGAAAGAGATGGGAAATCACGTATTGCTTGAAGATTTTTTCATATAATAATCGTTTTCGCACTATATACCAATTGTACTTAAGGCTCATCAGCTGGACTTGTACATTTGGCTGTCCAGGAACGATATTTTATTATTATATTTTATTAAGCATACTTAGGAATGAAGAGTTCTAATTTTTCTATGTTCAATCCATCTAGAATTTTACTTCTGCGAATTAAATACTAAATGAAAAATTTCTGTTTTTACATCGAATTTTTTTAAAATATTTTGAATAGTTTTTTATTTATCGCCCTTGATAAATTTTTAAATTCATTTTTTTAGTATTTAGGTTGTTGTTTATACTATTATATTTAGTCGGTATTAGGACAATGTAATTATTTATTAGGAACTGATCCACATTTTATATTTTCCCCAATGATTCGACTTCATTTTGAATCTTCATCATGGATCAACATTATTTTGTATATCAGAAAATCCTAATTATTACAGAATTTTGACTTTTTACTGTTGTTAAATATACTTATGAACTATAATTCACAGTTTTCTATAAGTGCGACTTTTTCTCTTTGTTTTTCTACTATTATTTCTATATCTCGTGAAAGAGATGGGAAATCACGTATTGCTTGAAGATTTTTTCATATAATAATCGTTTTCGCACTATATACCAATTGTACTTAAGGCTCATCAGCTGGACTTGTACATTTGGCTGTCCAGGAACGACATTTTATTATTATATTTTATTTAGCATACTTAAGAATGAAGAGTTCTAATTTTTCTATATTCAATCTATCTAGAATTTTGCTTCTGCGAATTAAATACTAAATGAAAAATTTCTGTTTTTACACCGAATTTTTTTAAATATTTTGAATAGTTTTTTATTTAGCGTCCTTGATAAATTTTTAAATTGATTTTCTTAGTATTTAGGTTGTTGTTTATACTATTATATTTAGTCGGTATTAGGACAATGAAATTATTTATTAGGAACTGATCCACATTTTATATTTTCCCCAATGATTCGACTTTATTTTGAATCTTCATCATGGATCAACATTATTTTGTATATCAGAAAATCCTAATTATTACAGAATTTCGACATTTTACTGTTGTTAAATACAATTATGAACTATAATTCATAGTTTTCTATAATTGTGACTTTTTTCTCTTTGTTTTTCTACTATTATTTCTATATTTCGTGAAAGAGATGGGAAATCACGTATTGCTTGAAGATTTTTTCATATAATAATCGTTTTCGCACTATATACCAATTTGTAACGGTGTTTGAAACAACATACTTTCACTTTGAAAAAAAAACGGAAAAAAACAAACGTTATATGGCATGATGTTTTAACTACACCCAAAAACAAAAACCGGTTTAAAAATTTTTTGGAAAGAAAAAAAAAGTCAGTTATGGTGAGTTGATGATAGGCAGTCTGGTTTGGAATGTAAAGTAATGAGTCTGGTTTAAAACGTTATAAGAAAAAGTCTGGGTTGGAATGTAAAGTAAAGAGTCTGGTTTAAAACGTTATAAGAAAAAGTCTGGTTTGGAATGTAAAGTAAAGAGTCTGGTTTAAAACGTTATAAGAAAAAGTCTGGTTTTAAGTCAGGATTTGAATGAATTTGTAATGAAAATGAAATTAAAGTGAAATGTACAAATAAATAATGAAATTATAATAAGAATAGTTTTTATTTTAAATACGTGAGAAGAGGTTAATTAAATAAATAAAAGTTTTTTTTAAAGTTTTTTCATTTGGACGGCTAAATTTTGCCTGAAAGTCCAAAGGGAAGAGAAAAGTAACAAAACGTTTTTTTTTTGTTTATAAAAATAAAAGTGAGATCAGAAAAGAAAAATATTCGTAGATTTCTTGTGGGAATTAGGAACCATAAACAACACAGAGGAAAGGGGGGATTTGTACTAAATGACTGGGAAATTCATTTCATGGAGCGAATCGAAAAGCATTGCAAACGTCCGGCATCATCGTTGTGAAAAGAAAAAAAAAACGACATCAATGATAAGGACATAATCGACAATTTGTATGAGTTTTGATCGAGGTCACCTTCGCTTGACCTTAAAGGAATTTCGGTGGACTATATCCACTACGACAACAACAAAATATAGTGAAAACGAATCGTCATCGTTTTTTTTTCTTCAAAATTGAAACATTAACCATCATTTCATGCGCGATAAACGAACAGCATAGTCTTCATAATCCTCATCATCCACCTTTAATCAACATGCAGCAATAAATATGTCATCTTTGGCAAAACACAATTTTAATATATATAAGTCAAATTAATCAACCAACAATGGCGTCATCAACTTCTCGATCAACATCATAAGAAACAAAGAATTTTTTGTTGTTTGTAACATACGCAAACTTTGAGTAACTTAGAATTTCATTTAGTCATTTAACAGTTTTATTCTTCTTATAATCAATAAAAATTTCTTTTTCTCATTCCTAAGAATAGATGTGAAAGAGGAGGCCTCCTGTTTCCAGATTCGGGGTGAGTGGTTAATATGATGTCTAATACAAGAAATATTCCAAAAAAAAACAAAATTAAATTTAGATTAAAATCACTTTAAAATTCATTTGTACTAAAAAGAAGAAAAAAAAAATTAAAATTAAATTTGGTAAAAATTTTTTTTTAAGAGAGAAATAATGGTACTTATTTTAGATTAAAATTGTGTAGATTTTGAAAAAAAAGGACTCGAATGTACGGTCAAATTAGAAATAAAATACTCTTAAGAATACCAGGAAAAAAAGGAATAAATTGACTGTCCTGGAAATCCGTCTTTTTTTTGTTTTTTTTTCTGCCGTGAAAAGAGAAACCAAACTGAAATGAACGGATGAAGAACTCGTAATATGACGTAAGAAGGATAGAGAGAGAGAGAGAGAGAGATAGATGTAAATGGGTCAGTGAGAAGGAAAAGAAAAATTTTAAGGGACGATAACCAGGTATCTGCAATCTTTGACTTTCCTGCACCTACCACTCCAAAACAGGTTCGTCGATTTTTGGGTATGACGGGATGGTATAGGCGGTTTATTGCCAATTATGCCTCCTTGTCGTCTCCAATTACTGACTGCCTAAAGAAGAGTGCCAAATTTGTTTGGACAGCGGAAGCTCAGGTAGCGTTTGAGGCCTTGAAATCTTCATTAACTACGGCCCCGGTATTGGCCAACCCTGATTACACTAAACCCTTTATTATACAGTGCGACGTGAGTAAGACCGGTGTCGGAGGTGTTTTGCTGCAAAGCGATGACGAAGGCAATGAGAAACCCATCGCATATATTTCTCAAAAGCTGAACTCAGCACAACGCAACTACAGCGTGACGGAACTGGAATGTTTTGCCGCGGTGTTGAGCGTTAAAAAGTTCAGAGCCTACGTCGGAGGTTTGCCGTTCAGAATAATCACCGACCATGCGAGTTTAAAATGGCTCATGAGTCAGCGCGACTTGAGCGGACGTTTGCCTCGATGGAGCCTAAAGCTTCAAGCCTTTGATTTCGGTATCGAACACAGAAAAGTTTCAGAAAATGTGGTGCCAGATGCGCTTTCACGTGTTTACGTGGACGCGATTTCGGAAATAGTTTCGGCACCTAGAATAAACTTGAATTCTGAAGCATTCAAATCAAAGGAATATCTCGACCTGATAGATACAGTGCAAAGCAACCCGGAAAGGCTGCCTGACACGCAAGTGTCAGATGGCTACGTGTACTTCAAGACTAGCTTTAGCACTGGCAATACCTTTCAGGAAGATCGATCGTGGAAGCTTTGGGTCCCGTCCAGCCTTACGGACGAGCTAATTCGTCTGGCGCATGATCCTCCACAAGCTGCGCACGGCGGTATTACCAAAACCTTGTATCGTTTGCGGCAAAGATACTTCTGGCCTGGTATGGCTAGCGAAGTACGTAAATATATCGCGAGTTGCATCGTATGTAAAGAGTCTAAGGCTCCAAATAGTGTGTTGAGGCCGCCAATGGGCAAACAAATTGAAGTTGACAGACCATTCCAGTACTTATATGTTGACTTGTTAGGACCCTACCCTCAGTCTATGCATGGTAACACCACTCTCCTAGTTGTCTTGGACAAATTTTAGAAATTTGTCTTGTTCAAGACACTACGTAAGGCGTCTGCCGTGCAGATCACCGATTTCTTGGAGGAGAACGTCTTCAATTTGTTCGGCGTACCCGAGATTATATTTTCAGACAATGGACCGCAATTTATATCTAAAGAATTTCGTAAATTGGTTGAAGCGTATGGTGTGAAACACAATCGTATAGCTATCTACTCACCACAAGCTAACGCGTCAGAACGTGTAAACCGTTTATTATTGGCGGCCATCCGCTCTTATGTTGGCACCGATCATAGGGATTGGGATCAAAATTTTGGAAGCATCGGTTGTGCTCTTCGGAGTACAATCCATGCTTCTACGGGGATTGATCCATATTTTCTTGTGTTCGGTTCCCACATGATCACACATGGCTCGACCTACGAACTGATGCGAAAGTTAAATGGTTTGATTGATGGTGAATTGGTTGTGTCCTCGAAAAAAGACCAGTTTGAACTAATTCGCGAACGCGTCAAAAATAATTTGTCGAAAGCT
The DNA here is from genome assembly GCA_963422695.1 of Xylophagus ater. NCBI lineage: Eukaryota > Metazoa > Arthropoda > Insecta > Diptera > Xylophagidae > Xylophagus > Xylophagus ater. The sequence continues at coordinate 32,786,466 of OY730483.1, forward strand.
CACCAACAACATGAGCGAATTTATAATCGTCGAACCCGGGTAAAGAGATTTATTGCCGGACAAGAAGTCTACCGAAGAAATTTCACGCTTAGCGACTTCGCAAAAAATGTCAATGCTAAGCTAAATCGCATATTTTTGAAGTGTCGGATTGTTCGTGCGATTGGCGGTTCCCTCTATGAGGTCGAGGATTTGCAGGGTAGACCCATAGGGGTTTACCATGCCAAAGATCTGAGGCAATAGTTAAGTGTGAATGTATAACTATTGTCGCGGTCTAGAACGGATCATTTTCTTTTTTTTTTCATTTTTCTCTCAGAATTTTGTTTTGATGCCCGGCTAGCTCAGTCGGTAGAACACGATACTCTTTCTCGGGTGTGGTCGAGTCCCACGTTGGGCAGTGCAAGCTTTCACGCACCACTCAAACAACCCACACGCTTTTCAGTTACGTCCGGGTTGATAGATCAATCCCTGACGGAACTGTGTTGTAACGGTGTGTGAAACAACATACTTTCACTTTGGTTTTAACGACCCCTAGATTAGCGTTTTCTATTTTAGTTACCATTGCGCGAAATGATTTTCAACATTCCCCTTTGCTCCACAAATAATTCTCGGAAAATCATTCCAACGCATATATCCCGGTAGCATTAAAATAGAATATAGCAGAAAGAAGAAACGAAAAATTGAAGAAAGAAAAAAAAAACGGAAAAAAACAAACGTTATATGGCATGATGTTTTAACTACACCCAAAAACAAAAACCGGTTTAAAATTTTTTTGTAAAGAAAAAAAAAGTCAGTTATGGTGAGTTGATGATAGGCAGTCTGGTTTGGAATGTAAAGTAAAGAGTCTGGTTTAAAACGTTATAAGAAAAAGTCTGGTTTGGAATGTAAAGTAAAGAGTCTGGTTTAAAACGTTATAAGAAAAAGTCTGGTTTGGAATGTAAAGTAAAGAGTCTGGTTTAAAACGTTATAAGAAAAAGTCTGGTTTTAAGTCAGGATTTGAATGAATTTGTAATGAAAATGAAATTAAAGTGAAATGTACAAATAAATAATGAAATTATAATAAGAATAGTTTTTATTTTAAATACGTGAGAAGAGGTTAATTAAATAAATAAAAGTTTTTTTTAAAGTTTTTTCATTTGGACGGCTAAATTTTGCCTGAAAGTCCAAAGGGAAGAGAAAAGTAACAAAACGTTTTTTTTTTGTTTATAAAAATAAAAGTGAGATCAGAAAAGAAAAATATTCGTAGATTTCTTGTGGGAATTAGGAACCATAAACAACACAGAGGAAAGGGGGGATTTGTACTAAATGACTGGGAAATTCATTTCATGGAGCGAATCGAAAAGCATTGCAAACGTCCGGCATCATCGTTGTGAAAAGAAAAAAAAAACGACATCAATGATAAGGACATAATCGACAATTTGTATGACTTTTGATCGAGGTCACCTTCGCTTGACCTTGAAGGAATTTCGGTGGACTATATCCACTACGACAACAACAAAATATAGTGAAAACGAATCGTCATCGTTTTTTTTTCTTCAAAATTGAAACATTAACCATCATTTCATGCGCGATAAACGAACAGCATAGTCTTCATAATCCTCATCATCCACCTTTAATCAACATGCAGCAATAAATATGTCATCTTTGGCAAAACACAATTTTAATATATATAAGTCAAATTAATCAACCAACAATGGCGTCATCAACTTCTCGATCAACATCATAAGAAACAAAGAATTTTTTGTTGTTTGTAACATACGCAAACTTTGAGTAACTTAGAATTTCATTTAGTCATTTAACAGTTTTATTCTTCTTATAATCAATAAAAATTTCTTTTTCTCATTCCTAAGAATAGATGTGAAAGAGGAGGCCTCCTGTTTCCAGATTCGGGGTGAGTGGTTAATATGATGTCTAATACAAGAAATATTCCAAAAAAAAACAAAATTAAATTTAGATTAAAATCACTTTAAAATTCATTTGTACTAAAAAGAAGAAAAAAAAAATTAAAATTAAATTTGGTAAAAATTTTTTTTTAAGAGAGAAATAATGGTACTTATTTTAGATTAAAATTGTGTAGATTTTGAAAAAAAAGGACTCGAATGTACGGTCAAATTAGAAATAAAATACTCTTAAGAATAACAGGAAAAAAAGGAATAAATTGACTGTCCTGGAAATCCGTCTTTTTTTTGTTTTTTTTTCTGCCGTGAAAAGAGAAACCAAACTGAAATGAACGGATGAAGAACTCGTAATATGACGTAAGAAGGATAGAGAGAGAGAGAGAGAGATAGATGTAAATGGGTCAGTGAGAAGGAAAAGAAAAATTTTAAGGGACGATAACCAGGTATCTGCAATCTTTGACTTTCCTGCACCTACCACTCCAAAACAGGTTCGTCGATTTTTGGGTATGACGGGATGGTATAGGCGGTTTATTGCCAATTATGCCTCCTTGTCGTCTCCAATTACTGACTGCCTAAAGAAGAGTGCCAAATTTGTTTGGACAGCGGAAGCTCAGGTAGCGTTTGAGGCCTTGAAATCTTCATTAACTACGGCCCCGGTATTGGCCAACCCTGATTACACTAAACCCTTTATTATACAGTGCGACGCGAGTAAGACCGGTGTCGGAGGTGTTTTGCTGCAAAGCGATGACGAAGGCAATGAGAAACCCATCGCATATATTTCTCAAAAGCTGAACTCAGCACAACGCAACTACAGCGTGACGGAACTGGAATGTTTTGCCGCGGTGTTGAGCGTTAAAAAGTTCAGAGCCTACGTCGGAGGTTTGCCGTTCAGAATAATCACCGACCATGCGAGTTTAAAATGGCTCATGAGTCAGCGCGACTTGAGCGGACGTTTGCCTCGATGGAGCCTAAAGCTTCAAGCCTTTGATTTCGGTATCGAACACAGAAAAGTTTCAGAAAATGTGGTGCCAGATGCGCTTTCACGTGTTTACGTGGACGCGATTTCGGAAATAGTTTCGGCACCTAGCATAAACTTGAATTCTGAAGCATTCAAATCAAAGGAATATCTCGACCTGATAGATACAGTGCAAAGCAACCCGGAAAGGCTGCCTGACACGCAAGTGTCAGATGGCTACGTGTACTTCAAGACTAGCTTTAGCACTGGCAATACCTTTCAGGAAGATCGATCGTGGAAGCTTTGGGTCCCGTCCAGCCTTACGGACGAGCTAATTCGTCTGGCGCATGATCCTCCACAAGCTGCGCACGGCGGTATTACCAAAACCTTGTATCGTTTGCGGCAAAGATACTTCTGGCCTGGTATGGCTAGCGAAGTACGTAAATATATCGCGAGTTGCATCGTATGTAAAGAGTCTAAGGCTCCAAATAGTGTGTTGAGGCCGCCAATGGGCAAACAAATTGAAGTTGACAGACCATTCCAGTACTTATATGTTGACTTGTTAGGACCCTACCCTCAGTCTATGCATGGTAACACCACTCTCCTAGTTGTCTTGGACAAATTTTAGAAATTTGTCTTGTTCAAGACACTACGTAAGGCGTCTGCCGTGCAGATCACCGATTTCTTGGAGGAGAACGTCTTCAATTTGTTCGGCGTACCCGAGATTATATTTTCAGACAATGGACCGCAATTTATATCTAAAGAATTTCGTAAATTGGTTGAAGCGTATGGTGTGAAACACAATCGTATAGCTATCTACTCACCACAAGCTAACGCGTCAGAACGTGTAAACCGTTTATTATTGGCGGCCATCCGCTCTTATGTTGGCACCGATCATAGGGATTGGGATCAAAATTTTGGAAGCATCGGTTGTGCTCTTCGGAGTACAATCCATGCTTCTACGGGGATTGATCCATATTTTCTTGTGTTCGGTTCCCACATGATCACACATGGCTCGACCTACGAACTGATGCGAAAGTTAAATGGTTTGATTGATGGTGAATTGGTTGTGTCCTCGAAAAAAGACCAGTTTGAACTAATTCGCGAACGCGTCAAAAATAATTTGTCGAAAGCTCACCAACAACATGAGCGAATTTATAATCGTCGAACCCGGGTAAAGAGATTTATTGCCGGACAAGAAGTCTACCGAAGAAATTTCACGCTTAGCGACTTCGCAAAAAATGTCAATGCTAAGCTAAATCGCATATTTTTGAAGTGTCGGATTGTTCGTGCGATTGGCGGTTCCCTCTATGAGGTCGAGGATTTGCAGGGTAGACCCATAGGGGTTTACCATGCCAAAGATCTGAGGCAATAGTTAAGTGTGAATGTATAACTATTGTCGCGGTCTAGAACGGATCATTTTCTTTTTTTTTTCATTTTTCTCTCAGAATTTTGTTTTGATGCCCGGCTAGCTCAGTCGGTAGAACACGATACTCTTTCTCGGGTGTGGTCGAGTCCCACGTTGGGCAGTGCAAGCTTTCACGCACCACTCAAACAACCCACACGCTTTTCAGTTACGTCCGGGTTGATAGATCAATCCCTGACGGAACTGTGTTGTAACGGTGTGTGAAACAACATACTTTCACTTTGGTTTTAACGACCCCTAGATTAGCGTTTTCTATTTTAGTTACCATTGCGCGAAATGATTTTCAACATTCCCCTTTGCTCCACAAATAATTCTCGGAAAATCATTCCAACGCATATATCCCGGTAACATTAAAATAGAATATAGCAGAAAGAAGAAACGAAAAATTGAAGAAAGAAAAAAAAAACGGAAAAAAACAAACGTTATATGGCATGATGTTTTAACTACACCCAAAAACAAAAACCGGTTTAAAATTTTTGTGTAAAGAAAAAAAAAGTCAGTTATGGTGAGTTGATGATAGGCAGTCTGGTTTGGAATGTAAAGTAAAGAGTCTGGTTTAAAACGTTATAAGAAAAAGTCTGGTTTGGAATGTAAAGTAAAGAGTCTGGTTTAAAACGTTATAAGAAAAAGTCTGGTTTGGAATGTAAAGTAAAGAGTCTGGTTTAAAACGTTATAAGAAAAAGTCTGGTTTTAAGTCAGGATTTGAATGAATTTGTAATGAAAATGAAATTAAAGTGAAATGTACAAATAAATAATGAAATTATAATAAGAATAGTTTTTATTTTATATACGTGAGAACAGTTTAATTAAATAAATAAAAGTTTTTTTTTAAAGTTTTTTCATTTGGACGGCTAAATTTTGCCTGAAAGTCCAAAGGGAAGAGAAAAGAAACAAAACGTTTTTTTTTGTTTATAAAAATAAAAGTGAGATAAGAAAAGAAAAATATTCGTAGATTTCTTGTGGGAATTAGGAACCATAAACAACACAGAGAAAAGGGGGGGATTTGTACTAAATGACTGGGAAATTCATTTCATGGGGGAATCGAAAAGCATTGCAAACGTCCGGCATCATCGTTGTGAAAAAAAAAACGACATCAATGATAAGGACATAATCGACAATTTGTATGACTTTTGATCGAGGTCACCTTCGCTTGACCTTAAAGGAATTTAGGTGGACTATATCCACTACGATAACAACAAAATATAGTGAAAAGGAATCGTCATCGTTTTTTCTTTCTTCAAAATTGAAACATTAACCATCATTTCATGCGCGATCAACGAACAGCATAGTCTTCATAATCCTCATCATCCACCTTTAATCAACATGCAGCAATAAATATGTCATCTTTGGCAAAACGCAATTTTAATATATATAAGTCAAATTAATCAACCAACAATGGCGTCATCAACTTCTCGATCAACATCATAAGAAACAAAGAATTTTTTGTTGTTTGTAACATACGCAAACTTTGAGTAACTTAGAATTTCATTTAGTCATTTAACAGTTTTATTCTTCTTATAATCAATAAAAATTTCTTTTTCTCATTCCTAAGAATAGATGTGAAAGAGGAGGCCTCCTGTTTCCAGATTCGGGGTGAGTGGTTAATATGATGTCTAATACAAGAAATATTCAAAAAAAAAAAAAAATTTAATTTAGATTAAAATCACTTTAAAATTCATTTGTACTAAAAAGAAGAAAAAAAAAATTAAAATTAAATTTGGTAAAAATTTTTTTTTTAAGAAAGAAATAATGGTACTTATTTTAGATTGAAATTGTGTAGATTTTAAAAAAAAAAGGACTCGAATGTACGGTCAAATTAGAAATAAAATACTCTTAAGAATAACAGGAAAAAAAGGAATAAATTGACTGTCCTGGAAATCCGTCTTTTTTTTGTTTTTTTTTCTGCCGTGAAAAGAGAAACCAAACTGAAATGAACGGATGAAGAACTCGTAATATGACGTAAGAAGGATAGAGAGAGAGAGAGAGAGATAGATGTAAATGGGTCAGTGAGAAGGAAAAGAAAAATTTTAAGGGACGATAACCAATAGAAGGGGCGGTTATCGTCAACGGGGGCCGGCATTCTGCTGTCGGTCCATGCGGGTGGGAAGTGCCCCAAAGTCCGGTTGGCAATAACACCTTTCCCAATCGGCCCCGACATGCCTCGCAAGGCTTTCGCGTTGTGTTCGGTCAGTTTCGGTGACCAAGAACTAACGAACATTCCCTTTCTTCGGTTGTTTTCGCCACAACCGAATTTTCCTTGCTTGATAGCTTGTGCTATCACCGTAAAGTCTAAACGACGTTAATATTCATATGCACGCATAAAATTTTATGTGTAATTTGAAGGTAGATGGTGGTGAACAACGACCCACCCCTCCGGCGAGCTTTCAAGCGCAACTCAGCTTGGCGTGCAGCCTTTTAGTTGTTCACGTAAGCTGCACCATCTCATATCTTCTCCTCGCAAGAAGAAGATATGCCGTGAGGATCATCAGGGGACTTACATTCTTCGTAAAAACCCCATATGTTAACCCCGCAGTTACAAATTGTACTTAAGGCTCATCAGCTGGACTTGTACATTTGGCTGTCCAGGAACGATATTTTATTATTATATTTTATTAAGCATACTTAAGAATAAAGAGTTCTAATTTTTCTATATTCAATCCATCTACAATTTTACTTCTGCGAATTAAATACTAAATGAAAAATTTCTGTTTTTACACCGAATTTTTTAAAATATTTTGAATAGTTTTTTATTTAGCGTCCTTGATAAATTTTTGAATTGATTTTTTTCGTATTTAGGTTGTTGTTTATACTATTATATTTAGTCGGTATTAGGACAATGTAATTATTTTTTAGGAACTGATCCACATTTTATATTTTCCCCAATGATTCGACTTTATTTTGAATCTTCATCATGGATCAACATTATTTTGCATATCAGAAAATCCTAATTATTACAGAATTTTGACTTTTTGCTGTTGTTAAATACAATTATGAACTATAATTCATAGTTTTCTATAATTGTGACTTTTTTTCTCTTTATTTTTCTACTATTACTTCTATATCTCGTGAAAAAGATGGGAAATCACGTATTGCTTGAAGATTTTCTCATATAATAATCCTTTTCGCACTATATACCAATTGTGCTTAAGGCTCATCAGCTGGACTGGTACATTTGGCTTACCAGGAACGATATTTTATTATTATATTTTATTAAGCATACTTAAGAATGAAGAGTTCTAATTTTTCTATATTCAATCTATCTAGAATTTTACTTCTGCGAATTAAATACTAAATGAAAAATTTCTGTTTTTACACAGAATTTTTTTAAGATATTTTGAATAGTTTTTTATTTATCGTCCTTAATAAATTTTTAAATTGATTGTTTTAGTATTTAGGTTGTTGTTTATACTATTATATTTAGTCGGTATTAGGACAATGTAATTATTTATTAGGAACTGATCCACATTTTATATTTTCCCCAATGATTAGACTTTATTTTGAATCTTCATCATGGATCAACATTATTTTGTATATCAGAAAATCCTAATTATTACCGAATTTTAACTTTTTACTGTTGTTAAATACAATTATGAACTATAATTCATAGTTTTCTATAATTGTGACTTTTTTTCTCTTTATTTTTCTACTATTATTTCTATATCTTGTGAAAAATATGGGAAATTGCTTGAAGATTTTTTCATATAATAATCGTTTTCGCACTATATACCAATTGTACTTAAGGCTCATCAGCTGGACTTGTACATTTGGCTGTCCAGGAACGATATTTTATTATTATATTTTATTAAGCATACTTAAGAATGAAGAGTTCTAATTTTTCTATATTGAATCTATCTAGAATTTTACTGCTGCGAATTAAATACTAAATGAAAAATTTCTGTTTTTACACCGAATTTCTTTTAAATATTTTGAATAGTTTTTCATTTATCGTCCTTGATAAATTTTTAAATTGATTTTTTTAGTATTTAGGTTGTTGTTTATACTACTATATTTAGTCGGTATTAGGACAATGTAATTATTTATTAGGAACTGATTCACATATTATATTTTCCCCAATGATTAGACTTTATTTTGAATCTTCATCATGGATCAACCTTATTTTGTATATCAGAAAATCCTAATTATTACAGAATTTTGACTTTTTACTGTTGTTAAATACAATTATGAACTATAATTCATAGTTTTTTTTTATTTAGCGTCCTAGATAACTTTTTTTTTTAAATTGATTTTTTAGTATTTAGGTTGTTGTTTATACTATTATATTTAGTCGGTATTAGGACAATGTAATTATTTATTAGGAACTGATCCACATTTTATATTTTCTCCAATGATTAGACTTTATTTTGAATCTTCATCATGGATCAACATTATTTTGTATATCAGAAAATCCTAATTATTACAGAATTTTTGACTTTTTTACTGTTGTTAAATACAATTATGAACTATAATTCATAGTTTTCTATAATTGTGACTTTATTTTTCTCTTTGTTTTTCTACTATTATTTCTATATCTCGTGAAAGAGATGGGAAATCACGTATTGCTTGAAGATTTTTTCATATAATAATCGTTTTCGCACTATATACCAATTGTACTTAAGGCTCATCAGCTGGACTTGTACATTTGGCTGTCCAGGAACGATATTTTATTATATTTTATTAAGCATACTTAAGAATGAAGAGTTCTAATTTTTCTATATTAAATCCATCTAGAATTTTTAGTTCTGCGAATTAAATACTAAATGAAAAATTTCTGTTTTTACACCGAATTTTTTTTAAATATTTAGAATAGTTTTTTATTTAGCGTCCTTGATAAATTTTTAAATTGATTTTTTTAGTATTTAGGTTGTTGTTTATACTATTATATTTAGTCGGTATTAGGACAATGTAATTATTTATTAGGAACTGATCCACATTTTATATTTTCCCCAATGGTTCGACTTTATTTTGAATCTTCATCATGGATCAACATTATTTTGTATATCAGAAAATCCTAATTATTACAGAATTTTGACTTTTTACTGTTGTTAAATACAATTATGAACTATAATTCATAGTTTTCTATAATTGTGACTTTTTTTCTCTTTGTTTTTCTACTATTATTTCTATATCTCGTGAAAGAGATGGGAAATCACGTATTGCTTGAAAATTTTTTCATATAATAATCGTTTTCGCACTATATACCAATTGTACTTAAGGCTCATCAGCTGGACTTGTACATTTGGCTGTCCAGGAACGATATTTTATTATTATATTTTATTAAGCATACTTAAGAATGAAGAGTTCTAATTTTTCTATATTCAATCCATCTAGAAATTTACTTCTGCGAATTAAAAACTAAATGAAAAATTTCTGTTTTTACACCGAATTTTTTTAAATATTTTGAATAGTTTTCTATTTAGTGTCCTTGATAAATTTTTAAATTGATTTTTTTAGTATTTAGGTTGTTGTTTATACTATTATATTTAGTCGGTATTAGGACAATGTAATTATTTATTAGGAACTGATCCACATTTTATATTTTCCCCAATGATTCAACTTTATTTTGAATCTTCATCATGGATAAACATTATTTTGTATATCAGAAAATCCTAGTTATTACAGAATTTTGACTTTTTACTGTTGTTAAATACAATTATGAACTATAATTCATAGTTTTCTACAATTGTGACTTTTTTTCTCTTTGTTTTTCTACTATTATTTCTATATCTCGTGAAAGAGATGGGAAATCACGTATTGCTTGAAGATTTTTTCATATAATAATCGTTTTCGCACTATATACCAATTGTACTTAAGGCTCATCAGCTGGACTGGTAAATTTGGCTGTCCAGGAACGATATTTTATTATTATATTTTATTAAGCATACTTAAGAATGAAGAGTTCTAATTTTTCTATATTCAATCTATCTAGAATTTTACTTCTGCGAATTAAATACTAAATGAAAAATTTCTATTTTTACACCGAATTTTTTTAAATATTTTGAATAGTTTTTTATTTAGTGTCCTTGATAAATTTTTAAATTGATTTTTTTCGTATTTAGGTTGTTGTTTATACTATTATATTTAGTCGGTATTAGGACAATGTAATTATTTATTAGGAACTGATCCACATTTTATATTTTCCGCAATGATTCGACTTTATTTTGAATCTTCATCATGGATAAACATTATTTTGCATATCAGAAAATCCTAATTATTGCAGAATTTTGACTTTTTACTGTTGTTAAATACAATTATGAACTATAATTCATAGTTTTCTATAATTGTGACTTTTTTTCTCTGTATTTTTCCACTATTACATCTATATCTCGTCAAAAAGATGGGAAATCACGTATTGCTTGAAGATTTTTTCATATAATAATCGTTTTCGCACTATATACCAATTGTGCTTAAGGCTCATCAGCTGGACTGGTACATTTGGCTGTCCAGGAACGATATTTTATTATTATATTTTATTAAGCATTCTTAAGAATGAAGAGTTCTAATTTTTCTATATTCAATCTATCTAGAATTTTACTTCTGCGAATTAAATACTAAATGAAAAATTTCTGTTTTTACACCGAATTTTTTTTAAATATTTTTAATAGTTTTTTATTTATCGTCCTTGATAAATTTTTAAATTGATTTTTTTAGTATTTAGGTTGTTGTTTATACTATTATATTTAGTCGGTATTAGGACAATGTAATTATTTATTAGGAACTGATCCACATTTTATATTTTCCCCAATGATTAGACTTTATTTTGAATCTTCATCATGGATCAACATTATTTTGTATATCAGAAAATCCTAATTATTACAGAATTTTGACTTTTTACTGTTGCTAAATACAATTATGAACTATAATTCATAGTTTTCTATAATTGTGACTTTTTTTCCCTTTATTTTTCTACTATTATTTCTATATCTCGTGAAAAAGATGGGAAATCACGTATTGCTTGAAGATTTTTTCATATAATAATCGTTTTCGCACTATATACCAATTGTACTTAAGGCTCATCAGCTGGACTTGTACATTTGGCTGTCCAGGAACGATATTTTATTATTATATTTTATTAAGCATACTTAAGAATGAAGAGTTCTAATTTTTCTATATTCAATCTATCTAGAATTTTACTTCTGCGAATTAAATACTAAATGAAAAATTTCTGTTTTTACACCGAATTTTTTTAAAATATTTTGAATAGTTTTTTGTTTATCGTCCTTGATAAATTTTTAAATTGATTTTTTTAGTATTTAGGTTGTTGTTTATACTATTATATTTAGTCGGTATTAGGACAATGCAATTATTTATTAGGAACTGATCCACATTTTATATTTTCCCCAATGATTAGACTTTATTTTGAATCTTCATCATGGATCAACATTATTTTGTATATCAGAAAATCCTAATTATTACAGAATTTTGACTTTTTACTGTTGTTAAATACAATTATGAACTATAATTCATCGTTTTCTATAATTGTGACTTTTTTTCTCTTTATTTTTCTACTATTATTTCTATATTTGTGAAAAAGATGGTAGTTGCTTGAAGATTTTTTCATATAATAATCGTTTTCGCACTATATACCAATTGTACTTAAGGCTCATCAGCTGGACTTGTACATTTGGCTGTCTAGGAACGATATTTAATTATTATATACTTAAGAATGAAGAGTTCTAATTTTCCTATATTCAATCTATCTAGAATTTTACTTCTGCGAATTAAATACTAAATGAAATATTTCTGTTTTTACACCGAATTTTTTTAAATATATTGAATAATTTTTATTTATCGTCCTTGATAAATTTTTAAATTGATTTTTTTAGTATTTAGGTTGTTGTTTATACTATTATATTTAGTCGGTATTAGGACAATGTAATTATTTATTAGGAACTGATCCACATTTTATATTTTCCCCAATGATTCGACTTTATTTTGAATCTTCATCATGGATCAGCATTATTTTGTATATCAGAAAATCCTAATTCTTACAGAATTTTGACTTTTTACTGTTGTTAAATACAATTATGAACTATAATTCATAGTTTTCTATAATTGTGACTTTTTTCTCTTTGTTTTTCTACTATTATTTCTATATCTCGTGAAAAAGATGGGAAATCACGTATTGCTTGAAGATTTTTTCATATAATAATCGTTTTCGCACTATATACCAATTGTACTTAAGGCTCATCAGCTGGACTTGTACATTTGGCTGTCCAGGAACGATATTTTATTATTATATTTTATTAAGCATACTTAAGAATGAAGAGTTCTAATTTTTCTATATTCAATCCATCTAGAATTTTACTTCTGCGAATTAAATACTAAATGAAAAATTTCTGTTTTTACACCGAATTTTTTTAAATATTTTGAATAGTTTTTTATTTAGTGTTCTTGGTAAATTTTTAAATTGATTTTTTTAGTATTTAGGTTGTTGTTTATACTATTATATTTAGTCGGTATTAGGACAATGTAATTATTTATTAGGAACTGATCCAGATTTTATATTTTTCCCAATGCTTCGACTTTATTTTGAGTCTTCATCATGGATCAACATTATTTTGTATATCAGAAAATCCTAATTATTACAGAATTTTGACTTTTTACTGTTGTTAAATACAATTATGAACTATAATTCATGGTTTTCTATAATTGTGACTTTTTTCTCTTTGTTTTTCTACTATTATTTCTATATCTCGTGAAAAAGATGGGAAATCACGTATTGCTTGAAGATTTTTTCATATAATAATCGTTTTCGCACTATATACCAATTGTGCTTAAGGCTCATCAGCTGGACTGGTACATTTGGCTTACCAGGAACGATATTTTATTATTATATTTTATTAAGCATACTTAAGAATGAAGAGTTCTAATTTTTCTATATTCAATCTATCTAGAATTTTACTTCTGCGAATTAAATACTAAATGAAAAATTTCTGTTTTTACACAGAATTTTTTTAAGATATTTTGAATAGTTTTTTATTTATCGTCCTTAATAAATTTTTAAATTGATTGTTTTAGTATTTAGGTTGTTGTTTATACTATTATATTTAGTCGGTATTAGGACAATGTAATTATTTATTAGGAACTGATCCACATTTTATATTTTCCCCAATGATTAGACTTTATTTTGAATCTTCATCATGGATCAACATTATTTTGTATATCAGAAAATCCTAATTATTACCGAATTTTAACTTTTTACTGTTGTTAAATACAATTATGAACTATAATTCATAGTTTTCTATAATTGTGACTTTTTTTCTCTTTATTTTTCTACTATTATTTCTATATCTTGTGAAAAATATGGGAAATTGCTTGAAGATTTTTTCATATAATAATCGTTTTCGCACTATATACCAATTGTACTTAAGGCTCATCAGCTGGACTTGTACATTTGGCTGTCCAGGAACGATATTTTATTATTATATTTTATTAAGCATACTTAAGAATGAAGAGTTCTAATTTTTCTATATTGAATCTATCTAGAATTTTACTGCTGCGAATTAAATACTAAATGAAAAATTTCTGTTTTTACACCGAATTTCTTTTAAATATTTTGAATAGTTTTTCATTTATCGTCCTTGATAAATTTTTAAATTGATTTTTTTAGTATTTAGGTTGTTGTTTATACTACTATATTTAGTCGGTATTAGGACAATGTAATTATTTATTAGGAACTGATTCACATATTATATTTTCCCCAATGATTAGACTTTATTTTGAATCTTCATCATGGATCAACCTTATTTTGTATATCAGAAAATCCTAATTATTACAGAATTTTGACTTTTTACTGTTGTTAAATACAATTATGAACTATAATTCATAGTTTTTTTTTATTTAGCGTCCTAGATAACTTTTTTTTTTAAATTGATTTTTTAGTATTTAGGTTGTTGTTTATACTATTATATTTAGTCGGTATTAGGACAATGTAATTATTTATTAGGAACTGATCCACATTTTATATTTTCTCCAATGATTAGACTTTATTTTGAATCTTCATCATGGATCAACATTATTTTGTATATCAGAAAATCCTAATTATTACAGAATTTTTGACTTTTTTACTGTTGTTAAATACAATTATGAACTATAATTCATAGTTTTCTATAATTGTGACTTTATTTTTCTCTTTGTTTTTCTACTATTATTTCTATATCTCGTGAAAGAGATGGGAAATCACGTATTGCTTGAAGATTTTTTCATATAATAATCGTTTTCGCACTATATACCAATTGTACTTAAGGCTCATCAGCTGGACTTGTACATTTGGCTGTCCAGGAACGATATTTTATTATATTTTATTAAGCATACTTAAGAATGAAGAGTTCTAATTTTTCTATATTAAATCCATCTAGAATTTTTAGTTCTGCGAATTAAATACTAAATGAAAAATTTCTGTTTTTACACCGAATTTTTTTTAAATATTTAGAATAGTTTTTTATTTAGCGTCCTTGATAAATTTTTAAATTGATTTTTTTAGTATTTAGGTTGTTGTTTATACTATTATATTTAGTCGGTATTAGGACAATGTAATTATTTATTAGGAACTGATCCACATTTTATATTTTCCCCAATGGTTCGACTTTATTTTGAATCTTCATCATGGATCAACATTATTTTGTATATCAGAAAATCCTAATTATTACAGAATTTTGACTTTTTACTGTTGTTAAATACAATTATGAACTATAATTCATAGTTTTCTATAATTGTGACTTTTTTTCTCTTTGTTTTTCTACTATTATTTCTATATCTCGTGAAAGAGATGGGAAATCACGTATTGCTTGAAAATTTTTTCATATAATAATCGTTTTCGCACTATATACCAATTGTACTTAAGGCTCATCAGCTGGACTTGTACATTTGGCTGTCCAGGAACGATATTTTATTATTATATTTTATTAAGCATACTTAAGAATGAAGAGTTCTAATTTTTCTATATTCAATCCATCTAGAAATTTACTTCTGCGAATTAAAAACTAAATGAAAAATTTCTGTTTTTACACCGAATTTTTTTAAATATTTTGAATAGTTTTCTATTTAGTGTCCTTGATAAATTTTTAAATTGATTTTTTTCGTATTTAGGTTGTTGTTTATACTATTATATTTAGTCGGTATTAGGACAATGTAATTATTTATTAGGAACTGATCCACATTTTATATTTTCCCCAATGATTCAACTTTATTTTGAATCTTCATCATGGATAAACATTATTTTGTATATCAGAAAATCCTAGTTATTACAGAATTTTGACTTTTTACTGTTGTTAAATACAATTATGAACTATAATTCATAGTTTTCTACAATTGTGACTTTTTTTCTCTTTGTTTTTCTACTATTATTTCTATATCTCGTGAAAGAGATGGGAAATCACGTATTGCTTGAAGATTTTTTCATATAATAATCGTTTTCGCACTATATACCAATTGTACTTAAGGCTCATCAGCTGGACTGGTAAATTTGGCTGTCCAGGAACGATATTTTATTATTATATTTTATTAAGCATACTTAAGAATGAAGAGTTCTAATTTTTCTATATTCAATCTATCTAGAATTTTACTTCTGCGAATTAAATACTAAATGAAAAATTTCTATTTTTACACCGAATTTTTTTAAATATTTTGAATAGTTTTTTATTTAGTGTCCTTGATAAATTTTTAAATTGATTTTTTTCGTATTTAGGTTGTTGTTTATACTATTATATTTAGTCGGTATTAGGACAATGTAATTATTTATTAGGAACTGATCCACATTTTATATTTTCCCCAATGATTCGACTTTATTTTGAATCTTCATCATGGATAAACATTATTTTGCATATCAGAAAATCCTAATTATTGCAGAATTTTGACTTTTTACTGTTGTTAAATACAATTATGAACTATAATTCATAGTTTTCTATAATTGTGACTTTTTTTCTCTGTATTTTTCCACTATTACATCTATATCTCGTCAAAAAGATGGGAAATCACGTATTGCTTGAAGATTTTTTCATATAATAATCGTTTTCGCACTATATACCAATTGTGCTTAAGGCTCATCAGCTGGACTGGTACATTTGGCTGTCCAGGAACGATATTTTATTATTATATTTTATTAAGCATTCTTAAGAATGAAGAGTTCTAATTTTTCTATATTCAATCTATCTAGAATTTTACTTCTGCGAATTAAATACTAAATGAAAAATTTCTGTTTTTACACCGAATTTTTTTTAAATATTTTTAATAGTTTTTTATTTATCGTCCTTGATAAATTTTTAAATTGATTTTTTTAGTATTTAGGTTGTTGTTTATACTATTATATTTAGTCGGTATTAGGACAATGTAATTATTTATTAGGAACTGATCCACATTTTATATTTTCCCCAATGATTAGACTTTATTTTGAATCTTCATCATGGATCAACATTATTTTGTATATCAGAAAATCCTAATTATTACAGAATTTTGACTTTTTACTGTTGCTAAATACAATTATGAACTATAATTCATAGTTTTCTATAATTGTGACTTTTTTTCCCTTTATTTTTCTACTATTATTTCTATATCTCGTGAAAAAGATGGGAAATCACGTATTGCTTGAAGATTTTTTCATATAATAATCGTTTTCGCACTATATACCAATTGTACTTAAGGCTCATCAGCTGGACTTGTACATTTGGCTGTCCAGGAACGATATTTTATTATTATATTTTATTAAGCATACTTAAGAATGAAGAGTTCTAATTTTTCTATATTCAATCTATCTAGAATTTTACTTCTGCGAATTAAATACTAAATGAAAAATTTCTGTTTTTACACCGAATTTTTTTAAAATATTTTGAATAGTTTTTTGTTTATCGTCCTTGATAAATTTTTAAATTGATTTTTTTAGTATTTAGGTTGTTGTTTATACTATTATATTTAGTCGGTATTAGGACAATGCAATTATTTATTAGGAACTGATCCACATTTTATATTTTCCCCAATGATTAGACTTTATTTTGAATCTTCATCATGGATCAACATTATTTTGTATATCAGAAAATCCTAATTATTACAGAATTTTGACTTTTTACTGTTGTTAAATACAATTATGAACTATAATTCATAGTTTTCTATAATTGTGACTTTTTTTCTCTTTATTTTTCTACTATTATTTCTATATTTGTGAAAAAGATGGTAGTTGCTTGAAGATTTTTTCATATAATAATCGTTTTCGCACTATATACCAATTGTACTTAAGGCTCATCAGCTGGACTTGTACATTTGGCTGTCCAGGAACGATATTTAATTATTATATACTTAAGAATGAAGAGTTCTAATTTTCCTATATTCAATCTATCTAGAATTTTACTTCTGCGAATTAAATACTAAATGAAATATTTCTGTTTTTACACCGAATTTTTTTAAATATTTTGAATAATTTTTATTTATCGTCCTTGATAAATTTTTAAATTGATTTTTTTAGTATTTAGGTTGTTGTTTATACTATTATATTTAGTCGGTATTAGGACAATGTAATTATTTATTAGGAACTGATCCACATTTTATATTTTCCCCAATGATTCGACTTTATTTTGAATCTTCATCATGGATCAGCATTATTTTGTATATCAGAAAATCCTAATTCTTACAGAATTTTGACTTTTTACTGTTGTTAAATACAATTATGAACTATAATTCATAGTTTTCTATAATTGTGACTTTTTTCTCTTTGTTTTTCTACTATTATTTCTATATCTCGTGAAAAAGATGGGAAATCACGTATTGCTTGAAGATTTTTTCATATAATAATCGTTTTCGCACTATATACCAATTGTACTTAAGGCTCATCAGCTGGACTTGTACATTTGGCTGTCCAGGAACGATATTTTATTATTATATTTTATTAAGCATACTTAAGAATGAAGAGTTCTAATTTTTCTATATTCAATCCATCTAGAATTTTACTTCTGCGAATTAAATACTAAATGAAAAATTTCTGTTTTTACACCGAATTTTTTTAAATATTTTGAATAGTTTTTTATTTAGTGTTCTTGGTAAATTTTTAAATTGATTTTTTTAGTATTTAGGTTGTTGTTTATACTATTATATTTAGTCGGTATTAGGACAATGTAATTATTTATTAGGAACTGATCCAGATTTTATATTTTTCCCAATGCTTCGACTTTATTTTGAGTCTTCATCATGGATCAACATTATTTTGTATATCAGAAAATCCTAATTATTACAGAATTTTGACTTTTTACTGTTGTTAAATACAATTATGAACTATAGTTCATAGTTTTCTATAATTGTGACTTTTTTCTCTTTGTTTTTCTACTATTATTTCTATATCTCGTGAAAAAGATGGGAAATCACGTATTGCTTGAAGATTTTTTCATATAATAATCGTTTTCGCACTATATACCAATTGTACTTAAGGCTCATCAGCTGGACTTGTACATTTGGCTGTCCAGGAACGATATTTTATTATTATATTTTATTAAGCATACTTAAGAATGAAGAGTTCTAATTTTTCTATATTCAATCCATCTAGAATTTTATTTCTGCGAATTAAATACTAAATGAAAAATTTCTGTTTTTACACCGAATTTTTTTAAATATATTGAATAGTTTTTTATTTAGCGTCCTTGATAAATTTTTAAATTGATATTTTTTGTATTCAGGTTGTTGTTTATACTATTATATTTAGTCGGTATTAGGACAATGTTATTATTTATTAGGAACTGATTCACATTTTATATTTTCCCCAATGATTAGACTTTATTTTGAATCTTCATCATGGATCAACCTTAGTTTGTATATCAGAAAATCCTAATTATTACAGAATTTTGACTTTTTACTGTTGTTAAATACAATTATGAACTATAATTCATAGTTTTCTATAATTGTGACTTTTTTTCTCTTTGTTTTTCTACTATTATTTCTATATCTCGTGAAAGAGATGGGAAATCACGTATTGCTTGAAGATTTTTTCATATAATAATCGTTTTCGCAATATATACCAATTGTACTTAAGGCTTATCAGCTGGACTTGTGCATTTGGCTGTCCAGGAACGATATTTTATTATTATATTTTATTATGTAGGCCGTTTTCACACAAAAAACAAGAAGGTTCCAAATTATTATTTTTTTTGAGAATAAAAGAAACACATCTGCTCGTTCAGAACTCCAACTTTATTCTGCCTCAAAGTCGTCCTCGACTTACTTGCTAATATATATATTTACATGAGTATTTACATTAATATTTACATTTTAAGTTGATTCAATTGCATTTTTGCCAATATTTATATTTTAAGTTAATTTAATCACATTTTATCAGATATTTACATATGGCCGCATATTAACAGAGGGAAAGGTACCAACAAATGGTCTTTGACTATTTTGAAACCCTTCTGGATCTGTTATTACATATCTATCATTTCCTTTTTTACACAAAACGGACCTATAAACTTTGGTATTAGCTTCTTATTTGCACCAATTGTGGTGTCAACATTTTTAATAAGTCCTAAATCATTTTCTTTATAAGCCTTTGGGCTTTTGTGTCTCACATTGTATTGTTTCTCAATTTTTAACTGTATAATATTATTTTTCTCTACTACAGTTTTTCTAATTTCCTCTAAACTTTTTTCATTAATTTTCACGAAGTCATTATCTAAATATTCTTTCAAACAATCATTGGCCTTACTGTTTCTTTGTCGCACACCAAACAAAACATTGCTAGGAGACTCATTAATAGACCGATTTTTGCTATTATTCATGGCAAACTCAACCTCGCTCAAGACCATGTCCCATTCAACCAAATTACCTTCCACCAACTTTGCCAACATTGGAGTGATAACTCTATTCATCCTCTCGACAGCCCCGTTGGACTGTGGCGAACCCGTTGTCACTAAAATATTCCTAATATTATTGTGTTTACAAAATTTCGTAAAGTCAGCTGATGTAAAGCAGCTTCCTCTGTCTGAGATAATACGTATAGGTCGACTATAATATTCAAAATATTCCGTCAAACAAATGAGCACTTCTTTTGTACTGGTATTTTTCAGGGGGTGTAATTTAACAAAACGAGAAAATGCATCCACTACAACAAGTATGAATTTATGTCCCTTTTTCGTTCGATTTAATGTACCATAATGGTCGATATGGAGGGTGTCAAAAGGCAACTCTCCTTTAGGAATACTATACAATTTTCCTTCAGGCTTCCCACAATTAGGTTGAAAGGTTATACACTTCAAATAATTACGAATATAGTCTTGCACATGCTTCCGCATGTCAGGGAACCAATATGTAGTCAAAATTAAATCTATTGTTTTGTCAATCCCTTGATGCCCGAAATTATCATGATTTGATCTAAAAACGTTATCTCGCATAAATTTTGGTACATAAAACAAAACTTTTCCATTCCTCTTCCGATACACTAAACCATTTCGTAATTCAAATAAAGGGCTTTCGCTCTTTTCTAATTCTAATCGTACCTTCACAATTTCTTCGTCTTCATATTGATGGAGAGCTAAATTTTGCTCAAATGAGTTCTCTTCCAAAATTAAAATGTTATTCATTCTACTGAATGCGTCGACATGGCGCGTCCTTTCGTTAGGTCTATGTTGGATTTTGTAGCTAAAATTTTCTAAGAACAATGCCCAGCGTGCCACTCTAGGGTTTATATCCTTCTTTTTCAAAGCTAAAGTTATTGCATTACAATCGGTAATTATAGTAAACGGTATTCCTTGTAAATAAACGCGAAATCTTTGTAACGCCTAAATAATGGATAACAATTCCAATTCAAAACTCGCGTACTTGGCTTCCTGTACTGTAGATCGTTTGCTAAAATAGAATATGAGGTGGAAATTCCCATCGTCTTTCTTTTGCAACAAAATGCCACCGAATCCTAAAGCACTGGCGTCGCAGTGAAGTTCTGTTACATCCTTTGGGGAATATATTGAAAGAATAGGTGCCGAAACTAATTTAGATTTTAAATTATCAAAACTGTTAAATCCCGAAAGGATTTAATGAAAAAACACAAAAAATAAACAACGGAAAAAAACACAAAATGTTTTATAAAATTAATTATCACAACTTTTATTTAAAATTATTACAAAATTGGGTTTTTTATGCAAAAATGTAACGCGACATTTAATAACGGTTGCACGGTTATCGGGAGAAAAAAACTAACTAACAAAACATTTTACAAAATTAATAATTATAATTATTCCGATTTGCAAACTGTACACAAATTGAAAACTTGACTTTTTTTTTTTTATATTTCCCGGATGGGAAATATCATATTGAAATTATTAAAATTAAATTTGTTAATTAATCAAAATTAATTGAAAAATTCATTCACCGGATGCAAATATTTTATTTCAATTTATGATCAGGTGAATGAATTTTTCAATTTTACAAATGTTACTTTTTTTTAAAGAATATAAAAAAAAAACATATTTCAACAAAAAATATTTTTGTTGAATTCCAACATTCTCCCGGCCAGTGAAACGTTGTGGTTTCAACGCTAAAATCCATTTATGGTTGTGAAGTAGTACCTGAAAAAAATCATTAGTTACCCGAATCAAACGGCATTTCCTCCATGTTTGGCATCGTGATAACTCTGGAACAAGATGTTTTTGTTTTTAAAAACAAATAGGCGCCTCAACTCGCCTAATAGATGCTGCGTGAAGTATATAAATAGGTACAAATTATTGACTTACTTTGGGATAAGGAGGATAAATAGGAATTTATATTCTTGGATAAACGAACGGTGTTTGTGGTTCTGTTGATACCATTGATTGTACTTGATTATCTTCGTTCACTTTGATGCTTGGCAATTCAATCTGTGGTCTTTGATCATGATTTGTCACAACTGTTAATTCAACGTAGGACTCTTCATTTCTAGCATAATGGTATTGATGTAAAAGACAATTAGTTACCGAATTCCAAAAAGCTGCACAAATTCTCCAACTCCATCCAAAAGTCCCTTGAATTATTTTTATATTAATGATAGTGTCGATTAAAAATTTTATTATTCGGATACACATGAATATTCCTACAAAGCCTGAACAAATATTTCCAAGCCAACTGAATGCTCCCCAAACACGTTCTCCAATTGAATTGACTAACACGTTCATAGATTCTGGAGTTAAAAGATGCAAAATATTCACGTTTTGGTTGTCGACATTTGCTCCTAGCACTCTTTGTGTTAAAATATTATTAATTGCCTGACGTTCCGAGGGATACATAATTTGTCTCCGCAATTCTTCAATGGACTCCATGGTGTAAATACCTGCTTTTATGAGAGCTCCAGGATCCTCATACACCCAGTCAGACACACTTGATGGCTTTAGTACATTTGGCGTTTTCAGGCGGTGTATATACGGATTGAAACCATACCATTCTCCATTTATAAAATATCCTGGACTCATCATTGTTGAACAGGGTATTTCGGTTCCGTGTTGTTGAATTAGATGTGTGGTTGGTGACATAAAAAAATTCCGTTCATCATATGTAATTGGTAGTTCCATAAAGCATCGATCTGACTTTCGAATCATAACTTCTACCGGTTGACATTTGACCAAATATACTAGTTCTCCCCGAGGTAAGGCAGTATAACCGAACTCTTTCATGCTCATTAGAGCAAATTCTGCTGGATGATGAGGTGCCATGCTGATTTGTGTGCGTAGCATATCTCTTTCTGATTCGCACTTCTTTTTCAAGATATTTGTATACAATCGTTCCACTTGAAGTCTGATATGGCGCTCGGTGTACACAAATTTAGAATTTATGTATGTAAACAAATCTAAATTTTTAGTATTTACAGTTCTCTTCGAAAACCAATAATTTTCCGAAGCCTTTGGTACAATTACCAAACGAGGGTATTCAGTTTGAAATCCATTAAAACGGCATACTGACACAGGTTTCTTAATTTCTAATGCGAAGACGGTGTCACCAGAATTGACAGTGTAAACAAGATTTCCGATTGGTGCACTGTAGTTATTAAAGTTTCTAATCTTCATTGCACTTCCTTGCCACAAAACATCATATTGTAATGCTTCGCAAGAGGCATCAGCAATCATGTTCCAAAAGCTCATCCCATTTTCAGGATCGGTACATTTTCCTTTTAAATATGGGCAGGTAATATCCTTTCTTAGTATGACTTGGTTGTCCTCTAATCGAACAGTACTCATATAATCGATTATGGTGATTTCCATTACATGAGTGACTACAACACTATCCCAAGATATTGCCCCAGAAGTATAAGGGGCTCCGTTGCAGTTGCCATCAATATCAATGGTTCCAGAGACTGTTTCTGTATAGGATGACGATGAGTTAGCTTTAATATCAGCAATTACTCGGCTACTTTGTAATTTATATATTCCAAGTTCATGTACATTCATGCATTCTTCTCTGGATATATCTACTATATATGTGCTTAGACCGCCACGAACCAGACTAAGGTGACTAAACATTCCACATTTAAAGACAGATTGAATAATATTGACCTTGCACTGGTACACATGTACGCTGGCCACTTCGCTGACTTGAAGAAGTTGAATATCTTCCTTTTCATGAGTTACATTTGTGTCTTCGAATAGACACTTCCCAACGTCTAGTAATGAAATAGCACTAAAATTTACTCTCTCATGGCCGCAATCGTATGAAATTAAAGTTGTTACTACTGTTGTTTTGTACATTAATATTATTAATACAAAATTTGAAACCGTAAGTAACCGTAACCGTAAGTCCTTGATTATATGACGTTGTACTGTAGGATTTTAAAATTTTTTATAAATACATTAACTAGTTATTAACTTATATTAAAATGTTGTCTATCAATTTTAAATTAATTGGTTAATATTCTTAGACAGTCTCTATTTTATTAACTTCATTATCTTGTATAGGAAGCATACAAATTTTGGTGATAGGGCGTTTGAAAATGCTATTTTCACATTGAAGTGTGACAACTCTCACTAATGAATCCGCACCTTGTTGTAATTCAATGACACGACCTAATAACCATTTACATGGAGGTAATCTTTCATCTTTAACTAACACCAAATTTCCCTTTTGTACATTTGGTTGCTTTAAGATCCATTTTGGGCGCTGTTGCAATCTCGATAGGTACTCTGAAGACCATCTTTTCCAAAATTCTTGTTGCATTCTTTTGATGATTAACCAGCGTTTAGTCAATGGTACATTTTTATCAATTAAATTCGGATGTGGTGAAGAAAGCAACATGTCACCAATTAAGAAATGACCAGGAGTTAATGCTGTGCAGTCCTCTGGATCTGCTGTCATTGGACATAACGGACGAGAATTTAAGCACGCTTCAATTTGTGCTAATGCTGTAGAAATTTCTTCGAACGTAAGTAATGCATTGCCCAATACGCGTTTTAAATGGTATTTCATGGATTTAACTCCAGCTTCCCACAACCCACCAAAATGTGGAGATGCGGGCGGAATAAAATGCCACTCTGTTCCTTTTGAACTTAAAATATTTTTCACTTCTTCTGCAATCTCTTTTTGGTACTTCAATTTGTCTCGAATCAGTTGAGCATTTGCTCCAACGAAATTTGTACCACAATCACTGTACAAATCTGTACACAGACTGAAAATTCTCTAACAAGAAGCACTCGACCCGTAACAAATTTATAAAGAAAAAAAACCACAAAAAAAAAACACAAATTTAAACTTCAAAAATTTTAATTTATTAATTTAATTTGCAGTTCGATCTGCTCAATTCACGATCTTAATCAAATCTAACTTAATTTTTTAAAATTCACAAACATTACTTATTTTAATAAAAAAAATGTGAATTCAGCATTTTTCCCTTTATTAACTATTTGCGGATGCGATTGGAAATTCAAGCTAAACCTTGAATATTACATTGAACCTAAGTTCACCTGTAAAATTCAAATCAGCAGTTTTATCAGTCAATAAATTTTCCAATTATTCGCAAATTAATTAACAAAAAAAAAAACATGCTGAATTTAAGGTTTTTTTAAATATGTTCGATTGAACATTCTGGCCGCTTTGAAATATTATATTTCAACTGAAATGACAAAAAAATGTTAGAGTTGGTATAACATCGGTCTCACTGCGGCATTTCCTCCGTGCAGATAAGATCCGATGGTCTGGAACAATGGAGTTATTTAGAAAGGCGCTTACACTCGCCTTGCATTAAAGATTTTGGATTTGGGATTTAGGGATTAAATAGAAAGGATGTAATAAAGTGATTAACTAATTGAGTGCATATCAGGATACAAAGTTGCGTTGTTGCGTAGCGTGTTCAGATTTATGTCTGAGTGATTTGGCACTGGTCTCTGGTGATTGTTATGTTCAGACATCGATGCTTCAATCTGCTCCTGACTAACAACCGATGTTAAATGAGTTTCGTTCTCTTTTTGTTGATGTTTGTGTAATAAAAATGTCGTCATGGAATTCCAAAATGCACCTAACATCCACCAACCAGCTCCATGAGTTGATTTGATGATACGGAAATTGATGATAACGTCGATACATTTCTTAATAATTCTAAGTGCTAGAATTATTCCAAAAATAGCAGCACTAATGTTTCCAAATTGAGTAAAAGCCGACCACAATCTTGTTTTAATTGAATCTGCTAATTCAGATAAATGGTGAGATGAAAAAAGCTGCAACATATTTATGTCTTGATGATCGATGTTGTGACCCATTAAAGATTGAGATAAAACATTGGTTACCGCATGTCGTTCTGAAGAGAGCATAATCTGACGCCGTAACTTATCCATGGAATCAAGAGAATAAATGCCAGATTTTATTAAATCTGCCGGGTCTTCGTATTTCCACTCTAAATCACTCGACGGTTTTAATGATTGCGGTGTTTTTAAACGGTGGATTTGTGGATCTAGACCATACCATTCACCATGTAAGAAATAACCAGGACTCATCATAGATGAGCATGGAATTTCTGTTCCAAACTGTTGTAATAGGTGAGTGGTGGGAGTCATAAAAAAAGTCTGGTTAGCGTAGGTAACTGGCAATTCTATGTAACATCGATCGCTTTTTCTAACGGATGCTTCTACTGGTTGGCATTTGATAAGATATATTATCTCTCCTCGTGGAACAGCAGTGTACCCAGGTTCCTTTAACCGCGTTAATGCAAATTCGGAAGGATAATAATGTGCTATTGTTAATTGGGTTTGTAAAACCTCTCTTTCAAGTTCGCAACGTCTTTTAAATAAATAAGTGTATAGGTTTTCTATCTGTTCCTTGACATGCCTTTCTACGTAAATAAATTTTGAATTTACATAAGTAAATAAATCCAAATTTTTAGTCATAATTGGTCTTCTCTTGAACCAATAATCTTCACCGGTCTTCTCAACAATTATTAAACGTGGGTGCTCTGTTTGAAAACCCTTAAAACGGCAAACGGATACCGGTTTTATAATCCGTAATGAAAATACCACTTCTTCAGATTGAACCACATACATTATGTTGGGTATTTTATCCTTATAAGCATCTAATTTTGTAATCTTTGTTGCCATCCCTTGGAATAATACGTCATATTTGAGAACTTCACACGAAGGATCAGGAATCATGTCCCAAAATGTCATCCCAAATTCGGGGTCAGTACAATATCCTTTCAGATACGGACACAAAATGTTGTTACGCAAAATCACATTGTTATCTTCGAGACGTACTTCAGTTTGGTAGTCCACTATTGTTAATTCCAACGCATGCATGACGACAACTTCGTCCCATGAGTTGGACCCGTAAGTATAAGGTACGCCTTGGCAATAACCGTCAGATTCCAAAGAACCTGCTATCACCTCCGAAAATCTGCTTGAGGAATTCGTTTTGATAGCTGAAAGTGTGCGACCATTCTCCAACTTGTAAATACCGAATTGTTGAATTTGCATACATTTTTCTCTGGAAATATCGGCAATAAATGTGCTAAAGCCACCAGGTACTAATGATAAATGACTGAACATTCCACACCGGAAAATAGATTGTAAAACATTAATCTTACATTGACTAACATGAATTGCAGTCACTTCGGTCAGTTGTAGGAGTTGAATATCATCATTTTCATGTTGGACCTTAGCTTCTTGAATATTACATTGGTCAATTGTTAATAGAGAAAGTGTTGTCATATTCATTCTTTCATGTCCGCAGTCATATGCTATGAGTGCCAGCGTTATCGGAATGGTGAAAGTAACAAAGAATAACATGTTCCAAGCCATTGCTAAGTGAGAAAAAAAAGTTCTGTTTGAAGATAAAAACGATATTAGGAAGAATTGATAAATTATACGAACTGATAATAATAGTATTGAGATCAATTTTGATTGTGCTCACTTTCTACCTTCTGGAAAGGTAACTGGCAAATTTTAGAAATTGGCCTTTTTAAAAAAGCTGTTGCGGTTTTTACTAAAACAACTCTAGTCAGGCCGTCATCCCCAGGGAATTTTTCAACAATTCGAGCTAATTTCCATAGCGATGGGGGCAAATTATCTTCTTTTAAAATCACCAGCTGGCCAACGTTTATGTCTTTCTGGCTGGTTTTCCACTTGGGTCTGGTTTGAAGTCGATGTAAATACTCCACAGACCATCTCTTCCAAAAATCTTGTTTGATTTTTTGAACAATATGCCATCTGGATAAATACTTAATGTTGCTATTTTCGAGACTTTCTTCTGGTAGTGACAATAATGAATCACCAATTAAAAAATGGCCTGGAGTCAACGAGTTCAAATCTTCCGGATCAGTCGTTTGAGGACAGAGTGGCCGTGAATTTAAAACGGCTTCGATTTGCGTAAGCATCGTTGTCAATTCTTCATATGTTAAAATCGTTTGACCCAAAATTCTTCGAAGATGAAATTTCATAGATTTCACACCTGCCTCCCACAACCCCCCAAAATGTGGGGCAGCTGGAGGTATAAAATGCCATTTAATTTGTTGATTGGCAAATATTTCAGCCGCGTGTTCATTACTCTGTTGAATTGCTGAATGTAATTCTTTAGAAATGGTTTTGGATACTCCGACAAAATTTGTTCCGTTGTCCGTATAAATGTTCTTGCTCAGACCTCTCCTTGCGAAAAATCTACGGAGTGCTGCTAGAAATGATTCTGAGGTGAGATCGCTGACTAGCTCTATGTGAATAGCCTTAGTCGCGAAACAAACAAATATTGCGATATAAGCCTTCACAGATTTAGCATTTCTTGTCCTGTTAAGTCGAACATAAACAGGACCTGCAAAATCAATACCTGTGTTTGTGAATGGTCTAGTTATTATAACTCGAGTTCGTGGAAGATCACCCATGAGTTGCAAGGATGTTTATTTTTTCCATCGAATGCATTTGATGCAGTGATGAATGTGTTGTTTCACTATTGCCTTCAAACCAGGTATCCAATAGTTCCTTTTTAAGGTATATATGACAACATTAAGACCGCCATGAAGAGTTATGTTATGTGTGTAGTCGATTAAAAGCTTGGTGAATTTACTAGACCGAGATAATATGATAGGATGTTTTTCATCGAAGGACAAATCTGAATTCTCCAGACGTCCTCCAACACGTAATAGTTCATTATTATCTAAGAATATGTTCAAAGAAATTAGCTTGCTCTTATTATTGATTTTAAGTTTGTTCCTTAAAGCTGCAATTTCCTGATAATACTCTAGGCTTTGGCACTCTTTGATAAGAGCATACTTTGCTCGTAAAATTTCATCAGACTGCAAAAAACCTGTTTTAATTGTAGAATTGAATTTTTTTGAATTTCGACAATTTTCTATAAATCGAAAACAATACGCAATTACTCGTGTTGCTCGTAAAGAAGATGAGAATTTATCAATCATTTTAGGTGAATCTAAGAAAGAACTAAATGTTTTCAATTTCTTTAATTCGTTTTCTACTGGTGAAGTGGAAAGCACTGGCTTCAAACTAGGCCACGATTCTTCTGAATTCTTTAGCTAGTCAGGGTCGGACCACCATAACTTATTGGTTAATAATTCTCCTGGAAATACTCCTCTGGATGCAATATCAGCCGGATTGTCCTTCGAAGGGACATGTCGCCATTGAACATTGCCTACGTTGTCAAGTATTTCGGTTACTCTGTTGGCAACAAATGATTTCCAACGGTTTGGAAGATTACTTAACCATGATAAAACGATTGTCGAATCGGTCCATAAGGTGATATTTGCTCTTTCAGGTAATCCCTTATTAAAATGACGTATAAGTCGAGACAATAATACTGCTCCACATAACTCTAAACGTGGCAGCGAGATGCTTTTCACTGGTGCAACTCTGGTTTTAGACGTAATCAAGCAAGTTGTAACAGTACCATCTTCATTCGTAATACGACCGTATATTGCTGCAGCATAAGCCCTTTCAGAGCTATCGCAAAAACCGTGGAGTTCAAATTTTGATTTAGTAGTGGATCCCAACCATCGGTTAATTTCTATGGTTTCGATTGATGGCAAATCCTTGGCAAAGTATGACCATTCTTGAATGAGATGATCAGGAAGATTGTCGTCCCAATCTACCCCGACGGTCCACAATTTCTGCATAAACAGTTTTGCACTTACTATTATAGGACTAATCCATCCTAAAGGATTAAAAAGTCTGGCAATATATGACAAAACTTTTCGTTTAGATAGAACTTTCTCCACTTCAAAATTCAGTTTGTACTTAAACATATCGGAACCTGGTTTCCAGTATATGCCAAGCGTTTTGATAAATGTTTTGTCATCAAAAGACACTGCAGTTTCTGGAGATCTATCTTCCATTGGTATATTGTTCAAAATGCTTTCACTATTTGCCGCAAATTTTCGAAGATGAAAACCGCCACTCTTTAAAAGATTTGTCAAATCGGTTTTTAGACGATTCAACTCAAACGTTGTATCACTACCAGTCAGGACATCGTCAACATAAAAGTTATTGATAAGACATTGTGCTGCTTCAGGAAAGGTGGATGCTTCGTCCTCGGCTAACTGATGTAACGTTCTAATCGCAAGATAAGGACACCGAACGTAACGGTTAGTAATCGAAAATCTTTAACCGGTTCGTCGTCATGTGTCCTCCAAAGTATTCGTTGGAAATCAGCATCATCAGGATGAATCAAAATTTGTCGGTACATTTTTTCGATGTCCGCATTGAAAACGAATTTGTGGAAACGCCATCGCAATAGAATTAAAGTGATATCCGATTGTAATGTCGGTCCAACTAACAATATATCATTTAAAGAGTTTCCACTCGTTGTCTTACAAGATGCGTCAACAACAACACGCAATTTAGTCGTGTTACTAGACTCTTTTATAACTGCATGATGTGGGAAATAGTTACTTCTGTAGTTGAGGTAAGTACTCCCATCGATAGATAAAGTATTATGTTTTTCATCTGGAGTTATTTGCTCCATATGACCTTGTATAAGATAATCGTTTAAAACATCATTATATTCTTTGAGATATGATTTTCGCTTTGAAGATTTTTCTGCAGAACTTAGACGTTGTAACGCTATGTTTCTGGAGGAACCCAGACAGTTGTTTGTATGATCACGACTGCAAAATGGAAGTCGAACAATGTATTTGCCATCAGATTTTCTTGAATAAGTACTTCGGTAAATATGTTCACAAGTTTCATCTTCTGGGGTAGGTTTAACAGGTTTGCTGATTTCTTCTATTTCCCAAAAATGTTTCAATTGTTCGCTGATATCACACACGTTCAAAAGGGATACTATATTTGATTTCGCTTTTACAAAATTATCAGTTGTTGTTTCACCTGATAAGATCCAACCAAAAATAGTGTTTTGAGCAAGTGGTGCTCCCTGTGCTCCCTTTTTCACACCATCTAATAAAATAGAAGGATATATGTCCGCCCCTATTATCAAGTCGATTCGACTTGGTTTGTGAAACATAGGATCAGCTAAGACAAGATGTTGAATATGCGGCCAATCATGTCTTACTACTGTTTTTGCAGGTAGTAAGTCTGTCAGTTTAGGAAGGGCAATAGCGCTCACATCGACCTTAATATTTTTATTTGTGTTGGATAACAGAGTAAAATGCGCTACTTTGTTTGATCTAGCTGACTCGTTGCTTCCTAAACCCGTTATTTTTACTGAAGTTGGTACAGTAGGAATTTTCATACGCTGTGCTGCTGCCTCGGTGATAAATGTAGCTTGAAAACCCGAATCGATAAGAGCACGAACATAATCGTAACCAAAATGAGTTTTAATTTGCACTATGGCAGTTGCGAGTAAAACATGTCGATTTTCCTTCAAAAAATGAGACAGAATATTTGGTACATTTTCTAAATTTTGCTTGGCAGCTTGATTTTGATCTTCCTTTACACTTGAAGATACATCATTCACGATATGTAAAAGCGTGTGGTGTTTTGACTGACATTTGAAACACCTGCCCTTACTCAAACATTTATTCGACATATGATTATTCCCTAGACAGTTGAAGCAATATCCTTTAGATTTAATATTACAAATTCGTGTTTTCACATCCATTTTTAAAAATTTAGGACACTTCCGCACAGAATGATTTTCATTGCAAAATTTACAAGTTGTCTGCGTTGCATGAAACGTTTGGACCCTTGGATCTGATCTTGTCTGTTTTTCATTCACAGCTCGTTTTAATTTATGTTGCTTTTCTATCTGTGACATATCTGAAATAGCCTCTAATGTTCGGAACCTCAGTTCTAGAAACCTTTTGAATGAATCCCAAGACGGAAAGTCAGTATTGTCACTCAAAGATTCTTCCCAATATCTATGCGTATCTGCTGGTAACTTTTGCACTAATAAATGAATTAATAGAGGATCCCAATTTATAGTGTTAACTTTTAGATTTTCTAAAGCTGCTATACATTCACATGAAGTATCTAGTAAATTTTTAATCTGTCCCGCATATTCGCTATCGATTTTAGGTCGTGAAATTAGTGCTTTTAACTGAGAATTAATTAATACCCGTTTGTTTTCGTAACGCTTGGATAAAGCAGCCCACGCCGTGGTATAATTCGCGTTTGTAATACTATATTGTCTAATAACATGTGCTGCATCGCCCACTAAATTCATTTTTAGATAATGCAATGTCTGCACCTCTGCCAAGTTGGAATTCGAATCGATCACTGACAAAAATAAGTCTCGAAAACTCACCCAATCGTTATAATTTCCTCCAAATTTAGGTATCGATATTATTGGTAAAGGTGCGGTTGGTGAGAGAAAACCCTTTGAATCTAATGAATTTGCAGGGTTCTTCTCTTTTTCCACTTTTTCAAGCCCTTCCATACGGTCAACTAAATCACCTTTCACTTCATAAAATAGTTCTTCGGTATTAGAGAAAAAATCTTCCTTAAAATAAGATCTTTCCAAATCAGGCACAGTTTTTATTTGTGCAATTTTATCCTCATTCGCCAGAAATTGACGCCACAATTCATGCCAACCGTTAATACGAGCGAGATAAAAACCATGAGTTCGTTTAGAAATGGCAGATTTTTTAGTGTTGGTAACAAATTTATTCATTTGTTCTATTAAAGCACTTTATGCTTTCACTAAACCCTCCATGATATCGATTTAAACACACAAAAATAAACACAAAATGTTACGGTTCAAATGCACTATAGTTAAATCACTTAAAAATGGGAAAGGACTTACCAATTTAAGGATCCGGCTCGAAGGACCAATGAAAATTCTCTAACAAGAAGCACTCGACCCGTAACAAAATGTATAAAGAAAAAAAAACCACAAAAAAAAACACAAATTTAAACTTCAAAAATTTTAATTTATTAATTTAATTTGCAGTTCGATCTGCTCAATTCACGATCTTAATCAAATCTAACTTAATTTTTTAAAATTCACAAACATTACTTATTTTAATAAAAAAAATGTGAATTCAGCATTTTTCCCTTTATTAACTATTTGCGGATGCGATTGGAAATTCAAGCTAAACCTTGAATATTACATTGAACCTAAGTTCACCTGTAAAATTCAAATCAGCAGTTTTATCAGTCAATAAATTTTCCAATTATTCGCAAATTAATTAACAAAAAAAAAAACATGCTGAATTTAAGGTTTTTTTAAATATGTTCGATTGAACATTCTGGCCGCTTTGAAATATTATATTTCAACTGAAATGACAAAAAAATGTTAGAGTTGGTATAACATCGGTCTCACTGCGGCATTTCCTCCGTGCAGATAAGATCCGATGGTCTGGAACAATGGAGTTATTTAGAAAGGCGCTTACACTCGCCTTGCATTAAAGATTTTGGATTTGGGATTTAGGGATTAAATAGAAAGGATGTAATAAAGTGATTAACTAATTGAGTGCATATCAGGATACAAAGTTGCGTTGTTGCGTAGCGTGTTCAGATTTATGTCTGAGTGATTTGGCACTGGTCTCTGGTGATTGTTATGTTCAGACATCGATGCTTCAATCTGCTCCTGACTAACAACCGATGTTAAATGAGTTTCGTTCTCTTTTTGTTGATGTTTGTGTAATAAAAATGTCGTCATGGAATTCCAAAATGCACCTAACATCCACCAACCAGCTCCATGAGTTGATTTGATGATACGGAAATTGATGATAACGTCGATACATTTCTTAATAATTCTAAGTGCTAGAATTATTCCAAAAATAGCAGCACTAATGTTTCCAAATTGAGTAAAAGCCGACCACAATCTTGTTTTAATTGAATCTGCTAATTCAGATAAATGGTGAGATGAAAAAAGCTGCAACATATTTATGTCTTGATGATCGATGTTGTGACCCATTAAAGATTGAGATAAAACATTGGTTACCGCATGTCGTTCTGAAGAGAGCATAATCTGACGCCGTAACTTATCCATGGAATCAAGAGAATAAATGCCAGATTTTATTAAATCTGCCGGGTCTTCGTATTTCCACTCTAAATCACTCGACGGTTTTAATGATTGCGGTGTTTTTAAACGGTGGATTTGTGGATCTAGACCATACCATTCACCATGTAAGAAATAACCAGGACTCATCATAGATGAGCATGGAATTTCTGTTCCAAACTGTTGTAATAGGTGAGTGGTGGGAGTCATAAAAAAAGTCTGGTTAGCGTAGGTAACTGGCAATTCTATGTAACATCGATCGCTTTTTCTAACGGATGCTTCTACTGGTTGGCATTTGATAAGATATATTATCTCTCCTCGTGGAACAGCAGTGTACCCAGGTTCCTTTAACCGCGTTAATGCAAATTCGGAAGGATGATAATGTGCTATTGTTAATTGGGTTTGTAAAACCTCTCTTTCAAGTTCGCAACGTCTTTTAAATAAATAAGTGTATAGGTTTTCTATCTGTTCCTTGACATGCCTTTCTACGTAAATAAATTTTGAATTTACATAAGTAAATAAATCCAAATTTTTAGTCATAATTGGTCTTCTCTTGAACCAATAATCTTCACCGGTCTTCTCAACAATTATTAAACGTGGGTGCTCTGTTTGAAAACCCTTAAAACGGCAAACGGATACCGGTTTTATAATCCGTAATGAAAATACCACTTCTTCAGATTGAACCACATACATTATGTTGGGTATTTTATCCTTATAAGCATCTAATTTTGTAATCTTTGTTGCCATCCCTTGGAATAATACGTCATATTTGAGAACTTCACACGAAGGATCAGGAATCATGTCCCAAAATGTCATCCCAAATTCGGGGTCAGTACAATATCCTTTCAGATACGGACACAAAATGTTGTTACGCAAAATCACATTGTTATCTTCGAGACGTACTTCAGTTTGGTAGTCCACTATTGTTAATTCCAACGCATGCATGACGACAACTTCGTCCCATGAGTTGGACCCGTAAGTATAAGGTACGCCTTGGCAATAACCGTCAGATTCCAAAGAACCTGCTATCACCTCCGAAAATCTGCTTGAGGAATTCGTTTTGATAGCTGAAAGTGTGCGACCATTCTCCAACTTGTAAATACCGAATTGTTGAATTTGCATACATTTTTCTCTGGAAATATCGGCAATAAATGTGCTAAAGCCACCAGGTACTAATGATAAATGACTGAACATTCCACACCGGAAAATAGATTGTAAAACATTAATCTTACATTGACTAACATGAATTGCAGTCACTTCGGTCAGTTGTAGGAGTTGAATATCATCATTTTCATGTTGGACCTTAGCTTCTTGAATATTACATTGGTCAATTGTTAATAGAGAAAGTGTTGTCATATTCATTCTTTCATGTCCGCAGTCATATGCTATGAGTGCCAGCGTTATCGGAATGGTGAAAGTAACAAAGAATAACATGTTCCAAGCCATTGCTAAGTGAGAAAAAAAAGTTCTGTTTGAAGATAAAAACGATATTAGGAAGAATTGATAAATTATACGAACTGATAATAATAGTATTGAGATCAATTTTGATTGTGCTCACTTTCTACCTTCTGGAAAGGTAACTGGCAAATTTTAGAAATTGGCCTTTTTAAAAAAGCTGTTGCGGTTTTTACTAAAACAACTCTAGTCAGGCCGTCATCCCCAGGGAATTTTTCAACAATTCGAGCTAATTTCCATAGCGATGGGGGCAAATTATCTTCTTTTAAAATCACCAGCTGGCCAACGTTTATGTCTTTCTGGCTGGTTTTCCACTTGGGTCTGGTTTGAAGTCGATGTAAATACTCCACAGACCATCTCTTCCAAAAATCTTGTTTGATTTTTTGAACAATATGCCATCTGGATAAATACTTAATGTTGCTATTTTCGAGACTTTCTTCTGGTAGTGACAATAATGAATCACCAATTAAAAAATGGCCTGGAGTCAACGAGTTCAAATCTTCCGGATCAGTCGTTTGAGGACAGAGTGGCCGTGAATTTAAAACGGCTTCGATTTGCGTAAGCATCGTTGTCAATTCTTCATATGTTAAAATCGTTTGACCCAAAATTCTTCGAAGATGAAATTTCATAGATTTCACACCTGCCTCCCACAACCCCCCAAAATGTGGGGCAGCTGGAGGTATAAAATGCCATTTAATTTGTTGATTGGCAAATATTTCAGCCGCGTGTTCATTACTCTGTTGAATTGCTGAATGTAATTCTTTAGAAATGGTTTTGGATACTCTGACAAAATTTGTTCCGTTGTCCGTATAAATGTTCTTGCTCAGACCTCTCCTTGCGAAAAATCTACGGAGTGCTGCTAGAAATGATTCTGAGGTGAGATCGCTGACTAGCTCTATGTGAATAGCCTTAGTCGCGAAACAAACAAATATTGCGATATAAGCCTTCACAGATTTAGCATTTCTTGTCCTGTTAAGTCGAACATAAACAGGACCTGCAAAATCAATACCTGTGTTTGTGAATGGTCTAGTTATTATAACTCGATTTCGTGGAAGATCACCCATGAGTTGCAAGGATATTTCTTTTTTCCATCGAATGCATTTGATGCAGTGATGAATGTGTTGTTTCACTATTGTCTTCAAACCAGGTATCCAATAGTTCCTTTTTAAGGTATATATGACAACATTAAGACCGCCATGAAGAGTTATGTTACGTGTGTAGTCGATTAAAAGCTTGGTGAATTTACTAGACCGAGATAATATGATAGGATGTTTTTCATCGACGGGCAAATCTGAATTCTTCAGACGTCCTCCAACACGTAATAGTTCATTATTATCTAAGAATATGTTCAAAGAAATTAGCTTGCTCTTATTATTGATTTTAAGTTTGTTCCTTAAAGCTGCAATTTCCTGATAATACTCTATGCTTTGGCACTCTTTGATAAGAGCATACTTTGCTCGTAAAATTTCATCAGACTGCAAAAAACCTGTTTTAATTGTAGAATTGAATTTTTTTGAATTTCGACAATTTTCTATAAATCGAAAACAATACGCAATTACTCGTGTTGCTCGTAAATAAGATGAGAATTTATCAATCATTTTAGGTGAATCTAAGAAAGAACTAAATGTTTTCAATTTCTTTAATTCGTTTTCTACTGGTGAAGTGGAAACACTGGCTTCAAACTATGCCACGATTCTTCTGACTTCTTTAGCCAGTCAGGGCCGGACCACCATAACTTATTGGTTAATAATTCTCCTGGAAATACTCCTCTGGATGCAATATCAGCAGGATTGTCCTTCGAAGGGACATGTCGCCATTGAACATTGCCTACGTTGTCAAGTATTTCGGTTACTCTGTTGGCAACAAATGATTTCCAACGGTTTGGAAGATTACTTAACCATGATAAAACGATTGTCGAATCGGTCCATAAGCTGATATTTGCACCTTCAGGTAATCCCTTATTAAAATGACGTATAAGTCGAGACAATAATACTGCTCCACATAACTCTAAACGTGGCAGCGAGATGGTTTTCACTGGTGCAACTCTGGTTTTAGACGTAATCAGGCAAGTTGTAACAGTACCATCTTCATTCGTAATACGACCGTATATTGCTGCAGCATAAGCCCTTTCAGAGCTATTCAAAAACCGTGGAGTTCAAATTTTGATTTAGTAGTGGATCCCAACCATCGGTTAATTTCTATGGTTTCGATTGATGGCAAATCCTTGGCAAAGTATGACCATTCTTGAATGAGATGATGAGGAAGATTGTCGTCCCAATCTACCCCGACGATCCACAATTTCTGCATAAACAGTTTTGCAGTTACTATTATAGGACTAATCCATCCTAAAGGATCAAAAAGTCTGGCAATATATGACAAAACTTTTCGTTTAGATAGAACTTTCTCCACTTCAAAATTCAGTTTGTACTTAAACATATCGGAACCTGGTTTCCAGTATATGCCAAGCGTTTTGATAAATGTTTTGTCATCAAAAGACACTGCAGTTTCTGGAGATCTATCTTCCATTGGTATATTGTTCAAAATGCTTTCACTATTTGCCGCAAATTTTCGAAGATGAAAACCGCCACTCTTTAAAAGATTTGTCAAATCGGTTTTTAGACGATTCAACTCAAACGTTGTATCACTACCAGTCAGGACGTCGTCAACGTAAAAGTTATTGATAAGACATTGTGCTGCTTCAGGAAAGGTGGATGCTTCGTCCTCGGCTAACTGATGTAACGTTCTAATCGCAAGATAAGGAGCATATGCGACACCGAACGTTACAGTTGGTAATCGAAAATCTTTAACCGGTTCGTCGTCATGTGTCCTCCAAAGTATTCGTTGGAAATCAGCATCATCAGGATGAATCAAAATTTGTCGCTACATTTTTTCGATATCCGCATTGAAAACGAATTTGTGGGAACGCCATCGCAATAGAATTAAAGTGATATTCGATTGTAATGTCGGTCCAACTAACAATATATCATTTAAAGAGTTTCCACTCGCTGTCTTACAAGATGCGTCAAAAAGAACACGCAATTTAGTCGTGTTACTAGACTCTTTTATAACTGCATGATGTGGGAAATAGTTACTGCTGTAGTTAAGGTAAGTACTCCCATCGATAAATAAAATATTATGTTTTTCATCTGGAGTTATTTGCTCCATATGACCTTGTATAAGATAATCGTTTAAAACATCATTATATTCTTTGAGATATGATTTTCGCTTTGAAGATTTTTCTGCAGAACTTAGACGTTGTAACGCTATGTTTCTGGAGGAACCCAGACAGTTGTTTGTATGATCACGATTGCAAAATGGAAGTCGAACAATGTATTTGCCGCCAGATTTTATTGAATAAGTACTTCGGTAAATATGTTCACAAGTTTCATCTTCTGGGGTAGGTTTAACAGGTTTGCTGATTTCTTCTATTTCCCAAAAATGTTTCAATTGTTCGCTGATATCACACACGTTCAAAAGGGATACTATATTTGATTTCGCTTTTACAAAATTATCAGTTGTTGTTTCACCTGATAAGATCCAACCAAAAATAGTGTTTTGAGCAAGTGGTGCTCCCTGTGCTCCCTTTTTCACACCATCTAATAAAATAGAAGGATATATGTCCGCCCCTATTATCAAGTCGATTCGACTTGGCTTGTGAAACATAGGATCAGCTAAGACAAGATGTTGAATATGCGGCCAATCATGTCTTACTACTGTTTTTGAAGGTAGTAAGTCTGTCAGTTTAGGAAGGGCAATAGCGCTCACATCGACCTTAATATTTTTATTTGTGTTGGATAACAGAGTAAAACGCGCTACTTTGTTTGATCTAGCTGACTCGTTGCTTCCTAAACCCGTTATTTTTACTGAAGTTGGTACAGTAGGAATTTTCATACGCTGTGCTACTGCCTAGGTGATAAATGTAGCTTGAGAACCCGAATCGATAAGAGCACGAACATAATCGTAACCAAAATGAGTTTTAATTTGCACTATGGCAGTTGCGAGTAAAACATGTCGATTTTCCTTCAAAAAATGAGACAGAATATTTCGTACATTTTCTAAATTTTGCTTGGCAGCTTGATTTTGATCTTCCTTTACACTTGAAGATACATCATTCACGATATGTAAAAGCGTGTGGTGTTTTGACTGACATTTCAAACACCTGCCTTTACTCAAACATTTATTCGACATATGATTATTCCCTAGACAGTTGAAGCAATATCCTTTAGATTTAATATTACAAATTCGTGTTTTCACATCCATTTTTGAAAATTTAGGACACTTCCGCACAGAATGATTTTCATTGCAAAATTTACAAGTTGTCTGCGTTGCATGAAACGTTTGGACCCTTGGATCTGATCTTGTCTGTTTTTCATTCACAGCTCGTTTTAATTTATGTTGCTTTTCTATCTGTGACATATCTGAAATAGCCTCTAATGTTCGGAACCTCAGTTCTAGAAACCTTTTGAATGAATCCCAAGACGGAAAGTCAGTATTGTCACTCAAAGATTCTTCCCAATATCTATGCGTATCTGCTGGTAACTTTTGCACTAATAAATGAATTAATAGAGGATCCCAATTTATAGTGTTAACTTTTAGATTTTCTAAAGCTGCTATACATTCACATGAAGTATCTAGTAAATTTTTAATCTGTCCCGCATATTCGCTATCGATTTTAGGTCGTGAAATTAGTGCTTTTAACTGAGAATTAATTAATACCCGTTTGTTTTCGTAACGCTTGGATAAAGCAGCCCACGCCGTGGTATAATTCGCGTTTGTAATACTATATTGTCTAATAACATGTGCTGCATCGCCCACTAAATTCATTTTTAGATAATGCAATGTCTGCACCTCTGCCAAGTTGGAATTCGAATCGATCACTGACAAAAATAAGTCTCGAAAACTCACCCAATCGTTATAATTTCCTCCAAATTTAGGTATCGATATTATTGGTAAAGGTGTGGTTGGTGAGAGAAAACCCTTTGAATCTGATGAATTTGCAGGGTTCTTCTCTTTTTCCACTTTTTCAAGCCCTTCCATACGGTCAACTAAATCACCTTTCACTTCATAAAATAGTTCTTCGGTATTAGAGAAAAAATCTTCCTTAAAATAAGATCTTTCCAAATCAGGCACAGTTTTTATTTGTGCAATTTTATCCTCATTCGCCAGAAATTGATGCCACAATTCATGCCAACCGTTAATACGAGCGAGATAAAAACCATGAGTTCATTTAGAAATGGAAGATTTTTTAGTGTTGGTAACAAATTTATTCATTTGTTCTATTAAAGCACTTCGTGCTTTCACTAAACCCTCCATGATATCGATTTAAACACACAAAATGTTACGGTTCAAATGCACTATAGTTAAATCACTTAAAAATGGGAAAGGACTTACCAATTTAAGGATCCGGCTCGAAGGACCAATGAAATTCTCTAACAAGAAGCACTCGACCCGTAACAAAATGTATAAAGAAAAAAAAACCACAAAAAAAAAACACAAATTTAAACTTCAAAAATTTTAATTTATTAATTTAATTTGCAGTTCGATCTGCTCAATTCACGATCTTAATCAAATCTAACTTAATTTTTTAAAATTCACAAACATTACTTATTTTAATAAAAAAAATGTGAATTCAGCATTTTTCCCTTTATTAACTATTTGCGGATGCGATTGGAAATTCAAGCTAAACCTTGAATATTACATTGAACCTAAGTTCACCTGTAAAATTCAAATCAGCAGTTTTATCAGTCAATAAATTTTCCAATTATTCGCAAATTAATTAACAAAAAAAAAACATGCTGAATTTAAGGTTTTTTTAAATATGTTCGATTGAACACAGACCTCTTCGAGACGTAAATCGACTGAATGCTGCCAAGAAAGCATCAGTTGTCATGTCACTGACTGCTTCTAAATGAACTGCCTTTGTGGTTAGGCAAATAAAGACCGCAATGTAACCCTTCGAAGTCTTTACTCTACCTCGACATTTTGATTCTTTTATAGTAACAGGACCACTGTAATCAATTCCCGTGTGGCAAAATGGTCTAGTTACTTTAACTCTTGGTTCGGGAAGCTCTCCCATTAATTGATTTTTTGGGATGGCTGCATGTCTATAACATTTCACACATTTATGGATTTGGAGCTTTACTATCATTCGACCACGTAATATCCAATACTTTTTCCTAATAACATTTAACATTAATTGCGTTCCTCCATGAACAGTATTGCGATGGGTATCATCAATTATTAATTTAGTCAATTGGCCTTTGTCTGATAGAATTATTGGGTGCTTTTCATCGTAAGATAAATATGCATTGTTAAGACGACCCCCCACTCGCAAGATCGTCTCCTGGTCCAAAAATGGGTTTAGATTCTGTATCCTGCTCCTTTCAGGTAAATTTTCGTTGTTTTTTAAACAAGTGATTTCGGAATGAAAGTTAATATGTTGAGCAATTTTGATAATAGTTTTAGCGGCGTTTGTTAGTTCACTTACGCGCAAATGCTGGTATCTTCTCTCACTCTCACAAACCCGCAGATTATGACAAAACCGAAAGCAATAGGCGACTACTCTTATACATCGTCTAAGACTAGAATATCTTAAAATATCAACATCTATTGCTGCCAAATTTGACGATATTCGTGGTCCTTTTTCTTCTAGTTGCGTTTCTCCGATGTCTAATAACCCGGTGGGCCACATTTCTGAACACGATTTTAGCCACTCAGGACCAGACCACCATAATGTATGTTGTTTTAAAATAGATGGTGTTAAGCCTCTTGAAGCACAATCGGCTGAGTTGTCACTTGAAATAACATGTCTCCATTGACTAATATTTGAATTTTGTTGAACCTCGCTTACCCGATTGGCGACAAAGGTTTTCCATTTATTTGGTAAAGCACGCAACCATGCCAGTACGATAGTAGAATCTGTCCATGCATGTATTGTCATTGACTCTATTTGCATGGAGTCTTTGACTTTCTTTAATAATTTACTGAGCAAAACCGCACCACATAATTCCAAACGAGGTAGACTTATCTGTTTAATTGGAGCAACTCTAGTTTTTGATAGCAGTAATGACACGTGAACAGTTCCTTCTTTATCTACACAACGAAAATAAACTACAGCAGCGTATGCATGTATGGAAGCATCGCAAAACCCATGTAATTCGAATTCACTTATTTCTTTCTTGTAATTAATCCACCGTGGTATTTTAATGTTTTGTATATCATGAAGCTCTTTACGAAACTTTTCCCATTGTAATGCTAATAGATCAGGAAGTACATCATCCCAACCTATTCCACTTAACCAGAGTTGTTGGAACATTATTTTAGCAACTATTACAGTTGGTGCTAACCAACCTAAGGGATCAAATAATCGAGAAACTTCTGCTAAGAACAAACGCTTTGTAACTGGTTTATTCGCAGATTGCAATTTTATACAAAAACCAAATTCATCATTCACAGGATTCCAGTGGACTCCAAGGGTTTTTACGGTTTCATTGAATTCAATATCAATTGGCTCCTTCAATTCTCGATCTTCATTTGGTACATTTTTTACAATTTGTTCATAATTACTAGTCCATTTTCGTAAATAGAACCCTCCTCGACAAAGCATACTGCGTAATTGGTTTTGGATCTCCAAAGCCTCTTCTACACTATTGGCTCCTGACATAACATCATCAACGTAAAAATCTTTTAAAGTGATTTTTGATGCCACGGTGAAATCGTCTTTTTCTTCAATCGCCAATTGTCTTAGTGTACGAATAGCCAAATAAGGAGCACATGACATTCCATATGTTACTGTTTCCAATCTAAATTCTTGTATAGGTTGAGCAGTACTATTTCG
This sequence comes from Xylophagus ater, assembly GCA_963422695.1. NCBI lineage: Eukaryota > Metazoa > Arthropoda > Insecta > Diptera > Xylophagidae > Xylophagus > Xylophagus ater. Next base: position 32,829,845 of record OY730483.1, read on the forward strand.
CCATAATATTCTTTGGTAATCTTGATGATCTTTTGCCACTAGTATTTGACGGTACATTTTCTCAATGTCAGCTGTAAATACTACTTGGTGTTTTCGCCACCTAAGTAGAATTACACTGAGTTCATCTTGTAAGGTAGGTCCAATATGAACATTGTCATTCAAAGATTGTTGCCCTTTATTTTTACTTGAAGCATCAAAAACTACTCGTAGCTTTGTAGTTGTGCTGTCTTCTTTAAGTACAGCATGGTGTGGCAAAAAATATGGTGTGCTTGTGGTATTTTTGGATTTAATGTAAGACTCACTAACTTCTTCCATGTGGTCAAGGTTCAAGTATTCTTCCATAAACTTCACGTATTTGATAAGTAGGTCTGAGCTTTGTCGAAATCTTTTTTCCATTTGTAACAAACGAATGAAAGCATTTGTTTTAGAGTTCAGAATTCTTGGTGAACTTTCCCCTTTGAAAGGCAATCTAACGATGTATCGGCCATCATCATCTCTTCTATGAGTTGTTGCATATTGTTTCTCACAATCTTCTTCATCAGGACTAAGCTTGCGCTCTGATGAGATGTTTTCAAGCTCCCATAACTGTCGTAACAGAAATTCCAAATTGTCATCAGTTACAGAAGAAATCTTGACGTGAAACGAAGATTGATGTCGTCTTGTGTTGAAGAGTTGGCCTGATAAGATCCACCCTAATGATGTTTCTTGTGCTAAGGGTGTACCAGTAGGTCCCTTAATAACACCTTCCTTTATAATATCAGCATAAATATCTGAACCCAATAAAATATCGACCTTTTGTGCAACATAATAATTTGGGTCAGCTAACTCTAATCTCTCGATATGAGGCCATGGTTGTCTCGTTGCATTTTGTGCTGGCAATAAGCCTGTCAACCTTTTAAGTACAAAGGCATCTAATTGACCTTCATAAGAAGAACGAAAATGGGATGTTATTTTGCATGAAATCGAACTGTGAATAACATCAGCTTGTTTTGTTCCAAGTCCACTTACTACTGCATGCGTGGGTTTTCTAAATAATTGCAGACGTTGAACTGCGTCTTCTGTAATAAACGAGGCTTGAGACCCTTGATCTATTAGAGCTCGTAAAACTGCTATCTGGCCCCTTGGTGTATAAATGTGGGTCAAAGCTGTAGCCAATAATACAGTTTTAGAACACATATCCTTGGTAAAATGGGAAGCAAAATGATTCGTATCACGAAATACATCATTGTGAGTTGAGTTTACATTTGATGGCTGAGAATTTTGACTCGGTGTGACATTTAAAAAATTCACCAAATTCGAATTGTCTTGAATACCTCGTGGACCTGCTTGACCTTGAGGTGATTTATTTTTGTTTAATTCACGATCAAAATGCAAAAGCGTGTTATGTCGTTTATTGCATTTCTGACAATTCATCGGGTTTTTACAATCTTGTGAAGAGTAAGACAGTGCCAAACAATTGAAACATCGTTGATGTTTTTTTATAAAATCATGTCGATCCTTTATCGACATGTTAAGAAATTTTGTACAATTTCGTAATCGGTGATCATCTGAACAGATCGGACACTTGGTTGTGGTCACGGCCACATGAGAACGTTTTACAAGTGGCTTCTTATTTCCACGCAGATTTTTATCAATTTGAGAATTTGTTGTATTTGAAGCTGAAATTGCTTCTAACGTACGAAATCTGCTTTCTAAAAACACTTTAAACTCTTCTATTGTAGGTATAGCGCAAGCATCAACTCTCGCGCTCAATAAAAGTTCCCAATGAGAAATAGTTTCTCTGCTTAATTTCTGCGACAAAATAAAAATCAAAAGTGGATCCCAATTATCAATGTTTATTCTTAAGCCTTTAAGTGCTTCCAGAACTTCGTTGGTCACATCCAACATTGTCTTTAAACCACTTGTGGATTCACCTGATTGAATTTGCAAAGTCATAAGAATGTTTAATTGAGCATTAACTAGTGCTCGATTATTTTGGTATC